>OX422212.1:138406540-140806540 GCA_949130495.1 Sambucus nigra
TGACACCTGTAGATGCCAAATGATGACATAATATTCCCTCACGTGAGGGTGTGATTTTGTTATAACGGTCTCCCCTGTGCCATGTGATCCTCACGTGCACTGTTCCACGCGTCTCCCAAACCACGCGCTGTGATGATGTCACCCTCAGCCTATGGGCCGAGGCCGAGGGCAAAGTTCCTTCCGGTAGTGAGTCTGGCCTAATTTAGGCCTCGTACTGTCGTACCCTCGTAGGGTTGTCCGGAGTCTGATAAAGGGTCGGCCCTTCGTAGGGTCGTCCGAAGCCTGATGAAGGGTCGGCCCCTCGGAGGGTCGTCCGGAGCCTGATGAAGGGTCGGCCCCCCCTGAGGGGTCGTCTGGAGCCTGGTGGAGGGTCGGCCCCTGAGGGGTCGTCCGTTTGGAGGTAACCTTCAGCCAGGCCGAGGATATAAACGGGTATATCAATCCCCTCCATTGACCCTCATTATAGCCGAGGGTTCCAATAACCAAACTAATGGTTTTTAATCAAGTATTCCCTCATCTTTCTTGAGGGCAATGGTGGGGTTGTCCCCTCCATTGACCCTTATTATAGCCGAGGGTTCCAATAACCAAACTAATGGTTTTTAATTAAGTATTCCCTCGTCTTTCTTGAGGACAATGGTGAGGTCGTCCCCTCCATTGACCCTCATTATAGCCGAGGGTTCCAATAACCAAACTAATGGTTTTTAATTAAGTATTCCCTCGTCTTTCTTGAGGACAATGGTGGGGTCGTCCCCTCCATTGACCCTCATTATAGCCGAGGGTTCCAATAACCAAACTAATGGTTTTTAATCAAGTATTCCCTCGTCTTTTCGAGGGCAATGGTGGGGTCTTCCCCTCCATTGACCCTCATTATAGCTGAGGGTTCCAATAACCAAACTAATGGTTTTTAATTAAGTACTCCCTCGTCTTTCTTGAGGACAATGGTGGGGTTGTCCCCTCCATTGACCCTCATTATAGCCGAGGGTTCCAATAACCAAACTAATGGTTTTTAATTAAGTATTCCCTCGTCTTTCTTGAGGGCAATGGTGGGGTCGTCCCCTCCATTGACCCTCATTATAGCCAAGGGCCGTTCTCTGAAAATGTTTTCATGCGTACTAGAACTGATAAACACAGGATGAAGGGAAACACGGATATTTCTCATTAATTTTCCAAGTGTTCTGTTGGAGCAACTCATATTACAATTATGGTCTATCAAGACCTTACAACACTACTGATAGTATTTTTTCAAATGATCTGCATTCCAGGGGTGGAAAAAGGGTTCCCCTTCTAGGTTTTCTAGTCTATAGGTCCCAGGGACGACTTCATCGATGACCCTATATGGGCCATGCCAATTAGGATGGAGCTTGTTGGGCTTTTGACAAGTCTTTTTGAGGACCAAGTCCCCCACTGCAATTGGCCTCTGCTTCACCCTCTGATTGTAAAACCTTGCGGTCCTCTGCTGGTAGGCGGCCTGCCTTATCTCGGCATCTTCTCTCCTTTCCTCAATCAGGTCTAAGTCGAGTCTCCTCTCTTCTGTATTTCTCTGGGGGTCATACATTTGGACCCTATGAGTAGGAAACCCAATATCAGTGGGGATGACGGCCTCTGAGCCATAAGCTAGCATGAATGGGGTCTCTCCGGTGGAGGTCCTCACTGTCGTCCTGTATGCCCACAACACGGCATATAACTCCTCGACCCATCTTCCTTTTTCCTCCTCAAGCCTCTTCTTGATTCCATCTAGGATTGTCCTGTTTGTAACTTCTGTTTGCCCATTGGCCTGAGGTCGGGCTGGGGTGGAGAAAAATTATTTGATACTCACCCTTTCACAGTACTTCTGTAGAGAGGTATTCTTGAACTGAGTCTCGTTATTCGAGATGAGGGTGTTGGGGAGACCATATCTGCATATAACATTTTTCTAGATGAACTGGAAGGTCTTCTGCTCTGTAATTGTGACCATCGGTTCGGCCTCCACCCATTTTGAGAAATAGTTAATAGCTACGATGAGGAACCGATAGTTATTGACTGCTCTTGTTAAGGGTCCTACGAGGTCGATCCCCCACACTGCAAATGGCCATGGGGATGTAATGGAAGTAAGAGGCTGATGGGACTGGTGAGGGATGGTGGCAAATCTTTGACATTTGTCACACTTTTTACATATGCCGCTGCGTCTTTCCCCAAGGTCGGCCACCAGTACCCCTGGGTGATCACCCTCTTAGCTAAGGATCTGCCCCCAATGTGGCTTGAGCACGATCCTTCGTGCACATCTTGCAAAATGGAAGGGACTTCTGAGGGATGCACACACCTAAGTAAGGGGAGCAAAAACCCCTTTTTGTACAAGGTGTCTCCGATGACAGCGAATTTTGCTGCCCTGTACCTCAACTTCTTCTTTTCTTGCCTTGCTTCTGGAATCTCCCCCTCTTTAATGTACCTGATCAGAGGGTCCATCCACGAAGCTTCCGGAAAAACATTTAGGCAATTGCTAAGTGTTCTCTCAGCGTCTTCAATAGTTGGCCGAAGCAAAATTTCTACTGGGACCGTCCTCCTGATGTATGTCCTAGTTGCCGAGGCCAACCTAGAAAGGGCATCAACACGGCCATTGTCGAGCCTAGGTATCCTCTTTAATTTCACTTCTCTGAAGCCCTTCAGTAATGACCTCACCTTCTCAAGGTACCTAGCCATCCTCTCATCCTTGGCCTCGTAGGGTCCTAGTATATGATTCGCTACTAGCCTCGAATCACTATGAACCAAAATCTGGCCGATACTAAGAGATCTGGCCAAGGAGAGGCCTGCTATCAAGGTCTCATATTCGGCCTCATTGTTGGAGGCCTTAAAATTGAACCTCAGGGCGTACTCAATGTCTGTGCCGTCGGGTGCTGATACTATTAATCCAGCTCCACTTCCGCTTTCGCAAGAGGACCCGTAGACGAAGAGACTCCACACGGTGTGTTCTTCTGAGAAACTTCCCTCGGTGAGTGACCCCTGTCTAAAGAGATATCTTCCCTCTTCATTTTCAACCACTTTTCTTCTAGCGGTGCTCGTCTCAGCCTTATCTGCAGGTGTGTCGGTGAGCTCGCCCTGTCGGGTATCTATCTTCCCGAGGCTCTCACCCTCGGCTTCATCATCTTCCCAAGTAAACTCGACCACGAAGTCTGTCAATGCTTGCCCCTTAATGGCCGTCCTAGGCTGATACACTATGTCAAACTCCCCCAGCTCTATAGCCCAGGCCATTAACCTCCCTGATTTTTCAGGCTTGTGCAAAACCTCCTAAGGGGAGAGTCAGTGAGGATGACCATTGTATGGGACTGGAAGTATGGCTTCATCTTTCTCGATGCATGGATCAAGGCGTATGCCAACTTCTCCATCCTTGGATATCTTTGCTCTGCCCCCTGAAGTGCCTTGCTGTTAAAATACACAGGCTTCTGTATTCCGTCTTCGTCTCTCACAATAGCTGCACTGATGGCTGACTCTGAGACGGCGAGGTACGCATAAAGTCGTTCACCCTGCACGGGCCGTGACAATAACAAGGGAGACCCCAGGTATGATTTTAACTCCCTGAAGGCCTCATCACACTCTTCACTCCATTCGAAGGCTTTTCTGAGAATTTTGAAGAATGGTAGACACCTGTCTGTGGCCCTAGACACGAACCTGTTCAAGGCAGCAACTCTCCCTGTGAGTCTCTGAACGTCTTTAATGGACTTGGGGGTCTTCATCTCAACAAGGTCCTTTATCTTTTCAGGATTGGCCTCGATGCCTCTTTGGTTGACAATGAACCCCAAGAACTTCCCTGCTCCGACCCCGAAGAAACACTTGGGCGGGTTGAGTTTCATCTGGTATTTGTCCATCGTATTAAAGGTCCTCTCCAGGTCTACCACATGATCCTCTGCCTTCAAACTCTTAGTCAGCATGTCATCTACATAGACCTCCATAGACTTCCCAATTTGGTCTTCGAACATTTTATTTACGAGGCGCTGGTACGTTGCCCTCGCATTTTTTAGGCCAAAGGGCATGACCCTATAACAGTATATCCCCTTATCAGTAATGAAGGTTGTCTTCTCCGAGTCTTCGGGGTTCATGAAGATCTGGTTGTACCCTGAATAGGCATCCATGAAGCTCATGAGCTCATAGCCTGTGGTAGCGTCTACCATCTGGTCAATGTGGGGGAGAGGGAAGCTGTCTTTGGGACAGTGCTTGTTGAGGTTGGTGAAGTCCACACACATTCTCCACTTCCCGTTGGCCTTTGGGACAATGACTGCATTAGACAGCCATTCAGGGTAGATAACCTCTCTAATAAACTCAGCGTCTTCTAATTTCTTGACCTCATCCCTAATGACCTCATACTTTTCTCTAGAGTAAATTCTCCTCTTTTGCTTTACCGGCTTCACTCCCTCTACCACATTGAGCTTGTGGCACACGATTTCAGGTTCAATCCCCGGCATATCTACATGACTCCACGCGAAGACGCTTCGTCTTCTCCTCAACAGTTTAATGAGGTCTTCCTTGATATTGGGCTTCAGAGACTTGCTGACTTGGACGATTTTTTCTGGGTCATCCTCATCGAGGATGATGTATTCTACCTTTTCCGCGGCCTCTCCTTTCTTTAGCTTCGTCTCATCCCTGGGGTCTAGGGTATCAATATTGTAAGTGGTTGTAGCCCTCTTGTGCGCTTCCCTTTCTTCAGCGGAGTTGTAGTAACATTCTCGCGCTGTTGTCTGGTCTCCCTGAAATTCCCCCACCCCGTAAGGGGTAGGAAATTTAATCATCTGATGGACCGTAGACGACACAACTTCAAACCCCTTGAGGGCCACACGCCCCAGTATGATGTTGTAGGCCGAAAACACATGCTCATCCATCACAAAGAAACTGACCTTCTTGGTAAGCCATCTCGTCCACTCGTCCCCATCCTGACATCAGCCTCATACACCCCAAGGGGATGAACCTTTGCCCCATTGAACCCAATCAATGGATGATGGTATGGGGCGAGTCTAGCACGGCTGAGATGCTGAGATTTAGCACCAACTATGTCATTTGTTATGGAAGACTTGAAGACTTTACTACTTAAGCTTGGTGGATATCTAAGTTGGTTTGTAAGTTTGTATTTGTCTGGCTTGTTCAAACACAGTGCTAAAATATAGATTTTACTCAAAAAGAATTTTTCCTTATCTTCTTCCCAATTTGGTTTTAGTGTTGGATGTGTTTTGGCTTCACATTAGATTAAAATTATCTTGCATACTCATGTAACTTAATCAAGATAAAAGTTTATCTAATAGGATTTTTTTTGTGTGTGTGTGTGACCTACTCTACAAAGTATTCATATAACCTGTACCTACTCCCATTTTAATTATTACATGGAAACTACTTTTTCTTAACCCAGTGCCTCAACGAAAAGGGTAAATAAATTTGTTGAAGAATCAATGTTTCTTATTTAAAGGAATGTCAAGGAACATGTCATCTCAGAACAATAAAAGAAGTCCCAAACCAACATTACTCTATAGGTACTTCTCATGTCTTCACATTTTCATCGCAATTCCTAGCTCATCACATGTCCAAGTGCATATCACTCTCTCTTCAAAATAAGTCAACATCATTGAGGCTCTAACTTTTAAGTGCCTTATCACCTTTATTAATAAAGAAATACCAAGGATCAATCCAAATCATAATCTGACGTTATATATATATATATATATATAACCCAATCAATTTTGGTTTCTTATTATAATTGGTCCGCGACAACGGTAATGGACACGCACGTGACACACACACGCGTTTTTTTTAATATACACAACCCCCCCACCCCGACCCCAACCCCAACCCATCTTCCCTCCTATGGGTGTATAGCACATGAGATTTGGGCACCATATAAATAATTGCCCTCTAAATAAAAGGGAACAACTTTTCTTGGTCATACCTCTTCTAGAGTTTGCCTAGAACATCTCTAAAAGCAGGACTTCGGGTTTATCTCCTATGCACGGTCATCAACCCACGCATTGTATTAGAGTGAGCTCCACTCCCCAATAGGGAACCTCAAAGTCTTAAAGTAAAAGATACAGTTGAGCTTATGATGTTTTTCAAGTAGGAATGGGTATGGGGTAGGGGGTAAGGTTTGTCATGTATGTGTATATTAGAAAACAAGAGTGTCACGTGTGTCCCTTGCCGCTGACGCGGACCGATTACAACAAGGAATTAAGGGTTATTTTTAATGTGTTATTAGGTTCATTAAAAAGTTCATCATTTTGGTTCACTTAAGAACCTCTGTGTGTGTGTGTGTGTGTGTGAGTGTGTATATCAATTTATGTCCATCAAAAGACCATCTCGTTAATATAAGTATATAACGGGCCTGCCTTGAATGATTGTCCTCTCTAAACATAGTTGTGTCTTAGAATCTAATGTACAGTCCACAAGGGTTATCTGAGAAATAAATACCATTATAAGCATACATAATATATAATGAAATGAATAAATAAATTGTAGATAAATAACTAAATAAATCCCATTGATCAATTAAGATAACTGATACAAAAATAATAAGTCTCAAATCCAAGATAATAGTATATCTCAATTGAATGTACATGGACTAGTTGTGGTGCCAACATGACCCATACATATTCTCTAAAAACTTAAATACATATATGAAATAAATAGGAGATGAAACTCCTAACACCTATGTAGATGAGGCATGAATGACTGAATCTGAAATGGAGATAATGCTTCGAATAGCCCAAACTTAGAACTACTACTATCGCTGACTTGAAATGTTCTAATTTAAGAGGGCTATACCACAGAATAACTTCCCACATGATCCCAATCATAGTGTCTATATAACAATAATAAAACTATGACATTCTATGATGAATTAATTAGGTGAATATCCCAACCCATTATATTACCCCCATATAATATCCACTTTTATTATGATATTACCCTAAGAATATAGTACTAGCTCTGGCTATCCCATATACATAACTATCATAAGTAAGTATTCCATATAATAACACAACCTACTAATTGTACTTTCACGTTATCAATATTCTTTCTTTCTTTAACCCTTTGATTGGATGACCCTCCACAACATTCAAAGGGTAGAAACCTCTCTCTATTAAAAGCTAAAGGTCTTTTTTCAAGTGAGATTGTTATTATTTTCTAAAATGATGATAATCCTGATGGTGTCAAAACCTGTAACCCCATCCTTGAGACACAACAAAACACAACACAACCGATATGCTACATACTAGGTTCGTGATCAAACCCCACCTCTCCAATACGAGAGGATTTTAAAGAAAGGGTACCTCTTGAGTGCAATCCCATAGGTTACATAATTGTCATTAACACGGGTAAATATGAACTAGAGGCCCAAACCATGGATGGGTCACAACCAATAGGTCCTCATAGAGCCTATTAAGATAAAACTAACGTATTCGCATCACGGCCCCATGTATCAACCATCTTTAGTAAAATTTGTTGAGATCCATAAGACCTTTTTAAAAAAACTCTTAAGAGAAATAAGGTTTTGTCAAAATATTCTCTAAATGGTAAAATCATAATGTAAGTTCAAGAATTCACATTTTGAAGTTTCTCAAAACTTTTGTATGGCCCTATTAAAAATAAGACGACGTCGGATTTGGAAATATTCTTTCAAACCCTATAAGTGGATTATGTTAATTTGTCACTAGAAATAAGTTAACCAAGACTGCCCAAGGACATAAATAAGTTAATTATAATAAATTATCACTAATTTATTTTATTTATCGGTATCCGCAACCTTAATGTGAGGAGAATTAAGTAATTAATACTAAGGAGTTCAAAATATAATTTTGGGTTAAGGGGTGGAGTTAAAATTATAATTATTTAGTGGAATTATTTATAATTAATAGACTAGGATTAGGGTTCGGGTCGGATCAAGTTTTCTTAGGTCCATTAGGGGCCACATCCTTGTCTCTTCTTAGGGTCTTTGTCGTAGCCCATATATATGCACATGCGCTCTCTTATTCTCAAAAGTTCATTACTTTTAGAACTCAAATAATCCTAATTTGGATTAGAGGGAGAAGGACTGAGAAGAAGGTGATCACAAAGGAAGATCCCACACTTTGTTCATGATAGTTCATATTAGGAATACGATAGAAGTGAGGTACATTAAGCCCCTATTCTCAATTAATCTTCATAAAATATTGTTCATTACAAGATGAGATCGAACCAAAGAGATCTTGAAGGTAAACCCTAAATTTGGCCTTATAGGATTTTATGTTTTGCATAATTATATTTTTTGTAGTTCAATTTATAAGCTTAATCAACAGAGCCTAGGGTAGCATCTAATATGTCTGTCAACTATGGGGATCTAAATAAGGATTCTCCAAAAAATTATTACCCATTGTCGGACATCAACATGAGAGATTTTGTTTTAATTTTTTTTTTATAAATTCACTTGACTTTCAAACTTAATTTCAAATATACAGACTTGTTAATTTCGTTGTTGGTGATAGTGATTATTAAAATGAAAAAGGTCATACAAGGAGTGTGATGTGCAAGTGTATAAACTCAAATAAACCTAAAGGATGTATGTGAATAGGTTTCTCTTAGAAAAATTCCAAATTTAATTTTTCCTCAATTTTAACAATCCTAGTTAAACATTCAACTAAGTGAGATGATGAAGCGATTAAATCTACATTTAAGCCTTCAATTATGTGATCTAAGTTAATTGTCACAAAAATGAACTATATACAAGACCTAATTTCGGTTGCAATGGATCTTCATAGATCCAAGGTATATTTAAGTGTTGTGTGTGTTGGCAAGGTGATAATCAATGTAAAAATACACAAATAGTTCGCAAGACAGATTAATGAGGAGAAATCCCCACCTAGTGGTAAAAAACCTCGATGTATCATAATCTCTCATTCAAATCGAAAAGATTTTATACATTGTAGGAAGCTACCTCTCTCTTATTCCTAAACAAGAAGTTATTTCATGAACGTTTAACTCTCCCCCATTAACGATGAGCAATCCATCAAAAAATCCATCGAATGAACAAGGAGGCCGTATTCTCCTCCTTAGGATCCCACTGTGCTTGAACTCCTTAATATCTCAAACACCTCTTTTATATATGAGTATTGATCCTACATTTTTATTTAAACTAGTTTGATTGAATCTAGGCTAAGTGGATTTGATAACAAAACACTCAAAATTACTGACAAAAGTTTGATGAAGTATATATGTTGATTTTTTTCTCAATTTTGGATGGAGTAGGCGAGTTTTCTTAAAGAGAAGCAATTTGGATGCTCTCAATCGATGGATAATTGCTTCCATGAAAATGGATAAATTTTAATTTACCTTCTCAATATTAGCAATCCTAGTTAAACATTCAACTATGTGAGATGATGAAGCTATAATATTTATAATTGAGCCTTAATTAGGTAATTTAAGTTAATTATCACAAAAGTTAACTAGATGTAATACCTACGTTCAATTTTAATGGATCTTCATTAATCCATGTTAGACCTAAGTGTTATATGTGTTGGCAAGGTGAGAATTAATATAAAAACACACAGACAATCCATAAGAAAAATTTATAAGGAAAAGCCTTCACCCAAGGGTAAAAAACCTTGATGCATTCTAATCTTTCATTCAACTTTACACAATGTGTGAAAATACCCATCTCTTTCTTCCTAACAAGAAGTAATATGGTGAAAATTTAACTCTCCCCCATTAATGATGATTAATCCATAAAAAAATCCATTAGATGAACAAGGAAGTCACATTCTTCTGCTTGGGATCACACCATGATTAAACTCCCTAATAGATCAAACACCTATTTTAGATCTGAGTAATGATCTTCAATTTTGATTTGAATTGACTCTATTAAATCTATGATAATTGGTGGATTTGATCATGAAACACTCTTAATTTCTCATAAAAGTAAGATCATGTATAGATCTAGGTTTTCTCTCAGTTGTGAATGGAACAAGTGAATTTTATTAAAAACACACAATTATAATTCTCTCAACCTAGGTAATACTTTCTCAGTATAGGAGAAGCAAAGAGGAATAAATGATATCTCAAATAGGAGGAAAATTTTATTTTTATAAAACATTTCCAAAAATTTGATAGTGTCGCACACACGGAAATCGACAACCCATAAAAGGATATTCTTTAACATAAGTGCAACATAATTCTATGATGTAGAAAATTCATATTTGATCTGTAAGGATAAATTTCTAATTGAGTCAATTTGTCTGCATTAGATTAATTCTGGACAAAATATTTTGAGTCATAGGATAGGACTTGAGTTAGTGACCTTTCAATCCTATGACGTGTTTGTTGAAAATGTAGAAGCCAAGTTAAAGTGAACACATCATCATGTCGTGTTTTGTGCTATGTTTCGTCATCAATGTTCTAAGGATATCTCAGGTATGAATGCATATTTTATTTTACTACTTGGATATTTTATTACTGGGTGTTAATATGTTTTAAAACTAATTATAAAATGTTTTTAGAAATTTTGTGTTGACGCCACTAAAATGACAGTGGCCATAAATGATGAGGATGAGATTGAAGATGAAGATAAACATTCACATCAAACATATAAGAGACAAGGGTTTTTAAAGTGGTTCGGCTATGAATAAAGCCTACGTCCACTGTTATTTTATTCCCAGGGGTTCACAATAGCACCATAAGGTGTAGAGAGAGAAAAGATGTGTATCTTGCGTATGGTGTTTCTAGGTTCTCCCGGATCTCTCCCCTTTTGGCTAAGGGGATACATGTATTTATAGTGATGGGAGATAAATAGATTCATTGTATGTAGACATTTATGTCTACATTCAACGAATCTAATTGTTGAACTGCTTGGTATGCTATGTGTTGTCATCTATTAATACAGTATAAATGTACATTAAGGCTCATTAAATGCGCTGTCATCTTCATTAATGCACATTAAATGCATAGTTATCCTTTGATCTTCCTGGTTGGTATGCCGACCAACTCTCCACGGGTGCCGACTAACTCTCCACGGGTGCCGACCAACTCTCCTTGGGGGCCGACCAACTCTCCTCGGGTGCCGACTAATTCTCCTCGGGTACTGACCAACTCTCCTCGGGTGCCGACTAACACTCCTCGGGTGCCGACCAATTCTCCTCGGATGCCGACCAACTCTCCTCGGGTGCCGACCAACTCTCCTCGGGTGTCAAATATTGCCACGTAGGATGACATGTGTCCTTTTATGATTGGTCCTCGTAGATGGAGAATTTTTGCGTTAACAGAAGCCCCCAATGCTCCATGCTTGATGGTTTACTTGAAAGGATGGAGTATTTATTATGCAGTGTTGCTCGGTGTTCGTGAAATTCTTGATCTACCTTCTTGATTTGTTCAACATAAAGTGCATTATCTCTGGGATGACATATGATGCAGGCTGATTGATGATTGCTAATCTTTCTTTAGAGTAACTCCGTGTGCTATGTATCACCCCTGGGAATTTGGATGCAGCCATGCCATAGTATGCAGCTTGTAGCTTGTCATAATCTTCAAGTATGTTGATTGGTTTGCTAGCCGACCAACTGCCTCCTGTGCCGAGCAACTGAGTGCTAACTTCACGTGCTTGATTCTTCTGATTTATGATCCTCTGAATACTTTGTCGAGTAACATAATAGCTTTTGAACCCAACTCTTCAATCTGATTAGTACCAAGCTAGTGGTGGACTTCGAAACATTTTCATACAACTTCTTCTTCAATATTGGTCGGGACAGTAGTAGTAAAGATCTCAGTGCTGTAGATGCTGAATTTGACTTCTGAACTTCAATAGTATGTGCATAATAACTCCTGAATATGCCTCCTGAACTTCAATATACCTCCTGAACTTCAATATTCTTCCTGAACTTCAATATACCTCCTGCACTTCAATAGCCTCCTGAACTAATTCTCGAGCAAGAAAAACAACTTCTTAATGACAATTAGTCGGGGCCCCGACTATGTAAGTTTATGGAGTTGAATTTGGTGCTCGACTGTATGATATTATGAGAATGTTCCACCGAATGAACAACTGAATTTTTAATAGAAGCCCCCAAGTGTGGAATGTGAACTTTGAATGCTTTTTGCTTGACCGCTTTCACATACTCATAAAATGTTTCCGACCAACTGTAGTTGATAGCTTCTTATTTCCGACCAACCTGAGTTGGTGGATTTTTTCTTCCCAACCAACCTTAGTTGGAACTTTTGGGAAATATTTTTTCTTCCCAACCAACCTTAGTTGGCATTTTTGAGAATAGTTTTTCTTCCTAACCAACCTTAGTTGGAATTTTTAGGAATAGTTTTACTTCCCAACCAACCTTAGTTGGCATTTTTTAGAATAGTTTTTCTTCCTAACCAACCTTAGTTGGCATTTTTAGGAATAGTTTTACTTCCCAACCAACCTTAGTTGGCATTTTTGAGAATAGTTTTTCTTCCTAACCAACCTTAGTTGGCATTTTTAGGAATTGTTTTACTTCCCAACCAACCTTAGTTGGCATTTTTGAGAAATATTTTTGATAATAAATGATGGAGACTTCCTCGGAGCTGACCAACAAATTGTTGGGAATAAGATATAATAAATGCTGGAGACCTCCTCGGAGCTGACCAACAGATTGTTGGGAATAAGATATAATAAATGCTGGAGACCTCCTCGGAGCTGAATATATATAGAGAGAAGAAATTTTCCGAGCTCCATGCTGAATATAAATAAGAATTACCCCGACCAACTATCCGTTGGGGGTGAAATATAATAACTGTTATAGTTCTTCCTCGGAGCTAAATATGAATATCTCGTCGAATTCCGTGTTGAGATGAATATACAATATGAATCCCAAGGGATATAGAATAATTTGTGCTTGAGCCGATATCTCCGAGTAATAATAAAATATATAATGCCTCGCTGAGGTGAAATGATAATAGTTTCCAGATTGTTTCTGAGCATTCGCCGGCGTTGAGTCTTGTACCTGTAAAAATTAATATCTTGCTATACCATATGTGCAGGCTGAATTGATTAATCATGAGAATAATTTACTCATCCAATCAATATATGATGTGTATATGCTTGAGAAATAAAATATTAATTTCAAAAAATGAAATAATATATGTTGGCTGATATGTCGAGGAAAAAATTGCCTGATGTCGAGAAATAATAGTTTTTAGATGTTTAAAATTATGGCTGAGCTTTCGTCGGGATTGAATCTCGTCCCTATGAAATTTTAATAAGCTGCCCGAGCACCTGTCGAGACTAGATCAAATAATTATTGTCATGAGAATAATTATTCAACCAAACAATATGTGATGTGTATCAGCATAAGGCAATAAAAATTTCAAAATATGAAATAATATGTTTTGTGCCAAATGTGTGTGAGGTGGAAAAATTTCCATAGAGTTTTTTGTAAAGTTATTTAATCTCTAACAACTAATCAGGTATAAGTTGATGTTTGAAAATTATTTATCACTTGTCTTTAAAAATATTTTCTGGAGTGATCACAAAAAAAAACTTAAGCCCCCTGTTTACCCCCCAAGTTGAACTCGTGTTTAAAGAAATATCAGGGGTGCTCCGCATTTTTAATACGCCAAGATTCTACTGTTGCCGACCAACGTCATGGGTGTTGCCAACCAGCATTTGGGGATGTCTCAGGTTGGAGAATATATAGTGCCGACCAAGAAGCAAATGGTCCCCGACCAGCAGAGCGATTTCGCCAATCAACAAAAATGGTGCATTGATATTGCCAACCAGCTGTTGGATGATCACCGAATAACATCAGATGTCGCCAACCAAGAAGTGGATGATTGGACAGTTGTCGACCAGTAAATTGGACCCTTCGAACAAGACTGAGATGTCATCGATCAAGAAGTAGATGATCATCGACCTGCAATTGGTTCCCCTGAGCTACAATATGAGTCTCCGACCAACAATAAGATACCTCGTAGTTGGATAAAATTATTTCAACGTTGCTGATGGATCTTCACATCTTATCCCCGACAAACAAAATGGTCTGGTTAAGCTTCCCTTTAATAAAAGATGGCCCAAGATGATGCCGACCAATAATATGGATGGTTGACCAGAATATCTCGAATCCTTAGATCAGAAAAATAACATTCGATGTAAAATTTAAGCATTAAGAATGTTAATTAAATGAATAATTATCTAATCCACTAGATCGTGTGATTTCGACAAAGAAATCATGTGATGTGATGAACGAGGAGCCAACATCTCAAATTTGTGCCCAGAGTCTTGATACGGTCATGATTGTTATTTTTATTTTAATTTTTTACAAGAGGTGGGTAATGGTTTTTCAGGTGAGAGAAAATTATTTTTTATATTGGTCCCTTCATATTCCCTATTTAAAGAGATAAAAATATGCTGAATGATCGAAGTTATTACCAAATTTATATAAAAATCAATCAATGAGACTTTATTGACATAGATGGAAGATGAACCAAATTAAGTATATAGTTCATAAAAATGAATGCAAAGAGGCTCAAACTTGAAGAGAGAGAAAATAGATCTGGGTCATGATTTCCATGAGAAAACTTTTTATTGTCTTTAACCTTTTCCCATTCTTTGATTAAAAATATTATGGGAATTTGAATAGACATCAAAGATCTTACAAAATTTATAATGAAAATTATCAAATCTTACCACCGTCATATATATTGGTATATGTAATCATTTAAAATATTTATTCCATGATATAAAATTGAAACTTGAGAATCAAGCAAAAAGTTATGATTTATGAAATCCATTATTTTTCAGATTTCTAAATAAGAATTAATCTAACAATTATGATTTTAAAATCATGATATGCAATACTTTGCAGATAAAAATTGGACAATTAATTTATGTATATAAACATAAAAATCATGATTGAATCAACAGATGTATGCAATTGATTATACGTAGAGAAAATAAAAACTTAGCTTTTGATGGAGAACAATGCTTGTAACACGTTCCCACAGACAGCGCCAATATGTTGAAGACAGAAAATGGCCACTGTCATTTTAGTGGCGTCAACAGAAGATAAATGATGAGGATGAGATTGAAGATGAAGATAAACATTCACATCAAACATATAAGAGACAAATGTTTTTAAAGTGGTTTAGCTATGAATAAAGCCTACGTCCACTGTTATTTTATTCCCAGGGGTTTACAATAGCACCATAAGGTGTAGAGAGAGAAAGGATGTGTATCTTGTGTATGGTGTTTCTAGGTTCTCCCGGATCTCTCCTCTTTTGGCTAAAGGGATACATGTAATTATAGTGATGGGAGATAAAGAGATTCATTGTATGTAGATATTTATGTCTACATTCAACGAATCTAATTGTTGAACTGCTTGGTATGCTATGTGTTGTCATCTATTAATACAATATAAATGTACATTAAGGCTCATTAAATGCGCTGTCATCTTCATTAATGCACATTAAATGCATAGTTATCATTTGATCTTCCTGGTTGGTATGCCGACCAACTCTCCACGGGTGCCGACTAACTCTCCTCGGGTGCCGACCAATTCTCCTCGGGGGCCGACCAACTCTTCTAGGGTGCCGACTAATTCTCCTCGGGTACTGACCAACTCTCCTCGGGTGACGACTAACACTCCTCGGGTGCCGACCAACTCTCCTCGGGTGCCGACCAACTCTCCTAGAATGCCGACCAACTCTCCTCGGGTGTCGAATATTGCCATGTAGGATGACATGTGTCCTTTTCTGATTGGTCCTCGTAGATGGAGAATTTTTGCGTTAACATTTTGTATAAGTCTTTTTAGGTGTCATTAGACCCTGGATCCAACGGAATGTCAAATGAGTCAAAATTAACATTTTTTGTTTTCTCATCGGATATCTTGTTAGAAGTTATTCTAACGAGAATAGGTACCTCATTCGAATGAGATATGTTAAACTTCTAATGACCTGTTTTTTTCCTTCTTTATGGAATCTCGTCTGATAACCCGTTTGAAGGCTCTTCCAATGAGACTGGTACCCTCGTTTGAATGACCTTCTAACGAGGTAAAATTTTAAAAGGCTTTTCCTCTATGGAGTATCGTTTGAACTCTTATTAGGTCCCTATTCGAACAAAAATAAGTACTTCGTTCGAACGAGGTACCATGTCGTTCGAACCACCAGGCACATTTTTCAAAAAACAACAATTTTTTCCACCACTCCCATGATCTCAATTTTCCTCCCATTTAAGTAGTGCGAAGCAGAAATTATGAAAATGACTTTTTCCATCCATTTGTGTTCCTAAATTCTTCCAAAAATTCCTCCAAGTTTTCTTAATCATTTATGATTAATTTTTCCAATCACAAACCCTTGTTTACACCCAATTAATTTACGATCCAAGATTCATCATTATATGCTTTGAGAACTTATTTTGGCACCATTATTTATTCTCTACACGCTGTTAAGAATTATTTCTTACAGAGGATTATGTGCTCTTTGGTTTACCTACGGTGAACTATGTGTGCGTGACGGTTGTTGAGCCTCATCGGTGAATTTTGAGGCGTGTGTGGACTCACACATTGTTTTATCTTCATGGGTGGAGTGCTGCATGTCACTGAGCAGAGGTTGAAGGAACGAAGAATGTCAAGGCTTGTGAGGGTATCAAGTGTGTATTTTAAGTAATTTATCATGTCCTTTTGTAATTCCATACTTAGTGGACTTTGTATGGTTAGGTCGTCTGAGGTTTTTCTCATTTGGGTTTTCCTCATACATCGGGCATTATGAGTGATTTATTTTATCTTTAAATACTCACCTAGATGAATGATTATGTTTAAGATAAAATTGGTTTAATCAGAACTCATTTAATTGGTGCATTGTTTAACTCTGGGTTAATTTTTTTAGTTTAATATATGTTTATTCCTTAATTATTTTGAATAAATTTTGTTATAGAAAAAGTTAATTGAAAAATTATTTTTTTAAAATTGTTTTGTGTAATTTTTGAACCATCCCATCAAAGATTGTTTCCTAAAATTGTGAACAGAGTGGGTTACACTAATATATTATGTGATCTTTATTTTTGGAGGGCTGGAACTCTAAGTTATCCTGTTTGGATCCCGTTTTGTTAGGCATGAATCTTAGTGGATTTGACGGTATTAAAGCCCCAATGATTGATGGGTCAAACTATGCATACTAGAAAATGCGTATGAAATCAACACTTAAGGCTATAGATGAGTACATATGGTAAGAAATACTTACTGGTTGGACTCCACCTATTACCTTAGTTGGAGATAATAGGATGCCCAAACCCGTTTAATAATGGAGTGAAGTTAAGCGTATGTTAGCAAATCATAACTCTAGGTTTAAATGTTCTGTTTTACTCTGTCACCCCAGAGGAGTTCTGCAGTATTATGACTTGTGAGACGTCAAAAGAGGATTGGGACATACTCTAACTCACCCATGGAAGAACTAGTGCTGTTAAGGCTTCCAAACTCCAAAACCTCACCACTCAGTTTGAAACCATTAAAATGTTAGATAATGAGACATTTTATGAGTTTTATGCTAGACTATCTGATATAGTTAACTTATTTTTTTAACTTGGGATAGAAAATACTCTAATATCGAGTAATCAAGAAAATCTTAAGGTCGTTTCCTGAAAGAATTAATTCAAAAGTGGCAGTTTTGAATTCTTTGAATATTTTAAATTCTACGAAACTTGAAGATCTTATAGGTGATCTACAAACTTATGAGCTTGACATGTTTTCCTCCAAAGCGAAGAAAAGATGAGGGCATTGATTTAAAAGCTCGGAAGGAGGAAACATGGATCTCAGATGATGAGTCTGACATTGATTCTGATGATATGGCCATGCTTGCTCAGAAATTTAGAAAATTTCTCAAGTTTCAAAAACTATCAAAAGATTTGAAGAAGTTTGAGAAAAATAAGTATAACAAGGCTGATCACTTCCTTAAAAATCACAATGATAACTTTAAAAAGGATGAGTTGAAAAGGCGCTTTGGTTGTGAAGGTTATGGACATATCAGCTGAGTGTCATACTAAACTAAGGAAGGAGGGAAAGAAACTGAAGGTATACAATGCCACCCTTATTGACAATAAACCAGAAGAGGGACTCGATTCCACCATTAAGCACAACTTCTTCGCGTTCATGGCTAGTCATATCAGTTTTGATGAGAAATGTTCCCATGAAGATATTTCTTTTCATGACATTTTTGAGGTCATCGTTTGTGAATCCCAAGTGTGTGATGGTAGAGAGAATGGATAAGAGAGTGAGGATGAAAAAGATGAGGGGGAGAGTGAACTCCAAGTTGGCTTTCATGAGTTGTATGCAGAATCGTTGAAATTAAAAAAGTTAAACTTGAAATTAGAAGCTAGGATGAAAGAACGTGCTATAGAAAATGATGAGAGTGTTTTAATTGAAGATCGTAGGGTGTGTGAGAGGACTCTTAGAGAGAAACTAGAGTATGTTAAGGATGAGAGAGATAGTCTTTGAGGTTTTATGGAGGCTATAAAAAAGGATCTTCTTGAGTTTGAAGAGTCTAGGCATTTACTTGAATCTAGGATAGTGGAGCTTGAAGAGAGATTGAAAGACTCGAGTCGTGTCAAATTTGATTTGGATCCTAGGTCCGAAAAGTTGGATAGGATGTTAGGCATCATTCAAATCAAAGATGAAAAATGTGATGTTGGCTTCGATATTTAAAATGCTTTCGCTAAAAAAGCAAAAACCATACTTTTAAGAGAGTCAACCATTGCTAGGAGCATTAGAAAAGGCCAACCCTTAGGTAACATTTCACGTGTCTATACATGCACACATTGTATAGGAAGGGTCACCTTAATGGTAAAATAGATGAACTAGATCTTTGATGTTCAATGTTGTGTAATGAATTCTACTCCCTTTACCTAACAATGCCTATATGACATCAAGAATTTTGCCATGATAATGCACGAGTCAAATGTTTTGACAAGAAAATAATCCAACCAAACTAAATTAAATAGAATACAAACATTTTTAGTCTCCCTCTTTGGTTATTTTGTGGCAAAGCCCCCAAACCCCAAAATATTTGGTTATGACAAACAAATCCCACTTTACATTATCCATATAATTAAATAAGAATGTTTCAATTCACATATAATCCAAAAGACTGACAACATAACCAAAGTCTATTTTGGGATGGGTTGAGTCACAAGCTCAAGCTCATGCCGAGACCTATAAAAGCATGAACAAATACCAAAAGATCATGCACGTTTGACAACACAAAGAATGATTATTACTTCTTGGGAATCCTCCAAATAATGTTAATGTAATAAAAGGAAATATGCATGTGAACAATATATATATCAATGAAAACTCCCCTTGAATCATATCAATATCAATATCAATATCAATATCAATATCAATATCAATATCAATATCAATATCAATACCACGAGTGAATATAAATGATGTAACTTCCCTCAATAAAATTCTCCCCCCTTTCATATGTTTATGTCATTTGATACAAATCAAAAGTATCCAAGCCAGAGATATATCCCCTTATCTTGGAAATTTCTCCCTATTATTGACATAAAAGTCAAAGATAAGAAAAAAAGACATTGATAACGGGTATATAACAAGGTTCCCAACGCCAGGGAGCTTAACTTTTAACGTATGTGGATTAGGAAATTTGATTTGGAGGCTTTACATGATAAACTTCTTGATTCTTGAATGCCTGCACATGATCATTTATATGCTAAATCTAATGGTTGAATGTGTTTACGTGTACATACACTAAATCTTCTTCTTCTTCATGATATATGTGTTTTTCAGTTGTATGTGGTTTGAGTTTTTTTATTTTATTTTTATTTTTTTAGGTCTTATTGAAAAATACAAAGTAGATTTTATTTGTATTCTGAGTTACCTTTGTTTTAAAATTGGTCTAAAAGGTTTAAAAATTAAAAAAGATTTTTTTTTTGTAGTTTAGTTTTACACATTTTGTGTGGCATATCCTTGTGTTTGAACTTCATTCTATGTATCTATGTGGCTAGAACTTTTGGTTATGATGTTCAATGCTTAGATTTTTCTTAATCATGCTTGCATGGAGTAATTTGACTTCGATTTTCTTAATGGATTCTCTTTGTATACGACCCTCACACATATGCACGATCTCTTTTGAACTTTAGCTTCACATATTATATTTAAGCTAAGTGAGATGTTCTCCCATCAATCATGCCATCTACATATATTTAAGCTATGGGGGATTTGTGCATTTAAGAACCATTGCCCGTGAGTTTGATTTTTACTAAAAATAAGAGTGTGCATGAGAAAGGGCTACGAAGGGAGAAATCTTCCTTGCGTGAATGGCAATCATTGAAAAAAACGTTCAAAATTAAGAGGCAAAAGAAAAGAATAAATTGCTAAGGACATGATTTTAATATTGATCATTATAATTGGTTTCTTCAAAAGATTTGAGTTGAAAAATGATATATGTTTAGTTTTTCAGGGTGTTAAAGTTGAAGATCAATGAGTTTGCACAATGAATCCTAATTATACTTAAAATGTCATGACATTATTGATTTGTAGAATCATCAAAATTCTAGGTTGATGTGCATTGTGCTTATTTATTCTTTGAGTTCATTTTATCTTGTCACTTGAGGCAAAATCTAAGTTTGATAAAGTTTTGCGATCAAATAGAATTCCTTGAACATGTTTAAGTGATTGGGTCATAATTCTTTTGTATCTAGTACACACCCCGTCACTCCATTTATCACATGTTTATTTAAACACATTTATATTATACGAGTATGAAAAGCTTATTGTGTTTAGTGTTTTTTGTGGTGTTTATACCTATATATATGCACTACACCAAAATGGCCAAATTGTCACCTTTCAGCCGGCCACCCTTATCACGATCATTGATCGTGACAACAAACACGCGTTTTGTGTCACGGTCATCGACCGTGACAATTCTTAAAATAATTGTTACGATCAAGGAACTTGACACGACCATGACAATGTCTTCAGTGAAAAAAAGCCTCCCACCGTTTTTTGGTTTTCCTTCTCTCTCTCTCTCTCTAATCGATTTCAGCCCTCTCTCTCTCTCTCTAAGGTATGTTTTTTTCCTCTATTTCTCTTTAATTTCTATATGTGTGTGTATGTGTGTATATATATGTGTATATGTGTGTGTATGTGTGTGTATATATGTGTGTGGTGGTGTGTGGTGGGGGAGGGGGTGGTGGGGGTGGGGTGGGGTGGGCTGTGTGTGTACGTGTGTGTGCAGGTGTGGTGGGGTGGGCTGTGTGTGTACGTGTGTGTGCAGGTGTGGTGGGGGTGGGTGAGGGGGGCAGGGGGTGTGGTGGGGGGAGGGGGGTAAGGGGTGGGGTGGTGGGGGTGTGTCTATGCTTCATCAGTATCTTTTGCTATATATATATATATATATATATATATATATATATATATATATATATATATGGTATCGTTTGTTTTGAGTCTTTGCGGTTGCATCTAGTCCATGTATGTCGTCGGTTTAAAGTTTTATTTCATTTTGGTATGTTATTTATTCATACTGGTACCTATCTTTTTGCTTGCTTTACATTGGTATCCTATGCTTCTCTTAATACATTCTAGTTGGTATCATTTAGTTGTTGCATCAAAGTGTGTATTCATTGTTCTTTCTTTGGATTAGTTGTACTTGTGTTGCCGAGTTGATTTGTTGTTGCTTGTTTCTCTGTACGTCATTGAGATATAATTATTTTTCCTTTATGATTATCCTTTGTTTCATTTAGGGGGAGAATTAATATAAATTGGGGAGAAATTAATTATTTTATGCACCGTAATTTTTGTCTATTCCTGAACAAAAGGGGGAGAAATGGTATCTCATCTTTCTAGACCAAGGGAGATTTTTGACTTAGAGAGAGACGTCCTATCTGAGGTATAGATTATTAGACAAAGGGAGAGGGTGTTTTTTTATTCATATTCATATTTATATTATTTATATATTCTCTTTGCATTTGAAGGTGTGTTTAAGTGTGTAGGTTTACAAAATGCGACAAAGTTTTCATGCAAGCAAAGCTACTCAGAGTATGTGTTGGTCAAGCGTCTTTATTTTTTCCTTTTGGGATTGGGATTGAGTCTTTTAAATGCATATTGATGACCCATGGGTCTTTTTATTTTTGGTTTTGTCCCGAAATAGCCAAGTGTGAGATTTATAAGGACAAATTTCTAATTGAGTTAATCTGTATGTATTGGCTTAATTCCATACAAAACATTATGAGTCATAGGTTAGGACTTGTTTAGATACCCCATCATAGGACCCTCTAAGAACCTCCTTAGTTCCCTAGCACTCACTCATTCACAACAAACACTACGTCATACTCCGAGTACCTATCTAGGGGCCACTGGCGCTCCTAGGCCCCATTTGACTTCGATTAACTTTCTTAACAGATAGAAATCTCAATGAAGTCTAAGGGATCTGAAGCCCTTTTCTAATAGTCTGCCCGGTGCACAAATTGACCTTACGGTTCGGACGGACAATCCATTTTACTATAAAAACTGATTTAGAGGCCATCGGGGGCTCTTGGGCCCCATTTGACCTCGATCAACTTCCTGGCTAGAGAAAAAGCTCAATGAATATTCAAAGGGCTCTGAATCCCCTTTCCAACGGTCCACCCACGTGCATAAATCAACCTTACGGTTCGATCAAACGATCCGTATTACTCTAAAAATTGATCTAGATGCAACTGGGATCTCCCGGGCCCCATTTGACCCTGGTAAGCTCTTGAGCTTTAATGAAGCTGAAAGAATCTTAGAACGGCTCTGAATACCCTTTCTAACCCACGTCCTACACAAACCAGCCTTACAATATGGACGAACGACCCATTTCACTTTGAAGGGTCACCGAGCATTTTCGGGGCCGCCCGTTTGACCCTGGTTAACTCTCCAAACCAAATAGAGCTCAATGAATCGTCGAAGGGCTCTAAATACCCTCTTCAATGGTCAATCCTGTGCGTGAATCAGTCTTATGGTTCAGATAAATAATCCATTTTTCTTTGAGAATTTCATGTTGAGTGACCAATGGGTGCTTTCGATCCCCGTTTAACTTTGGTAAACCCTCAAACCCAGGAGTGGTTTGAGAGTGGCTCAATGAATTCTCAAAGGACTCTGAATACCCTTACCAACAGTCCACTATGTGTGCAATTCTGACTTACGGTTCGTATTTTACGGTCGTTTTTAAAAAAAAACTGCCTCAGACTGACGAATGGCATTCCCAGGACCCTACCTATCAGCAGTTTGTCTGCGGTTCTATGCTGATAGGCATGTCTAGGACCATGCGGATTGGCACCCCCCGACCCTATAAATAAAGTCCATGACCTCACTTCGAAAAGCACCCCTGAACATCCCTCTCTACAATTTAGAGAACATTATCTCGAATTCAAAGTGGTTCCACTATTAAAAACCCATTTCCCATATTCCTTCCATCCTTTTCATACTCTTTTGAGTAAATTCTCACACATTTCCTCATACCACCATCATCTCATTGTGAGATCAACACATCTACAATTAAGATCCACTTCGAGTCTTCATAAGAAGGTCCCACTCTCCATATTTGTCTTTAAATTCTTGTTATAGTTACTTTATTTTCACTTTAGTGTTTTACTACATTACATCACATAAATTAATTTCAAATTTTTTATTATTAGTATTTGCATATACTTTATTTTCATAAAAAATCCAAAAATAAGAAAAAAAGTGAGTTTACTTATATATTCCAAATGGGGAATTCTCATAACTTTTTCTCACACTAAAACACCCTTTTCTACACACACACATAAGCGAAGTCCCCGGTTGGATATATGGGTTAAATCCCACCTCGTATTGTCTTCGAACTACGTAGACTTTTATGCCTTCTCGGACTGCGTAGGCATTTTGGATAAATCCTTTGACTCGAGTCTTCCCATACACATTTGTTACCTTGTTCTTATTATATATTCTTAATGTATATATTTTATATGCTTCCTTGCTTGTGCCTTATCCGACATATGCATTCGTTCTTCTATAATGACTTGTGAATCGGCAAACACTTACATTATACTTTGAATTACTATTTTGGGAACACTCCTAAGGATGACCTCGCTCCGCCTTTATACATGGCGCGAGTCGAGCGATTTTATCCTCCATTTATATTATGCACAAAGCACACACACCACGGAGTTTAATAGGAGAAGATTAGCACATGCCCATGAGAAACCGAAAGGGAGGGATGGGTGCCTAACACCTTCCCATTCCGTAACTTAGTCCTCGGACCCTTGAACTATTTGGTTTCGCAAGCATCGGTATTGTCCTGATGCCATTATCTCGAGGCGATAACGTTTCTTTTGCCTGTTTTGTGTAAAATAGGTTGACGACTCTATCTCTAAATATCACCACACATAGACGACGATCGAGCACCCCGAGAAAAGATGCAATCTCGCACACACGCCGAAAAGGTGAAGGAAGGATGAATCCACCTCCGGAGAACCCTTTGACCCCGACCTCGGGATGGACGGAATGAAGACTCCGTTAGGGACTTTTTTAAAGGACTAGACTATATTTTTTCATGGGCGTTATTTTTTTTTGCATGTGTGTGTATGCACCTACCTGTATATTCCATTTTCTCCTCTATTTACCTTTTTGTATATGTCTTTCTCATGTATACATCACTTTACACTCACTTATACGCTTCACACACTTATATATACTCTCAATGTACACTTCACACACTTACACTTAGCATCACTTTACACTCAAATGCTTCACACACCACTTAGAATATCCATGATTAGGCTTCACTCACACACACCCACACTTCTTACACTTGTATATATTCTCACTTACACATATCACACATCACTTGAAGTTGATCTATTTATAGGCTCACTACCATACACACTCACTTGTATATTCCCTTATCACCTACTCACTCACATGTATCCATGAGTAATATAGTCTCCTTACTAGATTTACTTTTCAGAATACTTGTGTAATATCCCTTTTACTCATTTTGCCAATAAAAATGATAAAAAAATACCCTTTATTCATAATATGTTAATTAAGACTCATGTATTTTTGCACACTATATCACCAAGAGTATGGCAATATTGACCAACATTTTATCCCATACTGGGGGTCACTTTGTGATGGGCGCTGATCCTTCGGGACGCAGTTAGCTTAAGCGATATGACTCTCACCTTCCATTTGCCCCGTACTTTCGATGTATATCAAACGGTTCCCCCCGCATCATATTACTTGACCAAACTCACAACGAGAGGTATATAGCAGGGAAATTGTTCACGTACATCGAGTGTATCGAATTCACCCTCACACGTACTGTCCCCATGAGGTATATAGTAAGGCAATTCATGTACACTCAAGTGTATTAGATGGGTTGTCCACACGTACTGATGAATGATTGCCCTTATAGGTAAGACGTATATCGTGGGAGTCATGCTGGGTGGGGGGGACTTTTCCACTAACCCAAAAATTGTATAAACCTCATATAGGTGTCAAACCTAGGACACTCATATTTAGTTTGTCGGTTACCATGAGACAATCTGCTAAATTTTCGGGTCGACGTATCGCCCGAGTTTTTGCGTTATTTTGCCTTTTTTCCAAATGGGACCCCGTCAAGTCAAATCGTGTCTTACATATTTTCAAACCCTATTTTCCCAGGCTTAAGTCATGTCCGACATTTTTTCAGCATTTAGGCAAACTTAATACAAATGAGAACTTAATAATAATCATGCTAAGATTCCTTAGCTTTTCCCCCATTTTTCAGAAATACCGAAAACATTTTCTCCCTCCTTCTTTCAAAAATAAATTTTAAACATTTTCCCTCTCAAGTTGATCGCATACTCGATTTTGGCCTGAATCCCTATTGGCTCCGATCTTTTGTCAAATCGCCCCGAAGCTCTCTGGTTCTTCTGCTACTTCATTCGAGTTTGGGATTTACCTTTATGTGCTCTTCATAGAGAACACCGACCAATTGCCGAATGTGCAGTCCGATCTGATGATCGTCTTAGCCCAGCTCAGTGCCAAGATTGTCAACCTTCAAATCGAGATCTATGCGAAACAACATCACTGAGCCCAAATTCCCTAAGAACTCGAGGTTCTCTTTCCTCATGCCATGGGTCCACCTGCTCTCGAGACTATTTGGGTTCTAGAAAAGTATCTTCATGCTTCATGTGCCCCACCTGGAAATTAAATTAAATTTTATAGGGTTGTAATGCTTCATGTGCCCCACCTGGAAATTAAATTAAATTAAAGTATCACTATTTAAACTTTTAAATTAAACTCACCCTAGGGTCACATAGGACTTGTATAGGGTTGTAATGTGGGTTTGGGGTTAAGGTACGAAATAAAAGGTATATGCACAGATTCAAAGTGTTCAGGGATGAAAACTAGGGATAATGGGAGATTACGAGAAATTTCAAAATTGGAAAAAAAGTTCCCTAACAAGCATTAAATATGACAATAGGAGAGTAATCAAAACTTATTGAACACTATATACATCAACTTTCTCTTCTCTTTTCTTTTCTTTTCTTTTCTTTTCTTCTTTTTCTCATGTTTCTCTTTTGTTTTTGTTTTGTTTTTTACTTCTCTTTTTCTCTTTTTCACTTCTTTCTTTTCTTCACTTTTCTCACTATTTTTATGATTAATTGTAACCGCAAGACAATAACATCATTCAATCCCAAATATCATTCCAAACTAAGGTATGGAAAGTAATATGGTTTATAACTCCAATATGGAGTTGGTTATGGGATTTTGGGGTTATGAAACGAAAGGCTAATATTAAGGATCAAAGGAGTTGACTAGGAAAATATATAAGGTGATGTCAAGGCCAATATGGGTGATATAACAAAGATGGCCAACGATCATTTCCTAAAGTTTACGCAATTCTCAAGTCAAAATAACTTTGAAAATCATGCTCAAGTAACACATTGAAAAAATGAACTCAATTAATGAACGATCAAATGAAAGAATAGTGAGATTGCCACCAAATTTATCGTTATCAATGAGGAAAGAGAAGTGTATAACACTCACAAATGAAGAAAAGCCCAAAGCTCACATGGTGTAAGTATATACAATGCAAGAAAAGATTACCGAGTTATAAAAATCTTAAACCAAATCAATAAAATAAGAAAAGCGCATGTGCTCATGGGTTAAAGATGAAGTTATTCATAATATCAATGATTTGAGGACTAAAGTCTAATAACTTCTAAAATCGAAAACATGCATCATTGAATTGTCAATTGGATCGGGCATTTATTAAAATTTATCATGGAAAATAAGAAAAAATGCCCAATAAAGGAGAAAAAATAAAGAAAATATTTTTCAATTTTTTTAATTTTTAACAAAAAGCATGTTTTGTAACTAACATGTTATCAAATCCATAGACTAAACATGAAATGGATAAAATATCCTACACCCCCTAACTTAAATGTTGCATTGTCCTCAATGCGCATTAAGAACACAACACAAAGATAGGAAAAGAATGATATTACCCATGGTTGGAGAGATCCCCAATAAGCATGATTCCAAAGAATCTACAAAATAGGTTAGTACCGAGCATAACGAAAATCAATAACAAAATGTTTAACAAATTATACTAGACTAAACTCAAAGGAAAGAAAAACTAAAGAAAGAAAGAATAAAAAGCTAACTATTTACAACATATTATTTGAACTTCACACTAACTATACACTAGAAGTATAAATAATTAAGGATCCTCCCAAAATGGGATGTGACTTTGAACGATCAACGGTGGAACCGCCAAAGAAAACATGCCTCCCGAAAGATATGAATTTCGTTTGAACAACGGAAGGCATGTGGGTGGTGGAAAAGGTGAACCATCGCCAATTATCAATTTTGGGCGGACGATGGGTGATTTGGATAATAAGGGGGAAAGGTACACTTGGGATCCAAGAAAAGTAGTTTCACCTCCCAAAGGTTTTTCAATTGAAATGGGAGGTGGTGCACACGTGGGGGATAAGTCCATCATGAAAAACAAGTCCGACAAAGAGTCCTCATCGACAAAAGGTGTCGAAGTTTCAATAATTTCTACCGACTCATAGGAATCAATCGATACATCTAATGGTTCGATAATGGAAAACGTATTTGGTAATGAACTAAATTCAATCTCAATTAACTCATCGTCGGAAGGAGATTGAATTTCGGGGGACAAAGAGTCACTTTTAATGAGATATTCATCTAAAAGTTGAGGTGAAACACTAGTTTCCACCTCCTTGTTGATTTCCTCAAAAGAATCAATCTCAGTGAAAAGTACTTCAAGTCTCAATCCATCACCAATAGCGTTATTTGCGCTTTGGTTGAAAAAAAGAAAGGATTCTTCCAAAGTAGGCTTCCTTGGCTCTAGAACTTCAAATTCCTCATTTGGTTGAAACTCCTCTTCAACATAAAAAATATAGGAAGGAAAATCGTCGTTAGATTCGAATAATGAATCTTCCCAATAATGATTTTCTTCCCGATAAATGTTTTCAAGCCTTTCATTCTCAAGAATTTGAAGGCCCTCACCCACAGTAATAGGTCTAGGTGCGAATTCTTGAGAATGGAAGGTTTGAGAACAATCCCCAAATAAAGAATCATTAGAATTACGGACATAACTAAGGAAATAGGACATGCTTACCGAATTGTTTGTAGATCAAGAATCCAAGTAGGAAGGTGCGCGACCGAGAATCAAAATTTCCTAGCACTCAAATGTGCTATCGTGCAAAAAAGGGTAAAACAAAGAAGACAAATAAAAAAGAAAAAAAAATACTACGAAATAATAAAAGAATTACAATCTAAAATTCACTGCTCGGCAACGGTGCCATTTTGATCGAGCGCGAATCGTGTGCTCGTGAAGAAGCTTTGTCGTTGTTTTTGGTTCACCGTCACTATACAAAAACTAAACTAAACTACAAATACACTTGCGATACAAGTATAGTGGTAAGTCGTTTATCGTAAGAAATCCACAGGGAGTGATGATTAGATTGATAAACTGTTTTATTACTTCAGGAATAAAAGTGCAAAATGTGATATGTTGGAAATAGTGAAAAGGGAAAAAAGAAAAGATAAAAATAGGTTATAACTAATTAAAACGAGAGTCAGGATCGCCTTCCCTCCCCAGGATAAACAACGCATAGTTAGAATTTTGGTTCGAAAGCTATTTAACCGATCATTTCAATTAAACATAAACATCATACAATAAGGAATCCAATCCAAAGTTGCGAGATTAAACATTTAACAGAAAATTATCACACGTGGATTAAATTCAAATTATCGCTATAAACACTAACGTTGCATGACAAAGAAAGTTAAAGGCACAACAATCCGACTTTGATACGTGAGGTTTCAATTAAATGCAATTTTACACAAAATCCAACTTTCGGAGCTCAATACCCATTAATGGCAAAAACACATTCCAACTCGTTATCTACGGGCTAGACATGATTAAAACTAAATTAAACAATAAATAAACTAATAAAAACAATACATAACAACAATAAAAGATTAACTAGGCATGGAAATATAAAGACAATAATGGAAATTAAGCTAAAATAAGGAAATATAAAGCTAGAAGATAATGAATAGTAATAAATAATACTTACATAAACATGGGCAAACACCCAAGATGGGAGGACATCCAAAGACCTCCTAAAAAAAACCCTAAAACTTATATAATATGAAAGATATTTCTTCAAAATGAAGAGGAAATGTTTATATAGTAAAAGCTTTGTGGCAAACTTGCAACAAGAAGAAACAAAAATCTGCAGAACCGAATCGATTCGTCTGTATTCGAATCGATTCGGTAAGAAGGATCTTCGAAGCTGCAAAGGATCGAATCGATTTCGTTGGGCCCGAATCGATTCAGAGTTAAAGACCTGATTCACTGATGTAAATCGAATTGATTAGGAAGAGACCAAATCGACTCGGTGCTAGAAAAATTGAGTACTGTCTTGATGCGAATCGATTCGCCACTCCAGAATTGTTTTTCCTCCCCTATTTTAGTATATTGGCTTTATTTTTCGCTAAAAATCCCGTAACTTTTTCCTTCGGACTCGGATTCATGCACCGTTTATGGTCACACGAAGCTTGCTCTGAGGTCTACAAATTTTTTGAAGATGTTGGGCCAGATTCCCAAACCGTTAAATGACTAAATTGCCCTTACGCGTGATGATGTGTACAGAACTTCACCGGAATGCGTCTAAACTTCACACTAAGTGCCGGTATACCTACAAAAGCTCAATTAACCTATGCAAAGTGCACACACACACACACACACACACACACGCACACACGCACACACACACACACACACACATATATATATATATATATATCCAAATCCAAGGTTTTCATGTTAATAAGCTTAAATATAGGAATTAAGGTACTCGAGGGGGCTAAAATACGTAAGTTAACGGGCGCAAATATGCAGTATTCATGCCGTATCACCATCCATTTGTGTGCTTAAACTCTTCCAAAAAGTCCTCTAAGTTTCCTTAATCATTTTTTATTAATTTTTTTAATCACAAACCCTTACACCCAATTAGTTTAAGTTGAAAGATTCATCATTATATTCTTTGAGATCTTTTTTTGGCACCATTGTTTATTCTCTACGCACTGTTGAGGATTATTTCTTGCATATGAATATGTGCTCATAGGTTTACATACGGTGGACTCTGTATGTGTGACAACTGCGGAGCCTCATCAGTGGATTTCGAGGCGTGTGTGGACTCACACGTTGTTATAGCTTTGCGGGTGGACTCATGCATGCCACTGAATAGTGGTTGAAGGAATGAAGATTGTCAAGGTTTGCAAGAGCATCGAGTCTGTGTTGTAAGTCTTCTATATTGTCCTTTTATAATTTCGTACTTAGTGGACTTTGTGTGGCTGGGTTGTCCGAAGTTTTTTCCAACTAGATTTTCCTCGTATATTGGGCATTGTGGGTTATTTATTTTATCTTGTCATACTCACCTAGATGCATGCTTAGGTTTAAGATACAATCGGTTTAATCAAAACTCGTTTAGTCGATGCATTATTTAACTTTAGGTTAATTTTTTTAGTTTAATATTTATTTGTTGCTTAATTGATCTGAATTAATTTTGTCGAAAAAAAGTTAATTTGAAAAATTATTTTGTGTAATTTTTGAACCACCCCTCAAAGATTGTTTCCTCATGATCTTCAATGTTTAATGTTTGTTGATGTTTAATGAACAAGACTCCCTCTATCGAACAACATCTAAATGAAGCCAAACATTTTAGCTTCGTAATGCATGACTAAAATATTTTGACATGAAAATAAGCCAACCACACTAATATAAAAGAGTAATATGCATTTTCAAAAGGAACCCTCCTTCTTCTTGAATCTCCAATTTTTAAAATCCTAATTTATTTCCATCATTTTCAGCCATTTTATGTTTCTCTCATGCAATTTCACCATAATCCTCTTCAAATTTGGTCAAAAATTCTACCTAATACATCCAAGGTTAGTGCCTGAATTTTATTGTTATTTTATGCTTTTTTTTGTTATTTTTGTGTTTGAACCCAAAGTGTTCATATAAAAGATTACTTGATAAGTCACCTTAAAGTTCTCGAAGGTTAAATAAGATGCCCAGTCCATGTATATATATGTGTTTAGCACTACATTTAAAAAGTATGAATAACCCTAGTTTTTAAGAATACATTTTTGTATGGGTGTGTTGTTGTTTTTTTCTTGGTTCAAATATTCATTTAAAGCTTAACAATTTATTTGTTTGCAATTAACAAATAATTTGATATTACAGGTTGTAATTATTATTTTTTTTAAAAGATTCATTAAAAATGTATAATGAAATATCCAATATATTTGTTCCCATAATATAATCATGTGCTAAATCTGATATAATCAAATTTTGATATTATGTAGTGGTATTTAATTTATTTATTTATTGGAAAAATAATATATATTAACTTGTCAAAAATTCTAATCATATTATTCAAAGCGAGTCTAGGAATGGCAAACTTAGTTCAAATATTTATTTAAAATGGGGCAAACTTTTTGCTAAAAAATTGCAAAGAATTGGATATTAGAGGCTATAATAAAAAAATCAAACAAAGGATTTAGTAATAATTTATAATGAAATAGAGTTTAAAGTTTTTCCCTAAACATAATCTTGTGATAAATATGATTTAATAAAATTTTGTTAAATTTTATAGTTTGTAGTGATTTTTCTTTGTTTGGGAAAAAATTGTCGAAATTTTGAACGAAGTAGCAAGTAAATATGAATTTTAATTATGGTTTTAGTTCGCTAGTAAAAAAAAATTATAGTATGAACCATGTTTGTCATTGTTATGGTGTTATCCAATTGAATATGATCATTTGAATCAACAAGGGGTTGTTATGGGGGGTTCAAGTCAAGCGAGACATTGGGAGTGAAGAAGATCCTTTCCTAATCTTATATAGGTTTAGGTTATTGGATCTCCATGAATTCCTTATTTTTTATCCCTTGTAAGCCTTCCAAGCGGAGTTGAACTCTCTTCTCAAGGCTAAGAGACCATACATTATTCTTATCCTTCCAGAGGTGCGGAACATGTCAACAACCTCGACCTCTTGGAATTTCTCTCAGTGAACATATTATTCTCCTAAATGACCCTTTCAGTCACTTTGGTACTTCTTTCCCCCCATCCCTTCGATATGATCTCCTTCAAACATGTTTTTCAATTACATTCCTGATGTGCCCCCTTTGGATGAGTGAATCTATCTCATTCCTCAACTAAATACAATAGTTGGTATCATGGCGTGATTTTCGTGGAAACTACAATACTGGTTCAAATTTTGCCCTGATGGTCGGCTCTTTTATTTTTTTTGACAACCTAGTCAGCCAATATCCATCATAATTACAAGGACACATGGAAGATCTAGGCATTAAATGGCATGAAATGTTCATACTTGGGTTGATCTATTCTATCGTGGTGTTCGATGTTGAGCATCCTCAAAATTTTATGTGGGTTTATATAAATGGATTACTGGGCCATGTTGAATATTTAGGCTATTTGGGTCAATATTTAACTTAAGTTGTATTTTTATTTGTGGTGTTAGATTGGACTAAATATGAGTTTATAGTTCCCAAATAGTGTTTACAAATATATGGCATTGGGTCAGGGGTCAGATAACCTATAGGGATAAGTTTGGGTTTAATCGAGTAATGTTTTGGGTCCTTTTAAATGATTATAAAAATGAACAAATGGAGAACTGCAATTTTGATTATATTAATAAATTTTAAATTTAACCTAAGGACCTAAACCTAGAGGCTAGAAATAGAAAAAGGGAGAAGTTGCAAAAGGAGAAAAAAAGAACAAGGAATTGTGAAGCTAAATTGTGGTATACAGTTACACCAAATAAGGTAAGAAATTTTGTCTACTTGCCCCCTGTTATTTGAATGGTATTTATTGAATTTCATGCAATTGAATTTAGTCAATAAAAGAGATTAATTTTAATTGATAATTTTTCCATTATGTGTTATGGATTCATTTTTTTATACTGTTTAGATATTTACAATTTGAATATGTAAAAATATGTACTTTAATATAAGTTGGCTCAATTCTATGTGAAAACATTGAGTCGTGGTGGCAATCTTGATATGTGTTGAGATGTTTTAATAGAGAGAGGCTCATTCATTTAGATTTCACGAATATTGGAACTTTGAAGATCTACAAAACTTCTATACCTCACAAGACTTCTGTTGCCAAATTGAAGACATATCTTTTCATGGATTTGTAATTGAATGTCATTAGTTATACACACTGTGGCCATCCCCGATCCTCATCGCGGGCGGGTGCGTGAAGGAAGGATCCTCGGGTCTCACGCGTCCCTCTCGGAAGTGCTTTGGTCGGCGTCGTTTGAGATGAGGTGTAAAAATGTAGAGAGATTTAGAGTCGCCAGTCTATTTTACTCAAAACAGACAAAAGAAAAATGGGGAAGTCGTCCCGAAGGACGGCATCCGAAGACATACTAGTGCATATGAAACAAAAATGATTCAAGAAGGGTTCGTAGGCTAAGTTACGAAATGGGAAGGTGTTAGGCACCCATTCCGCCCTTTTGGTCTCTCATGGATGTTTCCTATTTTCCCTTTTTTATTTTTCCCGTGATATGTGTGCATGTGTATATATATAGTGGAGATAGGAATCCTCGACTTGTATTATGGAAGAGATAAAGCGAGTCATCCGTAGGAAGGTATAAAAATAATATTAGAAAATAAGATTTACCCGATTACCCTTACGTTGATCGTTATAATGGAATGATAACGCATATGGGGTGATATGTCACTAAGAACAAGTATATAGAATATAAGAAAATTGGATTTAGAGAAGATAGAAAATGAGTGAGAAAGTGAGAATAGGACTCAAGTCTCTGGTTTTTACCCCGAGATGCCTACGTAGCTTATAGAGGCATCAAAGTCCATGTAGTTCGCATACAAAATGAGGGGTGGGGTTCATTCCATAAATCCAAATGGGGGATCTCTTATTTGTGAGTGTGTGTGTGTGTATAAAAAGTGTTTTAGTTGTGAGAATAGTATGAGAATCCCTATTTGGAATTTATGAGCAAACCCTCTATTTCTTATTTTTTGGGTTTTATTTATATGAAAATAAGAGATGTGCAATAATACTAAATAAAAAGTATATTAGGATATGTGAGATGAGATAATAAAAAGTGCAAAGTAATAAAACAAGTTATTGCGAATTTAAGAGAATTTGAAGAGAAAGTTGGACCTTCTTGAAGATATTGAGCTTGATCTTGAATGTTGGATAGCAACCCTTGCACTTGGATGATGGTGGAGAGTGGCTAATTCACCAAGTTTGATGAAAAGGATGATGAAAAGTGGAAGTTAGAAAGGGATTTGGATGTTGAAATCGCGCTCTCTTCGAGAGAGGTTTTTGGGATTCGCTGAGAGCGATTTTTATCAGATCTGGGCTCCCCTTGCAAATGAGGTGAAGGCCTCCTTTTATAGGCCCAGCTCACTGCTGATCGGCATAGACCTGGTCCTGCCTATCTGCACCTGCCGATAGGCAGGGTCTGGAACCTGCCATTTGGTAGTGTGTTTCAGGCCTTTTTGGAAAATTGGCTATCGAGGGCAAACCGTTGGTCAGAATCGCGTACATGGTAGACTGTTGGAAAGGTAATTCAGAGACATTTGAAAGTCCTTTAGACCTCTCTTGGGTTCGGGAGTTGACTTTGGGTCAAATATGGCTCGGAAGCGTTTGTTTGTCCATTGGACGGGGAATCGTTCGGACGCAAATGGATCGTTCGCCCGCATGGTAAGTCCAAATCGTGCACGGGGTGAACCGTTGGAAAGTTTTGGAGATGTACTTTGACATTCCAAAGAGTTTAACCCGGTTTGGGGAGTTGACTTTGGTCAATCGGGCCCTGGAAGCATTCGGTGACCTCTTGGAGCCAAACGGATCGTTCGTCCGCATGGTAAGTCAGAATCGCGCATGGGATGGCCGTTGAAAAGGGATTTTAGTGCCCTTCAAAGATTCAATCAGTCTCAATCGAGCTGAAGAGTTTGAATTTTTGGTCAAATGGAGCCTGGGAGTGCCCGATGGCTTTTAGGTCCGTACTCGGGGTATGACTTGGGTTTGTAGTGATGGAGGGAGGTACTAGGGACCTAAGGAGAGTTAGGGGGTAACAGAATGGGGTGTCTACACACACACTTACACATTTTTACAAATTGTATTTTATGGGTTGTAATAGTGTTTTTCAATTATGAGATGTTTTGTGTATACCTTTGGTAAAAGATCAATTTTTGAAAAGTGCTTTGTTTGAATTTTTTATACAAATGGCTTCAAAACTGTTTGCACCGTCTCTCTTTACCCGTTTGCATGACTATGCACAATTTTAGTCTTGGTTCGACACTGCCTAAAATCGTTCGCATGGTGGGATTCTTACTCGTGCGCACGACGAAGCTCAATTTTCAAAAAATCTTATAAATTGGTCTACTTCCCTACTTTTTCAAAATATCTGAAATCCTCATTACTCATCTACATCTAAAGAGAGTTTTTTCGAGTTTTTTCAAAATATAGGTTTTTTCCCCTCTATTTTCAAATTCACTTGTTCCTCCAAATTTAAAGAAAAACCTATATCTATACACTATCTATGAATTGAGAGGAAATTTATAGTGATTTAATTCATCTCCACATAACTAAAGTCCGTATTTAACCATTCTACATTTTAATTGGTAATCAACACTCCTAGTTAAAAAAGGGTGGTGTCTTGTTCAATTAGAGATATCGAGGCATAATGTGACTCTAAGGAGGAGAATTTACTTCCTCTTTCATATTATAGAGCTTAGGATGAATCTATAATCGTCAATGGGGGAAGTTTAACATCCATAGGTAACTTCTCGTGAGTGCACGAGATAGAGGTACTTTCTATCATTGTATAAAACCTTCTCATGTTAAATAAGAGATTAGAGTACGTCGAGGTTTTTTACTCCGTGATAGGGTTTTTTTCCTCATAAAATATGAATAATTGATTTCTTATATGTTGTGTATGTTATTTTGTTCAATTACATCACACACTACACTTAGATTTCACATAGATCTAGTTAATCCATAAAATTTGAATTAGAATTTTTGAATTTAGTGAATTGACCTAGATTTCCTAATTGAATCTAAAATTTGTTAATTCACATTCCTCATATGACTTCACCTAGTTATTACTTGTGTTGAGTTGTTTAAAATTGAAAAGAACATTAAAATTGGAAAAAATGGTCATAATCTTATTTAAACCTATTCACCTCCCCTCTAGGTTTATTTGAGTAGAAAACGTTTATTGAACATACACATCCTCAATTGGTATCAGAGCGGTTTCTCTTGTTTACATTCACGTGCTAAGAGTTTAATCTTGTATTGTTATTTATTATTTATTTCTTTGTGTTCGTTACTCTTAGATCTATTGTGTTTGTGAGTAAATCTTGTTTCGTAATTGGTGATGGATATTGTTTTCCCCAATTTGCATACTTTAGATAGTCTTATTCCTATGATTCCTAGTGAGAGCCTAAAACATTTGAAATCCAAAACAGAAAAGAAGAAAAACATATATTTTCATTCTTTCAAAAAATTGAAGTCTATTGATGTTGATTTTACCGATGTGGTGAATTTGAAAGTGTCAAATAATTTAGTCAAGACAAAGGAGAGTTGATGTCTAAACTTGTCCAAATTAAAAAGAGGAATTGTTGATGTAAAAAACTAGATCGCTCTAATTATTCAATCACAGATAAATAAATAAGACAAAGATTTTTAAAGTGGTTCGGCTAGGAATAAAGCCTACGTCCACTGTTATGTTATTGCTGAGTGTTTGTGGAATTCTTGATTACCAGTTCTCTCAAGAAATTCCGGTCCCTTTGAATGGGATTGATACAAGGTATTTATAGCCTCAAGGCTGTACATGAAAGGTCCAATACATTAAATGATATACATATGAATGGGTAATACATTTAATGCAGCGTGTGCGTCAAGAATCTAATGAATAGTTGAACAGTTGTCCGTCTGATAATTGATGACACGGCCGAGGTGCAGTTCGGACCGCCTTAGTTGCTCGTTGATCAAGAGTTACTCGGAGTGCTTAGAGTATCTCGGGATGATGGAGTTCCTCGGCATGATAGAGCTCCTCGGTGTATTCTCGTTGCTCGGTACCAACCATGGTTGTTCAGTAAATGATCTTCCACGTTGTTATTGTGCCACGTAGATCGACACGTGTCTTCATACTATTCATCCACATCAGCATATTAATTTTGGTATCAACAGAAGCCCCCAATGTTTCATATTTCGAACTTTGAGGAGTAGGGGACATTCTTTCTCGGTATATGGTAATATTAAATGACCTTCCTGGGTTTTAGGAGCATTGTATTCAAATTTCCTTCTCATTTCGCAGTTTCATCCTTTTTTATAAGCGCTTCGATCTTCGTGCAACTTTTGTCTTTTTAGCCGCCGGAAGTTCAGTAGTTTCTTTTTAGTAATCATTTCTTTCGCCGCTTCCCAACGCAAAGTATTTAAACTCCTTTGGTAACCATACCGTCGTCTACACTTTCCATTTTTCTGCATTCAAGTTTTCTATTCTCTTCCTCTCTCTTGTGTGTTCATCATTGTTTCCGTTCGTTGTCAACATATCTCCTTTCTTTCTGTAAGATCTTCTTCCTTTCTTCTGCATCTCTTTTATTCAATATGGTTTATATTGTTGAATCTGCTGAGAAATTTCGTTCTGACTTTTCCATTCCTTCTTGGGTAACTCTAGAGGTTCTTTCTGAGCCTTTAGATTACTTTCGATTGGCTGAGGGACATTGGTTCCCCAGTCTTTTCATTGCTGAATGTGGTTTTTCTTTTCCCCCAAACCCATTATGTCTTGAGTTTTGTCAATATTTTGATCTTGTTCCTGCAAAAATAGCCCCCAATTCATGGAGAATAATTAACGGGGTGCACAAGTTAAATCTAACTCATGGGACTCGTATAGGGATCCCAGAAATCATGTACTGCTATAAATGGGCCACTTTAGATAATGTTTATTATTTAAAAACTAGGTTTTTAAATAGAGCCCTTGTAGTTAACCTCCCTGATTCAAATAGAGATTATTTTGAGCATGGGTTGGTCATAAAAAATTGGCAACACGCGCCTTTATCTGGGAATGAAGTATACAACGGTCCCAGATGCCCCCCATACGGCAATGGGATAGGTTTATTTTTCATTTTATTTTACTTATGAAATTGTGTTTTCATCATGTTTGACAAAATGTATAACTGAAATTTATGTATTTATTTGCAGTTGATAGTAAAAGAAAAACTCCAAAAGAGTCGGAAGTGAATATCAAGCATTTAAAACTTATCTGGAATTTGCATAAGACGATTGTAGACGAGCATATTAGGTCTGCATCATATTTGCTGCAGTATAAGAGCTACACAACCTCTTATACTGCTCGCCCTGTTGAACCAGCCTCAACACCAGAAAGTTCATCTTCAGATTCTCATATCCCCCTATCTCAGAAAATGGGCAAGAAAAGAGCTCCTCCTGCTCTATTTGGTGAAATTTCTTCTGCTGTTGGGGCACAGAAAAGCAAAATTGATGTCCCAGAGGGGACTAAAAAAGTAGATGCCAGTTCCTCCAAATTTGCCGAGAAGCCCCCAGTGGCCCCGAGCAAGAAAAATGCTAGTGCTGATGTAATTACAATCTCTCCGACCAAGACTTCTTCCTTGGTTGATGCTGCTGACCCTCCTTTGAAGAGATTGAGGAAATCATCCTCGGTTAATCTTGCTGGAACTGCATCTTCTCTACCCGCTGGTGGTAGTAGTATTTCAAAAATCATTCTTCCGAGCTCTTCAACGAGCTCAGTTATACCCGAGGTTCTCGGGGTTGATGAAAAGATTCCTAGGGATACACTGACATCCCTAGCTGCTCGCCATCTTTCTTCAGTAAATTTCTCATACCTTTGGTCTTTCTTTTCTTTTTCCTGAACTCTTGTATTTGTGTTGACTCTATTGTTTTTCTTATCTTTCAGCTGGTGAACTGTTTCAATACCATCATGAAGAAAGATCAAGCTATTAAAGCTTCTAGTTCCTCGTCCGATGTTGACGATGCCCTCTTGGGCTTAGCCCAATCTGTGAAAGAATCTCGCCAGCAGTACGTCGAGGAGAAAGCTGCCTGGGAGAAAAAATTGGCTGCAGCTGAGGCTGATAAGATGAAGATGGCTGAAACCTCCAAGAATTTGGAGGAGAAGGTGAAAAGCTTAGAGGTCAATCAGCAAAAATGCGATGACCAACTGAAGAATGCAGAAAAAGAACTATCTATCTTGCGAGACATCAAAATCCAGAAAGAACAATTGGATGTCAAACTCTCCTCGGAGAAGTTGAAAAGAAAAGCTGTAGTCAAGAAACATTTCAGTGCTGGTTGGGAGAAAGGATGGGATAAAGGGATTGCTGCTATGACATCTCAAGTCAAATATGGGGAGTTGAAATACTTCTATGATGGTTGGGTAGCTGCTCTACAAGAGCTAAAAATCCAAGACGATTCTGAGCTATTCCAAAGGCATCTCCGTGGTCCTCCTCCACCAATTGTGGAAGAAGAAGAAGATGAACCTGCTTCAGATGAATCTTCCATGGCTGTGGATGTCCCAATCTCTGCTTCTCAACCCTCTGTCATTGAGGATATTTCTTCTATGCCTCCTCCTGCCGAGAAGATTTCTGCCGATCAAGCTGTTGTTATCACCGAGCAACCGAGCTCCTCGTCCCAGCCTCCCGAGAAAGTCTTGGGAGACAAGGAAAAGGTGTGAAGTTGTTCGGTATCATTTCTATCTTTTATCATTTGTAATCGAACAATGTAATCCTTTTATGATCTAATAAAATACTTCTTTACTCATCGCCGTTATTGATGATTCTTTGTTGATTGTTGTCTTTTTCTTGTCTTTAGTTTGTTGCTAGAATGGAACTAATCTCTTCTCATGATACCGAGCTGATGCAGCAATGTCACCAATACTATAGGGCTGGTCATACAGACCTTAGTTCTTCTGAAATTGCTGACATTCTTGGTCATGATGCTTCAGAACAGGCGACTGAGGCTTATCGGTACTTGAAAGATTTACTCGACCGAGCTGTAGCTAACAATGTCGCTTATTATGACTTGATTGAAGAGCTGCATTGTTCCTTAAAGGATCTCCAAGGTCAGCATAATGAATCGATGGCTTCATTACACGAGGAATATGAAAATAGATATCAACAACTTTCCTCTGATACAGGTCATAAAAAGATCATTGCTGCATATGACATTAGGGAAAGGACCCTAAAAGGTGAAGTTGAAGCCTGCCGACAAATTGCCGAGATCCTGGAACAAGAAAATAATAGTCTGCAGAAAAGATTGGCTCAATATGAATCCGTTGCCTCCTCTTCCACTGCATTAGTACCAGTTACTGATGAAGGTTTTTCGTTTCTAGAGGTTGAAAACGCCAAACTAAGGCAAGAGTTGGATGACTTGAAAAAGTCTATTATTCCTGTGACTGCTCGGGGACGAGGAAGGAGTTCTCGGGGACGAGGAAGAATCGTCGAGGAGCAAAATTCTCCAATTGCTTCTCGGAGCCGATCAAGAATTCTTAGCCGTAGTGTTGAAGAATCTCGCACCCAATCTACTCTGGAAACTCAAGCATTCCAACTGAATGTTAAGGATCGTGCTCTGTCTGATTTGTCTAAGAAAAATTTATCTTTAGAGGATCAACTGGCTGCGATGAAGTCTGCTCTGAATAATAAAGATGCTCTTATCAAGAACTTTCTCGAGCAAGTAGATAGATTAACTTTCCAATTCCATAAACAGCCTCGGGAGTTCTGGAATGCAGGCTATAATGAAGCTCTTTATCATTTGGATGCTCGCATTGAAAATGCTAACAACGAAGGTTATAAGCAGGGATGGTTGAACGCCCTGGGTGTATTAAAATTGGAACGAGGTCATTATTTATGGGATTATCATGCTCCTGGATTGCTAGACTTGCCTGTTCCTCCTTATAAATTGGATATGGCATGGATTCCTGCTCGTTCCATTCCTCGGAGTTTGATCTCTAAATATCTTGGTGATTATAACCTTCATTCTCAAGTTGAAGTCTCTCGTCCTGAGCACCTGTTGGACACTCCTACAATAATGAATGTCAGAATGCTGAAGGACATGAACTTTATTAATTCTCCTCTTTGTCTAGAGGATCCTCCTGCCGGCGAGGAACCTGTCTCAAAGGATAAAGGAAAGAAACCAATAGAGTAGGAATCTTTAATGTAATAGTTAGCACATACATGTAACATGTAATACATTTTTATCTTAATGAAAGAATTTCATTTTCTGTTTTGCCAATAGCTATTTTTCTGTTTGCAAATTATATGGTTCATCAACCAACTTAGAATTTATAATAAGCATAAATTGTTCAAAATTGTTTCCAACCAACCAAGGTGGATAAATAATGTTTGTCGACCAACCACAGTTGATGGGTTTCTATCCCCGACCAGCCATACTTGGTTCAATTTTCAAATATAAACATGTGTCCGACCAACTAAGGTCAATACTTTTGTCCTCGTCGACCAACTACAGTTAGTGGGTTTTTATCCCCGACCAACCATACTTGGTACAGTTTGGAATATTTTGTTCTTCAAAGAACTTTTTGTAATAATGTTACCTCCCGACCAACATAAGCTGTAATGCGAGAGTATATAAAGTCTTACCAACCGTAGTTGATCATGCTGGTATACACCTCCTAATCAAAGGAGTAGTAGGGTTCTTTCGAACTTTTTGGCTCCTTGGAGCATGTCCTCCTAACCAAAGGAGGTTGGCTACTTATAGCACTTTTGCTCCGTAGAGCGCTCCGTAGATCTTATCCTCCTAACCAAAGGAGGTTGGCTACTTATAGCACTTTTGCTCCGTAGAGCGCTCCGTAGAGCTTGTCCTCCTAACCAAAGGAGGTTGGCTACTTATAGCACTTTTGCTCCGTAGAGCGCTCCGTAGAGCTTGTCCTCCTAACCAAAGGAGGTTGGCTACTTATAGCACTTTTGCTCCGTAGAGCTTGGCTCCGTAGAGCATGGCTCCGTAGAGCAGTCTTCTTCTTGTTATCAAGCAGTGTAGTGTTCAACACTAATATTCCCCGAAAAACTTTCAACAGAAAGAAAATGGTGAACCATCCTCGTTTTATTCATAATGAAGGAAATACTTTACATTTTACATTACTGATAATACTTTCGCAGGTGTTCAGCATTCCATGCATTCTGAAATTCTTCTCCTTCTAGAGTTGCTATTCTGTAGGTACCAGGTCGAACAACCTCTGTAACTCGGTAAGGTCCATGCCAGTTTGCTTCCAGTTTATTCTGTTTCTGAATGACTTTCTTCAGCACATAATCACCCTTCTTCAAATCGCATTTCTTCACCCTTTTGTTGTAGAACAGAGCTGTTCGTTGTTGATAAGCAGCATTCCTAATGGCTGCCTCTTCTCTTACTTCTTCGAGCATATCCAAATCCATTCTTCTCATCAAGTCACTGATCGGAGAGTTGAAATTCAGCACTCTATGCGTTGGGAGACCCAACTCGGCCGGTATCACAGCTTCACTTCCAAATGCTAACATATATGGTGATTCTCCAGTTGCTGCTCGGGGAGTTGTTCGGTAGGCCCATAATACTGATTGGAGCTCATTAATCCAATTTGCTTTAGCTTCACTTAGCCTCTTTTTTAACCCGTTTAGTAATGTTCTGTTCGTCACTTCAGTCTGTCCATTGCTTTGGGGATGGCCTGGTGCTGAATGAAACTTTAAAACGTTCGACTGATGACAATAGGCAGCAAATTCTTCATTATCAAATTGTGTTCCATGATCTGTGATGAAAGCATGAGGGAGACCATATCGACAAATGATATTCTTCCATACAAACTGGTATACCTTCTCGTACGTCATATTGATAAGAGGCTCAGCTTCCACCCACTTAGTAAAATAGTCCACTGCAACTACGAGATACTTGAATCTTCCTCGGGTGGTCGGCAGTGGTCCAACCAAATCAATTCCCCACATGGCAAATGGCCAAGGGGAAGTTATTGGTGTTAGCAATGCTTGTGGAGTTCGTCGGATGGAGGAAAAACGTTGGCACTTGTCACATTTCTTGGCATAGGCTATACAATCAGCCCTCATTGTCGGCCAGTAATATCCCTGTGTCATCACTCTTTGTAAAAGTGTTCGACCTGCTACATGAGCTCCACAAGATCCTTCATGGATTTCTTCAATCAATTCTTTCACCTCGGTGGGATGTACACATCTCTGCAAACCTGCCATAATTCCTCGTCTATACAAAATACCATTAGTTAATACATACCGAGCAGCTTTATACTTCAGTTTCTTGGCAGCGAGTTTGTCCTCCGGCAATTCACCCTCTTCAACATATTTCCTGATTGGATCCATCCAAGATGGTCCTAAATCAAGGGTAATCACATTCGTTGTCAGATCTTCATCTATGCTCCGACCTTCTAATACTTCAATCGGTATGGTTCTTCGCATCTCGGTACGAGTAGCTGATGCTAGTCGGGCCAGTGCGTCTGCTTGTATATTCTCCATCCTCGGTATTCTCACCAATTGAATGGCCTCAAATTCTGTCAACAATTTCATCACCTTTGCATGATATTTGATCATTAAATCTCCTTTAACCGTATATATTCCCATCATCTGATACACAATTAATTGAGAATCACTGAATACCATCACTTGTTGTGCTTCCATAGTCTTTGCTAGATTAAGACCTGCTATCATGGCCTCATACTCTGCTTCATTGTTAGAGGCTTTGAATTGGAATCGCAAAGCATATTCCATGTCAATCTCGTCTGGAGTGATCAAAACAATTCCTGCTCCACAACCAGCTGTGCAGGATGATCCATCTACATATAATCTCCATGTAGGTACCTCGTCTTCAAATTTCTTATCTGTCAGAGTTCCTCGATAAAATATCTGCTGTTTTCTTCCATCATCCCCCGGTATCTTTCGCTCCTCGTCAATCATCTGTTCGTACCCTTTTACCAACCTTGGTTGGTCTATGTTTGAATATAATGATTTCTCTACATCCACAAGTCCTTTTACCAACCTTGGTTGGTTTGGACCTATTTCTGCTGATCCTGTATCGTCCACAGGTAGGTCAGCAAATGTTTCTGTTGATCCTGTATCGTCCACAGGTAGATCAGCAGGCATCTTTTGCTCCTTGGGGGTATCAGGGTATGTGAACTCTGCTATAAAATCTGCTACAGCCTGCCCCTTCAATGATGATCTGGGCTCATACACAATATCATATTCACCAAGTTCTACTGCCCAGTACATCAATCTCCCCGATTTTTCTGGCTTATGGAGGGCTTGTCTCAATGGCATATCAGTATAAACGATGATGGTATGGGCTTGGAAATATGGCCTCATTCTTCTACTTGCTTCAATTAGTGCCAATGCCAATTTTTCTAGCTTTGGGTACCTGATTTCTGCACCTCGGAAAGCCTTACTTGTGTAATAAATTGGCTTCTGGACTCCATTCTCTAATCTGATCAACGCTGAACTGACTGCGTTCTCTGATACTGCCAAATACAAATACAACTTTTCCCCTGTTATTGGTCTGGACAACAGTGGAGGTGCTCCCAAGTATTTCTTCAAGTCTTGAAAGGCTTTTTCACATTCCTCATTCCACTCAAAGGTTTTTCGAAGTGTTTTGAAGAATGGTATGCATTTATCAGTTGCACGAGATACAAATCTGTTGAGCGCTGCAACTCGTCCGGTAAGACTCTGCACTTCTTTCTTCGTCGTCGGAGATCGCAGCCCTAGAAGAGCTTTGATCTTATCTGGATTTGCCTCAATACCTCGCTGATTGACGATGTATCCGAGGAACATTCCTTCTCGTACTCCAAAGGTACACTTCGTCGGGTTAAGCTTCATTTGGTATTTATCCAATTGATCAAAAGTTTGACTCAAGTCAACCAAATGATCAGCAGCTTTCTTGCTTTTAGTGAGCATGTCATCGACATAGACCTCCATGTTGCGGCTGATTTGTTCGGTAAAAACCTTGTTCATCAACCGCTGATATGTTGCACCTGCATTTTTTAAACCAAAAGGCATAACATTATAACAATAAGTTCCCCTAGGGGTAATAAAAGAAGTACTTTCCCTGTCTTCAGGTTTCATTTTGATCTGGTTGTAGCCAGAGTAAGCATCCATGAAGCTGAGTAGCTCGTGTCCCGAGGTAGCATCCACCAGTTGATCAATTCTGGGCAATGGAAAATGATCCTTGGGGCATGCCTTATTGAGATCGGTGAAATCGACACACATTCTCCATTTGTTGTTTTTCTTCTTTACCATCACCACATTAGCCAACCAATCTGGATATTTTACATCTTCAATGAATTGGGCTTTCTGGAGTTTCTCGACTTCCTCTTGTATGGCTTGATTCTTCTCGGGACTAAACACCCTTCTTCTCTGCTTTACAGGTTTAATCTCCTTATTCACATTGAGTTCATGACATAAGAAGTTTGGATCTATTCCTGGCATGTCTTCATGACTCCAAGCAAAAGTATTTTTCCTATTCTTCAAGAAAGTTATCAACTCCTCTTTTATTGACATATCCAACGATGAACCTATCTGGGTTATTCGTTCAGGATGTTCGTCGTCCAGAATAACATTTTCTGTAGATTCTACCACTTGCCCTTTCACAAGTTGGGACTCATCTCTAGGATCAAGAGTTTCAATTTCTGTACATTCATCCACTTGATAAGTAGTGGTCTTTTTCATCGATCCTTCTAGTTCTTCTTGCTCGGCCGACGAATAATAGCATTCCCGAGCTACTTTTTGATCACCTTTCACCACTCCAACTCCAAAATTTATTGGGAATTTCAAACATTGATGTACTGTAGAAGGAACGGCTTCGAACTTCTTCAATCCAACTCTTCCCATGATGATGTTGTAGGCCGATTGCACATTCTTATCCATCACAAAGAAGCGTATTCTTTCTGTTCGACAAGCAGGCCAAGTTCCAATGAGTATATCCAACTTGATCGTCCCAAGTGGAAAAACTTTTTCGCCAGCAAAACCCAGAAGGGGTCTGTGATAAGGTTCCAATTGAGATAATTTCAAATTCAGGCTATCAAAGCACGAATAGTACATAATGTCTGCCGAACTACCATTGTCTACCAACACCCTTGAAATGATCACGTCCTTCATTCTCATTTTGATCACCAAAGGATCATCATGAGGGTAAAGAACACCTGCCAGGTCGTTTTTTGAAAAACCAATTACTAGCTTCTCTTTGTTTACCTTCCTCGGACGATCATCCTCGGCCAGGTTTATTCGCTGAATATATGAACAAGCTTGAGCCTCTCCGAGATAAGCTTTTCTTTCTGCAGTAAGGTCTCCTCCTCCTGCATCTCCCCCTGTAATAACGTTACAATGAAATGATCCAAAACGTATGGAAAATACCTCTCGTTCAGGTTTTCTTGGCTTCTTGGGAAGATCGGGGTCATCATCTGGATCCTCTTCATGGTCCCTCCTTTTTTTTTCCTCTGCACGACGAGGAGATCTAGATCTCTTTCTAATTCTGTCCTCATTTGTCCTCTCACCTCTGCGATCTACATACTTTGATAATTTTCCTCTTCGAATGAGTGTTTCAATCTCGTTCTGAAGGGCTATACAATTTTTGGTCATATGGCCATGATCTTTGTGAAACTCGCAATATTTGGTCTTATTCCTCATATCTGGATCTGTCTTCAGTTTCTCTGGCCATTTGATTTCCTCGTTATTCCTGATCTCTTCTAAAACATGATTAATACCCATTTTCAATGGAGTATAATTATCATACTTCTTTAGGGCTTCCAACTTTATCCTGTTATTCCTGGAATGTTTGTCTCCACCATTACCTTTCTGATCTTTCTTCTTAGAGTTGTCGACCTCCACTTTAACTTCTTTATCCATATTCTTCTTCGCAGTCATAGCCTCCTCGGCATTCATGATTTTGGCCGCCTTTGCCATCAATTCCGACATATTTTTAGGCGGATCTTTAGCCAGAGTATAGTACAGCTTATTAGGCAGCAAACCACTCATCAAAGCAGTGATTGCTGTCTTTTCTTCATAATCTATGACTTCCAACTTCTCGTTATTGAAACGAGTTATGTAATCTCTAGTACTTTCTCCTGATTTTTGTCTAACACTTAGCAAATGTGCTACTCGCTTTACCGGCTTTGCTCCAAAACAAAAATTGCCAATAAACAGCTCGGCTAACTGAACAAAAGTTGAAATCTTACCCCGAGGAAGATTATTGTACCATATTTGTGCAGATCCGGTAAGAGTTCCCGAGAATGCTCTACACCTCATCTCGTCGGGGACAGCATAGATATCTGCAGCAGCTTGGTACTGTTCTATATGAAGTACGGGATCTGTCTTTCCATCGTACTTGGGGGTCACTACAGGTGCTTTGAATTTCGACGGTGTAGGGAAATCCACAATGGCTTGCACAAAAGGTGTTCCTTGAATAAAAGTTCTCTGTAATGGGTTCCTCGCCTTAGCCATTTCTCCCAGTCTATCCTCCAATCGTTGAATGGAACCTTTCCATGCTTCATTCCCTTCCTCGGGCCGCTTAATCCGAGCAACTGATTGCTCTGACGTAGCTTCCTGAGATTTATCTCGACGAGTAATTGGTCGTGATTGTGCAGATCCTTCTCTCAAACCTGGTGGTGGTCGAAAACTTCCTGATGGAGCCCTAGGTGGACTCATGTTCCTCCTTGGTCCTAACCGACTGAAAGGAGACACCCTGCTTAATCTTTCTAAAGCGCTAGTTCTCTCCGGAGAAAGAGAGATATGTTGATCTGTATCCGTAGCCCGTATTGATGAAGTTCGCCCAGGTTGATAAGAAGAATCATTGGATTCCCCATTGCGATATGACCCAATACGTCTGGATCGTGATTGCCCATGATCAGTCCTTTGCCCTGAATGAGTAGGTACACCGCCTTGAAGAGTTTGAAGGAGTTGCCTCATAGATTCTTGCATGGCGGTTTGTCCTTGAGCCAGATTCGTCATAATTCCGGCCAAATCTGGAGATGCAGATGGATTTGGAAGATTTCCAGTATTTCCAGCATTTCGATTACTGGATTCTGGATTATCTGCCATTGGTGATAAATGATTTTTATGAAAAACGATAACAACAGTCGTTTCCCACAGACGGCGCCAATCTGTTGATGTAAAAAACTAGATCGCTCTAATTATTCAATCACAGATAAATAAATAAGACAAAGATTTTTAAAGTGGTTCGGCTAGGAATAAAGCCTACGTCCACTGTTATGTTATTGCTGAGTGTTTGTGGAATTCTTGATTACCAGTTCTCTCAAGAAATTCCGGTCCCTTTGAATGGGATTGATACAAGGTATTTATAGCCTCAAGGCTGTACATGAAAGGTCCAATACATTAAATGATATACATATGAATGGGTAATACATTTAATGCAGCGTGTGCGTCAAGAATCTAATGAATAGTTGAACAGTTGTCCGTCTGATAATTGATGACACGGCCGAGGTGCAGTTCGGACCGCCTTAGTTGCTCGTTGATCAAGAGTTCCTCGGAGTGCTTAGAGTATCTCGGGATGATGGAGTTCCTCGGCATGATAGAGCTCCTCGGTGTATTCTCGTTGCTCGGTACCAACCATGGTTGTTCAGTAAATGATCTTCCTCGTTGTTATTGTGCCACGTAGATCGACACGTGTCTTCATACTATTCATCCACATCAGCATATTAATTTTGGTATCAACAGGAATGTTAAATTGGATATAGAAAATAAACTCTTTGAACAAGAAAAAGAATCTTTTGAAAGTGATTTTAAAAAGCTTAGTCAAATTACCAATCAAAAGATGAAGTTGGTTGATAATGAGAATGGTGAGTTATTAGACTTAACATGTGATTTGAAAGAAGATATCAATGTCTTGAGAGTATGAAATTCTAATTTTAGAAAATTGAATTGTTCAAAAAGTTTTGATTTAAAAAAACTCAAGGTTATTTAGAAATAAAATAATGATTTGACTTTTGAAATCAAAAAGTGAAACAAGAGCTTTTTTATTGTGTTGTCTTTAAAAGTGAACTTGAAAAGAGATTTGAATCTTTGAAAATAAATTTGACTTGTCTAAATGTTTGAAAACCAAGTCATCTTCTTCTCAAGTTGACATATCGAGAGAACGTTCATATTTATCACATAATTCGAAGAATACCTACCAATTGTTTGATCATGAAGAAAAATGAGAAGAAATAAAAGGTAAAATATAATGTTAAAATAAATAAATAATAAAAACGTTTCAAAGGATCATTCAAATACATTCTTTTACCCCTATTGTCGAAAGGAAGGACATCTTGAATATTTTTTCTTCAAATTAAAAAAGATTAAACGGAAACATGGTTTTATTTCCATGAGGATGAAAAGAGAAAAAAAATTTATTCCCGAAGATGTCTTTAATAAAAAAAATTTTGTGGGACATCATGATGGTAAATAAATACCTTTTCCATATGTTCCTCCATATTTTCATGATAATAAAGTTGAGAAGAGAATTTATCAAGCTAAAAACAATTTGATAAGGAATGTGACTTTTTTCACCTTTTGCAAGTTGCAGGGTCACACGAATCAAGCTTATAGGTTCTTGAAAGAGAGAAATCAAAAGTATATGAACAATAGAAGGAAAGTGTTTTATAGGGATCTATTGGTTAACTAAAGGGAAAGATTGGTGAACTAATGAAAAGAGTTAACTTTCTAGTCTGAGGAAGGAGTGAGGTTAGGAGTAATTTATCTAGATCTAGACTATTTTCTCAAATTCCCAAGGAATATGCATAAAAATCCTATGAGGAATGCGAGGTGAATGACAAAGATTGTGAGAGGCGTGCCTAGGAACACTCTTGGAAAGATGGTTGAAGTTGAGGTCCCTTAAAAGAATATTACCAAGAGGGAAGTTATTTTCCTTCCTCCCAAGAATCTGGGAGATGCAACACTTACGCTATCTACGTGATAGTTTGATAGGATGCCTAGGGTCTTGTTATTGTAGATCCCCTCCTAGGTACTTTTTTATTTATGGGGTCTAATATTTGTGGATAAGTGCTTGAAAAGTCACATTTGGATCGTTTTTCAGGTTTGGTGAGGAATTTCATGCATTTTTCAATATGCTTTGTTCCTTATACAACATGTTGTATATATTGCATTATTCTTTTATAAAAAATCCAAAAATATTTTTCACTTTATTTCTTTTTATGATTATGGGATTAAGTCCTTTGATTCATGATATTTGAGGAATAAACTTAACTTAAATGGTGATTGAAATGTGGTTTTTTAACTTGTTGATTGCACATGTTGATACTATCAATCACAGTTTAGAATTTACTTGATACATCATGATAATAAAATTTATTGAATTCTTGGTGTGGATTTCACAATACTTCGCACTTGCATATCTCTTAATGCATATGACTATGGTTATGTGTTTTTGCTCATAGTGTTTTATATAATCATGATCAAATTCTAAGATCTCTTATTGGTTTTGAAATATTTTAATGGTCTATGTGTGAGAATTATGTGTTTTTCATACTTATTGGAGATGAAAAAGGATAGTTATATATGCATTGATAAGGGCTATCATTAGAGTGATTACACCCAATTAGAATTTGAGTAAAATTGGGTAGGTGTCATCTTGGTGTGTAAAAAACCAATCAACAAAAAATCCAGTATGTTAAAAATATCCACAAGCCAAGTGCTTAACCTAAAAATAAGACAGGCCTATAAATTAATTTAAAAGAAATTTTTATTCTAGTTTGGCATAAAAAAATTCAAACAACATATGCTTGAGGGAGATTAATGGTTACTACCATTTAATGAGATCTTGAAAGGATATTGATGTAGTGATAAACTAAATCATCATTTGTAATTCTTATGACTTGGTTATGTGTATTCGTTTGATTTCGTAAATATTATTTGTTCACGAATCATACCTTGATTGAAATACAAAGTTTTTTTTATTCGATTTGACAGGAATTTTTTAACCTTATTTGTTGAATTGATTGATATTTGACATAAATGTGTTATCAAACTATGGTATTAATCAATATTCAAAGGAAATTTATTTGTCAAATCATGTTTTTGATGGAATGCCTAATCACTACCATACATTTTTCATATTAGAGATTGCATTTGTATATATATGTGTGTGTGTATCTGAGTATTGGATTTTGTGCATTCTATATCAAAATTGTGCTTAACATTTCATACATGAATGATTTTACATGTTTTTTCATTCATTCATAAACTATTTCGGGAGTTTAGTTTTTTGGATTCCTATACTTTGTATTTTATAGAAATTTTCTCCCTGACTGAGTACACTGTATGATTTTGTTCGCACGATTGTAATGTGGCACCATACACATGAATGTACTTGCCTCGTGTGTATAATTTTCGACATTTAAATTAGGATTTAGGTTCATTGTTCATTTTACATTTTAAAAACCTCCAGAGCATAAAATTAAGCTAAAATTCACTGAAGATCATATTTTTATCAGTCCATGATAATTTCTAGAGGGATTTGGTATTCGATTTGTGATTTCTCATCTTCAAATCCTAGCTTTTTAGATCAAATTAATTTCATTTAGGTTTCACTCGTGTAAGTCATCATTCTTTATTTTTTCTTGATTTATTTCTTTTAGATTATATCTAGGTTGAGTTTATCAATATAGGCGTTAGATTTGAGTTTGGGGTTGATATTTTTTTTGAATTTTAGATACTTTAACCTTATGTTTCCCATACACTCTTTGGATTCGTTTCCTTTTTTGATTGTGTGTTATTTTCTACCTTATTCCCATTGCTATGGGTCATTTTAAAACATATGCATGCAAGAGAGTGTTGCGTAGATCCTCGAGTGGTCTTAAAGAGACTTTCCATTCTTGAGGGTCACCACCGTCACCTCTAAGTATATCAAGTTCTCATATGTAGGCCCCAAGAGCCTATATTCTTATCCCAGACCTTACCACTGATGCATCTAAGATTCAATTTATGAGAGTTAGTTCCCCACTTCATGCTACTTTCATGTCATTAGTGGTGAGGACCGAGAGAGATGTTGATTTAAATAACTTGGATAAGTGTGAGAAGGGTCAATACGTTGGTCATTTAATTGAAAGATATGTTATGCAGTTACTATGTCCACACTCTTCTGCCAATACCACACTTGTCCGCGAGTTCTATGCAAAAATGATTGTGACCTTTACATCCCCTTATTATTTTAACTTCTTTTGTTATAGGGATTGAGATTGTGTCAACCAATGAGGATCTAGCTACTCAATTAGAATTTGAGGAAGTTGATCATCCTGACTATGTACCATTTGCTGATCAAGATATTACTCATGAGGATTTTAATTTGTTCCTTGTTTGTCTTTCGATGACTTGGGTTGGGAATCTTTTCCTTCAAACTACTACGGATATTCCCTTTGCCATTGGTAGGTTGGTGTATGCTATCAGTCATACTGAATCCATTGATTACCCCTAGATCATTATAGATGTGATGCGTAGAGCTTGTACTGACACTACACAGGAGGCATTACCTTAATATTGCATGATCATCGGATACCTATATCAGTTAGGTGTTCCAATATTCTTCACTAGCGATGGTGATGCAATTTTAGGTCCTATCTCTAGCGTTAACATGTCCCAATCTTCTGGATAGACCTCGCGTCGACCATCACTTTAACCTATATACCCAGAGGAAGCTCGAGTACCAGCACCTCATGCACACCAGGGTATGCATGAGTACATGTAGACATAACTTTCTTTCTAGAGGGGACTGTTTAATCATATGTTTACTCAAATGATACAAATATATGGTCATTTTGATTATCGACTTGACTAGGTGGATAGAGATCATTCTAGCCTGTGGATAAATGTTACATTCATTACTAGTTATCTCAAATGGGCCGGGATTGAACCATCTAGCTTTGCACCTCCACATGCACCCACACTGGATCCTGCTCCAGCTCCCGTTATTATAATTGGCGACGATGATGATAACTGTTGATGTAAAAAACTAGATTTGATCTAATTAATTAATCATAGATAAATATGAATAAATAAATCAGGTAAAGGATTTTTAAAGTGGTTCAACCGTAAGGAAATGGCCTACGTCCACTGTCTTGTATTGCTGGGTATTTTTCTTTGATCTTGAGTATGTTTACTTAAGATAGCTTACCCGTTATGAGGGTATTACAATGTATTTATAGCCTTTGGGCTGCCCATGTGAATAGAAAATACGTCATTATTAGATAGGCACATGTATCGGTACATAATAAGAATATTCATTGAATATATTCTAATCGTTTGATCTTCCCAAATAGTTGCTCGGTATTCTGAGTAGCTCGTCATGTCGATTTGCTCGGTAAATACAATTATCCCATGTTGGATGACACGTGTCTTATCATAACTGGTCCACATCAGCTGACTAATTTTTATATCAACAGAAGCCCACAATATTTTGTAGTTGAGATGGGATGCGAGAGTATGAAATATTATGCCCAAAATTTGCTCGGGCACACTTTCCTATGCCTTGTTTGGTTACAGACCTTCGACAATTGTGCAATTTTCTTCTCAGCATACTAATTTTGAGCGCGAAATGGCAAACTTGAAAATATTTCAAATTTTTTGCGAACTCTTGGGAACTTGTACTTTTTGGTTGCCAGAAACGCAATCGCTGTTATCTGTAATCATTACTTTTCCCATTTTCCAAAGCAGCGTATATAAAGGCGGTAAAAATAGATTAGTGTTTACCTTTTTCCATCTAAATTCTCAAAGTTTCTTTCTTCTCACTTTTCTTCTTACGATTGTCTTCTCAGTTCATCTGCCTTAGCTGATTTCTTAATTTTTCTGTAAGAATTTCTTCCTTCTTTCTTCGATTTAGCCATCATGGTTTACCTTATCGAATCGTTGGATAAGTTTAGAGCTGATTTTGGGATTCCTTCTTGGGTTACTTTGGAAGAACCTCCTTGCCCTTCTGATTTATTTTCTTTAGCTGAGGGACATTGGTTTCCTCCCGTTTTTGTAGCTGAATGTGGTTTTTATTTCTCGCCTAATCCCTTGTGTTTGGAAATTTGCCAATATTTTGATATTGTTCCTGCAAGGATAGTTCCAAATACATAGAGGGTAGTTAATGGTGTACATAAGTTGAATTAAATTCATGGAACTCGTTTAGGTATTCCTGAAATTATGTACTGCTATAAATGGGTTACTAACGATACCACCTTCAATTTAAAAATTAAGTATTCTAACAGAGCTTTAGTGGTCAATCTCCCTGATGCTAATAGGGATTATTTTGAACATGGGGTTGTGATGAAAAATTGGTAACACCCCCCGTTAAAAGGGAAAGACGTTTACCGAGCTCCCAGATGTCCACTTTATGGCAATGGGATAGGTTGTTTTTATTTTTCAATTTAGTTATTTTTTTGTATGTTGCAGCTGACAGTAAGAGAAAATCCTCCCAAAAGAGTGATATTAATATAAAATATTTGAAATTTATCTGGGGATTGCATCGAGCAATAGTTGGGGAACACGTGAGGTCTGCTTCCTATTTGCTGCAATACAAGAACACCACTTCTTTCTTTATTGCTCGACCTCTTGTTTCTTCCTTGGTGATTGACCTTGATCAGGCTCCAACATCTTCTTCATTTTTTGAAGAATCTTCTCCTGACTTGGGTACTTCTATTGCTGACCCGATGACGAAGAAAATGATAATGCCTGATCTATTTACCAAGGTTGCCCCTGGTGCTGATGGGGCGAAGAAAATCTAAGATGATGTCCCAACTAAAGGGACTAATAAAAAGGATGTTACTCCACCTGGTGGATCAGTCACAACTGCCAAGGATATCAGCAAGAAGCCCCCTGTTTCCCCTAAAGAGGAAACACCTTTGATTGAAGGGGTTATCCTTTTTCAAGAAGAGACAACTCCTTTTATTGAAGCTTCTCCTTTGAGAAGATTGAGAAAGGGATCTTGCTGAGAAGACTGTAGATGCTGCTTCCCAACCTTCTAGGGTTGAGGTACCTTCTTTGAGAGTTAGTACTCCAACTCTCATTACTCCTGGCTTGGCAAAGAAATTTATCAGGTCTGGGATTCTTCTTGATTGTTGAGCTGCTAAGACTTCTACTCCTCGAGAGAAGGTTACTGACTTGGCAGCCCAACATCTTGCATCAGTAACTGTCATCACACTTGCCATTTTACCTTTTTGTATAATGTTCATATTTTAACTTGGGATTCTTTTCTCTTGCAGTTTTTGGTGTATTTTAATAATATCTTGGAGAAGGATGAGGCTATCAAGGATTCAACTTCATCCAGTGGGGTGGAAGAAGTCCTTGCTGGGTTATCAAAATCTTTGGTGGAGTCCCGACAGAAGTACGAGGAGGACAAAGATGATTGGGAAAATAAAATCAAGTCCGCTAAAATAGCTCAATAAAAAGCTGAGGAAGCTGCCAAGGAGGCTATAAATGTTTCCTAGGAGGCAGAGGAGATATGCAAGGTGGAAATTGAGGGCAAGCTTGAAGAGGCTGAACGGCGTAAAAAATACCTGGAGGAGAAGGTAAAGTCTGTCGAATAGCTTCTTAGGGAAAATACTTCCTCTAAGAGGGTGAAAAGAAGAGCTACTGTGAAGAAGGCCTTTAGCTCTGGCCGGGACAAAGGGTGGAATCAAACTATAACTATTGCTTCTACCCAGATGGAGTATGCAAGTGTAAAGTTCTTCAGGGATGAATGGACTGTCACGTTGAAAGGGTTGAATGTTGTTGAAGATTATGAATTATTTCAGAGACACATTCATGGCCCTCCTCCCGCTATTGAAGAAGAAGAAGAAGAAGAAGAAGATGAAGCTGGATCTGATGAATCTTCTTTGTTAGCTGTAGAACAAACACTTGCTGCTACTATCCCTTAATCCTCTGAGCAAATTTAGCAAACAACATCCTCTACTGAGCAACGTCAATTGACCACCGAGCAACCAATTCCTTCCTCAAAGTCGACTGATGACGTTATAGGGAATAAGGAGAAGGTTTATAGTTGTTCGGCTCTTTACTTGTTTTTGTTTTTCAGTTTTCCCTTTTATTGTAACTTTGGTTGTACCCCTTTTTCTTATGATCAATAAAATGGATTTTGTTATTTATTTTGAGTTTCTCATTCACTTGCTCAATATGGTTGTACTGTTATTGATCTATTTTTACTTTTCCTTGCTAGTTTATTGCCAGGATGGAACTGTTGTCAGCTCATGATACAAAGCTGATGAAGAAGTGTACGGACTACTTTAAAGTTGGTCGTGTAGATTTCACTGAGGCACAGATAGTTGATATTCTTGGATCTGATGCCTCTGAACGAGAAATCGATGTTTATCAATATTTAAAATGTTTACTTGATCGGGATGTGGCAAATAATGTGGCTTACTATGAAATGATTGAAGATCTTCAAGGAATGATCAAAGAACTTCGACCGTAACACAAAGAAGCCACACCTCTTTTACATGAGGGTTATAAGAAAAAGTACCAACAGTTGAGTGCTGATCGAGGTTATGACACGTTCATTTTAGCCCATAATAAGAGAGAGAGTGTGCTAAAGCTTGATATTAAAGATCACAGAAACATCACTAAGTTGCTGGAAGAAGAGAATATTGATTTGAGAGAAGAGATGAGAGAATTAAAATCTGCCTCTTCCTATGGTTCCAATCAATGATGAAGGCTTTTCTTTTTTGGAAACTGAGAATGATACATTGAGAGAAGAATTGGAGACTTTGAAAAGAGCCAGACCTACATCCTCCTTGCGAGGTAGAGCAAGAGCTGGTCGGATCAGCATTGAAGAGAATAGGACTCAACAGGCCTTATAAAATCAAGCTATTCAACTGAAGGCTAAAAATCAAGCTTTAGATGAGATGTCCCAAAAAATTTAGAGTCTCACTGATAAACTTTCCAATCAGAGTTATGCGTTGGAGAGTAAAGAAAACTTGGTAAAAAGGCTTCATCAGTATGTTTAGAGATTGGCTTATCAATTCCACAAGAAGCCCAAAGAGTTTTGTATGGGGGGATATAATGAAGCTTTATGTCATCTTGATGCCCGGTTGAAACAATCAAACAATGAGGGATACAAGCAGGGTTGGTTGAACACCTTAACTATGATAAAGGTCGAACGAGGAACAGAGCTGTGGGATTGGTATAATCCCAGATTACTTGATTTGCCAGTGCCTCCTTTTAAACTAGATGTTAGCTAGATTCCAGCCCGCTCTATTCCTTAGTGTTTGATTTCTAAATACCTTGGTGACTACAATCTTCATGAAGATTTTGAGATATCCCGACCTCAACATCTACTTGACCGACCTAGCTCAAGCAACACCATAATGCTACAAGATTATAGTTTTATCAACTCTTCTTTTTCTCTAGATGATCCTCCAGCTGGAATGGAGCTTGTACCTAAATCTGAAGGAAAGAAACCAATAGAATAGGCTGTTAGTATTTCATTAGTAATTGTTCAACGAATAAAAATCATCTTTTGTAATTTTATTTCCTTGGAAATAGATTAATTATATGATGTTTATCTTGTCAATCTTTGTGTTGCTAAATATACGTATATATATAAAGGGACAATTTATCATATGTTGATTTGATTGTCTAGACAATGGAACTTTGCCCCACATGTTTGCCTAGTTGTAGTGACTTATTACCCATAAGTGCCTAAGCAATGGAATTATTTTCATCCTATGTTCCTGCTTAGTTGTAACAATCTTATCTAGATTGCCTTGGTGCCTAGGCAGTGGATATTTTACCCATCTTCTTACCTAGTTTTAGATACCCCTTGAGGTCATCTATAATCAAACAGGCCTTGCCTTGTATGATTGTTGTGCCAACATTGTTGATTAGATTTGTTGATGCCGACCAACCTTAGTTAGTGGTTGTTGATATGCCGACCAACCTTAATTGATGGTAACTGATGCCAACCAACCTTAGTTGGTGGTTATTGATATGTAGACAAACCTTAGTTGGTGGTAGTTGATGCCGACCAACTTTAATTGGTGGTTTTTATTGATGCAAAGTTCAAGTGTAGTGGTAGCACTAGTACTTCGAAAAAATTTAACTCAAAAGAATATTGGTAAAATTATCATTTTCATTCACATTGAAATAACGGGGTACATGTAATTCTACATTACTGGTAATATTTTCGCAGGTGCTTTGCATTCCAAGCGTTTTTGAATTCTTCCCCCTCTAGAGTTTTTGTTCTGTAGGTTCCAGGTTGAACAACCGCTGTGACACGATAGGGCCCATGATAGTTGGCTTCCAACTTATTGTGCTTCTGAATGACTTTCTTGAGAACATAATCTCCTGACTTGAGATCATATTTCCTGACCCTTTTATTATAGAACATGGCAGTCCTTTGCTGATAAGCTATATTTCGGATTGCTGCGTCTTCTCTGACTTCCTCGAGCATGTCCAAATCTAAGCGTCTCATCAAATCGCTTATTAGAGAATTGAAATTAAGTACCCTGTGAGTAGGTAAGCCTAGTTCAACAGGTATGACTGCTTCACTTCCAAAGGCTAACATGTAAGGCGATTCCCCAATTACTGTTCGGGGAGTTATTCGATAAGCCCATAACACAAAATGAAACTCGTTGATCCAATTTCCTTTCAACATCATCCAACCTTTTCTTCAACCCGTTCAATAAAGTTATGTGTGTTACTTCCGTTTGCCCATTACTTTGGGGATGACCTGGAGCAGAATGCATTTTTTGAATGTTAGACTGTAGACAGTACGCGGTGTACTCCTCATTATCAAATTGAGTACCGTGATCAGTGATAAAAGCATGTGGCAGACCATATCTGCAAATGATATTCGTTCAGATGAATTGATAGACCATTTCATAGGCCATATCGGTGAGAGGTTCAGCTTCTACCCATTTTTTGAAATAATTAACGACGACTACCAAATATTTAAATCGTCCCCTTGTAGTTGGCAGAGGCCCGACTAAGTCTATTCCCCACATGGCAAATGGCCAAGGTGAAGTGATTGGCATCAGCAGTACCTGAGGAGTTCTTCGTATAGTAGAAAATCGTTGACATTTTTCGCATTTCTTGGCATAGGCTATACAGTCAGCATGCATTATTGGCCAATAGTACCCCTGCGTAGTTATTCTCTACAAAAGAGTTCGACCTGCTATGTGAGCTCCACAAGATCCTTAATGAATTTCATTTATTAGATCTTGAACTTTTGTTAGGTGAACACATCTTTACAGACCTGCGATCACAACCTTTCTGTATAAAATTTCATTGTTTAAGACATATCTAGCAACTTTAAACTTCAACCTCTTGGCTGCAAGTTGGTCGGCTGGTAAAATTCCATCTTTGATATAATCCCTAACGGGATCCATCCTGGAAGGTCCCTTATCCAAAGTGATAAACTTCACCATCAAATCTTCATCGATACTTCTACTGGCGAGTATGTCAATAGCAATTGTTCATCGTAGCTCGGTGCAAATAGCTGAGGCTAACCGAGCTAGTGCATCTACCCTTACATTCTCCAGTCTTGGTATTTTAATCATTTGGAAGGATGCTAAATTGGCTATAACCTTCAAAGGTTTAGTTAAATACCTGTAACGACCGAGCATTTGATTTACCACTAGTTGTGAATCACTGAACACCAAAACTTGCTCTGCGTTCAGTGATTTAGCTAAGATGAGGCCCATAATTACGGCTTCATACTCAGCCTTATTGTTGGAAGCTTTGAATTGGTAACGCAGAGCATATTCTATGTTTAGTCCATCTGGGCTATTAAGAATTATTCCAGCTCCGCAGCCTGTTGCGCATGAGGAACCTTCAACGTATAAATTCCATGTAGGGATATTATCATCAAAACCTTGGTCGGACAAAATTCCTTAATGGAATATCTGGTGCTTCCTTTCTTTATCCTTTAGTTATGGGCTCTAACTTGAAGATTCTTGTTGATCGTCCACCATCCCTTCTGGCAGGTCTGCTACTGGGAGTTGATGTGGGACAGTTTTTAGTGATCCTCTAGCATCCTTGAGTTGTTCTGCGTTAGCCCCCTGTTGGTCAGAGGTATCTGGGTAGGTGAATTTAGCGATGAAATCTTCCACTACTTGCCCTTTAAGAGAAGATCTTGGCTCGTAGATAAGGTCATACTCCCCTAATTCCACTGTCCAATACATCAATCTTCCAGATTTTTCTGGCTTATGTAAAGCTTGTCTGAGTGGCATGTAAGTATATACCACTATTGTATGGGCTTAAAAATATGGCTTCATCCTCCTGCTCGCCTCAATCAATGCCAATTCCAACTTCTCTAGTTTTGGGTATCTGATCTCTGCTCCCTTGAATGCCTTGCTCGCATAATAAACTGGTTTTTGTACTCCGCTTTCTATTCTTATCAAAGCTGAACTGACTGCATTTTCTGAGATAGCCAAGTACAAATATAATTTTTCTCCCAACATCAGCCTGGATAGTAAATGAGGTGTCCCCAAATATCTCTTCAACTCCAGGAACGCCTTCTCACACTCGTCATTCCATTTGAAGGTTTTTCTGAGCACCTTAAAGAATGGAAGACATCTATCAGTTTCTCGAGAGATGAATCTGTTGAGAGCTATTCATGCCCCGTAAGGCTTTGCACATCTTTCTTGGTGGTTGGAGATCGTAATTCTAGCAAGGATTTTATCTTGTCAGGATTTGCTTCAATACCTCATTGGTTTACAATATACCCGGGGAACATGCCTTCTTGTACACCAAAAACGCACTTGGTCGGGTTCAGCTTCATCTAGTACTTTTCCAGCTGGTCAAATGTTTGGCTTAGATCAACTATATGGTCAGCAGCTTTCTTGCTTTTAGTCAGCATGTCATCGACGTATACCTCTATATTTTTGCCAATTTGCTCTGTGAATACCTTATTCATCATCCGCTGATATGTAGCACCTATATTTTTAAGACCAAAAGGTATAACATTGTAACAATATATCCCTCGTGGGGTAATGAAAGAGGTACTCTCCCTGTCTTCTGGTTTCATTTTAATTTGATTGTATCCGGAGTAGGCATCCATGAAGCTCAATAATTCATACCCCGAAGTGGAATCTACCAGCTAATCTATTCTGGGCAGAGGGAAATGATCTTTTGGGCAGGCTTTATTCAGATCTGTGAAATCCACACACATTCTCCATTTGTTATTCTTCTTCTTTACCATCACAACGTTAGCTAGCTAATCAGGATACTTGACATCTTCAATGAAAGAAGCCTTTTTTATCTTCTCTACTTCCTCTTGAATATCCTGGTTCTTCTCCGGACTAAAGACTCTTCTTCGTTGCTTCACCGATTTGATCTCTTTATTGATATTGAGCTCGTGACACAGGAAGGCTGGATTTATTCTCGTCATATCTTCATGACTCCACGCGAATGCTTGCTTTCTATAACTCAGAAACGCCACCAGCTCTTGCTTCAATATCGGATCAAGTGAAGCGCCAATCGGAGTTATTCTTTTTGGTCATTCATCATCCAGAATAATGCTCTCCATTGTTTCCATGACTTGGCCTTTAACGATCGCTGTTTCATCTCCCGGGTCTAAGGTTTCAATATCAGATTCATCAGACTTATCCACTTGGTAAGTTGTGGTTTTCTTCCTGGCATCCTACAGCTCTTCTTGTTTGGCAGATGAGTAGTAGCATTCCCGAGCTACTTTCTGATCACCCTTCACAATTCCAACCCCAAAGTTGGTCGAGAACTTTAAGCACTGATGTACAATGGATAAAACTGCTTCAAACTTTTTCAGGCCTACTCTCCTCATGATTATGTTGTAGGCTGATTGGATATTTTTGTCCATTGCAAAGAATATTATCTATCTTATGTGCAGGCAGGCTAGGTACCAATCAGCATGTCCAACTTGATCGTCCAAAGTGTAATTTTTTTTTCCAGAGAACCCAATAAGGGGCCTATGATATGGCTCCAGTTGACTAAGTTTTAAGTTCAAACTTTCGAAGCATGGATAAAATAAGATGTTCGACGAGATACCATTATCCACTAGTACTCTCGAGATGATTACATCTTTCATTCTCATCTTGATCACTAGGGGATCATCATGAGGATACAAAACACCTTCCAGATCATTTTTGGAAAAACCAATGACTAGCTTATCTTTGTTAACCTTCCTCGGACGATCTTCCTCCGCTAGATTTATCCGATGTATGTAGGAACAAGCTTGGGTTTCCTTGAGGTAACCTTTCCTTTCAACGGTATGATCACCCCTGCCTGCATCTCCACCTGTAATCATATTATAATGGAATAAACCAAAAAGGATTAAAAATATCTCACGCTCTGGCTATCTTGGCTTTTTGGGGAGATCGGGGTCATCTTTCGAGTCATCTTCATGGTCCCTTTTCTTGTCATCTCTCAGTCAACGAGGAGATTTGGACCTTTTCCGTGATCTATTATTGGTCTTCCCATCGTTCCGATGATCAACAAATCAGTTCAACTTCCCTCTTCTAATGAGTGCTTCTATCTCATTTTGGAGAGCTACACACTGCTTGGTCGTGTGACCATAATCCTTATGGAACTCGCAATACTTGGACTTATCTTTTCTTTCAGAAGCTGTCCTCAATTTTTCTGGACAATTTAGTTCCTTGCTATTCTTGATCTCTTCCAGAACATGGTTTATATCCACCTTTAATGGGGTATAATTTGTATATTTCCTCAAGTTCTCCAACGTTTCCTTTCCTTTCGACTGCTTATTCCCTCCATTATGCTAGTGATCTTTCCTTTTCGACCTGTCTTAAGCTTTAGTCTTTTCTTTTGCCTCAGCATTCTTCTTCGCAGCCATATCTTCTTCGGCATTCATAATATTGTCTGCCTTAGCCATCAACTCTGCCATGGATTTGGGGGGATCTTTGGCCAGAGTGTAGTACAGCTTGTCCGGTAAGAGACCACTCATGAGGGATGTAATAGCTATTTTCTCCTCATAGTCAATGATAAATAGTTTCTCATTGTTAAAATGAGTGATATAGTCCCTTGTGCTTTCCCTTGCCCTTTGACTTACACTTAACAGATGTGCTACCCTCTTGACTGGCTTTGCATCAAAATAGAAGTTTCCTATAAAGAGCTCTTTCAGTTGATGGAAGGTTGCAATCTGCCCTCGAGGAAGACTGTTGTACTATATTTTAGCATATCCAGTGATGGTTCCTGAGAATTCCCTCCACCTCATCTCATCTGGGACTGCATAAATATCTGTAGTAGCTTGGTACTGCTCTATGTGAAGAACATGATCAGTTTTTCCATCATACTTTAGTGTAACTACTAGAGCCTTAAACTTTGAGGGTGTGGGAAAGTCCACAATTATTTGTACAAAAGGAGATCCTTTCATAAAGGTTCTTTGGAGAGGGTGTCTAGCCTTAGCAATCTCCCCTAACCTGTCTTCCAATATCTGAATAGATCCTTTCCATGCGTCCTTTCCAGCCTCTGATTTATGTGCGCGAGAAATAGATTGCATTGAGTTCTCCTCGTAGGATCTTTCTATGCGAACTGCAGGCCTGATATTTGAATATGATTGAGCAGACCCTTCCCTTAAATCATTTGGTCATTGAGAATTTCTTGACGCAATCTGAGGAGGGTTTTTATTCCTACTGGGGCCCAAACGGTCAAAGGGGGAGACTCTGCTCAACCTTTCTAGAGCGCTTGTTCGTTCTGGTGTTAGAGTGATGTTTTCATGAGAATATACAATTCTTATAGGGGATGTCAGACCAGGCTGATAGGATGGATCACTTGAGTTTCTAGTATGATGAAGTTCGATATGTTTGGATCGTGAAGTATGATGGGGTGCAATATGTCTAGATCATGAAGACGGTGGAGGCATGATGCTTCGTTGGCCAGACTGGGCGGACACTCCATTTTGAATAGTCTGAATGAACTGTCGCATAGTATCCTGCATAGCTGTTTGTCCCGTGGCTAAGTTGGCCAAAATTCCTCTGATATCGTTTGCATTTGGAGGAGCAGAAGGGTTAGGAGGATTCTCGTCATTGTTACTGTTGCTAGATTCTGGGATATCAGCCATTTATGATGAGTTTTTGGTGAAAAACGCTAGTATAGTCATTTCCCACAGACGACGCCGATCTGTTGATTTAAAAAACTAGATTTGATCTAATTAATTAGTCACAAATAAATATGAATACAAAAATAAGACAAAGGATTTTTAAAGTAGTTCAGCCTTCAGGAAATGGTCTATGCCCACTGTCTTGTATTGCTGGGTGCTTTGCTTTGATCTTGAGTATGTTTACTTAAGATAGCTTACCCGCTATGAGGGTATTATAATATATTTATAGCCCTTGGGCTGCCCATGTGAATAGACAATACGTCATTATTAGATAGGCACATGTATCGGTACATAATAAGAATATTCATTGAATATATTCTAGTCGTTTGATCTTTCCAAATAGTTGCTCGGTATTCTGAGTAGCTCGATATTCTGAGTAGCTCGTCATGTTGAGTTGCTCGATGTATAAAATTATGCCATGTTGGATGACACGTGTCTTATCATAACTGGTCCACGTCAGCTGACTAATTTTTGTATCAACAATTACCATTAGAAGGACAATGATACTGTTGATGACATCGATAAAGACTAGAGATTTTCTGATTTATCTCCCTGTTTTATTTTTTCTCTTGAGTTCTTTAGTACATTCTCTATGGTACTTGTGTATTTTCTTGTACTACTCCTTTGTTGGTTCTGGAGTACTTTTGTTATGGATATTGGTATACTCATTTTTTTACGGATTCTCTAGTTATCCATATGATTTTGTGTCTTCTCTTTTCTATATCCATTATTTATATGATCTATTTTGAGTTAGATTGACTCATATCATATTTCCTGCTTCACATGCTTACTGATTTATATATCTTATATACTAGTTCTTGTATTAAGATTCTTATTGTGTTACACTTGTATGTTGCTCATACTCATAATGATTTTCATTGAGTATTCCCTTATAGAATTGGTTATTTCACATGATTATGTAGCTTTTTCTTCGCGTATTCATTGTGACTATTGATATTTTACCATGCTATACCCGTTATCTATCTTTTTTTCCACAGTAGCTACAACACGTCAATTGGATGGAACTCCTAAGCTTGGCGTCCCTGTGGCTGGGCACCTAAAATGTTTTTACAAAAAAATAGATTTGGAAGCAAACGGGTCAGAGCCCGAGGTGAAAACAGTTTAAAATATAGAAAGTGTTTAATTGCATTAAACAGTAAATATTATACACATGTTAGTTACGTGCTCTCACATGAGTTCCTCACCCCTCAACTAATGTGCACACCTAACGTATATCCTTAACCCATCCTAGTTATGCCACTAACTAACTAGTCCGTACTAACTCTTGTCTTCACATTATAATATAGGGTGTCTATTCGTATTACCCACATATGTCATATGTATAACTCGCATTTACATTAATCAAATTACTTAACTCAATTGTTATATAATTTCTCGCATTCTTAACCCATTTAAATATCTCATTAATTCGCATCTACCAAGCAACAATAAATCAGCGACAAGTACATATATATCAATCTCATTACATATATACATATATGTCACCCCTAGGTTAAGCTGCGGTGAACGCATACTCTGTTATCGAATCTCGGTACATCACTTACTTAAGGATCACACGTTTCGAATTGCTCAGGAATCGTTTTAATAAAAATCACATATATTAGAGGCAAACATAGTTCACATACCCATGAGTCACGCACATACCTACGCTCCCATGGTCAGTTGACTTATCAATCCACAAATAAGTCATTCACAGTCCTATGTCCTTAAGGTACCTAGCTAAATCCCCCCGAAGGCACACAGAGATATGATGGTCCATTCTCGAAAATCAACCTCCCGTGATAGCAAGTATGGTAGGTATGTCATACACATAACAATCCATATAATAAGTATTTACATAACTTAGGTAATCATCATATTATTATAGGTATATTCCAGCCCTATATCATAAGTCTCACACATATAATAATATCACCCCCATTTATTCTACACAATGGCTTTAGCACGATAATTCTCGTCGTATAATTTCGAGTACATACCCTATCCCAAAAAGGTTACTAAGTCTCCACTTGTCCCCAAGATGAATTCAATAATTTAAGGTCCTTGTTTTTGCCTCTAACCTTAAGTCATCACTTATACAAATTGGATTCATGTCCTCGCAACTTCTAATAGTAACTCGCTCGTCGAACAATCATAAGTTTAACACTAAGTCACCAATCAATTCTAATATGTCCCGGGCTTCAAATATACCCATACTGGTCTTCCCTAAGTCTCAATATGTTTACATAGTTTCAAGAGTCATAATTGATTAAATCTTAAAAGGGAAAATTATCACAAGTGCAGGGGGAGTCGATCGATTGACTCAAGAATGTTGATCGATCGATCCAACAGTTACAACCCAAAATGTCAAAGTGTTGGTTGATATAATTACTCTAAAATAACTCTAAAATTACAGTTACAACCCTAGAAGGCCTAAGTGTTGGTTGATATAATTACTCTAAATTTGTGGGTTAATATTCCTCAAAAAGTCAAAGTGACTAAAATACCCTCTCGGGTTGCCGGTTAGGCCTAAAATGCTCCGAGACCCAAATTAAACCCCCGACTAGTGTTTTCTGACTATCTCGACCCTTCCAGATACGCTGGAGCACTCAAAATGACCATACAGATGATATAAAAATAATTTACTTTTAAATTCATTAAATTTATTCTTGACACGACTAACACGCGCGTCCCAACTTTGTTTCCAAAATTGTCGTATTTATAACCCGTGACAATATTAATAAATTCAATAATCCTATATTACCATATTCACTCAGTAAAATTCAACATTATCATCATAATCAAATACTAACTCTCGTCTCGCTAGTATTTAAATCCGAATTATTTTTTAATTAATTATCCCATTTAATTTAATTAATCCCAATAAATAGAATCAATAAAAATACGGGTATTACATCTTCCATGTAGATTCTTATGTGCATGACACTTCCAAGGCCATAGAGTGTGAATCCCAAGTGAGTGAGGGTGAAGCTAGTGAGGATGAGGAGATCGATGTAGGAGAGTTGCAAGTTGCCTTTAGTGAGTTGTATGTTGAAGCGGTAAAGGTGAAAAAGGCCAAATTAAAACTACAAGCTAGGTTGAATGAGCGTGCCGTAGAGAATAATGATGTTTTGATTGGGGAACTTTGGGAACGAGAGAAGACTATTAGGGAGAAACTAGAATACGTTGAGAAAGAGAGAGATGGCCTTCGTGGTTTGATGGAGGCTTTAAAGAAAGAGATTATAGGGTTTGAGGAGTCTAGGCGTGTGCTTGAGTCTTGGATTAGTGAGCTAGAGGAGAAATTGAAAGCCTCGACTAAGGTGATGTTTGATTTGGAAGCTAGATCGAAAAATTTGAAAAGAATATTAGGTACCGTCCAAATCAAGGGAGATAGATTTGGTATAGGCTATGATGATAGTGTTGTTCCCATTCCCAAAACTAATACCAATCATGTGAGAGAGCCCACTAGGAATGTTAGGAGAGGTCGACATTTTGATAATCATTTCCGCCGTGTTTATATCTACACTCATTGCGGTAGGAAAGGTCACTTTATACATTTTTGCTAGACCTTAGGAATACTGAAGTTTAGGAATAAAGTCGTTTCGGTTCCCAAAACCCCCATGCATAATTTCACACCTACTTGAGTTAGGAAATTGGACTTAGAGGCTTTTGGAATTAAACTTCATGGTTCTTGTTTACTTGCACTTCATTCTTCACATGCTAAATCTAAAGGATGATTGTGTTGCCATGTTTGTAATACGCTAGTCTTTGCATCATGATTTATATCTTTCTAGTGTTATGACATATTTATCTTTTGTACTATATTTTTTCATTTATTGAGTCTTATTTGAAAAAATACAAAACAATTTTGTTTTTGATAAATCTTTTTTGAAAAATAGCAAAAGATTTTTGGTTTTAAATATTTTTGAAAAATACAAAAAGATTTTAATTTTGTATCAAAAATATTTTTAGAAAATTACAAAAAGACTTTCTATTTATTTTTGTGTCGTGAGTTTTTTCATGTTTGATATGGCATATTGGTGTGCTTGGACCCCCATCATTTTATTATCCACATGGCTAGGACATTTGGTCATAATTGTTGATACGCTGAATGATCTTAACCATTGTCTTAATGGGGTTGTTTCAAAGTTGATATTCATTTGAATTCAACTTTGTATATATGCCATCTTTGCACACATGCATGGTTTTATATGAATGATTGACATCTCATGCATATTTGAGTTTGGTGAGACGTTCTTCTCTCAATATTGTCATCTATGCGTATGTAGACTTAGGAGGAGGTGTGCATGTAAGAACCGTTTACCCGTGAGGATTTAATTTCTTATATTGAAAATATGATGAGTGTACACGGGGAAGGGCTACGAAAGAAACACCGGCCCCTTGCGATTAAACCACTGTTTAAATTGGACCTAAAAAAGTGTGGTATTGAAAAAAGTAGCCAAGGTCTAAAGAGTTTAAAAGAGATCGAAAAAAATTAAGGCAATAAATAGAATCGTATACCAAAATAGGCCAATTAGTTTATGTTCATTCCAAAAGAAAAATATAATATATATATTTGAGGGAGTTTGGATGGATATTTAAACGGGTTTTCACCACGAATCCTTATGTTGAAAATTTTATCATGACAGTATTGTTTGTAGAATCATTAATATTCTGGATTTTTGTGCTTGTTGATTGTTTAGTTCATTTAGCTCAATATATCAATTTTCATATTTGGCTAAAACTAAGTTTGATGATATTTCTCTATCAATTAGACCTTCTTGAATGTTTCAATATGTCGGAGTTGTGATTTATTTTTTGTAGTTCACACACATTCACTCCATATTCATGTTTGAGCACATTGATACTACGTTGGCATGAAACTCACATTGTTTTACTTATTTTATTTTTTCAGTTTTGAGTCTGTTTTGCTACTGTTTGGTATTTCCAGTTGATGTTTTTAGAAAATTTCTTTATTAGGAAAAACTTCATGATTTTTAGGGATAGAATGGAGAAATTTTAATGTCATTTGAACGACATCGGGACCTCGTTCGAGTGACAAGTCCACTTCGCTTGAAGTCTGGATCTCGCGAGGTTCGCACAATAGAATGAAAAGTGTTAGGTATGGGTCGCGAGGTAGGTCTCTAGATAGGTCGTGCGAAGTTCGTTTGATGAGTTTGATAGCGCGACGTGCTACTTCAAATGACATACAAAGTCGTTCGAGCGACCCAAGGAGTTTTTTAAAATTGTTCCTGTTTCAGTATCCGTTTCATATTGATATATTTTTTGGTACTACTGGGATTGTTTGGGAAGTTTATATGCAGTGTAAGTTGATTATGTATCATGGATTTTACTGCATTATTTGTTTCGTCACGTCATTACTAATTTTGATGATATCTTTCATTTGACTTATGTTTTCTAGCTACGGTTTGGTACATTGTGATTATTTCTAAAAAAAATAAATATGTATGCTTCATTGATTATTCCATTCTGGATACTTGTTGTTTGTTTACTTTTTCACTTATTGTCTATTCGAGATAAAAATGGGGAGAGATGTATATGATGTAGGGGGAGAGTTTTGAGCACATAGTTTTTGTTGAATTACATACTGATATCATATGCCTTCATGTTTATATATTGGTATTAATTAGTTTGCAAAAATTGATGTCTTAATTTCAATGTTATTTTCAAATTGGTATCAAATTGCTCACATGTTTAACAAATGGTTTGTTTTTACATATTGGTATTTTTATATCAATTGTTCCTCCATACTTCACTGGGTATTTATCTGTTTTATGTGTGTAGGCATTCTTCAGGGAATCAAGATTTCAAGACTACATCACATACTGACAACTCATGCTTTCCGGAACAACATTTACTAGTCTTGTTCTGTAATTTTTTATTATGAATTTTATGGGATGGGATTTAGGCATCATACGACTTGACGACTCGACTTAGGCATTTCACTATTTGGGTTTTATCCCAAAATAGTCAAAAGGGGATATTTGTTATGACAAAATTTTTAATTGAGTCCATTGTAACTATATGATGACTTATTCCCGAAACAAAACATTGTCTTTGATTCATAGATAGATTTATTATTGTCACGATCCCACACAGTCTATGGCATAATGTTTATTGAAAATGTTGCGGCCAAGCTTCAAAGATTTATTATGCTGAGATTTATTTGGTGCACGTTTCACATTTTCATTGCATTTTGATCTCTCATGTATGAATGCATAATGTTTATGGGACTCGAAAAATATTTTTAGGATGTTATTTTTATTTAACAAATGTTTTTAAAGTGTTTTAACTTTGTTTACTATGAGATAATGATTGTTGAGAGTTGTATGGAACATTCCCTTGTGTTTATATGGTTCAAACGACATTTACTGTCGTTCAAATGACACGTGGAGGTCGTTCAAATAACATGGCTTTGTCGTTCAAATGACATTGTTATCTCGTTCGAACGACTCCTTCATCTCGTTCGAACGATGTACCGATTTGACTTTTCTATTTTAGGTCTGTTTCACTCAGAATTTTGTAAGTTGCAGAATCATAAAATCAGTTTACAATTTGTACTTTTTTTGCACAAGTTTTCTAAGGTTTTCAAAGTCTAAAAACATTCTTAGTGTTTCAAGATCCGAGCTTTCATACTCTTATGCTATAGAGATATTGGTTTTCACCATTAGAGTTTGTTCATCACTTTGAATGTTGGGTTTTGTGGTGAAGAAGCGAAGGAGTTCATGTTCAACATCGTAGATGTTCTCAAGCTATATCGGTGGACACCGAGGCATTCATGGACGCGTGTTGTGGACAAGTATCGTAGAAGAACTTCTACATGGGCACTGTGGAGGAATGGTTAAAGGATTAGAGGAGCATCAAGACTTTTAGGGGATCGAGTCATTTAGTAAGTCTATAGTCTATAAGTTGTAATACCACATCATAGTGATTGTCTAGCTTGGGCCGTTTGAGGTTTTTTCCCTCAGTGGTTTCCTCGTACATCCGACGTCGCTTTTGTGAGCTTATTTATTTTATTTGCTTTAATCACCTAAATGCATATTTAGGATTAAACAAGATAAAATTGGGCTTAACTAAAATTAGTTCACATACTTGGTGCGTGACGTGACTCAGAAAGTGTCTTTAATGTGCGTTCTCTCTAGGCTCAAGTGCAAGCCTGTCACGTTAGTAATAAACCCGATAAGTCAGGATCGTATCCTCAGGGAAATAGGACAACAGAGTTGTGACGATGTTGGATAGATAAGGAAATCCTAACTCTGACTCTAAAGGAAAAAGAAAAATGATTTGGTTTGTGGAATGACTACACTATATGCAATTATAAAATTATGAAAAGGTGCAATTATCTAAATTACCTAAAATACTGATGAAGAAAGATTTAAAACTTTAAACTATATGATGAGAAAAATAGGACGGGAATACAATCCCCCAACCCTAGTATATTTCATGTATAATACTAATCGTAAATTTAAATGATTAATTGGACCCAAAATTTAGTACTCCCAAGCATTACGTATATGAGGTTCAAGCCCGCACCATACTTAATCAGAGGACGAGTAAATCGGTATCGCGATAGTTACACTTGAATTGCATTCTAAAGCATCCCGGTTAACCTGAAGCAAACGAGATCTAAAGATCTAAAATTGTCGCGTTACTACGCAATACGGTCGTAATAAATCACTAAATTCAGAGGATTAATGTTATACACATGGAACTATCACATCAGGCTGGGTTCATGTATCCCGACCTTAGAAAATCTAGCCTAGCATGCTGAAAGTAATGAAAACAATCTTTGAATTGTAGAAAACCATGATTAAACTAAGGAAAATTTGTGGAACGATGTAGGAAGTAATTTGACTGAAGAAAAGTAACTCCTAATCTTACCGAAGAAGTAAAACCAGCAATTAAGAACACTTGTAATCACAAAATTCTGAATAATCTTCATTCTTGAAATTAAAAGAATAAAATATCTCTAAACTAGGGTTTTCTGAAAAGAATGGAAAATTATACTAATTCTCCGTCCTAAAAAATGATAATAACTTGGGTTTATATACCCTACAAAGTTTCAGGAGTTTTAGCTGCACTAGGACTCCCCATTAGAGAAGGATAAGAAATTAAAACTCATAGCCGGACCGGTACGGGTCTCCTGCGAATCGGACTGCGTGGAATGCGGACCGGTTCTTTTATTTTTGGGGCGGACCGGTTCTTTTATTTTTCTTCCCTCTTCGGTTTGCTTTTAATCCGGGATCCTCTGGAATATGGCACTGTGGACCGTGAGGGTTTGTAGAGAATATACCCACAAAATTCGAGTCAAAGAAAAAATCAAAATACTTAAAAATTGTATAAATCAAACTTTCCTAGAAAATAGTCATTATCAAGTCATATGTACAAGTCTCAAATCGTAGTATGTGTGTGCGAAGCCAGAAATTTAACCGCGGATTTCCACGGATTGACCATTACGTTACTTATCTGAAAATTCATTTTGATTTTAAATTCTCACAGAATGCTCTCTCAAACGAATCACTCGGAATGTGGCTATTCTCTTGGTATGCGTGATATAAAGAGTAAATATAATGGACGCAAAGTCACGCATACAAGTAGAAAGACGAAAATTTTATAGTGATATGATCTCATCAACGGATTACGATTTTAAAAACGGGAACATTGCCTCTTTTTCGCGCATTCAATCTCTTTTATTATCTTTTGGTGTATTAACTCTCCACGCGGTAACCAATTTCACAATTTAGACTCGGTTAGGACTTTTTCGGGTTTTAAGGTATATTGGGTAAAATGAAAGAGGTAGGGAAGGTTGGAATTGGAAAAGTCATTTAAGATGTCCATTTGTGCTTTTTTCGGGCTATTGCTCATTTTTTTTCTTTTTTTTCTCTATTTTTTTTCTTCTGTTTTTCACTTCTTTTCTTTTCTTGCTATTTTTGTTGAGCATAACTATTTTTTTTCTTTCCCCTTTATATGCACTTTTCGGACTTAAATTCTGAATTTTTCCATTTTTCGCAATTCCGGGCTATTTGGTTTTTTTGGGTTGTCAAACGAAAGGAACAATTTATCTGGCTCAATTTGGGTTACAAAAGGGGTGATTTTTCGCATCCTTTTCTGGCCAATATTTTTGGGTGACAAACTAGGGCCTACTTCATTGTTCAAAATACCAATTGCGTTACCATATGCGTTTCGAGATGAATTTATGTTTAGAGATCAATTTTGGCACGTTTTTCAAAGCAATATTACACACGTTTTTCATAACCGATCAAAATGAACGGGTTGAGATCCTCGACGACTTTTTAAGCGCTGAAAAGAACTTTGAGTTAACAATTAACTCGGATTGATTTAAAAACTCACAAAAAGTGATAGGCTCTAATCTTACCGGGTTTTGTTAATCTCTACACTTATTCGTTAAGTCGTCAATTTTTGCTCAATTTCCATCTTTAGTCAATTTTGATTTTGTGTATGTTGAATTTTAAAACTTGAGACTTCCATCCGACTTTTAATGATATTTTTGAAAATTTTGAATTCCAATTTTTATTTATTTTGAACAAAAATATTTCTGGGTTTTTCAAAATTTTATGATTTTTTTGGAAATTTCTGGGCATTTTTTGAAAATTTGTGAAGTTTTAGAAATACGCACTTGTCACCCCCCTAACTTAGACTTTTGCATTGTCCTCAAGCAAAAAGGACTAAAATCTAAACAAGGCAAAATAATAAGTGCGATAAATAAAACAAACAAATGGAAAAAATGCAGATTTTATAGAAAACAGGACTGTGGTACAATTACAGGGAAAGACATACAACCATGTGAAGAGGGAAAACAAATAAAAACTGCCACAACCAAAATACAACATCACTGGGGTGGGGGTTGTGAAGAACCGGGCGCGTCGGGACCATAGGGGTCATAGAAATAGGATGGCAATGGTTCGTTGGGATCCCCTTGGAGTCGGTATATGTCCGCTTGGAAACGAAATATCAAGCTCATATCGCGACGGTAGTCGGTCAAAAAGTTGCCGAATTGCGTCTCAAGCGCTGTCATACGGTTCGTGAGGTCGCTACCCGCCCATTCAAAGTCAGGATCGTCTTCTTCGTCTGTCGACTCTTCATCCGCACCGACATCACCCATTTCTAGATCGGCACCGACTGATTCTTCTTCCTCTTCTTCGCTCTCACTCGAGGCAGCTTCTTCCTCACTATCACTACCCCGCCTTGCCCGAAGGATGGCTAGTTGTTTGGCGCTCTTAGTGCGGGTTCCCTGTCCAAAAGGACAGGGAATGCAAGTACGATCGAGAGGCGCCGCAATGCCAGCATCCTTGAGGATGGAGGTAATCAATCTTGCATATGGAAGTGGGGCGGCACCTTTTTCATCCAAGGCTATGACCAAGATGTCGGCGTATAGGGTGCGGGCCAAGTGGATGGAAGTGTGTGGATCAAATAGGTGATAGGTCAATGTGGCCTGACGGGGCCGCATCGCGGAATCGTTGGACATTTGTAAAATATTAGTGCACGCAATTTGAAAAGTGAGGTGCGCCTTCTCATTAAGGCATCCAACGGCGACAGTTTACCCCGTCCATGCAACATCCGGGGCAATGCGTTCCATGATCATGTCTTTGGTGACCGGTGCAATGTTCCTCGGGTAAGTGAAGTCTTGAACGTCGGGAACATCGTATTTGGTCAACTTAGCTGTGAGAAGGTCCAATGAAAAGCGGATGGCGGTACCATCCACGTATGCTTGAGCCTCGAATTGGCTCGTCCGAATAAAGGTGCCATAAAAGGAGCAGACCTCGGCAGCCCAAACCGCTTCGTATGGTTCATTGAGGAATCGACACCAACCCCTAGCCATGAAGAGGGAGGTGACAGAGTTGGGCAAACCTGTCCATTGGACAGCGTGCTCCATATGGAGTTTACTATCCGGGCCGAAGAAGCGATTGCACCAACGCTCCTCTTGGCAGGAACGGAATTCGCCATGGATGGAGGGGGGATGTCGGTGGAGTCGTACTTGGTGGGGGCTGGTCATTGGGCCATGATATCAAGGAGAGGTGGATGGAAATATAGGGAGGGAGAAGAGAGTAGTGATTTGGTTAATGGTGTGAAGAGAAAAGGATGGTGAAGGTAGGTATTTATAGGTGAAAGGGGTGGGTAGGGTTTGGAATTAGAGGGAAAAGGTTTGGAGGGAAAATGGGGTGTATTTTGGAGGGAAATGGAAGGGTTGGGAGAGAGGGGGACGAATTGGGAGGGAATGAAGTGGATTGGTGAGAGGGGGGTGTATTTGGGAGGGAAAGGGAAGGGTTGGGAGAGAGGGGGATGAATTGGGAGGGAATGAAGTGGATTGGGGAGAGGGGGGTGCACCTTGGGAAATGGGGAATTTTTTTTTGTAGACAGCGGACCGGTCCGCCTGGGGATCGAACCAGTTCGATCCTTTAATTTGCAAGCCATTTCGACTACCGGACCGGTCCGGCTAAAAAATAAAGGAACCGGTCCGGGGCGGACCGGTCCGGCTCAAAATTAAAGGAACCAATTCGGCTCTTATTTTTTAGCTGGATTTCCCCCCTAACTTGGTTTCGAACGCTCTTCTCCGAAAATATTCACTTTCACAACATACTCCCTATCAATTTTGGATTAGAAGCCTCTCGATACCAATGGTCAACGCAACTTGACTCAGTGTTCCCAAAACATGTGGATACTTTTTCCCGAATGTACCTTAATCCTATGGACTCTCACTACACACACGACTCTCACCCCATACGCGTCGGGGGTGCGACGACCTTGCTGTAACAGTTCACTCTACCCCGTAAATGAGGTCCGACAACCAAACGCTGTTGACTTCTTCCACACACGCCTCTAGATATGGCTTTAGGCGTTGTCCATTTACTTTGAATGTAGTTACCCCTTTCAAATCGTCTAATTTAACAGCTCCATGAGGGAAAACATTCTTTACAACGAATGGGCCAGACCATCGTGACCGCAACTTGCCTGAAAAGAGATGAAGCCGAGAGTTATAAAGAAGCACTTTTTGCTCGAGAAGAAACTCTTTGCGTCGAATGATGCTATCGTGAGCGAGTTTCATCCTTTCTTTGGAGATTTTTGCATTCTCATATGCATCATTGTGTAGCTCTTCTAACTCATTTAATTGAAGCTCGCGAGCTTCACCGGCTTTATCCATGGCATAGTTCAACTTCTTGATCGCCCAATACGCCTTGTATTCTAACTCCATAGGAAGATGGCAAGGTTTGCAAAACACAAAGCGGAACGGGGACATGCCGAGTGGATTTTTATATGCGGTACGATAGGCCCATAGCGAATCGTTCAATCTAAGTGACCAATATTTTCGAGTAGGATTGACGGTCTTTTCAAGAATGTTCTTAATTTCCCGATTTGCTAGTTCAGCCTGCCCATTCATTTGTGGGTGATAAGTCATTCCAACCTTGTGAATGACACCATACTTTCTCATTAGCTTCTCGAATGGCCTATTGTAAAAGTGCGTGCCATTATCGCTGATTATCGCTTTTAGTGCACCGAAGAAGGAAAGTATGTGTTCCTGCAGGAATTTTATCACCACTTTGTTGCCATTTGTTTTGGTAGCTATATCTTCCACCCATTTAGAAATGTAGTCTACCGCGACAAGTATGTATAGGAAACCAAAGGACGGGGGGAAAGGACCCATGAAGTTAATACCCCAATAGTTGAAGATCTCAATGATGAGTATGGGGATAAGAGGCATCATGTCTCATCGGGTAATGGCCCCCATCCGTTAGCACCTATTACAAGATTTGCAAGCATCGTTCACATCCCAGAATATTGTGGGCCAATAGAGGTCGCATTGCAGAATTTTAGCGGCCATTTTTTTCATTGAAAAGTGGCCTCCACAAGCTTCTGAATGACAAAACTTGATGACTTTCGGGATCTCATCATTCGGTACACATCGTTGGATGATTTGGTCGGTGCAATATTTAAAAAGGAAGGGGTCGTCATAGAAAAACATGTGCGACTAAGTAAGAAACCTCTTCTTATCTTGCGGTGTCCAGTCGGGAGGGACGACTCCCATGACAAGGTAGTTCACTATATTCGCAAACCAGGGCAAAGAAGAGGTAGCAAAGAGTTTCTCATCCAGAAAGTATTCGTCTATGGGTATGGGATCACTAGGTACGTCGGACGAAAGCCGTAATAAGTGGTCGACAACGACGTTTTCTACCCCTTTCTTATCTTTAATGGAGAGTTTGAACTCTTGTAGGAGTAGGATCCACCTTATGAGGCGTGGCTTTGCATCTTTCTTTGTAAGAAGGTATTTCAGTGCCGCGTGGTCGGTGAAGCAAGTAATGGGAGAATCGATAAGGTATGACCGAAATTTATCAAGGGCAAAGACAACCGCTAGCAACTCCTTCTCCGTGGTAGAGTAGTTGCGTTGTGGTCCGGTAAGAGTCCGACTAGCGTAGTAGATGACATGGGCCTGTTTATCTTTTCTTTGGCCCAAAATAGCCCCTATCGCATAATCGCTAGCATCACACATAAGTTCGAATGGTAGAGACCAATCCAAAACTTGCATGATGGGAGAGAACACAAGCATGGTTTTCAGTTTTTCAAAAGAGCTTTGACATGCTTTCATCCACTCGAATGGGGTGTCCTTCATGAGTAGGTTACTTAAGGGTCTAGCGATGGCACTAAAGTCCTTAATGAACCTTCGATAAAACCCCGCGTGACCCAAGAAAGAGCGCACGTCCTTGAGTGATTTTGGTGGGGGAAGATCTGCTATGACATTTATTTTTGCCCTATCAACTTCTATTCCCTTGGATGATACTATGTGGCCAAGAACTATTCCCTCGGTGACCATGAAATGACATTTCTCCCAATTCAGCACTAAGTTCTTTTCCACACACCGGGCAAGTACTTTTTCCAGTTTTTCTAGACAATGATCGAAAGAGGTTCCAAAAACGCTGAAATCGTCCATGAACACTTCGAGTCCTCTCTCGACCATATCGCTAAATAGGCTCAACATGCACCTTTGAAAGGTCGCAGGTGCATTACACAAGCCAAATGGCATACGTTTGTAGGCAAACGTACCAAAAGGGCAAGTGAAGGTCATTTTCTCCTGGTCATGTACATCTACCTCAGTCTCATTATATCCAGAATAACCATCAAGGAAGAAATAGTAAGAGTGGCTCGCTACTCTCTCAAGCATTTGATCAATAAATGGTAAGGGGAAATGGTCTTTCCTAGTTCCCGCATTGAGTTTCCGATAATCAATGCAAATGCGCCACCCGGTGGTGGTATGTTGGGGAACTAGATCTCCCTTATCATTCTCAATCACTGTCATGCCCGACTTCTTCAGGACAACTTGAATAGGGCTCACCCACTTACTATCCGAGATTGGGTAGATAATCCCGGCATCCAATAACTTAATAATTTCGGTTCTCACTACTTCTTTTATATTGGGATTTAGCCTTCTTTGCATTTCTCTTGAGGGCTTGACATCGTCTTCGAGATGGATCTTGTGAGTGCAAATCAAAGGACCGATCCCCTTCAAATCAGCAATACTCTCCTGCTCTTCATCTAGGCTAGAGGAGACAACAATAGGAAATGTCTCATCCTTTCCTAGGTATGCATATTTAATATGGGAGGGGAGTTTCTTCAATTCAAGGGTTGGAAAATTTTAGTCGGAGGGAACCATGTTTGTATCCCTCGGAGGTAACTCCTCGAATCTAGAAAGCCAACTAACATCTCTCGCGTCCTCGTTCGGCTCTCTCTCATCAAGTAATTCTCTTAACTCCTCAACCTCCCTCTCGAATGCAGTGTATGTTCCCTCACTCTCGTGGATCAACACTAAACAGGACCCTAAGGCATCTCCATAATAATTCTCCTCAAAGTACTCCTCTACTATCTTATCTATGAAGCTCACCGCGTGAAGATCATCTTCTTCCCTCGTATGTTGGGCTATATGGAAGATGTTGGTTTCTAAGGTTATGTTCCCAAAAGTGAGTTGCATCTGCCCATTCCTAGTGTTGATGATAGCGGTAGCCGTAGCTAAAAATGGGCGCTCGAGAATGATGGGAACATGGTTACTCGAGGAGAAGGAAGGCTCCGTGTCCCAAATGACAAAGTCTACCGGGAAGTAGAAAGTGTCAACTTGGACGATCACGTCCTCAACTATACCTTGTGGGATCTTCACAGTTCGATCCGCTAATTGGAGAGTGATTCTTGTGGGCTTGAGGTCCCCCAAATCAAGTTTCCTATAGATGGAGTAAGCGGGGATATTGACACTTGCTCCCAAATCAAGTAAGGCTTTTTCGATTTTGTTTTCTCCAATGATGCAGGAAATGGTTAGTGCACCGGGATCTTTGAATTTAGGCGGGAGATCGTTAAGTAGAATGGAGCTCACGTTCTGTGCTAGAAAAATATTTTTCTTTACCTTCATCTTTCTCTTTACCGTCAACAAGTCTTTGATGACTTTTGCATAAGCTGGAATTTGTTTAATGTCATCGAGGAAAGGTAAATTCAGCTTTACTTGCTTTAGCACGTCTAGCACGTCCTCACGTGGGTTTCCTTTATGGGAAGGAACCAACCTTTGGGGAAACAGTACCGCGGGGGGTGGTTTCACTACTACCTCAGGCTCACTAGTGTCTTCTTTGTCACTCTCATTTAAGGGGACATCTTCGGCCTCTTTCGTGCCGGGTGAAATCTCCTTGTCTTTCGTTGTGTCATGTGGGGGAGGTGATAAATCAATGACTCTCCCACTACGAAGAGTGGTCACAACTTAACATTGCTCTTGATGTTCAGTAGAGGTGTATCTAACACTAGTTTGACCTTGGGGAGGTCTTTCGCCCTGGGCAGGAAACTTGCCCTTCTCTTGAACACTCAACGAGGACTGTATATTTGACAGACTTGTATTTATGTCGCTAATCAAGCGATCATATCTAGCATTGGTTGCAGTCTGGCTAGTGATAAATTGATTCATAGTTTCCTCGAGAGTTCTCCGCGGTGGCGGGATTTATGCTCCTTGAGGTGGTGGTGCTTGTACATGTCCTTGCATGTGTGGAGCTTGTTGAAAGTGTTGTGGTGGAGGAGGGGCAACATGGGAAGTAGGGTTCATCGCAGCATGTTGTTGCCCATAGCTAAAACCAGGATGGTTTTTCCATGAAGGGTTGTAAGAATTCCCGTGTGGTGCACCAAAATTACCCTTAAATCTTCCTATACCACTAACTTACTCCTGAAGCATCATTTTGTAGGCGGGTATAGTCGAGCATTCCTCAGTTGCATGACCTGCCTCACAAATCGCACACACCTTTTTGACGGGATTTGGTATGGATCCAGTTGGTCCTCTTCTATATACCTCACATAGGTCTCAAAATCCTTTCTCAAGTGTATCCAATCGACTGTCCGTCATAGAATTCTTATCTACGTGAAATAAACTGGATGCCGCTGGAGTGGTGGTCACTCGACGATTTTGATTTTGAGCATTAGGATCAGATGTATCCCAGGATTGGGTAGTCTCGGCGATATACCTCAGGTGAAGCTCAGCATTGTGGGCATCTAAGTCGACAAACGGACCACTACCCATAGTCTCAACGAGTTGCTTGGAGTTAAAATTCAGCCCATTATTGAGAAAAAGAATGATTTGAGCTGTATCAAATTCACGATGGGGGAATGAAGTACCTAACTCATTGAAATGCTCATAACATCGATGAAATTGATCATTTTCTGATTGTCTGAACGCTTGAATTTAAGCCTTTATGGAGATTGTTCGATGTGGTGGGAAGAATTTCTTGAGAAATCTAGACTGCAACTCGTTCCAAGATGGAATCGAGCTTGGAGGTAAAGACCATAGCCAGGTCTTAGCTTTATCTTTTAGCGAAAATGGGAAGAGTTTGAGGCGGATCAGCTCTTGTGTGCAAGTTTGATCATTAAGAGTATCGCACACATCCTCAAATTCCCTGATATGGAGATATGGCTTTTCAGAATCCATACCATGGTAATTGGGTAACATCTGGATCATCCCCTTTTCAAAACAAAATTACCCGGCATTATACGAGAGTATAATGCATCCCGAAGTGACAGTGCACTCGAGATATAAGATTTCTCTCAGCGGGCGGTATGGGACCTCTTCTGCACCGGCGGCTGCACTACCGTGTTGTGACATTTCTCTCTCTCTTGAAGACTAGGTATCCTCACTTGACGTGCTTGAAGTGTGCTCGAAGGTGTGTCCTAAGAAGGAAAACGGAGTGTTGTTTGAGATTGAGTGTGACGGTGTGGGAGGTGGAATCCAGAACTGTGGGGCATTCGGAGTGTGAGGGCTATCGGGGTCGTACTCAATGATCGAATTTTCGTGAATGCTGGTTGGAGTATTATGTGGTGTGGGAGTGAGTTCAGAATTTTGCATTAATAGCTTATGAGAGATGGTGATGAATCTTTTTTTGCTTTTTTGAAATTTTTATATGTTTTTGGATTTTTGGAAATTTTTGGTCAAACTTTTAGAATGACTCGATCTAATCCTAAGTCTACCTAAATCCCCGACAACGACGCCAAAAACTTGACGCGACTCAGAAAGTGTCTTTAATGTGCGTTCTCTCTGGGCTCAAGTGCAAGCCTGTCGCGTTAGTAATAAACCCGGTAAGTCGAGATAGTATCCTCAAGGAAATAGGACAACAGAGTTGTGACGACGTTAGATAGATAAGGAAATCCTAACTCTGACTCTAAAGGAAAAAGAAAAATGATTTGGTTTATGGAATGACTACACTATATGCAATTATGAAATTATGAAAAGGTGAAATTATCTAAATTACCTAAAATACTGATGAAGAAAGATTTAAAACTTTAAACTATATGATGAGAAAAACAGGACGAGAATACAATCCCCCAACCCTAGTGTATTGCATGTATAATACTAATCGTAAATTTAAATGATTAATTGGACCCAGAATTTAGTACTCCCAAGCATTACGTATATGAGGTTCAAGCCTGCACCATACTTAATCAGAGGACGAGTAAATCGATATCGCGATAGTTACACTCGAATTGCATTCTAAAGCATCCCAGTTACCCTGAAGCAAACGAGATCCAAAGATCTACAATTATCGCGTTACTATGCAATACGGTCGTAATAAATCACTAAATTCAGAGGATTAATGTTATACACATACAACTATCACATCAGACTGGGTTCATGTATCCCGACCTTAGAAAATCTAGCCTAGCATGCTGAAAGTAATGAAAATAATATTTGAATTGCAGAAAACCATGATTAAACTAAGGAAAATTTGTGGAACGATGTAGAAAGGAATTTGACTGAAGAAAAGTAACTCCTAATATTACCAAAGTAGTAAAACCAGCAATTAAGAACACTTGTAATCACAGAATTCTGAATAATCTTCACTCTTGAAATTAAAAGAATAAAATATCTTTAAACTAGGGTTTTCTGAAAAGAATGAAAAATTATACTAATTCTCCGTCCTAAAAAATGATAATAACTTGGGTTTATATACCCTACAAAGTTTCAGGAGTTTTAGCTGCACTAGGACTCCCCATTAGAGAAGGATAAGAAATTAAAACTCATAGCCGGACCGGTCAGGGTCTCCTGTGAATCGGACTGCGTGGAATGCGGACCGGTTCTTTTATTTTTGGTGCGGACCGGTTATTTTATTTTTCTTCCCTCTTCGGTTTGCTTTTAATCCGGGATCCTCTGGAATATGGCACTGTGGACCGGTCCGGGGCTACTACGAATTAATCTGCCTCTTTGACTGCTCAAAACTTTTGTTCCGGGACTCCGATTGAGGTGCCGTTTCTTCCTATGTGCTCATGAATGTGATATCTTCAACTTCTCTTTAGGTGCCTCATCCGCATTCGGGTGGAAATTACACTTTTGCCCTTTTGACTTTCCTTCTTTTCTTTTTCGATTCTTTCGATTTCTTTCTTTCGTTTGTGACATTAAATATCTGCAAAATTAGTACGAAATACCAGAAACTCGGTGTACTCATTAGGATAAGTCAGTATCAAGATTATGAGATAAAGTCAAATCAATTACGTTGTTCGAGGTGCTTAAAGTAACTAAATTAAGGGATAAATTGGGAAGAATTTATGCCTAATCAGTGCGTATAAAATTTTAAAAAGAAAGTTGGTTTTGACATCCTTAAAACACATTCACAAGAAAAAGGGGCCGGAATGAAATTTTTTATTCCATGTATATCTATCCCTAATAATTGGTATCACAACCTTTAGTTTAGATTAATCATCCATTGGAAAGGTCCATGTTGTCCAAATAAGAAAACCTTAATTTTGCATGTTGTGGGAATGTGTATCTCTGTGTATGCTTCTGTACTGACATGATTTTGCATATATTCTTTGTTTATAGCCCTTTTATCATAGTTACACATTATTTTTATATGTGAATGGATCCTACAGTGGTTTATTCATCGTTATTTTTTGCTCTTAGATTCGATATGGGTGTAATTATTAAGTTTTTTAATTATTTCAATATCTATGTATTTGTGAGTGGATGTAATGTTTTCTTACACTTATAATGTTGTATTTATTTGGATTTTAGTGTTGGGCAATGTTTATGGAGTTTTATAAAGATTTGGAAGAGTTATGGTCATTCTGCATGAGAAATCTTAGAAGAAGTTGTCACACACAGATCTTTAGGATAGATAAAAAAGAAGAACCGAATCGATTTAGAAATTTGGATCGATTTGAATTGGGCTCGGATTGATTCGATCGGGGGGCTCATGCGGATTTTATGTTTTTTTGTGTGATTTCAGTGACTTCTTATGGTGCTTCTTCCTTATCTCCCTTCCAAACCAGGTTGGATTAGTTTCCAGAAGGAAAGATCATCAATATATCTTGTTTGTGATGAAATCTACTTCAAGTTGGACTCTATGTCACAGGGAAAGGGTTCTTGGGCTAGAAGAGTTCTTCTTCAAGAAGAAGTTTAAGCCATGATGTAAAGGGGAAAATTTGTCCTTTTATTTTACACTGTATTTATTTAGTTACTTGCTATGCCTCATTATTTTATTATGTTGCATGATTTTTGTGCTAATTAATTGGATAATTAGGAACACCTATTTTATGGACAACATGGATTTTAATTTTGAGACCGACTTATATTACCGATTTTCTTAAAAAATTTGTGTTGTTTTTATTATTTTTAAATTGAATAAATTGAGTTAATTAAATTTAACATGTGAATTAAAATGAGATTTCTGGGTTTTATTTTTTAAAACTTTAAATTATTATTTTTTATTTTAAGAAAATTAAAATGTGATATCAAGATATTTAATTAATACAAGTAAATTTGGAAATTACCAAGGATCTAAATTCGTTCTTTTGGAATTGAATAAATTATTTTTCAAAACCCTCAAGTTTTTCAAAATACTCAATGGGAGAGGGGTTTCAACATAAACCCCACAATCTCCATTGGTGTTTTAAAATTGTGATGCGATTAATTCCTCGTGTCAGCTTGCTAACCCTCCATCAAATGGTCGTAATCGCGATATCACGTAAATTTTAAAATTCTTAAGTGATAATTTAGTATAATTAAAAATGAGTGAGTTCGGTCCTCCCATTGAGGAACTTTTACACGAGCGGTTTTAATTTCAATAAATGAACCGGTGCTATACATTTAGACATAACTTTTGATATCCTCCCCATTGGAGTCATTGTCATAAGTTATGGGACCGAAAGTCTCCGACTATTCATTTATACTGGACAGAGGATCTTGAATTGTCTAGGTACATAATTGAAAGGAAAAAATCCGTGTAGTTCCTGGAGAAGTGATTTATGCTCCCATTGAGAAATATCACTTCATAAGGGAACTAGGATGTTCGATGGGATTTTACTTTTAAAAATTAGCGGTGAGGGATGCCACTTTAAAATAAAATCTAAGTAAAATTCTCACATATATATGTTGAAATTAATTCTTTTTTTAAAATTATGATTCTCAGATTTCAAATGGGATCATCATTCAAACCACTTGCTTCAATATTAAATGACAAAAAGTTAACTGGAATGAACTATATAGACTGAAAACATAATCTAGACATTATCCTAACATCTGAGGACTTTAAGTTTGTCTTGACAGATACCTGCCCTACCAAGCTGAAGAAAGGGGCACCCAAAAGGGATGTCCAAGCCAACCAGAGGTGGTAAAAGGCTGATCAAGTGGATCGTTGCTACATATTGGCCTCATTGACTAATCTGTTGTAGCACCAACATCATCACATGTCCACCTCTTATGACATGATTCTTACCCCATTAATATGTTTGAGGATAAGAACCGTGCCGCAAGGTCATATGCTATGGTAAGGTTAGTCAACACCAAGATGCCTGAGGGTATTCCCGTTCGCGTGATGTCCATAATAGGGAACTTGAAGTGATTGGATATGAAATTGATGGGTAAACCCAAGTTCATTTGGTTCTCCAATCACTACCGGAGTCCTTTAAGTATGTTTGCCTTAATTATTATATAAATAAATTTTATTACTCTCTCGTGCAACTACTTAAGTAATTTATTTTCTTTCTTTATTTAATCACGATTAATTAGACTAATAATCGGGATTGCACTCCAACTTAATTATCTTTAAATCATTTAAAATATAAAGGTCTTATTTGCAAAGTTAATTTGATACATAATATGTTTCCCCATGTTAAGAGTCTGATACCTGCTTGGTTAAATCAATTTGGCACTAATAGATTTTAACCAACATCTAATAAATTTCGTGATTCCCAGGCTTATCTCATTTGCTACTCTACTGGATTATAAAATAATCCACCGATCGAGTTTAATTGGTAGAAACAAAATGTATAAGTCTATCAATGGGGTATCATAATATAAGATCTTACTTAGACATAGATTCCTCCGAATTATGATCTCAGACTTACTCACACATTGATTTTTGAACATTTGGGGATATTTTGATCCAATATAAATTGAAGCACATCTATAAAAATCAAATTAATAATTATACAAGCATTCCGATCCTCATAATCATAGGGATTAAGAATCTATGAACCCTTAGACTTAAATCGCACGGGTGGTCATGTTCAATACATTTTTGAATGTATCGGTTGCAATCCTCTTTTGAACTATCAACAAGTTCTCAAATAATCAAACAGGTTCCCATAGTCTGAGATAAAATAATAGGATTGCATGCACAACTTTATCGATAAGATGTCCCTCCTTATCTATGCCTCTTGATGTTAAATTGTACTAGGACTGGAATTCTAATCTCCCATGATCAAACCGAAGCCAACTTACCAAAATTCCTACTAAGTGCAATTAACTGATGTGGAATAAAATATATTTAAACAAATATAAGGAATTATCACAAACATGATTCTTATATCCAAATGAACTGGCACACCTTTAATGAAAAGTAAACGTTATACATGGTTTTAAGAATAAAACCCCAATAATCTCCCACTTAGTCTTAAAGCCATGTACCTTTGCATCTAACTCCAAGACCATCTACTTAACAGTCTATAGTCTTAATTATAGAATGATTAACCTAGTGTTATCAGATATAACTTTGGTCATAAACTTATCACCTACCTTGTTCGATCTTCCGAACTAGGTTAAACCTATGCTCAATGTTTTTAAACCTTTTTTTGGTTATGGGTTCTTTAGAACTTGCAATCGTTCCATTATAAACAATAAAAGTGTAATTGATAATTACACTTTAAGGAACCTTACCCAAGCTACTTAGGAAGTTCCCAAGCCATATATCCTCTTCAGTTGCCCCTGAAGTGATTAAAAACTTCGGCCTCCTTTGTGGAGTTAATAATGCAAAATTGCTTCACACTCCTCTAACTTGTATCTCCACTTCCTAGGGTAAAGGCATATTTATAAGTAGTAAACTTGAAATCCTTATCTAACTAAAAACCTACTCTTTGTACCCAAAAGGTATAAGACTATTAGACCGAAATATACTAACCATGCTAATGGAAAAGTAGATATTGGGTCTAGTACACAATATAATATACATGAGGTTGCCCAACGTCAAGGCATAAGGTATATTCCTCATTCCCTCTATCTGATTAAGTGTTTTAGTATACATATCCATAGATAGAGTGATTCCATACCTGAAAGGAAAATCCTTTCTTTGAATCCCAATGCTAATAATGTGAGTACAATAATAATATAAGAAACTTTGGAAAAGCCTATCATCTTTTTTATTCGATTTAGTAAAATCTTGATCATAGGATGTCACCATCGTGTCTCGAGTACTTTATATAGAGTTACCTAGACAATCACACTCTTATGTAAGATAATACACCCACCTTATTCCCGATTAGGATAATATCATTCATATATTTTAGTAAAAATACTACCATGTTTTCGTCATGCTTATTATACAAAACAATAAATATTCGATCTTTGATAAAAATCAAAAACATTATTTCCTGATCAAACTGAATGTTCTAGGATCTTGGTGTAGCTAAAATCCATAAATGGACTTCTCAATCTTACACACTTTGATTTCTTGACTTCTTACTATGTAATTATCAAGGCAAGCCTTCAAGAAGGCAATTATTACGTTAAAAGAATCCTGAAAAACTTTAAGATAACTGCCGACGAAAGGTTTGCGCATAATCAATCCCTTTCGTTTTGAGTAAACCCTTTTACAAGACTTTCCTTGAAGGTTTGTACCTTCCCATACATCTATCTTTTAACTTCTTGTAGATCCACTTTCATTCGATAGGTTTTATCCCATTAGCATATCTACAAGTCCCCAAAACTTTATTCGAATACATCGAATCATTTTTGGTATCCATAGTCATTAGTCAAAGCTAAAAGCCTTTGTCTTATAATGACTTGTTGTAGTTTCTGGGAATTGGTTCGTGTTTTCCTGGGATCATATTGAAATGATCACCTAAAACATTAACCTTTCAGAATTTCTCCTCATGCTCCTAATAGACGTGTCACCACTTATTATGCAGTATAAGTGACATGTGGTACCTAATTATTGGTAATGATCCCACTACCTCTAGGTAATGTATTATATGTGATGCTCGTGCCCAATATTGTACCTCCTTTCCCTGTAATTTGTATGCCTATTGGCCATAAACTTAATAAAATGGATGGTTGTTTATTTTGAATTTTTTATGGCCTTTGTGCAATTGAAATGGAATTGAATGACCCTAAATTTAAATAAGAACAGTTTTGGATCATTCTAACGAAGTGCTTGATAATTTAAATGAGAAAGCCTAGGTCATTCGAACAACTCTTCTAACAACCTTCGATAAAAAATCACTTATTCGCATTTCCAACCTCGTTAGATTCTCGTTGTAACCCCATTCAAACGAGACACAATGTCATTCGAATGAGTTCTAGTCTCATTCAAATGAGACTACATAAAAAGTCAAAATCAATAATTTTTTATGCCATCACGATGTGGACCCTTAGATGGGTTGATGTGTCAAGCTCCCAATGAAGCTGATCAAATGGGGGTCAAGGTATTGGTGGACCAAAAGGTAAAGGTTTTAAGGGCTTTTGAGTATAAATAGAGGTGAGGGGTGGAGAGAACCCATTTCTCTCCACTTCCATCAGATTTTTTTCACTCTCTCCACACTTACAAGACATATCCTTTATTCCCAACCCTAGTTTATCCCTCCCAAAGTTGCACACATCCATTACAAGCATTATTCTAGCCATTTTCAAGATTCTAAGACCCATTTTAATCCTTATCCAGGGAAGAAGTTGAGTTAAAAATTTATTCTTGGAGCTTCAAAAGGAGTTGTTTATATTTCTTAGAGCTTTGGAGTTGCTAGGAGCTTTCTTGAGGATTTCTTGGAGTTTTAGGAGATTTAAATTCATTATTCTTAGTTTCTCCTCTTCAAATTCAAGGTAGGGTCTTTCTCACTGTGTTTTTAAGATTAAAACCTAAGCTACACATTAGGATGCATGATAGAATGTATACAATCTTGAAAAGTTATTTTCTAATATGTTTATTTAAAGTTTTATTATGAAAAAATGCAAGTTTTAAAGAAAACTAAACTTAAATGGGTTTTTGAGGGACAAGTATTATTTTAATCTTGAAATGTTATGAATATGCATATAAAATATGATTTCATGTTAATATCACATTTAGACTCATATTTATGATATTTCTAGGTTAAAATACATCCTCACATGTGTAGAATCTTGTAGTATGTTAGTAGAGGACATATAAAGATGATGGATGAAGATTAAAATGAGTTTCAAAATGAAATAATGAAGTTGGAAAATTCTTCCCCTAAATATGCTGTAAAGTGTTGATAAAATGAGAAAAAATAATGTTTAAGACAATATATAATTATTAGGCTTAAATGGGCATTATTAGTCAAAATGGCCTCTATAATATTAAATGTATTTCTTATTAAAGAAATATAAAGAAATGGGATTTTCTTAGAGTAAAATGATGAAGTACGTTTTTGGATGTGAAATGAGGACTTTTGATGTTATAATGATAAAAGTATGTTTTTCACAATGTGTTGATAAAATAAATGGCAAAATGGAAATTTTGGAAAACTAGAGGGTCCTAGTGGTTGGACATCCTCATTTGACCTTATTGGTCGATTTTGTGAAAAATGATTGAAACAAATAAAGTGGCATGAAAATGATGTGAAACGTAAATTTGAACCGTAAGAATGATAAAAATGGTGGAATAATGTGGAAATTTGACAAAATGTTGAAACAAATTAATATGAACCCGGAAGTAATTAGGAACGAATTAAGAAGGGCCCATAGACCCGGGGTGAAAGGTCCAAAATTACTGACCAGAGCATATAGTAGCGTAACCGGCATTGTGAAGACCGTTAAAGTATGTGGTTATTTGGTAAATTTATGAGAAAAAGATAATGTTGATAACAGAATAATGGAAATGGAAATAAATAAGGTTATGCCTGAGAAATGTAAGAAGGACAACTTAATCGAAATAGTAAAATGGAGGCTAGTGGATAAAGATGATTAATTGGTCTCTAATTATGTGAAAGGTTGGTGTAAAATGGATAAGTGTGGGTATGAGAACATAGCTCAGGTTGCATTGCATGGTAGTTGCATTTATACCCGTAAAATGATAATGTTTTCAAAATTGCTAAAATAAACGTTATATGTATAGTATTTTCTATAAAAATGTATTTCTTAGTACTCTCCACCCTACTGAGCATTTTGCTCACCTCCACTTTATATGTTAATATCCCCACCCCAGGTACCTCTAGTAGGGAAGTTGGCAAGAATTTTGACAAGGCTCCAGAGGGTACTAGTCATCTTTAGAGCTCTACCATTGCATTTTCAAAAAGTGTGTTTGTTATATTTGAATTTATGGCACTTTAAACAATCTTTTGTTCGGTCCTTGTGCCATATGTTGTAATAATACAAGAGTTTTATGGTTTATTTCCTTTATTATTAGCATTATTGGATTTAATGAGATTTTCTAAATAAATCTCGCTAATTAACTTAATTACTTAAAGTGGTAACTTATTTCTTAAATTAAAATCGGTTGAAGTACTTTTGTTCCTTATAAAATGGTTCAAATTAAAGAATTTTCATAAATAATTAAATTGGACTTTCGCCCTCCCCCCCTTAACACCTTGACATGGGTGCGGATTGACCCAACGATAGCCTAAATCTGAGTCGGGGAGTTATAAATGATATCAGAGCACTAGGATCCTTATATGCGACGGAGTGTTTTATGATTTTTTAGTACGTTTCCTTATGTGTTCCGTTATAGTTTCATTTTCATTTTCATTATCGTTGTTGTATTGAACTCTCTCTTCTTATGTAAATGACTACACGTCGCGATGGTGGTAGTGGATTTAGGAACAACGAGCTCAGGCACATAGTACATGCCATGTGTTAGCTTTTTGACTCTCTCTATTATCACTAGAGAGCCAATCGTAGTGGGACAGTTGAAAGCCCCACTTCAGCCTTTGTCTTGAAGGAGTTAAGGAGGCTAAACCCACCAACCTTCAATGGGTTAGCTAGCCTTGATGCCGTAGAAGAGTGGCTCGATGAGGTCATTAGGGTAATGGACATCCTTGACATTCCATCTGGGTACAAGGTTAAGATATTGACATTTCAGCTCACCAAGAAATCTCAGCGCGCATACTTAGTTAGCGTAATGGAGATCGTAGACTGAGAAGGTTTTTGGGACGCATTGTTGGATCGGTATTTCCCCAGGCATTCAAAGATGCCAAGAAGGATGAGTTCCTTAATTTGATATAGGGAAAGATGTCTGTTAATGAGTACCATGACAAGTTTGAGATCTTGTCTAAGTATGTGGACATGGTTCATAATAATGAGGCCGAGAATATGAGAGTGTTCATCAAGGGACTTAACCTTAGCATTCAGAGGATTATGGATGGTTTGGATATGCCAAAATTAGGGGACGCAGTTAACAGGACCATCTGGCTTGAGCTTTAGGTAGAGAATAGTAAGGCCATCCGTGAAAAGAAGGGGGAGACTAACGGGTCCCAAGGCAATGGCCATAAGAAGTTTAGGAGCGGTACTCAAGATTCTTTGCGAAGCTTAAGGACACTATGGGTGTTGGTATATTTTCTTCCCAGTGTACCAGTGATTAGAACCCTATAGCCCCTATCGAAATGACGTGTTTTATGTGTGGGTTCATAGGCTATTTCAAGAGGGGCTGATCGTAGAGAGCTTTTGGGAACCAGTAGGACAGTCAGCAGAATTTCAATTATATACCTGACAGAGTGCCAGTTATACGGATCACACCCAGTAGTAATAACACTTTACATCGAGGTATCATCAACCGACGAGGCATAGTGCGAACGATTCACATCCCAGTTAGGGTCAGAGCAGTCACGGGAAGGGTTAGATGACCAGGTGCCAGAGTAGTAATTTACAGCTCTTTCCGGTGATTCATCAGTTATGGAAGGTATGATTATATTGTTTAGCACTTAGGTAAATGAATTGTTCGATTCAGGATCATTGCATTCATTTATCTCAATTTCTTTAGCATTCAACGCAAGTTTAATGGTAGATCATTTTTACCCTCCTATCTTCATAGGACTTCCAGTCGGCGGTAGCATAGTTCTCAATAGGGTCTGTCCCAGGTACGTGGTTACGACTGGAGATTATGTTCGAGGAGTATGACTTGATTCTTGTGGAGATGGATGGGTTTAATGTGATTTTTGGTATGGATTGGCTGTCGTGCTTTGACGCTACCATTGAATGCCATCATCATAGTGTCTCTGTGTCTCTCCCAGACGCATCTTACCATTATTTAAGTAGAAAGCAGGATGTGGGTTATCCTTGCTAGTTTCGTATCGTGCGAGATTAGAAGCGATATTTTTATTACTTGAGTAATATGGTGGATCAGGAGGAGCCTGATCGGATGTTATTGGATTATCCAGTGGTGCAAGAGTTTCCCGTCTATCTCTATACCACTTCATAGGATGACTAAGGTGGAATTTCAGAAGTTAAGAGTTTAGTTAAAGGAATTGACCAGCATGGGATTCATACATCCCATTGAATCCCTTTGGGGAGCTCCAGTACTCCTTGCCAAGAAGAAGGACAATTCCCTATGTCTTTGTATTGATTGTAGGTAGCTAAATATGGTGACTATCAAGAATAAGTACCCGTTGCCCTATATCGATGGTTTGTTCGACCATTTGCATGCACCGGGAAGGTTTTTAAAGATTTATATTCGGTTCGGGTAACCTCAGTTGCGTGTCAAATAGGAATATATTCCTAAGATAACATTCCAAATACGGTATGGGCATTATGAGTTCTTGGTGATGGCCTTCTATTTGACGAATGCCCCGACGACATTCATGGATTTGATGAACCATATCTATCGTTTGTATTTAGATCGGTGTGTGGTGGTCCTTGTGGATGATATTTTGGTCTACTCGACTTTGAATATGGACCATGAGGAATACCTTCACACCATGTTGCAAGTTCTTAGGGAGAATTAATTATTCGCTAAATTTAGTAAGTGCGAGTTTTGGATGAACGGGGCTAAGTTCCTCAGTTATGTAGTTTTTGATGAGGGAATTTCCATTGATCAATCCAAGGTCGAGGTCATTTAGGATAGGTCGAAGACAATTACAAAGGTAGGAAGTTTTCTGGGTTTGGTCGATCACTACAAGAGATTTATGCAAGATTTCTCTAGGGTTGCATTGCCTCTCATTCCGTTGACATGAAAGGACGTTTGCTTAGAGTCGTCAAAGGATTGAGAACTATTTTTTCAGGTGTTGAAGGCTAGGTTGACTTTGGTGCCCACTCTCATCCTCCCAGAATGAGGCAAGGGTTACACCATATACCGTGATGCTTCTAAATCAAGGCTCAGTATAGTGATGAAGCATAATGGTCGGGCGATCACTTATACATCTCGTTAGTTAAAGGTACATGAAAGGAACTTCCCCACCCATGACTTGGAATTATCTACGATAGTGTTTACGCTGAAGATCTAGAGATACTACTTGGGTACATTATCTATGGTTTGAGGTGTATACGGATCATAAGAGCCTGGGTACATTTTCACTCAGTGCGATTTAAATCTTAGTTAGAGGAGATGGATTGATTTGATGGAAGACTACGACTTTTACTTGGAGTATCATCCTAGTAAGGCCAATGTTGTAGAAGATACTATTACTTGGAATTATGGGCTTACACTGGCAACAATGAAGTGTTACCGAGCAAATATGTTCGACGAGTTACAGAAGTTCGACTTTCATATGCAGCGAGGTTGTGACAAGGCATATCTTTGGGAAATGATAGGTATATCTCTCATTCAGTAGAAGGTGTTGGAATCTCAGTCTTGTGATCTTGAGTTCGTATATTACCATGACCATATCCAAAGCGATGAGGTGTTTAAAACTCTTAACGTGGATAAGGATGGGGGTGTGCGGCATAAAGGAAGGTTGATTTTTTCACTCATCGATGAACTTCAGGATGAGGTGATATCGGAGGCCCATCACTCACGCTTCAACATACATACCAATGCCACTAAGATATATAAGGACATATACAGAGATTTCAGCTGGTCCGGTATAAATAAGAATATGGCATTATATGTGTCGAAGTGCTATACGTGCCATCACGGGGAGGCAAATTATAAGAAGCCGGTAGGACTATTGCAACCACTGTCGGTAGCGAAATGGAAGTGGGAGCACATTACGATGAAATTTTTCACAACCTCACCACAGTCTGAACATGGTCATAATGCAGTCTGGGTTATAATGGACCTCCTTATAAAGTTCGCTCATATTTTGTCGATTAGGGTCATGAACAATGTGGCTAAGTTGGCAAGGTTGTATGTCTGAGAGATAATCCGTCTTCATGGTATCCCACTCTCGATCGTCTCAGATAGGGATCCCATAAAGAATCAACAGGAATTGGGTACCGATTTAAACATGAGTATAACTTACTATATCGAGACAAATGGGTAGTCAAAATGCACCATTCAGATTATGGAAGATATGTTGAGGGCTCGTGCTCTTAATTTATAGGGTTGTAGGACAGAGAATCTGTATCTGATATAATGTTTCTACAACAAAAGTTATTAGGCCAACATTGGTATGAATCCTTATGAAGCTCTATATACAAGGCCGTGCCGCTCTCCAGCCTATTAGGCAGAAGTGGGTGAGAAGCATCTCACGATAACATGATTAGGGAAATGATCGATAAAGTTAAGGTGATTCGACAGAGACTCGTGATGGCTCTGAGTCGATGAAAGAATTACACCGATAATCAATGAATACCCTTAGAGTTTGAAGTTAGTAACGATGTGTTGTTGAAGGTTAGTGAAAAGCACCCAAAAGTGTACATTTTATACCCCAAATAGACGTATTTTAGTTGCTAATTCTCGACAATTTGGGTCTTATGCGCTTTATTATCTATTTTGTAGGTCGAATGCACGTTGTGGTGTTCAAACGCATATTTCAAGGCAATTGTACGGATTATGGAGCTAATTACCCTTGTCCCGTATCCTAGCCTACCCTAAACCTACCTAAACTTGTCCCGAATCACGTGTGTTTAGTTTGTCCCATTTTATTTTATTTGTGTTATTTTATTTTTAGGGTTTATTTTATTATTTTATTTTATTAAGTCATGTATATATTTTTAGGATTTTTGTATTTTTTTAGCGCTTCATGTATTAGTATTTATATTTTCTTTTATTTTCGTAGCTTTTAGTTAGTTTATTGTTATTTTATTTTATTTTTATTTATTTTTATTAGTTTTTATTTTTATAGTTTTTATTTTAGTTGTGTTTAGTTTTTTTTAGAGTTTGTTTAGTGTGTCATATTGTGTCATTTTTATTCTAGTAAATTTTTATTTTTATTTTTAGTTCAGTTAAATTTTTATTTTATTTTTTAGTTTTAGGGTCATAAGTTAAACACACACACAACCCCTCACATCCTAAATACCTTATACCATACATACAACCAAATACTACCTAACCTACACACTAGTTCCATGTTACTCACTCTATCTTGCCACACTTCTTCTTCCTCACCCAACACACTCTCTCTCTCTCCATACCTCCATTAAAACAAATAGCCAATCACCACCCCTTTTACCCGGTCAACAACCCCTCTAATCCCCATACTCGAAATCCAATCCCTTTTACCCGAAAACCCCATGGCCCAACCTACCCGGACCTGCTATCCACCTCGTCATCCCGCCGGCGAAACCCCTCACACCCAATTACTACACACTCACTCACACCTTTAAACCTGCATACACTCACCTACATCTAACTAACACCTCACCCACACCATAATCCTATACACCTCATCACACACCAACACTCCCCTCACCCATCATCAACCTCCAACACACTCTCTGTCCTCCTAACCTCCATTAAAACTCCACCTTAAACAAAACCACAAACCCACACACTAAAACCCATATAACCCAACTCCCCACCTGCCTGAACCCGCGGACATCCAATAGCCCCAGTGGCGTCCCGCTGCAAACCCGTTTACCCATTCTCCCCCCTCGCCCACCTCCGAACCGCAAACTCTCTACCCGAGAACCCAATCCTCGACCTCCATGAACTAGCGCCGGCGAGCCCGAATCCTAAACTCCGGCCTTAACCCAAACATACATGCCATACCCATTACCCATGAACCCATTTCCACCTTTGACCCATTCTCCACTTCTTCCATTTGTCCCAAACAATAACCACGATTTTCCTTACCTGTTAACACCAAAAGCCAAGTCAACATAAATTAAAAGACCCACATGCCTTTTATCCCACTTACCCTTTATTCCTAAAATACCCCCAAACAAACCACTTCACTTGCACCTTTTAAAACCCATGACCAAATCAGATTTTATCACCTCACTCACCCCATGCTCCTCTCACCATTTCCATGCACACTCAAGCCAATTCCCAAAAATACCCCTTAGCCCCATGTGTGCCATGTATCTCCTATTTAAAGAGATGAATACCATTTAAAAAAAGATCTCAAAATTAGTTTTTAAGCTTTGTGTGATAAAATTCTCTCCATCCCTCTATGTTGAGTATTTGCATTTTTAGCAAATATCTCAATATAGAGGTGTGTAGTGAAATTTATCTCTAGGTTAAATTCAACCCCACCCCTCTATAATGAATTTTTGCATTTTTAGGAATTATTTCAAAATAGATTGATGTAGTTGAATTCATCCCTTATGGGAGGTAAATTCTAGCCCATTCCTTTATGTTGAGATTTTGAATTTTTAGCAATTATCTCAATATAAAGTAATGATCTAGAATTTATTTCTTTGGATGAGTTCTAATGTACAATTTTATAATGTTAGGATTTGCATTTTTAGTAAATCTCTTTTATTATTTAATTGTCCATTATGAATCCATCTACTATCCTCTTTATTTTTATTTTGTATTTTTTAGTTTAGATTCAATAAATACATTAGTGAGAATCCATTTTTGAGTGTAATTGTTGATTTAATTTTGGTTTGATCACACAAATTGGAGGGATGTAAATTGCAAATTCAAGGATTGGAGTTCAATTTCACTCAGAGAGATTTGGTTTGATTGTTCTGTACTCTTTTCATTTATTTTATTCCTTTGATTATTAATTTGTCAAATTTCATATCATGTTAGGCTAAATTCGCTTTCAAGGGGTGGGGAGAAACCCTTATTTGATGTTATTTTAGTTTAATTAGTTTGATTACTTTAAAATTCCATTTGAATGTTAATTTTGATCCCCCACCCTTAAATTTACGCCTCGAGAGAGGGTATATAATTTTCGAGAGACAATCGAAATTCTAAGTTATAATACCCATTTTAGATTCGAAATAGAGATAGGGGTTTCTTAATTGTGATATTATTCCTTGGATTTCAACTCTAAAATTCAATTTCTAGATTTACATAAATTTTAATCGATCGATCCTAGCGGGTGATTAATTAAAAGGAGTGTAGATCTATTTTTTTAGAGTTGTGGGGTGTTAAACTTAATATTCTAAAAAGTTTCTATTAAAATTACAATTGCAACGAGAGTTGATTTGTAATTTTTATATCAATTTGGGAGAATTAAATTAATTAGTTAGAATAACTAAACTTTGTGGTGTAATCCCACTCCTTGATTGTTCTCACATTTATTTACCTCACTTTATCCCTTATTTTTGTGTTAGACTTTATTTTTTATTTTAGTCATTTTTTAGTTTATAATTTGATCTTTCATTTTAGTTTAGTGTTAATTCACATCCTCACCCTAATTGTTTTAATATTTGAAAAGGCTAAAAAAATAAAAATAAAAAAGTAAAATTGCAAAAATAAAATAAAAATTGAATTACAATTGAATCTGTCTCTAGCTTTACCCCCTTGATGTGGATTGATACCCTTACTTACCTCTACACTTTAGTTTGTTATATTTTGTAGGTAATTGAGGTTTTGATTAACTTGGCTTGCAACAACGACATACACACACAAAAAAAGTTATCAGTTAGGTCAAGAATCGACAGTCAACAGTTTGGACAAATGGGTAAGCTTTTCCTTTGATATGTTGGTCATTTTGAGGTACTATAATGGATTGGAGAAGTATCGTATTACTTGGCATTACCTCCTCAATTGTCCCACATTCATTACGTGTTCCACGTGTCTATGCTGAAGAAGTATGTCTCGGACCCTCAGCATGTCATCAATTGGAACCACATCGAGTTGGAGCAAGGCGTTACATTTCCTATGTGACCTATATCCATCTTGAATCATGAGGATAGAGTCTTACGCAACAAGATCATTCTGTTAGTGAAGGTCCTTTGGGAGTTCCAAGGTGTAGAGGGTGTGATTTCGGAGCGCGAGTCCCAAATGCATGAGAAACACTCGAAACACTTTTCCTAGCTTGATTGTTTTGATTTTGGGGATGAAATCTCTTAAGAAGGGGAAAATGTGATGCCTGTGCCCGAGATTATACCTATTTTCCTTGTAATTTGCATGACTATTGGCTATGAACTTAATATAATGGAGGCTTATCTATTTTGAATTGTTCTTGTGGCCTTTTTTCAATGAAAATGGAATTGAATGGCCCTAAATTTAAATAAAAAAATATTTTGGGTCGTTTGAACGAAGTGCTTGATAGTTCGAACGAGAAAGCCTACGTCGTTCGAACAGCTCTTCAAACGACATTTGAACGAAAATCACGTATTCGCATTTCCAGACTTGTTAGATTCTCGTTGGAACTCCATTCGAACGAGATGCGATTTTATTTGAACAAGGTCTAGTTTCGTTCGAACGAGATTAAAATTCTATAGATTTTTATGATGTCATGATATGGATACTTGGATAGGTTGATTTGTCAAGCTCCCATTGCATTAGATCAAGTGGGGGTCAAGGTAAAGGGTTTAAGGGCTTTTGAGTATAAATATAGGTGAGGGGGTGGAGAGAACCCATTTCCCTCTATTTGCATCCGATTTTTATACTCCCTCTCTCTATAGTTCCAAGCCCTCTCCTTCATTCCCAACCATAGTTCATCCGTCCCAGAGCTCTATACCTCTATTCTAAGCATTACTCTAGCTATTTTCAAGCTTGTAAGATCCATTTCAAGCCTTGTCGAAGGAAGAAGTTGGGTTGAAGAGTTGTTCTTGGAGCATCAAGATGAGTTGGTGTAGTTTTTGGAGCTTTGAATATGCTAGGATATTTCTTTAGGATTTCTTGTAGTTTTAGGAGCTTTCAAGTCATCATTCTTAGTTTCTCCTCTTCAAATTCAAGGTAGGATTTTCCTCACTATGTTTATAAGATTAAAACCTAAGCTACATGTTAGGATGCATGCTAGAATGTATATAATCTTGCAAAGCTATTTTCTATCATGTTTATTTAAAGTTTTCTTATAACAAATGCATGTTTTAAATAAAACTAAACTTAAATGGATTTTTGAGGAACAAGTGTAGTTTTCATCTTGAAATATGATGAATATGCATATAAAATATGATTTCATATTAATATCATGTTTAGACTCATATATATTGGATTTTTACGTTGAAATCTATCATCACACGTGTAGAATTTTCTATTATGTTAGTAAAGGATATATAAACATGATGGATGAAGATTAAAATGAGTTTCAAGATAAAATAAGAAAGTTTGAAAATTCGGCTCCTAAATATGTTGGTAAAAGTTGATAAAATGAGGAAAAAATGATGTTCAAGACAACATATGATTATAAGGGCTTAAATGGGCATTTTAGTAAAAATGGCCCTTATAATTTAAATGTATTTCTTGTTAAAGAAATATGAAGAAATGGGATTTTATTGGAGTAAAATGATGAAGCATGGTTTTTGGACATAAAATGATGACTTTTGATGTTATAATGATAAAAATCTGTTTATCAGAATGTGTTGGTAAAATAAATGTCATAATGGTAATTTTGACAAAATAGAGGGTCCTGGTGGTTGGACTTCCTCATCTGACCTTATCGGTTGATTTTGTGAGAAATGAATGAAATGAATAAAGTGGCATGAAAACGGTGTGAACTGTAAATGTGAACCGTAAGAATGATAAGGACGGTGGAATAATGTGGGCAATTGATAAAATGTTAAAACACATTAATATGGACTCGGATGCAACCGGTAAAGATTTAATAAGGGCCCGGAGCCCTAGGGTGAAAGATCCAAAATCACTATCCAGATCATATATTAGCATAATCAGCGGCGTGGAGCTCGTTAAAGTGCTGTTATTTGGTAGATTTCTTAAAAATATAATGTTGATAGCATAATGATGGAAATGGAACTAAATAAGGTTGTGTCTGGGAAATGTAAGAATGACAACCTAATGGAAATAGTAAAATGGAGACTAGTCGATACAAATGATTAAATGGTCTCTAATTATGTGAAAGGTTGGTGTAAAATGGATAAATGTGGGTATGAACACATAGCTCGGGTTGCATTTCATGGTAGTTGCATTTATTCCCGTTAAATGATAGCGTTTTTTAAATTGCTAAAATAAACGTTATATGTATAGTATTTTTTTTAATAAAAATGTATTGCTTAGTACTCCCCAACCTGCTGAGCGTTTTGATCACCCTTACTTTTTATGTTAAACCCCACCCCCAGGTACCTCCGGTAGGGATGTTGGCAAGGATGTTAATAAGGCTCTAGAGGGTAATAGTTGTCTTTAGAGCTCTGCCGTGGAATTTTCAAAAAGTGTGTTTGAGACATTTGAATTTATGGAAATCTAAACAATCTTATTCGGGCCTTGGGCCATGTGTTATAATAATACATGAGTTTTATGGTTTATTTCTCTTACTATTAGCATTATTGGAATTGAAGGAATTTTCTAAACAAATCTCGCTAATTAACTTAATTACTAAAAATGGAAACTTATTTATTAAATTAAAACTAGTTTAAGTACTTTCCATTCCTTATAAAATGGTGCAAATTAAAGGATTTTCTTAAATAATTAAATTGGACTTTTTCCCTCTCTCCTTAACACATTGACTCGAATGCGAGTTGACCTAACGATAGCCCAAATCTAGGTCGGGGTGTTACATTATCGATATTAGGTTTTATTTCATCTTTTACGATTGATCTAGCAACACCGGTAATACAATGTTCATTCTTATCTCATAAGTCTAGCTTACACTCGGGCCCGTAGTTTATTTCATAATCCTTATTACAGTAGCGAACATTGATATAATTCTTGTACTTAGGAATATGATACAAACTACCTTTATAACCTTTGGGATAACCAATAAAGAGATATACCTATGTCCTTAATTTTAACTTCCTTGACTCCTTCCACAACACGGAGTTAAGCACCCCTAGATCTGAACATGCCTTAGAAGAGGCTTCCACCCACTCCAATGTTCAATGGGAATTGAAGAGACCGAGTAAGAAGAAACTATATTCAGAGTGTATATTGTTGTCTCTTATATAAAGTCTCAATTTGAATGTTACAGTTTTGAATAACTAACCATGGACCTTATCACATCGAAAAGAGTCTTATTCCTTCCTTTTCTCTACGCCATTCAGAAGTGGAATCCCGGGTGTAGACAATTAGGAAAATTTTCCACCTTTGATAAATGATTCCCAAACTCTCCTAAGATGCATAAACCTCCACGATCATATTGTAAAGTTTGGATTAATTTACCACACATATTGTCCATCTATGTCTTACACACTTTGAACAAATCAAAGGCTTCAGATATGTGGTACATAAGGTAAACACATCCATATCCTATGTAATCATAAATGAAATTAATTAGTTAATTGAAAGCTCCTCTTGACTGGATAGTTATAGGACCATGCAAATTGAAATTAACCAATTTCAATACATCTTTAGCTCTTTAAATTTTGTCCATGAATGGATCCTTAGTCATTTTACAATCTCAATACTGCTGCTATTACATGTTGTAAAAAAAACTGGCTCAAAGTGTAGAAAATAAATGCCCAAATATAACCCTAACGATCCTCGACACCACCACTTCCATAATAAACTCTCTCGGTCTAGTAAGATAACTCTGCTGGAGTGCATTAGAGGAGATATCGACCTGCTTGAGCCCGAGAAGATACTGCCACACATAGCCAAAAGAATTGTCCATATCAACAAACTGACAATCTCTCTAGTCTCTACCTCCAACCTGATCAACATGGTAAATTTAGAGGTGTAAACCCTATTTAATCACAAAGGAAATGAAAGGCGTGGTTCATGTCCCACCACCTCTCAATCAGTTCTAGAATAATCCCACGATCAGTTAGATTGTAGGGAATCATAATAATCAACTTGAAAAGGCATGTCCAAAGCCAATCGATAATATGTGCCCATAGCTGATCGAACATCTTCATAGAATTCCATCAACTATATATAATATATATATAGGGGTACACAACTTATATGCAATGATCATATATTAATGTAATTGTAATTTAAAATTAATTAATGAACATAATAAAATTAATTTATAACATAATTCAATATATATTAATTAATTATACTAACCAACACAAATAATCCATGAACTATAAATATTCAACATAAATAATTCAAAACATATGATTAATTATAAATAAAATCATACCTCGTTATTTATGGCTTGCTAGGATATATGTGTCTTGGGTGAGGTATGAATAGGGGGAACCCATAATGTTCATCCCGCCAGGAAATCCAAAGTCATGGATGTCATGCTGAGCCACACGTGACAGACTCGCCTTGTGCAAATCGGTGCATCATCCACTTATGTATCTTCTCATTATGAAATTTGAGTCAGAAATATTTTTGATTTTTAGTTAGTGAAGAAGTTTTTTTTTACCGTAAAAAAAGATGCTTTATCCAAAAGAGGGGTATTTTACAAGTGATGACCCTCGTTGCATGCCTAATCCTACTACTATTATAAACATCATTGAAAAATGCGACTAAAAGATATGGAACCTGGACATAAACTTTGGAAGAAAACATACACAAAATTGAGGCAGCAACAAGGACATCAACACACACATTAGCTTCATGGAAACATAAACAAAGGTAAATATTGAAGAATCTCTGAAAGCCATCACGGATGGCTTGGATCAAATCCCTGTGAGTTGGATTTTGGGATTCGTTCTTGTAAATCATATTAAATAAAATTTGAGAATCAATTTCCATCTCAATACATTTAACGACCATATAAGATGCCAAGTCAAAACCAATTTTAATGGCCCAAATTTCAGCAAGCACTGAAGGCGCATACTCGATATTTTTCAAAAAAGCGCGGATGAAATCTCCTTGAGAATTATGGATGATTCCACCAATTGAAGCATGTCTCGTAACATGAGCTTTCACACCATCTGTATTGCATTTAAAAAATAGAGAGGCAAAAAGGGCCCAACCAATAGTAAAAGTCCATAGAAGGCACGACTTGACTGAATTGGGGGGGTAGATGTTAGGCATGTAGGAACTGTAAAATCTATTGGGATAGAGTATTTAAGATGAGTGTATTAGTAATTATTTTATGTCTGAAAATAGCCTCATTTCTAGCATGCCATAGTACTCGAAGAAGAAACAGGGGATGGAGAGACTAGTAATTAGTCGAAGCCGAGTATCGTAACTCCAAAAGATGCTTAAGAAGAACGACGATTGAAATTTATCCCAATACATTTTGGATACGATGTTGGAAGAAAGTAGGCCAGTCAGTGTAAATATGAGATTGACTGTATTCAAACGCTCATAAAGAACACAATGGTGCGGGAAGTTTGTGGTAGTAGAAGAGTCGGTTCGCTGTGGGATATGCCTGGTGAATAAGGAACCCGAGGAAAATTTTAAGATTTGGGGGTACTTTACTCTGCCATAGTGGCTGCCACGGTAGTGCTGAATGATGCTGTGTATTCCCGATAGAATTAAGCTAATGGCATGTAGCCTTAATCATAAATGAAGCAGTCCTGCTTGGCCACTAATATGGGATATCCAATGTAGAGTGAGTAGGGATGTAAATGGACTGAATATGCAGTAAAAATTCCCGTGGCAACCACTGTTCTAAGAGAGGTAGATTCCACTGATGGTGGAGCACGAAAGAGTTAAGAGGAGCATCTAGCATGGACATGGGGATATAAGGGAACCAGAGGTGGAAAGGTTCCTGTAGAACCCAAATATGATGGCCGAATGAACTATTATTAGAACCAATACACCATTTAATACCATGTTGAAAAAGGGGTGTAATTTTGAGATCTTGGACCAAAACCAGGAGGCTCGAGTATGACGTGGGGATTGTTATAGGGTCATGTGAGGAGAATATTTATGTTTAATTATTTGAGACCAAAGGTTATCTTGTTGAGAAAAGTTCTTCCAAAGCAATTTAATTAGATAAGCAATATGTAAGGTATGGAGGTTTTTAATCCCTAACCCTACATATTATTTAGGCAATGCTATCGTCGACCAAGGAATAGTCAGCGTTTTATGGGACAAAGTGGAGGCGTACCAAAAAAAGGCTTTGATCTTGTTCACAAAGTCTTAAGAATGTGGGTAGGGAGCGGATAAGCTGACATAAAATATGATGGCATGGATGTACACACCGCATTAATGAGCGTGGCTCGACCAACATGAGGTAAGAAATTATTATACCAAGCTTGAATCCGACTTTAAAGGGTCTCATTCAGGTCAAGGACCATCTGGCAGGTAACCTTCCCTGTGATAAGTGGGAGTCCAAGGTATTTATTTTGGTCCTGACCTCTATGAAATCCTAGCTGGTGAAGTATAATACAGTGAATAACCCAAGGGGTAGAGGGTCTAATGGTAATCGTAGGTTTGTCGCTATTAATGGTTTGGCCAAAGATTATTGCAAACTCGGTGAGAAGGGTCTGGAACTGAGTTATAGTACGAGGTGTAGGTTGAAGGAAGAAGATGCAGTCATCAATAAAGGAAAGATCAGGAATCTTGGGCCCTTTAGGAAAAGTCCTTAGCACTGTCATTTTTTTTCAAGAAGCATTCATTCTCAACCTTTCGTAATAACACATTAAGAGATAAAATGAATAAATAAGGAGAAATAGGATCCCCTTGGCGAAGGCCTCTGGAAGAATATAAAATATCCCCAACTTGACCCTTTATGAGCATTTTGAATGACGTTGAGGAGACATATTCCATAATATATTGGATCCACAAGTTCGAGAACCCATGTTATTACAGAACCCACCGAAGAAAAGACCACTCCAGTTGGTCATAAGCCTTATTTAAATAAATTTTAACCGCACAACTGCCCTTCTTAGATTTAGACTTTCACATCGAATGTAAAATTTATGAGTAATAAGGATATTATCCTGAATATGTCGGTTAACAACGAACGCAGTTTGGTAAGGGGACAATAAATATTGAAGAATTGGTTGCATACGAGTAACCAGAATAGACGCAATAAGCTTATAGATAACGTTGCATAAACTAATAGATAAAAAATGTTTCACTTGAGTGGGGTGAGGAATTTTAGGGATTAAAATAAGAAAAGTACGATTGAGTTCTCGGGGAAACATGCCAGATCGAAAGAAATCATGGATGAGATTGCATACGGATGTTCCCACTACATTCCAATGGATTTTAAAAACTTAAGCTGTAAGACCGTCCATCCTTGGGCTTTTATTCATTCCCATAATTTGTAATGTGTGCCATATCTCTGCACCCATAATCGGTTCCAGTATCGGGATTAATTTAGAGGTGTTAGAGGAATAAAAGGAAACTCAGCAGTGGGCTGAGACAGATGTGTGGAAGTATAAATATTAGCATAAAATTATTGAAATTGAGTATGAATTCCTTACTGTGACCTGTGCCAGCCTGTGTCTGGGTCGAACATAGCATGTATTGTGTTAACCTACCGACAGTGGATGATGTAGGCGTGGAAATATTTAGTATTACAATAACCCTCAAGACTCCGCTTAATTTTATGTTTATTTTTCTTGTAGTGACATTCCATGAGAAAGCAGTGCGTAACTTGAGTCTGTAAGTGGGTTTCATGATCAAGAGAGGGTTGATCTAGAGAACAGTCTATATGGTGCTGAATAGTTTGAAGTTTGTGCTGCAGGTGCGAAATAAGAGGCTATAGTCTTAAACGTGGAACGTTTCCATGCAACAGTCGCTAGGTGGAAAAAATGTGCTTTCGAAAAGAAACAAACTACAGGTGAACCATACACTAAACGATTCTAGTGAGTGTGGAGGATGTCTATGAATGAAGGGTACTAGGACCATGTAACAACCAGCTTAATTAAATAATTGGTGATTAGTCCTATATCCAATTAAAATAGATTATACATTTGGTTCATTCTTAGCATCACTGTCAAAAAACATTTTTTTCCTTAATATTTAATCACCTAATATCTAAGTAAGCAGGTTGTTAAACTTTTCCAATCTAATTTCATAAAACTTCCATTTTAATAAAATTAATAATAACTGAATAGACATCACAATGGAATTTAAATGCAACTAGAATAAACTTTCCAGTAAAATATCTTAATACAATAATCCCAATAATACCACATGTACCAAACTGACATAAGAATATAATTCGGCTCAGATAAAAAGGAAATAACTAGAATCCTCTTGGGAGACATGCCCTAAATGAAAGATCAACTACTACAGAGTAGGAATTAAGAATATGAAGGCGTCTAAACAAGGTCCACAACTCCATAACATCTATAGCATCGTCAATAGATCCAATCCTCTATGGTTGGCGTCCCTGTTGTTGGACACCTTATATATATATATATATATATATATATATATATATATATATATATATATATATATATATATAGAGAGAGAGAGAGAGAGAGAGAGAGAGAGAGAGAGAGAGAGAGAGAGAGAGAGAGAGGATAGAAGAGAGAGATGAGAATGTGCAAGTAAATGGGTCAGAGCCCGTAGTGAAAACTGTTTTAAAAACAACAAGTGAATAAATGCTAGATTCATCAGTTATTATATACATGTTAGCTTATCGGACCCTCTCTTGAAATTATCACCTCTCATTTAGAGTGCACACCTATCGTACCTCTAAACCATACTAGTTATAGTCTCATGCTAACTAGTTCATCCTAGTGTATCCATTAACCATATCCCAATTCGTTCCCACATATTACTCTCGCAATACATGTAATAATATCATATGTATCCATTTAGTTTCAACATGAATAAGCCCCTTATTAATTCAATTCAATTAAGTGTTCTGAGACTTAATTAATTCCATATATCATTATCTTTCAATTATACTTTAGTCACACAGTAGATATCACCATATGTATATATATACATTCACTCTATTATATATATATATATATATATATATATATATATATATATATATATATATATATATATATATATATATATAATACTGCACCTCGAGGCACAACTGTGGTGCTGCATTACTCTGTTACCATGTCCGAGTACATCTCGTCACTGTATAGGGGACTATAGGTTCGATAAAGATCCCTCGAACCACAAATATTAAATCACAAATAATGGAGGCGAACATAGTCCTAAGCCTTTGGGCTACGCACCCAAATGACCGTTCTATACCGTTGTTCTCACTAATGGTAATTGACCTAAGTCCTATGTTCTCGGGCGACAAGTTAAAGATCCCCCAATATATGATCATCAAGATGTGACTGTCCTCACGCGCGGACCTCCCCTGATAGCAAGTAAGCTAGGTATGTCATACACATAATCATCAATCAATCAAATATGCATTATCATCTACCTATTTAGTGTTAGGTACTCACATGACCTATATCATATTAGGAGTTCATCCTATCCCAAGTACCCGTCTTATTTCTGGAATACCACCCGTACTTGTTATTCACGATTATCATCGTATGTTTTATTATGTATTTATCACTCACATAATATTTTATTCGACCCAAGTACCCGTAAATATATCATAAATATTACCCGTACTTGATATAATGCTTATTCTCCTCTAAATCGTAATATAATTATGTAGATATCTCTCACAAAATTTACTCCTCAAATCCAAATAATTTTCCAACTTTAACTTAAGTCCTTCGCTCCTTGTTTATGTACCAAAATTAATAAAATCTCACCATGGGCAAATTACCATTTTCCAAACCTTTTTTTTTCCCCGATAAAGGTACATTTGCCCAGAAATATAAAATTACAATTGGAGGCTTTTCTGCTCCGACTTTAAAAAAACTTAAAACTGCAAAGTTGTGCAGAACATGATTTTATACAAAAACTCATGAGTACACTACCAATCTATTATATACCTCTAAAACGATAAATTAGAGGTGTTGATACTTAACCTTTATAATTAATAGTACGACTCTCTCTCTCCTCTAATTATATATCACTTAACAGCCGCCCCCTTCATTTATAAGGGCACACCTAAGGTCCACCTGTAGGTTATATTAAAAGTGGAAGATTTGTCATGGAAGCCTCTAATAAAAATTGATGGATGTTCTCTCTCAGCCTTTGGCTTTCCAGTTTATTTCCTTCAGTAACTTTTAGCCTTCCATCTCCTTATTTTTAATGCCTACATATCACTCACCGTCCATCACATTCGACATTGAAGAAGAAAATCTTCCCCTCAAGAGTCCCACCCGAGATAAGACACGTGAGTAAGTTCCATTTCTTACAGAAAAGGCTATACCAACATATTTAAATGCTCCAAAAGAAGGAAAGATTAAAAGTTTCTTGCTCTATGAATATGAGAAGTTAAATCTAAGCAAATTATTCAGCCACCTATTATTGCTTCTATTTTAGCCATGAGAATTGGTAGTATTCCATTTTTGAAGCAATTGATATTCACAATTGAGGCTCTATTGTAATTCTTTATTGACAGTTACATGATTCTTGTGGAGGCAATGATTCCATCATTTTGTTGGCATTAGGAGGCAACCTTAAAGGTGGACCCGGAAGTTCACAACTGGGTATGAGGACAATTGTTCCTATTATATTCGTGAGGTTGGTTTTTATCCCTCCTATGGGACTGGGTATTGCCATGCTAGATGATAAGCTTTGCTTCCTCTCCACAGACGACAAAATGTTTAGATCTGTCCTCCTCCTCCAGTATACAATGCCTACATCTTTGCTCTCTGGTGTGGTCGCGAACTTTAGAGGTTGTGGGAAACAGGGTGCAGCTGTATTATTCCAGGTTCATATATTTGTTATCTTCTCACTTGATGGATAGATCATTCTCTACATATATTTAGTCCTCTAACTTTCACTATAATACGAAGTGGGGCGGAGGTAGCAGTTGCCATATTAATTTGTGTATGTTGATAAATTTTAATAGTTAGATGCTCACAGGAAAGTATATGAATTAATTTTTTCCCAGTAATTGATCCCATAAGAGCCGTTTGAAAAGTTTATTTATTCATTATTTATTCTCCCAAAAAAACTTTCACCTCCGCTCTCCACCCACCATAAAGTTACCCCACTTCACCGACAACGACACCCCAACAAACAATCCATCTTTTATCATAATCAGTGGATTATCATTTTGATTTATGTATTATATAATTCGTTCATTCTTCTTATAATTATTTGTTCTATATCTCTATTTACAAATATCATTTTTAATTGGACGCAACCGTGGATCTAAATCTTCATGTATATGCGTATGTATGTAGAACATAAGGTCTTTTGGTTCGTATGTAGTAGTGACAGGCATTTCTTCTGTGTATGGTGGAGTCCAAATGATCAGATTTAAATCTAGTATATTATTTGGGGTTGTGTGTTTTTTCTATATGTTTCATGGTGACCAGGTAAACATAGGATGGGAGGAAGATGGACCTTATTGTTATCTATAGATTTTGGTGAGATTATGGAGATAAAGATTGTTTTCTTCTACCTGTTAATAATATTTCAAATGATTAGTCAGAGTCTTTCTACATTTCATTGTTTTACTGTGTATATCATACATCTAGAAACATTAGATTTTTTGTTAATATGATATGTTTATTGTTTCTAAGTAATCACATATTTTGTTCACTTTTTATGATTTGATTTTATTATTTGAAAAAACTGAATAGGTTTGTAAATAAAAATTTAAGTATAAAAAAGTTTACTATATACACACACAATTGAAAAATGCTACTCCACTTCTGGGTGTCAATTCATTTGCGTGTGTTCGAATCGTGTGATTTCAAAAATAAGTCAAAAAATATTATAATTCTATAAGAATTTTAAGTATATATCAAAATGTATGAAATATTTTGAAATAAAAATAATAATTGAATCGGTCATTATTAAAAAGTTATCATTATATAATTAGAACATGTTAATAAAAATTATTGTGAAAAATTATTTTAAGATGACAACAATGTTAAGTTCGTGTATTATTTTGTATGAAAATCAACATATGTGAGTATCAAACACAATGACATGCTCATTAGATTAGTTCTTGGCAATATGTAGGTACCTAAGTATTGTCGACACGAAAAAACTATATACGCCCGCGCATCGCGCAGGTTGCATGTTAGTTTCCTCTTAAAACAGTCCTAAAATTATCATACAATGTTCGTCATTTTTTAACAATTTTTCATGCGTTTTAACCATTTTCTTTCACCCAAACTCACATATAATATATTCTAATGAATCCCACACATCTCAACATCATTCCTACATGAGTATGGGTAATTATAATACAAGGAAAAACATCTAGATCACCAAGTTTATATGAGAATTATCATCAAACCCAATTAACCCTCAAAATTTCATTTATATAAATTCTCCATTTTTATACACATTAAAAACCCATAATTTAGAATTATGATTCATTCTCTAAATCATCAAATTTCATATTCAATCATGAGTAGGATTCATCTACATGCAATACTTATCATCATTTTCTCCATAAACATGTATATTTTTTCTACATGTTCATCCTAACAAGTTCATTATGTTCATAACCTCTACATGTGAATAATCAACTACATGAATTTGCATATCCATTAAAGAAGATTTATCAATCATTTTAATCCCAAATTCATAAGTGTAATAACCCGCGTAATTTTTGGGGTATTTTCAAAAGATAGAGGAAAATAAAGTTTTTGATAAAATTATTTTTCTTTCTAAAAAATGTTGGTTTTTATTTTTAAAGACGAGAATTTTAAACGGTTTCGAAATCGGAGTTAAAACGGATTTTATATGAATTTTTAAATATTTATCCCTTATAACATTTTTTGGCGGAAATGTCAGTTTTTCTGGGCGATCGATCGATCGACGCCAGGGATCGATTGATCTATCCCTTCAGTTTTCTTGTGCTGTAAGGATTTTTTAGGAGTTTTGGTTTGTTTCAAACTCTATACTTTTTGCCTTATTTAAAAGGGTCGTGGGTGACCATTTTGGATCAAACTTTTGGCACAAAAATATGCAGTAAAAATATTTTTATTTCCTCTCTTTTTATATACACTTAGCCCCTTTAATTTATGCATTCAACCTTAGTTTTTGAAGGTGTTCTTGGGGTTGTTCTGATGAGGAGCTTGGAGATGATTTGTGAATTGATTTTTTTATGGTGTAATCTAAGATTTCTGGGCAAATTTATATTGGTTTATTTTTGGTGGTTTAAGGTATGGGGTTTTACACAATAAGCTCCTTAATTTCGTGATAGTTATTCCCTTTGTTCTCTTGTGATTATTGAACTCTTTTTTGAATTTCTAAATTCAATTGGAATTTGGAAATTTTTGTTGGAATCTAATTTTGATTCATGTGGTATTATATTTTTGTTGGGCATGTTGTCATGAGATTTTAATATGGCACTGATGTTGGGCACCCGCTAAGATTCCTGTTCCGGCTACTTGATAAAGTATGGCGCGGTGTGGTGAGGCCTAGTGACTCGGATTAATGTGTTGTTGAGAAATTATATAGATAAAATGCTTATGAGATTCGCATTTGATTTGAATATTCATCCTCGTATTATTACGTTTTATTTACTGCTAATATTTGTTGAGCATCTTTTCTATCGTATTGTGTACTTCCCCATATTTTCTTTTAGTGGCAGGTAAGCGCGGATTTGGGGCGCTTTGGAGAATGATATTTAGCGTGGATTATTCTGGGAAGAATATTCGAAAACACAATTGATAAGATTGTATTTATTTTTGGTGTATAGAGCATTGTATTTCGAGATAGATAGTTGTTTTCTTTTGAGAGACTATTGGTTGTATTTAATTTGAAGAGCTTTGAGATTCGTTGATTCTCTTATTTTATATTGTGGGATTAGTTTTAGATGCTCTATACTTGTTTTTTGTGGATTTGGTTAGTTTTTTCGAGAGTAGCGCGCCACCCCGCTCTCCCCGGGCACGAGTGGGGTGTTACAATAAGTTCATAATCCCAAAGAAAATCCTATTCTAACATGGATATTATAAACAATGAAATAAAGCAAGAATAATTTGCCTCTTAGTGTAGGTTTGAACTTTTGGAGAAGATAATGTCAGAACCTCATCTTTCCTTTCTCGGCAACTTTTTTACAACTTTTCGGGGATGGTGCAAGGTGTAGAGATGGTGGTTTGTGGTGGTTGTCTCCTTTGATTGACCAATATGACTCTTCTTCTTCTTCTTCAAGGCAAATCTTCCTCTCCACAAGGTGACTTTTATTTTCTCTCAAAGTCTCTTCACTCTCTCAAAGAACTCACAAATGAAAATAGATGAAATGAACCTTACGTAGAGTGTAAACCGACTTATATAATACGTCTCCAAGGCAAGCTAAAAGACAAAAAATGTGGATAATATTCATCTCCCAAGCCAAAGGACTAAAATGCTCATTCGGGGTGTCCTTTCCTCTTCTCCTCATCTCTTTCTACATTTATATTGTTTATGTGTTTCCATTGTTACATCTATTTGAGCTCAGCTACACCTTGATCTGGTGGTGCTATTTATAGCATCATCAGTCGTAAAGAACCATCTCACTTCTTTGTAAATAACACAAGGGCTCCCCAAGGTGACGTACTCGTGCAGATAAACCCCTGACCCAATAACTACTCTATCTGATCCCTGAGCTCCCTCATCTCTGCTGGAGCCATATGGTACGGTGCACGAGCAATAGGCCGAGTGCCCGGTGCTAAATCTATCACAAACTCAATCTCCCTACTGGGAGGTAACCCCGGTATCTCCTGGATTACATTTGCAAACTCACAAACTACAGGTATCAAATCATGGGATAACACAACTCTCGTAGAGGTCTCCACCTCTATATAGTTTAAATGTGTAGATGATCCTCCCTTAGAACGAGGCATCGCCACTAGGAACATCTCATGTCCTGGTATAGCAAAAATAATACACCGGTTATAATAATCAATCATGGACCTATATGCAACGAGTCAATCTATGCCGATAATCACATTATACTCGAACATGTCCAGAATAAGAAAATCAATCAATAAAATGAGACTCCCAATCTCTATACTCACTCTACGGCATATAAAGGATATATGTGTACCACTACCCAATGGCGAGTCTACATATGTAAAAGTTCTATCCGCTATATCTAATAACCCTACATCCCGTGCAAATCTAGTGGCTACAAATGAATGTGAGGATCCCGTGTCAAACAGAATGCGCCCCATAGCCCCATAGATTGAAAATATACCCTCAATCATGGGCGGTGGCTGCTGAATCGCTACCTGATGGACATTGTATACACACCCATACTGACCCTGCTGTGCTGGAGCTGCTGGAATGGCAGGTAATGCTGGCACCTGAGCTAGTGTTGGGAGAGAGACTGTTGGAAGCACTGGCCTCTGAACACCCTATTGCTGAGGTAATTTTCCCTTATCAGGACAATCCTGTCATTTGTGGCCAGTCTTGCCACACACGAAAACTTCCCAATAAACTTTCCCCCATTTTTTCCATGCTGACCACGACCCTGCTGGCCATTACCACCTCTCCCTTGGCCCTGCTACCCCTGTCTATTACCTCCATGCCCATATTAATATCCTCCAGATCATAATCGCTTCGCATATTCCCCAGGCAAGGAACCCACCTCACCCTAACGCTGATAGCTCTGACCAGATTGTGTACTACTGCAACTGCCTCTACCAGTCTTGCCCTCTAGGCCAGACTCAAACCCCGCTTACCACCCTTACCATGTAGGCGGTTATCCTGGCAGTGAAGCATCACAATATTTAGAACATCTGCGTAAGTATGTAGTGAAAGATTGCCCAATAAGTGCTGGCGAATTTCCAGTTCAGACCATCAGTGAACATTTGAATTCTCTTTTCTTCAGTAGCTACCTCTCCTAGCACCAAATTAGTCAGCCTAGTAAAATCCTCCTCATAACCTGCCACTGTCCTCCCCTCCTGGGTCAAGTAGAGTAGTTTTTGCCTCATTTCAGTCTGAACGGCGGAGGGAAAGTACTTGTCATCGAACCACACCCAAAAGTTCTGGATAGTCGTCATTTCTCTCTCCTCAGTAGTGGTAATAGCCTCCCACCATTGTAAAGCAGTGCCTACTAGCTTAAACGTAGCAAGTTTTTATCGCTGAACCATTGTGCATTCGAACATCCTTAAGTGCCTCTGGATATCTTTCTTCCATTGGTTAGCAGCAACAACATCAGACCCCCCCTGAAACTCTGGTGGGTGCGCCTTCTGTAAGGCAACCCTAACACGTTCCCAAGAAGAAGGAAACACTTGCTCTGGTACTGGTGGCATAGCTGGTGCCTGCGCTGGTGCCTGTTGTACAACAACCAAAGCTGTGTTGACTGCCTGAGTAACAATGGCAGCAACCTCGACAGCATTCATGGTACCCTGAGATGGGGCGGGATGAGGTGCACGTCGAGGATGAATTTGAGATGAGAGAGAATATACCATCAGTATTCAATATCACATAATAGTTGAAGGACGTATATGCATAAATAAGAATGCAACAGTCCTAATGATAGGGCTCTATATCAAAGGACGCAAAGCAGAAAGCATAATACACCGTCAAGATCCTAAAAGTCTGTAGAACCTGATGCTCTGATACCACCTGTAATAACCCGCTTAATTAAATACCGGGTGATCAGTCCTAGACCCAATTAAAATAGATTATACAGTTAGTTCATTCTTAGCATCACCGTCGAAAAACATTTTTTCCCCTTAATATTTAATCACCCAATATCCAAGTAAGCACGTTGTTAAAACTTTTCCAATTTAATTTCATTAAAATTCCATTTTAATAACATAAAACATTTAATACAAACCATTCACATAATGAATAATAACTGAATAGACATCATAATGGAATTTAAATGCAACTGGAATAAACTTTCCAGTAAAATATCTTAATACAATAATCCCAATAATACCACATGTACCAAACTGACATAAGAATATAATCCGACTCATATAAAAAGGAAATAACTAGAATCCTCTTGGGCGACATGCCTTAAATGAAAGATCAACTACTACAGAGTAGGAATCAAGAATATGAAGGCGTCTAAACAAGGTCCACAACTCCATGGCATCTATAACATCGTCAATAGACCCAATCCTCTATGATTGCCGTCCCTGTGGCTGGACACCTTATATATATATATATATATATATATATATATATATATATATATAGAGAGAGAGAGAGAGAGAGAGAGAGAGAGGGGGGATAGAAGAGAGAGGAGAATGTGCAAGTAAACGGGTCAGAGCCCGTAGTGAAAACAGTTTTAAAAACAGCAAGTGAATAAATGCTAGATTCAGCAGTTATTATATACATGTTAGCTTATCGGACCCTCTCCTAAAATTATCACCTCTCATTTAGAGTGTACGCCTATCGTACCTCTAAACCATACTAGTTACAGTCTCATGCTAACTAGTTCATCTTAGTGTATCCACTAACCGTATCCCAATTCGTTCCCACATATTACTCTCGCAATATATGTAATAATATCATATGTATTCATTTAGATTCAACATGGATAAGCCCCTTATTAATTCAATTCAATTAAGTATTCTCATGTTTAATTAATTCCAGATATCATTATCTTTCAATTCTACTTTAGTCACACAGTAGATATCATCATATGTATATATATACATTCTCTCTCTCTCTCTCTCTCTCTCTCTCTCTCTCTCTCTCTCTCTCTCTCTATATATATATATATATATATATATATATATATATATATATATATATATATATATATACAATATTGCACCCCGAGACACAACTGCGGTGCTGCATTACTCTGTTATCATGTCCCAATACATCTCGTCCCTGCATAGGGGACTATAGGTTCGATAAACATCCCTTGAACCACAAATATTAAATCGTAAATAATAGCGGCGAACATAGTCCTAAGACTTTGGGCTACGCACATACCTACGCACCCAAATGACCGTTCTATACCATTGTTCTCACTAATGGTAATCGACCTAAGTCCTATGTTCTCGAACGACAAGTCAAAGATCCCCCCATATATGCTCATCATAATGTGACTGCCCGCACGCATGGACCTCCCCCGATAGCAAGTAAGCTAGGTATGTCATGCACATAATCATAAATCAATCAAATAGGCATTATCATCTACCTATTTAGTGTTAGGTACTCACATGACCTATATCATATTAGGAATTCATCCTATCCCAAGTACTCGTCGTATTTTTAGAATACTTCCCATGCTTGTTAATCACGATTATCATCGTATTGTTTTTTATGTAGTTATCACTCACATAATATTTTATCCGACCTAAGTTCTTGTAAATATATCATAAATATTACCCGCACTTGATATAACGATTATTCTCCTCTAAATCGTAATATAATTATGTAGATATCTCTCACAAAATTTAATCCTCAAATCCAAATAGTTTTCCAACATTAACCCAAGTCCTTCGCTCCTTGTTTTTGTACCAAAGTTAATAAAATCTCACCATGGCCAAATTACCATTTTCCAAACTTTTTTTTTTTCTGGTAAAGGGACATTCTGCTAAAAATATAAAATTACAATTTGAGGCTTTTCGGCTCTGATTTTGAAAAACTTAAAACTGTCAAGTTTTGCAGAACGTGATTTTATACAAAAACTCGCGAGCACACTACCAATTTCCTCTTAAAACATTCCTAAAATTATCATATAATGTTCGTCCTTTTTCAATAATTTTTCATGCGTTTTATCCATTTTCTTTCACCCAAATTCACATGAAATATATTCTAACGAATACCATATATCTCAACATCATTTCTACATGATTATGTGTAATTATAATACAAGGAAAAACATCTAAATCACCAAGTTTATATGAGAATTAACATCAAACCCAATTAACCCTCAAAATTTCATTTATCTAAATTCTCCATTTTTATACACCTTAAAAACCCAGAATTTAGAATCATGATTCCATCTCTAAATCATCAAATTTCATATTCAATCATGAGTAGGATTCATCTACATGCAATACCTATCATCATTTTCCATTTTCTCCATAAACATATATTTTTTTTTCTACATGTTCATCCTAACAAGTTCATAAGGTTCATAACCTCTACATGTGAATAATCAACTACATGAATTTGCATATCCATTAAACAAGATTTATCAATCATTTTAATCCCAAATTCAAAAGTTCATAATCCCAAAGAAAATCCTATTCTAACATGGATATGATAAATATTGAAATAGAGGAAGAATCACTTGCCTCTTAGTGTAGGTCTGAACCTTTGGAGAAGATAATGTCAGAACCTCCTCTTTCCTTTTTTCGGCGACTTTCCGGCGATGGTGGAAGGTGTAGAGATGGTGGTTTGTGGTGGTTGTCTCCTTTGATTTCCCAATATGACTCCTCTTCTTTAAGACAGCTCTTCCTCTCCACAAGGTGACTTTTCTTTTCTCTCAAAGTCTCTTCACTTTATCTCAAAGAGCTCACAAATGAAAATAGATGAAATGAACCTTACGTAGAGTGTAAACCCCCTTATATAACAAGTCTCCAAGGCTAGCTAAAAGACAAAAAAATGTGGATACTATTCATCTCCCAAGCCAAATGACTAAAATGCTCATTCGGGGTATCCTTTAATCTTCCAATTGACCTAAGACCCAAATCAAACATCCGGGTATACTTTTCTGCCTATTTTAACCCTTTTAGACTCAACGGAGCACTCAAAATGATCATCCGAACGATATTTAATTAATTTACATTTATTACCTAGCTTTAGTTCCGACACGACTCATAAGCGCGTCTCGACTTAAGTTCTATAATTGCCGTATTTGTTTCTCACTACAATATTCATAATTATCATATTCACATATTACTTATATACCACTAAGTAATATTCAATAATATATTATTCTTATCAACAATAATATTCAATCCGGATTAATCCCAATTAATTAATTAATTCCAAATAATCCACAATAATTTAGCCCATTAACTTTGACTTATTCTCAATTTAAAAGTCATAAAATTACGGGGTATTACATACTTCCTCCCTTATAATGGAATTTCATCCCGAAATTCAAAAAATTAAGCATACCTCATATTAATAACTCCGAGTATCTATCGCGCATCTCATCCTCACGCTCCCAAGTAGACTCCTCGATTTTATGGTGCTTCCACTGGACACGCAGCAATGGGACTACTTTCGATATCAACCGCTCCTCATACGATTTATCAGGCTACAAATCAATCTCCTCCAATGCTACATGAGTCTAATATAACTCATCTCAGAGATATCGCCTCAGAAAAGAAATATGGAACACATCATGAATCCTATGCAAGTGCTCCGGTAACCCCAATCTATAAGCAACCCGTCCGACCCTCTCAATAATAGGAAATGGACGTATCATGGCGCCATTTTCCCTTTCTTCCTAAATCTCATTATTCCCTTCATAGGAGATACCCACAACAATACTTGGTCCCTCACACTGAACTCCTGAAAGAACCGTTTCGCATCGGCACAGCTTTTCTGTCTGTCCTAAGCTACCCGAATACAACTACGAATCATCTCAATCCTGGTAGACATATCCTGTATCACCTCTGGCGCCCAAGTAGCTTGTTTTCCCCCACCTCTAACCAACACGCAGGAGAACGACAAGGCCTACCATACTGTGCCTCAAATGGATCCATACCGATGGTGAACTGATAGGAGTTATTATATGCGAACTCCACAAGTGGAAGATACTACTCCCAACCTCCCCTAAAATCTAGGATACACATGCGTAACATATCCTCCAACATCTGGTTAGTACGCTCCGTGTACCCATCTATCTGCGAGTGATATGCCGTACTAAATAGAACTTCAATACCCATGGCCTCATGAAAAGTCTCCCAAAATCGGGATGCAAAGATCTTGTCCCGATCGGACACAATATTAAGTGGTACCCCATGTAACCTCACTATCTTGGCTATAAAAATCTGGGCATATTGTTCCATAGAGAAATCAATCCGAACTGGAAAAAAGTGACCTACCTTAGTCAACCGATCCACAATCACCCATATGGAATTGTGACCCCTCTGAGAAGTAGGTAACCCTGTGATGAAGTCCATGGAAATGCCCTCCCATTTTCACATCGGGATCTCTAATGGCTGTAGAAACCCAATTGGTTTCTGATGATCCACTTTCACTAATTGACAAGTGGCACACTTAGAGACAAACTCAATAATGTCACTTTTCATCCCGCTCCACCAATACTGCCATCGCATATCTTGGTACATCTTATCCCCACCGGGATGTACCACAAATCTGGATCTGTGCGACTCCGTCATCACTGCATGTCGTAAATCCACACCCTCTGGAACAATCAACCTAACGTTAAAGCGCAAGCCCCCATCAGAACTCAATGAGTAAGATTCTGCTCCCCCGATTAAAAGTTATCGAATTTTCTCCTGACAAAATGGATCTACTGCCTGTGCCTGAACCACCCTCATCACAATCTGAGGTGTAACAGTTATAACTGACATAAAAGATCGAGCAACTATATCTTGATGTCCCAGTTCCTTCCATTTCGCCTTCCATACCGCGGCCTACTCACCGACTGGCCTTCGGATCAACGCATATGCTACCACATTAGCCTTCCCTCGATGGTAATGTATCTCAAACTGATAATCCTTCACAAACTCAAGCCACCTGCGCTGACGCATGTTCAACTCCCACTGAGTGAACAAATACTGCAGTGACTTATTATTCATGAACAAATGAAACTTCTCCCCCAACAAATAATATCTCCATATTCAAAGAGCGAACACGACTGCTTCTAGCTCCAAGTCGGGGGTGGGATAATTATTCTCATGAGGCTTAAGCTTTATAGAGTCATAAGCTATAGCCTTCTCTTCCTGCTGTAATATCCACCAAGACCCTGTAATGATGCGTCAGTATAAACTAAGTACTCCACTCCTGGCCTGGGCAGTGCTAGTATCGATGCTGAAGTCAACTTATCTTTCAGCTCATCGAAAGCCAATTGACACGCATCATCCCATGTAAATGGTATGCCCATACGGGTTAGATTAGTCAACGAACCCGCTATCTGTCATACCTCGCCAAATTCTGGCGTCGACTGCCACAAAAACTAAGCCAGCCGTGAGTTAATAATATACCATTCTTAGCATGAGACAGATATGAGACATAAATAAATGAATCATCAAGATAATTAATTGAATCAAACTCAATTGATAACAACAATTGAACAATAAAAGATCCATATCATACTAAAACTCGAATAAGTTCAATCTCCAATAATATAAACTGAATAAAATCCCATTACCAATATCTGAGTAAAACCGTACAACTGTGGAACCGAATGACCCACCAAATCCATAAACCGAGTCGCAATACAAATGAGAAGGAATAAAAAACTTATCTACACTACTAAACTCAACTAAAATACTCCGGTTGCACCTCCAAGATAATCTCCAAAAATCCTGCAATAACTCCAGCACTAAAACCTAAAAATATTAATCAACGCACGATGTCAGATCCCCGAGCATGAATACACACTACTCGCCTCAAATAGAATCCTTGAATCCAGACAGTAGCATTTTACGCAATAAATATCACAATAGAATATTTTAAATTAAACGGGACAATTAAACGCTATAAATATAAATTACTAACTACCCGTAGAGATCCCCATTTATAAAGGCACAACAATATGATTTTAAATTCCCAAGTCCAACGAAGTTAATCTCTTATTAACTTAACTCAATTTTTATTTTTTTTCTCACTTTTTATTATGACGGTCCTCTTGTCCCGGGTGGTAATCCACCAAAGTGTCACACTTCCCCTTGTCAATCGCCCTCTGACCCATTTAAACTGTCGGCCCCGACACATGACAAGGTTCCACACACGACATGACATAAATTTCCCTCTGACCCATTCAAACTTTTGGCCCCGACACATTATGTCGCCACAAATTTTAATACCCATTTTTATCTAGGCATTAGTTCTCATTTTCTCAAATTTACAATTTAAAATCACCCCACCCTTCTATTCGATGTGAGATCCTCAAATACCCCTTAGTCCCATACCTAAGGGTCCTCAAGTTATCAATACGTCCTACCCTATATAGGATGAATTTCTAACTTAAAACTCTACCTAGTCTCATACCTAGGCTAGCGTAACGACGATAAAGTATAAAAAATCAGCTCACCCCCGACATAATAAAGTCGCAATAATCTACCCTCCCTAGTCCCATACCTAGAAGGCGTAAATCCTCAAAAGTCCTACCCACTAGTTCCAAAGCTAGAAGGCATCCTCAAATATAAGTAGAGCAAAATTACCCAACAACCCGTCGTCACAAAGGCAATATAATAATACCAACAAGTCACACAAACAAGCATAATTAATCAACGTATAAAACTACGCATGATAGTCAAATTCAATTAAATCTTAATTTAATTATCACAACGTCAAAATACCCAATTAATCTCATTTAATTATTTTAAATCAAATACATCGTGATTTCATCATTAATATATCATATTTCCAATTTCATTATCTCTACATAATTTACATGAGTCATACGTCCCCAAATTCAATTAATTCAAAATCAAGGTTTTTTCTACATGCAACTTACACTAATAAAACCCAAAATTCACTCATCAATCCTACGTACCCAAAGGGTTATGAATATTATTTTGATTAAAAGATTTAATAAAAACATCCCCATAGTTAGTGTCCACTTTATCTAATTAAGTTACTAATTATTTTTTTTGAAAACATGTAATTAAGTGTTTAGGCGACACTTAAAGCGCATAATACTAAAGGAAAGGAATAGAGTATTCATGCCTAAGATTAAGTTGAAGAAAAACTAGTAGCACGATTGGATTCCTCTCGAAAAATTAACAAAGAATTATTCTTGAACAAACTTGATTAAACCTCAATTTATCCTTTCAAAACTTGTGACAAAAACTTGATTATGTTGGAGGTTGATGATTATGGTGGAGAGGAAAAACTTTTGGAAGAGTTTTCTGGTGAAAAACTTGAGAAAAAGTGATTATGAGAAGCCTCCCTACGGATTATAAGACTTATATACTAATTAGGAGTCCTAACCCAACTCAAACTCTACAAAAAAAAGCTGATCTGCGCCAAAAACTGGGAGGTTGATCGATCGACTCCCAGGGATGATCGATCGATCGACCAGGTCTGGCGGCAGTTCCCCCACAAAAAGCCTATATGCAAAAATAATTAAAAACTCAATAAAAACTCCATTTTAAATACGATTTCAATTCCTCTTGAAGTTTTATTCTTCTAAAATCATAGCCAACATTTTTATTTAATGAAAATCATTAAATTCAAAATTTTATTTTTCTCGAATATTCCAATTAATTAATTAAATTAATTAATAAAAACACGGGGTGTTACACTATCTTTGAGAAACCTCGGATAAAATGTCGATAATACCTGGATAATCCCAATAAACTTCGCACCTCTGTCGGTGTCATGGGCTGTCCCCACTCCCTCACCGCTGATACCTTGCTAGGATCCACATATATCCCCATCTCAGACACAATATGCCCCAGAAACTGAACTTTCCGAAGCTAAAATCCACACTTCTTTTATTTTGCATACAGCTGATGCTCACGTAGTGTCTGTAGGGCCCGTCGTAAATTCTAGGAATGCTCCTCCTCAGTCCGAGAATAAACCAGAATGCCATCTATAAAGATAATGACAAACTGATCCAAGAACTCTCTGAATGCCCTGTTTATAAAGTCCATAAATACCGCCAGTGCATTAGTTAACCCAAAATGCATAACTCGAAACTCATACGATCCATATCTGGTTAAGAAAGCAGTCTTAGAAACATCATGCTCCCTGATACGCAGCTGATGATACCTAGATCTCAAGTCTATCTTTGAGAAGTAGGCTGCTCCTCTCAGCTGATCAAACAAGTCATCGATTCAAGGCAACGGATGCTTATTCCGTATCGTGACTTTATTAAGCTCTCGATAATCCATGCACAATCATTGATACGACCAAAATGTACCCTCATCTCTTAGGACGACGAGCATCACATCTCACGGCCGAGTCGTCACAAGAGCCTCATATTTCATTGGCGGGGTTGTCTAGATAAGGGTCGGACTCAGTAGGGTTGGCCACAGCTTAATCATTAGCAGGGTTATCCTGATCACTACAGCCGAGAGTACATTTGTACCTATCAGTGCATGATCATCAGTCTGTTATTAGCAACCTCATACATCATGGCATCTACCCTGATCATCAAGCAGTGAACTTGGTACCTCGGCCAAGGGGTTGGCACAGAAGACGTCGACCCCGGCCTATATGTTAACTCATAACTCCAAATTCCATCATACAGTGACTACATCAGAGACCAAGGAAGACTCCCATCAGAGGACTGACTCATAACTCCAAATTCTCATCATACAGTGACTACATCAGAGACTAAGGACTCCCATTAGGGGACTAACTCTTCAACTCGGCCTCAGCCTCAATCTCATCCTCGGCCTCAACCTCGATCTCGTCCTCGGTCTCATAGCTTATCATATAGTGTCTCGCCCTCGTCCTCGTCCAAGATAGGGACTCAGCCTCATCCTCGTCTATGATAGAGACTCGATATCATCCTCATATCAGAATATAACCATAATTAGCTACATAGGACTTCTCAGCATCAAGGTCATCTTAACCTCGGCTAGCTTAGCATAGCCGACAGTGACACCTGGCAGGGCACGTGGAATGGGGCATGCATGGAACAATTCACGTGGGTTACAGATCCCACATAAGTAAAATTGTTATAGTAAGATCTCCCTCACATGTGAGGGAATATTTCATCACCATTCTCTACATGTGACAGTGACATGTGGCTTCTTTAGATTTGCTAGATCATCTTACACATGCTCATTGCATGCCTAGGGGTACACTACACCCCCAGGCACTATATATACTTGTCTTCTCCTACCTTATAAAGGGGTCCTCAATTACAAACCCTAGCTGAAGCTCTATTAAAATAAATAGTAGAGAGAGAAAGTGAGTGTATTATATCACAAGCCCGTTAGAGCCCTTCTTTTATAGTGAAGATCACTCACCTGCACAGTGGATGTAGGCCTAGATAGGATGAACCACTTAAATTGCTGTCCCAACTCCTATTATCCTCATCTCTTTCTACAATTATATTATTTATGTGTTGCCATTGTTATGTCTATTTGAGCACAACTACACCTTGATCTGGTGGTGCTATTTATAACATCATCAGTTTGGCATCGTCTGTGGGAAAGAGATCATCTCTTCCTATTTGTAGCTTGGTCTCACCGGAGACTCTGGTGATGAACCGGTACTCCCCCTTATGAGGAGTTGTTTCACCATTGAAAGAGATCCAATAAGGTTCTCAAGTTCACCAGTCTTTTAATCACAACTCGAACTTTAGGACATCACATTGAACCTGAATTACCACCACCTCCTCCACCAACTGGTGGTGGAGGACCTAGTTCGAGTAAAGCACCACCTCTATCCGAGATGACTGAGGTGGCAACAACCTTAAAATCCTTGGTGGCTAGCCAGCAAGTGATGTAAGAGCAATTCGCTTCTCTTAGCCAAAACATGATGATAAGACCACCGGGAGTCTCATCGGAGATGATTACTCCGGTAGTTGTACAAGGACAATAAGAAGCTCAGGGAACACCCCAGGTACCACACAAGGATCTGCCTCCTCTCCAGGGGTGGAGGGACGTTGCTGACCCTAGGCATTTACGCCCGGGGAGGCAAGGTCATCCTTGCCCTGAGGACCAGTATGACGATGTGGAGGCCGATGATGCTCCAGTAGAATGTTGGGAGCCATATGATATTTTAAACAATACTATACGACCCCTCTAAGAGAGCCGAGGAAGGTGTAGGAGACGGAATCCTGATGTTCGCCCAAGAGGTTCGACGTTTGATCGACTAAGCCGAGGGTCGGCCTTCGAAAGGCTCGGCCCAGTCAATGACCTGACTGTCGACCCTAACATGGCCAACCTCAATAGGTCAAGAAGCCTTGTTGGGTCCAGGAGATAAGGGGACGACTGCCCACCCCAATATGGTCGACCCCCACAGGGCCGAGATGGAGGTCAGGGGGAAGTCAATAGCCGACGTTGCTCGGTAGTAAGGCAACCTTCAGTACAACCTTTAGAGGTGGAATCGGATAACCTCAGCCAGGAAGACATTGCAAAACCATGGAATAATTCAATTCAAAGGTTTGAGGATAATATCTGGGATATTATGAAGAGCCGAGACCCTCTGCAGAGGAGGTACTCAGAGGGCTCACCATTCGATGCGAAGATAGTCAACTGCCCAACCTCGTCTAAGTTCAAGCCGCCTATGGTAACTCCCATGTATGATGGAAGCACTAATCCTGTCCACCACATTGAAATGTATCAATCCGTAGTTGATATTTAATCCATCTCAAATGAGATGAGATGTCGTGCTTTTTCAAGAACTTTGACAGGGACTGCTCACGTTTGGTTTACCTCACTTCCAAAGAACTCTATCGAGAGCTTCAAGCAGTTGGCCGAGCTATTTATCCATAACTTTTACTTTGGGGTTAGACCTTAGAAAAAGACGGCTCATTTTCTTTATGTCAAGCAGGGGAAGAATGAGAGTTTGAGAAATTTCATCGCGAGGTTTAACAAAGAGAAGCTGAAAGTGGAAGACTACGAGAAAAGCATAGCTATGACAGCCCTCATAGGAGGACTCCAGAAGGTAAGGTTATTATGGAAGCTAGCTGAAGACCCTCCTAAGTCAATGGTCGAGTTGCTTGCAATAGCTGGAAAGGTCATGAATGATGAAGAGGCAATGACCGCTAAGTATGAGGATGAGAAGGGAACAAGCTCTGAAGGAAAGTTCCAAAAAAAGAACAAGGATGATAAGAAGAGGTCGACATATGACAAGTTCACTGATTATACTCCATTGACGGTCATCCCGGACATGATATTGAACGAAATCAAAGATGATATATCTCTGAGTTGGCCAGAGAAGCTCAAAACCCCTCCCCATATGAGGGACAAAAGCAAATGGTGAGACTTTCACCAAGATCATGGTCATACCACCGATAAATGCTTTGCATTGAAAGATAAGATTGAAATAATCCTCAAACAAGGGAAGCTTCGGAAGTACATTGATCGAAGTGGTCCCAAGGAGGACGGCCAAAAGAGGCAAGGTGACGCAAGATATGAGAGGACGAGACGACATGCCGATAAAGAAGATGAGGAATCTGATAATGATGAACCCGACCCCGATCTCCCACAAAAGGATGTTGCCCCAAAAGGTCGGATGAAATAATCTCCTTTGATGTATATATCCATCGACAGTTCAGCTGTTAGGAAGAAGCTGATGGGCCTCATCCAGATCTTTATGTATGAAGACGATAGTAGCATATAGTCATCAATTATCTTTCAGTTGTACAAATGTAACCCCTGTCAAGTGAGCTTTAATATCTCAACTATTTGCATCACAACAAAAGTCAATAAAAAATGGTATGTTTTCTATCATATTCTTTTAATACGAAGTTTTCAACTGCATGGTTCAAGTTGGCTTAAATTATAAAACATCATCATTTTGGTGAGAAACCCTCTCGGCGAAAAGACAGTATATGGACGAGATGACCCTCATCCATACACTTTGAAGACGACGAGAGGGGACGTGGAAGAACATCATAATTTGGTGAATTCAATTCAAAAATCATTTTATGCTCCTCTCGGCGAAAAGACAGTATATGGATGAGATGACACTCATCCATACACTATCAAAACGACGAGAGGGGACATAGTCTAACACCATAATTTGGTGGATTTCAAATTTGAAAAATTATTTATTTAGTTATTCTCATCTCGACCAAGTATGAGAAGAGTAAAGACAAACATCATTAACTTGGTGATCTCATACTTAAAAAAACCATTGGGTTGGTTAAAAAGACAAACATCATTAACTTGGTGATCTCATATCTTGAAACATCATTAACTTGGTGACATAAGAGTTAACATCATTAACTTGGTTTCCTCATATCTTGAAACATCATTAACATGGTGACATGAGAGTTAACATTATTAACTTTGTGGCCTAATATCCTGAAACATAATTAACTTGGTGACATGAGAGTTAACATCATTAACTTGGTGGCCTCAAACTTGGTGACATAATTAACTTGGTGAACTGAGACAAACATCATTAACTTGGTTATCTCATATCTAAAACATCATTAACTTGGTGGCCTCATATCTTGAAACATCATTAACTTGGTGACATGAGAGTTAACATCATTAACTTGGTGGCCTCATGTCTTGAAACATCATTAACTTGGTGAACTGAGACAAACATCATTAACTTGGTGGCCTCATATCTTGAAACATCATTAACTTGGTGAACTGAGACAAACATCATTAACTTGGTGGCCTCATATTTGAGACATCATAAACTTGGTGATCTCATACTTAAAATGAGAAGATACTACAATCACTAGACAAAACCAAGTACACTCAACACAAAAAAAAGGAATTACAAGAAGAGGGGTATTGGTTACAATCAACGATCTTACAGAGATGGTTCATCAAACAGCACTTGGCTAAGGCTGACCTTAATAATCAGTAGATAAAGAGTTATTATGACTCGACTTGGGGGTCGACGCACGAGGCCTCGACCTTGGCTTTATCATGTAGTGATGACATCAATGGCCTTAGGTCTCCTCAGCCTCATCAATAATAGCATGTCTGACGACCTCGGTACCAGCAACTGTCCTACCAGAGGACTGGCTTATCATCTCAGCCTCATCTCATAATAGACCCCCTCGGCCAAGGACGACCAACAACACCATCAATTTGTGCAAGCAATGATTCGACCATGTAACCATCCTCACATAGCTTCTTTCTCTGCCTTTCATCCATCCTCAAAAGGTTTCCTCCTCATCTCAGAGTACAAATATAGATTCCAACATTAGAGGTCTTATGACTCAAGTACCCTCGGCCTCATCCACTACCTGGACGATGAACGCCGAGTGAAGGTAGCTCAGTATGGCAGTAACAATCAGAGGCTCCTACATAGATCTAGAAACTGTCCTACCAGAGGACTGGCTCAACTTCTCGGTGCAAAGACACTTTATCCCTCAGCCTTCCAACTACATTAAAGGCTAAGGGCTAGGGGCAATTGATATGACCAAAATGTACCCTCGTCTCTTAGGACGACGAGCATCATATCTCACGACCAAGCCATAATAAGAGCCTCACATATCATTGGTGGGGTCATCCAGATAAGGGTCGGCCTCAGTAGGGTCGGCCATGGCTTAATCATTGGCGGGGTCATTCAGATAAGGGTCGGCCTCAGTCGGGTCGGCCACGGCTTAATCGTTGGCGGGGTCGACCAGATAAGGGTTAGCCTCAGTAGGGTCGACCATGGCTTAATCATTGGCGGGGTCGTCCAGATAAGGGTCAGCCTCAGTAGGGCGCCCATGGCTTAATCATTGGGGGGGGTCATCCAGATAAGGGTCGGCCTCAGTAGGGTCTACCATGGCTTAATCATTGGCGGGGTCATCCTGATCACTTCAGTCGAGACTACATTTGTACCTATTAGTGCAAGATCATCAGTCTTTTATTGGCAACCTCAGACATTATGGCAACTACCTTGATCATTAGGCAACGAACTTGGTACCTCGGCCTAGGGGTCGGCACAAAAGACGTCGGCCCCGGCCTATATGTTGACTCATAACTCTAAAGTGTCATTATACAATGACTACATCAGAGACCAAGGAGGACTCCCATCAGGAGACTAACTCATAACTCCAAATTCTCATCATACAGTGACTACATCAGAGACCAAGGAGGACTCCCATCAGGGGACTGACTCATCAACTCATCCTCGGTCTCATAGCTCATCATATAATTCCTTGGCCTCGTCCTCGTCCAAGATAGTGACTCAGCCTCGTCCTTGTCTATAATAGAGACTCGACCTCATCCTCGTCTCAGAATATGACCATAATTATCTGCATAGGCCTTGTCAGCATCAAGGTCATTTCGGCCTCGTCCAACCCAGCATGGCTGATAATGATACTTGGCAAGGCGCGTGTAATACGGCACATCTGGAATAGTGCACGTTGGTTGTATATCCCACGTAAGAAAAACCGTTATAGCAAGATCTCCCTAACACGTGAGGTAATATTTCATCACCATCCTCTACATATGACAGTGGCAGGGGGCTTCTCTAGATTTTCTAGATCATCCTACACATGCTCATTGCATGCCTAGGGGTAAACTACCCCCCCAGGCACTATATATACTTATTTTCTCCTACCTTATAAAGGGGTCCTCAACTATAAACCCTAGCTAAAGCTTTATCAAAATACATAGTTGAGAGAGAAAGTGAGTGTATTGTATCATAAGGCCATTAGAGCCCTTCTTTTATAGTGAAGATCACTCACCTGCACAGTGGACGTAAGCCTAGATAGGCTGAACTACTTAAATTGTTGTCTCAACTCCTCTTCTCCTCATCTCTTTCTACATTTATATTGTTTATGTGTTGCCATTGTTACATATATTTGAGCTCAAGAACACCTTGATCTGGTGGTGCTATTTATAGCATCATCAGCCGTAAAGAACCATCTCGCTTCTTTATAAATAACACAAGGGCTCCCCAAGGCGACGTACTCCTGCAGATAAACCCATGACCCAATAAATACTCTATCTGATCCCTGAGCTCCCTCATCTCTGCTGGAGCCATACGGTACGGTGCACGAGCAATAGGCCGAGTGCCCGATGCTATTTATCACAAAATCAATCTCCCTGCTGGGAGGCAACCACGGTATCTCCTGGAATACATTCAAAAACTCACAAACTACAGGTATCAAACCATGGGATAACACAACTCCCGTAGAAGTCTCCTCCTCTATATAGTATAAATGTGTAGATGATCCTCCCTTAGAACGAGGCATCGCCACAAAGAACATCTCATGTCATGGGATAGAAAAAATAATACACCAACTATAATAATTAATCATAGCCCTATAGATTGAAAATATACCCTCAATCGCGGGCTGTGGCTGCTGAATCGCTGCCTGATGGACGTTGTATACACGCCCATACTGACCCTACTGTGCTGGAGCTGCTGAAATAGCAGGTAATGTTGGCACCTGAGCTAGTGTTGGGAGAGTGGCTGGTGGAAGCACTGGCCTCTGAACACCCTGTTGCTGAGGTAATTTTCCCTTATCAGGACAATCCTATCGTTTGTGGCCAGTCTTGCCACACACGAAAACTTCCTAATAAACTTTCCCCCATTTTGTCCCTACTGACCACGACCCTGATGGCCATTACCACCTCTCCCTTGGTCCTGCTACCCCTGTCTATTACCTCCATGCCCATATTGCTATCCTCCGGATCGAAATCTCTTAGCATGATCCCCAAGCAAGGAACCCAACTCACCCTAACGCTGCTAGCTCTCACGAGATTGTGTACTACTGGAACTGCCTCCATTAGTCTTGCCCTGCAGGCCAAACTCAAACCCCGCTTACCGCCCTTACCATGTAGACGATTATCCTGGAAGTAAAGCATCACAACATTTAGAACATCTGTGTAAGTATGTAGTGAAAGATTGCCCAATAAGTACTGGTGAATCTTCCAGTTCAGGCCATCAGTGAACATCTGAATTCTCTTTTCTTCAGTAGCTACCTCTCCTGGCACTAAATTAGTTAGCCTAGTAAAATACTCCTCATAACCTGCCACTATCCTCCCCTCCTGGGTCAAGTAGAGTAGTTTTCGCCTCATTTTAGTCTGAACGGAGGCGGGAAAGTACTTGTGGTCAAATCACACCCAGAAGTCCCGGATAGTCATCGTGTCTCTCTACTCAGTAGTGGTAATAGCCTCCCACTATTGTAAAGCTGCGCCTACTAGCTTAAATGTAGCCAGTTTATGTCGTTAAACCTCCGTGCATTCGAACATCCTTTAGTGCCTCTGGATATATTTCTACCATTGGCTAGCAACAACAACATCAAAAACCCCCTGAAACTCTGGTGGGTGCGCCTTCTGAAAGGCAACCCTAACACGTTCCCAAGAAGAAGGAAACACTTGCCCTGGTACTGGTGGCACAACTGGTGCCTACGCTGGTGCCTGTTATATAACAACCAAAGCTGTGTTGACTGCCTGAGTAATAATGGCAGCAACCTCGACATCATTCATAGTACCCTGAGATGGGGAGGGATGAGGTGAACGTCGAGGAGGAATATGAGACGAGAGAAAATATACCATCAGTATTCAATATCACATAATATTTAAAGAACGTATATGCGAAAATAAGAATGAAACAGTCCTAATAATAGGGCTCTATATCAAAGGACGCTAAGCAGAAAGCATAATACACCATCAAGATCTTAAAAGACTATAGAACCTGATGCTTTGATACCACCTGTAACAACCTGCTTAATTAAATACCGGGTGATCAGTCCTATACCTAATTAAAACAGATTATACAGTTGGTTCATTCTTAGCATCACTGTCGAAAAACATTTTTCCCCTTAATATTTAATCACCCAATATCCAAGTAAGCAGGTTGTTAAAACTTTTCCACTTTAATTTCATTAAAATTCCATTTTAATAACATAAAACATTTAATACAAACCATTCACATAATGAATAATAACTGAATAGACATCACAATGGAATTTAAATGCAACTGGAATAAACTTTCCAGTAAAATATCTTAATACAATAATCCCAATAATACCACATGTACCAAACTGACATAAGAATATAATCCGACTCAAATAAAAAGGAAATAACTAGAATCCACTTGGGCGACATGCCCTAAATGAAAGATAAACTACTACAGAGTAGGAATTAAGAATATGAAGGCGTCTAAACAAGGTCTACAACTCCATAGCATCCATAGCATCGTCAATAGACCGAATCCTCTATGGTTAACGCCACTGTGGCTGGACACCTTATATATATATATATATATATATATATATATATATATATATATATATATATATATATATATATAGTATGCCCGTGCCTGAAGGCACGTTGATAATTTTGAAAACATAGAGTTGTGTCTTGGTGCGATGGCAAGTGCCCTCACCAAAGCTACGGTTGGTCTCGGATTCAAAACACGGGAGCAAGCTCTTCATATATGGGGGTAAGTAAGCCGAAATCCGCCTATTCAATATCCTAGAGTTAAGCATATTTCCCTTTGATTGAAGGAACGATTTTTTTTTCAAAATATCAAGTCATGTATAATTTAAGTAATGTTTTTATATAAAATAAATAATTGTAAACAATTTAAAATTTTGGATAGAGTTTCCTTTGTTTATAGGATTCTCAGCCCTGTATAAGAAATAATTAATACATCAACAAAAAAAACTAATATCTTGTAATTAAATTATAATATCATTGTCTATAATAAGTTCTCAATATTACCAACATACATCATCTTGATTTATGAAAACACTTTTGAAGAAAAAAAGAGGAATGGCCGATGCTAGATGTATCAATTTCCTATCTTCCATCCCACTAAAGATCTCATTTTCATCAGCTTCATATCAATTAAACGACTGCTTTCACGACGAACAACCACACACTAATACCGTTTGTTATTACCCTGGGGAGATGTCGCACCTCGCAGTTTCTTATCTATAATTGCGCTAAGGGAAGGTGTTCCAAATATTCTTCATTTTACTTTCTCCATGTTTAGTTTATCTCCATGTTCAGCATCAAAAGTAGTGCCTAATCAATACAACATATGTTGAAGATATGTCATGATCAAAGACGCATACTCATTGTTAAAGTCAAAATAATTGTGCTTTCGGCATTAAAATAGAGCGTATAAGTGAATTCAACAATACAGGATGTAAAATGAATAGTCAAATAAACATACATCATCATAAACATAAATAAATTAAAATATACAATAAATCTCAATCTCTAAATAAATAGTCAAATAAACATACATATCATACCGGCACAACATCTATGTAAAGCTCCTCATGAGTGTGCGCTTATCAAAACATCTGCAATTCTGGCCAAAATGCGAGCAATTTCAAACACTGGTTATTATTGGATGCTATTTCTATCTAATGGTGAGATACCTAAATAAGAAATAAGAGTAAAGTAAATAGTAGAAAGAAGAAAAAGAGATGGAAAACAAAACAAAGACTGGAATATTAGAGATCTAACTCATTCTCAGTGTTGTTTTCAAGTATGAGAAAATTCCAGTAAAGTTTGGAGCGTAACAAAAAACCAACCAAATCGAAATGTATAACCTGGCTATAGTGTTGGATTTATAATGTAGAGTTGCAAAATGTATAATATGCTACAATGTTGTATATATAATGGAGCATAATAGGCAGCGATAGTGACATGATTATTGATTTGGAGCAAACGTCACCATATTCATCCTCACGTTTCAGTTTGAGTACTTTGCAAACTGGTGTGTAGCTCAAGTTTAAAGTAAATTGATGTACAAAAGGAAGATGAATCCATTACATTTCAGTTTAAAGTAAATAAATGAGAATTTTTTTGCAAACCAGAGTGTTACCCTTGCTATTCATCCTCACGTTTGGGCTTAACTTGACTACTTTAGTACATAATTGATATGTACATGATAGACGTATGTACATATTTCTATGGGAATAACTTCAAATGTACATATTTCTAATTGATAGTACCTGTTGACTACTTTAGTATATAAATTAGAAATATGTACCTGATAGACATTGCATAAGATATGCCCATATACAACAGGTTTATGTACACTGCAGACATATGTACCTATTGTATGTACACTGCATATGTACACTGAAGGTACATGTGTTTGAGAATAACTTTCCTTTTTTGAAAGTTATGTTAGATATTCCCAAGATAACTACAACAGGTACATATGTTAGAGAGTCCCAAGATAACTACAACGGGTACATATGTTTGAAAATAACTTCAAATCCCATATCAATTTACTTGAATTTGTTTGAAGTTATGGGCATTTGAAGTTGTTTCTACTATTAATTAGAAATATGTACATATACAGTGTACCTATTTTAGTACATATGCAGTGTCTATTAGGTACATACATATACTCTGTTGTATTAGGTACATATCAATTTATGTATGTACCTGTTGTATATGGGCATAACTTATGTACCTGCTGCAGTGTACATATGCAGCAACATGACGAGGGACGAAATCAAAGAAGCACCCAATTAAAGAGGAAGCCAGGCACCACGGGTGGTCTATACAAAGGGATGCGAAGAAGCTCAAGAGACAGATAGGTAGATTTATCCCCAACCACCTGAGCACTATTGAATATGTCACCCCAACAGACCTATTACAACCCAAACAGAGAATTAATTGAATTACAAAAACAAAAAAATAACAATAACATTAAGTTACCTCATAATATGTTCTAACTCACGATAAATTGATATGGGCATTTACTTCAAATTGATATGGTCATAACTTCAAATTGAAATGGGCATAACTTCAAATTGATATGTACTTGATAGACATATGGGCATAACTTGACTACTTTAGTACATAAATTGATATGTACCTGATAAACATATGTACATATTTCTATGGGCATAACTTCAAATGTACATATTTGTAATTGGTAGTAACTGTTGACTACTTTAGTACATAAATTAGAAATATGTACACCTCATAGACATTACATAAGTTATGTCCATATACAACAGGTATATGTACACTGCATATGTACACTGCAAACATAGGTGAAGGACCTCCTCTTTAAAAATGTGGTTGTAGAAAGCCTCGAAAATAGGTTAAGGACTGCCTCTTCAAAAACGTGGTTGTAGAAAGCCCCGAAAATCCAATCCAACTCAACCGAGCCCCATGGAACAATACATGCATTGATCCAAGATATTCGATAAAGACCTGCCTTCAGTTACCTTGGGAAGCATGAACATGAGAATTTTATGGTGTGAGGTAATTTGACGTGTGGCCCAGCTAAATAAAACATGCGTTCGATCCAGCTAAGGTGTCTTGATAGTACATCTGAAGAATTGTCTACCATTGGTATTGGGGACTGCATTTCCCATGCTAAAAACTCCAGGTCCAAACACCTGATAAATGCCATATTATAGTATCAAACTCTTGATCTTAGCATCCGTGTATATAAAGCATTGCATTTCTTGTTAATGAATAACAACCTGAAAATCAAACTAAAGATGCAATACATATTTAGTAATTCGAGAACTAAATTGAACCTGCAACTAGAGTTTTCACTCCAACCATTTCAGCTGCGGGATTTCACTGCTGGACTTTTGATTGCTGGAGTTAAAACATCTGTTAGTTGGAGTGCAAACAGTCGCTCCAGCACCGATTATTTTCAGTGGAGTGAACTAAATTAGTTGCGACTAAATTAGTTGCAACTAATAGTTATGACTAATAGTTGTATGTGCACTAATTTAATTAGGACTGTTAGTTGCGAACTAAATTGGAGTGAAAAAAACTGGAGTGAGCTAAATTAGTTACAACTGCTGTTTTCACTCCAACTAACAATTGTGGGTGAAATTTAGTTCACTTAAAAAATGGTGGGATAAAAAGTTATGGGCTGGAGTGAAAACAATTTTTAGGTCACTCTAGCACCAACAACTGCAGTTAAAAGTTACAGAATTTTGATTCATCAGTATTAGTGATGGTCGGATCAGCACCCGTAACTGTTGTTTTAAGTCCAGCGACCATTGAAATGGCCTGCTCGGTAGAATATAATGAGCTTCGCAGCATCAGAATTAAAATACTTAAACAAACTAAATGATGGAAATTATCTATTTATTAGCATGATATAAAATCAAAGTCAGACGTATCCAATTAAACAGAGGAACAATCGACCAATTATAGACAATGGTCATTCAAACTTAAGCATGAAGGATCCAAAGTCACTACAATAGAACTGGAAATTTGATATTGATATCAAAGTTAGAATAAAAAATTACCTTTGCATACAGCAATGTCAATTCAAATTCAAATTAGGATATAGTGTATTGGATTATGTTATTAGTCTAAAATATGAGCAGCATAATAAAATTTTGTTCATCATAAAGCAACGAACTTCAAAACAGAACAAATATCATTGATTTTATTAATTTAAACTCTAATATAACTCTTAATCCATAATAAGGATTGGAGAATAACTACGAAAACTATTCCAATCATGAATCGTCTTCTCCACCAACGATTAAAAAACTAAATTAAAAAAAAGCATCTTGGCTGCAACACTATCGCAACATCGCATTGTTGAATCCATAAAAGATTACATGGAATCCACAAACACCTACTAAAATAAATTTACTCGAGTTCATTTACGTTTGCAATACATGAAAAACATATTTATAAAGACATAAAATCAATATTCTGTACAGAATATACCAAAAGTAATGTATGTCAACTACTTATAAACACCACGTGTTCTTCATCCATGCAGATAATCTCCATATTCAATCTGAATTAGAAAAAAAACTCCCTCATATGATGACAGATTTAGCCATATAGACTAATAAACTGTGCAAGGCAAAAAAAAAACTACATGTAGCAGCACAATCTAAAAACTAAATGTATGGATTGTACTATTCAATTTAAACATCAACCTCTCCCTTCGGTGTTCATAACCCTGACATTATATTAACAATATCACTCCCCAAGTGCCATCAATATGCTTCTGGCAGTGTTCATTGTAAGAGAAAAAAAAGAAAATAACAAATTGATTATCAAACAATATCCATTATATATAATGAGAATATAAAAAATTAAAGTAAAAATACGATCATAGTGATAGATTATCTCCCAAAAAATTTAGATCCGAAATTAAACTCCCAATGAAATTAGATAAAAAAAATAGTACAAAACTTGTCAGATCTACAAAATAAAACTGAAAATTTTACACCCAAAACGTGTCAGATCTACAAAATAAAAAAAAAACATACTGTGAGAGCAAGGGATAAAGAATACCTTAAACAATAAACAATGAAGCCTGAAGTAGAAACCATGAATGAGAAAGCCTAGAGAGATCTTACTGTGGGTAACACAAAGTTATAAACATGCCATCTTCGGGTAATGGAAAGTTAGATCTGCAAACAAAAATCGTAAAATTTCAAATAACAAAGACTACATGAAAAAAATGGCAAATGGAAAAGAATAGTGAGTGTGGGAGAGAGACGTTACCTGTAAAACTCCAATAAAGAAAAAATTAGGTCGCACATTGAAAGAGAGAGAAAGAGAGACGTCACATAGAGAAGCGTGGTGGGAGAGAAGCCGAAGAGAGAGAAGGTAGGTTGTGGGGTGAAATAGTGAGATGCGAGAGTTAGTGAGAAAAATGGGACCAAAATGTTACAATACTAATGTAACCTTGTTTTTGAATTTTGAAGTAAGGGGCAAAGCAAATTATAGTGGGTTAAAAGAGGGGGAAAATCAAAATTTTTAAGGATAAAATAGGTAGTGCAAAAAAAATTGATCTCATGACATCATCAACTCAACTTGTGACATACATATCTTTGCTACTTTATTATATAGATATATAGGGAGAGGTTCACAAGTGGACCAAAAGAATGGACTTTTTAATGGACCTTAACAAAAAACACATAATAACACATTAATTTTAATTCATATAGTGTAATTGGTCCGTGCCAGCGGCAGCCGAGACCACACCTTCACCCCACTAACCCCCCACCCACCCCCCCCACCCCCCACCCCCCACCATCACCATAACAGCCCTTGTGGCAGCTCTTATGACAACAGGGCTTCCATGGGGGTGGGGGTGGGGGATCGATCGACACGCGTATTTGGTGCCGCTGACGCGGTTCAATTACACTATAGGAATTAAAATTAATGTGTTATTATGTGTTTTTTGTTAAGGTCCATTAAAAAGTCCATTCTTTTGGTCCACTTGTGAACCTCTCCCTATATATATATATATATATATATATATATATATATATATATATATATATATATTGTTAACGCAAAAATTCTCCATCTACGAGGACCAATCAGAAAAGGACACGTGTCATCCTACGTGGCAATATTCAGCACCCGAGGAGAGTTGGTCGGCATCCGAGGAGTATTGATCGGCACCCGAGGAGTGTTGGTCGGCACCCGAGGAGTATTAGTTGGCACCCGAGGAGAGTTGGTCGACATACCAACCAGGAATATCAAAGGATAACTACGCATTTAATGATCATTAATGTACATTTATACTGTATGACAACACATAGCATACCAAGCAATTCAACAGTTAGATTCGTTGAATGTAGACATAATGTATAAATGTCTACATACAATGAATCTCTTTATCTCCCATTACTATAAATACATGTATTCCCTTGGCCAAAAGGGACAACCAGGAGAAGAGATCGAAGAGATCCAAGAACCGAGAGACACCATACACAAGATCCATACCTTTTTCTCTCTCTACACCACATTGTGCTATTGTAAACCCCTGGGAATAAAATAACAGTGGACGTAGGCTTTTCCTTATAGCCGAACCACTTTAAAAATCTTTGTCCCTCATGTGATTGATTGGATTGATTTTATCTATTTATCTGTGATCATTAAAATGGGATTCGGTCCAGTTTTTTGCATCAACATATATATATATATATATATATATATATATATAGAGAGAGAGAGAGAGAGAGAGGATAGAAGAGAGAGAGGAGAATGTGCAAGTAAACGTGTCAGAGCCCGTAGTGAAAACGGTTTTAAAAACAGCAAGTGAATAAATGCTAGATTCAACAGTTATTATATACATGTTAACTTATCGGACCCTCTCTTGAAATTATCACCTCTCATCTAGAGTGCACGCCTATCGTACCTCTAAACCATACTAGTTACAATCTCAAGCTAACTAGTTCATTATAGTGTATCCACTAACCATATCCCAATTCGTTCCCACATATTACTCTCGCAATACATGTAATAATATCATATGTATCCATTTAGATTCAACATGGATAAACCCCTTATTAATTCAATTCAATTAAGTGTTCTCATACTTAATTAATTCCAGATATAATTTTCTTTCAATTCTACTTTAGTCACACAGTAGATATCATCATCATCATCATATATATATATATATATATATATATATATATATATATATTCACTCTATTATATATATATACAATATTGCACCCCGAGACACAGCTACAGTGCTACATTACTCTGTTATCATGTTCCAATACATCTCGTCACTGCATAGGGGACTATAGGTTCGGTAAAGGTCCTTTGAACCATAAATATTAAATCATAAATAATGGAGGCGAACATAGTCCTAAGCCTTTAGGCTACGCACGTACCTACGCACCCAAATGACCGTTCTATATCATTGTTCTCACTAATGGTAATCAATCTAAGTCCTATGTTCTCGAGCGACAAGTCAAAGATCCCCCCATATAGGCTCATCATGATGTGACTGCCCTCACGCGCGGACCTCCCCCGATAGCAAGTAAGCTAGGTATGTCATACACATAATCATCAATCAATCGAATAGGCATTATCATCTACCTATTTAGTGTTAGGTACTCACATGACCTATATCATATTAGGAATTCATCATATCCCAAGTACTCGTCGCATTTCTAGAATACCACCCATACTTTTTAATAACGATTATCATCGTATATTTATTATGTAGTTATCACTCACATAATATTTTATCCGACCCAAGTTCTTGTAAATATATCATAAATATTACTCGCACTTGATATAACGATTATTCTCCTCTAAATCGTAATGTAATTATGCAGATATCTCTCACAAAATTTAATCCTCAAATCCAAATAATTTTCCAACATTAATCCAAGTCCTTCGCTCCTTGTTTACGTACCAAAATTAATAAAATCTCACCATAGCCAAATTACCATTTTCCAAACCTTTTTTTTCCTAGTAAAGGTACATTCTGCCCAGAAATATAAAATTTCAATTTGAGGCTTTTCGGCTACAATTTTGAAAAACTTAAAACTGCAAAGTTGTGCAGAATGTGATTTTATACAAAAATTCGCGAGCACACTACCAATTTCCTCTTAAAACATTCCTAAAATTATCATACAATGTTCGTCCTTTTTCAACAATTTTTCATGCGTTTTATCCATTTTCTTTCACCCAAATTCACATGAAATATATTCCAATGAATACCACATATCTCAACATCATTTCTACATGATTATGTGTAATTATAATACAAGGAAAAAACATCTAAATCACCAAGTTTATATGAGAATTAACATCAAACCCAATTAACCCTCAAAATTTCATTTATCTAAATTCTCCATTTTTATACACCTTAAAAACCTAGAATTTAGAATTATGATTTCTTCTCTAAATCATCAAATTTCATATTCAATCACGAGTAGGATTCATCTACATCTACATGCAATACCTATCATCATTTTCCATTTTCTCCATAAACATATTTTTTTTTCTACATGTTCATCCTAACAAGTTCATAAGGTTCATAACCTCTACATGTGAATAATCAACTACATGAAGTTGCATATCCATTAAACAATATTTATCAATCATTTTAATCCCAAATTCATAAGTTCATAATCCTAAAGAAAATCCTATTCTAACATGGATATGATAAATATTGAAATAGAGTAAGAATCACTTGCCTCTTTGTGTAGGTCTGAACCTTTGGAGAAGATATTGTCAGAACCTCCTCTTTCCTTTTTCCGGCGACTTTATGGCTGAGAGAGTAGCTACAGCGGAAATATTGCAACTTCTGAAATAAAATCCAATTTTAATTAATCCCAAATTTTAGTTAAACCCTAAATCATGCATCTAGATGATTTATCTAATAAAATAAAGCATGCAGGATAAAACAAACACTTTCAGGAAAAATCAAACACATGCTTGTGAGGAAAAATCTCCCAAAAGGGCAAAACCATTTATTTTCATTATACTATTGTAACAGTACAATTTCGAATTACAATGAAAATACAAGTGACTAAGAATTACCCTCAGGTATCGGATTCTGTAGTCGGCGGCTGGAAATATCCCTTTCCAGGAGGGCTGCAATGAAGAAGAGAAACGACTTCTCCACAAGTTTGTCGGCTGGAATTTTCCCTTTCCAGGAGGGCAGCAATGAAGAAGAAAGACGGCTTCTCCACAAGGGTTGAACAATAACAAAATTGTGTTATAGGGTTCCAAAAGATTCACAAAAGTAATTGGGATTTTTGTGTGTGAATCAAAAAGATGTTTGGCACATCAAAAATTGAAGTCTTGTTGTGTTTGTACTCTTAAAAATATTTTCTCAAAGACTTGAAAAAATACACCAACGAAGTAGGAATATATATAGAAAATAAGAGCTGGTGGATTAAATTCTCACGGAACTGTTCGAACTTATCCCAGGTGGACCGGTCCGGCTTGGGGGCGGATCGGTCCGACCTCGGATCGGTTCTTTTAAATTTTGGCTTCTTCGGTTCGCAATCGGTCCGTGGTCTACTGGACAAAGCAAGACGGATCGGTCCGGTGGCGGATCGGTCCGGTATAGAGGCGGACCGGTCCGGCTTCCCAGAAAACTAAAAAACTTTTAAAAGCCTCATTTTGCTTGAAAAAACTTACTTCTTATTTTTATAAAAAACATTTTATAAAAATTTCCCAATACTAAATATGAACTTTAAGGAACGTAAAAACAAAATTTTACCAAGTTCATTCTCGCAGAGGCTATGATGTTGAAGACACTTTGATATTCGGATCCGTTGATGTAGATGAGATCTTGAGTTTCTTCAACGGTGTAACAGCGTACGACATACAAATTGATAATGGACAAAAATGTCCTTACAATGGCGATGGTGCAAGGTGTAGAGATGGTGGTTTGTGGTGGTTGTCTTCTTTCATTTCCCAATATGACTCTTCTTCTTTAAGACAACTCTTCCTCTCCATAAGGTGACTTTCCTTTTCTCTCAATGTCTCTTCACTTTCTCTCAAAGAGCTCACAAATGAAAATAGATGAAATGAACCTTACGTAGAGTGTAAGCCCACTTATATAAAAAGTCTCCAAGGCTAGCTAAAAGACAAAAAATGTGGATCCTATTCATCTCCCAAGCCAAATGACTAAAATGCTCCTTCGGGGTATCCTTTAATCTTCCAATTGACCTAAGACCCAAATCAAACACCCGGGTATACTTTTCTGCCTATTTTAACCCTTTCAGACTCAACGGAGCACTTAAAATGATCATCCGAATGATATTTAATTAATTTACATTTTATTACCCAACTTTAGTCCCGACACGACTCATAAATCCGTCCCGACTTAAGTTCTATAATTGCCGTATTTGTATCTCACGACAATATTCATAATTATCATATTCACATATTACTTATATATCACTAAGTAATTTCAACAATATATTACTCTTATCAACAGTAATATTCAATCCAGATTAATCCCAATTAATTAATTAATTAATTAATTCCAATTAATCCACAATAATTTGGCCCATTAACTTTTAATTATTCTCAATTTAAAAGTCATAAAATTACGGGTATTACAGCCCACTTTCTACAGTTGATAAAACATTAAGCATGCTTAAATCGAGTAGGAAAGTTGTCTAACAACTATTGGTAATGATCTGAGCCTGCATTTGGTAAGTGAGTGACAAGGGTATGCAGGTATAGGCCCAACCACCTATCATTGCCAAAACCACGATCCAAACGCTCTCGGACATGATGTCCATACAAAGTATTAACTTTCCAAGTAAAAGAAGGGTTGCAAAAACCCCTATTCATGTAGATTATAAGACTACATAAAGTTTTGAAGGGAGTGTGCTTATCCCTCTTGAAACGAACAACTACCCAACTTCTCATGTGGGCTTAAAATAGTATTGAAATCTCCTAATAGGAGTCAGAAATGCTTAATAGTAGTAGAGAGTTGATTAACAGATTGCCATACCTGAGTTGGATCCCTGACTGAGGTGTCATATACATAGTTGTAAATTCCATAGTGTATATTATGGGGTCATGGTCCACTAGCATATGAATAAACCTTGGGGACACTGCTAGTTCATGTGCCACAATAGGCCCATCCATATAGATCACACAAATTCCACTCGATTATCCCAACGCTTATGAAACAATATTATTCTAAAAAGGCAGACGACCAATCTCACTGATAGACCTTCAAGTGTCCATGCGGGTATCCAGAATGACTAGAAGATGAGGACAATAAAGGCGAACAAAGTTCATGAGTTTCGAGTAGAAATTTAGTATAACCCCCTCAAGCATTCCAAAGGAGGATCCTCGTGAGATGGATTAGTGGGTGGGACCGCATCAAACTCCTTTATGGTAGAATTTACACATACTCGTTTGGTTGAAGAGGACTAATTAAAAGCTGCACTTCGTTTGGCATTTGGCGTACGCGATAAGTGAAAATCGACTCTGTGTCCCTGCGAAACCTGTCCCGATGCTGAGCAACTTATAAATGTACGCGATGCTTTTGGAGATGGTAGTGAAAAATACGAGGCATTGTGCAAAATAATTGGATTAGCAAATTATTAGGATTATGTTGTATAACCCTGTCGCTGTCTGGGTGTGCTCGGGGACCTAGAGGTTGATGACTTCCTATTCTGTCCATGCTTGGGTATGGAGAACTAAGGAGATGTGGATAATTTTTGTGCCAAGAACTTGAACCTTGGAGGAAGTGTTAGATCTGATTGAGAGGTGGCATTATCAATGGGTTGTGGCGGTGGACGTTGAAATAGTTAGAGGCGGGTGAATTTGGTGGGATGTTCTGCATGACTTGGGTCAGAAAATTTGGATTTGGGATTGGATTCTCCGTGAAGCATCGCCGAAAGGGAAGTGTCGACATTATTTTCTAAAACAGTGGACTTAATAGAGGGATAGGTCGGTATAGTAGATTTTATAGTTGACATGCATGGGATAGTTTCATGAATTACCTTAGCTCGATTATCTTTATTGTTGCCACGTGGAGGGACCGCTGAAAGCGTGTAAGACTCCACCTGTTCAGCTAAGTCGGTTTGAGAGGGAAGGATTAAAAATTCATTTTGTCTTGTATTATTGTCCCGGTGAAGAACCGAAAGCTTATTGTTGTCCTAACCGTGTGGGTCCCCGTCGCCACTGTATGGTACGTTTGTTGTTGAAGTAAGTAAATTACCCACATAATCCTTTGGAATGCAGAACTGGCCCTCATAGGGAAGCAAGTCAAGAGCCATCTTATCCATTTTTGTCCTAATCAGGTCCTCCATTATTTTGGACGCACTGTTATTATTTCTGGCACCCATGTTTGCCACCTATGGTCTCCGTGGCGGTGGATAGTGAGACACCACATTCCATTTGTGGTCACTCCCCCACTGCCAGTACCAGACTCGCTCTCATGTGCATTAATCTATGTACACGTCACACGGGTATGGCCTACAATACCACATGAAAAACGTATTTATGTTTTCAACTCATAAACTATATTTCTCAGTATTCTATCTTCTTTAATTTATTGCGATAAGGGTTGGTCCAAATTAAACTCCATACATAGGCGAGCATAACTGGCACGTCTTACAGACTCTGTATGTAAATTGATATTCAGGGGCTTACCTAGAGATACCAGAATATGATGAAGAGTGACCATATCATAGTTTTCAATGGGGAGTTTGTGAATTTGGAACCATAAACTCACATGTTTGATAATAATTATAGATGGGCAAAAATTATTTCACCAGAACCATAAACTCACATGATTGATAATAATTTGGAGTTAAAATGAGGTTGTTACTACTGAAAATGTGACTTTTATGTTGGATATTATGAATGCAAATACAGAAATGGAACTCTTTATATATCTCAAAAATGTCAACTTCAATACAACAATATAACTTCTGAATAGTCACTATAAAACTTCAAGGCGTGATGTCACTTTCCTAAATACAGTATTTGCCCCACACGAAGAATTTCGGTATACAAACGGGAATCAGCAAATCCGTACTCAAGATACAATGAAGCAATTGCACTGTCTGCAACTTGTATATTTGAAGACAGCCCTTGGATGTAGCAGCGAAGAACAGTCAATCAAGTTCTTATTCTGTTTATGTGCACAAAACAGAATAAGAGAATTTATATCTCCTGAAAACTGTAAGAGAGTAATAGCAAGGTATGGAAATCTGAAACTGGTTTTTGTTATCAATGTAATTCCGTTTTTAGGCAGCCTTTATTTATAGAAAATGAAAGGCTTTGTCTTCAAGAGTCATGACTGTTGAATTAAGACATTTCCGAACAGGTATGACTGTTAATTACCAACAGTCTTAAGTCCTTTCCGAATAGGTATAATAATACCGAATCGGTTTTGCACGGGTCAACCAAAAAGTGACCGCGCCCGAGCTACCGCGATCCGACGCGGACGAATCCCGGCAACCCGCTACCACTGCGGACACGCGGCGTGCGAAGTGCAAAGTGCGCCACTAGCGCCTCTATAGCCCACTGCCCCGCACCCGCACGCGCGCGCGCGCGTGTGCGTACGGTGCTTCGCACCGTATTGAGGTCTCTTGAATAGCCTCTTAAATGCTAGATGAATTAACTCTTCATCTTCCATTTATACTTATTAAGTGTACAAATTCTTAACATTTTTTCAATGTGGGACTCAAAGGTTGCCCACCCCTTTTATAGCTTAGTGGTGACACTTAGCTTTGTACATTTTCCAATGTGGGACACTATCCCCTTTTATATTTGGGTTAGCTTCCCACCTCTTCCACACACTTCCAATGTGGGACAAGCTTTTAAGGCTTTTACACCCAAAAACTCTTACTCTCTTATTTTAAAAATCTCCAACATTCCTCCACCATTTTCAAAATAAGTTTTGTAAATCTTTGATTGTCTGTAAGACTGTGTATAAGCATTGGTGTCTCACGACTTGAACCAATACCCTGTGAAGGTTCGTCAAGGTTAACCATGAAAGTATAGTAGACTTGTCTTTGAACTATCAATCTATATTGATTATCCGGATTTGTCTTCACACACAAATCTTTTAGTCACTGATTATCCATATAAGCCGACACATGAATTAGGCCTTGTGTCTGTACCTTGATTTCATGAGTGCTTTAGAGTCAAGCCCAATACTCATAGGAAGCGGCACCACTTCCACACTCATATAGGTAGATTATCATAGGTGTCCATGTAACTTAAAACACCATAAATCTATTAAGGTTAAACCCATCCTCTTTCATTATCCATTACATGTTCTAAGCACTTATCCTTGGGATGTTAAATTTCATAGTGCTTACAATCACGTCGTATGATGTACTTTAATCATTGAACTTGAGACTTGAATATATCAAGTTTCAAGTTGAGTTTCCATCAAGAGTGATTATTATTAATGGGCTTTAGTCCCATCCCTATTGATGTCTTAGACACCAGTCCTCTTGCAAGACCTTTTGTAAAAGGATCAGCTAAATTTTGACTTGATTTTACATAATCCACTGTGATTACACTATCTGTAATCATTTGTCTGACATAACTATGTCTCAGGCCAATATGTCTAGACTTTCCATTATACACTTTACTATAAGCTCTGGAAAGTGTAGACTCACTATCACAATGTATAGATATTGGAGGCATTGGTTTTGGCCAAACTGGAATTTCAATTAATGAATTCCTTATCCATTCTGCCTCTTTACTAGTTGCAGCTAATGCTACAAACTCAGCTACCATAGTAGAGTCAGCTATACAAGTTTGTTTCTTTGATCCCCAAGAAACAGCTCCTCCACCAAGAGTGAAAATCCATCCACTTGTTGAGGAATGATCCTCCCGCTCAGTTATCCAACTGGCATCAGAAAACCCTTCTAATACTGAAGGATATCCACTATAGTATATACCATAGTCCATAGTTCCTTTCAAATATTTTAATATTCTATTGACAGCATGCCAATGCAATAAACTTGGATTACTAGTATATCTACTTAATTTACCAACAGCATAAGCAATATCAGGTCGAGTACATGTCATGGCATACATTAAACTACCAATTACTCGTGCATATTCCAATTGTGAAATAGCTCTACCATTATTAGGGATCATCTTTAGCTGTGGTTCAAAAGGTGTACTAACAGGTGTGCAATCAAACTGATTAAATTTCTTTAAAATTTTCTCAACATAATGAGATTGAGTGAGAATTATATTTTTATCTTTCCTTATTATTCTCATTCCTAATATGACATCAGCTACACCCATATCTTTCATATCAAATTTAGAAGACAAAAAACTCTTAGTATTATTAATGCTTTCTAAATCAGTACCAAGAATTAACATGTCATCTACATATAAACAAATGATCACACCTTTACCATTAGCAAATTTACTATAAACACACTTATCAGATTCATGAATTTTAAAACCATAAGAAATAATGACTTTATCAAATTTTTCATGCCATTGTTTAGGTGCTTGTTTTAGGCCATATAAGGACTTAATAAGTTTACATACTTTATTTTCTTGTCCAGGCATAACAAACCCTTCAGGTTGTTCCATGTAAATTTCTTCTTCTAAGTCACCATTTAAAAAGGCAGTTTTCACATCCATTTGATGAATCTCAAAATTATATATAGATGCTAATGCAATTAAAATTCTAATAGTGGCGGTTCTAGCAACAGGTGCATAGGTATCAAAATAATCAATTCCTTCTTTTTGTGTAAAACCTTTAGCAACCAATCTAGCCTTGAATTTATCAATTGTTCCATCTATTTTCATTTTCTTTTTAAAAATCCATCTACACTTAATGGGTTTAGATCCTGGAGGTAAGTCTACTAATTTCCAAGTTTTATTTCCCAAAATTGAATCCATTTCATCATTTATAGCTTCTTTCCAAAATGCTGAATCTACAGACTTAATTGCCTCACTATAAGTTTGTGGGTCTGTTTCAACGCTAAGAGTCAAAGCATATTGATTACAAGATCTATCTCTAGTTCCTTCAACAAGATAGACTACAAAGTCGGGACCAAAGTTTTTTTCTTTCCTAGGTCTTTTACTTTTTCTAATCTCTTCTTGTTCTACTAGTGGAGTTACAGGTAACTGTGAAGGAGTGCTTACTTCTTTTTCATTATTAATTCTAGGAATAGAAGAAAACCTTTGTTCATAAAAAATTGCATCTCTCGATTCAATTATTGTATTTACCTCAACAGAATCATTAGGTTCACTAACCAAAAATCTATAGGCTTTACTATGTTGTGCATAACCTATGAAAATACATTCAACACCTTTGCTTCCTAATTTCTTTCTCTTAGTTTCAGGTAGTCTTACAATAGCTCTACGACCCCAAACTTTAAGATAACCTAAATTAGGTTTTCTATTCTTCCATAATTCGTAAGGAGTTTTCTTATTATCTTTAACAGGTATTCTATTCAGAATATGACATGCAGTTAAAAGTGCTTCTCCCCAAAAACCTTTACTTAAACCAGAATAAGAAAGCATAGCATTAACCATTTCAGTTAGTGTCCTATTTTTTCTTTCTGCTACTCCATTTTGTTGTGGTGTATAAGGTGCAGTAACTTCATGTATAATTCCCATATCTTCACAAAATTGAGGAAAGTGATATTCACCACCTCTATCAGATCTAAGACATTTTATTTTAGAATCACATTGATTTTTAACTTCATTTTTATATGTCTTAAATCTATTAAGCACATCATCCTTAGAGTTTAAAAGATATACGTAACAATATTTTGAAAAGTCATCAATAAATGTAGCAAAATATTTACTACCACCTCTAGTAGGCGTTCCATGCAAATCACAAACATCACTATGTACTAATTGCAACAAAGATGTAGTTTTTTCTATTTTAGGAAAAGGCAATCTTGTTATTTTTGTTTGCATGCATATTTTACACTTTTCATTCACATCATTCTCATATTTAGGAATTAAATTTAAATTAACCATGAAATGCATTTTCTTTGTATTAACATGTCCTAAACGACTATGCCATAATGAAAGACAATCAACGATATAAGCAGAAGAATCCTTTTCATTGATATTGAGCTTAAACATGCCCTCATACAAATATCCTTTGCCTACAAAGGTACCATTCTTAGTCAGAATAAATTTGTCTGACTCAAATACAAGCTTAAAGCCAAATTTGTTAAGAAGACTTCCAGAAACTAAATTTTTCCTAACATCAGGAACATGAAAAACATTGGTGAGGCTAAGGATTTTCCCGGAAGTGAATTCGAGATCCACTGTCCCTTTGCCTTTAACCGCAGCTGTAGATGAATTTCCCATATAGAGAACATCTCCTTCCACTGTTTCATAGGCAGAGAACAAGTTCTTGTCCTTACAAACATGCCTTGTGGCACCAGAATCAACCCACCAAGAGTTGTCTTCTCCAAGCATATTAGCCTCGGATATCATAGCAGCAAATTTTTGCTTTGTGTCTGATGTCCCTCCTTTTTCCTTTAGTTTCTTGAACTCACGACAATCCTTCTTGAAGTGACCTGGTTTGTTGCAATGAAAACAATTTCCTTTCTTCTTTTTGTTTGCTTTAGAATTATTTGAAAAATTCTTCCGCTTGTTATTTTTTCCATGATTGCCATATTTTTGCTCCTTTCCTTCCTCCACCACATGGACCTTAGAAACAGAATTTTCTTGTTCCTCTTTACCATCTAGAATTCGAGACTCTTGTTCAATTCTTAAATGAGTCTCTAATTCTTCAAGTGAAAGATCCTCCTTTTTGTGTTTGAGTTCTTTCTTATAGTCTTTCCAATAAGGAGGAAGTTTTTCAATTATGGCAGCAACAATTACATTATCATCCATATTTAATTTTTTCAGTTTGCAATGATTTATGATGCGTTGGATGTCATGAAATTGTTCTAGCACAGGCCTATTATCATGCATTTTAAAGCTTAGAAACTGACCGATAAGGAACTTCTTACTTGTAGTATCTTCCGTTAGATATTTGGTCTCCAATGTTTCCCATAAGGTTTTTGCAGTCCCAACATTTTGGTACAAGTCGAACAAATTATCAGCAAGTGCATTGAGAATGTGACCACGACACAAGTAATCATCGGTCTCCCATTTTGTGCGTTGCCTAGTCTGTTCCACGGTTTCATCTTCATCTTCATTTGGTTTTGGTTGTGACAAGACATATACAATCTTCAATGTTGTTAGAAGAAAATGAACCTTTTTCTGCCAACGCAGAAAATTACCACCATCAAAATGATCCAACTTGACAAAGCTTTCTGTTATTTGTCGAAGTGATTTGGAAGAGTCGGCCATTTCCAAAATACTGTATTTAGATTGTTGGATATTATGAATGCAAATACAGAAATGGAACTCTTTATATATCTCAAAAATGTCAACTTCAATACAACAATATAACTTCTGAATAGTCACTATAAAACTTCAAGGCGTGATGTCACTTTCCTAAATACAGTATTTGCCCCACACGAAGAATTTCGGTATACAAACGGGAATCAGCAAATCCGTACTCAAGATACAATGAAGCAATTGCACTGTCTGCAACTTGTATATTTGAAGGCAGCCCTTGGATGTAGCAGCGAAGAACAGTCAATCAAGTTCTTATTCTGTTTATGTGCACAAAACAGAATAAGAGAATTTATATCTCCTGAAAACTGTAAGAGAGTAATAGCAGGGTATGGAAATCTGAAACTGGTTTTTGTTATCAATGTAATTCCGGTTTTAGGCAGCCTTTATTTATAGAAAATGAAAGGCTTTGTCTTCAAGAGTCATGACTGTTGAATTAAGACATTTCCGAACAGGTATGACTGTTAATTACCAACAGTCTTAAGTCCTTTCCGAATAGGTATAATAATACCGAATCGGTTTTGCACGGGTCAACCAAAAAGTGACCGCGCCCGAGATACCGAGATACGACGCGGACGAATCCCGGCAACCCGCTACCACTGCGGACACGCGGCGTGCGAAGTGCAAAGTGCGCCACTAGCGCCTCTACAGCCCACTGCCCCGCACCCGCACGCGCGCGCGCGCGTGTGCGTACGGTGCTTCGCACCGTATTGAGGTCTCTTGAATAGCCTCTTAAATGCTAGATGAATTAACTCTTCATCTTCCATTTGTACTTATTAAGTGTACAAATTCTTAACATTTTTCCAATGTGGGACTCAAAGGTTGCCCACCCCTTTTATAGCTTAGTGGTGACACTTAGCTTTGTACATTTTCCAATGTGGGACACTATCCCCTTTTATATTTGGGTTAGCTTCCCACCTCTTCCACACACTTCCAATGTGGGACAAGCTTTTAAGGCTTTTACACCCAAAAACTCTTACTCTCTTATTTTAAAAATCTCCAACATTCCTCCACCATTTTCAAAATAAGTTTTGTAAATCTTTGATTGTCTGTAAGACTGTGTATAAGCATTGGTGTCTCACGACTTGAACCAATACCCTGTGAAGGTTCGTCAAGGTTAACCATGAAAGTATAGTAGACTTGTCTTTGAACTATCAATCTATATTGATTATCCGGATTTGTCTTCACACACAAATCTTTTAGTCACTGATTATCCATATAAGCCGACACATGAATTAGGCCTTGTGTCTGTACCTTGATTTCATGAGTGCTTTAGAGTCAAGCCCAATACTCATAGGAAGCGGCACCACTTCCACACTCATATAGGTAGATTATCATAGGTGTCCATGTAACTTAAAACACCATAAATCTATTAAGGTTAAACCCATCCTCTTTCATTATCCATTACATGTTCTAAGCACTTATCCTTGGGATGTTAAATTTCATAGTGCTTACAATCACGTCGTATGATGTACTTTAATCATTGAACTTGAGACTTGAATATATCAAGTTTCAAGTTGAGTTTCCATCAAGAGTGATTATTATTAATGGGCTTTAGTCCCATCCCTATTGATGTCTTAGACACCAGTCCTCTTGCAAGACCTTTTGTAAAAGGATCAGCTAAATTTTGACTTGATTTTACATAATCCACTGTGATTACACTATCTGTAATCATTTGTCTGACATAACTATGTCTCAGGCCAATATGTCTAGACTTTCCATTATACACTTTACTATAAGCTCTGGAAAGTGTAGACTCACTATCACAATGTATAGATATTGGAGGCATTGGTTTTGGCCAAACTGGAATTTCAATTAATGAATTCCTTATCCATTCTGCCTCTTTACTAGTTGCAGCTAATGCTACAAACTCAGCTACCATAGTAGAGTCAGCTATACAAGTTTGTTTCTTTGATCCCCAAGAAACAGCTCCTCCACCAAGAGTGAAAATCCATCCACTTGTTGAGGAATGATCCTCCCGCTCAGTTATCCAACTGGCATCAGAAAACCCTTCTAATACTGAAGGATATCCACTATAGTATATACCATAGTCCATAGTTCCTTTCAAATATTTTAATATTCTATTGACAGCATGCCAATTCAATAAACTTGGATTACTAGTATATCTACTTAATTTACCAACAGCATAAGCAATATCAGGTCGAGTACATGTCATGGCATACATTAAACTACCAATTACTCGTGCATATTCCAATTGTGAAATAGCTCTACCATTATTAGGGATCATCTTTAGCTGTGGTTCAAAAGGTGTACTAACAGGTGTGCAATCAAACTGATTAAATTTCTTTAAAATTTTCTCAACATAATGAGATTGAGTGAGAATTATATTTTTATCTTTCCTTATTATTCTCATTCCTAATATGACATCAGCTACACCCATATCTTTCATATCAAATTTAGAAGACAAAAAACTCTTAGTATTATTAATGCTTTCTAAATCAGTACCAAGAATTAATATGTCATCTACATATAAACAAATGATCACACCTTTACCATTAGCAAATTTACTATAAACACACTTATCAGATTCATGAATTTTAAAACCATAAGAAATAATGACTTTATCAAATTTTTCATGCCATTGTTTAGGTGCTTGTTTTAGGCCATATAAGGACTTAATAAGTTTACATACTTTATTTTCTTGTCCAGGCATAACAAACCCTTCAGGTTGTTCCATGTAAATTTCTTCTTCTAAGTCACCATTTAAAAAGGCAGTTTTCACATCCATTTGATGAATCTCAAAATTATATATAGATGCTAATGCAATTAAAATTCTAATAGTGGCGGTTCTAGCAACAGGTGCATAGGTATCAAAATAATCAATTCCTTCTTTTTGTGTAAAACCTTTAGCAACCAATCTAGCCTTGAATTTATCAATTGTTCCATCTATTTTCATTTTCTTTTTAAAAATCCATCTACACTTAATGGGTTTAGATCCTGGAGGTAAGTCTACTAATTTCCAAGTTTTATTTCCCAAAATTGAATCCATTTCATCATTTATAGCTTCTTTCCAAAATGCTGAATCTACAGACTTAATTGCCTCACTATAAGTTTGTGGGTCTGTTTCAACGCTAAGAGTCAAAGCATATTGATTACAAGATGTATCTCTAGTTCCTTCAACAAGATAGACTACAAAGTCGGGACCAAAGTTTTTTTCTTTCCTAGGTCTTTTACTTTTTCTAATCTCTTCTTGTTCTACTAGTGGAGTTACAGGTAACTGTGAAGGAGTGCTTACTTCTTTTTCATTATTAATTCTAGGAATAGAAGAAAACCTTTGTTCATAAAAAATTGCATCTCTCGATTCAATTATTGTATTTACCTCAACAGAATCATTAGGTTCACTAACCAAAAATCTATAGGCTTTACTATGTTGTGCATAACCTATGAAAATACATTCAACACCTTTGCTTCCTAATTTCTTTCTCTTAGTTTCAGGTAGTCTTACAATAGCTCTACGACCCCAAACTTTAAGATAACCTAAATTAGGTTTTCTATTCTTCCATAATTCGTAAGGAGTTTTCTTATTATCTTTAACAGGTATTCTATTCAGAATATGACATGCAGTTAAAAGTGCTTCTCCCCAAAAACCTTTACTTAAACCAGAATAAGAAAGCATAGCATTAACCATTTCAGTTAGTGTCCTATTTTTTCTTTCTGCTACTCCATTTTGTTGTGGTGTATAAGGTGCAGTAACTTCATGTATAATTCCCATATCTTCACAAAATTGAGGAAAGTGATATTCACCACCTCTATCAGATCTAAGACATTTTATTTTAGAATCACATTGATTTTTAACTTCATTTTTATATGTCTTAAATCTATTAAGCACATCATCCTTAGAGTTTAAAAGATATACGTAACAATATTTTGAAAAGTCATCAATAAATGTAGCAAAATATTTACTACCACCTCTAGTAGGCGTTCCATGCAAATCACAAACATCACTATGTACTAATTGCAACAAAGATGTAGTTTTTTCTATTTTAGGAAAAGGCAATCTTGTTATTTTTGTTTGCATGCATATTTTACACTTTTCATTCATATCATTATCATATTTAGGAATTAAATTTAAATTAACCATGAAATGCATTTTCTTTGTATTAACATGTCCTAAACGACTATGCCATAATGAAAGACAATCAACGATATAAGCAGAAGAATCCTTTTCATTGATATTGAGCTTAAACATGCCCTCATACAAATATCCTTTGCCTACAAAGGTACCATTCTTAGTCAGAATAAATTTGTCTGACTCAAATACAAGCTTAAAGCCAAATTTGTTAAGAAGACTTCCAGAAACTAAATTTTTCCTAACATCAGGAACATGAAAAACATTGGTGAGGCTAAGGATTTTCCCGGAAGTGAATTCGAGATCCACTGTCCCTTTGCCTTTAACCGCAGCTGTAGATGAATTTCCCATATAGAGAACATCTCCTTCCACTGCTTCATAGGCAGAGAACAAGTTCTTGTCCTTACAAACATGCCTTGTGGCACCAGAATCAACCCACCAAGAGTTGTCTTCTCCAAGCATATTAGCCTCGGATATCATAGCAGCAAATTTTTGCTTTGTGTCTGATGTCCCTCCTTTTCCCTTTAGTTTCTTGAACTCACGACAATCCTTCTTGAAGTGACCTGGTTTGTTGCAATGAAAACAATTTCCTTTCTTCTTTTTGTTTGCTTTAGAATTATTTGAAAAATTCTTCCGCTTGTTATTTTTTCCATGATTGCCATATTTTTGCTCCTTTCCTTCCTCCACCACATGGACCTTAGAAACAGAATTTTCTTGTTCCTCTTTACCATCTAGAATTCGAGACTCTTGTTCAATTCTTAAATGAGTCTCTAATTCTTCAAGTGAAAGATCCTCCTTTTTGTGTTTGAGTTCTTTCTTATAGTCTTTCCAAGAAGGAGGAAGTTTTTCAATTATGGCAGCAACAATTACATTATCATCCATATTTAATTTTTTCAGTTTGCAATGATTTATGATGCGTTGGATGTCATGAAATTGTTCTAGCACAGGCCTATTATCATGCATTTTAAAGCTTAGAAACTGACCGATAAGGAACTTCTTACTTGTAGTATCTTCCGTTAGATATTTGGTCTCCAATGTTTCCCATAAGGTTTTTGTAGTCCCAACATTTTGGTACAAGTCGAACAAATTATCAGCAAGTGCATTGAGAATGTGACCACGACACAAGTAATCATCGGTCTCCCATTTTGTGCGTTGCCTAGTCTGTTCCACGGTTTCATCTTCATCTTCATTTGGTTTTGGTTGTGACAAGACATATACAATCTTCAATGTTGTTAGAAGAAAATGAACCTTTTTCTGCCAACGCAGAAAATTACCACCATCAAAATGATCCAACTTGACAAAGCTTTCTGTTATTTGTCGAAGTGATTTGGAAGAGTCGGCCATTTCCAAAATACTGTATTTAGATTGTTGGATATTATGAATGCAAATACAGAAATGGAACTCTTTATATATCTCAAAAATGTCAACTTCAATACAACAATATAACTTCTGAATAGTCACTATAAAACTTCAAGGCGTGATGTCACTTTCCTAAATACAGTATTTGCCCCACACGAAGAATTTCGGTATACAAACGGGAATCAACAAATCCGTACTCAAGATACAATGAAGCAATTGCACTGTCTGCAACTTGTATATTTGAAGGCAGCCCTTGGATGTAGCAGCGAAGAACAGTCAATCAAGTTCTTATTCTGTTTATGTGCACAAAACAGAATAAGAGAATTTATATCTCCTGAAAACTGTAAGAGAGTAATAGCAGGGTATGGAAATCTGAAACTGGTTTTTGTTATCAATGTAATTCCGTTTTTAGGCAGCCTTTATTTATAGAAAATGAAAGGCTTTGTCTTCAAGAGTCATGACTGTTGAATTAAGACATTTCCGAACAGGTATGACTGTTAATTACCAACAGTCTTAAGTCCTTTCCTAATAGGTATAATAATCCCGAATCGGTTTTGCACGGGTCAACCAAAAAGTGACCGCGCCCGAGATACCGAGATACGACGCGGACGAATCCCGGCAACCCGCTACCACTGCGGACACGCGGCGTGCGAAGTGCAAAGTGCGCCACTAGCGCCTCTACAGCCCACTGCCCCGCACCCGCACGCGCGCGCGCGCGTGTGCGTACGGTGCTTCGCACCGTATTGAGGTCTCTTGAATAGCCTCTTAAATGCTAGATGAATTAACTCTTCATCTTCCATTTGTACTTATTAAGTGTACAAATTCTTAACCTTTTTCCAATGTGGGACTCAAAGGTTGCCCACCCCTTTTATAGCTTAGTGGTGACACTTAGCTTTGTACATTTTCCAATGTGGGACACTATCCCCTTTTATATTTGGGTTAGCTTCCCACCTCTTCCACACACTTCCAATGTGGGACAAGCTTTTAAGGCTTTTACACCCAAAAACTCTTACTCTCTTATTTTAAAAATCTCCAACATTCCTCCACCATTTTCAAAATAAGTTTTGTAAATCTTTGATTGTCTGTAAGACTGTGTATAAGCATTGGTGTCTCACGACTTGAACCAATACCCTGTGAAGGTTCGTCAAGGTTAACCATGAAAGTATAGTAGACTTGTCTTTGAACTATCAATCTATATTGATTATCCGGATTTGTCTTCACACACAAATCTTTTAGTCACTGATTATCCATATAAGCCGACACATGAATTAGGCCTTGTGTCTGTACCTTGATTTCATGAGTGCTTTAGAGTCAAGCCCAATACTCATAGGAAGCGGCACCACTTCCACACTCATATAGGTAGATTATCATAGGTGTCCATGTAACTTAAAACACCATAAATCTATTAAGGTTAAACCCATCCTCTTTCATTATCCATTACATGTTCTAAGCACTTATCCTTGGGATGTTAAATTTCACAGTGCTTACAATCACGTCGTATGATGTACTTTAATCATTGAACTTGAGACTTGAATATATCAAGTTTCAAGTTGAGTTTCCATCAAGAGTGATTATTATTAATGGGCTTTAGTCCCATCCCTATTGATGTCTTAGACACCAGTCCTCTTGCAAGACCTTTTGTAAAAGGATCAGCTAAATTTTGACTTGATTTTACATAATCCACTGTGATTACACTATCTGTAATCATTTGTCTGACATAACTATGTCTCAGGCCAATATGTCTAGACTTTCCATTATACACTTTACTATAAGCTCTGGAAAGTGTAGACTCACTATCACAATGTATAGATATTGGAGGCATTGGTTTTGGCCAAACTGGAATTTCAATTAATGAATTCCTTATCCATTCTGCCTCTTTACTAGTTGCAGCTAATGCTACAAACTCAGCTACCATAGTAGAGTCAGCTATACAAGTTTTTTTCTTTGATCCCCAAGAAACAGCTCCTCCACCAAGAGTGAAAATCCATCCACTTGTTGAGGAATGATCCTCCCGCTCAGTTATCCAACTGGCATCAGAAAACCCTTCTAATACTGAAGGATATCCACTATAGTATATACCATAGTCCATAGTTCCTTTCAAATATTTTAATATTCTATTGACAGCATGCCAATGCAATAAACTTGGATTACTAGTATATCTACTTAATTTACCAACAGCATAAGCAATATCAGGTCGAGTACATGTCATGGCATACATTAAACTACCAATTACTCGTGCATATTCCAATTGTGAAATAGCTCTACCATTATTAGGGATCATCTTTAGCTGTGGTTCAAAAGGTGTACTAACAGGTGTGCAATCAAACTGATTAAATTTGTTTAAAATTTTCTCAACATAATGAGATTGAGTGAGAATTATATTTTTATCTTTCCTTATTATTCTCATTCCTAATATGACATCAGCTACACCCATATCTTTCATATCAAATTTAGAAGACAAAAAACTCTTAGTATTATTAATGCTTTCTAAATCAGTACCAAGAATTAACATGTCATCTACATATAAACAAATGATCACACCTTTACCATTAGCAAATTTACTATAAACACACTTATCAGATTCATGAATTTTAAAACCATAAGAAATAATGACTTTATCAAATTTTTCATGCCATTGTTTAGGTGCTTGTTTTAGGCCATATAAGGACTTAATAAGTTTACATACTTTATTTTCTTGTCCAGGCATAACAAACCCTTCAGGTTGTTCCATGTAAATTTCTTCTTCTAAGTCACCATTTAAAAAGGCAGTTTTCACATCCATTTGATGAATCTCAAAATTATATATAGATGCTAATGCAATTAAAATTCTAATAGTGGCGGTTCTAGCAACAGGTGCATAGGTATCAAAATAATCAATTCCTTCTTTTTGTGTAAAACCTTTAGCAACCAATCTAGCCTTGAATTTATCAATTGTTCCATCTATTTTCATTTTCTTTTTAAAAATCCATCTACACTTAATGGGTTTAGATCCTGGAGGTAAGTCTACTAATTTCCAAGTTTTATTTCCCAAAATTGAATCCATTTCATCATTTATAGCTTCTTTCCAAAATGCTGAATCTACAGACTTAATTGCCTCACTATAAGTTTGTGGGTCTGTTTCAACGCTAAGAGTCAAAGCATATTGATTACAAGATGTATCTCTAGTTCCTTCAACAAGATAGACTACAAAGTCGGGACCAAAGTTTTTTTCTTTCCTAGGTCTTTTACTTTTTCTAATCTCTTCTTGTTCTACTAGTGGAGTTACAGGTAACTGTGAAGGAGTGCTTACTTCTTTTTCATTATTAATTCTAGGAATAGAAGAAAACCTTTGTTCATAAAAAATTGCATCTCTCGATTCAATTATTGTATTTACCTCAACAGAATCATTAGGTTCACTAACCAAAAATCTATAGGCTTTACTATGTTGTGCATAACCTATGAAAATACATTCAACACCTTTGCTTCCTAATTTCTTTCTCTTAGTTTCAGGTAGTCTTACAATAGCTCTACAACCCCAAACTTTAAGATAACCTAAATTAGGTTTTCTATTCTTCCATAATTCGTAAGGAGTTTTCTTATTATCTTTAACAGGTATTCTATTCAGAATATGACATGCAGTTAAAAGTGCTTCTCCCCAAAAACCTTTACTTAAACCAGAATAAGAAAGCATAGCATTAACCATTTCAGTTAGTGTCCTATTTTTTCTTTCTGCTACTCCATTTTGTTGTGGTGTATAAGGTGCAGTAACTTCATGTATAATTCCCATATCTTCACAAAATTGAGGAAAGTGATATTCACCACCTCTATCAGATCTAAGACATTTTATTTTAGAATCACATTGATTTTTAACTTCATTTTTATATGTCTTAAATCTATTAAGCACATCATCCTTAGAGTTTAAAAGATATACGTAACAATATTTTGAAAAGTCATCAATAAATGTAGCAAAATATTTACTACCACCTCTAGTAGGCGTTCCATGCAAATCACAAACATCACTATGTACTAATTGCAACAAAGATGTAGTTTTTTCTATTTTAGGAAAAGGCAATCTTGTTATTTTTGTTTGCATGCATATTTTACACTTTTCATTCATATCATTCTCATATTTAGGAATTAAATTTAAATTAACCATGAAATGCATTTTCTTTGTATTAACATGTCCTAAACGACTATGCCATAATGAAAGACAATCAACGATATAAGCAGAAGAATCCTTTTCATTGATATTGAGCTTAAACATGCCCTCATACAAATATCCTTTGCCTACAAAGGTACCATTCTTAGTCAGAATAAATTTGTCTGACTCAAATACAAGCTTAAAGCCAAATTTGTTAAGAAGACTTCCAGAAACTAAATTTTTCCTAACATCAGGAACATGAAAAACATTGGTGAGGCTAAGGATTTTCCCGGAAGTGAATTCGAGATCCACTGTCCCTTTGCCTTTAACCGCAGCTGTAGATGAATTTCCCATATAGAGAACATCTCCTTCCACTGTTTCATAGGCAGAGAACAAGTTCTTGTCCTTACAAACATGCCTTGTGGCACCAGAATCAACCCACCAAGAGTTGTCTTCTCCAAGCATATTAGCCTCGGATATCATAGCAGCAAATTTTTGCTTTGTGTCTGATGTCCCTCCTTTTTCCTTTAGTTTCTTGAACTCACGACAATCCTTCTTGAAGTGACCTGGTTTGTTGCAATGAAAACAATTTCCTTTCTTCTTTTTGTTTGCTTTAGAATTATTTGAAAAATTCTTCCGCTTGTTATTTTTTCCATGATTGCCATATTTTTGCTCCTTTCCTTCCTCCACCACATGGACCTTAGAAACAGAATTTTCTTGTTCCTCTTTACCATATAGAATTCGAGACTCTTGTTCAATTCTTAAATGAGTCTCTAATTCTTCAAGTGAAAGATCCTCCTTTTTGTGTTTGAGTTCTTTCTTATAGTCTTTCCAAGAAGGAGGAAGTTTTTCAATTATGGCAGCAACAATTACATTATCATCCATATTTAATTTTTTCAGTTTGCAATGATTTATGATGCGTTGGATGTCATGAAATTGTTCTAGCACAGGCCTATTATCATGCATTTTAAAGCTTAAAAACTGACCGATAAGGAACTTCTTACTTGTAGCATCTTCCGTTAGATATTTGGTCTCCAATGTTTCCCATAAGGTTTTTGCAGTCCCAACATTTTGGTACAAGTCGAACAAATTATCAGCAAGTGCATTGAGAATGTGACCACGACACAAGTAATCATCGGTCTCCCATTTTGTGCGTTGACTAGTCTGTTCCACGGTTTCATCTTCATCTTCATTTGGTTTTGGTTGTGACAAGACATATACAATCTTCAATGTTGTTAGAAGAAAATGAACCTTTTTCTGCCAACGCAGAAAATTACCACCATCAAAACGATCCAACTTGACAAAGCTTTCTGTTATTTGTCGAAGTGATTTGGAAGAGTCGGCCATTTCCAAAATACTGTATTTAGATTGTTGGATATTATGAATGCAAATACAGAAATGGAACTCTTTATATATCTCAAAAATGTCAACTTTAATACAACAATATAACTTCTGAATAGTCACTATAAAACTTCAAGGCGTGATGTCACTTTCCTAAATACAGTATTTGCCCCACACGAAGAATTTCGGTATACAAACGGGAATCAGCAAATCCGTACTCAAGATACAATGAAGCAATTGCACTGTCTGCAACTTGTATATTTGAAGACAGCCCTTGGATGTAGCAGCGAAGAACAGTCAATCAAGTTCTTATTCTGTTTATGTGCACAAAACAGAATAAGAGAATTTATATCTCCTGAAAACTGTAAGAGAGTAATAGCAGGGTATGGAAATCTGAAACTGGTTTTTGTTATCAATGTAATTCCGTTTTTAGGCAGCCTTTATTTATAGAAAATGAAAGGCTTTGTCTTCAAGAGTCATGACTGTTGAATTAAGACATTTCCGAACAGGTATGACTGTTAATTACCAACAGTCTTAAGTCCTTTCCGAATAGGTATAATAATACCGAATCGGTTTTGCACCGGTCAACCAAAAAGTGACCGCGCCCGAGCTACCGCGATCTGACGCGGACGAATCCCGGCAACCCGCTACCACTACGGACACGCGGCGTGCGAAGTGCAAAGTGCGCCACTAGCGCCTCTACAGCCCACTGCCCCGCACCCGCACGCGCGCGCGCGCGTGTGCTTACGGTGTTTCGCACCGTATTGAGGTCTCTTGAATAGCCTCTTAAATGCTAGATGAATTAACTCTTCATCTTCCATTTGTACTTATTAAGTGTACAAATTCTTAACATTTTTCCAATGTGGGACTCAAAGGTTGCCCACCCCTTTTATAGCTTAGTGGTGACACTTAGCTTTTTACATTTTCCAATGTGGGACACTATCCCCTTTTATATTTGGGTTAGCTTCCCACCTCTTCCACACACTTCCAATGTGGGACAAGCTTTTAAGGCTTTTACACCCAAAAACTCTTACTCTCTTATTTTAAAAATCTCCAACATTCCTCCACCATTTTCAAAATAAGTTTTGTAAATCTTTGATTGTCTGTAAGACTGTGTATAAGCATTGGTGTCTCACGACTTGAACCAATACCCTGTGAAGGTTCGTCAAGGTTAACCATGAAAGTATAGTAGACTTGTCTTTGAACTATCAATCTATATTGATTATCCGGATTTGTCTTCACACACAAATCTTTTAGTCACTGATTATCCATATAAGCCGACACATGAATTAGGCCTTGTGTCTGTACCTTGATTTCATGAGTGCTTTAGAGTCAAGCCCAATACTCATAGGAAGCGGCACCACTTCCACACTCATATAGGTAGATTATCATAGGTGTCCATGTAACTTAAAACACCATAAATCTATTAAGGTTAAACCCATCCTCTTTCATTATCCATTACATGTTCTAAGCACTTATCCTTGGGATGTTAAATTTCATAGTGCTTACAATCACGTCGTATGATGTACTTTAATCATTGAACTTGAGACTTGAATATATCAAGTTTCAAGTTGAGTTTCCATCAAGAGTGATTATTATTAATGGGCTTTAGTCCCATCCCTATTGATGTCTTAGACACCAGTCCTCTTGCAAGACCTTTTGTAAAAGGATCAGCTAAATTTTGACTTGATTTTACATAATCCACTGTGATTACACTATCTGTAATCATTTGTCTGACATAACTATGTCTCAGGCCAATATGTCTAGACTTTCCATTATACACTTTACTATAAGCTCTGGAAAGTGTAGACTCACTATCACAATGTATAGATATTGGAGGCATTGGTTTTGGCCAAACTGGAATTTCAATTAATGAATTCCTTATCCATTCTGCCTCTTTACTAGTTGCAGCTAATGCTACAAACTCAGCTACCATAGTAGAGTCAGCTATACAAGTTTGTTTCTTTGATCCCCAAGAAACATCTCCTCCACCAAGAGTGAAAATCCATCCACTTGTTGAGGAATGATCCTCCCGCTCAGTTATCCAACTGGCATCAGAAAACCCTTCTAATACTGAAGGATATCCACTATAGTATATACCATAGTCCATAGTTCCTTTCAAATATTTTAATATTCTATTGACAGCATGCCAATGCAATAAACTTGGATTACTAGTATATCTACTTAATTTACCAACAGCATAAGCAATATCAGGTCGAGTACATGTCACGGCATACATTAAACTACCAATTACTCGTGCATATTCCAATTGTGAAATAGCTCTACCATTATTAGGGATCATCTTTAGCTGTGGTTCAAAAGGTGTACTAACAGGTGTGCAATCAAACTGATTAAATTTCTTTAAAATTTTCTCAACATAATGAGATTGAGTGAGAATTATATTTTTATCTTTCCTTATTATTCTCATTCCTAATATGACATCAGCTACACCCATATCTTTCATATCAAATTTAGAAGACAAAAAACTCTTAGTATTATTAATGCTTTCTAAATCAGTACCAAGAATTAACATGTCATCTACATATAAACAAATGATCACACCTTTACCATTAGCAAATTTACTATAAACACACTTATCAGATTCATGAATTTTAAAACCATAAGAAATAATGACTTTATCAAATTTTTCATGCCATTGTTTAGGTGCTTGTTTTAGGCCATATAAGGACTTAATAAGTTTACATACTTTATTTTCTTGTCCAGGCATAACAAACCCTTCAGGTTGTTCCATGTAAATTTCTTCTTCTAAGTCACCATTTAAAAAGGCAGTTTTCACATCCATTTGATGAATCTCAAAATTATATATAGATGCTAATGCAATTAAAATTCTAATAGTGGCGGTTCTAGCAACAGGTGCATAGGTATCAAAATAATCAATTCCTTCTTTTTGTGTAAAACCTTTAGCAACCAATCTAGCCTTGAATTTATCAATTGTTCCATCTATTTTCATTTTCTTTTTAAAAATCCATCTACACTTAATGGGTTTAGATCCTGGAGGTAAGTCTACTAATTTCCAAGTTTTATTTCCCAAAATTGAATCCATTTCATCATTTATAGCTTCTTTCCAAAATGCTGAATCTACAGACTTAATTGCCTCACTATAAGTTTGTGGGTCTGTTTCAACGCCAAGGTATGACTGTTAATTACCAACGCGGACGAATCCCGGCAACCTGCTACCACTGCGGACACGCGGCGTGCGAAGTGCAAAGTGCGCCACTAGCGCCTCTACAGCCCACTGCCCCGCACCCGCACGCGCGCGCGCGCGTGTGCGTACGGTGCTTCGCACCGTATTGAGGTCTCTTGAATAGCCTCTTAAATGCTAGATGAATTAACTCTTCATCTTCCATTTGTACTTATTAAGTGTACAAATTCTTAACATTTTTCCAATGTGGGACTCAAAGGTTGCCCACCCCTTTTATAGCTTAGTGGTGACACTTAGCTTTGTACATTTTCCAATGTGGGACACTATCCCCTTTTATATTTGGGTTAGCTTCCCACCTCTTCCACACACTTCCAATGTGGGACAAGCTTTTAAGGCTTTTACACCCAAAAACTCTTACTCTCTTATTTTAAAAATCTCCAACATTTACCTACATACCTTGCGTCAATTCAACTATCGGGCGAACATTGTTGCCATGACAATTGACTTGCCGTAGGGTATGTAAGTATGCTGATTACCTTAAAGCACACGTCATATTTTGGAGTGCAATTTTTATTTTATTTTTTTTAATTTTTGGCGAACAAATTTGTCTCCATATCTTGAAGATGGTCTTAGCATTTGAATTTCCATAAAATTAAATCAGAATTCCATCAAAATTTATCACCACACAAAATTGAACCCTAATTAAAATTCTCCTTATTTCAGCTAAGAAAATCTATCCAAATAAAAAATTGAGCTTCTATAGCAAAGAAATTCCTAAAGAAATCTATAATAAGTATGCCTCCTCCAGATTCACCGAGATTTCCTTTTTTACCGCCATCGCAATTCAATTTGACAAGTCTATATCTATATTATAACTCTAATACGATAGTATTTGAGTTATAATGAGCGTTTAATGCTCAACGCTTCCTTGGACAAATTGAAAAGTCATGAAGTGGGAGGGACATATGGGGATACATGGGGTTATGAAAGGTGTAGAGGTCATTTAGTATTTTAAAGATCGGTAATAATCACACTCAAAACCGTCTGGTGTCTCTCTATGAAACTTTTTCTTCTTAATTCAAAACCTTTTCAAGTTGTATGGCAAATCTTATAAATCCTAAACCGTTTGATAAATCATACCTTAAATACAGATGGAAACCCTTCTTATGTGGCCTCCCGGAGTACAATAAATATTCTCTCTCTTCATTCATTTAGTAGCCCTTCTTATGTGACTCCATCCACTCTCTCTCTCTCTCCAAAATAGGTTCAACTAAAGTGTTGCAGGTTTAATGGGTTGGTATTGTTGGAGAGGTGGATGGGGAAGAAAATAACATGGAGTTTAATTTTAATTGTTTGTGTTTATGATCCAATATTTGCATGGATATATTTCTGAGATGGGTTTAAATTTCTATGGTTTGATGTGTAAGCATCATGATGCTTTTTGGTGGCTCTAATCCAATTAATGGATTCAATCGAAATTACTTATCAGGTGATTGTCATACAACTGACCAGATATTTTGTTTGAAACTTATAGTTGGTTTCATTGTCATTTGTGCATAAATGTCAGATTCAAGAGATACATATGGGGCTTGGGTCCCACTTTCTTTTAGTGGGTTCTGTCACATGGAGTCATGGATTCATGTACATAAATTTCATAGATAGATCAACTGAGTCTTTGATCCATTTTTTTAATATATTTGTTTCTTTATCTTCAATAAACAATATCATTAGAACGTCGATTGTCTTTGGTTTGGGTTAGTTATGGAATGTTCTTTTGAACAATTCTTTTATCAGGTTTTGATTGTACATATGGGATCAAAGTAGTAATTCATTTGATATTCGAGTATTTTTCATTGGATTAGAACTAATGCGTTAGATGTTTATAAAATTCGTTGGCTTCAAGAACATGAGTCCAATGAGTTTAGTGAACCATATATTTTATCAGACCATTGATTACGATTCTGATTGTTTATTGCTTGGCATTGAAGACAAAAAGTTGGGGGGTTTGGGTTGTGTAACTTATTTTGTATTTTATTTTTATTTTTTTCCTGTGGGTTTGATTAGCTCCCTCATTCTAACCTCAATAAAAATTATAATCGTGTATATTATTGGTATCACAAGAAGTCATTTTCGAGCTTGAGTAGAGATTTTGAATTTAAAGTATTTATTAGTCTCTTGCTAGGTATGAGAATTGAGTGTGTTATATGTATATCTACATCGGTTAGGTTGTGTAGTTCTAATTCCTGAATGTTTACATGGAAATCATAACTTTATATGTTTAAGAATTTCAAATAATTGGAAGTTTTTTTCGCATTTTTAGCAGATTTTAAATTTTTGAACTATTATTTTTTGAGATTGATATAGTAAAAAAATTGTAGATAATTGAAAAAAAAAATTATAATAATTTTTTTTAACAAAAAAATGCATTTTTTTGTTTGAGGTTTAATTTTCTTCAAAATATTACAGGAAATTTAAACCTTTGTACTGTAATTGTTTTTTAAATGAAAAATTTAACTTTCTGGAATTATATTTTCAATTTTTTTGGTTGATTAATTTAAAACACGACATGACTAATTCGACTAATAATAATAACAAGTAATTAAACATGATAATACAAAAAATATGAGTAAAAATACGAATTAAGCAACAACATGTTACGACTAAGACGTGTCATGATCTTCACATAAATATGACACATAAAAGACACATCATTTTAGTTTTATGTCAATTTCGTATAATTTTATCGTATCATGCATAAAATTGTAACCCTATTTTTAAGTTCCTTATTTTATTCTCATTCATCATAAAATATTAAGCATGATATTGTATATATGCTATCAATTATAAATGCATACTTTATAATTTTTTAATCGAACGCCTGCACATGGCACGGATTACATACTAATTATACCTCTAATATGATAATATTAAAGATATTAATAACATTTAATACATTTATACTTTACTTTTAAAATAAGCATAGTTAAGTTACATAGAAAAAAGTTTTTTTTCTCTCCAAGAGTCTCATATTTTAACGTGGTAAACTTCCCTCATTAATGACGTGCCTATTTTCCACCTCTTTTCTCTCTCCCCCCTCTCACAATCCCACCTTTCTAATTCGTCCTCATTTGTTTCTCCTGTCACTCCACCTCCCTTTTTTCTTTTCCACCCTATCACTTCCTCTTCCTGGAGTCATAATTCTCCATATATATCCTCAACTATTATTGAGTTATTCTATGCTTCTTTTTTCCACGATGAAATAAAATTCTTAAGGTAGATTTGAATGCACTTTGCACAGTTTTTTTTTCAAATACGATGTTTGAACTGTATGCTATGTTTGTTTCTCTCTCTCTAAACTACATTCTTTAGATTAAACTACATGGTTTGCCAAGGAGCTACAAAGTCATCTCCAAAAGAGTACAAACCTTTTTCTAGCCTTAAATTTATGCGACAGGTTTTCATTGCTTTTTTTATAGTACACTCTCCCCTTTTTACAATTAGAAGAAGTGCTACATGCACCGGATATCATTTTTCTTTTACAATATAATCTACATGCGTGTGTGTATATATATAGGGGTGTCACCGTGTGTGCGCACTACTGTCTATAGTCAATTAAGATATGAAATATTCAGAATTTTGGGTTCTAATCTGGTTTACAGGTAAGCGACACGGAAAGTGAAGTCTTCACATGCTCTCTCATGTAGATAGCATGATTGCTACGTGTGTAGGCTTACCCGTGTCAGTAGATTCCCTGTAATCAATAGTGTGTATGTAAATACCAGTTATGTAAGACCATGTTTGATAGGCACTTAACCTCAAGGATTGTTCAAGTTGGTAGAGTCAGAGTGTAATTGTAAACTCAGGCACTTGGGTTTGAAACTTGACAGATACGTCTTGGGGCCACGGACCGCAAGAATTAAACGCCTGTTATAGAAAGCCTTGTTCGGGGAAGGAGGGATTAATCCGAGGTGCGCGCAAGCTGCCCGGAATTACCCTTCTTTACCAAAAAAAAAAAAAAAAAATGTTTGATAGGGACTTTTGTGATAGCAAATGTCCAAATTCCCTTCAATTTTCATCTTTTGTCACGTTTGATACATGTATTTTGTCTTGAAAATGAAATTTTCAAACCCGCTCACATGACCTCAAAATCTCGATATTCTTGGAATTCATTTCTTCCCCCCCCCCCCCCCCAAAGAAATAAATGGCAGGGCCAAACTTTCTTGGTTCTACCTTGGATCGAAGTGATATGACGGGAGTGGTTGAAGGCATTGAAACCTCTCTTAAAGGAGGTGAGCTGATTTCATCATCATTTATGCCAAGCTCTTTGGGTGAGAAAATAGACGGAGCTACATTTGAGGTAAAAATCATACACATTTCCCCCCACCATTGTTCGCTGCAGTGATGTTTCTTCTTCTTTGGTTTGTGATTACGCGTGAAAAGTGTGCTTGTGTAAGTACACAATCGTTGTTTTCGTTTCACCGCGATAATACAAAACCTTAAATTATGACTACATTTGCGAGGCAAGTCTAGCGGTAAGTCGGGTATCGAAATATCCACTGAGACGAGTTGCTAGAATTTATATGATTCAATATTCCAGAATAAAAGTGTAAAGAGGTGATTACAAACTAAAAAGAAAAAGATGCATAAAAGGGAAATGATTAACTTGGCGAGGGAAAATAAAGCTAGATTATGAAAGCGAGTAAAAACTATAGGTTGCGTCGAATACCCCTCACCCGAGTTAATTTGTATAAAATGGTTACATGGGTCGACGAGTTATTAAAAACGCGTCTTGTTTCGACAGTTAATTAAATCAAGGGTTGTCACGCCCCTAAATTCTCATAAAAGCCTAATAAGATTTTGGTGTCAATAAATATCCCGAAAATTACGCACGAAAGGTCGTAAGCACGGGACATACATGATATGCCCCGTCAAATCTCCTAGGTGAAATAACTAGGACAACGCATTCAAAATAGACCCTTAAATACCATCACCAAAGCCAAGCAACGCGTCAACCCGAGTGAGTTCCATTCAAACACAACATAATTTAAATTAACTAGAAAACATCTTAAAAATGCGGTAAATGGAAAGCGGTAAATAAACGCGGTAAATTTACACTACAAATCAAGTAATCAAAGCATGTAAACTAATTAACAAAGTATGTAAATCTAATTATCAAAGCAAGAAATAAGGAAATACACACTATATTAATGGGGAGGATGATGAATAGTGCAACATTTAACCCAAATGGGGTTTCAAATCAAGAACAATTGAAGAAGAACTCTCCAAAGCCCTCAAACCCTAAGCTAAACTATCCTAAAATGAATTATGTCTGTTTTTACAACAAAAATCCTTTACATAGTAAAAGGAATTAAATTATAAAAGAAAAGAAGAAAGAAAATAAAAGGCCAAAATATCTCAGAAAACAGGGTATCGATCGATCAATCCTCTGGGCTCGATCGATCGATGCTAAAATATCATGCCCACTATCTCCCCACGATGGATGAAAACTGAGGGATCGATCGATCGACCCCTTTGGTCAATCGATCGATCAAGAAGGTATGAGCCAAGGCAGCCTCCTGCAATGCTGTTTTGGCTTGAATGCAATTCTCCTCCGCTGAAATCGCCGTAACTTCTTCGTTATGAATCGAAATCGCACACAATTCACGGCCACGCGAAGCTTGCGAGGAGGGATACAACTTCCGTGAGATGTTGGGCCAGGTGCCCAATCTGTGAAAAGACTAAAATGCCCTTGAACGTGCGATCGCATACGAAAATCGAGCGAAATGCGTTCGAACTTCACACTTTGCATCCAAATACCTATAAAAGCTCAATTAATCCCTGCAAAATATGTTAACGTAGAAATCCGAGGTTTTCTAGTTAACGAGCATAAATATAGGGAATAAAATACCCAAGGGGGCTAAAATGCATCCGTTCGGAGGATGAAATATGCAATATTTGCGTATCATCAGTTTGTTTGCTTTGGAGGTAGCATTTTTTGCAAGATGTTGTTGGGAAAAAAGCAATTTGTTTTTCCAAACGTATGCGATTTTTCCAAACGATTTTTCCAAACGATTTTATGTATCTTTTTAAAATAAATTGTATGGATATGTTTATTTTCTATGTAGGTTCCATTTTATTAGCAAACGTTTTTTGCTCCATAGTTATTTATAGGTTCCATTTTTATTGGGTTTCATTGCTTCGTAGGTTCCATTTTATTGAATTTTTTTGTATGGATATGTTTTTTTTATGAGTATTTATTTTATAATGAAATGGTGATGGTGAATGGTGAAATAGGCACATTATAATGAAATGGTGAGATGAGTAACAAATACTTTATATAAAAAAAATGTTTGTGTTCTAAATACCGTATATTAACTTACTAGATAAAAGGAGAAAAGTATGTGTACTTGTTTTCGTTGAAATGGTCTCATTATGATGGCGCAATATGATTACAAAAAGAGGAATAATGTTATAATGGCGCAATAATATTATATTTTATTCAATTTATGTCCACCAATATAATGTAGTTTGTTTTATCATGTTGTGCGGAAAATAGGTTTGTTCGGATTTGGATTCCTTGGATAGCTACTCATTAGGTATAAATTTATTTCCTTCTATGTTTTAAATCATGTTATTTATTGTTGGATTAATAAGAGCTTTTACCAAATTTTATATTATTAAAGTATGGTTTGTTAAGAAATAAAACGATGTTTACAAACTGGGGCTTAAAAGTTAATTTATTTACGTTGACATAGGAATTTACTAACGAAATGTCGAGCACTGGATCAAAGCACATGCAACAACAATGAGGTTTGGTTTGGACCTTGGTCATGCAAGCAATTGTGCTTTTCCAATATATGAGGAGTCGCGACCATCTCTTAGTTAGGGCTCCCCATCGAAATTAGGACACTGATCGGGAAATGGCATTATATCGAATATTTAAAATGAGTGACCGGGTATGCCACGCATAACTTCAGATGAACATAGGGTCATTTGAAAGACTTTGTATTAGGTTATGCACATATGGACTGACTGACAATCATTCAGTTAAGGTTGAGGAACAAGTCGTAATGTTCCTTAACACCGTTGGACATGACGAGCGATATGTTTTCGAGACATTGACTTTCTTTAGATCTGGTTAAACCATTAGTTACTACTTCCATAGAGTTTTATGAGTATGCCTTGACTTGTTCAATGATTTAGTTACTAATGCAAGTCCAATGAATTCCCCTTACGATAATGGTAAGGACCTGCCTTGGTATCATTACTTCGAGGTTAGGATAGTTTCATTAATTACTTTTATTCCTTTACGTATGACTTTCCCATTTTTAAATTGATTTCAACCCATTTAGGATGCCGTTGGTGCAATTGACGGTACCCACATATTTGCTTTGGTTCCTACTGTCGACCAAGCGAGGTATCGCAATAGGAAAGGGGTAATTTTGCAAAATGTTTTGGCCGCATATACGTTTGATATGCGCTTCTCGTTTGTCCTTGCTGGTTGGGAGGGATCAGCACATGATGGTCGCTTACTTCGTAGTGCGATTCAACGGCAGGGGCATAAATTGACAGTTCCATTAGGTATGTTTAAAAACAAGTAACTTTCATTAGTAAAATATGAATAGGTATAGTAACACATTTTATTTAGAATATGCGTAGGTAAATACTACCTCGCAGATGTTGGATTCCCGTTGGTACCTGGGTTTCTATCCCCATTTCGAAAAACACATTATCAGTGAAGGGATGTAAGAGGACAACGACCTGAGAATAGTAAGGAGTTATTTAATTTTAGGCATTCATCTCTCTGTAATGTAATTGAGAGGTCGATTGGGTTATTGAAAAAAAGGTTTGCGTATCTAAGGCATCAACCTTTCCACGGGATTGAAATTCAAGAGAAGATTATTGTAGTTTATTGTGCCATTCAAAATTTCTTGAGGATTGTTGATGTTGAGGATGAATGCTTGGGGGACGAGGAAAGTGATAATGATGACATTACCCTTCCTCCCCTAAATGTGCCCAGAAATACCTTTGTATGAGCATATAACATTCACAACTGATGTTGCATGGACCGAGAAGAGAAATGCAATGGCTAATTTGATGTGGCAACAATATGATGCGAACCACAATGATACTTCTAAATACGAGTAATGATATCATTTTGTTACGATGTATTCTTTGTTTTGTAATTTTAGGTTGAATCTAGTGGATTTTTCAAATATGCCTTCATCAAACCAATCGGGTCTTCTACTTTTATGGTATCAAATAAAGAAATCCTCATGTGGCGTTGTATCTCAAGTTAAGGTTACATTGTCCGACAAAAACCATAACCAGGGACGATTATATTACACGTGCCCCTAATGTCAAAATTTTTTGGGTTGGACAAAGCATTCTCTTGAAGGCATGGATGCTAACTACGCAACCTTCAATCCCCATATTGAGCAAGCAACGTCTAGTATATCTAGTCAATCATCACTTCTTGTACGAGAACCCCCAATTGTCGACGATCATGTCATTATGCGTAGCTTGGTGGCCTTCAAGAAGCTATAAGTTTTAAAGACTCTTCTGCTAGTGGCCTTTACTGTTTTCATTTATTTTCTTATGATGTAATGGTGCTGAATCACCCCGGATATTAAACTTATAATGCAATGTTTAATTTACTATTTTCTAGTGATGTAAGGGATGTAATGGATGACATGAGACCTTTACTATATTCTAGTAGTCTTTTCTACTACTGATTATGTCTTTATATCTAATTTTCTCCCAAACTTTACTAATATATATGAGCTAATATATTAGTGACTCAGGGAGCACCTTGCACCTGCTCCAATGTAAATGGCCAATACTAATCTGAATACTGAAATGTCCAATACTAATCTGTTTGAATAATGCTCTGTTTTGGTATTGAAATGCATACTTAATTGTTGGATTGCATACTGATGATTTGAATGTTGTTGAAATGTTGAATGTTGTTGAATGTTGTTGAAATGCATACTGGTATGCATATTGATTTGAATAATTTGAATGCATCCTGATTTGAATACTCATGATTTGAATACTGATCTGTTTGAATTCATACTGATGATTTGAATGCATATTGATGATTTGAATGATTTGAATAATGAGACATTTCCTATTTTCTTGTATGGAAATCAGTATGTAAATGGAGGTATGCTAATTTGAATACTGAAATGGCCAATACTAATCTATTTGAATAATGCTCTATTTTGGTATTGAAATGCATACTTAATTGTTGGATTGCATACTGATGATTTGAATGTTGATACCAAATGAAAGTGATTTGAATGCATACTAATGCTACTGATTGTTATCGATATCCTATTGAATGATTTGATGTTAAATGATTTGAATGCATACTGATGCCAAATGATATGATATGCTACTGATTTGAATGCATACTGAATGCATACTAATGCTACTGATATGCTAATGGATATCGAATGCATACTATTGAATGCCAAATGATATGCATACTAAAATGCTACTGAATTTGCTACTGAAATTGCTAGTGAGAGTTGCATTATTTGCTACTGATATGCTACTGAATTTGCATTATTTGCATAATTTGCTATTGATTACTGGTATGCATACTAATATGCTACTGAATACTAGTAGGCATACTAATATTCCAAATGATTTGAATGCATACTAATATGCTACTGAATTTTCTGGATTTGTTATTGAAATTGATAGTGAATTTGAATTATTTGCTTTGGATATGCAATTGAATGCCAAATGTGATGAATGCATACTGAATGTATACTAATGCTACTGATATGCTATTGAATGCCAAATAATTTAAATGCATAATGAATGCATACTAATGCCTGATATGCTACTTAATATGCATCATTTGCTACTGAATATGCATCATATGCTACTGATTTGAATGCATACTATTGAATGCCAAATGACATGCATACTAAAATGCTACTGATTTTGCTAAATTTGATACTGAAATTGCTAGTGAGAGTTGCATTATTGTCACATGAATATGCATCATTTTGCATAATTTGCATCATTGGATATGATACTGAATTTGCATTATTGGATATGCTACTGAATATTGGCTACTGAATATGCATCATTGGATATGCTACTGAATTTGCAATATTGGCTACTGAATATGCATCATTTGCATAATTTGCATTATTTGCATAATTTGGTACTGATATGCATCCTCAGTATGCATTATTTGCTACTGAATACTGGTATGCATACTAATATTCCAAATGATTTGAATGCATACTAATATGCTACTGATATGCATACTAATATGCTACTGAATTTTCTGAATTTGCTACTGAAATTTCTAGTGAATTTGCATTATTTGCATTGGATATACTACTGAATTTGCATTATTGGCTACTGAATATGCATCATTTGCATTATTTGTTAGTGATATGCATACTCAGTATGCATTATTTTGCTACTAAATACTGGTATGCATACTAATATTCCAAATGATTTGAATGCATACTAATATGCTACTGAATTTGCTAATGAAATTGCTAATGAATTTGCATTAATTGCATTGGATATGATACTGAATTTGCATTATTGGCTACTGAATATGCATCATTTGTATAATTTGCATTATTTGCATAATTTGGTACTGATATGCATACTCAATATGCATCATTTGCTACTGAATATGCTACTGAATACTGGTATGCTAATTGAACTGCATAGCTATAGATATCATGGTGCTATCTATGTGAATTTGAACTGATGCTTCATATTTATATGTTGAAAAGTGATGGAGCATATTCGTAATCGCGTCCCATTTTGCCTGCCAAAACCAAATACAAATAATGTAGACCGACCAACAAACATGCAATCTTCGCAAGTTGAGATGAACCAAAAGAAATCGCATTTGCGATGGAGTGAGCTTATGGATGGGTTCCTCATCCATTCCCTTTGTGACCAGGTCCTCACGGGGCGGCAAAGGGTAGACAATGGATTTACTGCTGCACAAATTAAGGTTGTTATAGATACTATCGAAGAAGAATGCCATATTCGCATCGCGGAAAAGAATGTGAGATTGAGGTTGAAAACCCTAAAAAATGAATATATCGAGTTCCATGAGCTGTTGCAAGTCAGTGGATTCGATTATGACACAAATAGTAGTGACGTAACTGCAGATGCTAGTGTATGGGATGACTATACCGCGGTTAGTACAAATTGTTCAATCGACTTAACTTACAAATAAAAAATTTCTTAATTATCTACCAACCACATAAGGAATATGTTGAATTGACTTACTACGATTTTTACAGGGTAAACCAGATGGAGGGAAGATGAGAGGAAAGAAATGTATGTACTATGAAGAGCTACAAATAATCTTCGGGAATGACACGGCTACATGTGATAATGCAATATCCGGGGCAGATCAGTTCTCACCTATGGATGACACAGGGATAAAAAATGTGGAGTTTACTCCTGAAGTGTGCATTGACACTGACATTGAAACAACCGCTGTGCATGAGACGGACACCCAACCACCGTGTGGCCAGGAGACCGACAACCAATAATTGAGTGGGCACACTACAAAGCGTAAGGGTAAGGGGCCTAATGGAAAGCCTCGTCATCGCCGTGTGAACCCCCATGAAGAATGTACCCAAGCGCTGCCAGTCATTGCATAGTCATCGAAGCAGATTGCCACTGCAATGGAGCTTCAAATTGCATTGACTCTCAAACTCACGTTAACTGGAAGGGTATCCTTGAAAGGCTAGTGGGTATGGATATGGACGATGAGAATGTCATGCAGATGATGTCTTTATTTGAGGCCGACAATGGACTAGGTCGAGTGTTTATGGTATTCTCTGACTTTTCATTCACACGTACATGGGCCTACAACAAGCTCCGTAATCTGCCTTGATCAGATGGTCTATTAACTATTACTCACTATTATGCGTTGCTACTATTATGCTTTGATATTATCTCCGCGTATTCCGTTTTGATGCTTTTGTATGTGGGATTATTAGATAGTTTATTATCGCATGTAATGTTTTGTTCAAACTTTGCTCTACGTATTAGGTTTGTGTACGCTTTGCTCTAGTAAACTTTTGGGATGTAATGTTTTGTGGGATTATCAAAGATTGTAACCATCCTTTTATATTATGAACTTGAATATTTAGCATTTCAAAAGCGTAAGCTTGATAAATGAATCCATGTGCTTTAATAGTCAAAGTCATTACTAATTCAGTCTCATTACTTTCAACTACATATTGCAGAGTCATGTGATGCAAAAGCGCAAGCTTGATAAATGAATCCATATGCCTTAACAGTCCAAGTCATTACTAATTCAGTCCCATTACTTTCAACCCCATATAGCAGAGTCATGTGATGCAAAAGTTCAATATAAATATATGAACCCATGTGCTTTAACAATCCAAGTCATTACTAATTCAGTCCCATTACTTTCAACCACATATTGCAGAGTCATGTGATGCAAAAGTGTAATATAGATATATGAACCCATGTGCTTTAATAGTCCAAGTCATTACTAATTCAGTCCTATTACTTTCAACCACATATTGCAGAGTCATGTGATGCAAAAGTGCAAGCCTGATAAATGAACCCATGTGCTTTAACAGTCCAAGTCATTACTAATTCAGTCCCATTACTTTTAACAGTGCAAGTCTAATACTAGTATAAAGCAGACGGTAGTTCATTTCATATCACTCATTATCAAATGGCAAACCATAGACAAAATGACGATTTAAACCCTAGTAAAGGATGTCTGGATTACTTCAGCCCAAACATGGTAGCCAGAAACAAAGAGCCCATGAAGGACAAGCATAAATCTAAAGCATCAACATCATATGACGTTGGTCATGTTGACGATATTGCACCCATTTTGACTAACCCAGGAATTTACGAAGATCCCCACGGAGGGAGTTGGTTTGGGGAGAAAAGGGTTTTTGAAAACATGCCTATATGCACATTACATTATTTAAGTGATGTTGGCCATGTGATGAAAAAGTTACCTCCAACTAAATAAAATATACCATGCGATGATCATTTGAAATGGCCTAGGTTATATGATAGACGATGCGATTTAGAGTGCTACTGTAATTGGCATGATTTATCGGTGCCACAAGCAAAATCTTCAAATTATTGTAAAGATCCAACTAAAGATAGTGAGAGATGTATCTGTCTACTACAACGAGAAATTGAACAGATGGAAAAAAGATTAACGCACTGGCATTGTAAGAATTTGATAAATACTGAACTCGACGATCCAATTTATGCATCAGATCCGGAACTGCCGGACTACAAAATGGACGATTCCTCCATGGATTTTGTATAACATCTACCAAACATGTTGATGGGCAATGGGAATGCATTATGTTGCAATCCGTGGTTAACCAGGAAACCACGAAGTAATTAAATATACAACTTTCTCTTCTATGTGTTTATTATTTTTATTATGTCAGTCAAGGTTCTAAAAAACACGGGGCGTGACCAAGGCGTGGAGGCTAAGCCTTAAGCCTTAGAAGCCTAGGCGGACCTTGGCGTAAAAAGGCGTAAAAAGGCGTTTAGACATTTTTAAATATATTTTAATATTTTTTGACTATGACAAGGCTATTTAAAATACTAAATTGGTACATACCTTAAAAATATGTCTAAATATTTGTAAATTAAAATACTATTTTTTTAAAATACAAAAAAATTGCGTCTTTTCACGCTTTACTTCTAAAAAACTCGCGTTTTTTCACGCCTTACCCCAAAAAAACGCGCGTTTTTTCACGCCTTGCTCCAAAAAACGTTGACCATCGTTGACCACGCCTTGATCCACGCCTAGGGCCAAAACTTGGCGTATCAAAAAAGCCTCGCGCCTAGGCGCGTTTTTAGAACACTAATGTCAGTTGTAATGTTTAATTATGAGTCCTAAATTTATCGTTTATTATTATTTTTAAATCTCATTACAAAACAACTGTCAACAACCTTATGTCCAACTCAATGTGCTCTCATCAATAATAAAGACTTATTTTTATGCCAACTGCAATACTTTAATCCAAATCATTTGCTACCTGCTAATCCTGAAAATGAAGATAAAAATAATGATAAGTATTAAAATATATAGGATAACAAAAAGTGGACTATTAACAAAATACGTCAATTTATGTATTCACAAAACTCTCTATTTCCATGACAAATTTTGGCTATCAAATACCAAAACTAGGAATATTGTTGTTTTTCAGTAGGCAAATTTTGTCTATCAAACACAAAAACTTGAAAATTACCGAATTTACCAGCATGCAAATTTAAGCTATCAAACAGTCGAAAATTTTATTTTTCAGGTCAAAATTTGCATGGATAAAATTTTTCAGGGCAAAACTTTCCATTCTACCTCTATTCCAAGTTTTCTATCAAACAGGGCCTAAGAGACGAAACCCACCAATAATGGGTTTGGTCCGTCTTATTTATATTTGAAGTCTCTTTTGGTACCACTTTTTCCTGTAATGTTTTTCATTGAGTCCATATTCTATTGTAAATGAATACAATTAGTTACTCATCATGTAAGCAGATATTTTATTTGCGTAAAAAGATTGCTTGAATATAGTACAAAAAGTTGGAATTGTATCTCACAATAGTTTTTTTTTTTTTGGCCGATCACAATAGGTTTTTACAAGCTATATATGTTTGTGCGTGTTTGTGAGTAATGATATTTCATTTGTGAAATGGCTTTAATTTTACAAGATGATTTAATATTTGATTGTATATATGTATATATTATAAATATTTTATTTATGTGGCTCGCATATTGTGCGATTTACATACTAGTTATAATGGATGTTTCAACCACTTCAAAATATTGATTTTGGGGTTATGATTAGATTAATGTGAAGACTATGTAATACACAAATTAATGATTATTTGAATGTAGTAATTGGAAGATTGGGTATTAACATTGAATCTACCCTCTTTTCTAGCCTTCCAAAGTACCCACACAATTAGTGTTGGAGTTTTGTTATGGAAAGAACGAAATATATTAATTAATTTCTGCAAGGCACGTTCTTGGAACGCTTTCTTTTAGGGAAAATTTCTTCCAATCCGGTTGAGACAGAACCGCGAGTACACTATGTGTTTTATAGAATCTGCCTTCAGGATACAATGCAGTGTATGAACAATTGTTTGATTCAAACTATGTACTGTTTGATCAAACCGAGAACACTTTGAATTTTATAACTTGATAATGCCAAAATATAGAGGACGGAGAGAGGAGAAATTAGTAATTTTCGGTGTCCAAAACAGAGGCCTGAAACTCTTTTTATAGCCATTTCTGTGACTGTTCTTCAACAGTCACAGCTATTCATGTAGTGACTCAGCAATCGTTGGATCGTGCCCGTTTGGAACAACTTCGATCTAACAGTTCAAATTAGGCATCCCATCATAAGCGAATGGACATCCCATACACGAAACGCTACGAGTTCATCTAACGGTTTAGATCAAGTCGCTTCGAATTTTAAACCATTTGATCGGATCGTTTAATCACAACCGTTGATCTGTTTTACCTCATCAAAACTTTAGGCTCCCACGCTCCAAGAGACGATGCGCCCTAAGTCGCCCAATCGCGAGCCGCGCTTACGCGTGTCGCAAGCACCACCGCGATGCGTAAGATCATAGCCTCTTGTTTGACTTGTCAACTAAGAATCATACTACTTTTTGTAGTATTATTCCAATGTGGGACAATATGAAATTTTGAGTACTCTCATATCTTTCACCTCCATTTGCTTATAATTCAACCTTCTAAAATAAAACCCAAACTATATTTAAAATAAAACACCAATAATATAATAAAATATTAACAATTAAAAATTAAAATAAAACATCAATTAATATAATAAAAATATTATATCATATTAAAATTTATCCAACAATTGCTTGACGAAAAAGAGTCCTAACCAGAAGTCACCACAATACAAATATGTCTGAGAGTGAGTTATCGACTTTGGTGCACTCCTTATATTTTTTATGAAAAGTATTACCACACCAAGTTGACCAAATTTCCTTCAACAAAAGTATGCTCCATGTTTCAATTACTGAACTTCTATGACAACCACATTTAGATGCCAACTGATATCCCTTATTTAATTGAAAGTTGACACTTTCAATGATTACGAGTTTTAAGTTCACGTATAATTTCGTGATTTTGAATTTAACGTTTTTTGTTTCTAAATTAGTGTTATTTTAATTTGGTCTAATGTTGTTTTGGGATATCTCTGTGCTGTTTTTTAATATCATGTTTTTTTTTAATTTAATTTTAATTTTATTTTAATTTAGTGTGATTTTCAAATTACCCATTTTCCATTTTTAATACTGATGAATAAAAGATTGGAGAAATAATAAATAAACATAATGAAGTGAGAAATCTAAAAAAGGGAAATTTACTATCGCCACACTTCAAGTATCATACAGTAAATAGATTTGTAGTTTTGTTTTGAGTATATTTTACATCGAAATGGCATTAAATTTGCACACTTTTTTCTAAGCAGATTACCATGTCCTAAAAATTATTTGGCATTATAGGGATACAATTTTGGAAGAGTAGTCCCACCCAACCATACAAACAAATTTATATTATCTTTTATAAATTATTGTCCTTGCGTCATATATTAACAGTGTCAACTGAATACGTGTCATATGACGTTGAATCCATAAATTATCAGTACTTTTTTTTTTGGGTCACCGTCACGTGACACATATTCGGTCTGTACTGTTAATACGTGAGTCTAGAAATTATAGGGTAAATTATAAGCATTTTCTCTCTCATTTTTAGGTTCACCGTCAGGTGATACATGTCCGATTCGCACTCTTAAAATACGAAATGATATGCACAAAAGAAGTACTGAATATATATATATATTGAAATGACAATCACATATTGATAAATGACTGAATAAATAAAATGATAAAATTATTGTGGATGTGGCAGGATGTTACATAGATTTGCAAAAAAGTTGATCAAAAAATAACATATTTCGCGATATAATATGTATATAATCATACCTTTCTAAATTAGTATTACAGTGATATGGTTGGCATCAATAGGTATTAGTTTTATTTTCGAAGTTTAAAGATGGTGTGCTACTGGTGACGATAATTATGGCTGACAAACATGAAGCATGCTTTTCATAATGAACGCCGAAGGCTGTTTAGGAATGTGAATGTGAATGAGAATAATAAATACCCTTTCGTTTATGTAGTTTATGCGTAACTTTTGGGGTCAGTTAACCAAACTAGGATGTCAAAATTTGACCAAGTTTGTCTATTCAAACTTCAGAGTTTAGCAGCCCAGCATAGTCTCAATTGGAGCCTAGGCTGAATTTGGCCCCGAGCTTGAGTTTCAAAAAGCTTACCCTAGGGGCTACACTTGGGTCTTAGATCAATCAAATCATGCGTTTACTCCCTCACAAACATTTCTTTTTTCTTTTTTCAATTCCCTTCTTCTTTTCTTTTAAATTCTTGAAGACGAAAAAGCCCCTTGGTAATCCTTTTTGAATCTAACACAATTAGGAAAATACCATATAAATACGGATATGATATGACGTGATTTTTTTACTTTTGACTTAATTACAGCTGGCCCCTTTTAACTTCGTGTATTGCACTAAAAAATATTTTTCATTTTTCATGCAAATAGTCTTGTCTTTTTATAAAATAATTGCATAGGGTCATTTTATCGGGTGTCGAAACTTGTAAATGTATTTTGCAGACCGTTTTGCCTTTCGTTTTTTAGTTTCTATTCTCCATTGCTTTGCTTTGTACGAGTGATCTTAATCGACTACTACAAGAAAAAATCTTTTTATAACGCTTTAAAGAATTGGCTTTATGACATGTATTAAAAAATATCTTTAAAAGTGTAGTATTATTACTATTTTGATAGATTTATAAAAAAACGTCATTTTATAATTATTGATATTACTTTATATGACACTTTTAAAATAACAATCGTATTTAATTTGACTTATTATGACATTTTTTGGGAGTATTTAGGTATACCAATATTTTTATGACGTTTTAATTTCCTCCAAAGAAAATTTAAGCGTGTTCTCTTCCCGCACTCAAAATTTTTGCAGACTTTTTTTTGCTCCTTTACGAAATCGAAACCCTCCTTTCTCTCTCAGCTCCCCACTTCTCTCACCCCCCTCTCTTTCTCTAACCCATCCCTCTTAATGGTTATCGGCCCCTCCCTCCTACTCAACCAACTGATTTTCTTCATTTTTTGTTCACTTTTTAGAGCAATATTTCGCCGTTGAGGGAATGTACACGAGCCAATTTGTTTTCAGTGGGAAGAAGACCAATCTCATAGTCGGTGATCGTGGTTGTTTGCAACCCAAATAATGAAAACTCTAGGTATTACAACTAATATCAACTTTTTTTTCTTTACATGCTTTTATTTTCCATATGCTTTTAAATACAATATTATTATCTCCTTTAAATATGGCATTAATTAATCAATTTTAATAATTTACCACAAAGATTGTGATCTCTGAATGGGTAGTGTTAACGCAAAAATTCTCCATCTAAAATGACACATGTCATCCTACTTGGCAATATTCGACACCCGAGGAGAGTTGGTCGGCATTCGAGGAGAGTTGGTCGGCACCCGAGGAGAGTTGGTCGGCATATCAACCAGGAAGATCAAAGGATAACTACGCATTTAATGTGCATTAATGAAGATGACAGCGCATTTAATGAGCCTTAATGTACATTTATACTGTATTAATAGATGACAACACATAGCATACCAAGCAATTCAACAATTAGATTCGTTGAATGTAGACATAAATGTCTATATACAATGAATCTCTTTATTTTCCATCACTATAAATACATGTATTCCCTTAGTCAAAAGGGAAGAGATCTAAGAGAACCTAGAAACCCCATACACAAGATACACATCCTTTCTCTCTCTATACCCTATGGTGCTATTGTAAACCCCTGGGAATAAAATAACAGTGGACGTAGGCTTTATTCATAGCCGAACCACTTTAAAAATCTTTGTCTCTTATGTGCTTGATTGGATTGCTTTCATCTATTTATCTGTGATCATAAAAATGAGATTCGGTCCAGTTTTTTGCATCAACAGATTGGCGGTGTCTGTGGGAACGTGTTACAAGCGTTGTTCTCCATCAAAAGCTAAGTTTATATATTCTCTATGTATAATCAATTATACATACATCTTTTGATTCAATCATGATTTTTATGTTTATATACATAAATTAATTGTCCAATTTTTATCTGAAAAATATTGCATATCATGATTTTAAAATCATAACTGTTAGATTAATTCTTATTTAGAAATTTGAAAAATAATGGATTTCATAAATCAGAACTTTTTGCTTGATTCTCAAGTTTCAATTTTATATCATGGAATAAATATTTTAAATAATTACATATACCAATATATACGACGGTGGTAAGATTTGATAATTTTCATTATAAATTTTGTAAGATCTTTGATGTCTATTCAAATTCCCATCATATTTTTAATCAGAGAATGTGAAAAGGTTAAAGACAATAAAAAGTTTTCTCATGGAAATCATGACCCAGATCTATTTTCTCTCTCTTCAAGTTTGAGTCTCTTTGCATTCATTTTTATGAACTATATACTTAATTTGGTTCATCTTCCATCTATGTCAATAAAGTCTCATTGACTGATTTTTGATATAAATTTGGTAATAACTTCGATCATTCAGCATATTTTTAACTCTCTAAATAGGGAATAGGAAGGGATCAATATAAAAAATAATTTTCTCTCACCTGAAAAACCATTACCCACCTCTTGTAAAAGAGGACCAATAAAACAAATCATGACCATATTAAGACTCTCGGCACAAATTTGATATGTTGGCCCCTCGTTCATCACATCACAGGGTTTCTTTGTCGAAATCACACGATCTAGTGGATTAGATGAGTATTCATTTAATTAACATTCTTAATGCTTAGATTTTACATTGAATGTTATTTTTCTTATCTAAGGATTCGAGATATTCTGGTCAGCCATCCATATTGTTGGTCGACATCATCTTGGGCCATCTTTTATTAAAGGGAAGCTTAACCAGACCATTTTTGTTTGTCGAAGATAAGATGAAGAAGATCCATCAGCAACGTTGAAATAATTTTATCCAACTATGAGGTATCTTATTATTGGTCAGAGACTCATATTGTAGCTCGGTGGAACCAATTGCAGGTCGACGATCATCTACTTCTTGATCGACGACATCTCAGTCTTATTCGGAGGATTCAATTTACTGGTCGGCAACTATCCAATCATCCACTTTTTGGTCGGTGACATCTAATGTTGTTCGGTGCTGTCAATGCACCATTTTTGTTGATCGGCGAAATTGCTCAGCTGGTCGGGGACCATTTGCTTCTTGGTCGGAACCGTATATTCTATAACTTGAGATATCCTTAAATGTTGGTCGGCAACATCCATGCCGTTTGTCGGCAGCAGTAGAATCTTGGGGTATTAAAAAATACGAAGCACCCCAGATATTTCTTTAAACACGAGTTCAGCTCGGGGACAAACATGGGGCTTAAGTCTTTTTTAACTTGTGATCACCCCAAAAATATTTTTAAAACCAAGTGATAAATAATTTTCAAACAACAACTTATACCTGATTAGTTGTTGGAGATTAAATAACTTTACAAAAAACTCTACGTCTTATTTATGATGCATATCTGATAAAAATTTGTCCATCTCACACACATTTGGCATAAAAATATTATTTCATATTTTGAAATTTTTATTATTTTATGCTGATACACATCACATATTGTTTGGCTGAATAATTATTCTCATAATAATAATTATTTTCTCTAGTCGAGACAGGTGCTCGGGAAGCTTATTAAAATTTCATAGGGACGAGATTCAATCCCGATGAAAGCTCTCGTAAACCTCTGGAAAGGTAGTATTGCTCGACATCAGGCAATTGTGCCTCGACATATCAACCAACATATATTATTTCATTTTTTGAAATTAATATTTTTATTTCTCAAGAATATACATATCATATATTGATTGGATGAGTAAATTATTCTCACGACTAATCAATTCAGCCTACACAAATGGTAGAGCAAGATATTAATTTTTACAGGTACAAGACTCAACGCCGACGAATGCTCGGAAACAATCTGGAAAATATTATCATTGCTCAGCATTATGAAATTTCACCTCACCAAGGAACTATATATTTTATTATTGCTTTGATTTGTGCTCAAGCACGAATTATTCTATATATCCGTTCGGATTCATATTCTATATTCATCTCTTCATGGAGCTCGGCGAAATACTTATTATCATATTCAGCTCCGAGAAAAAGCAACAACAGTTATTATATTTCACCCCCAACGGATAGTTGATCGGGACAATTCTTATTTATATTCAAGCTTAGATATCAGCTCAAGCACAAATTATTCTATATATCCCTTGGGATTCATATTCTATATTCATCTCAACATGGAACTCGGCGAGATACTTATTATCATATTCAGCTCCGAGGAGAACTATAGCATTTATTATATGTCACCCCCAACGGATAGTTGGTCGGGGTAATTCTTATTTATATGCAGGCCCTGCAAAGTTCTCGGCCATATTCTTATGTTCTGGAAAATATTACTCTTATTCGGCATTATGCAATTGTGCCTCGACAAGATACTTATTCAGCTTTAAGAGAAATACAACATTAGTTGTATTTCACCCCCAACGGATAGTTGGTCGAATAATTCTTATTTATATTCAGGCCTGACAACGTTCTCGGCCATATTCTTATGTTCTGGAAGATCTTATTCTTGTTCGGCATTATATAATTCTACCTCGACAGATCAACGAGGCACTTTATTATTTTTAATTATTCTTTATATCTATTTGGATGCATATTTTATTCTTATTTCAGCATGAAGCTCGAGAAATATTTATAATCATATATTCAGCTCCAAGGAGGTCTCCAACATTTATATTATCTTATTCCCAATAATCTGTTGGTCAGCTCCAAGGATGTCTCCAGCATATATTATTCCCAACAATCTGTTGGTCGGCTCCAAGGATGTCTCCAGTATTTATTATATTTTATTCCCAACAATCTGTTGGTCAGCGCTGAGGAGGTCTCCAACATTTATTATATTCCCGACAATCTGTTGGTTAGCGCCGAGGAGATCTCCAGCATTTATTATATTTTATTCCCAACAATCTGTTGGTCAGCACCGAGGAGGTCTCCAGCATTTATTATATCTTATTCCCAACAATCTGTTGGTCAGCGCCGAGGAGGTCTCCAACATTTATTATATTTTATTCCCAACAATCAGTTGGTCAGCACTGAGGAGGTCTCCAGCATTTATTATATCTTATTCCCAACAATCTGTTGGTCAGCTCCGAGGAGGTCTCCAGCATTTATTATATCTTATTCCCAACAATCTGTTGGTCAGTACCGAGGAGGCCTCCAGCATTTATTATATATTATTCCCAGTAATCTGTTGGTCAGCTCCGAGGAGGTCTCCAGCATTTATTATATCTTATTCCCAACAATCTGTTGGTCAGCTCCGAGGAAGTCTCTATCATTTATTATCAAAAATGTATTCCTCCGGGAAGTAAAACTTGTATTCCTCCGGGAAGTAAAACTTGTATTCCTCCGGGAAGTAAAGCTACTTGTATTCCTCCGGGAAGTAAAGCTACTTGTATTCCTCCGGGAAGTAAAACTTGTATTCCTACTGGAAGTAAAACTATATATTCCTAAAAATGCCAACTTATGATGGTTAGGAAGTAAATCTATTCCCAAAAATGTCAACTCAGGTTGGTCGAAAATAAGAAGCTGTCAACTACAGTTGGTCGGAAACATTTTATGAGTATGTGAAAGCGATCAAGCAAAAAGCATTCAAAGTTCACATTCCACACTTGGGGGCTCTATTAAAAATCCATTCGTTCATTCGGTGGCACATTCTCATAACATCATGCAGTCGAGCATCAAATTCAACTCCACAAACTCACATGGTCGGGGCCCCGACTAATCATCATTCAGGAGTTGTTTTTCTTGCTCAGGAATTATTTTTGATATTGAAGTTCAGGAGGCTATTGAAGTTCAAGAAGTATATTGAAGTTCAGGAGGTATATTGAAGTTCAGGAGGCATATTTAGGAGTTATTATGCACATGTTATTGAAGTTCAGGAGTCAGATTCAGCATTTACAACACTGAGATCTTTACTACTACTGTCCCGACCAACATTGAAGAAGAAGTTGTATGAAAATGTTTCGAAGTCCACCACTAGCTTGGTACTAATTAGATTGAAGAGTTGGGTTCAAAAGCTAGTATGTTACTCGACAAAGTATTCAGAGGATCATAAATCAGAAGAATCAAGCATGAGAAGTTAGCACTCAATTGCTCGGCACAGGAGGCAGTTGGTCGACTAGCAAACCAATCAACATACTTGAAGATTATGACAAGCTAAAAGATGCATACTATGGCATGGATGCATCCAAATTCCCAGGGGGTGATACATAGCATACGGAGTTCCTCAAAAGAAAGATTAGCAACCATCGATCAGCCTCCATTATATGTAGTCCAGGAGATAATGCACTTTATGTTGAACAAATCAAGAAGGTAGATCAAGAATTTCACGAGCACCGAGCAACACTGCAGAATAAATACTTCATCCTTTCAAGTAAACCATCAAGCATGGAGCATTGAGGGCTTCTGTTAAAGCAAAAATTCTCCATTTACGAGGACCAATAAGAAAAGGACACATGTCATCCTACGTGGCAATATTCGACACCCGAGGAGAGTTGGTCGGCATTCGAGGAGAGTTGGTCGGCACCCGAGGAGAGTTGGTCGGCATATCAACCGGGAAGATCAAAGGATAACTACGCATTTAATGTGCATTAATGAAGATGGCAGCGCATTTAATGAGCCTTAATGTACATTTATACTGTATTAATAGATGACAACACATAGCATACCAAGCAATTCAACAATTAGATTCGTCGAATGTAGATATAAATGTCTATATACAATGAATCTCTTTATCTCCCATCACTATAAATACATGTATTTCCTTAGCCAAAAGGGAAGAGATCCAAGAGAACCTAGAAATCCCATACACAAGATACACATCCTTTCTCTCTCTACACCCTATGGTGCTATTGTAAACCCCTGGGAATAAAATAACAGTGGACGTAAGCTTTATTCATTGCCGAACCACTTTAAAAATCTGTCTCTTATGTGCTTGATTGGATTGCTTTCATCTATTTATCTGTGATAATAAAAATGAGATTCGGTCCAGTTTTTTGCATCAACAGGTATCTTTCAATAATACATGTTTGCTACTGTTGAATTAATGGATCACTGTATAATTCTATTGAAATTAGAAAATGGAACTATGAATTACTAATGCTTTTAATTATGCTGTTGGTATTACATTGAAATTTTTATCAAAATCCGTAACTCATCAACATTTTTTTCATTTTTTGGCGCGTTCTCTTCCCTCTCACTCTAAATTTTCAGGACTTTGGCTCCGATACTTTTGTTGAGATTTTTAAGTATTTACTTTCCATTCAACTTGCCTTTATGTCTTTTTCCCATGCTTCTCAATCGTTATTCGTTTTGATCTTAGGACCCATAACTTCATCATAGTCAAGTTAGTATCTAGAACCCGAACATTTAAAATGACACTGTGGAACAAGGACATTGCAGAACTATTTGCTTCAAGAGGGTACATGTTTGTACAATTTTTTGCCTTGATGCCGAGTAATATATATTGGATAAAAATTAATTAAGGATTTCACAGTGGAGTTCAAAACATCAAATACATCTTCATTGCAATTATATCCATCTAAAAAAATAGTGGAACCAGTTTACTGCCAAGTTTTAGAAGGAGCAGAACTTTGGATTGTAGTCCATCTCTTTTGAATCTTCAGTCAATTTATTTTTAATATTAAGTACTTTATGATTGATGATAAATTGCATTATTTTTCTAAGCTACATTTCAACCATTGATGCGTTGCCTGATCTCATAAAATAGATATAGCCATATATGATATTGAGTTCCAGTAGATGTATCTAGGAGTGCTAGTAAACAAGAACAAAACTCAACTTAATTAACAAACTCAAACAATACCTACAGGCCTAAGGCCATCTAAGGACTCAAAGCACAAAATCCCACACTCAAACCCTCATAATCAAACACTCCCTACTCCACTGATAAGAACCTCCACTCTCTTGGTTCCTAGTTATGTCCATTAGTTAGTCATTAATCTATGTCCGAAGGACACAAATTAAAAATAGCAGTATTTTTGAGTTTATGTGTTTTTACAATTTGTTAAATTCCTATTGCCTGTCAGGGGCATTACCCCTGCTAAGATTGTGCTCATAATGTGTTTCCATAGGTCACAATATATATGTATACATATTATTATATATGTTTTGGCATGTTCTTACTTATGCAAGTTGTTTCCATTAGCTGTAATGCAGTTTGGAATTATTCGATGTCCATTCCGCATCAATGTTAGACTTGTAGCAACGGATTCTGCAGCCAAAATTTCTTTCAGAATACATAAAAGAAGTGTTGGAAAATTGGAACTTAAATGGGTATTTAAAGTTGTTCAGATTTTTCTGGACAGATTTTTGAGCAACTTTGAGCTCAAATTTAGGTGGGACCCACACTACGGAAATTGTGGGACCATATACGAACGCGTTCACCTCCGCAAGGAGATTAACGTAGTATATTCATATGTCCAATTTCAATAAGTTATGAATGATAATTATGTCCCCAAAGTGACTCACAAAGCAATGGAAGTTAATGAATTGGGTGTGTTTTAACTCTTGTCCCACATTGGAAGAGTAGTGGAATTTTGATGAGTTAATAACACCCCAAGTATGGACTAAGGCTTGGATGCCTTGGGGGTATCCCAACTCTTTGAAGGGGAGATGACCTAAGCTATGCTCGGGTTGACTTTCGGTCAAAAGTCCACACGCGCGCGTCCGTCCGGCCGGCTTGGGCTTGGGAAAATTCTTAAATTTTTGGGCCGAATCTAATTAACTTTCTGGGCTTTAATTAATTAATTACGGAATTAATTAATATTTAATTAACTGATAATCAGTTAATTCCAAGAGTCAGCAGTTAACCAAATTAACTGCTTTGACAGTTAATTTCGGTTTTGACTGTTCCCAACAGTCAAGACATTTACTATAAATAAAATGTTTCCCCCTCAGTTTTAACTACTGAAAAAATTCCGAAATTGCTACTGCATTATTTCCTCTGCCCAGAAAATTATTTTCTTCATTTTCTGCATTGCATGTTCTTGGTTGTGTTGAGTACAAAACACAGAAATTGTGTTCGCTGGGATTAGTCATTGTTGTGCTGCTTGATTAAATCCGAAAATCCGTTCTATCTTGGGAGGCAATTATTCGTTAAACTCAAGCACGTTGGAGGAATAATTTTGTCTTAAGGAGACTGTTCAACAGGGCTCGGATTTCTTTCTAATTATTATTATTTCTGGAAATTCTAATAAGTATTTCATTTCTATAATTCTGTTTCTATTCTGTCATTGTTCATAATTCTGTACAATTATTATTTATAAGAGCATCCGTACTGGAGGGATGCAACGAATGGTAAAATTAGCAACTGAAAAGGTGAGTTACCTTTCGTTCAGGAGCAGGCTACACAATGGAGATTGGTATAAAAATATAAGCATGAGTTCCTACGAACATATGATGTTCGTCAGAAGTAGAAAACTTTTCTTGCGAACAACATTTGTTCGTAAGAAATTGTTAGGGACAAATGTTATTCGTAAGAACCCGAATATATTAATAAAATAAATATTTGTATTTCTTACGAACTTCTGAAGTTCGTAGGAAGTTCCTACGAACAAAAGAAGTTCGTAGGAAGTTCCTACGAACTTCAGAAGTTCGTAAGAAGGTTTTACTGATTCAGCAGCCAACCAGTAAATTTACAAATCCCTTACCTTTCCTCTCTCTTGTTTTGCCAATTACCTTCCCCCATTGCACGCCTACAAATTTGTAACTTTACCATTTTTTTTGTCCAAACCTTCCATTATTGTGGATGCTCTAAATAGTAGACATAAGAAGAAGTTGGCTTTTTTCTGTGCCTACTTCACCTAGAACCTTCCTCTCGTCCAACAATAAGGTACCGCTGTTACTTCGATTGTAACCCCCGAAATTATCAACTTTTGTTCAACTCAAAATGACAACCATATATCTATCAATGTCATGGCATTGTGCGATCTTAGTGTTACACCATTAGAGATAATATTAAACTGACATCAGTAGCTGGCTATGTATATGTTTCTTCTGCTAAGTGATCACTGGTCTAACCCTAGAAGTAAGGTATCTAATATTTTTCTAGCGTATTTGTTTCCTTATTTTTTTTAGCATTATTTCAAATATATCTGGGTGTCTGATAATAAACATGAGTATCATTTTCTACATATAAGAGAGTTATATTTGTAATTCAAAGTTATAGTCCGGATATAGAATGATCTCTATTCTTTTTAACGAAGATAAAATCCTTAATCTATTTTGTTGAACATTATATTTTATTGCGTATGAAGTCGCTTACTAAAAGATCTATCCATCTGTAATAGGGAAATACTACGCTCTGAATTAATGTGTGGATATGAGGAATTCAAGTCGGGGGTCGACTTATCGTCAAGTGTTGTCGAGGCTGATGATGAAGAATCGAAGCTCTTACTTTACTTTCTAACTTAATTGAAGGAACGAAAACAAAAGCACGCGTCCAAATTACTAGAAAATTTAGGATGCTTGGAAGAAGATATTAAGGAGATTAAGAGAATGCATACATTAGGAATACCCTCAAATCGGGTGACGAAGGCCTTACCTGATTCGAGAGAACAATATTCCTACCCTAGTGTTCACATAAATATAGGTGTTTACCTTAAATCATTCTCAGTGCCAAATATGAGTTAGCTTGAATATGCATACTTCCATAAAAGATCCCAAATCAATTTTGTAAAAATCATAGTCATGGAACGACCTGATAATACTTGCTAAAGAATCGGTTCCAAATTGAAAACCAGGGACGCAAATCAGAAATGAAGCTTCACTACACCATATGGACACTAATTTTTTTTACTATTATTAACGGATCCAGCCCATTAGAAATATCTAACAGATATACTGCGTTAGTAATGTTACATAAGCATTGCAAAATCCAAGAAGTATAATTATTAATTTATTTCCTAGAAAAAAACACGCGCGAGCGGGAAAACCCCCCTCTTATTTTCATTGAGTTCAATAGTTGTAACAAAAATCACCCTCTCCGACAACCTTTCTCACTCGCCGCCGACCGTCTCAAATTCCCCCTCTCAATTGTCGAAACCTGAGCGCACAATGAGGTTTCAAAAACCCTGTGTTGGACTCCTTGTAAGTATTGGAAATACGAAAGGCAATGCTATTGAAACCCTCCGTAAAGGCAACACTTCCATCAGTCAAACACCGTCATTCTCGGCATTGAGAAAATAAGGTCAAAATTGAAACTGTTACAGTGATCAATGGGATAAATCGAGTACACGAGAAATACTTTGATGATACCTTCGAGTACAGGTATTCAATTGTATTTTTCAATAGGTTTTCACAATTATATTTTCAACTTGCTCTTTGTGATCAAAATCTTTGGTTTTTAATTTATTTGATTTCACTAATAGGCATGTTGTTCTTCCTCCTAAATTGTCTAAACTTTTACCTAAGAATCGCCTTTTCTCTGGAGTAAGTAATAAATTCACTCAATTGTCTTTCTTGTTAATGTTAAGGTTTGAGAACGTTTTCATTTTAATTTGAATCACTTTTTAGAATTAACTAAACGAGAAATTGAGATACTTATTGATATGTTTTGCCTTTTTTATGTGCTTCATTAAAAACAAATTCGTATGACTTGTTTTGTTTTCTTGTAATTTTGCACTTGAAGCGGAGGCATAATAAGTTACCTAAGTTTATTTATATGCTTATAGTTCTTATTTGATAGGCTAGGAAAGCCTCTTCAATATCATCCTCTCTAGGTACACTTGAGCTAATACAGTCCAAACAAGAAATTGCATGCCATTTTATTTTTATATTCTGGTATTCAATACTATGTTGGGTTTTCTTTTGATAGATAGGTTCTTAAGTTTTAGTTCAGACAAATCGAAAATCACCCATGACGTTTCGGTTATCATTTGGGTCTAAAAGGAACAAGATTTTGATTCTATCGCCAGTCAAAGAGAGTAATGGTGACCGTTCGATTGATGGGTTGCTCTTAAACCTTACTTGTCACTCTCTCGCTTCGCAACCACTTTTCTTAATTTTGGTACGATCCTTTTTTTCTATTATGGCTTGTTGATTACTTTATTTAAATTTTTATGCCTAATATTCTATTGGGTTACTTGTATTTATGATTTTTGGTTTTAGGGGTGGGTGGGAGGGGGGGGGGGGGGGGGGGGGGGGGTTGTGAGAGGAATTGAGTTGTTGCATGGTGATGATTTTCTGGGTTGAGATAAATTGGATTAAGTTGTTTTCATAATGATAGTTTTTTTTCCTTGACTTCTTTTTTCGTAATTTTTTTTAAGTTATATTTTCTTTTTGTTCACTCAGGTTAGAGAAATTGATGTGTTATTTCTTGTTGGTAATTAACTCTATTTTTTAATTTGAGGTGTTCATACAAAATTAGCTCCATTTTTAATTTAAAAATTTGGGTTCTCACTCTCATCTATACAATTTATAACACATCACTGTTTTCTGTATCTAGAGTTTTAAACTTTCGGACCACAAATAATTTTTTTGGAGTTTATCACTGTTCTCATATTCAAATATTGTGATCCATTTTTTATGTAGAGCAAAATTAAAATCTTCTATTATTGTTATTGGGTTCTTATCCATATATTTGGTATGACTTCATGATTGTGCTGAAACATGAACTTTGGTTGTGGTGGTTATCTGATAAGTAATATGCCTGGTGGTAGTGGGTTGTTTAATTTTCTATTACAGAATTTACTAAGTATGTAGAACAAAACCATTTGACTGGAACCTATTGTACTTTCTTTAGACTGAAAATATCTTTAATGAATTTGATGTGATTAGAATAATGCCAATTTATAATGATTTATTATTGTGATAATAAAAATTTCTTCAATGTCAATGTTAATTTATTATCTCATCTCCTTAGTTTTGTTCATTCCTACCAGTAAAAAGTTACTTTAGTTCTGGCTTATGATTAATTCCTGTTATGATACAGAGACTTATACCATTATGTTTGACCCTATTGCGATTGTAGTTGCTGTTGTGATTCATTCTCATATTTTTCGTGGATGAATTTATACATAAGTCTTAATGGTGGACAAAGGAAACATATACGACAATAGTAAAACACATTGTCATTCATCTATTGCGATCTGACTGCAAGATGAATGAATCACAATAGCAACTATTGCGATTCATTCTCAAATTTATACATGAGTCTTAATCGTGGACGAAGGAAACGTATACAACAATAGTAAAAATAAAGGGTTGATGATTTTTTTTGAAAAATTATGAATATTTATTTGATAAAGAAGAAGAAAAGCCCTTCTTCGGAGGCGAACATGCTAAATACAAGTTATAGCAAAATCATCTATGAAAGAACTTAAAAAATCTAGAAAATAGATCCTTATATGATAGGCTTGAAACTTAGCATAATATCCGCATCTCTGGCAATTGTGGAAGGAAATATTTGTTAGGATCTCTACATTGATGGTCGGATGATCAGTACAGTTGGCAATGTGTTAGTTGCCTTAGGTGCTTCCATTAATGTATTTGTGTATTTTTTGGAAGGTGATTTTTTTTCCAGCATTTGCGATGTGATTTTATTATCTTAATATACAATACAATGATAGTGTCAATATTTTAGTTATTGGCAAATGGTCTTGCAGGCTCCTTTGAGAAATACAAGTATTCCAAAAGTCAATATTGTTGTTAGTGCGTCATTTGATGAGCAATTCGAGGCTGATGTAAGTGATGAACTTTTTCAACTTGATACCTCCAATGTTTTGTAGGCATATATATACATACACATATATATAATGTTTTGTATTAATTTGTTTTTTTGCTACAAGTATTACAAATAAATACATATACCCAATGTTTTGTCCATTAATGTGATTTAAAACAACACATTTATATATGCAGAGTGTGTTTGTTATCTGCTGTTGTATACATATATCTATACAAATAATATGATTTTGGTTGCAACTGATTGAGATGGTTACCTTTAACCCCTATATTAGTACAATTCACTATGTTGATTTGTTCATATGAATTGGTGACTTGTCAGATTCACCAAATAATTTTGGATTTTAATTGTTATGCTTATATTTTTACATTTTCTCACAATGCATTCAGTTAATTTGTGCATATTAAAGGTCCAATGGGAGGTTGTGGAAAGGCCCCAACATGTATTATCATGGAATACCATTGATACCTGATCGATCACTCATACATCTCCCACCTTTTTTTAATGTTGGAATATCAAGTCCCATGTATTTAGTAGGTTTAATGTTGGATTCCAGATCTTGTTTTTTGCTGTCCAATTATTTTATAAGTCTAAGCAATTAACTCTTAGGCTTAATACCGATGTGATGTCTTCATCTCGGTAGTTGCCAATCGAGAAAGGAGGTTAGCACTATTATATTCAGACAATCATGGGGGTATGTTTAGTCAATCCATCATAATAAGTATGAGAAACCAATATTCAACATGCTGTTGTGGTTATATAAGTAAGAAATCCAACATTTTGTTTTAAACGTATACAATTAAGAATAAAAAATTTATACACGAGTGTATTTATGTATACACTCATATATAAATAGTTGCTGCTGTGATTCATTCATCTTGCAATCAGATCATTTTCTTCATATTTTTTGGACATGCTAGGTATGCTTTACCTTTGTACTTTTGTAGTCTGATATTTCTTTTGAACCTTTTGTAGGGTATTTTCATATTTTTATTTTGTCCAAGTTTAATCCTTGTACTCATTTTTTATTACTGATGTTGAGCATATAAAATTTTCAAGGTTACTGGGAGTCATCCATCTATTGTTCTAATTATATAAAGTTCATGGAACAAACGTAAGACTAGGTTCCGTTTGGCTTCAAGCAAGGAATATACTTATCATGAGAAATCTATTTTTATCCAGGCGGTGGTGTTATATGGCAAGGATTTCATAATGGTTCTCATGGTGCATTGGTACTAAGTCCATTAATCAGTGTAAGGTCTTTTTTAGCAAGGCCCAAAAATTCCTTAGACTAGATATGATACATCGTGGTCATGCAAGTGAAGGAATGCTGACTAGTGATGATGCTAATGGAGATGGGAGTGATATAGAGGATGATTGCCTAATGGAGATAGAGTTAGGGTCTAAGATGGCTGAAGAGCTATATTTGTTAAACTCGAAAGGAAGCCACAATGTTTAACCTGCTGACCTCAACTGATAAGAGGATTGTTAAGAGAAGGAGCTTAAGCTGGGAAAATTGGTTTTTTATGATTACGATTTAAAGGCAGAACTGGATTTTGATGGTGACACTAGTATTCAAAATAGTGTTGGTAGCGAGAATCTAGTTTTGTAGGTCCATGAGAATGCATTTATACCCTCGACATCAAACTATCATTCTTTTGCTGCTTTGTACAATAGTTTTTGTCAACTGTTACATTGAAGTAAGTTTGCATATATATCTTAGATTTCTCTGTCCATTGTGAAATATCTTCTGAAGGATGAGTTGGATTGTGGAACTCGGTGCATGTATTTTGTTGTTGTTATTGATGATGACGATGAAGTTGTTGTTGTTGCTGACACTATTGTTTGTAAGTGATTATTTTCCTATATTGTCCTGGTTTAAATTTTCATTTCTCTGGCTGTGGTTTCTTTTGGTTCTTGTTGGTTGATAGATGTACTTTGTGATTGAAACTTTTATAATTTGAGTTTAATATATAATTATGAACGAGTAGTGATAATATTTTTTCATAAACTTATAAAATGGGATGCACACACACACACACACACACACACACACACACACACACACACACACACACACATATATATATATATATATATATATATATATCTGTGTGTGTGTGAGTGTGTATGTCTATATTTATATAGAAGTATACACATACTTTGAAGTAATTGAATCCCAAACAATTGATTTTGCAACTCATCATCCTAACATTAATGCGGTCGTGGAGCTTCTGAAACAAGGTTTGTGCTACATTATTTTATTATGATTTTTATTTGAAATTTATGAATGAGGAAGTGTTAGGTAGAAAAAAGTAGATATTTATTGACAATTTCTATCTATTATTTTTGTATATAATTTTCAGGTTAAGTTGAATATTAAGCCACATGATGAAGATCTGGGGACAGGTGATTTGAGTTTAAGCCCTTTCTAATATAGGCAATACGCCTCTCTTATTGTAATGTGATATTTATATCTATAAAGCCTCTTGATTGTAAAAAAAACTGAATTTCTTATTTATTCAACTCAAATCAAAGGAGACTTATGACTCAATGCTTCAATACTTAAATTGGCAAAATATGTAGCTCTGTTCCAAATCATCATTCATCAATGTAGATATGTTGCAACACCATTAGAAAAGCTTTTATCTTCTTACTCAGTTGTTGACCATTCAAGTAACTATGTGAATGTTATGTAATAAGTGCTTAAACACTCTTGCATTTCACCCACTATTTTTACTAAAACCTGGAAAGAAAATTGTACAGGGAAAGAAGGTCTTACATAGTAGCTTGAGGACCCTACATATCCAAATACCACCTTATCATGGAACATCATTTATGGTGAGTTGGAAATGTGGAGAGTGTATATTATGTGGTAATTTAGTATGTTCTAACATAAGCACTTGTTATCAACAGGAAATGGTCTGATAAAAAAAAAGATTAGGAAGTCATATAGATACTACATTAGTGTGGGAAATTTTGGCTAGGAAGCACGGACACTTTTCTTGAGGTGATGTACCCGTTTCGGACACTTTAGATACCCCGTCGCGCGTATGACACAACTCGGACGTGTGTCCGACACTCCACATGATGTGTCGAACTTATTTGATATTTTAAAGAAGTCGGACGCTCCATGGGAAAAAATGGACGCTAATAATGTCATCATGTAAAATTAAATATTTTTAGAGTTCCAAGAAAAGTTGAAATACTAAAGGTAGTAACTTGCTAAATTTTAACGATTCCTTTTGACTACTGGTTGACTGTTATTATGAAATATAAGCATGTTAATTTTGATAAATTAGTTTGAGGACTAAATTTGTTTTTCAAGTGCGAAATAGATGAAACTATACATATAAATATGTATAATTAAAAAATATATTTATTTATCACTTACTCTCTGCCGTGCCGGTCTTGATTTTTTTTAGATTTGTTATGTCAATGTGTCCATTTTGTGTCAGACACGAACACCGACACTCATACCCATGTCTATGCTTCATAGAAATTCAGTTATGCTAAGTAAGATTTTTTTTCATTACACCTATACGTACAAGTTGGAGACTCGTGCACATGGTACAACTGTCCAATGACACTCCATGAGCACATGATGACACATAGAAGGAAAATAATCAAATATATTACAGAAATATATACCAACCAGTTCCATAAGGTCAGCTCCACTAAAGTCTTTACAGGCATCACTCCTCCCAATGCCAATCAATTACACACCGCCATCTATTATCATCATTCGATTTTTCTATTTGAACTCTAGTGAGAAAAAAAATTAAACTACTCCCTCTCCGATGAGGGCGTTGGTTCATGTTATACAGGTGGGGTGAATATAGTCATTTGTAGTTCTTTTATTATTACATGTGATAGAGTTTTATTGAATTTGATTTGATGGGAAGGGTTTTAGTTAATATTTATGCTAAAACAGTTTGGTGGGTTAAGCCTGGCATTGGGATTCAGAGTTTCACTTTTCCTAAAAAGGAAAAAAAAAGACTAGTTGGCTCCTTCCATTGATGATGAATTGTGAACACTAAAGTCCCATGTTTTTTGGATCTATGTGACAAGTCTTCTATAGTAGGGTTTCACATTTGTTAGGATGGCTGATGCCTCTCTTATTTTTATTTTTATTTTGTGGTGGTGGGGGTGGTTAACTCGTGGGCGCGCGTATGTGGCGTTGGGGTTGGGGGGGGGGGGGGTAGAAGCTCGCGTAAGTTATGCCTCGTAAGAAATTGAGCGACCAACTTAATTAATACAAACTACCCTGGATCATTTTGTTTTGTGATGAAATATTTTGTGTCCTCTATCTGGTTTATGTACACTAAACTAATAATAATATTAATTTTTATTTTAATGATTCTTGTTGGTGTTTGGGTAGAGATCCCTGAGAATTCGAAGTGCCTTATAGACAGTGAAGGACTTGATTGGTAGTATGACTTCATTGAAGAAGAAAAAGAAGCATGAGAGAAGGATAAGAAGATCAATCAGGTTTGTTTCACTATAGTCAATGTTGATAAAAAAATTATCTATCTACGTGGACCAATAAAAAATAGACACCTTTCTCCTTACATGGCAACAGTCTTTAGTCATCAATCACTTGATCGTCTATTAAGATAATGGCTTGGTTGGAAGTCTGGCCAACATGAGGAATGCAGACTATCAAAGTAGATAAATAGCCATCATATGGGAAAGATCCAAGAGTCATCCCACACTTACTCAAGACTATCAACCATTACATTCATTATGTATGGGTGTAGATGCTTTAATGTATAAAGGCATTCTAACCCTTGATCTCTGGTTCACTATAAATACATTGTTTTCTATAATCATCAAAGTCAATAAAACAAGAGTGGACGTAGGTTTTTCTTCACAGCCGAACCACTTAAAAACCCTCGTGTCTAAATTACTTCTTTTTATTGTTTATCCGTGATTATAAAATTATCTAACATGGTTAACTTAAAATAACAACTAATTTTAGACATCAACAGATTGTCATCGTCTCTGAAAATGTGTGTCTATTATCGTTCTCTATCTCCCACGTATTTGTTCAAGAAAATTGAATAACCCTGAGAGTAGTACCAGAAATGAAGGCAATACTACCATCCTATCTGCTTTGCCTATAACAACCGACTTAAATGGAATTCTTGCCAGTATGCCAGGGGTCAAGATGCCATACAGGAAACCATGAGGCAATTGGCTCAGTCATTATAAGTCAGTTCTTCAGCTCTTTTCAGGCAAAATACGACTCCACCTCTAAGGAGAGAAATGCCACCTTTGCCTACTAGGAATAGCCGACATAGTTATTCCAAGTCTTCACGCGATAGGTCTTATCATCTGGGAGTAAGCTTATCACTCAGATCCATATAATTCCATGATGGACATTCTTTTTCTCCTGAAAGGCCAAGAGTTTTGGAAAGGTTGAGCAAAGCTTCACCTTTTGATTTTTTGGGACCCCGAGCAAGTAAGAATCATCATAGTGAGTTATCAAGACCATATGAACACCCATCCAAACATCGTGAAGGCTCAGTAAGATCCAGGTCGAGCGTCCGACGATCTGTGCACGTCGAACAGACTTCTCATGAAGAGAACTCAACACAAATATATGGTCGAGATGACCGATCTGCTTAGAACAGATCTAATGTAGGAAATCCTTCATGGAAAGGATCGAGGCAACGATTAGAAGATTGTCAGGTGGAAATGGCCAAGGCAAATAACCCATTGAAGCGAAATTTTGTTAAGGGGTCTCCCTTTGTCCAGGCAATTTATGATTTCCCAACTCCATTCAAGTTTAAAACAACAGTGGTTACCCCTATATATGATGGTAAAACTGAACCAGTTTTACACATTGAGCAGTAACAGGCTGCAACTGATATATATTCTATTCCCGATGAAATGGTATGTATAGCTTTTTCAAGCACCATCACTAGTTCAACCTAGATATGGTACAATAATTGGTTCGAGGAAAAACTGTTAATTTTAATCAACTTGTCGAATTGGTTATCAACAACTTCATCTTTGGGGCCAAGCTAGTTAATAGAGTTGCTCATCTCCTAAGTGTCAGACATCGAACATGAGAGACCACTAGAGAATACATCACTCGTTTTAATAACGAGAAATAAAAAGTGGTTGATTAAGAGGAGAAGATAACCATCACCGAATTAATGAGTGGATTACTTCCAGAAAAGTTGTATTATGCCTTGGCAAAAAGATCCTCCCAAAACTATGACACAAGTCATAGCTAAGGCTAGAAAAATCATGAATGCCGAAGAAGCAATGGCTGCAAAGCAAAGCCCAACAACTAAACCAGAAAAGAGGGAGCATAAACAGAAGAAAGAAGATAAGCCCAAAAAATATGAAGCATAAACTCCCCTAGTGGTCAGTATCATATCCTGGAGGAAATTAGTCACAATAAAGATTTGAAGTGGCCTGAGAAACTAAGGGTACCCCCAACAAGAGAGATAAATCCAAACATTATGAATTACACAAGGATCATGGACACATAATCGGTCATTGTATTAATTTAAAGAATGAAGTAGAATCCCTTATTTGTCGAGGAAAGCTAAGCAAATTTGTTGATCGACATAGAAGCCGAGAAATAGGAGGAAAGCCAAATTCTCCCTACAAACATAGGGATGATAAGAAGCAAGGTCATGAAGATGACCCAAACCTACCAAAGAATCCCAAGCAACTCGAAATTAAGGTATCTACAATAAGTTTTGGTTCTTTTGATTATTATGTCATCACATGTGGAGATGTAGGAGGAGGAGATAGAAATATTGGGAAAAAAGCTTATCTGAGTGAAGCACATGCCTACTTCTACATACAACGTATTAATTTGAATGATGGTGATCGGCCTAGGAAAGTAAACAAAGACAAACTAGTCATCGAATTTTCCAAAAATGATCTCTTTGGAATATTGAATCCTCATGATGACCCACTGGTTGTCATGTTTAGAATCCAGGATGCCATCATCGCCAGAGTTTTGATAGATAATGGAAGTTTAACTGATATCATATTTTATCTATGTTTTCAGAGTTTGAGATTAACACTTAGCCAATTGGAACCATACCACAGACCCTTGATTGGCTTTTAGCGGAAAAAATGTACCCCTAGGAACAGTCAAGTTAGACGTGTTATTCGGCACTTGGCCAGCAAGCCGTATGGAAAAAATACGTTTATTTAGTATGGATAAAAATGTTCAGTCTGCTTACAATGTGATCCTCATCAGGGTAGGGCTAAAGAAATTTGAAGTTGTACCATTCACAATCCACCAATGTGTAAAGCTTCCTACTCACTTCAGGGTTGATGTTGTAAAGGGTGATCAAAATGTAGCCAGAGAATGCTATTATTCTTTAGATGAGTAGGAAGATTTAGTTGAATTGAAGAATAAGACTACCACTTACCAAGTTGACACTACGGAGCCCAATAGGGAATTAGAAGTTGATACTTTGGATCCTCGAGATGAACAGAGCTAATCAAATGAAAGATTATAGAAGCCATCGAAATCATAGCCTTGGATGATGAAAAACCAGAAAGAACCACCCAAATTGTCTCCACATTGGATCCATATTGGCTCCACTCCTCAAACAGGAACTAGTCGCGTTCTTAAGGAAACGAAATAATGTGTTCACTTGGAGTCATGAAGACATGCCATGGGTTGATCCCAATTTCCCCTGTCATTAGCTCAACATTAACAGGGATGCCAAATCGATCAAGAAAAGGCGCAAGGTGTTCGGTCTTGAGAAAAACTAGACCATCCAGGAGGAGGTAAAAAACTATAAAAAGCCCAATTCATTGAGGATGTCAAATATCCATCGTGGTTGGCAAATATTGTGATGGTCAAAAAGAAAAATGATAAGTGGCGAATGTGTGTAGATTTTATTGATCTTAATAAAACTTGCCCAAAGGACCATTTTCCTTTGCCCTGAATTGATCAGTTGGTAGATGCCAAACGGGATATGAATTGTTGAGTTTCATGGATGTCTATTCTGGGTATAACCAAATAAAAATGAAACCAGAGGACAAAGAAAACACTTCTTTCATTACCAACCGAGGTACTTATTAGTATAATGTAATGTCTTTCGGTCTTAAAAATGTGGGAGCAACGTACTAGAGATTGGTCAATAAGGTGTTTAAAGAACCGATTGGGAGAAATATGGAGGTGCACATAGATGATATGCTGACTAAGAGCAGGAAATCTTCAGATCATATCAAGGACCTCTGTCAAACTTTCGACCAATTAGAAAAGCATAAAATGAAATTAAATCCGACCAAGTGCATATTCGGTGTGCAAGAAGGAATGTTCCTCGGTTTCAAGTAAACCAGAGAGGAATAAAAGTAAAAACTGCTCATATCAAAGCTCTAATCGAGATGCAATCACCAACCTTAAAAAAAGATGTTCAAAAACTTACTGATAGAGTGGTTGCTTTAAACCGGATTGTTTATCGAGCAACATATATGTGTTTACCATTATTTAAGGTGCTTAGAAAGACCTTTGATTATAATGAAGAGTGTGAAGACGCATTTCAAGAGTTGAAGAAGTATATAGGATCTCACCATTGTTGGGAGAAAAACTGTACTTGTATTTAGTTGTTTCTGAGTCCGTAGTTAGTTCAAAATTCATTCGACTGGAGAATGGGATCCAGAAGCCAGTCTACTACACCAGCAAAGAATTTAGGGGAGCCAAAATCAGGTATCCATGCTTGGAAAACTGGTCTTAGCTCTCATTGAAGCCTCCAAATGAATGAATCCTTATTTTCAAGTGCGTACCATAGTAATATACACTGATCTACCTCTTCGACAAGGACTTCACAAACTTGAAAAGTTAGGCAGGTTGATGTACTAGGCAATAGAGCTCGGAGAGTACGACATCATTTACGATCCCATATCGTCATTAAAAGGACAAGTTTTGGTAGGTTTCATTATAGAATTTACATATCCAGAGGTTACCGACCAACTAAACTTGCCTACAGAGCAAACTTCTTTGAAAGCGATTTCAGCTCAAAAGCAAGCCAAAGTCACAACCGATCAACTGGAATCATCCAATGTTCAAGAAATAACTCAGAAGTATGTAGAAGAAAGTAAGAAGCTATTCCGTCATGGATTTTTATCTACAGAAAGATTTAACTGTGAAATTCCATTTCGAAACTTATATGTGGATGGATCTTCATGCGCCACTGGTAGTGGAGCATGTATCATACTTAACACTCCTAGCAATATTGATGTGAAATATGCCTTATGTTTCAATTTAAAGAATTAAATAATGAATCTGAGAACGAGGATTTAATTTCCGAACTTGAGTTATCCCAATCACTAGGTCTTGAGAAAATAGTGGTACACACTGATACCGATCGTTAACCAAGTGCTTCATATATATAGGGCTAAAGGAGATTTGATGAAGATACTTGACCAAGGTAATGGAAGTTAATTCCAAATTTCTAGGGTTCAGATTAATAAGAAACCAAGGAGAGCCAACGCTCGAGCTGATGCGCTTGCTCGACTGTCTTCAACAATAAGAATAGAACTCAGGAGAGGCATTCCAATAGATATCTTAGCAACCAGGAGCATATGTGAGGTTCCAATGATCAATTTCATTGCTGTAGATTTGGGACCATGCTAGATGGATTTACATCAAAGAAAGAGCCTTACCAATTGATCCAAAAAAGGCAAAAAATATTCGGTACAAAGCAACTAGATATATGTTGGAGAAAAGAGTATTATACAAAGCATCAAGTGCTGTTTTAGCACAAAGCATAGATATATGTTGTTCACAAAGAATCAAGTGCTGTTTTAGCACCGATTAATTCTCCTTATCTATTCGTTATTTGGGGAATTAATTTGGTTGGTCCATTGTCGACCACTTAAGGCAGGTTCAAATACCATGTGGTGGCTGTTGATTATTTCATGGAGTGGGTAAAAGCGGGTCCATTGATAGAGATGACTTATGACAAGGTGTATCAGTTCATATGGAAAAATATCATATGCAGGTATGGCATGCCTTATGCCTTCATTACTGACGATGGAACCTAATTCGATAATGTCGAATTCGAAGCGTACTGTGTTCAATCCAAGATCCAAAAACTACACTCTGCACCAGGGCGTCCACAAAGCAGCGATCAAACAGAAGTAACAAATAGGACCCTGCTTAATGGACTGAAAAAGAAACTTGATGTTGCCCAGGGTAACTAGATTAAGGAATTGTACTCTATTCTTTGGGCTTATAAAACAATGCTGACGACAACAACTGGAGGAACACCTTATATGTTTGTGTTTGGTATAGAAGCCATGGTACCAGCCTAGATAGGTCTACCAACTCAAAAGGTGTTAAACTTTGATTCGCCCAAGATTAATCTAATGAAAGACTATTGGACTTAGACATGGTGTAAAAAGTTCGAGAAAATGTCGTCCTTAGAAATGTAGCATATCAACAAAGGACTGCTGCTCGCTTTTATAACAAAAGGGTCAACCTGACCAACTTGAAAGAAAGCGACTACATCCTCACAAAATTCATCCAGAAAGGAAACAAGCTTAAAGCCAATTGGCATGGCCCATATCGTATTTCAACAGTAATCCGACCATGAACTTTTTGGCTAGAGACATTTGATGGGGAAGAATTCAAGAACCCTTGGAACGCCGAGCACCTTCGAAAATACTATCAGTGAATAAATGCATTTTGTATTTCTTTTTACCTTATGAACAACAAAATTTTATTTCAACTACAAAAAAATATCTTGATTTTAGTTTCCAAATATGTTTTATTTTTTTTGAGAGTACGACGATATACATCCCGAGAAACAACTCAAAAAAGGCAAAAAATATTCGGTGCAAATAACGAATAGATATATGTTGTTCATAAAGCATCAAGTATGTTTTAGCACCGATTAATTCTCCTTATCTATTCGTTATTTGGGGAATTAATTTGGTTGGTCCATTGTCGACCACTTAAGGCAGGTTCAAATACCATGTGGTGGCTGTTGATTATTTCATGGAGTGGGTAAAAGCGGGTCCATTGATAGAGATGACTTATGACAAGGTGTATCAGTTCATATGGAAAAATATCATATGCAGGTATGGCATGCCTTATGCCTTCATTACTGACGATGGAACCTAATTCGATAATGTCGAATTCGAAGTGTACTGTGTTCAATCCAAGATCCAAAAACTACACTCTGCACCAGGGCGTCCACAAAGCAGCGATCAAACAGAAGTAACAAATAGGACCTTGCTTAATGGACTGAAAAAGAAACTTGATGTTGCCCAGGGTAACTAGATTAAGGAATTGTACTCTATTCTTTGGGCTTATAGAACAATGCTGACGACAACAACTAGAGGAACACCTTATATGTTTGTGTTTGGTATAGAAGCCATGGTACCAGCCTAGATAGGTCTACCAACTCAAAAGGTGTTAAACTTTGATTCGCCCAAGAGTAATCTAATGAAAGACTATTGGACTTAGACATGGTGTAAAAAGTTCGAGAAAATGTCGTCCTTAGAAATGTAGCATATCAACAAAGGACTGCTGCTCGCTTTTATAACAAAAGGGTCAACCTGACCAACTTGAAAGAAAGCGACTACATCCTCACAAAATTCATCCAGAAAGGAAACAAGCTTAAAGCCAATTGGCATGGCCCATATCGTATTTCAACAGTAATCCGACCATGAACTTTTTGGCTAGAGACATTTGATGGGGAAGAATTCAAGAACCCTTGGAACGCCGAGCACCTTCGAAAATACTATCAGTGAATAAATGCATTTTGTATTTCTTTTTACCTTATGAAAAACAAAATTTTATTTCAACTTCAAAAAAATATCTTGATTTTAGTTTCCAAATATGTTTTATTTTTTTTGAGAGTACGACGATATACATCGCGAGAAACAATAAGCAAATAATGTCCCTTGGTCTTCAGCCCTTGCCGATCAATATACGATAATAACTACACAACTCATATACTTTAAATACTTAATCAGGTTGAACTTATCAAATTCGATATACACCAACAGCTTAACAAAAAGTTTGAGATGCACCAGTATCTCAACAAGCAGTCGTGCCTTACCCGACCAAGCTACTACTTCATGTATTACTTCGTATTAACAAGTCACGAAAAAGAAGTCAATAAAGCTCCATGTATCAACACAAAAAGATTTACCCAACCACGTTAAACATAAAAATATACACATATATTCCTAACACACTTGGTCGGCACTGATAACTAACTTCATGTATGACTTTGTCTTTGACAGGTCAAGAACAAGAAGTTAAAAATAACTTTTACCTGACTAGGTTAAATACAGGAAGATATGTATACATTCCTAAATACAGGAATACATACATACATTCCTCATACACTTATTCGCCACTGATAACTAATGCTACAACTTAGATTAACATATTGTTTCATCTAAGTGCATTAATAGAATCTAAGGCCCTACAGTCACAATTTAATGATTCATCATTAAACAAATAGCTTAGTCGACTAACTGATTAACTAATCATAAGTTGACAGCAAGTACTAAATGTAGTACATTCAAGATTAGGTAGGTAAAAAAAATGGAAGATTTATCTAACTGTATGTTTCTCTTGTGTTTTGGTGATTTCAGCAGATATCTGTCGCGCTCTCTCCATCCCAGTAGCATATTATCCAAGGTATAGGGGGAGTATATTTAATTAAAATCTCTCAGCATTTTCCTATTGCTACTGATCGGCTTGTTGATTAGATGAGGAGGAAACATTATCTCATACACATCGTGAAGGCCGTAATCTCCCAAATATTTGGTGATTAAACACTAGGGTATGGCATCAGGATGGATCCATGATATGCCTAACTTAAATGGAGGCTTATCATAATCCTGCAATCCAGGATCATTCCAATACTATAACTCACTATTTTGGTCATATTTAAGTAAGGTATACAAGTTTGTCCATCCTCTTTTATAACCTCACAATGACTTTATGCAAGATGATCATCTACATGGCTTAGGGACTCATTATAACCTTCCATCCAAATCTCCCTGGGCTGCTTGTGATATTGAAAGGTTAAACTTTCTACCTAATGTTGGAGTTTGTTGAGAACATCACTCTTGACTTTCAACTGAGCAACTTGGTCAGTGATAGCTTTATCCTTAACTTCCAACTGGACAGACAAGTCTGTAATCACTTGACTCTTTGCTTTTAACTAAGCAGCTTGGTCAGCTAGAGTTTTCCTAGTTCTTTCTTCATCCTCAGTTTGTCGGATAACCATCCTTTGCCTAAAAGTTAGTGCCGGTTTGGTTTTTTGTAATGCTTCCAGTTCTTCCACCAACCTTGCATTCTCATCTTCCAAGAAAGAGGCACCGTCATTAGGATCAGTGCTAAACGATTTTTTTAAGCCATCCATCTCATTTTTTAGGCGATTATTTTCCTCTTTAACCAACTTTCCTACCTCTCGAGCTTCTTTAATTTCTCGATTCAATAAGAATTCCTTTCGTCTATACATGAAATCTACTTTTTAAGATTTTTCTTAAAGACCCATCCTTCACTTAAAGCTTTATATTTAGCTTCACAATCAGCATGCGGTAAAGCTTTGGACTGACTATGATCCTCCTAAAGTTGCTCTATCATCTAGTAATAGGCAACATTGTTGGCTACAACACTGTTCCTTAAGTAATGAAGGTAAATGCATGATTATTTGACTTGGTCGGATACATATGGGCCAAGCAACCCATTTTAATCCTCTTTAGACATATAAATATGACCAACTTCTAGAAGGTTTTTACTCTACCTAAGAAGGCTAGATTCAGCAGAAACTATAGCCTTTTTCTTAGCATCAAACTGAGAATCACAAGTGTAAGAATATAAAGAATGCACATAAGAAATATAACAAACTAAATGAAATTAATCAAAATAAGACCTTTTAATTAATAAAAAAGGGTTACAAAGGGGCCTTCCTATTATAAAATGATAATCCTAGTACAAGAACAAACAAGATACTTGCAGATAAAGAAAATAAACAATAAGGAGCTAGACCTTCTCCTTATCCTGGGCATTAACTTCGAAAGGCAGCCCGACAGGAAGGACAACTTCAATATTTGGCTCCACGACAGACCCAATAGGTTGTAAGGAAGATTCACCTGATCCTTTTTTAACATCAAATTCTTCCTCCAAGTTGGGAGGATTTCCTAGATCGTGCCTCTGGAATAACTCAGAGTCTTCAGTAATGCTGATTTCCTTAAGAGCCTCCAACCAACCGTCCTTGAAAGATTTCTTCTCGACATATTCAATTTCTGTAGAGGTAGACAAAAATGATTTTTTCGAGCCTTTATCAAAGGAAGTTTCCTTTATTTTCTTAGTTGTGGCCTTCTCAACAATAAGGTCAGCAGTTAGCTTTGTTGATTTCTCCTCAGTTGCCTTGAGAAGGGTCTGATTTTCCACCAGTTTGTCCTCGGCCACATTGGCCCTGTCTTCGGCTATCTTCAAATTGGCTTCAACAGTCTTCAGTTTCCCTTCAACAGCATTAGTCTTGTTATTGGCTATAGTCAGATCATTTTCCCAAGCCTTTTTCTTATATTCCAACGCTTGTCTTGATGCTTCCAAAGATTTCTTTAGACCTTCAAAGGGATCTTCCACATCTCCTCTTGAAGAACACAGTTGATCGTCCTTCTCCATTATCTGGTTAAAATCCACCGTAAACCGTATAAAGGAAAAATATCAAAATAAAAAAGGAGAAATGGGGTAAGAGAGACAAGTAATAAGGGAAAAGGATTGCCAATGCCATATTCTGACAAGCTCTTTCTGACAATCTTAGTCGAGGCATGGGAGCAGCAGCTGCCCTATCAACTAGAAGGGTCATAGCCTTAATCAGACTTCTGGACAAATTAAAATTAACAACAATAGAGGATGAGCTAGGAATCTCGAAATCAGATTGATATTTTTTTATCAACTCCTGTTAGTCGACAACAGTTGTTTGGTCCTGTTTGTTAGACAAACTTTTTTTAACCTCTTGTAGTGAGGCACAACAGTATCAATCTCCTCAACAATGATGACCTGAGGTATTTTTTTCATTAACCTTAGACGTCTTCTCGATCACTTTGGATTTCTTGGCATCCACAACTGTGATAATTTTCTCTGTAGCCTTCTTGGTAGTAGGAGACAAGGCTCCGGTTATCAAGTCAGGGATTTTTCTCTTATCGATATCTATTACTGGTGATGTAAGGATAGTGGAGATATTCAATGATTCAAATAAAGAAGAAGTCCAAAAGTCTTTCTCATCTTTAGCATATTCCTCAACCAAAAAAGTGGGAATTGATTCCTTTTCTAAATTAACGGGAATTGAAGGGGTTGCAACAGTTGGCCTAGCAATAAAATAAGTAATAGAGCTTCTGTATTGCAGTAGATAAGAGGCTGCTTTGGGGCGATCCTCACCAATTCTTTGATAAATTCTCCATAGAAATTTAAGCTCTTAAATATTGATGTACCCTTCCTTAAGATACTTTTTCTTGCTTTTATCTGTACAAAATAGGACAAGAAATATTAGTCAACATATCATCAAACAGTTGGTCAGCAGAAATAATATACAATATAACGATTAGCAACTTATGACATGTCCTTCCTGAGGACACCTAGGCCCATCATACACTTCGCCCCTCTAAAGAGGAGTATGTTATGGGTTCTTTGCTATTACTCCATAGTTGAAGTAGTCTTTATTAGAATCTGGTAAGTTGACTACTAAGGCTCTATTAACGAACCTAGTTTTCAGGTAATAGGTGTTATAACTAGTAACCCACTTGTAGCAAAACATTAGCACATGGATACCAATATGGGTTTTTTATATTTGGTTAAGCCTATGAATCCCATTTACCATTCTTCACGTATTGGGGGATACCCTGGCAGGGGGAAAAGTAATACCACATTCAACTATAAATAGCGAGGGAATCCAATGGCCCTCTAGTAACGATAAAACATCAACTGGTGGAATGGCCATTTCTAAGTCTACCCAATCAGGGTTATTTATTTCTTGCCTAAATTCATATAAAGAGTCCCCATGAACAATGTACACCATGATTACAACAAAGAAAAAAAATCAAAGGAGATGGATGAGAAATCTTACAGAGAAAGTAGTAGCATAAGTAAGGGTGAGAATGGGCGCAAAAAGAAAGCTTGAGGACGAAAGAGAGTTCGAAAGTTTAAAATTTGTGGTAGAGAAATCATCCAAAATCTCGTCTCTTATAGCTTACATAGAAAACAATGCAGATAATGATTAACGGTATAAACGATTGACATTCTGACGGTTGCACAGCTCTAAAGATGGGAAATTATGGATACACCTTTTAGCAGTTTGCTAAAATTTAAATTATTCATGAAATTTCCATTACATGATCAAATGACAAATTTTTTTACAAGTCCTATATGTTGACCACCAATCACAACCACAAAGATTACCGAGCAACTCTGCTTGAGTCATAGTTCATCCTTTCAACAAAATATTAAGGATAAAGCATTGGGAGCTTCTGTTGATACCAAAAATTATCTATCTACGTGGACCAATTAGAAATGGATACCTGTCTTCTTACATGGAAAGAGTCTTAGTCATCAATCACTTGATCGTCTATCAAAATAGTTGCTCGGCTGGAAGTCTGACCCACCTGAGGAATATAGACCATCAAAGTAGATAAATAGACATCACATGGGAAAGATCCAAGAGTCATCCCACACGTACTTAAGACTATCAACCATTACATTCATTATGTATGGGTGTAAATTCTTGAATATATAACGATATTTTAACCCTTGATCTCCGGGTCAGTATAAATACATTGTATTCCTTTCACAAAAGGCAAGATATAACAGATTCTAGGTTATTCTCATGTAACAAGAGTTCCTAGATTTCTGTAATCATCAAAGTCAATAAAAAAAAAGTGGATGTAGGCTTTTCTTCACCGCCAAACCACTAAAAAACCTAGTGTCTAAATTACTTCTTTTTTATTATTTATTTGTGATTATAAAATTGGCTGACATGGTTAGCTTAAAATGACAACCAATTAAGATATCTCCTACATAAGTTGTATTTTATTTACCATGGATGGTTTCTCCGAAAAATCTTCATCTATATTCAGTCCCGATTAATGGTCGACACAATCGATTAATAATCGACATTACATTTATTACAGTTATTCAACCTAATTGAATGGTATGGAAATACAAGATCATTCGGTCCCCTTAGGCATTATTTAAAGGTCCAGACATATGGTCGGCTCTTCCATTATTTATCTAGATGGATTTCTCACTAGCTTCAATGGATATTCGATGCAAATTATATGTATTATTCGAATCATCATAATTTAGCCCCAACAGATTGTTGGGAATTACCATTCTTATTTAATTCATCTTCGGCTAATGGCTACATTAGCATTATATTGGCGATTCAGTACATATGCTCGGGCATGCTTATTAATCTATCCTTTCAAACCCTTTATTATTCATCGATAATATATTGGAACAAAGTCCCGACAGATGATCGAGGGACATTAGTACCACTATTCAGTATTCTCTTCAAAAATCGGGGGCTTCAACCATTTACCTAGAAATCGATTTCTGTATAGAATTTACATATGCAGAAGATACAGATAATCTAAGTTTTCCTACTGAGCATACTTCTTCAGAAGAGTGCTTAGTTCAAAAGCAAACTGAGAATGTCACCGATCACCTTCACAAGTACCATCGATAGTTCGACATTAAGTCAGTTCAATGAACTTGCAAGTTTCTTCTATTTCTGATTTCTTTTTTGAGGGGTATGGTGTTATCACCTAATTTAAACTTTTCCAACTCCAAAAAAGCTTACATTTCAGCTTTTCAAACTTTTCCAACTTCAGAAAAGTGCTTCATATATAACTTCGTCTTTGACAAGTTAAGAACAAGAAGCTTGTAAAACTTCGTGTACAACTTAAAAAGTTAAAAACAAGTTTTACTTAACTACGTTAAAAATAAGAATACGTGTACACATTTCTAAACAAAGAAATACATACATACATTCCTAATACATGTGATCACTGCTAATAACTAATGTTAACAAAACTCATTACGGTTTTATCTAAAAACAACATTATTAGAATATATGGCTTTACTATCGTTCACATTTAAGCAGGTTATTTAATCACTGTCCCGACTAAGTAATCTTCACAGATTACCTAGTCGACAAGCTGATTAAAAACCAACCTAACTCTTAAATACCTATCAATTAACTGACCCGATTAACTAGTCTACACAGATTACCTAGTCGGCAAGATGATTAAAAAATAAAGATTTATTGATTATTCCAACACCAATGGCTATAGAGCGATAGTACAACAACAGATACAATCATTATAAGAAAATAACAAAGATCTTAGGAGTCATTTCATGGAGCATTTTTCCTCAGATTTATCTATCCCAGTAAGAGCAATATCAAGGGAAAAAAATAGAGTACCTTTTGGCAATTCAAAGTTTTTCAAATCACTTGCAAAAATGTCATCAACAGTGAAATATGTTACAAATTCCAATAAGTCGGCTCCCAATCACTAACATACTTAAAGGCCGAGAAAGTTTTCAAAGTTAATATTCCATCCTTAAGGTCTTATTAAATTGTTCATGTTACTAAGAAATTATGAGTAGCGCATTATAGAAAGAAGATGTGGTAAAGGTAGACCCTTAATATTAAAAACTTTCACTTTAATTTCCTATAAGTGCGGAATAAGGATGGTTACTAATAAAATTTAATTTTCCAAAATTTATTTAATTTTATTTTTTTAAAGGATGGAAAATTATAATGGACACAAATTTTAATTTCTTAAAACAAATTAAAATTACACTAAACACAAAGTGAATTAAAGTTAACACACACACACACACACACACACACCTTAAATTTACTCAAACCAAATTAATTTAATTATCAAGTTTAAACAACTTAGGAAAGAATTTTATCCAATTAATTTAGTGCCAACTTGAATTAAATTAACATAAAATAAATTTACCCAAATAAGTAAACATGCATCATTTTCATCAAGATTTCGAATTAAACCCAATTTTATCTTTTTACCCTAAGCATGTGTTCTAGGTGATTTTGCAAAACATAAAATAAATTCATAATCCCACAACGCGCCGATGTACGAGGAAAAACCCAAATTGGGAAAAAACCTCGTACAGTCATGACCTAACAAATTCACTAAGTATGGTATGAATTTTACAAAGACTCGATAAGAGGACTTACACAACAGACTTGACTCCCTTCAAGCCTTGGCGCGCTCCTTCGATCTTTAACCTTCGCCTAGCGAATAACCACGGACTCCTCCACAGTTTCGGACTCCACCGATGGGGATCTTGGACACCGTCACCCTCACACGAAGCCTTTCTTCGAGAGGGAACACTGCAACGTAAAAAAACTATTTCTCCTTTTGTTGGGGTAGAGATAAGACCCAAACTCTTTTCTTCTTGGGTAGAGAAGGGGACCCGGTGCCAAACACTCCAAGCAATATATATAAAAGTAGGAACTTGGATTAAACAAACTTTGGGTGTAAACTCATGTGTTTGTTGAAAATATTTCTTTGAAATTCAACACATAAAAACATGGAACTTTTGTTGGTGTATATTCTCTCTAAAGTTCTCTCAAGGAAGTTACCAAAGTCTCTAGGAAAGTCTGTCCCGAAGTTGGTTTAAAAACTGTCAAAAGAGAGTGCGACAAAAGAGTGGGAAAATGCCAAAAAAATTGCCAAAATTTGTTCCCGCCTGAAATGTCGTTCGAGCGATTTTTTTAACGAAAAGTCAGTGTTCAAAAGGGAACCTCGTTGACAAAATTCGTTCGAACAAAGTTCTCGTTCGAATGACATTCTCGTTCGAATGACAATTTCGAACGAAATGTTAGAATGAAGAAATCCAAGATTAAGTCCAAAAACGTAAGTATAAAATTATAAAATTAAATCCCAAAAAATGTAAAATTTATACCAAGTTATAAATTAGGTTTCTGACCTAAAAATGATTTTAAATAAATTTACACCCTTAAATAATATTCCAAGTCTCCTACAAATATATAAAAGCATTCATACCTTTAGAGACTTGAAATATGATGTTGATGACGTGAAACGTGGCACTGAAACTCGACAATGATGTTCTCTTGAAAAGCTGAATGCAACGTCTTCAAATTTAACATGTCATAGGCTTGATGGATGGTCAAGAAATCTATGCTATGACTCAAGTGTTTTTGTCCGAAATTGAGCCAACACTACATAAGACTCAATTGGAGACTTATGTCCTTACAAATCTCCCCCTTTAGCTATTCCGGGACAAAAACCAAAACAAAAATCCTAAAGGGCCGTCAAGATCTACTAGACTCAAAACATCCCACCCAAAATAAAAAAAATGCTTGACTCAAAACCCAAGGACCAAAATCTTTGCCGATATAACGTTGCCGTTAAATAAAATTCCTGCACACTTAAGTAAAACATTAAACGCACAGGGAATATCAAAGTATTAAATGAAATTAAATTAAATACTCCCCCTAAATTTATTCTCCTTTATCAACTATGTCAACCTAAGAAGATAGCGCTCTCCCCCTAGGTTAAATATCCTAAACTAAGATATGATTATAATAGGATTATATACCATTTCTCCCCTTATCATTCTCCCCCCTTTTTTTAGGAATAGACAAAGGTAATATAATTAAAAAATACTAATTTCTCCCCAAATAGAATTAAGTATGAATTCTCTCCCTAAAAACTATACAAGGGATATATATGGGAAAACAAGTACAATAAAGATGAATTAAGTGTTAAGGACATGAGAGCATAACAATATGACTAATGGACATCCTAGGATCATTCTAAATTAATAAGGGTAAATAAAAATTACATTTGGTAGCAATCAACTACTTCACCAAACGGATAGAAGTAGAACCACCCTCTAGGATCATCGATGGGAAAGTGAACGCATTCATGTGGAATCTCATCATTGCCAAATATGGACTACCTTCACAATCATCAATGACAGTAGAAAGAAATTTGAAAATGTGAATATCAATCAAATATGTAATTAGTTTAGGGTTACACACTTTTTCTCTGCACCCAACCACCCCCAATTAAACATCCAGGTATAGGCTACTAATAAACCATTTTACACAGCTTTAAGACAGAGATGGATAAATCCAAAGGGCTTCGATTTTATTAACTACTTTCAGTCCTCTAGGCATACACAATGACCACTTTAAGACCTACTGGAGATGCCCCCTTGTCTTGGCCTATGGTACGAAAGCGGTGGTACCAATATAACTGAAATTTACTAGCCTCAGGGTAGAAATATTTGAACAATAAGAGAAATATGTACTTTTATAGGAAAAACTAGGCATGATTGACAAGAAAATGAAAGGGCAAACAAAAGGATGATGACTGCTCAGTAGAAAGTCATTTATGAATACAATCGAGAGTGAATCATTGAAGCTCCAAAGTTGATGATATCGTCCTAAAAAAGGTAACATAGCTAACCAGAAACCCCAATCATGAGAAATTGGAGGGTAACAAATAAGGATCAGACCTCATCATTCTAATAGTACGATTGCGGGTCTATAAGAAAAAGGATACTGAAGGACGAACATTCCTTTAGCCATGGAATTTAGAAAATTTCAAAATCTACTACCACTGATTGGCATGACAACTTAATCCATTGTATATACGCAAATTTCATTCTGGTTTCGGCTCAGTTTTAATTTCAGTATTTTCCTCTTTCGGCAGTTGTTATCATCACTTATTAATAAATTCATGTTACTACACCACTTTTTTTTATTTCATTTCTAGTCACAAATCCACTTGTTCGGTATCACTTAATTAAACCCAAAAAAATGCTCGAAAGTTTAAAAACAAATAATAATAGTTGAATCATGAACTAAGTTCATACACAAGTCCTAGACATTCTTCTCTAGACATCATAAGTCCTAATAAGTTTAGTTGATCACTAAACTTCTGCACTGACCCTAGATAAACCTAATTTTTTTTCTAAATAGTCTAGTTTGGCTAAGGTTGGATCCTTTTATTCCCTATGCCAAGAGGGTAAGGATGATGTCCATACAACTTACCACTCAACCAAAAAACTTTGGGGGGGCCCTACAACCATGCCTTGATAATGATCAACTCCAATGGAAAATTAAAGTTGATTTGTTTAGTGTGTAGACATCCCATCCTAGTACATCTTTAAGTCCCTAACACTCCCCTATCTCACTCTAAAAACCCTAAGTTCCACTTCGAACCCTGATCTAGATACCACCAGGTGTTTTTGGACCGCTTCTAACCTCGATTAACTCTTCTGCCAAAATGAAGCTCAATGAAATCTCGACTCTTCGCACTGACGTGCCTTTTTACTTCGAGAGATCACCGAGACCTTTCGAGACCCGTTTCCCCTAGGTCAACTCTCCAAACTAAGAAAAGATTAATTAAATACAGTATATCTTTAAATCCCCTTTCTAATAGCCCATACCATGCATAAATTATCTTCACAGTTTGCATGAACGTGCCTTTTTACTCCAAAAGGACACATGGTGCTTTCGAGCCCCGTTTAACTGAGGTCAACTCTTTAACCTGAGCAAATTATATGAAATCTCGAAGGGCTCTGAATTCCCTTTCCAACGCTTCATTTCGTGCACTAATAGTCCTCACGGTTTGCACGAATGAACCTTTTTACTCCGAAAGCCTCCCGTCTAAAGACTATTGGGTGATTTTAAGCCCTGTTTGACTTCGGTAAGTTCTCCAACCTAGGAGTGGATCTATGGATTCTTGTAGGGCTCTGAATACCCTTTCCAACTATCCTGATCTATTCGATTCAGACTTACAATTTATATTTTATGCTCTGTTTTTCTAAAAAAGTCTGTTTCGGACTGCATATAGGACCCCCTGCCTATCGGCAGGGTGTAATTTCCTTGGCCAGTAAGATAGGGGCTATGCCGATAGGCAGGCCAGGATCCATGATGATCATCAGCCCCACTAAACTATTTTTTACTATTTAAGGAGGCTATGACCTCACTCCTATGGCCCCTTGGCATTAAAATTCCAATTTTGCATATATTCTCTCTATTTCTTTACATCATTATTTTCCAATTTCCACCCTACTCTCCATCATTCCATTACCATCATCTAACCATACTAAAATCAGCCTCCTACTATTGCAAAATCATAATCAAAGTTCTCTAGAAGGTCTACCCTTATTCATTTACTACTCATCTGATTAGTATTTTTTTCTTTACTTTTCTTTCCATTTTGATATATCTTTATTTCATTCTCCCACATAAAAACTAATCTTACTTTTACTATTTAGTACACATCAATCCTATTTTCATAAAATATAAAAAATCCAAAAAGAGGATTTTCATATAAACCCCAAATTGGGATTTCCTCTTTTTTCACACTTTCTACACTTGTGCATAATTTCTTAAAAGAAAATTAAAGGAAGTCCTAAATTAGGATTTATGTGTTAAACCCCGCCCTTGTGTATTATCAAACTACGTGACCTTTGATGCCCATTGGGCTACCTAGGCATCCCGGGCAAATCCTGGGATTCGAGCCCTATTTCCTCATTTTATGCTTTTTTGTACTTGTTAGTTTTTGTGACTCCACGAACTCCTACATATTTGTGCTCCGCTTGACATAAACATTTACTTATTCATAGTGACTTTTTATTTGAGGGAAACTCACATTATATTTATTTTTGTGTCATTTCTTCTGTACACTCCTTAGAATGATTTCTCTCTGTCTTTTCCATGATGCGAGTCGGATGATTTCTTTCTCCCATTATTCACACCGCACGCATGTACACATGTATCAAACTTTGGAGAAAAGGAGAATATTATCATAGCCCATAAGAAACCGAAAGGGAGGGATGGGTTCCTAACACCTTCCCATTTTAGAACTTAATCCCCAAACCTTTGATTCTTTTGGTTTCGTATGCATCCGTATGTCTTTGATGCCGTTCTATCAGGATGGAAACATTTCTTCTTCCTATTTTGAGTAAAATAGGCTAGCGACTCCATTTCTTCGTGCTTATCCCTATCCGATGATGATCGATTTATATTTGAGTCACCCCACGAAGATATCGGCATGAGTGGCGGAAAGAGGACTCCATATCTTCGAACCACCGCACACGCAGGAGGGAGGGACTTTTTCGGTTTCCCCTCCCGCCCTGATTTTGGGGTCGGCTAGCGCCAGAGGATTTCAATTCGGATGGCCACAGTGGCGACTCCATTGGGGACTATTTTTAGAGTACCTGATTAATTTCACATGGGTATTATTTCTTTTGATCTCCTACTTTTCTATAGGTGTACATATGCCTCTACTTGTATGTTCTCCTTACTCGTATACTTACATCTTGTATAAATGTCTCATTCTTATCATGATTTTTATCTCTACCATGCTCTTTTCTCACTATGTGTATATATCACCTTGTTGTCACATGCTTCACCCTATACTCACTTGTATATATTCACTATGTTAACTTCACACACTCTCACATTCTTCTCACTTATATATATCTTCATGCTCACTTACACACATTTCACACACCACTTGTAGATTATCCATGCTTAGTCTCACTGGCACACACTTCCACATTTCTCTCACTTGTATATATTCACATGCTCTCTTCACTCACACTATTCACATATCACTTTTTCGCCCTACACATACTTCTCACTCACTTGTATATTCACATGCTTCATATTTTGTATTTGTCACTGTGCCTTGTATAGTCTCCATGCTTCATATATGCACTTGCTATTTTTGCTCTCCAAGATTATCCCTTTTATCCCATACTACTTGTTTATTTTATATTCTCACTCATAGTGGTAGTATTTTCCTTATTTAGCATACATGAAACTCTCCATAAGATACTCATCAAAACTCATGCACTCTTACACACTACATTACTTGAGCATGGCAATATTAACCAAAAAAATTTCCCATACTGGGGTGTAACTTTGTGATGGGTAAAGGTCCAGTGAGGCGCTGTTAACCTAAGGGATATGATTCCTACCTTTCATTGGCCTCATAGCTTCGACGTATATCAAACGGTTCCCCCCACATCGTACTTCATAACCAAACTCATTATGGGAGGTATATAGTAGGAAACTTGTTCACATGTGTCGAGTATATCGAATTCTCTCTCATATATACCATCTCCACGAGGTATATTGTGAGGCAATTTATGTACACTTAGGTATATCAAATGGCTTGTCCACACATAGAGATGAATGATTTCCCTTATAGGCAAGAGGTATATCGTGGAAGTTATGCCAAAGGGGGAAACCCTTCCACTAACCCACCAAATGCATCAAACTGATATCAGTATCTACCCTAGGACACTCATATATAGTTTGTCGGTTATAATGAAAAATTCTGGGTCGCCTTACCACCCAAATTTTCACATTATTTTGCACATTTTTAATACAGGACCCTATCCATGAGTCTATAAAGAAGTCAAATTGTGTCCTACATTATGTACCCTGTCTTTTTTCAGACTCGGGTCCTGTCTGACATTTTTCTTGCATCCTAGGCAAACATAATACAAGTGGAACCTAATAATGATAACCATGTTGAGGACTCTACTCTCTCCCTGCTTTAAAAAATATATCTACACTAAAACATTTTCCCCTCTTTCAAAAGAAACACAAAATGCCAAAAATATTCATCATTCCCTCAGAATGAACCAAAATCACTTTTTGTCTCTGGCGTGATCGCGTATTCTGATTTTGGTCGGGATTTGACCTTTCTTCAAACCACCCCGAAGCTCAACTACTTCCTTAGCTGCTCCCACTGAGTTTGATATCTCCATCCAAAATCTATTCATGGAGAACATAGAGCATACTATGAATGTTCAACTAGATCTATTGACTATCCTAGACCAGCTTAGTGCTAAGATTGATAACCTTCAAGATGTGGCCCAAGAGATGTAATGACATTGGGTCCAGACTCTTGATGCTCTTGAACCTAAAATTAATTTTCCCCGTGACATAGGTCCACCTGGTCCTAAACCAGTTTGGGTCCCAGAAGAGTATTAAGATGCCCTGCGTGCCCCACCTAAAAATGCGATGCTACCAGCTCAGTTAACGATCCTGAATCTTTCTCAGTTAGGGGCTTATCTACTAGTAATAGTAGATCCTAAGGAGTAAGAACTAAGAAAAGTAAAAGTGCATTTTATGATGTTGTTCGAGAAATTCGACCAAGTCAAGATCCCAAGGAACTACATGGACTACACTCACATGTCTTTTATCCCAAATCCATACTACCATAAAAATTCAAATGCATGGCATTGTGAAGTTTGAGGCAATAGACCTCCGATCGTGCACCTACGCAACCATCATCATGCCATGAGTCTCCTTGGGGATTCAAAGGAGATAATGGCCCAAATGTTCTGGCAAACCCTGAAGAAGGTTCCCTCTGGTGGTTCGTGTCCCTTGAGAAATCCATAATCCACAGTTGGGAGGACATGGTGAGAGAATTCATGTTATAGTACAAGTATAAAGAGGAATTAGAAGTTACACACAGGGACCTTGAGATACACAAGCAGAATCTAGGAGATTCACTCAGTAGTTTTATCAAAAGGTGGAGAGAGAAAGTTGGTACTATGACCAATAGGCCATCAGAAGAAGAGGAAGTAAGCATAGTAAAGAAAAATTTCTTGCCCCATATTCAAACTTGTATGGGAGGTTAGTTTTACCCTTACTTTAGATCCATCTAAGAGGATGGTGTAAGGATTGAAGAAGGGGTTGCTAGTTATAATGCAGAATCTGAACCAAAAAGGTTGATCAGACAATTCTTACCCCAAAAGTATGGCAAGTAGGCCAACACCTCAGTCTTAACCATCAACAACATACCTCAACCTACCACTTTTGGGACACCTAAAATCCATCCTAACTCTGTTAAAAAGGAGTATACTGAACTCCATTCTCCCTACTAAAAGTGTACCAATCCTTGCTTGCCCAAAATCTTATTAAACCATTAAAACCCCGACCATTGCCAAATCCTCTTCCTAAACATTTTGTACATGACACTCATTATAATTTCTACTAGATCGCATGGCACACCACTAATCAATGCTTTCACCTCGAAAATTGATCGAGAGGCTCATAGACCGGGGTACCATCATTCTACTGCCCAATCCTTAACCTAACACCACTCATAGCCCTCTCACAACACATGCAATTGGTGTAAATTCCATCTTCCCGAAAAGAAATCTTGAATTTGACCTTTTACCCAAAATATGTCCATCAAAATAACCAAATTGCCTACAGTTTAACTAAGATCCCTCAAGGTTTTCCCATCATTTCTTTTACACCCTAAAAGGTTCATTGATCAAGACCTTTCACTCCTCACCCGAGCCTGCATTATCATTCGTACCTGCTCAGAAGGGAGAGGTGTGGAATTACCAGCAGTTCCAGACCAGCTCAGAAAGTTTTGGATAAAATTACCCACATATATGACTATTGATTGTGAGAAGTTTAATGAATTATTCAAGGAATTTCAAAAGTGGTCCTGAGAGTCAGATGAATGGGTTATGCCTATGGAAGAATTCAACTTAGATGACATCGTGAAGATCATGTCAGATGTGTTCCTTTAGAAGATAAAGATATTTAATGTCCAGAGTTACTTACAATCCTGAATATGCAAGGGCGCCTGGACCTTTCATTCCATTACTCCCCTACTGAGTAGGAAAACCTGTATGATGAAGTCGTGGAAGTTATTGAGTGTGTTGATTACTCATAGCAAAATAACATTGTCGCAGCTAGTTTATGAGATATTTTCAAGGATCGAAGGAATTAGAGGGTAAAGGTTTCCCCTTCTATTGATTCCCTAAATCTTGGTATGACCCTGCTGATAAGAAGATAAAATTGTGGCTAAAGTTTTTATTTGAGGATGATATCGTGTGGGTTGAAGGGAAGAAACATGAGATGGAGCCTTTGATAGACAAAGCCATGGAAAGCACAGGAAAATTTGAGGACATTGATATTGATGAGTCATTCGACCTACACACACTAGGGTTAGACCTCTACATGATTCTCCAGGAAGTCGCGTTGTCTGACCCGTCTAAGAAGAACGCCGCTACTGAAGCACCTCTTCTCAACTAGCATGTCATTCTTGTTCAACTCGCCCAAGTCAATCTAGATCCTGTCATCCATTTTCTTCAAGAGATGCCCAAGCCTATAGATTTTTCTCATGTCTATAATATAATTATAAATGAGGCCTCCTTTGATGAGGTCCTCACTATTGAACTTCCTGCAAACTTTTTTAATGAAATAAATGAGGATTTTGAGTATCTTGTTGTGCCTTACATTAATTGCCTTGATTCTAATCAATCTTTTGATGAAGATGACTTAGTATATGAATAATTCTTAACTTATCTCAATAAGTAAAAAAATAAAGAACATAATCGCGTTCAAACTAATGATGATGAGACTATTTTTATTAATCTCGCTTCTAGTATTCATTTGTACGAAACTAGGATAGGGTCCACCCTCGGTGAGCATGAGCAGTCGTAAGCTTGTGAAATACTTCATGGACGTATTTGCATGGTCCTACGATGACATGCCCGGTATTGACCCAAAGATAGCTCAGTATGAGATTCCCACTTTCCCATAGAGCAAGTATGTTATGCAGAAACTGAGGAAGCTCCGAACAGAATGGTCCCTTAAGGATAAAGAAGAAGTGGTAAAACAATTTAACATGGGCTTAATTCGCATAGTCAAATACCCTATGTGGATTATAAACATCATCCCCGTACCAAAATCGGGAATGAATGTTCGCTTGTGCATAGACAATCAAGATCTGAATAAGGCATATCTCTAAAAGATAATTACCATATACCCAATATCGACATAATTCTAGACAACATTGTCAGTCACGCTCTCAAGTCATTTATTGAACGTTTTTCCAGTTACAATCAGATTAAGATGTACCCTGACCACCAGGAGAAAACCGCCTTAATCACCCCATGGGGAACCATTTATTACATAGTCATGCCATTCAATCTCAAGAATGTCGAGGCTACTTGACGATATGATTATCAAGTCCAGAACTCGGGAAGGTCACATTCCAAGAAATTCTTCAAGCAGTAGCGACAGTACCATATTCAACACAAGTCACATAAATATGCCTTCGGCATCACCAAAGGAAAACTCCTCGGGTTCATGGTTAGTGAAGAAGGGATTGAGATAGACCCCGCCAAGATAAAAGTCATACTCGAGATGCCATCACCCCAAATGAGGAAAGTAGTGCGAGGATTCCTGAGTAAGCAATAATACATCATTCGATTCATAAGCAACTAACTTCTATCTGGGAGACTATTTTTAAACGTCTTTTGAAGGATTCAGCCAATTTTTGGAATGAGGCGTGCAAAAAAGCCTTCGATCAGATCAAATGATGCCTCACCCAACCTTCGATGCTCATGCCTCTGTTGTAAGGTCTCCCCGTCCTCCTATACCTGTATAACACCAAAACTATAGTAGGAGCTATGTTGGCCCAATACATAGAGGAATCTCATAAAGGGAGATAAATATACTAAGCTAGTTGAAAGCTAGCCGAGTACGAGGTAAACTACACTACATTAAAAAGTCATGTGTCACCCTAGTCTGGGTCACGCAGAAGCTCCGACACTACATAATTGAATCCTCCATGAAATTCTTACTAGATAAGCGTCCTATGTCTAGTCAAATGGCTCATTGGCTGATAATATTGGCCAAGTTCGACATCAGTTATGCCATGAAGAAATCTATAATAGAGAGATCCATCTCCAATTACCTTGATGGCAACCCCATAGAAGGAACTAAGGTTTAGATCTATGAATTCCCAAATGAAGATATCCTCTACACCTCTAACGAGGACCTCAGGTGGAAAATGTTCTTTGATAGAGCTACCATCAGTAAAGAGTTTGGTATTGGGATACTTTTGATTACCCTCGATGACTCAGACACTCCTATTTCCATTATATTGAATTTCCCTTGGCTAATAATATGACAGGATAAAAGGCATGCATCGTAGGTCTCAAGATCTCCCTTGAGAAAATAATCAAAGACATTGATGTCTATGGGGACTAAGTGTAACATCCCGTGATTTTAAGCCGTAAAAATCTTTGATAAATTCAATATTTTGGGAAAATAAATTTCTAGAATTTAATTAATTTTAGGATGTAAAAATTTTGGTTTTGATATATATAAAATAAAGTTTTAGGTGGAATTTAATTCGGGATTATAATTGGTAATTTTAAATTTATATATAGGGTTGGGGGATTCTTGGAGTGTCAGCCCGACCGAACTGGTTCGGCCCTTGTGGCGAACCGGTTCGCCCGATAGTGGTGCGTGGGTGTTATTTTTTAATTGTTTGTGTTTTAACTTAAACTCTCCTATTTTTCTCTATGAGTTAAACTCGGGTATAAGGTTTGTTAAAACCCTTTTATATCATTTCAAAGAGCAGTAGCCTCCCATGATTTTATCTCCTCTCCTCTACAAAACCTAAACCCGATTAAAAATAAGTTTCAACCCAAGGTTTGAAGATCCAAATTACATTTTCTCAAGAAATACCAAGGATGTGTCTTTTCTATTTTTGCGAGAGGAATGCAACCGTGTAATCGGATTTTTAATATGACTTTTTTACAGGCATGAATACTTCTATTGTTCCCCTTAAGTGTTATTCATTTTAGATATTGCCTAAATTTTAATAAATGGTATTTTTCTTAAAAGAAATTGGGAAGACTAATTAAGGAAAGTGAAAGTAAATACAAGGCTATTTTTATTCAAATGTACAAATATATTTAAAAATTAAAACAATCGCATGCTTAGAATATAGATTTAGACTACGATAGAATTATGTGACGGGTATTGTATTAAAATTAATTATATGAATTTGAAATAATGTTTCGACTCGAAAAATCACGATTTTTAGGTGTAGATTGTAGAATGGATTTCTCATTGTGTAATATTGTGAATATGCATGTCAAAAATGGAATCTTGGGTTAATAAAAAAATGGCACTTATGTGGAAATTATATAATATTACGACTTATCTAACTTTTGGTAGAACTTGTTTGATTATATAATTAAATTGACATAATTTGGATGATATTGCGATCAAAAAATAAATCGGAAGAATTGCAGCTATAAATTAAAAATATGCTTTATGTGATGTTCCTCGTGTTAATATGTCGACACTGCAAGGACGTTGAGATTTTTGGGGTAGTTGTGCTTTTACCCTTATTTTTAGGTTGCTTGTTAAGTACGGGACTATTAGGTAAGCCTTATTGTTGTTAATACTTTCTAGTATGGGACTAAGGAGTGTAGGTTTATACGGTTGGGTATTTCCTAGGTGGGGCTACGTAGTATGTTGTCACATATTTTCCATTAGTGTAGGTGCGAGACTAGGTGGTCATTTGTGGTAGGTTTTCCTCCTAAGTGATAGGCTAGGAAATTCTTTTGTTTTTGGTGATATCTAGGTATGGGACTGGGGATGCTTTAGGTTGGGTTACTTGAATAAAGGGTGAGGCTAATAGAGAACTATGAAAAGTTGATAATAAATGCCTAAGATAAAGAACGGGTATTGAAAGGAATTTGTGTCTCGAGTATGTGTAGGACTAACGAAATTAGGTGGACTAGCTATAGCGACGTGGATGTATGTGGCGTCATGAAATATGTGTAGGGCTAACCAAATTGGATAAACTGGCTATAGTGACTTGTCGTGCGTGGAACCTCATAGTATGTACAGTGGTAACAAAATTGGGGGAACTAGCTATAGTGAGGGGAATGTATGTGGTGTAGAATTGTGGGCACGCTAGGAGTATGTGCAGGACTCATAATAGGGTGACGTGGCTATACAAGTGTCATATTAATAATTGTGGGCGCGTCAGGAGTATTCGCAAGACTCGTCAAAAGGTAAAATGGTTATAATTATGTCGCATTAATAAAATTGGTTACATTAATTCAATTAATAATTGTTAATTTATAATGAAATGTTGTAATAACGTAATTGGACTTGAATAGTGGGGTGGCTTAGTTATGTGAGTAGTTAGTACTGTGTCACTTTACTCGCATGTTATTATATCATTTAATTTAAAATACTCAATTGTGATATTTATCATGTATGATGCTTATGCATGTGTTCACGAACCCTAATTGGGAGGAGTAGCTAGTGTTCATGCGGTGGGCTCTGACCCATTGCATTGACTAATATTTCAAGTATAATTACTGGAGTTGCTGCATAGAATGGATTGGAGATTTTTGGAGTACAACTGGAGATTTATTTCTATTTCTTTAGTAGTTTAGATTATTTTTATTCCGTCGTTTTATTATGAGACAATTATTATGGATTATTTTTAGTAGTTTAGCTCCACTGTTGTTTACGGCTTTGAGTTAGAGATTTGTAGTTAGATTATTTATTGGATATTATTCTATCTTATGATGATGGATTTATTTTTGGGGGACTTAGCATGTTGATGGATTGTATTTGCAAGTATGTTTATATTAGTTGTATTTATTCAAATTATATTTTTGGAAAAAAAAAATTAAAGTCTCATATTTCTATCACATGATGAGAATCGTATTTTACGGGTGATGCTCGACGTAGGTTGGCGACGACGCCTGGCCACCTCGGTCGCCAAAATGCGAGGGGTGTCACAAATGGTATTATAACCATGTTCGTAGTTCTTGTAGGTTTTAAGTCCGTTATATCTTCCGCGTTATCGATCTTTGATTCCCCTTGTTGATTCGTAATATTTAAGGTATTGGTTCTAACATACATGTTAGTTTTATTTCCAGGAGATAGGGAGTTTTGCCTTAAGGCCGTTGTAAGTATTGGGGTTAGAAGTAGTAATCTTGATATATGGATCTTTAGAGTTGATTTTGGAGACGAGATTTATTTGGCAGATCGTGAGTATAGATTTTGGCTATATTTAGTATCGATATAGTGATGTGATTTAACTTGAGGACTTAGGCGTTGCAATGACTTTGGGAGATAGAATCGAATCGGTGGCTCGCTGGAATGACGAAAGCTATCTCTTGAACGAGATGACCATGTCTTTCGAACGACAGTGTCATCTCGCTTGAACGACAGTGTAAGTCATTTGATTCATTTGAGCGATGCACAAATTAGAGTCCCAGTAAAACTCTACTCTAATCCATCCTTATCAGATTTAAATGAAGTGTAAAACATTTCAAACACTTATAAAACATTTTAAAACTATTTATTTAATAAAATAACATTCTTATCCTTATAAAAATTAAATTCCGAATCCCATTAAAAGTACACATTTATACCTGAGTGATTTCGAAATACAATTGAACTTGAAGAAGAATAAACTTGCACCAATTAAACTTCGGCAAAAATAATTCCTTGAAGCTTTGTCGCAATGTCTTCAAATAAACTTCAACACGTCATAGTCTGTGTGGGATCGAGACAATAAAAATACGACCTATGACTCAAAGTTGTTTTCATATGAGAATAAGTTAAAACTATATACCAGACTCAATTGGAAATTTTGTCCTTCAAAATCTCTCCCCTTGACTATTTCGGGACAAAACCAACAATGAAATGCCTAAGCTGGGTCATTAAGCCGTATGACACCTAAATCCCACCCCATAAACTCAAAATTAAAAAATACAGGACAAGACTAGTAAACGATGGTCCAGCAAGCATGAACTATCTCTAAATGTCTGAATGTGATGTAGACCTGAAATATCGAATATCTTAAAGCATACCTACACACATGATACAGGAAAATACTCGGTGAAGTATGGAGGAACAAATTATATAAATCATAATGAAATATGTGAGCAAAAATTTGGACACCAATATGAAACAGAAAGCAACTTTTAAATCTGGATATCAAATATGCACATAAACAAGATACCAATGTAGATACAAATGTGTGGAACAAACAAACATAGTGCTCAACAAATATCCCCCTACATCACACACATCTTTCCCCCTTTTGTCTCGAATAGACAACCCGGTGAAAAGATAAACAAGTCTAGCATGAGAAAAATTAATGAAATATGTCTAGATAATCATGCAAATAACCAACTAATAATGATCAACAGTAAAAAATCTATAGCTAGCAAAAAATAATCACAAAAATGAATTAATCAACCTAAGCAAGTGTGACTAAACGAACTAATGCATGAAAATATGTAAGAAATATGAAACTTCATATATCAAATTGTCCCGAAGTAACTCAACAGTACTAAAAAATATGACCAGAGCAGTAAGGTACTGAAATAGAATGAATTACAAAAACCAGACGTCGCTCGAACGAGACAAAGGCATCGCTAAAACGATAAACTGATGTCGCTTGAATGATAACATCGCGCGACACACATATGTCACTTAAACGACAAAAAAATCCCAGTTTTAGTTCAGAAGGTTAAACAGTGTTGCCCAGTGAAAAAATTTCGAGAAAAAACTAACTGAAAGGGGATCAAACTGCAAAACAATACCAAAACAATAGCTAAACTATAGGAAAACATAAAACAACTAAATGTGAGTTACATTCTAAAATAGTATCGATGTGCTCAAACGTTGAACATGGAATGTATGGGCGTGAACTACAACGAATGAATCCCAATTCCAACACATCAAAATAATCAATAAGTTCTAATTGATAGTGATAGATCATCAAACTTTAATTTATCCATATGTGACAATTAAAGTGTTAGTTAAAAGAACTAAACAATTAAACATGCACACAAATTCTGAATTTTGACGATTCTACAAACAATAGCGTGATGACACAATTTTTTAACGATGGGATTCGTAGTGCAAACCTGTTTAAATTTATCCATCCAAACTCCCTCAAATATATCATATAATCTTTTAAATGAACATAAAATAAATGGCCCATATTTTGTCATATTATTCATTTTATTGCCTTTATTTGTTTGGTCTCTTTTAAAACAGTGGCTTTCATGAACATGCAATTTTACGCTCTCGCAACCCTTTTCCGTGAACACTCATCATTTTTTCAATTACTATCCTTACGGTAAACGGTTCTTATATGCACACCTCCTCCTTATGTCTAATTATGCATAGAAGACAAAATTAAGATAATAATGCCTCACCAAACTCAAATATGTAAGAGATGTCAAACATCCATATAAACTCGTGTATGTGTGCAATGATGGCATATATACAAAGTCGAATAAAAATGCATATCAACATCGAAACACCCCCATACTACAATTGTTAAGATCATTCTAATCATCGATAATTATGACCAAATGTCCTAGCCAAATGGATAATGAAAGGAAGGGGGTCCAAGCACACCAATATGCTACATCAAATATGTAAACTCAAGACACAAAAACAAACCAAAAGTCTTTGTGGTTTTTCAGCATATTTTGACTCAAATAAAAGAAGAATCTTTTTGTATTTTTTTAAATATATTATACACTAAAAATATTTTTTTATTTTTCAAATAAGACTCAATAAAAGAAAAATATAATATAAAATGATACACATGTCATGACACTTACAAGATATAAATCATGATGCAAAGACTACCATATGACAAACATGGTAACACAACCATCCTTTAGATTTAGCATGGGTAGAATCAAGTGAAACAAAAGGATAATCATGAAGTTTTAATCCTAAAGCCACTAAATCGGATTTCCTAACCCAAGTAGGTGTAATATGACGGGTGGGGGCTTTGGGAACCGAAACGACTTTATTCCTAAACTTACTAGGAGCATTCCTAAGGTCATAGCAAAAACTTCTAAGGTGACCTTTCCTACTGCAATGGAAACAAGTGTAAACATGGTGGGAATGATAACCAAAATGTCCATCTCTCCTCACATTCCAAGTGGGCTCTCTCACATGGTTGGTATTGACTTTGGTAATGGGAACAACTCTATCATCGCAGCTTATAATACACCTATCAATTTTTACTTGGACGGTACCTAAAATCCTATCCAACTTATTTGACCTATATTCCATGTCAAACTTAACCTTACTCAAGTCTGTCAACTTCTCCTCCAACTCACAAATCCTAGAATCATGCACATGCCTAGACTCCCTAAACTCTAGCAACTCCTTTTTCAAAGTCTCCATTAAACCACGAAGACTATCTCTGTCATTCTCCACATACTCTAGATTCTCCCTAAACATCCTCTCCCATGCCCTAAGATCCTCAATAAAAGCATCATTATGTTTTATGGTACGCTCATTCAACCTAACTTGCAATTTAGAGTTAGTCTTTTTTCACTTTCACCGCCTCAACATACAACTCATTAAATGCAACTTGCAACTCTTTCACATCAACATCATCTTCCTCACTAACGTCTCCCTCACTCACTTGGGATTCAACGGCCTCGGAAGTGTCATGCACATGAGAATCTTTGTGGAAATATTTATCATCATCGCTCACATGACATGCCAAAAAAGTAACAAACTTGTTGTCATTGGGGTAACTCTCTCCCTCTTTCATATCACTGTCACTTAAGGAGGCGCTATATGCTATCGATTTCTTGACCTATTTCTTAAGTGTAGTGGTACATTCGAAAACTTTATGACCATACACCTCACACCCAAAATGCCTATCCGACTCAACCCTATTAAATTTCTCATTTTTATCTTTAGGGGTGGACTATACCTTATTGTTCTTGAATTCTCAAACTTTTGGCATCCTTCGATTGCTTTTGAAAATTAAGAGTTGTTATGAACTTTTTAGCCAACAAAGCGACATCCTCAAAATCGGAATCGGAATCGGAATCGTTATCTGAAAATTTAGTTTCCTCCTTCTGGGATTTCAAAGTAATCCCCTTTTCTTTCTTTGGCACTTGCTTGGAGGTAAACATATCGATTTCATAGGTTTGTAAGTCATCTACAATCTCTTCAAGTTTCTTCGAATCAAGCATACCTAAGGAGTTTAAAATGGTCACTTTTGTATCAAACCTACTCGAAAAAGATCTCAAATTTTACTTTATCACACGGTTGTCGGGAATCCACTCTCCTATGTTAAATGGCGTTGACAATATTTGACAACCTAACATAAAACTCATCAAATGATCACTATCTAACATCTTAATCGTCTCAAACTGTGTAGTGAGGTTTTGTAACTTATATTCCCTAACCATGCCAGTGCCCTCATGAGTAAGTGAAACAGTAACCCAAGCCTCTTTTGAAGTTTCACAAGTCATGATTATAATATACTCTTCTGGTGTGACATGTGAGGAAATTGCGTGCAGGACTTTATAGTTGTAAAGTGAAAGCCTATGTTCAGCTTCAGTCCATGACTCAATGGGTTTCAAACTAGTGATCTAACCCTCTCGTGTGACTGGTGGTGTCCAACCTTTAACCACACACGCCCGTCAATGGATTTTAAAGAACTTCCCATTCGCATTTTTCAACAAGCATAATTTGTGCCATAAAAAATAGAAGCACGAAAACATTCAAAACTCCAAAATTCATCTAAAAAAACACAAGGGATCAAACAGAAAAATATATGTTTTTAGCCCTGATACCAATTTGATGGTACCTTTTTATTTAAGAAAGTGTTTTCAGGATGACAAAAACAATTTCTCTTTTTATGAAAAATCTTTTTCCAATTTTTAATTCGCACCAAGTTGTGATCTAATTTTAACTTAACCAAATTTTATCTTGATTAATCCTAAACATCCATATATTGATTAAAGTAAGGAAAAGAAATTAAAGAAAATAAAACTCACAACACTGGATATATGAGGAAAACCACAACGGGAAAAAATCTTGGACGGCCCAAGCGAGACAATCACTATGAATGTGGAATTAAAACGAACAGACACAAGTCTTACTCAATGACTCGGTCCCCACGAGACTTGATGCTCTTCTCATCTTCAACCACTCCTCTCATAGTGACCACACATAAAGTCCTTCTTCCAAGATACCTATCCACAACACACGCATCCACATATGTCTCGGTATCCACCGATATGGCTTGTAACGTCTAAGATGTTGAAACTAGACTCCACCGAATCTTCACCGCAAAACTAGCAATGTTCAAGTGTAGAAAAAATCTTCTTAGAGCCACAAAGATCCCTATAGAATATATTAGTAACTCAGATCTTTGAAGCTCTAAGGATACATTTACTTGGGTAAAGCTTAGAGAACTTGTGTGCATAAACGTACTAGTTCATAAAGAGTTCTTTCAGAGCACACACTTTCGAAATTTAAAAGAAACAAGCCTATAAATACTTTTTCTAAGGCGGTGGCTCACACGAACGATGGAAGTTGTCGCTCGGATGAGATAACCATGTCATTTGAATGACACAGGCATCTCGCTTGAACGACAGTGTAAGTCGTTTGATGCTATTCGAGCGACACACGAATTAGAGTCCCAATAAAACTCCACTCTAATCCGTCTTTATCAGATTAAAACGAAGTATAAAACATTTCGAACACTTATAAAACATTAAAAACCATTTATTTAATAAAATAGCATCCTTATCCTTATAAAAATTAAATTCTGAGTTCCATCAAAATTATGAATTCATACCTGAGTGATCTCGAAATACAATTGAACTTGAAGATGAATAAACTTGCACCAATTAAACTTAAGGATAAGTAATTCCTTGAACATTTTCCGCAACGTCTTCAATTAAACTTAAACATGTCATAGTCTGTGTGGGATCATGCCTTTAAAAATACGACCCTTGACTCAAACGTGTTTTGTTCCGAGAATAAGTCAAAACTATACAATGGACTTAATTGGAAATTTTATCCTTACATAAGCCTTATTTTATTTGCACGATTTTACATTTGACGTTTACGCTTCGTCGAGTTTCGAGGACGAAATTCCTGTATTATTGGGGGAGAATATAACACGCCGTGATTTTATGCCGTAAAAATCTTTGATAAATTCAATATTTCTAGAAAATAAATTTCTAAAATTTAATTAATTTCACGATGTAACAAAAGGTCGTTTTGATATATATATATATATATATATATATATATATATATATATTCTAGCGGATGCCCGTGTCCGCGGGCACGACGATAAATTTGCCCCCGTGATAAAATTGAATCCATAATAACCAGTTTTTTTTTTTTAAAAAAAAACTTTGAAAAAAATAAAAAATATATATATTTTTTAAAAATATTTAAAAAATATATTATTTTAAAAAAATATTTTAAAAAAAATTAAAAATATTTTAATAAAAAATAATAAAATAATAATATATGTATGCATGCAAGCAAGCATGCAACACATAAAATGCCATGCATGTTTATCATACATGAGTTACTATTCATAACACCATTGTCCCATTATATATATATATATATATATATATATATATAGGGTGAGGTTCAAACGTGAACCAAAAGAATGACCTTTTTAATGAACCTACTAAGATATTAAAAATTGATCCTTAATTTCTTGTTGTAATTGGTCCGCGCCAGCGGGGGGATTGAAAAATTATTCATTGCCGCTGGCGCGGACCAATTATAACAAAAAATTAAAAATAAAATTTTTAATATCTTAGTAGGTTCATTAAAAAGTTCATTCTTTTGGTTCACTTTTGAACCTCACCCCATATATATATATATATATATATATATATATATATATATATATATATATATATATATATATATATATATAGAGAGAGAGAGAGAGAGAGAGAGAGAGAGAGAGAGAGAGAGAGAGAGGCTCCTGTGCACACTAAGTTTGCACACTAAGTTTTTAAAGTAGTAAAAAAAATATTTTTGAGTGCTGGCGCACACCAATTTTTTTATGTGATATTTTAACATTTCAACGGACTCACATAAAAAAAATTAGTTCAAAAAAACTTTTTGTAAGGACATTTTTGTCCATTATCAATTTATATGTCGTACGCCGTTACACCGTTGAAGAAACTCAAGACCGCATCTACATCAACGGATCCGAATATCAAAGCATCTTCAACATCATAGCCTCTGCAAGAATGAACTTGGTAAAATTTTATTTTTACGTTCCTTAAAGTTCATATTTAGTAGTGGGAAATTTTTATAAAATGTTTTTTATAAAAATAAGAAGTAAGTTTTTTAAAGCAAAATGAGGCTTTTAAAAGGATTTTATTTTTCTGGGAAAACCGGACCGGTTCGCTCCCTACCGGACCGATCCGCAACCGGACCGGTCTGCCCCTCAACCGGACCGATCCGCTTGCTGCAGATCCTGTATACCCCGGACCGATTGCGAACCGAAGAAGCCAAAATTTAAAAGAACCGATCCGAGGTCGGACCGATCTGCCTCCAAGCCGGACCGGTCCGCCTGGGATAAATTCGGCCAGATCTGTTCGAGATTTTTTAGGCTCAAAGTTTTCCTATTTAAAGCCAACTTTGGGGAGTTATTTTTAATACTTTTGAAGACGATTTTCAGAGTCCTAAATACTCTAAGTCTTCACCTTTTTGATGTGCAAAACATCTTTTTGATTCACACCAAAAATCCCAATTACTTTTGTGAATCTTTTGGAACCCTAGAACACAAACTTTGTTGTTGTTCATCTTTGTGGAGAGATCTTTGCAATCGAGGGCTGCATGTCATTGCTGAGGGAGTCTATACAAAGTTTCATGGCTGCGTGTCATTGAGGAGTGCTGCGGTTCTTCCTTTGTTGATTGGACTGAGGTTCATGTGGGTTCGCTGTGTGTGAATTCATTGCTGCCCTCCTGGAAAGGGATATTTCCAGCCGCTGACTACAGAATCCGATACCTGAGGGTAATTCTTAGTCACTGTATTTTCATTGTAATCCGATTGTAAGCCGTTTTCTTACAAATTATAGTGAAAATAAAAGGTTTTGCCCCTTTGGGGGATTTTTCCTGAAATTGGTTGTTTTTATCCTGCATGCTATATTTTATTTGATAAATCATCTAGATGCATGTCTTAGGGTTTTAACTAAAATTTGGGATTAATTAAAATTGGTTTTTTATTTGAGAAGTCGCAATATTTCCGCTGTAGCTGCACTCTCACTTTTTTTGCTATTTTTAAAAAATCGGTCAAACTTTCGCAATTTTTAAAGGGCTTAAAAGCATAGAAAGTTTGACCGATTTTTTAAAACTAGCAAAAAAAGTTTTTTTGAGCTGATTTTTTTTATATGGGTTCCTTGAAATGTTTAAATATCACACAAAAAAAATCAACTCAAAAATATTTTTTTTACTACTTTAAAAAGGTAATGTACAAACTTAGTGTGCAAACTTAGTGTGCACAGGAGCCTGCCTCTCTCTCTTTCTCTCTCTCTCTCTATATATATATATATATATATAATATGAGAGAGGGGTGCTTGAATAGTATCAATGATCTAACGGTTGTCATTTGTTCTTCCAATGTGATCTAATGGTCTCATAATATGCCATCTAATAAGTGTGGATTATGACATGGCAAATGGGGGGCGGGGGAGAAATCAGATGCCTTCTAAACCCCTTACATGTTTTGCTTTTACACGAGACAACTTTTTTTCAAATTTCAAATTTCAAATTTTGAGCCACTTTATCCAGACTCTGCAAACTGCCACTTGCCTATTACTTTAATTCGGAAACCTACACCTGACACCCGAACAAACCATCCACATAGGTTCTGTCACCCTCTTCCTGTTTGAGACCTCTCGGGTTAGCTCCACCCAATATCCAAAGGTATCTAGTTCTCTCTCTCTCTTTTAGTTTTTATTGCTTCTCTCTCTACTACTCTAACTCACTGTTCAACGGTATTCTCCCCATCCCTCATTTTGGTATTTCTCTCTTCGATGGCCTCCAATATCTTTACTCAGTGATTTGATTTTCCAATATCGTTTTTATATGTAATTTCTTTTTGTGGGTTTGGATCATTATATTTTGATTTTGAGATTTAGGGATTTAGAGAATGGGATCCCTTACCATATATCATCAAGCTTCAACCCCTTGCGATTTCGGACTTCCTACCCCTTATGATTTTGTTGAGTCGCATCTTTGATTTTGTTCTTTAACCAAAATTTTCCTCTTAACGTATGGTTTTAATGTATCTCTATTTTTTCATTCTTCCAATTTTTTATTTTTTATTTTTTATTTTTTAATACATTTTAGTTTCTCTGTTTCTTCCTTTCAACATTTAACATACTATTCTTTTCTATTTTTTGAATGCAGGTGACATAAATGTCGGTGAACAAAATGGGATGGATACTGATTAGTAATTTTTCCTTTGAACCTAATTTGTTCAGTGGAGCTGCTTTTGTGACCATATAAAGGTAGTATTTTACATGTTTGGATATTTTACATTTAAATATAATAGTACTGAGCAAGATTGAGATAGGCATATGTTTGTATTTTATTTTATGATATTAATTTTTGACTTTTAACCCAGGATTTGTGTCTTCTAAGGATAGGAGTTAGTTGAAATTGAGTATTGTGAAGCTTACACTAGAAAAAGGGCCATATATTTGTGTGTGTTTTTGTTACTATTTGTGTGACTTTGGTGGTATAATCTTGGATTTAATCACCACACATTTTTCATTGCATTCATTACATTAAATTAATTGTCCACATGCTTGCCAGATTTTGGTTTAAGAATCAATAGTGACATTGGTTTACATTTCACATGTTGTTGGTACTTACTGTTGGTAATTGTAATTGTAATTGTAATTGTAACAACATTTAAAAGTAGCATGGTTTGGGTGAACACATTTATTTATGAATCCTTAAAAGGAACATCACTTTGCTTGCACTTGCAGTAAAAATCATATTATTCTACATTTACTGAAAGTTATATTTTATCAAAGTAGTACAATACGCGCTCTGGAAGTTATATTTTATCAATGTAGTATAATTTTTGTAAAAATAAATAGTATAATTGATCAGGAAGTCCATAACTGGGTTATAACTCTGTTTTTATATATTTGACAGATATTATGACAAGTATTCTGTTTTGGGTATTTGTTTTTATATATTTAACAGATATTACATTACCTTTTCATTTTAACTTGAAGCTAATATGTTTTAATTTCTAAGATTGTCTGGTAGTTAATCAGTTCTTATTTGAAATTACTAGAATTGCTTTACCTTTGAAAATTTATGTCTCACCTGTCCATATTTATCTATTTATTTATATTGCAATTTATTTCATGTTGCTAATCATGATTTTTTTAATATTTTTTGATTGGTATTTACCGGTTTCTTATATGGATAGTTCAAAGGAGAGCATATTATTTTGGGCCCTATTCCCGGAGTATCTGACATCAGTATAGCAAAAACAAATTATAAACCTTCAGCTGCTATAATTCTTTTTCCATCCTGCACCTTCTTTATTTTCATCCATTTGGCTTATTCCCTCCATGTGCACTTCATTTCCTAAGGAAAGTTTGGTAAGTTTGTTACTCCTGCTTGCAAAGTCACTCATTAACTTGACAGATGTCTGCCATTAGTTTGTAACCGTAAGGAAAATGCAAAGTCATTGTTCAGTATTCCTTACAAAGTCACTCATCAACTTACAAAGTCACTCATCAACAGATGTCTACCATTACAAAGTCACTCATCAACTTACAAAGTCACTCATCAACAGTAAGGAAAATGCAAAGTGAATGAAAGGAAGTGTAAAAAAAAAGGTTGTCCGATGATGGCTCTAGAGTTGAAAGAGATAATAAATATGTATTTTTTGGTTTGGTATTCCTTTTCAAACGTCTATGATTCCGGTTTGGAAGATGCATGTCTTTAAGTAACTTTGTCGTACTTATATTTTTTTGTTTGGTATAACTTTTCAAACGGCTCTAGAGTTATCTTTTACTTATATTTAACGTGGGGTTGATTATTTATTTGTTGATGACTTCTCACAGATAGAAGTTAAAGAGCCCATTTAACTATGTACTGATGATTGAACAATGATTGGATTGAGAGCTTCTGATCTATGGTTTCAAACTATCTTGCAATACTTACATGTTTGAGGTGAGTTATAACTTAATTGTAATGGTTGCGAATTTTAAAGTCAATTTTTTCCTATTTTTAGATTGAGAATAGGGTATGTTTATTTCAAATAACATGGTTTTAATGAGTTTATGTAATGTTTTTTCTCTATCTAGATACTTACATGGGACTCTAGATGAGACCCCTGCTTCATGAGTGTGCATATGTCGTTTCATGTTTTTTCCTCTTCTATTTTTTGCAACTTCTTTAATAAACCTCTGTATTAATGTTTTATTAATCAAATGAATTTGTATCTGATGCTAGGGGATGCTTGGGAAGGTTGGGTTCAATGTATTATTTTCCTATAAGTATTTGTAAATCTAACTTATTCAAAGTTATATAATGATTTAGTGATTTTTTCCTTATGTTTTTGCGCCTGTTGCAGTGTCCAACCATCCTGTGTTAGAAACAACTCCAAAGCCATTGGCAATGAATAAACCACTTGATGCGGCACCACATGATGATTGCCCTGCTGCTGAGCTCCATTATATTGAAAATAGTGGAAAGGTCGAGATTTATACTGCAGTTAATGATGATTTAAGCACTAAGGAAGTGACTTATAACCATGTGTGCGAAAATAATCGTTTAGATTTTCTTATTTAGGGCTATACTGATAATGATGAAGTTGCTTCGCCTCCTTTGCAGCAGGTTCAGGTCATGATATATGCATACGCGACACTTATTAAGAGCCACTCAGAGATCCTTCAAAGGCAACACTTTTATGCTCAAATAATTCACCGCCGAAGTTCGAAAAAAATTCGAAGAGAAGTGTGACATGACCTCCCAAGAAGATATTGAGAGACCGTTAGACGATATTCGAGAGGCCTCTCACATCATATCCAACATGATTGTCCAAGCCAATCATATTGTACGGTTTCAACAGAGTTTATTGAACTAGGAGTCATAGAGTAGAGTGGTACATTTTCAATCCTATCCAATTTCTTAATTTTGTAATTGATTTATATCTTCTAATTGCTCGGTTGGTTGATTATATTATCATATAAGATAGATTCACTGTTATTTGTATTTATTTTTGTTACCACTTTTTTTTCTTTGTACTTATCCAGATGAACACATAACTACTCAAGAAAAAGGAAAATTACTAGAAGAGTATTTCTGCATTTATGTTGCCACTTTAAGTGGATGATGCCATCTGGACTGCAGGAAAAGGCTGTAGGGAAGGCTGAATTGGAGCACAAAGATGCTATTTCACTTATCGAGGAACTTAAGCTCGAGCCTCAACTCCAAACTTTTAAGGAATGGATTTGGGCTTCTGCGATGTGGGGGACCACTTCAACTACATTGGACCAGGGGAAGATCCATTTAACTCCGAAGATTTGAGGAGCCTGAGGAATTCCCCGTTCCACAAGTCAATTCTTGGGATACTAGAGAGATATCGGATGAAGATGTGGAGCAGCTTGATGCTAACTTGCTAAGGTTGACAGATGGTGAGTATGATGTCGATGTTGAATCATCCATTATGGTGAAAGTTTCCCACTTAGTTGCATCCAAGTAGAGTTGAAATTTTTGGTACGTGTTTCCATTTTCAGAGCTTCCATATAAAAATGTTGCACGAAGCTGATGTGTTTCCAGAGCTGTTGTGTTTCCATTTTTAAAGTTTTGTTTACAACCAACATAAGATATATGCAGTGTTTGTCGTTAGAAGACATCAAATATTTTATTTGTTATAGGCTATTATGTGTTGAAGTTGCGTTTATGCCTCTGTTTTGTTTTATGAGTCTCTATAAATTTGTATAAATTTGTAGGATTTCATAGAAAATGGTTCACAACATCAACATTCTTTCCAAGCATTCAATCCCTTTTTGTAACTGAATAGATGATCTGTTATTTTTAATACCCAAGAGGTGCTATGTTATTTCAACTCAAACAGGGTGGTTCATCATGCTTGGAGTAGACACATCTTTATATTCCTGCAAAAAAAAATGAGCATATCAGTTGTAAATAAAAAAATAACATATCAGTTCTAAAAAATGAACATATCAATTGTAAACAAAATGAACATCTATTAGTTGTAAAAAATTAACATATCACCCCACTACAAAATGTAATAAAAGAGAGTGAAAATTGTTTTTATTACAAATGATGTGTCGGATTGCATGTCGGAAGATGTGTTAATGAGGTTCGCACGTTAACCTGATAATTGTTAATATATTTTGTGTGTTGTTAACGAGGTGTGCATGTTGGGTGTTGTATTTATGACGTGCATGTGGTATATAGGTGCCAACTCAATTTGGCAAACTTCGCACAACATAGACACGATTCAACACGATCACTTGAAAAGCCTAATCAGTTACACAAAAAATGCAACGTGAAGACGATGAAACATGACCACTTGACATGTCTAATCAATTGCATTGAAATTTTTTACACTTATTTACATCATATATTTAACTTTGTGATTATGTACTTTGAAAACTTTTGTCGTTTTATGATATATGTACTTCGTAAATTTTTTACCGTGCCTTCAGGCACGGGCATATACTAGTATATATATATAACAAAGTTTTAAGTGGAATTTAATTCACGAGTAAAATTTGGAATTTGCGGATTTAAATATAGAAGCGGGGGATTCTTGGAGTGTCAGGTCGATCGAACCGGTTAGGCCCTAGGGGCGAACCGGTTCGCGCCGATAGTGGTGCGGGGGTGGCTTCTTTTTTTAGTGCTTGTACTTAACTTAAACTCTACTATTTTTCTCTATTAATAACTCAGGTTTAGGGCTTTTAAAACACTTTTATATTATTCCAAAAAGTAGTAGGCTCCCATGATTTTATCTCTTCTCTTCAACGAAACCTTAACCCCATTAAACACAAGTTTCAACCCAAGTTTTGAAGATCCAAATTAAGTTTTCTCAAGAATGACCAAGAATATGTCTTTCTATTTTTGCGAGAGGAATGCAACATGTAATTGGATTTTCAAGATGACTTCATTGTAGGCATTACTACTTCTATTGTTCCCTTTAAGTGTTATGCATTTTAGATATTGCCTTAACTTTAATAAATGGTGTTTTTCTTGAAAGAAATTGGAATACTAATTAGGAAAAGTGAAAGGAATTATGGGGCTATTTTTATTCAAATATAAAAATATCTTTAAGACTTGAAGCAATCACATGCTTAGATTAGAGATTTGGACTACGATAGAATTGTGGGACGGTTCGTGTATTAAAATGAAAAACATGAATTTGAAATAATGTTTTGACTCAAAAATCACGATTTTTAAGTGTAGATTGTATAATGGATTTCTCATTATGTAATAGTGTGAAAATGCATGTCAAAAATGGAATCTTGGGTTAATCAAAAAAATGGCACTCATGTGGAAATTATAGAATATTACAACTTGTGTGACTTTTGGTAGAATTGTTTAATTATATAATTAAACGGGCATAATTTGGATGATATTGCAATACTAAAATAAATCGAAAGAATTGTAGCTATAAATTGAAAATATTATTTATGTGATGTTGCTCATGTTAATATTTTGACGCTGCGGGGACGTTGGGATTTTTGGGGTGGTTATTCTTTAACCCTTATTTTTAGGTTGCTTGTTAGGTATGGGACTATTAAGTAGTCCTCGTTGTTGTTAACACTTTTTAGGTGTGGGACTAGGGAGTGTAGGTTTGTATGGTTGGGTATTTTCTGGGTGGGGATAGCTAGTACACTATCAAGTATTTTTCATTGGCCTAGGTGCGAGATTAGGTAGTGATTTGTGGTAGGTTTTCCTCCTAAGTGATATGCTAGGAAATACTTGTGGTTTTGGTGATCCCTAGGTATGGAACTACGGATAGTTTAGGCTGAGTTACCCGCATAAAGGATGAGGCTAATAGAGAACTATGAAAACTTGATACTAAATTAATAATTAGTGCCTAAAATAAAGAACGGATACTAAAAGGAATTTGCGTCGCGAGTATGTGAAGGACTAAAGAAATTGTGTTGACTGGCTATAGAGGTGTGGGTGTGTGGCGTCACGAGTATGTCCAGTGCTAACCAAATTGGGCAAACTGGCTATAGTGACGTGCCGTGCTTGGAACCTCACAATATATGCGGTGGTAATGAAATTGGGCAAACTGATTATAGTGAGGGAAATGTGTTTGATGTAGAACTATGGGCACGCCACGAGTATGTGAAGGCCTCATAATAGGGTGAGATGGATATACTGGTGATGCATTAATAATTCTAGGGACGCCAGGACTATGTGTAGACAGGATTCGTAATAGGATAAACTGGTTATACTGGTGTCGCATTAATAAAATTGGTTACATTAATTCAATTAATAATTGCGAATTTGTAATGAAATGTTGTAATAACATAATTAGACTTGAATAGTTTGGTGTCTTAATTATGTGTGTAGTTAGTATTGTGTTACTTTACTCGTGTGTTATTAGATCGTTTAATTTAAAATACTCTATTGCGATATTTATCATGTATGATTCTTATATCTGGGTTCACGGACCCTAATTGGGAGGAGTAGCTAGTGTTCATGCAGCCGAATCTGATCCATTACATTGAATAACATTTCAGGTATAGTTACTAGAGTAACTGCATAGGATGGAATTGAGATTTTTGGAGTGAAGCTGGAGATTTACTTTTATTGCTTTAGTAGTTTAGATTATTTATATCCCGTTATTTTATTAGGAGAGAGTTATTATGGATTTGGTGGGCCACTTGGTTCCACAGTTATTTATGATTTTCAGTTAGAGATTTGTAGTTGGATTATTTATTGGATATTATTATATATTTTGGAGTATAATTTATCTTTTTGGAGTTAGCATGGTGATGGGATGTATTTGTATAGATGTTTATATTCGTTGGATCTATTCAAATTATATTTTGTGAAAAAAGCTTTTAAAGTCTCATATTTCTTTCACATGTTGAGAATGGTACTTTACTGGTGATGCCCGACATAGGTTTTTGTTGGCATCTGCCCACTTTGTTCTCTAAAATGTGTTGGGGTGTCACACACAACCCTCGTTGTCGAACAAATTATCAGGAAATGGAAGGTAAATGATGAGAAGCTCATACCTTTCCATGCTCACCTAGAATATCTCACCTCCCAATTCAAAGATGCCACATTTCATTACATTCTTCACACAAAGAATAGCCTAGACAATGAAATAACAACACTGGCCTCTATGGTCGACATGCTTGAGGGAATAATAATAATATCCCCCTTTCTAGTTTAGAAATAGGATGCACCCATCCTCTGCTACCATATTGAGATCATTATAGAAGAAGATGAAGTCATGGACGGATTGTGGTACTATGACATTTGGTGCCACCCCAAACATTATAGGTATCCTCGAGACATGAAAAAGAAAGATCGTGTGACCCTTCAGAAGTTGGCGGGCCTATAAATTATCTGTGACAAAGAGATATTCAAGCGAAACTTCAATGGAACCCACTCGCATTGCATAATCGGGAATAGGATCGAAGATATGATGCAAAAAATCCATAGCGGGGAATGCAGGCCCCACATGAACGGTCACATTCTTGCCAAGAAAATTATCCGTCAAGGCTACTAGTGGACCACCATGGTTCAAGACTGCACTCCTTATATTCGAAGATACCTCAAATGACAGTAGTTTGCTAATATCAGCACTTGCCTCCTTGAGAGTTGTGCAATATGACCTCTCCCTGACCCTTCTCCACCTGGGGCATAGACGTCTAGGGAAGGTCACTCCTAAAACGTCAAACGATCATAAATTCATCCTAGTTGCCACTAATTACTTCACAAAATGGGTCGAAGCTGAGTCATACACGGTATTAAATGTGAAGAAAGTGTCCAAGTTCATCAGAAAGAACATCTTCTACCGTTATGGAGTTCCCCTTAAGTTGGTGTTAAAAAATGGACTCCACATCGAGGCTGAGGCCACAGAGTTAGTTGATGAATATAGAATTTAAAGACATAAGACCTCTCCTTACTGATCATAAACCAATGGCGTTGTCAAAGACGTCGATAAGAGCCTCAATACCATCATCATCAAGACGGCTGAAAGCTATAGAGACTGAGCCGATCAGATCCCATGTTCCCTCTAAGGCTATCGTACCTCTATCTCAACACTCATTAGGACTACTCCCCATTCTCTGATATACGACATGGAAGCATCCCTGCCTATCGAATTAGAAGTTCCTTCCCTTAGGGTTGGGCTCGAAAGTAAAGTCAGTGAAGAAAAGTGTCATTGAAACTCCTACGACAAACCCATTATCTTAGATGAAAAGAAAATAAAAGCTTTGTACCACATCCAAGGATACCATAGCCAGATTGAGAAATCATTTTAAAAAAAGGTCAAAGATCGCGATGTCGAGGAAGGAGATTTAACCCTCAGGGAAATTATATTTTTTCATTTGGTATCTGAGAGGAAAGTTTAAACCTAACAGGAGTGGCCCCTACATTATAAAAAAAATCGTGTTCGGCGGCATCGCTATGCTCATAGACCTCAACGAGGAAAAAATGGTGCATTCAGTCAACTTGAATCGTCTTAAAAAGTTTTACCCTTACACTGAATTCTTGTCACGCTCTGACTCTTCTTATTCCCTACTATTCTTAAAAAAATCTCTTCCCTTCCCTATGTTTAGAACTACGTAGGATCTGATCCTCTTAATTGTAATACCCCGTACTTTTGACTATGTTTATTTTTGGGATTAATTAATTAAATGCGTATTAATTGGAAATTAATCCGGGTTAAAAATACTAGCGAGATGCGAGTTGGTATTTGATTATGTGCATATATGATTATATATGAATTTGGAATTATGAAATTTGTCGTGAGATTTATATACGGCAATTTGGAAATTTTGTTGAGACGCGTGTGACCGCCGCGTCATGGTATAATATTTTAATTATAAAAGTGAATTTAAAATATATAATCCGTATGGTCGTTTTGAGTGTGCCAACGCGTCCGGAAGGGTCGAGATAGTCAAAAAACACTAGCCGGGGGTGTAGTTTGGGTCCCGGGGTATTTTTAGGCCATACCGGCAACTTAAAGGGTATTTTGGTAATTTTACATTTTGAGGAATTAAAAGCGACGAAAATTGGGAGTTTTAATCTGATGTGGATTTAACCCACTAAACCCACTAACCAACCCATATTAACCCATTAAGCTACGGAGGCTATCATTAGGTTTACAAACTCTCCCAAAGAAAACCCTAGCCACCTTAAGCCACCATTGGAGGAGAAGCTTGGAGAGGGAATTCTGCAGAAATCTTCACCAAACCAACACCAAAATCAGAAATCCAATCAAGGCAAGTGTTTTAATCATATTTAAATTCGTAGAATGTTTCTTCCAGGTTAGAAAATTGATAAATTACAACTGTTCTTGAGAGATAATGAAAACCCATGTAGTTTGGAGCTTAGAACTTGAAAATATTGAGGAGAATTGCATGTAGAATGATAGGTAGATAATTATTCTCATGATATCTGTGATAGGAAGGAATTTAAAACGGATTTATAGTGAGTTAATTCATGATTCAAAAGTTAGGGTTCATGTTCTTGAAATAATTGGGAAAAAGTGTAGAGATTTATATTTTTGATTGATGTTAAAGAGATTTAATCCTTCAAAACATGTTAGGAGTTGACTTGAATATGTTTAGGATGAATTAGAGACCCTAAAACGTTGTTGGGATGAACTTTGGAAGAGAGTAGAGGTGTTAAAATGGATGAAAAACGAATTGGGGAAAAATCTGGGCCGAGACTGGTCAGTCGTTAGAAGCAATCCCCAGGTCGTTCGAACGAACTCGTTCGAACGAGCTTCTAACGAGTTGACCAGTCGCTGCTAACGAGAAGGGATTTCGTTCGATAACTCGTTCGAATGAGATATCGTTAGAAGGTACAGTTCGTTCGAACGAACTGGAATCTCGTTCGAACAGCCTCGTTCGAACGAGACTTCTAACGAGTTGACAGAGGAATCTCGTTCGAACAGCCTCGTTCGAACGAGACTTCTAACGAGTTGACAGTTTGGTCCTTTTTGGACTGTTTTGATTTTTGGAGTCCCGTAAACTTGTTCGAGGAGATAGATAACCTTCCTTTGATGATGTAAGGATAGATTTGGGACTTTTGGGTTATTACGAGGAGTAAATTTATATACGAGAGATTTAATTCAATGAACCATTTGGGTTGATACATGAGTGTCTACTACGACGTGAGAATAGATTATGGCGCGTATGATGATAAATCGGAATAATATAAGTGTAGATATTATAAGTTAGTACGATAAAGCGATATGTACTACGATTAAACTACGGGATTGCTAAGATGTGTGTTTACCTAGTATTGGTATATGAATTGTGTGTATGACATACCTACCATACTTGCTATCACGGGAGGTTTGCGTTCGCTTAGGGCCCTCTAATCCTTGTGTTGCCCGGATTTAGACTGGTTACCTTGATGAACATAGGTCATAGAAAGACTTATTGGGATATTAATAAGTCCGCTGATCGTAGGAGCGTAGGTATGTGCGTGACCTATGTGATGTGACTGTGTTCGCCTCCATTGTTTGTGATGTTGTTATCTGTGAACTATTCCTGAGAGATTCGGAATATGTAATCCTTATGTACGTGATGTACCGGAATGGAAAGCAGAGTATGTGTGCACCGCAGCTTAGTTCTCGGGGTGCTTATATTGTATATTTATGATGAGAATAATATACACTTAATTAATGGGAACCTTTATGTTATTGTTGTGGATATAATTACGGTATTGTTTCGGGAAATATAACGAGTTAACTGATAGTGATATATATTGCATATTGAGCATCTGAGTTTACGTTAAACCTCTACTTAATTACGAGCATTATTATGTTAATAGAACCGAGTAATACGGGTAAGACCTATGATAGTCTAGCTAGATATGTTGTCACTTAGCTACTAGCTTGTACCACTCTAGATGGGTACTTACGTTAGGAGTGCACAGTTAGACGAGAGGTGAGAATATCATGTGAGTGCACGTCCTAACATGTACTTTGCATTTAATGTTTTAAATGTTTTTAAAGCACTTGCAGGTTTTTAAAATATAACTCCACATTCGGGCTCTGACCCGTTTGCTTTTCAAATCTACTTTTCTTGTAAAACCATTTTAGGTGCCCAGCCACAGGGACACCAAGCATAGGATTCTCATTCAGGTGACGAGCTGTAGCTGGTTGTGGAAGCTACAGGGATTTGCTTGTAGACGCTTCTATCTTTTGGATTCCAGAGTCACTATCTATCAGTTGTAGGGCATGTTGCCCATTTCCATTAGAGACATCTTTTACATTTCAGTTTTCAGACTTTAGCATGTATGGTTTCAGTATTCGGTTTACTTATTTAAGTTATGGGATTGTTGTGAGGAGTTTTTCCTCCAGACTGTAATTACCTTATGTGATGGTTATTCTTTTTACTTCAGTATGGTGAATGGTGTTATTTATTTCTTCATTACACTTGTTGCATGTTAATCAGACTTATATTAAAATTTGGCAACTTACTTTTTAAATACTAGCTGGTTAGTAATCATTAAAATGTTTTCGACAGTGATGCTATTAACTGAGCCAACTTGGCATTTTGAATTAATTTAATAAAGGAGTAGCTACCCGGTATTTAATTAGTCGGGGTGTCACAGGTGGTATCAGAGCATCAGGTTCTAGTGTCCTTTAGGATCTGTACGGCTATTATGTTTCCGCTACGTTTCTTTAATATAGAGCCCTATATTTTAGGACCGTTGTACTCTTTTTGTGTATGCTTCGTTCTTCAGCTATATTAAGTTTATAACCGTGAACTTATAAACTTTTTTCTTATTTCAGATGCCTCCACGACGTGCACGACGAGTTCCCAGGGATGCAACGCCCGAACCCCAGCCCGCTCCAGTTCAGGGCATGATGAACGCCGCTGAGGTTGCAGCTATAGTAGCCCAAGCGGTAAATGCCGCCATTGCCGTTGTTCAGCAGGCACCACCTCAGGCGCCGGTTGCCTCGACAGTGCAGGCTAATGCATTCCCGTCTGCTTGGGAGCGTGTACGTGACGCTTTTCAGAAAGCGCATCCGCCAGAGTTTGCAGGTAGCTCAGATGTGGTAGTCTCGAGCCGATGGAGGAAGGACATGCAGAGGAACTTGAGGATGTATGAGTGCACGGATGTTCAGAAGCAGGTGCTAGCTACTTTCAAGCTAGTTGGATCTGCACTACAGTGGTGGGAGTCTATTACCACCATGGAGGAGAGGGATACTCTCACGATTCAGGAGTTCTGGGTGCGGTTTGACCGCAAGTACTTTCCGTCGGCTGTTCATACGGAAATGAGGAGGAAGCTGATGAATCTGAGGCAGGAGGGAAAGACTGTGGCCGAGTATGAGTCCGAGTTCACGAATCTGTTGAACATCGTTCCAGACGAGATACCAACAGAGAAGAAGAAAATTGAGAAGTTCACCGACGGGTTGACTTGGAGGATCCGTCAGCATCTGCTAGGGAACTATCGTTGGCCACCTATTCTGATGTGGTTAACGCTGCATTGTTACACTGCCAGGACCACCGTTTTCATATGGCCGAGGGTAAGAGGTCGGGGGAGTCCAGCCATCAGGGCAGGACTGGAGGACATGGTGCCAGCGGGGAATAATCTGGTCAGGGGCAGAGACAGAATGAGCAGGGCTCCCAGCATGGGGAATAAAAAGAGGTTCCGGTCCGGGAACTACAGATAGGGACAAGGAGGTTTTCGTCAGGGCCATCAGGGTCCAAACGGCCATCAGGGCCAACAGGGGCAGAATGGGCAGCAGTTTCACCAGGGACAGCAGGGCCAAGGGAGGAACGGTAACGGCCACCAGGGCCGGGGACAACAGGGACAGAGAGGAGGGAACTTCCCAGGGAAGTGCTTTATTTGTGGCAAGACTGGCCATAAGCGAAAGGATTGTCCTGATAGGGGCAGGGCCCCACAGCAGCAGCAGCAGGGTGCTCGCCAGGAGCCACAGAGGCCTATGTTTCCCGCCGCTCTTCCCGCACCGCCACAGATGGCAGCATTGCCACCCATTCCAGCAGTCCCAGTTCAGCAGGGGCAGCTACAGTATGGACGTGTCTACAACGTCCACCAGGCTGCAGTTCCACAGGCACCGCCCGCGATCGAGGGTACGTTTCCTATCCATGGCACTATGGGTCGGGTATTATTTGATACGGGTGCTACACACTATTTTATAGCTACACACTTCGTGAAAGCTTTAGGATTGTTAGCTACGGCAGAGAGCACAGTGACGTGTGTCGACTCGCCATTGGGGAGTGGGTCACTTATCTTCTTTATATGCCGGGGAGTGGGAGTAGGGATTGGTAGTCTGGTATTACCTGCAGATATGTTGGTATTAGATATGCATGTTCACGATGTGATCATCGGTATGGATTGGCTTGTAGCTTATAGGGCCATGATTGATTGCTTCAGCGGGAGCATTATTTTTGCCATTCCGGGGAAAGAGATGTTTGTAGTGGCGATGCCTCGCCCAGAGGGAGGATCGACCGCTCATCTGTATTACATTGAGGAGGATACCTCTAAGGAGGTAGTGATTCCTTTAGATTCTATCCCAGTAGTCAGGGAGTATTCGGATGTGTTTCAGGAGATACCAGTCTTACCCCCCAGTCGAGAGATAGACTTTGTTATAGATTTGCTACCGGGTACGAGACCTATAGCACGTGCACCGTACCGTATGGATCCAGCTGAGATGAGGGAGTTACGGGATCAGATAGAGCAGCTGTTAGGCCAGGGATTTATTCGCAGGAGTACCTCACCTTGGGGCGCTCCGGTTTTGTTTGTGAAGAAGAGGGACAGTTCACTAAGATTGTGTGTGGACTACCGAGAGTTGAATAAGGTCACGATACGGAATAAGTATCCGTTGCCTCGAATCAATGACTTATTCGACCAGTTGAGAGGAGCTTCGTTCTTCTCGAAGATTGATTTGAGATCGGGATACCATCAGTTGCGTATCAGGGAGAAGGATGTCTCGAAGACTGCGTTCTTATCGAGATATGGTTCCTACGAGTTTCGGGTTATGCCTTTTGGTTTGACCAACGCTCCAGCAGTGTTTATGGACTTGATGAACAGAGTGTTCAGGGATTTCCTAGATCAGTTTGTCATTGTCTTCATTGATGACATTCTGGTTTACTCTCAGACAGAGGAGGAGCACGCCGAGCATTTGAGGCAAGTTTTGCAGACACTTCGTCAGAACTAGTTGTATGCAAAATATGAGAAGTGCGGGTTTCGGCTGAAGGAAGTCCAGTTTTTGGGGCATATTATTTCCGACCGGGGAATATCTGTTGATTCGGGGAAAGTATCAGCGGTGAGGGAGTGGGGACAGCCCACGACACCAACTGAGATTCGTAGTTTCTTGGGTCTAGCAGGATACTACAGGAGGTTTATTCGGGGCTTCTCAGAGATAGCAGGTCCTTTGACACATCTGACTCGTAAGGGTGTGCCATACATCTGGAGTGATGCCTGTCAGTTGGCATTCGATGAATTGAAGGACAAATTAACCTCAACACCTGTTTTAGCTTTGCCGAGGCCGGGAGTTGAGTATTTGGTTTACACCGATGCGTCTTTGCAAGGACTGGGAGGTGTATTGTAGCAGGAAAGACAGGCCATAGCTTATGCTTCCCGTAAGCTTAAGCCTCATGAGAAGAATTACCCCATGCATGATTTGGAGTTGGCGGCAGTGGTATTTGCCCTACGGATTTGGAGGCACTATCTTTTGGGGGAGAAGTTCCAACTGTTCACGGACCACAAGTCCCTACAGTATCTGTTCATGTAGAAGGAATTGAACATGCGGCAGCGTAGGTGGCTTGAATTTGTGAAGGACTACCAGTTCGACATCCAGTATCACCCAGGTAAGGCTAACGTGGTAGCAGACGCGTTGAGCCGTAGGCCAGCAGACGAGGTGGCAGACGTGTGGAAGGCAAAGTGGAAGGAATTGGGACACCAGGATGCAGTGGCCCGATCTTTCATCTCTGTGATGACCGTTACACCGCAGATTGTCACGAAGGTAGTACGGGCACATGCTAATGACTCGTTCTGTCAGGAGCAGATAGTTCGGTTACTAGCAGAGGGAGCCGAGTCCTATACCGTTAGCTCAGACGGGGGATTGCGCTTCAATGGGAGATTGGTAGTTCCGGAAGGGGAGGAATTGCGACATGATGTGATGGCAGAGTCGCACGGCTCACGGTTCGCGGTACATCCCGGAGGGGACAAAATGTACCAAGACATGATACGGCAGTATTGGTGGGGCGGTATGAAGAGAGATATCGCTGAGTTTGTTTCAAAATGCGCCACTTGTCAGCTTGTAAAAGTGGATCATCAGAGACCGACAAGATTGCTACAGCCATTGGAAGTCCCGGTGTGGATGTGGGAGAGCATATCCATGGACTTTATCACGGGGTTGCCTACGTCGCAGAGGGGTCACGACTCCGTTTGGGTAATTGTGGACAGGTTGTCTAAGGTCGCTCACTTTTTACCCGTACGGACTGACTACACTACGGGACAGTATGCCCAGCTCTTCATTTCAGAGATTGTGAGACTTCACGGTGTGCCCCTAAATATCGTGTCTGACAGAGACAAGATATTTGTTTCGAGGTTTTGGGAGAGTTTCCAGGAGGCCATGGGCACGGAATTGCGGTTGAGTACGGCTTATCATCCGCTGACTGATGGGCAGACTGAGCGCACAAATCAGATGTTGGAGGACATGCTACGCATGTGCATTATTGACTTCGGGGGTGGATGGGAGCAGTACCTTCCACTGGTGGAGTTTGCTTACAACAACTCCTATCAGTTCACTATTAGCATGGCTCCATTTGAGGCATTGTACGGTAGGCCTTGTCGTTCCCCAGCATGTTGGTTAGAAGTGGGGGACAACAAACTGCTTGGACCGGAAGTGATTCAGGATACTTCGGCAAGGATTGAGTTGATTCGGAGTCGCATTCGGGTAGCTCAAGACAGGCAGAAGAGTTATGCTGATGCGAAGAGATTTTTCAGGGAGTTCCAAGTGGGGGACCAGGTTTTGCTCAGGGTATCTCCTATGAAGGGGATTATGCATTTCGGGAAGAAGGGGAAGTTGGCACCAAGGTATGTGGGGCCGTTTCCTATTATTGAGCGGATCGGACCGGTTGCGTATAGACTTGAACTACCAGAGCATTTGCATCGGATTCACGATGTATTTCATATTTACTCGCTAAGGAAATATCTCAGAGATGATTTGGCTCATTCTCACATTGCTGTGGAGGACATCGATCTCCAGCCGGATAGCTCCTACGAGGAGGGGCCAATTGCTATTTTGGACCAAAGCGAGAGGAAACCGCGGTCAAAGATAGTCCCGTTAGTGCGTGTTCAGTGGCGACATCACAATGTCGAGGAGTCCACATGGGAGTACGAGGACGAGATGCGTGAACGTTATCCAGAGTTATTTTTAGCAGGTACTTTCTAGTTTCGAATTTCGGGACGAAATTCAGTTATTAGGGGGGAAGTATGTAATACCCTGTACTTTTGACTATGTTTATTTTTTAGATTAATTAATTAAATGCGTATTAATTGGAAATTAATCCGGGTTAAAAATACTAGGGAGATGCGAGTTGGTATTTGATTATATGCATATATGATTATATATGAATTTGGAATTATGAAATTTGTCGTGAGATTTATATACGGCAATTTGGAAATTTTGTTGAGACGCGTGTGACCGCCGCGTCATGGTATAATATTTTAATTATAAAAGTGAATTTAAAATCTATAATCCGTATGGTCGTTTTGAGTGCGCCAACGCGTCCGGAAGGGTCGAGATAGTCAGAAAACACTAGCCGGGGGTGTAGTTTGGGTCCCGGGGTATTTTTAGGCCATACCGGCAACTTAAAGGGTATTTTGGTAATTTTACATTTTGAGGAATTAAAAGTGACGAAAATTGGGAGTTTTAATCTGATGTGGATTTAACCCACTAAACCCACTAACCAACCCATATTAACCAATTAAGCTACGGAGGCTATCATTAGGTTTACAAACTCTCCCAAAGAAAACCCTAGCCACCTTAAGCCACCATTGGAGGAGAAGCTTGGAGAGAGGGAATTATGCAGAAATCTTCACCAAACCAACACCAAAATCAGAAATCCAATCAAGGCAAGTGTTTTAATCATATTTAAATTCGTAGAATGTTTCTTCCATGTTAGAAAATTGATAAATTACAACTGTTCTTGAAAGATAATGAAAACCCATGTAGTTTGGAGCTTAGAACTTGAAAATATTGAGGAGAATTGCATGTAGAATGATAGGTAGATAATTATTCTCATGATATCTGTGATAGGAAGGAATTAAAACGGATTTATAGTGAGTTAATTCATGATTCAAAAGTTAGGGTTCATGTTCTTGAAATAATTGGGAAAAAGTGTAGAAATTTATATTTTTGATTTTTGTTAAAGAGATTTAATCCTTGAAAACATGTTAGGAGTTGACTTGAATATGTTTAGGATGAATTAGAGACCCTAAAACGTTGTTGGGATGAACTTTGGAAGAGATTAGAGGTGTTAAAATGGATGAAAAACGAATTGGGGAAAAATCTGGGCCGAGACTGGTCAGTCGTTGGAAGCAATCCCCAGGTCGTTCGAACGAACTCGTTCGAACGAGCTTCTAACGAGTTAACCAGTAGCTGCTAACGAGAAGGGATTTCTTTCGATATCTCATTCGAACGAGATATCGTTAGAAGGTACAGTTCGTTCGAACGAACTGGAATCTCGTTCGAACAGCCTCGTTCGAACGAGACTTCTAACGAGTTGACAGAGGAATCTCGTTCGAACAGCCTCGTTCGAATGAGACTTCTAACGAGTTGACAGTTTGGTCCTTTTTGGACTGTTTTGATTTTTGGAGTCCCGTAAACTTGTTCGAGGAGATAGATAACCTTCCTTTGATGATGTAAGGATATATTTGGGACTTTTGGGTTATTACGAGGAGTAAATTTATATACGAGAGATTTAATTCAATGAACCATTTGGGTTGAGACGTGAGTGTCTACTACGACGTGAGAATAGATTATGGCGCGTATGATGATAAACCGGAATAATATAAGTGTAGATATTATAAGTTAGTACGATAAAGCGATATGTACTACGATTAAACTACGGGATTGCTAAGATGTGTGTTTACCTAGTATTGGTATATGAATTGTGTGTATGACATACCTACCATACTTGCTATCACGGGAGGTTTGCGTTCGCTTAGGGCCCTCTAATCCTTGTGTTGCCCGGATTTAGACTGGTTACCTTGATGAACATAGGTCATAGAAAGACTTATTGGTATATTAATAAGTCCGCTGATCGTAGGAGCGTAGGTATGTGCGTGACCTATGTGATGTGACTGTGTTCGCCTCCATTGTTTGTGATGTTGTTATCTGTGAACTATTCCTGAGAGATTCGGAATATGTAATCCTTATGTACGTGATGTACCGGGATGGATAGCAGAGTATGTGTGCACCGCAGCTTAGTTCTCGGGGTGCTTATATTGTATATTTATGATGAGAATAATATACACTTAATTAATGGGAACCTTTATATTATTGTTGTGGATATAATTACGGTATTGTTTCGGGAAATATAACGAGTTAACTGATAGTGATATATATTGCATATTGAGCATCTGAGTTTACGTTAAACCTCTACTTAGTTACGAGCGTTATTATGTTAATAGAACCGAGTAATACGGGTAAGACCTATGATAGTCTAGCTAGATATGTTGTCACTTAGCTACTAGTTTGTATCACTCTAGATGGGTACTTACGTTAGGAGTGCACAGTTAGACGAGAGGTGAGAATATCATGTGAGTGCACGTCCTAACATGTACTTTGCATTTAATGTTTTAAATGTTTTTAAAGCACTTGCAGGTTTTTAAAATATAACTCCACATTCGGGCTCTGACCCGTTTGCTTTTCAAATATACTTTTCTTGTAAAACCATTTTAGGTGCCCAGCCACAGGGACACCAGGCATAGGATTCTCATTCAGGTGACGAGCTGTAGCTGGTTGTTGAAGCTACAGGGATTTGCTTGTAGACACTTCTATCTTTTGGATTCCAGAGTCACTATCTATCAGTTGTAGGGCATGTTGCCCATTTCCATTAGAGACATCTTTTACATTTCAGTTTTCAGACTTTAGCATGTATGGTTTCAGTATTCGGTTTACTTATTTCAGTTGTGGGATTATTGTGAGGAGTTTTTCCTCCAGACTGTAATTACCTTATGTGATGGTTATTCTTTTTACTTCAGTATGGTGAATGGTGTTATTTGTTTCTTCATTACACTTGTTGCATGTTAATCAGACTTATATTAAAATTTGGCAACTTACTTTTTAAATACTAGGTGGTTAGTAATCATTAAAATGTTTTCGACAGTGATGCTATTAACTGAGCCAACTTGGCATTTTGAATTAATTTAATAAAGGAGTAGCTACCCGGTATCTAATTAGTCGGGGTGTCACATTAATAATCCATTTTTTAGAGAAACTCACAAATTTTCAAACCCACAGAGGTATATAGGCAGCCCATAAGACACACTTGGGCATGGTCATTTCTTTCTCATAAAATGCTATTCTTTTACCCCATCGAGAACGACGATCTTTCTCATCATTCAAACAAACAAAAGGATTATGTATGCCTTAGTGATTAGTATAGATAGTTTAAATACAAAAGTCATTAAAGATGTAACTAAATACCTCCAAATCATTATTATTCTGTTAAAAATTGGGAATAAGTCTATTACATGGCGTATCCGTGATGGGAATGACATAAACCACTCCCTTACAAACACCCATACAACATAAAAACCCACACCACCAACAGCTTCACAAAAATCCAACACTTAACCAAAACAAAACACAACTTTCTCATAAATGTCAAAAAATCTACACAAACTTCCCACCACCCTAAGACCTTGTTTTCATATACCTAATGGACCCACTTCATCATCATTTCTTGACCTTGGAGGACCTCGAGAATCCCACTCCTGGTTACGACTCTGAATGCGCTCTATGCGGCGATAGGCCTTCATAAGTTTGGATGAAACCACAAAACCTTCTTCCAAAGTCTCAAACATTAAGAGCCATATTTTCCCAATTCCCACAGCTAGAATTTTCATAACCACCAGCCTCCACAACCACTTAAGGTAATCTGTCGATATGAACCCAGCCTCCCTAACGGATTGTTATGGATGGGTAAACAGTCGATGACGCTGCCATAAGGGACCCAATATCATCCTCGAAGACTCAGTTAAGTCCTTCAAGGGAAAAAAAGTTAGTTATGCATGGAGGAACAACTTTCTCCTATTCTAGGTTGCATAAAATCCGCCATGGAAGTTAGTAAGAGGTGTCCTGAAGACCCACCAACCGCACATACCGGTAATCCCCCAAATGTAGAATAGGTTGCAAGTCCCCCCCCCCCCCCCCCACCATGGTATAGACCAGCAAAGGCAATGGGCCCTATGCTCCACAAGCCAGTTAACACAGTTTTTTGTCAATGGGATAAAGCTGAAGAAAAGCCTAGAAAAGAAGTTGGGAACACCTAATAGATGGTACTCAAGAGGGGCCACTAGGACTATTCTCTCGGATAAACACATAAACAGATATATCGGGATGCAGCACAAACTCTCCAAACCCTCTCATTATCAACGACCTCGGCGAACGTATTTTTCTCGAAGATGTCTGGTGGACCCCCTATCCTAAAATTTGAGCTATCCTCAGACGTAGTCGGCGACACTGGGCAAGCACTGACCGATTTGTCATGTAATCTGATAATGACGCCATCTAATCCTGAATATCCCATAACCAGGTCATCGAGATGTGGATAGACCATAAAGAAAACAAAGTCACCAAAGCCAAAGCAAGTCAGTAATGATAATAAAATAGAAAAGGGAAAAAAGAGAAAAAGGGTCATACTTCTCCCCAAAGAGCCTCCTCAGGAAGACTCGTAAACCCATATATTGCCGCATGAGGATGTTGAGGCGTCCATATCACATCCCCGATATGAACCCAAATGAGATAATAAAGGGTGGAGATATGATGAAATAGATCCTCCTTCAATACTGATACCGCACCTCCCCCATGATATGGGTCGACGTTGTCGGTACGCTGGTCCCTCTCCTCGATCCCACTACAGTTAGACGCATGTTCTCCACATCATAAATGTATAACAGCATCAACTAACTAGTCATAAAATCCAGGTAGTCATATCCCACCATATGGCTATGTTTGCTAGGAAGTTTCGAAAATTTCCTAAATTTAACAAAAATAAATTTAAAAATGATTTTAAGAAATGTGAAAAATCTAAGCAAGACAAAGCCGAGAAGATCCCTAAAACTTCTAATGAAAGTGTAAATAGGGACAGTCAGACAAGTGTTTTGGTTATGAATGGTATGGCCATAGGACTTTTGAGTGCCCCACTAAACTAAGGAGAGAGGGTAAGAAACTAATTTCTTTTAATGCAATCCTTAGTGATAATGATAAGGAAGAGGGACCCGATTCCCCCATTGAGTGCAACTTTACCGCATTCATTGTTAGTTATGTTAGTGATAGTGAGGAATCATCCAATGATGACATCTTAATACATCACACTTTCGAGGCCTTTGTTTGTGAAGCTATAAAAGATGATGGCAGTGAGAGTGGAGAAGAAAGATAGAGTGAAAATAAAGAAGAGGTTGATGTGAGTGAACTTCTAAATGCTTTTCAAGAACTATATGAAGAATCTATTAAATTAAAAAGAGAGAATTTGAAGTTAGAAGCTAGTTTAAGAGAGCATGTCAAGGTCATTGATGATAGTGTGTTGGTTGAAGATCGTGGGACACGTGAGAGGATTCTTCGAGAGAAGCTTGAATATAGAAGGCGAGAGAGATAGCCTTAGAGGTTTAATGGAATCAATGAAAAAGGAGCTTCTCGAGTTTAAAGAGAGAAATTTTATATTAGAGTCTATAATTTTAGAATTAGAAGAACAATTAAAAGACTCTAGTAAAGTTAAATTTGATTTGGAGTGTAGGTCCGAAAAACTAAATAAAATCTTAGTTACGGTCCAAATAAAAAATGACACTTGTGGTTTAGGCTTCGATACTTGTAATGAATCATCTCAAAAATCCAAAACCAATGTTTTAGGAGAATCGCCTAGGAAAGACTTTAGAGATCATTCCTTAGGTAAGTCTTTTCGCCGAGTTTTTAGGTGCTCACATTGTGGTCGAAAAGGTCATCTTAGGAAATTTTGTTTTGATAATAAACGAGGTCCTAGAAAATCCCAATGTAAGTCAACCGAGGTAGCCAAGATTCATACTCCCCAAGATCGTCATTCATCATTAGTTTGGGTTAGGAGATCCGACTTGGTAGCTTTACAAGATAGGAATTTTGATTCTCATTTACTTTCGCATGCTTCCTCCCTTGCTAAATCTAAAGGTTAAATGTGTTAGTTGTTTGCATACTTTAGATTTTTTGCCTCATGCTATATCACCATGCTAATTGTATGCTTATTTTAATCATTTTCTAGTCTATGCTCCATGCTTAATCACATGCTAGAATTATGATTTTTGTGTATCTTTTGTATTATACTTCTTTCATTTCAGTTTGCATTAAATGAAAAATACAAAAAGATTTTTGTTTATCATTTGTGGTTTATCTTTTTAGTAATTTAAGATTAATGAAAAATACAAATTATTTTTGTTTGTCTTTTGAGAAAATATTTTATTTTTGGTTAAAAAGTTTCAAAAACTCAGAAAGATTTTGTTTGTATGTATTTTAGTTTGACAAACTTTATGTGGCATATACTTGTGTCTGAATCCCTTTCTTTTCGCCTCCACGTGGCTAGAACTTTTGGTTTAGATTGTCAATCCTTAAAATGTTCTTTACCATGCTTACATGGAGTAGTTGGATTTTGTGTTGATATAATGGATTCTATTTATATATGCCTCAATTCACACATGTACGAGCTCTCTTGAAATTTTAACTTTATATGTATATTTGAGCTTTGTGAGGTGTTTTCCTACCAATCTAGTCATCTACATATTATATGACCTAGGAGGACTAGTGCAAGTTAAAATTTGTTGCACGTGAGATTTGTGTGAGATATAAAAATGTTGTATATAAATGTGCACGGGGAAGGGCTCCGAAAGGAAAAATCATCCTTTGCGAGTAAGCCACCGTTTGGAATGGACCTCAAAGAAATACGTGGTCCAAAGGCCTAAAAAAATAATGGCATTAAAAGGAAATATTTTCCAAGGCCTATTTTGTTTAGTTGATCTATTCATTCCAAAGATTAAACTCTATATGCTTAAATTGAGGGAGTTTGGATGGTATATCAACGGTTTGCACAATATCCGTTTATCTTAGTTATACTTTCAAAGTCATGACTCTATTGGTTTGTAGAATCATTAAAATTCTAGGCTTGTATGTATTGTGTATGTTTGTTTATTGAGTTCAATCTATATTGTCACATGAGGTTATATTCAAATGTGATGAAGTTTTCAATCAATTGAGAACTCCGTGAACATGTTTTAAGTGACTGGGTCTAAATTTAATTGTTACTAGTTCACACCCCAACACTTCCGTTTCCATATGACACATTTTTGGCATACGAGTGTGAAAAGATTATTTTATTTTATGTCATGTGGGGTATTTATACCTAGTATATGTGTGTGTGCATTAATGATATTTATTATGTTCTCATATACAAGGTATTATGTTTGTCTTTGCCTTGCTTTCTAGTCCATATATGCTTCTACTTCATGATTGTATCACATGCTTAATACTTTATGTATCATATTGATATCATTTTCTTGCATCTTAATTGGTATCCTTATTCTTTATAGGGATTAGTTATGCTTTTGTTGCCTATATGCTTTCATGTTATTATCACTCTAAGCTTCATCGTGTTTAATTTAGTTTTATCCTTTGTCTATTCCTGAACAAAAAGAGGGTGAATGATAAGGGGAGAAATGGTATCTAATCATATTATAATCTTATCTAAGTTTAGGAGATTTAACTTAAGGGGAGAGCGCTATCTTCTTAGGCACATCAAAGTTGACAAAGGGGAGAATTAATTTAGGTGGAGTATTTATTTTAATTGCATTTAATATTGTAATATTCCCTATGCATTTGATAGTTTGCTTAAGTGTGCAGGAATTCTTCTAAAATATGGCAACTTTATTCATTGGCAAAGATATTGATCCTTGGCTTGTTTGATTCAAGCTATGTATTTTTATTTTGGGTGGGATATTTTTTAAGTCTAGTAGAGCTTGACGGCCCTCTAGGATTTTTGTTTGGTTTTTGTCCTGGAATAGACAAAGGGGGAGATTTGTAAGGACACGAGTATCCGATTGAGTCTTAATAGAGTGTTGGCTCAATTCCGAACAAAAACATTTAAAGTCATAGGATATTGTTCAAGTGTATCCTTCAAGCCTATGACGTGTTAGTTGAAGACATAGCGGCCAAGAGTATAAAGCTTCATTATATGCCGAGTTTGTTGTGCCTCGTTTCTACGTCAACAATATTTGTTCCGTTTAGTCCTAACGTATGAATGCATTATATATTTATATAGGAGTTTGGAACAATTTTAATTGGGTGTACTTTTATTTTAAACTGAGGTTTATTTTTAGAAGGTTTCTTTAAACTTTAAAATAAAGTTTCTAGGCTAAAAATTAAATTTTAAGCTTTCTGGAAGTTTGTTCGAAATTATCGTTCGAATGAGTTTCTCGTTCGAACAACATTCTCATTCGAACGAGTTTGCCAACGATATTTCCTTTATGGCCACTGGAACTTTTTTAGAAGGGTCATTCGAACGAGACTTCGTTCGAACGAAAATCTCATTCGAACGAGATTTCTGACGGGAAATTTAATTGGTAGTTTTGGGCAGTTTTTCACCTCTATCCCACTACTTTCCCCACTAACTTTTGACAGACTTATCTAGTGCGGGAACTAACTTTTTCACATACTACAATCTCCAAGAGAGATTTTGAGAGAAAAAATTCTAAAAAGAAAGAGTTCATATTTTGAGTGTTTATTTTTCAAGGAAAAATCTTTAAACACTTTTGTTTACACCCATAGTTTGTTTATTCCAAGTTTCCATATAAATATCTTGCTTGGAGTGTTTGGAACCGGTTTATCTCTAAACCTTTAAGAAGAGAAGATTCTTTTTACTTCTACATCCCTCAACGAAGAAGTCTCGTTGTTTTGCTGCAGCATTCTCACAAGGTGAAAGGCACTATGTGTGGTTGACGGTGTTCCTAAAGTCTCATTGTTGAAGTCTAAGGTTCCGGTGGAGTTTCGAGGTTGTCGACCAGGCGGAGGTGGTTACAAGAAGACGCATCAAGGCTTGAAAGGATTTGAGTTGAGAAAGTAAGCCATCTGTCTTGTAATTGTAAAACCATACTTATTGGACTTAAGGCTAGGGTCGTCCGAGGTTTTTTCCCGTAGTGGGTTTTTTCTCGTACATCGCGGCGTAGTGATTTATTTGTTCATTTTATCTTTCTCAAAATTCACCTTAGATGCATGCTTAGGTAAAAAGATAAAATTTGGTTTAAATCAATACTTACTTAAATTGGTGCTAATTTACATTTGGGTAAATGTTGATTAATTCAAGTCTTTGTTTAATTTGTTAAAATTGGTTTGGCTTATTTTGGTAATATTGAAATTATGACTTAGCCAAATTTCTAGGACTTGGATTGAATTAAGTTGTTTAACTGAAATATGTATTTGTTGATTAATCTAATTTCACTTGGTTTAATTTTAATTTGAAAGAAATTAAAATTTGGTGTTTATGTGTGTGTTTAAATTGAACCATCTCGCTTCCGCATCTCTTTAAAAGGAAATTGATTATTAGTTTTTTTGGTAAGATTTTAAAATTGGGGGCCTCCTGTTCCATCAAGTGGTATCAGAGCATTGATTGATAAATCCTCACATTCTCAGAGTTCGTTCACCCAAGTGTCCTTAGCTCTTTCCAATTATTTTTTCAGTCCATTGATCATGGTTTTATTGGAAGCTTCGGCTTGCCCATTGCTTTGGGGATACGCCACAGAAATGAAGTGGTGCTTGATGCTATGTTTATCCTAGAAAGTTTGAAAGAATCCACTTTCAAATTGTGTACCATTATTGGTGATGATGGTGCTCGATATCCCAAAATGAGTTATGATGTTCCTCCATATGAACATTATCTTATCAGAGTCTTGAATGTTTTCTAATGGTTCTGCCTCTACCCATTTGGTGAAGTAGTCTATGGAAATCAACAGATACTTACGATTTCCTGAAAAGTGTGAGAGGCCCAATATATGTGTGTTTTACAAAACCAATTTTTCTCGGAAAAAGATCCAACTTTTAATTATGCACCAAACCAAGTTGTGAAAACCCAATTCTTACTTTAAACCAGTTTTATCTTGATTAATCCTAAACATGCATCTAGTGATTAAAGCAAGTAAAGTAAAGTAAAGAATACTCACAACATCGAATGTACGAGGAAAAAACCCAAAATGAAAAAATAACCTCGGGTGGCCCAAGCCAGACAATCACTATGAATAATGGTTTTACAAAGACAGATTAGCCTTACACTAAGACTCGATCCCCACGGGTCTTGAAGATCCTTCTAATCTTCAACCGTTCTTCAATAGTGCCCACGCAGAAATTCCTTCTTCCACGATAACTGTCCAAAACACACACGTCCACGTATGTCTCGGTGTCCACCGAATGGCTTTGATTCATCTACGATGTCGAACACGATGTCCGCCGCTTCTTCATCGTAAAACCCTTTGATGTTCAATGTGTAGAACATACAACTTTAGTGCAGCAAGATCACTTAGACATATAAGAATGATAACTCGGATCTTTGCAAACTCTAAGGATGTGTTTATGCTTTGTAAACCTTAGAAAACATGTGAAAAATAAGTTTCTGGTCGAATACTAATTTCCAGAGTGCACACTGTTGATACCAAATTTATTCTCCTGATATGGACCTATTATTTGAAGACGCGTGTCATCCTAGGTGGAAACTATAAATGTTTATACCGAGCTACTCAACCCCCCGAGGAACTACTATACTCCAATTAACTCATGATCACCGAGAAACTAAAAAGCCACGAGGTGCCCAAGGGCCCGGGGCAGCTCAAGCGTGTCGAGCTACTTAGGTGGTTCGAGCTACTAAGTAGGTCCGAGCCACTCAAATACTTGTGGTGTACGCATCAAGGAAAATCGAAAAATAACTGCGCATTAAATGTACAGTTATTATCGGATAGATGTATACGCCTACTGGACAACTATGCATTATTCTTTCACATGTACAACCTCAAGGCTATAAATACATTATAATCTCCCCATTAGAAGGACACGCTGAATCTCTTGGTAAAATCGTTTATCGAGAATTCCAGGCAAAATAATTAGTAATACAAAAATAGTGGATGTAGGCCATTCTCTTAAGGCTGAATCACTTTAAAAATCTATTGTCTTATTTCTTTACTCATTTTTATCTGTGATTAAAATAACTAGGTCAAATTTAATTTTTTACATCAACAGATTGACACCGTCTGTGGGAAACGACTGTAATTAGTGTTTTTTACCAAAATAACTCATTATCAATGGCTGATAATCCGGAATCCAGTAATCGAAACACTGGGATTCCCCCAAATCCTTCTGCTCCCCCAAGTTTTTCAGATTTGGCTGGTATTATGGCCAATTTAGCCCAAGGGCAAACGGCCATGCAAGAAACCATGCGTCAACTCATACAAACTGTTTAAGGCGGAGTGCCAGCCCAATCAGGACAACGAAGTGTTCAAAGAAATATTCGTTTGTTCTCTTCGCGAACTAGCGACTCATATCGTACTGAGAGATCTAATGATCTTTCTTATCAGCGTGGACGGACTTCCTCGGTACGAGCTACAGACACTCAACAAAAATCACTCTATCTCTAGAGAGGACGAGTTCTCTTGAACGGTTGAGTAGAGTCTCCCCTTTTGATCGTCTAGGTCCTAGGAGGAATAAAAGTCCCCCTAGGATTATGTTGAGGAATTCTCAATGACCATTTGATATGAAGGAAGGCTCTACCCAATCACGACCAGCTGCTCGTCATGAAAGATCCTAAGAGGCTAATTTAACACGATCAGTTACTCGAACCAATAGGATCGAAGAGGGAAATGATGCATGGAAAGGCTGAATTCAAAGGTTGGAGGATAGATTAGGGGAGATGGCTAAAACCAAGAATCCTCTGCAAAGGACCTTTGTCTGAGGAACACCATTCATACAAGAGATTGTTGACTTTCCCACACCGTCGAAATTCAAAGCCCCAGTAGTAACACCAAAATATGATGGCAAAACTGATCCTATTCTCCATATAAAACAATACCAAGCAGCTGCTGATATCTATGATGTTCCAGACGAGATGAGATGCTGGGCATTTTCAGGAACCCTTACTAGATCTGCTCAGATGTGGTACAATAACCTTCCTCGAGCGAAAATTTCGACTTTCTTTCAGCTAGCAGAGCTCTTCATTGGAAATTTTTATTTTGGAGCTAAGCCAGTCAAACGAGTAGCACACTTGCTAAGTGTTAGACAGAAGGCAGGTGAGAGCACCAGGGATTATATTACTCATTTTAATAACGAGAAACTGGAAGTAATTGATTACGAGGAGAAAATCGCAATTACTTCTTTGATGAGTGGATTGTTGCCCAATAAATTATACTATACTTTAGCCAAAGATCCACCCAGGACCATAGCGGAACTGATGGCAAAAGCAGCAAAAATCATGAATGCCGAGGAGGCCATGGCTGCGAAAAAGAACGCAGACACTAAGGAGATCAAGGTGGAAGATGGTAAAATGGAAAAGAAGGAACAAAAGAACAATGGTGGTAACAGGAAATCAAAGGGTAAGCAAGCATTGGAACAGATGAAGAAATATGAAAATTATACTCCCCTGAAGGTGGATATAAATCACATTCTAGAAGAGATCAAGAACAGCGAGGAACTAGCTTGGCCAGCAAAAATGAAGGCAGATCCTGATAAGAGAGACAAGTCCAAATATTATAAATTCCATAAAGATCATGGTCACACGTCCAAGCGTTGTATAGCTCTTCAGAATGAAATTAAAGCACTCATTAGACAAGGAAAACTGTCCAAGTATGTTGATCGTCAAAATGGTGGTTGAACCAATGAACGAGGAAGGGAAAGGTCTAAATCTCCTCTCCGAGCAAAAGATGATAAGAAAAGGGATCATGAAGATGATCCAGAAGATGACCCCGATCTCCCCAAAAGACCGAGACAACCAAAACGTGAGGTATTCTCAATTCGTTTTGGATCATTTGATTGCAATGTCATTACAGGTGGAGATGCAGGAGGTGGAGACCTTACTGCAGAGAGGAAAGCTTACCTCAGTGAGGCTCAAGCTTGTTCGTACATTCAATGAATAAATCTAGCTAAAGATGATCGCCCGAGGAAGGTGAACAAAGATAAACTGGTCATCGGTTTTTCTAAGAACGACCTCGCAGGTGTGTTATATCCTCACGATGACCCATTGCTGATCAAAATGAGGATGAAGGAAGTAGTGATTTCACGAGTATTGGTAGATAATGGCATCTCGGCAGATATTATGTTCTACCCATGTTTTAATAGTTTAAACCTAAAATTATTCTAGTTGGAGCCATATCATAGGCCCCTCCTCGGTTTTACTAGTGAGAAATTTTTTCCACTCGGGACGATCAAGTTGGATATGTTCATCGGTACATGGCCTGCTTGTCGAACAGAAAGAGTGCGCTTTTTCATGATGGATAAAAATGTCCAGTCAGCTTACAATATCATCATGGGAAGAGTAGGTTTGAAGAAGTTCAAAGTAGTACCATCTACTGTACATCAATGTTTAAAATTCCCAACCAACTTTGGAGTAGGAGTGGTGAAGGGTGACCAAAAAGTAGCTCGAGAATGCTACTATTCATCTATTGAGCAGGAAGAGTGTGAAGAATCCAGGAAGAAGACTACTCCTTATCAGGTAGATGAGATAGAAGATGCGGAGATTGAGACTTTAGACCCAAGAGATGAGTCTCAGCTCGTTAAGGGTCAAGTCATGGAGGCTACTGAAAATATCATTCAAGATGATGAACACCCGGAACAAACAACTCAAATCGGTGCATCGTTGGATGCCCCATTAAAACAGGAATTGATAGCTTTCCTAAGAAGTAGTAAACAAACTTTTGCATGGAGCCACGAAGACATGCTAGGGATAGACCCAGCCTTCCTATGTCATGAGCTTAATGTGAACAAGGAAATCAAGACAGTGAAGCAAAAAAGAAGAGTGTTCATCCCTGAAAAGAACCAAGCTATACAAGAAGAGGCCGAGAAGCTTCAGAAAGCCTGTTTTATTGAGGATGTCAAATATCCTGATTGGCTAGCTAATGTGGTGATGGTAAAGAAGAAAAATAACAAGTGGAGGATGTGTGTGGACTTTACTGATCTTAATAAATCTTATGCAAAAGATCATTTCCCTCTGCCTCGAATCGATCAATTGGTGGATGCTACCTCGGGACACGAATTGTTGAGTTTCATGGATGATTATTCTTGTTACAACCAGATTAAAATGAAGCCTGAAGATAGGGAGAGTACCTTTTTTATCACCCCAAGGGGAACTTATTATTATAATGTTATGCCTTTTGGACTTAAAAATGCAGGTGCAACGTATCTGCGGTTGATGAACAAGGTGTTTACAGAGAAAATCAGTCACAATATGGAGGTTTATGATGACGATATGCTGACGAAGAGAAAGAAAGCTATTGATCATCTAATTGACCTAGGCCAGAACTTTGATCAACTAGATAAATATCAAATGAAATTGAACCCTACCAAATGCACATTCGGAGTATGAGAAGACATGTTTCTCGTTATATTATCAACCAACGAGGTGTTAAAGTGAACCCTAAAAATATCAAGGCTCTATTAGGGCTACGATCTCCAACGACGAAGAAGGAAGTGCAAAGTCTCACAGGGCAAGTTACAGCACTTAATAGGTTTGTGTCACAAGAAACTGATAGATGTCTCCCATTCTTCAAAACACTCCGAAAAACGTTTGAATGGAATGATGAATGTGAGAAGGCCTTTTGAGCGTTGAAGAAATACCTGGGAGCACCTCCATTGTTGTCCAGACCAGTGATGGGAGAAAGACTATACTTGTATCTAGCAGTTTTGGAAAATGCAGTGAGCTCGGTGTTAATAAGAATGGAGGATGGAGTATAAAAACCATTCTATTACACTAGCAAGGCCTTCCGAGGAGCAGAGATCAGATATCCAAGACTGGAAAAGTTAGCACTAGCGTTGATCGAAGCGAGTAGAAGAATGAGGCCATCTTTCCAAGCTCATACCATAGTCGTGTATACTGATACGCCGTTAAGGCAAGCTCTTCATAAACCATAAAAATCAGGGATATTGATGTATTGGGCAGTAGAACTTGGTGAATATGATATAGTTTATGAGCCTAGATCGCCACATAAAGGGCAGGCAGTGGCAGATTTTATCGCAGAGTTCACCTATCCTGACACCTCTGAAGAGCAGAAGTTGAATACCGACCAGCCTGTGGATGTTACAGGATCATCAAATTTAAACCCCAACCAACTTAAGTTGGTTGACAAGCAAGAGAAGATGGTCGGCGAGTAGTAAGAAGTGATAAAGGAGGATATAAAAAAGCAATAAATATTCCATCGAGGAATTTTATCCGATCAAAAATTTGATGATCAGTTACCCATATGGAATTTGTATGTAGATGGCTCTTCGTGCAATGCAGGTAGTGGAGCAGGGATTATTTTGAAAAGTCCAGATGAGGTCGATATGGAGTATGCTCTGCACTTTCAATTTAAAGCTTCTAATAATGAGGACGAATATGAAGCAATGATTGTAGGTTTAAGTCTAGCCAGAACGATGAAGGCAGAGCAGGTTGTTGTATTCAGCGATTCGCAGTTAATCGTAAATCAGATTCTTAGAGTATATGCCGCAAAGGGAGAGTTAATGATCAAGTACCATGTGGAAGCAATGTAATTGGTATATGGTTTTATTGTTGTTCATCTGGTCAGAGTACCAAGACTAGAGAATGCAAGAGCAGATGCACTAGCCCGATTAGCATCAGCCACACGCACCGAGATACGAAGAATAATCCCAATAGAGATTCTAGCTGTTCGGAGCATAGATGAAAATCTGGTCATGAACTTCATTGCTCTTGATTTGGGACCATCATGGATGGATCCCATTTGGGCCTATATTGAATTGGGAACTTTACCAATTGACAAACTCGCAGCTATGAAATTGAAGTTCAAAGATGCTCGTTATGCACTAACCAATGGTATTTTATATAGATGAGGAGTTATAGCAGCGCTACAAAGATGTGTTCATCCCTCCGAAGTGAAAGACTTGATCGAAGAAGTTCATGATGAGTCTTGTGGAGCCCATGTAGCTAGTCGAACGCTCTTATGAAGGATAACCACACAGGGGTATTACTGGCCGACGATGAGGGCTGACTGCGCAGCTTATGCTAAAAAATGCGATAAATGCCAACGCTTCTCGTCCATCCGAAGAACTCCTTAGGCATTGTTAACACCAATAACATCCCCTTGGCCATTCGCTATATAGGGAATAGACTTGTTCGGATCACTACCAACAACTAAGGGAAGATTCAAATACTTAGTGGTCGCAGTGGATTATTTTACTAAATGGGTGGAAGCTGAACCTCTCATTGATATGAAATATAACAAAGTCTATTAATTTATTTAGAAAAAATATAATTTGCAGATACGACCTCCCACATGCGTTCATTACTGACCATGGAACCCAGTTTGATAATGAAGAATTCGCTACATATTGTCAACAATCGAATGTATTGAAGGTCCAATCTGCACCAAGTCATCCCCAAAGCAATGGACAAACTGAGGTGACAAACAGAACGTTGCTAAATGTTTTGAAAAAATGACTGGATGATGCAAAGGAAAATTGGATTAACGAGCTACAGTGTGTGCTTTGGGCATATCGCACCACACCACGAACAGCAACTGGAGAGTCCCCATACATGCTGGCATTTGGGAGTGAAGCTGTCATACCTGTTGAATTAGGTCTACCTACACATAGGGTACTTAATTTCAATTCTCCTATTAGTGATTTGATGAGAAGATTAGATCTAGATATGCTAAAAGAAGTCAGAGAAGAAGCAACTATAAGAAATACAGCGTATCAACAATGAACATCTTCGTTCTACAATAAAAGAGTCAAGAAATGTGATTTGAAGGAAGGGGATTCTGTTATGAAGAAAGTCATCCAAAAGCATAATAAACTAGAAGCCAACTGGCACGGACCCTACAGAGTGACAAAAGTTGTTCGTCCAGGGACATACATGATTGAAACCTTAGAAGGAGAAGAATTCAAGAATGCATGGAGTGCAGAGCATCTTCGAAAGTATTATCAGTAGTTGAAATTTCTATGTAATACAATTTCTTCAATAAGAATAAAGTGAGGTTTTCCCATTTTCTTTATTCATTAATTTTTTTTCGAAATATTAGTGCTACACACTATACAAATCAATTACCACCAACTCTAGGTTGGTCGGGAAGCAATTACCACCAACTCCGGTTGGTCGGCAAATTAATTACCACCAACTTTACGTTGGTCGGCAAATCAATTACCACCAACTCTAGGTTGGTCGGGAAGAAATTACCACTGACTCCGGTTGGTCGACAAATCAATTACCACCAACTCTAGGTTGGTCGGGAAACAATTACCGCCGACTCCGGTTGGTCGGCAAATCAATTACCAGCAACTCTAGGTTGGTCGGGAAGCAATTACCACCGACTTCGGTTGGTCACCAAATCAATTACCACCAACTCTAAGTTGGTCGGGAAGCAATTACCACCAACTCCAGTTGGTCGGCAAATTAATCAATTACCACCAACTCTAAGTTGGTCGGGAAGCAATTGCCACCAACTCCGATTGGTCGGCAAATAAATCAATTACCATCAACTCTAAGTTGTCCGGGAAGCAAATTACCAACTCCGGTTGGTCGGCAAATAAATCAATTACCACCAACTCTAAGTTGGTCGGGAAGCAAATGACCACCAACTCCGGTTGGTCAGTAATTTAAAATAACACAGGACATTTTTGTCTTTTTTATAGGTATACAAACGTATTCGTCATTAAATAAAAGAGATATTTCATAAAATATTTTGAAACCAATAACAATTAAAATTTCAAAGAAAACTAAAGATCTCTTCATTAAAACTAGAACAAATTACATATGATAAATTACAGATTACATGAATGAAGTTCATTACATAAACAAACCATATTCTATAGGTTTCTTTCCCTTTGCTTTTGACACAGAGTCTACTCCAGCTGGAGGATCATCAAGACTATAAGGAGAATTTATGAAGTTCAGATCTTGTAACATTCTGACGTTCATTATAGAAGGACGATCAAGAAAATGTTCTGGCCGAGATATTTCAAAGTTTGAATGGAGACTATAGTCATCAAAAACTTGGATATTAGAACACGAGGAATGGACCGAGATGGAATCCAACTAAGGTCAAGCTTGAAAGGAGGCACATGTAGATCAAGAACTCTAGGAGTGCAGTAATCCCATAAAAATGACCTCTCACCAATTTTAGAACACAAAGAGCATTCAACCATCCCTGTTTGTACCCTTCGTTGTTCGATTGTTCTAAACGAGCATCAAGATGGTAGAGTGCTTCATTGTAACCAGCCATCCAAAACTATCTAGGATGTTTATGGAACTAGTAAGTTAACCTCTCCAGTTGCTCGTGGAGATTCTTCACTAGGATTTCCTTATTTTCCAAGGTAGAGATTTGTGTGGAAAGTTTCTCGCTGAGGTTCAGATTCTTCTTAGACATCTCTGCTAAAGCCTGGTTCTTTGCCATCAATTTAACTACCTGATTTTCCAAAGCTGCTTGAGTTCTTGCATCTTCAATAGAGATTCGACCATCCATTGCTCATCCCCGAGAAGAAGATCTTGCTCGTCCGTGAGTAAAGGTGGAAAGTCCAACTCTTTTTAAAGTTTCCAATTCATCTTGCAAGTTGGCGTTCTCTACTTCCAAAAAATAGAAACCTTCGTCATTGATAGGGACCAAAGCTCCTGAGGAAGATGATGCAGATTTTAGTTGGGATATCTCCTCTTGCAAAACATTATTTTCCTCCTCCAATAGTTTAGCGATTTTCCTATGATCCTCAACCTCAAGCTTTAGAATGCTCTCTTTCTTCTCGTAAGCCGCGATGAATTTATCATACCCTTTTTCAGCATTTAACTGTTTATATTTCTTCTCGTACCCTTGGTGCAAAAGCAGGGAGGACTCTTTGTACTGCTGCTGGAGTTCCTCTATAGTTCCTTGAAGATCCTCAATCATCTCATAATAAGCTACATTATTGGCAACAACTCGGTCGAGCAAGCACTTCAGATATTGGTAAGCCTCAATTGCTCGATCAGAAACACCTGATCCGAGGATGTCGATTATCTGAGCCTCGTTCAGATCTGCATGACCAGCTTTGAAGTAGTCATTGCATTTCTTCATCAATTATGTGTCATGAGCTGATAATAGCTCCATCCTGGCCATAAACTAGCAAAGAGAAACCATAAACAAGATCAATAATGATAAAGACAGGGCAAGAAGAAGAAAGTTAATATGAACACCCAAAAGTTCGAATTTTTATTCATCAAAAGGTAAATACAAAGCTGAAGGTTACATTCAAAAGGAATAAAAAAATTAAAACCCGAGAAACTTTACACCTTCTCCTTGTGTTTTACAACTTCCTCGGAAAGCTGGGATGAGGAGGTTGGTTGCTCGGAAGATAGTGGTAGTTGCTCGACTAAGGTACTGGTGGGCTGAAGTTGCTTGTAGAAAGTTTGAACAACTGGAACAGGAGGAACTTGATCTCCAATTATCATGGAAGATTCCTCTAAGGCAGCTTCGTCCTCTTCTTCTTCCCCAGGAGAGGGGAGGAGGGCCATGAAAATGTTGCTGGAATAATTCTGAATTCTCAATAATTTTCATTTCTTTCAATGCAGAAACCCATCCATCCCTAAAGTACTTGAGGCTGGTATACTCCATTTGCGAAGTCATGGCAGTCAAGCCCTTGTTCCATCCCTTATCCCAACCGCTTGGAGGCCTCTACAACTCGATCTCTCTCTTGCTCGATGGACTTGAGTTGCTTCTCCCAAGCCACTTTATCTTCTTCATACTTCTGACGAGAGTCCTTTAAGGACTGAGTTAGACCAACAAAATCTTTCTCTACACCTCCCAAGGAGCTTGAAGATTTAATAGCCTCATCCTTCTTCAGAATATTGTTGAAACATGCTACCAGCAGAAGAAAGAAATAATTTTGAGTCAATACAGGGACATATCAGTGAAAAGTGAAAACTTAGACTAGTAATACTTAATGAGGCAATATGTTGAGCTGCCAAGGCAGTGGCCCTGTCACGAGGAAGAGTGTCTTCAATACCTTGGATTTCTGGGATAATCCAAGACTTCACAGAGCCCATGGTAGAGGTCGGAGGAAAAAAAGTGGGAACACTACTTTCAACATTTAATGGTTGAAGGACAAACCCAACAAGTCTCTCAGACGAACTTTTCTTTAATCTCCTCGGGGGAACAGGAACAATTTCAACTAAAAATGATGTCTTTGTTGGAGATGTAATGATAAGTGTGCGAAGCACTATCACTGTCTTAGGCTCTATAAGCAAGAACCTCGTATGTCCGACTAACACTTGGACCCCTTGCTTGAACCTGCGCACTAGGGGCCTCACCCATTGCTGCCAATCCAGCCAAACTCCTTGCGTATGTAACTGCATGAGTAACACATGTAACTTCTAGATCATGTGCTAAAGATTGCTCATCTTCCACCTAAAATACAACAAATTTCCCAGTCAGCGAACAAATATGCAAACTGTCTTACGAGCATAAAATTTAAGTCTAATATAACTTATCCCTCCTGCCCCTCGGTTATGGGAGATTCTAAGTCTAATATAACTTGGCCCACCTGACCCTTTGTTATGGGAGATTATAACTCCAATGTAACTTGGCTCGCCTGACCCTCGGTTATGGGAGATTTTAAGTCTAATATAACTTGGCCCGCCTAACCCTTAGTTATGGGAGATTCTAAGTCCAATATAACTTGACCCACCGGACCCTCGGTTATTGGAGATTTTAAGTCCAATATAACTTGGCCCGTCTGGCCCTCGATTATGGGAGATTCTAGGAGGCATACACTAGCGTGACCAACTCCGGTTGGTAAAATAACTAGTGGACACTGATAGTTCAGACCCACGACCAACTCCGATTGGTAAAAGGGCGAGAACAAACTCATTTGGTTAGGAGGCATACACTAGCATGACCAACTCCGGTTGGTAAAATAACTAGTGGACACTGATAGTTCAAACCCACGACCAACTCCGGTTGGTAAAAGGGCGAGAACAAACTATACTCTTTTGGTTAGGAGGCATACACTAGCGTGACCAACTCCGGTTGGTAAAATAACTAGTGGACACTGATAGTTCGAACTCAGACCAAGTCCGGTGGGTAAAAGTGCGAGAACATGTGATTCCTAAAAATGCCAATCTCGGTTAGTTAAGAAACAAAATATGCCAACTTATGTTGGTCGGAAGGTAAAACTATTCCATAAAATACAAAATATTCCAAACTGAACCAAGTATGGTTGGTCGGGATCAAAATCCACTAACTGTAGTTGGTCGACGAGGATAAAATTATCGACCTTGGTTGGTCGGACACATTTTATGAAAAAATTTACCAAGTATGGTTAGTCGGGGATAAAAACTCTCACTAACTATAATTGGTCGACGAGCACAATTTAACAACCTTGGTTGGTTGGAAAATTTTTAAATATTTTTATACTCATTACTTTATTATTAAGTGATCGAGCAACATTACTGATACTTGTAACTTTTTATTACTAGATTGGTCGATGAACCACAAAGTATTGTTATGCAATCACAAATATAAAAGTGTTAGACAAGTACAAAACAATAGCAATACAGATTTGAAAACAGAAAATGAAAGTCTTTCATTAAAATTCAAAACGAATTACATGTATACTAACTATTACATTGAGATCCCTACTCTATTGGTTTCTTTCCCTCAGCTTTTGAAATAGGTTCCTCGCCAGCAGGTGGATCATTTAAAGTCTGAGGAGAATTAATAAAATTCAAGTCCTTCAGCATTCTGACATTCATTATTGAAGGTGTGTCCAATAGATGCTCGGGACGAGATACCTCGATCTGAGAATGAAGATTGTAGTCACCGAGGATTGTACAATTAAGCTCCGAGGAATGGCACAAGCTGGGATCCATTCCTTGTCCAAATTGAACGGTGTCACAGGCAAGTCAAGTACCCCAGGGTCATAATAGTCCCACAAGTAATGTCCCTGTTCAAGTTTCAACACGCATAAGGCATTCAACCAGCCTTGTTTATAGCCCTCATTAGTGGCATTCTGGATACGAGCATCTAAATGGAATAGTGCCTCGTTGTACCCAGCCATCCAAAATTCCCTGGGTTGTTTATGGAATTGGAAAGTTAGTCTCTCCAACTGCTCGTGAAGGTTCTTTGCAAAAATGTCCTTATTCTCTAAAGCAGACTTCGTCGCAGTAAGTTGATCCTCCAAAGTTAGGATTTTCTTGGACATTTCAGACAAAGCCCGATCTTTTGCATTCAATTGGTACGCTTGAGTTTCCAATTTTGACAGAGTACGAGCTTCTTCAATACTACGAGGAGTTCTTGATCGACCCCGAGCAGGTGGAGTACTTCGTTCCTCGACAACATCCTCGGCAACTCTTCCTCGCCCACGAGAACCTCTTCCTCGTCCCCGAGTAGAAGTAGAAGTACCAGATCTTCTCAGGATATCCAACTCTTGCCTTAATTTGGCATTCTCAACCTCTAAGAAGGAAAATCCCTCATCGGTCACTGGGATTACCGCTGTTGAAGAAGAGGTTCCAGACTTATATTGTGCTAGCTCTTTCTGCAAATTATTATTCTCTTGCTCCAGCAGTTCAACAATTTGTCTACAAGCTTCAACTTCTCCCTTTAGGGTCCTCTCCCTGACATCATACCCAGTAAGGAGTTTGTCGTAGCCCTTCTCGGCAGAAAGCTGTTGATATTTCTTTTCATACCCCTCATGTTACAAGGCATTTGACTCCTTGTACTGAGTCTGAAGATCTTCTAGAGTATATTGAAGCTCCTCGATCATATCATAGTAAGCCACATTATTGGCCACAGCTCGATCAAGTAAGCCCTTCAGGTATTGATAAGCTTCTACTGCCTGCTCTGAAGCACCATGGCCAAGGATGTCGGCAACTTCTGATGCACTTAGGTCTGTGTGACCAGCTTTATAATATTCATGGCATTGCTGCATCAACTTTGTGTCATTAGCAGACAGAAGATCCATCCTGGCCAGAAACTAACAGAGAAAGAAAAAGAAGATCAAGACAGAGTGCAGATAAAGAAGAGACAATCATATGGAAGAAAAGAACTCAAATTTTATTAGATCATAAGGCAAAGTTACAAAGATCTGGGATACAAAGTACTTGTAAAAAGAAAAACAGAAAGAGAATACCGAATAACTTCACACCTTTTCCTTGTCTCCCAAGACTTTCTCGGGAGGCTGGGACGAGGAGCTTGGTTACTGGGTGGAAATAATGAGTTGGTCGGCGGGAGCTGGAACTTGTTCTGGAGGAGCTGGCATAGATGAAATCTCCTCATCAGAAGGCTGGGTAAGGATGAGATGACCCACTACCAGTGAAGATTCTTCTGAGGCAGCTTCGTCCTCTTCTTCATCCTCGATGGCCGGGGGAGGACCAGGGAGATGCTGTTGAAATAAATCGGAGTCCTCGCTCACCTTCAATTCTTACAAAGCAGTAACCCAGTCATCTCAGAAGTATTTCAAACTTCCATATTGCACCTGAGTCATCATGGCAGCTACTCCCTTGTTCCACCCTTTGTCCCAACCTGTGTTGAAAGACTTCTTTATTGCCATCTTTCTTTTCATTTTCTCCGAGGAGAGCTTCTCGGATAGAAGGTCCTCGGAGGCTTTAAACTTGGCCTCCAACTCCTCCTTCTGACGATTTACTTCGCGCAGAAGGGTCAGCTCTTCCTCAGCTGATTTCAGCTTATTTTCAAACTCCCCGAAGGTAGTGAGCCTCTCGACGTATTTCTTATTCTCCCTCTCCAAGTCCTTCACTTTATTTCCCAACTGCACCTTCTCTGCTTCAGATGTAGCCAATTTCTTCTCCCATTCACCTTTATCCTCGTCGTACTTTTGACGGGATTCCTTCAGAGATTGGTCCAAACCCTGGAAAGCATCCTCTACTCCAGACGAGGAGCTTTAAGCCTTGAGCGCTTCATCTTTCTTCACTATGGTGTTAAAGCAACTCACCAGCTGAAAAAAGAAGGTAGTGATGAGTTAGTACCGAGATACATATATTGATAGAAGGAAAGAAGAATTCAAGATAAGAAGAAACTTACTGAAGCAATGTGATGAGTAGCTAGGGACGTCAGCATATCCCTATACATGTTTTCCTCGATGCCTTGGACTTCAAGAATAGTCCAAGTCTTTATCGAGCTCATTGTAGAGCTCGGGGGAATAATGGTTGGAACACCAGCTCCACTAGCTTGGAGCTGGGGAATGACTTCAGAAAAACTAACCGAGGAGGACTTCTTCAATCTCCTCGGTATCTTCTCAACAACCTCAACCAAAGAAGAACTTTTGGTTGGAGAGATAGTGATTACTTCCACATGCACATCCTTCTGTACAGGAGCCACTGGGGGCTTCTCGGCGGCCTTCTGAGGAGCAACAAAAGGGGCAGCATCCCCTTTCTTTGTCCCCTTTGGGACATCAACTTTATTTCTCTTTCCATCTCCAGCAGAGGAGGTCTCTTCAAAGAGAGCAGGAACTCTTCTCTTGCCCATCTTCTGACTCAAAGGAATGTGAGAGTCTGGTGAAGAGTCTTCAGAAGCTGGCAATGGTTCGCTAATGCTAACCACAGGACGATGAGTAAAGGAGGATGTATAGCTCCTGTACTGCAGCAAGTATGAAGCAGACCTAACGTGCTCGTCTACAACCTTCTGCTGCAAACTCCAGATATGTTTTAAATGCTTGATATTAACTTCTATTTCTTTTGGAGTTTTTCTCTTGCTGTCAACTGCAAACAAAAACATAGTGAAATATCAGTCATACATTTTGTCAAACACAATGAAATCATAATTTCAAAAAATAAAATAAGATGAAAATAACCTATCCCATTGCCATATGGGGGGCATCTGGGACCCTCATATACTGTATCTCCAACTAAAGGGGCATGTTGCCAATTTTTTATAACTACTCCATGTTCAAAATAATCCCTGTTAACATCAGGGAGGTTGACTACTAGAGCCCTATTCAAAAATCTAGTTTTTAAATAATAAACATTGTCTAAAACAACCCATCTATAACAGTACATAATCTCAGGAATTCCTATATGAGTTCCATGAGTTTGATTTAACCTATACACCCCATTAACTATTCTCCATGTGTTGGGGGCTATTTTTGCAGGGACAACATCAAAATATTGACAGAACTCTAAACACAAAGGGTTTAGTGGAAAAGAAAATCCACATCCAGCAATAAAGAGGCTAGGGAACCAATGTCCCTCAGCCAAATCAAAATAACTTGAAGGCTCAGAAAGACTTTCCAAAGTTACCCAAGAAGGAATAGAAAAGTCAGAACGGAATTTCTCAAGAGATTCGATAATATAAACCATGGTGAATAAAAAGAAATGAAGGAGAAGGAAGAAAATCTTACAGGAAAAAGGAGATCTGTTGATAAACAAACGAAGAAAAGGCTCCTAAAACCCAGGAAGGTCATTTAATATTGCCATATACCAAGAAAGAATGTTCCATACTCCTCAAAGTTTGAAATATGAAACATTGGGGGCTTCTGTTGATACCAAAATTAGTATGTTGATGTTGACAAATAATAAGAAGACACGTGTCAATCTACGAGGCATAATAGCAATGAGGAAGATCATTTCCCTGACCAACATACTCACTCTGAGCAACAGGTATACTCCGAGGAACTCCAATGCTCCGAGGAACTCTTGGACGATGAGAAACTAAGGCGGTTCGAGCTGCATCTCGACCGCAGCATTAATTGCCAGATAATCAACAGTTCAACTATTCATTGAATGCTTATCATCTTGACGCACACGTTTGAAGAACATTAAATGAATTACCCTTTCATATGTGTATCATTTAATATAACACCCTTTCATGTACAGCCTAAGGGCTATAAATACCTTGTATCACCCTCATTCAAGGGTACCGGAATTTCTTGATAGCACTTGTAATCGAGAATTCCCAAACACTCAGCAATAACATAACAGTGGACGTAGGCCATTCATATAAGGCTGAACCACTTTAAAATCTTTTGTCTCATTTATTTATCTGTGATTAAATAATTAGAGTAATCTAGTTTTTTACATCAACAACGATGGAAGAATTTCCTAAAGCACGGGATGACAAAATTCCAACAGTACTATGGGCTTATCAAACAACCAGAAGGAAACTAATTGGTTATACAACTTTTTTTGTCTATAGAGGTGAAGCAATTTTATCAAATGAGCTAGAAGTACTTTCGGCCAGATATGCTTTAGAAAGCAACATGCCTCCTCAAGACAGACACATTTAAATAGAATCATTAGACTAACACAAAGAAAATGCAAGGAAACACTTCCGGATATACTTAAATCAATTCTCTAAGGATTGTGACAATTTAGTGAAGATAAAAAACTTTATAACAGGACATTTGGTTCTAAAAGCAGTTGTTAGTCACATTAGAGGACTCTTATTGCCTAAGTTTGCTGTTAGAAATGAGGGACCATTTGTCATCAAAGAAGCTCATGATTTGGTTACTGTCTGATCTCTAGGATATAAGATGAGAGACCTTTCAAAGTTAGCAACAAATAGGTGAAAGCTTAGCATGTTTAGGGTTAGTTTTACTTTCTTATTTTAAATCATCTTGATTTTGAGTTTGTTCGTATGATTTTTTAAAGGTATTTAAAGATTATAAGCAAGCACATGCATATAAAATAAATCACAGCTTATGTTGTAAACATAAGTGTTGGAAGTAGAAAATGACTATGAGTACACAAATGAGAGTGTACATAATAAAATATTCCTTCCATGTATTTTAACTTAAATGGAGTTAAATTTTAAGTTGGGATTATTCCCCATAAATACAAGAATGGCTAATGATGCCTAGCCTAGGAGAAACCATGGGTCTCGGGAGGTGAAATATACCAAAGGCAACGAAGCAACATCTCAAGCATAAGCTTGTTGGGCTACCACTATGGAATGGAGTTTCATTTGACTATTTCAACTCTTCCTCACAGTCACTCACAACCTTGGTCAAAGCCTCTTCAGCTACCTTGACTTTATTATTAAGCTCCTCAATAATGGGGATCCTCTAGTCTTCCCTCGTCAACACGTTGGGCCTCAACGTTCTTCAAGTAAAGGTTGCATTGAGTCATCATTCGAGAATCATTTAGGTGTTTCAAATGATTGATAAGCTAACTTAAGTTGAACCCAAACTTGGACTTATCTCTAAGGTTTCTCAAGTTTTAGTTGATTGTAGCTCTATCTAGATTGTCCATTTGAGTGCTCACGATCTCTGATACAACAATTATCATACCTTGGAGTTTATGCCCCATTACAACTCTATTTGGCCTTAGGTAGTCTACAATAAAAGTTTATAGGTGATGCTGAATAAGTTATTCTATAACTATGTGATGGCAACCTTGAATAAAAGGGAACTATTGAAGCTATTACTGGTAGAATTCTTGAGGGGCAATGCTTGGTAGAAGAATCTCACACTTAATTTTTTCAATTCTCACACCTAATTGGTGACTTAGCAAACTCTCTGTGGTAAGTCACCAATTAGGTGTGAGAATTGAAAAATCTTAGCAAAGAGATTGCTAAGTCACCAATCAGGTGTGAGATTTGAAAATTTTAGCTAAGAATTTGCTAAGTCTGAGATTTGAAAAAAATCTTAACAAAGAGATTGCTAAGTCACTAAGAAAGTGTGAGATTTTGAAATAAAAAGTTTGCTAAGTCACCAATTAGGTGTGAGATTTGAATTTTTTTTAACAAAGTGTTTGCTAAGTCAGAGATTTAAAAAAAATAGCAAAGAGATTACTAAGTCACCAAGCAGGTGTGATATTTTCAAACGTTTTTTAAGAAAGTAAAAAAACAGAAATATACCTCAGGAGTTTTAACAGCCACATTTGAAACAAAGGGGGTATTTACATCCCTGGGTTCAATGACATGACTTTTAGCGGAGGGAGATTCCACTTAAGCTAGCACAGGAAATTGTTCTTCAACTGGCGGACAAAAGTAGGCTCTGACAATGAAGCACCAATCTCAAGGTTGAAAGGGTAAGCTTCCACTTAGAGCAGAAGAACCTTATTATAAGAAGTCATTGATTCACCACGGGAAAGTTGCATTGACAAAAGTAGAAAAATCTTACTAAGAGCTAACACATGAAAGAATAAGAAAATAGTTATAAGAAAATTAGATATTTACTCAAGCATTTACCTCCTCAAAAGTATCACATGAAATCCAGTCCACCATTGGCCTCATAAGGGAGTGATGTTAAAGAGACTCATTCAACACACTGACAATGGACAGAATATCCACCTAGGAGAACACATATCACCTCATTATCATCAACAAAAAGTTTAAGGAGGCATACTGTGACACCCCGACTAATTAAATACTGGGTAGCTACTCCTTTATTAAATTAAATCAAAATGCCAAGTTGGCTCAGTTAATAACATCACTGTCGAAAACATTTTATTATTACTAACCACTTAGTATTTAAAAAGTAAGTGTCAAATTTTAATTAAAGTCTGATTAACATGCAGTAAAAGATTTAAAGCAAGAATAATATCACCATTCACCATAACGAAATAATAGAATGACCATCACATGATATAAATAAATCCAGAGGAAAACTCCTCACAACAAATCCCACAACTGAAATAAGTAACGAAATACTGAATACCGAATTAATACATGCCAAAGTCTGAAAAACTGAAATGGAAATGTCTCTAATAGAATTTGGGCAACATGCCCTACAACTCAGGAATACTGAACATGGAATCCAAATGATAGAAGCGTCTAAAAGAAAATCCCTGTAACTTCCACAAACGGCTACAGCTCGTCATCGGAATGAGAATCCTATGCGTGGTGTCCTTGTGGCTGGGCACCTAAAATGGTTTTTACAAGAAAAATAGATTTGAAAGCAAACGGGTCAGAGCCCGAATGTGGAGATATTTTAAAAACCTGCAAGTGCTTTAAAAACATTTAAAACATTAAATGCAAAGTACATGTTAGGACGTGCACTCACATGAAATTCTCACCTCTCGACTAAATGTGCACTCCTAACGTAAGTACCCATCTAAAATGACACTAATCCCTAGCTAAGTGACATCATATCTAGCTAGACTGTCATAGATTCTACTCTTATTACTCGGTTCCCATTTACATTATAACGATCTCATTTAAATAGGGGCTTAACGTAAATTCAGTTTCTCCCATAAAAGCAACACAACTCATTATAGATTATCGCTTTTATATTTTCCAAATTCATACACACAGTACCATATGAAAGTTCCCATAATAAAGTGTATATTTTCCACAACATAAATATACAATATAATCACCCCGAGACTAAGCTGCGGTGCACACATACTCTGCTATCCATCCCGGTACATCACGTACATAAGGATCACGCATTCCGAATCTCTCAGGAATCGTTCAGATAACTCAAATCACAAACAGTGGAGGCGAACACAGTCACATCACATGGGTCACGCACATACCTACGCTCCCACGATCATCAGACTTATCAACATCCCAATTAGTCCTTCTCTGACCTATGTTCTCGAGGTACCAGTCTAAATCCCCCCCGTAGGCACACAAGGATTAGAGGGTCCTAAGCGAACGCAAACCTCCCGTGATAGCAAGTATGGTAGGTATGTCATACACACAAATCATATATCAATACTAAGTAAACACGCATCTTAGTAATCACCGTAGTTTAATTATAGTACATATCGCCTTCTCGTACCAACTTATAATTTATACAATTTATATAATCCCGGTTCATAATCATACACGCCATAATTTATTCTCATGTCGTAGTAGGCACTCACGTCTCGACTCAGAATGTCTATTTGATTCGTTCCACAATTATATAATTTACTCCTCATTATATCCCAAATGTCCCAAGTATACCAATACATCATCAAAGGAATGTTATCTCTATCATCGAACAAGTTTACTGGACTCCCAAAATCAAAACAGACCAAAAAAGCCTAAACTGCCAACTCGTTAGAAGTCTCGTTCGAACGAGACTGTTCGAACGAACTGAACCTTCTACTGACATCTCGTTCGAACGAAGGTATCGAACGAATTCCCCCTCATTAGAAGCAACCGGTCAACTCGTTAGAAGCTCGTTCGAACGAGCTCGTTCGAACGACCTGGGGAGGCCTTCTAACGAACGACCAGTTTCGTGCCCAGAATTTCTACTTTCGTTTTTCACCAATTTCTACTCCTCAATTCTCCTCTAAAATTCGTCCCAACAACGTTTTAAGGTCTCTAATCAATCCTAAACATATCAAGTTCACATACTAATGTGTTTTAAGGGAATAATTCATCCTAAACATCACCAAATCACAAGTCTCATCACTTTTCCCCAAATTTTCAAGAACATAAACCCTAAGATTATAAATCATCAATTTCCAAAAATAAATCTGTTTTTATAGCACATAAACTTATAATTATCTTAATTCGATCTTCCAATAACATTTCTACATGCAAACCTATCTCCAAAATTTATTAACAACTCCAAATTCATGGGTTTTCAATTATCTCCCAATTAATTATGATTATTGGATAGTCTAAGCATGGAAGAAGCATTTACTGCATAAAAACATAAATTAAACCACTTGCCTTGATTCAATCTCAGATTTTGATGACGATTTGATGAAGCTCTCTCTCTCTCCAAGCTTTTCTCCTCTATCTCTCTCTTTCCAAGCTTTCTTCTCCAATAGCTATGGTGGCTAGGGTTTGTTTTGGGAAAAATTAGAAACCTAAATTCTAATAACCTACGTAGCCTATTGGGTTAACATGGGTTGGTTAGTGGTTTAGTGGGTCAAATCCACATCAGATATAATTTACTAATTTTCATCACTTTTAATTCCCAAAAATACAAAATTACCAAAATACCCTTTATGTTGCCGGTATGGCCTAAAAATACCCCGGGACCCAAACTAAACCCCCGGCTAGTGTTTTCTGACTATCTCGACCCTTCCGGACGCGTTGGCGCACTCAAAATGACCATACGGTTAATAGAATTTAAATTCACTTTTATGATTAAAATAATTATATCCTGACGCGACTGTCTCACGCCTCCCAATAAAATGTCCAAATTGCCGTATATCAATCTCACGACAAATTTCATAATTCAATATTCATATATCATCATATATACTCAATATAGTCAAATACCAACTCACATCTCGCTAGTATTTTATCCGAATTAATTCCCAATTAATTCTCATTTAATTAATTAATCCCAAAAATAAATATCGCCAAAAATACGGGGTATTACACATACTTAGAACTTTTTTCATATCAAAAAGATAAGTTACCTCTGCTAAGTTGGTTAAAGGAATTGTAGCTAGTAGTAATACGTCGAACGATGGTAAGCGAGATGTCATCGAAGAGGATAAGTCAAGTATCTTTATATATTCATAAACACTAACTGATGGACCAACTTTTTCATCTTCCAGTGACAATATGCATTGTACCTCACTCACACGATAGGAGGATGCATGACTTGAGTATGTAAGTCCAATCATTGATGGATGACAAAACAGATCTAAATCAGGAAATAGTTCATTAATGATTGGGCTTGGAGGTCCCTTGGGGGTGATGGAGAATATCCAGGAGATGAAGATTCCAATTGAACAAAGAGAAAATAAATAAAGTGTCAAAGGAAGCACATCAACAGAAACAAACTTGTCCAAAAAATATCTATAATAAAGAATTACCTATGGAGTAGGAGAAATGGGTAGTATTGGAGAGGACTGCATTGAAGTATCTACCATATCCTCATCTAAAGGACTATCCTCTAAAATAATGCACTCAGAGGAACTTGGTGGCATAGGAGTAGGGCTTGGACTTGGTGGGATGACAATACAGTCACGAGTTGCGCATTTCCTTAATGTTTTTATGACCAAATATTTTTTTCCCTAAGAAGGGGAACCAATATAAGGTCCCTCTTTGGACTGGCCAAAGTTAAAAAAATTCCTTCGAGAAACCTGAAAGCAACAACATTATAAACATGTCATTTCCAGGTACCCTGGCTTAATCAACAGGGGGGCACCAGTAGAAGGTCCCTCTTTGGACTGACCAAAGTTAAAAAATTTCCTTCGAGAAACCTGAAAAGCAACAACATTATAAATAGGTCATTGCCAGGTACCCTGGCTTAATAAACAAGGGGAATAACTGGAAAGGGATTGAACCCACATAGCACTTTAGTAGCTACTAAGTGAACCTTTTCCACCAAGTCTGGGTTAAGTGGAGGAACGGCTTCTAGAGGCACCCCAACCAATTCGGTGCCACCTTTTTTAGTTTTGGATTTCTTGAAAGCTGGGAGGGAAACCTCCTCCATTGAAGAACCAACTACAGAGGAATATTTCCTTTTGGTAGCAAGAGTCTTTTTCTTTTGAGGTATATTTCTTAATGGTGCCAAGGGAGGTAACTCGTGTGGTGGACTCCCTTTCATAGTGCTTATCTCAAATTCAACTCCTATTACTGAGTTATTTTTAAGCCCAAGCTCATTTGGGGAATAACGTTTCACCAATGGATAGGCAGGTGGAGTCTTAAGCTATTACATGATTTAGTTGAGTTGAGATGAGATGGACAAAAAGGCATAATCCATCTAAATGGCACATCTCCCATACTTTTGTTGTTTAGAATGGTGATCATGTCTTTAAACTTGGAACAAAGAGCTACAATAGCAGAGATTGAAAAGTCCAAATAAGCTATAGAGAAAGATGCATCAGTTATGATGGTTTGGCAGGTCATGGGGGCACACCTTGGTCATACCCAAACTGTCTGGCAGAACGGTGGGGGTGATAGCCTAACTTTTCACTCCCCACTTAGTGAATGAGAGAAGATGGTTAAGAGTAAGAACGAGAAAAATAAAGTAGGTTTCTCGATAATCATTTCTGATGTTAATATTTTAATTTACAGATTGGACTCATCAAAGAATGAGCATGTTTGGGCTTGAGTTTTCCCACAGTAAGCCCTATAAATAAAATAAGAGTACTTGTTAAGCAAAGAAAGTAAGTCCTTCCTGATTTTCTTCTTATTCGAGATCATCCTTAGACATTTCATTGAAGATTTAATGATGGGGATCTCCGAAGGGGCAACAGCGGGGAACCTCGAATAGAGGAACCTCGTTAAGAGAATAGTGTTAGCAAAATTCGAGACATCATACCTCCCCAAAGATTGTTCCATATTAGCATGAGTCCTATCTAACGATGTGTATAGGGACCCCAAAGTGATGGTAGCAAGTGAAAGTTTAATCCCACGAGCCAACCATACAGATATATTGATCAATCCTCTGTGAGGTTATTCATTGGTCTTGCCCAGTAAAAATAATCTAAAGAGAACACATAAGATATAAGCAGCTAACTCCAGCGAGGAACCTGCCTATCAGCTCATATATATCTTCAAGGGTAATCACGAATTTACCCCAAGATGTAATGAAAGTATGGGACACTTGGTCCCATAGAGGGACCAATAACTGAAGGGCTATATTATTCTTACATAAAGTAAAGTCCCTAAACTAATAAGTTTGGAGAATACCCACATTTTTAAGGACAAAAAAGTAGGTTTGGTGGATATAGGTTAACCAAGAAGAAAAATTTCAGGGGGTCCTCCTGGTTCTTCGAAATAAATGTGGGAGCAAGGGATGTCTTCACGATCCAACCTATAATGAAGAGTTTCAATGGGGGCTAGATATCCCAAGTCTTCTTTTTCCTCTAGTTCATCCACCAGTGTTAGAGTGTCAACTTTGCCTTGTAAATGGATGGAAAATGCTTTACTTTCTCCCTTAAACTTATCATTTTCCCCAAAGAAAGGGGAACGATGGTACAATTCCAACTGGGTTTGACACGTTACTATCTGGGCCTCTAAGGCTTGGCCAGAAACTTTAGGTTGATGATTGGAGGAAGCCAATGTTGCTAAGTGAAGGTTTTAACGAACGAAGTGACGCGTAAACAACATAAAAAGGAAAACGAAAAGAAATTACTTGTGGATATAGGACTTTATGGTGGTTTTCGATGAGATTCAAGGGAAAATGGCATTTTCTCTATTTAGAAAAGCTTGGGCTCTGAGTTTTAATGGAAGAAAGTTTGAAGGTTTGAAAAAATGATTAAGCATTGGGTTTTAAACAACTAAGAAATAGTCATTTAGGATGCTAACTTTTTTATTTCCCACACGTGGGTACTATAAAACAAATGATGTATTTTGGGAAAACAAACTATGCGCAAACTACCCCAACCCACCACGTGGAAACAGCGGCAAAAATGCCAGACGATTAGACTTTACGAAGGATAACTAATTTACGAAGGATAACTAATTTACGAAGGAAGTATTTCATATTCTTTTCAAGTTCTAGTTGCTTAAAGATTTATCTTCAGCTAAGGTTATTCGTGGCAAGCTCATGAAGATCAAGTTGGTTTGTAATAGGTCCCATAATTCAAGTTTATTCATAATGAGTTCCCACAGACCAAGTTTGATCGACATTAGTATTTTCCCATTGTGAGGATGGAAAGTCATAGTTATTTACCATTGAGTTCACATGAGGAGATTTTTATCGGAGTGGAGGTATTTTCAGTGCAAGGTGTTTTGAACAGATCTTTCTTGCCTGCATAATAATTTTTTTATGAATGCGAAAATGTAAGGTTCTTAAAGATAAACTCGTGATTAGAGATAATTTCCTTCAATAAGAAATTAGAAAGGGATTAAACAAAGATTAATGAGATTATAAAAGAGTTTAAGGAGTCAAGTGAGCTTGCTCATATGACAATTAGTGCAAGCATAGAGGAAGCTGGAGTAAGAACAAAGGAAAAGGGAAGCAAGCAAACTAGTACAAACATTAGACGGAGGCACAGAGGAAGCCTTCCCAAGGGACATATTTGAAGAACCTTTTTATTTTTCTTTTACTTAAGTTATGTGTATTTATGAGACATATTGTAATATTAGTGATGTGGCTCAGTATCCATGAGGGACCAGGTCTGGCAGGAGTTGGGAGAGCTTATATGATCTATCGAATAACCTCGACGAAGCAAGTAAATGTTAAGTAATGACTTAACCTCTTTAGATGCACCAAGTAAAACACTAGCTAGTTCGAGGGAGCATAAGCCGAAGAAATATGTTGCGACCAACCACCGATTTGATCGATTGAAAGTGTTCATGGGCGATGAAGAGGTGCTGGCGTAAAATGACATTATTTAACTTAAAGGAATATTATTTTTACCCATAATTCCACGACGATAGACATTATATAATGTATTGGGAAGAGTGATCATTAATTTTCATTAAATTAATACCTTTGTCCATTTTTTGAGACAACTTATGCCATGTTGAACAATTTTGTCCCCATTAGATGGTTGATGGGGGGCCGGCATGGGCATGTTAAAAGAGAAAAGGAAATTTGAGGTCCTACGGGATTGGAACTGAGATCATATATATAATACGTTAATCCATTGAGAAATAGGATGGATAATAAACAAGGCATCACACATATGAGAGAGTTATTCCAAGAACAAGAGTTTTAGCCTTCACCATTAATACTTTTACCTATGTTTTCTACCAAGAACATAGGCATTTATTGAGTTGTTGATCCCTATTACTTCAATACTACTAGTGCTTAAGCCTCCTACTTACGGTGTATCTAGAGTTCTTGTTTTACTCTCCATCTAGCTAGTTGTTTTAAGTGTTCATTTATTATTCTACCCCGATCATATTTATTGCTTGTTATTAGGTTATACACGAGAGTTTAGGAGTTTATACCAAAGAGTTTTCTTTATTCCAACTAAGTTTATTACTTCATTATTAATAGAATCTTATCTGTTAAATTATCTCCATTAATAGATCTTACACCTCAGTTTATATTTAAGAACCCTAGCACTTAGAGAATTTTTCTCTTATATGGTTCATCGTTGAACTCCTTAAGATAAGAAGTGCGAAAGTCATCATAAATAAAGGCATTTCACTCGCACTTTGTGAAGAAGTTTCCATTATCTTCAATATCTCCTTCTTTATATCCTCAAAAGTTAAAGAGGGTGGGGCAGTTTCCCCCATGACCATGACTATTGGTCGAGCAACCATAGTTGTAATATAGACAGCATCAGGTGATCCAATGATAGGTGTAACGACAGAAGTAAGATTTCTCATCGAGAGACCAATGGGACTAGTCAAAGAGATATGGATTACACTCACGAAAATCATGAAAGGTTTCACTGGAGTATAGAAAGAGTTGGGGTCCATCGTTTCCCCAAACAATATCACGGTCATTGGCGTCTGTAGAAACTCCATAAATTTACCCATGAGATGAGCCATATGAGCGGGCCCATCACATTACTTATGAAAGCATGTGCCACCATGGAATCTTCTGTAATAGTTACAAATGGAGTAACCTCCACCTTTGGGACCCAATTCCTTAGAACCTCATGTTATTGTTATTCTCGCTCATCTCTCTATTAGATCTCATCAAAACTAATAGCATGGTTAACAATATCCTGAGAAATTGTTAAGTTAGCGTAGTTCTCTTAGTGCTAGGGTGATTAAATATAAACTGAGTGCCTCTATTAATGACAATAATTTAACAGGAAAAGTTATATTGATAATGAAGAAATAAACTCAATTGAAATAGAAAAAGATCTTTGGTATAAACTCACAAACTCCCCTATATAACTCAAGGATAAGAAATAAGTATAATTTGTTTAGAGAAATAAATGAACCCTTGAAATAACTAGCTATAGGGACAGAGAATCAAGTACTCTAGATACACCTCAGGTAGGCATCTCAAACACCAGGGTACAAAGGAATAAGGGTCAAAGCTCAATAAATTCTTATGTTCTAGGTAGAAAACTAGACAAAGGTTTTAATAGTGAAGGATAAAAGATCTTATTATTGTAATAACTCTTTTAGAAATATCTTTCTCTCTATAATATGTGATCCCCACTCTCAAAGGATTAGTGGGGGTATATATATAATATGTCGAGTATACTCGAGTGGTCTCAGGGACATTAAATTTTAAGTCGGGCCATTGTGCCTCTACATCACTGGCATTGAATGAAAAGTTATTCCACCATGCTTCCAAGCCACTGGCATTGAATGAAAAGTTGTGTCACCAAGCTTCCATGATAGTGGCATTAAATGTTAGGAAAAGTATTAAGAGACTAGTTATGTGTCAGGCGGCTGCCCATAAATGGTAGCGTACCAAACCATATGTCAATCTCCAAACCACCATGGTTTACTCAAGTTTGGATTGTACATGGGTAGGTCACGTATGAAATTATGGGATATTTGTAGAAATATTTTTGTTACTCGGGACAATGACCACCTACATTAACCCAGTGCACAAGGAAACTCATGGTTACTCAAATGGTCCTCCGTTGAATTATACTCTCTCGGATGAGTTAGAGTTTTACCGGGTGTATCTAAAGAAGTTAAGTTATTACATAATGTTTCCTTTCTTCTCAATCCTCCAAACCAATTACCCCGTAGATACCCTAGGTGAGGTTATTCGATAGAGAATAAAAGATCTCTCAAGTCCTGCCAGACCTAATCCCTCGCGAATACTGAGTAACCTTACCAACTATTAAAATATACCTCAGCAATACACAACATAAGTTAAACAAAATTTAAAGGTTGCTTCAAATAGTTCCCTCGATAAAGCTTATTCCTTACTCCTTCTATCGTTTGGACTAGTTTTCGTGCTTCCTCTGTGTTTTCTCTATCTTCCTTTGTGCTTGATCCAACTTCTTATGTGCTTTATCCAGCTTCTTATGTGTTTTCTCCATCTTTCTCTGTCTTCGTTCAAGATGGCTTATGAGAAAGCTTGCTTTATTTCTCACTCTTTTGTAATCTCACTAATCTTTGTTGAATCCTTCTTTAGTTTCTTAATGAGGGAAATTATCTCTAATCATAGGTTTACCATTACGTCTCATACAACTCCAATGCTCATTTCCCAAACTATTCACAAAGCTACGAGCTGGTTCAGCTTCTTTCGTAAGCAATAAATTCAAATTATGGTGGAACTTGCCACGGCTCGACATATATGCACAATTCCTAAACATTTGCACGATCTTTTCCCTCATTAGCCTTGAAAATAACCCCGATAAATGGTCTCTAGGGTTATTTTTCAAATGTTTCAAACAATAAAAGTGATGAGAAGTAGGAACCACTTTGGGAATAAACTTTAATAGTCTCTTCTTTCTATCTGATATATATGTTATACTCCATAAAGAAATAACAATGTGTAATAAATGTTCAAGAAACCATTCCTAATTATCTTCCATTTCTGAGTCAACAGCAGCAAACGCCAAAGGAAATATTCTTACTTCAAGAAAATAAAATAAAATATAGTAAGTACTATAGCAATAAAAGAACATATAAATTATTTTTTCTGGAAAAAACTATAACTATACCTTGATTTACATTCATTCCAGTTGCATCAAGAAGCACTCCTCTATACTGAGACTTCAAGAACGTACCGTTAAGAAACAATATAGGTCAGTAGTAATTAAACCCTTAAATGTATGCGTAAAAGAACACGAACAACCTCGTAAAATGAAGACTACTAGCATCATAATCAATCTCAAATGACTACCGTGATTTAAAGCCATCAAAGCTTCTTTATACCGATTAAGCCTGTCAAATGACAATGATTGGTTCCATATTTTTGTTGCTTTGCACTCTCAACAGCCCACCAAGAACGATGGAAACTAATAATCAACCCATAGCTTCTATTTACATGGTGAATAATGTCAACATGACGTGTAAGTGGTCTCTCCCAAATCTGATTAATAATAAAAGAAGCTACAAGCTCAAAACTCATTCTTAGATGTTTGTAGTCTTATATACAAAACCACATGAATGCTCATTCACAAGACCTATTATATAGAAAAAAGAATTCCCCTTTTGAACTCGAACATGTACGTACCATGCACAACCAGTGATGCCTTTATAAAGACATTCACCTGTAATCCTTTTATAATTCATTATATACTGAAACTTAAATCCAACCTCAATAAAAAACATACAGAACACAATCTGAAACTCGCTCACACGTCCTTTAAATTTCTAACCAATATGAGATAATCCTTTCGACCAACCAGCATACATTAACACCTTCTCTCCATAAGTTGAAAAGTAACGTACGCAACTAACTTCATAATATTTCTCACTTTCAACATAAGTCCGAACCATACGCTTACCACTACACTACAATTCATCACAACCATCAACAAGTAATTTATTCACAATAAAAATATAAATACTACTAACTAAATGACACTAACAATTGCAAAATAAATTCTCTCGGTCACCTATACTATCAAGAGACCAGAAAAAGTAAATGACAAGTCCACAAAATAAAATGACAACTCCTTCCATTTCAAACATATATTTTTAACTAAATCTTCAAATTTTGTATTACTCCCACACTTTATTAGACAACTCTTGTCACCAAATTTAAGCATCAATATAACAAATCAATCCATAATAGCTACAACAAAAAAACATAGAATCATATATATAATAGTATAAAAATCTATAACTGTAACAAAAGATTGATATGATATATATCATTTAATTTCAATTTTTTTCATAAAATAAGACAGATGAAATTTATCTATTTCTTACATTAGAATAGAAAAATATTCGCATAAAATTTTGAATCAAAGAACATACAACCATAATTAAAAATCCAACTAATTAAGGATCCAACTGATAATTTTAATCAAACTAACTCATGCAATCATAACAATGAACATACAACTCTAATTAAGATCTAACTGATAAATGTCATAAAAATTTAAAAAAATATCATAAAAATAAGATATATAAAATTTATTTGTTTTTTACATTACAACATATATAGAAACAAGAGGATTTAAAATAACCAAGACTAAAACGGAATATGTTGAGTGCACTTTTAGAAGTAATAGATGGAGAAATGAGGATGTTGTGAAATTGTAGGGTCAAGAGATCTAAGAAAATATCATTTTCATTGTTTAGGCTCGATTATCCAAAAAGATGGAGATATTAGTGATGATGTTACTCATAGGATTAAAGTATTGCTACCGGTGTATTGTTTGATAGGTATATACCTTTAAAGTTAAAGGGGAAATTTTATAGGATGGCCATTAGACCCTCCATGTTATATGGGATAGAGTGATGGGCAACCAAGAAGCAAAATATACAGAAAATGAGTGTGACGGAGATGCGAATGCTAAGATGGATTTCTGGTAAAATTAGAAATGAACAATTTGTGAAACAGTAAAAATAGCTCCTATATAAGATAAATTGAGAGAAAATTGACTTAGATGGTTTGGACACGTAAAGCCTAGACCAGTGGATGCTTCCGTGAAGAAGAGTGATTTAGTTAGTATTGTAGAGGTAGGCCTAAATTGACTTTGTGGGATATTAAAAAAAAGAACATGATATCACGTGGTTTGACTAAAGATATTGAGCTAGACATAATGGATTGGAATGGAAAAATAGGATTCATGTAGCTGATCCCAAATAATTAGGAAAAGGCTTGGTTAAGTTGAGTTGAGTTACATTACAACATATAAATATTCAATAATATACTAACAAATATGTACAACAAAAATCACTTTTTGATCAACTACAACTTATTTTCAATGAACTACAGCTTATACCAACTGTATATTCACCTAACCCAAAATTGCATACATAAAAATGATCAAAATTTCAAATAAAAAAAATCAACAATCATAAACAAATTACAAAAATAAACACTAATTGGATTCATAAAACACTTTAGATAAATCATTGATCAATTGTCAATCAAAACCATATCAAATGCATATTATCGCAAATCAGATGCATGTGAAATCAATCAATAATAAAAAAATGCGTCAATGGGATACGCAAATCACCTAGGTCAGAAATAAATGCAAATCAATCGCGTATCAAACTCATATAATCACAAATCAGTTGCATATGAAATCAATCGATAATAAAATAAATACACCAATTGGATACGCAATCACCCTAGGTCGAAAATAATTGCAAATCAATCACAAATCGATCATCAATCAATTACGTATCAAACTCATATAATCACAAATCCAAAATCAATTGCATATGAAATCAATTCCACTATAAGAAAAACACATTTTTATGACTTTTTTTAGTGTCATAAAATGCCTTTTATGGCTGTTTTTTCCAGTCAAAATCGTCATAAGTTTGGGTCTCACAATTCATACCCATAAAAACTGTCATATTAAGTTAACAGTTATATATAACTATATCTACTATAAAAATAGTCATAATATACTATACAAGCTGTCATATTTGGTATAAAAAGCGTCATGATATACAATTTTCAAATATTTAAAAAGGTCATATAAATATTTCATCACATAGGTGTTTAATATAAACAGTTATAAATTAAACAAATAATAAAAGAAATAGCAAATATTAATGTCATAGTTGACAAATAAGTCTAAACACAAACAAAAATTCATAGAATCATTTTTTCCACATTCAATGTTAGAACTGAGACATAATAGATTAGATCATTTAGCCATGAAATACAACAACACTCCCACCAACATATTTGTTTGTCTCACATCAAACAAAACTACATCAAATCAAATTGACCTAATAAATCAACCAAATTAAATATGTCTATTAAAATTATGTGTTCCTCCGTAGTAATAATTGTTTTATAATTTTAGACAACAATGCATCGAAGTCATCTTCCTGCAAGTGGAGAATGGAATGTTGATAATTTTTTTCAGAATATGATCAACTTGTTAGTGGCATGTCCGAACGCGCGAATGTTAAGTCGAAGTTCGATCACTTTTTGGAGACAAATATATTTCCACGAACTTTGGATTTTGACATTCTAAATTGGTGGAAAGTAAATGGTGTTTGATATCCAACATTACAACTCATTGCCCGAGATATATTGGCAATTCCAATATCAACTGTCGCATTCGAATCAACATTTAGCACATGTGGTAAAATTCTTAGTGCTCATCATAGTCGACTTAGTTTGAGTAGTTTACAGGCTTTGATGTGTACCCAAGATTGATTATGGGATAATATTCAAGCTACTTGTTTATTGTTTTTAAAAACAATGTTCATACGTGTTGTTTATCTTTCTTAGTTTTTTTACTAACAAGGTACTTGTTTGTTTATATTTGTATTGTATTTTTGTAGATAAGATTTCATCGCCGACTTGAGGCCTATGATTTTTGATGAAGAGTTCGAGCCAATGGAGGCTTAAGGTAACTTTTTAATAATTAAAATGTTGTAAATATTGATATTGTATTGATAATTTATTGATATTAGTTTTTTACATTTTGTTTTTTTTTTTACTTTTTTTCAATTTTGATGAGTTGATGATATGAGGAAGATGTTGAAGCTCATGGAGAGTCACTTGATTAAATTTTTATGTTGTGTTACTTTAAATTTCATCCTATCTATTTTTATGTTGTGTGAACTTTGTATTGGAGATAGTCGAGACCTTCTTTATATTGTGTAACTTCTTATTTCGGATATTGGTGAACTTTTAGAGATATTTTGATATAATATTAAAATATTTAGGTGATGATTAAAATATAATGTTGAAATTTATAGGTGATGCTTCACTTTAACATTAAAATTTATAGGTTATGATGAAATTTGAATGTTGACATTTTTTTCGAATGTTGAATTTTTTTAGTATTCATAAAATATCTAAATGATGAATTTTTTTAGTATTCTAGAATAAATGGGGCGGAGTGATATACATGGGGCAGATTCTGACCGGCGAGGTTTAAATGGGGTGGGACGGAGTAGGTGCGGTTTCATGTAAAATAGACTTAAAAGGATTCGGGGCTGCTTAAAGTAAACTCATCACGGGTCGCGGAACGGGTCGGGATAAGAACTTTTTAAATGGGGCGGGTTAGGGTTTTAAAAATAATCCCAAAACCCGCCCCGTTGCTATCCATATGCTTGTGCTTGTCTTAACCACCAATTAAACAAAACGTGAATAGTCTCACCAAATCTTTCATCAAATATTTCAGTATTGACTATTGATGGATATAAATGGTCTATCATTTTATAGACGTCAACAAAAAATAAAATGAAGGTATGAAGATGAAATTAAGAAAAACAATCTCATCAAACACACAAAAGACAAAGATTTTTAAATTGGTTCGACTATGAACAAAGCCTATGTCCAGTGTTTGTTTTATTTAGTAGAGATACAATAACACAATTGGTTGTGCTTGAGAATGATTGAGTTCCCCCCTTTTGAGCTATGGGAGAGCATGTATTTATAGGTGGACCCAAAAGATGGAATGCCTTTATATATTTAGGCATTTATATCTGTATACAATAAATGTAACTCTTGATATTCACGAGTATACAATGAGTCTACACCAATAGTCTTTGATATTCTTAATGGTTCATATTCTTTAGGTTGGTTGGTCGGTCGGTTAGCCGACTAACTGTCTTCGGAGCCGACCAAGTGAGTAATTAATGTGAATATTTCCACGTAGGAGAACAAGTGTTTATTTCTCATTGGTCCACATAGAAGGATAATTTTTGGCATCAACAGAAGCCCTCAATGCCCATGCTTGATGATTTAGTGAATGTATGGAGCATTTATTTTGAAAAGTTGCTCGGTGCCCATGTTTGGTAGAGTTCGACCGTCGATATTCTGGTGCAGGGTTATAATTTCTTCTCAAAATAGTCGACCGATACGCCGATTAAGGGTTGGAAAGTCTTCTAGAGATGACCAAATCTAGATGAGATGCTGAGAGATTAGATCAGTTCCGCTTCCAGTAGCACATGAGGATCCCCGCATAATTTCCCTATTAGAATATAATTGTCAAGATTTTCTTCAGATAAAATTACTTGCTAGAATATCTTTTTGTTTTTTTGGGCCATCTCCTGGACAATGGATGATTCAGGCAGATTGATAACTTTGGTTTTTATCAATGAAGTCTACCTCAGTTTGTCCCTTCAAGGCAGCTCTTGGTCCATAAATGATATCATACTCTTCAAGATCCATGACTTAATACATTAACCTACCTGATTTTTTTATCTCTGCTCTTTTGAATGATTTGTTGATGTAACATACTAGCTTTTGAACCCCATTCCTCAGTCTGATCAGTGTTGAGCTAGTATCAAATTTTGAAACATCGAAATATAAGTACAACTTATTACCTAGTGTTGGTCAAAACAGTAGTAGTGGAGATCCACATGATGTACATACCGAACGTGACTCTTAATCTTAATTAGCAAAACTAACTCTTGGATGATGACTGGATAGTGTGCCAACCATGTTATGATTTGGAGATGAATCTAATGCTTGGCAGGTGATGTCATCAATTCTTTTGTAAGGACACAATTCTCCAATTGAGTCTTATGTAGTGTTGGCTCAATTCCGGACAAAAACACTTGAGTTATAGGATAGACTTCTTGACCATCCATCAAGCCTATGACATGTTAAAGTTGAAGACGTTGTGGCCTGTTTTTCAAGGGAACATCATTACCAAGTTTCAGTGCCACGTTTCATGTCATCAACATCATATTTCAAGTCTCCAAAGGTATGAATGCTTTTATATATTTGTAAGAGAATTGGAATATTATTTAAGGGTGTAATTTTATTTAAATCATTTTTATTTGAGAAACCTAACTTATAACTTGGTATAAAATTTACATTTTTTGGAAATTAATTTTATAATTTTATACTTATGTTTTTGGACTTAATCTTGGATTTCCTCATTCTGGCATTTCGTTCAAAATTGTCGTTCGAACGAGAATGTCGTTCGAACGAGAACTTCGTTCAAACGGCTTTTGTCAACGAGGTTCCCTTTTGAACACTGACTTTTCGTCAGAAAAGTCATTTGAATGAAAAGTCGTTCGAACGAAATTTCAGTTTTTGGCAGTTTTTGGCATTTTCCCACTCTTTTGTCCCACTATGTTTTGACAGTTTTTAAACTAACTTCGGGACAGACTTTCCTAGAGACTTTGGTACCTTCCTTGAGAGAACTTTAGAGAGAATATACACAAATAAAAGTTCCATGTTTTTATGTGTTGAATTTCAAAGAAATATTTTCAACAAACACATGAGTTTACACCCAAAGTTTATTTCATCCAAGTTCCTACTTTTATATATATTTCTTGGAGTGTTTGGCACCAGGTCCCCTTTTCTACCCAAGAAGAAAATAGTTTGAGTAATTAGATTTTTTACGCTGCGGTGTTCCCTCTCGAAGAAAGGCTTCGTGTGAGGGTGACGGTGTCCAAGAGCCCCATCGGTGGAGTCCGAAACTAAAGAGGAGTTCGCGATTATTCGCTAGGCGGAGATTGAATATCAAAGGACGCGTCAAGGCTTGAAGGGAGTCGAGTATGTTGTGTAAGTCCTCTTGTCAAGTCTTTGTAAAATTCATACCATACTTAGTGAATTTGTTAGGCCATGTCCGTCCAAGGTTTTTTCCTGATTTGGATTTTTCCTCATACATCGGCGCCTTGTGGGATTGTGAATTTATTTTATCTTTTGCAAAATCACCTAGAATGTATGCCTAGGGTACAAAGATAAAATTGGGTTTAATTCGTAATCTTGATGAAAATGATGCATGTTTACTTATCTGAGTAAGTTTATTTTATGTTAATTTAATTCAAGTTGGCACTAAATTAATTGGATTATATTCTTGCCTAAGTTGTTTAAACTTGATAATTAAATTAATTTGGTTTGAGTGAATTTAAGGTGTGTGTGTGTGTGTGTTTACTCTAATTCACTTTCTGTTTAGTGTAATTTTAATTTGTTTTAAGAAATTAAAATTTGTGCTCATTATAATTTTCCATTTTTTAAAGAAACGAAAATTAAATAAATTTTGGAAAATTAAACTTTGTTAGTAACCATCCTTATTCCGTACTTATAGAAAATTAAAGTGAAAGTTTTTAATATTGGGGGTCTACGTTTCTAATAAGTGCTATCAGAGCTGGAGCGCTAATTTATTGCGTTAAGGTCCTTTTAAATATTTTTGGTTAAAAAACAGAATTTTCCCCATTTTAAAAATTTCCTGTTTTGATGGTTCCAATTACGCGTATCGAAAGGCGAGTATGAAATCGTCACTAAAGTCTATCGATGAGAGGGTTTGGCTGTCAATTGTTAATGGGTGGTCCCCACCGACATGTTTGATAGAAAATGAGTGTGTTCCCAAATCCGTAAATAAATGGAGTGAGAATGAATTTAAACTTGCTAACTTTAATTCCCGAGGCATAAATGCTTTATTTAGTGCGGTGACACCGGATGAATTCCGATGTATCATGACTTGTGAAACCCCTAAATAATCTTGGGATATTTTACAACTCACTCACTAAGGAAATAGTGTCGTTAAGGATTCAAAATTCCAAAACCTGACCAGTCAATTTGAAACCAGCAAAATGAATGAAAAAGAAACATTTGATGAATTTTAGGCTAGACTTTTTGATATAGTAAATTCATCATTTAATTTGGCAGAGAAAATACCCGATGACCGAGTAGAAAAGAAAATCCTTTGGTCCCTACCTGATAGATTTATCCCTAAGGTGACCATTTTAAATTCTTTACCCAACCTACACTCTACCAAACTTGAGGAACTAGTAGGTGAATTGCAAACCTATGAACTAGATTTGTTTCCCTCCAAAATGAAAAGAAAATTGATAAGGGCATTGCTTTGAAATCCCGTAAGGAGGAAAAATAAGTTGTGGATGACGAGAGTGATAGTAACACGGATATGGCTATGTTTGCCAGAAAGTTTCGTAAATTTCTTAAATTTAAAAATAATTTTAAGAAATTTGAAAAATCTAAGCATGACAAAGACAAAAATATCCCTAAAACCTTTAATAAAAATTTAAATAGGGACAAGTCAAATAGGTATTATGGTTGTGAGGGTTATGACCATAGGGCAAGAGAGTGCCCCACGAAAATTAGGAGAGAAGGCAAATAACCAATTTCCTATAATTCCACCCTTAGTGATGAAAGCGAAAAGGGAGAGGAAATTTAACGCGTTCATGGCTTGTCATGTTAGTGATGGAGAGAAATTGTCCAACGATTACATCTCAAAACGTGACACTTTCGAGGCCTTTATTTGTGAAGCTCTAAACGATGATGGTTTTGAGAGTGGAGAAAAGAGAGGGAATGAAAGTGAAAATGAGGTTGATGTGAGTGAACTTCAATTTGCATTTCAAGAATTATAAGTCGAATCTCTAAAATTAAAAAGGGAAAATTTGAAGTTAGAAGCGAGTTTAAAGGAGCGTGCCAAGGTTGTCGATGAGAGTGCGTTAGTTGATGACCTTAGAACACGAGAGAGAGCTCTTCGAGAGAAGCTTGAGTATGTATAAGGCAAGAGAGATAGCCATTAGGGCTTAATGGAATCCTTGAAAAAGGATCTTCTCGCATTTGAAGAGCGCAATATTTTATTAGAGTCTCACATTTTGCATTTAGAAAATAAATTAAAAGACTCTAGTAAAGTCAAATTTTATTTGGAGTGTCGTTCGGAGAAATTAGATAAAATATTAGGAACGGTCCAAATTAAAAATGACACGTGTGGTTTAGGCTTCGATACTTGTAATGAATCAACTCATAAAGACAAAACCAATGTTTTAAGAGAATCACCTAGGAAAGCCTTTATAGATCATTCCTTAGGTAAGTCTTTTCACCGAGTCTTTAGGTGCTCTCATTGCGGTCGAAAAGGTCATCTTAAGAAATTTTGTTTTGATCTTAAAATATTTTCTAGGAAATCCCAAGGTAAGGCAACCGAGGTAGCCAAGATTCCTATATCCCGAGATCGTCATTCATCATTAGTTTGGGTTAGGAGATCCTACATGGTAGCTTTACAAGATAGGATTTTTTATTTTCATTTGCTTTCACACGATACCTCCCGTGCGAAATCCAAAGGTTGAATGTGTTAGTTGTTTGCATACTGTAGCTTTTTGTGCTTCATATCATATATCATTGCTAGGTGTATGCTTGTTTAGTCTTTTTCTAGTCATTGCCGTATTTCACATCACATGCTAGAAATTATGACTTGTTTATCTTTTGTATTTTATTCTTTTCATTTTAGTTTGCTTTAAATAAAAAATACAAATGATTTTTGTTTATCTTTTGAGTAAATTTTTACATTTATCTAAAATTTTGAAAAACTCAAAAAGATTTTATTTTTGTGCGTATTTTGGTTTTACACACCTTTTGTGGCATATGTTTGTGTTTGAATCCTTCATACTGCTTCCATGTGACTAGAACTTTTGGTTAAAATTTTAATCCTTAAAATGTTCTTTATCTTGTTTACATGGAGTAGTTTAAGTTTGACTTGCTTAATGGGTTCACTTTTTATATGCCTTTTTCACACACATGCATGAGCTTTTTGATCCATAACTTCACATGTTAAATTTGAGATTTGTGAGGTGCTCTCCTACCAATCTAGTCATCTACATACTGGGACCTAGGAGGACTAGTGCATGTTAAAATCCGTTTCTCGTGAGAATTAAGAGATAAAAAAATGATATATATATATATATATATATATATATATATATATATATATATATATATATATATATATATATATATATATGTGTGTGTGTGTGTGTGTGTGTGTGTGCGTGTGTGTGTGTGTGTGTGTGCACGGGGAAGGGCTCTGAAAGGAAATATTAGCCTTTGTAAGTAAGCCACCGTTTGAAATGGACCTAAAAGAAATACGTGGTCCAAAGTCCTAAAAGAATCTGGCATTAAAAGAAAAATATTTGCCAAGTCCTATTTCATTTTGTTGATATATTCATTCGATAGAAAAGAATTATATGATTATTTGAGGGAGATTGAATGGATTGTCAACGGTTTGCACAATGTCATTTATCCTAGTTATACATTAAATGTCATGACTCTATTGGTTTATATAATCATCAACATTCTAGGATTATATGCATTGTATTTGTTTGTTCATTAGTTTACTTTATCCTGTCACATAAAGGCTAAATTCTATTTGATAAAGTTTTGCAGTTAAATGCGAACTACGTGAACATGTTTAAGTGATTGGGTTTTAAATTCATTAGTATCTAGTTCCCACGCCTTCTCTTTTATTTCCATATGACACATTTATGCCATAAGAGGGTGGAAAACTCATATTAAAATATTTTGTATCATTTGTGTGTTTATATATATGTGTACTTGCATATATTTTCTATCGAGTGTGTATACACATATATGATATTTTATTTTTGTTTCGAGTCTTTGCCATTTTAGCAAGTCCACCTATGCTTTAATTCATAATTGCTTCCTAACTGGTTGCAAAATGTTTGTTTGATATCATGCTTAGTTTCTTATGTTTCAAATTGATATCGTTTTGTTCGCATCATAGTTAGCATCCATTATTCTTGCTTGAATTAGTTAGGGGAAACACCAATTATGAAATGATGGGTGATAGATTTTTCTATTGGATCGTTAATCAAATCCGTCTACTATTGTAAGAGCATAATTTTTGTCATTTGCTCAATAACTTAGGCTTACATAGATTTTGGCATATCCTGTTACACTTCGACTCAAGATGTTACCAAGAATCGAATCCTCAACATCTCAAAGCTTCAAGGGTCTCCACTCTATGAAGGTATAATGATATTAAGAGTTTAGACTTATTCAATAAATTAATTTTTGGAATGTTTTATTTTATTTAAACTGAAACATGACTTTTTATTTTAAAAATAGAGGCATCTTTTATATTTAAAAAAATTTATAAGTTCGCTGACCTCGTTAAGATGAGGTTAGATTCTCATTCGAATGAGTTATCCTTTTCATTCGAAGCCTCGTTTATACATTTTATCCAACGAGCATCTAACGAGGGCGTACTGTATCACTTCGTTTGAATGCCATTTGAAGATGGTTATGAGATAGGATTTTGTTCGAACGAACTTGGTTTTCATTCTAACGATCATCTGTTCTTGTTCGAACGAGCCTTGCTTTCATTTGAATGAATGGCGTTGCCTCTAACTTTGTGTTTTCCTTATAAATACCCGTTTCATGTTCAGATTTTTTAAGACTTTTACTAGAATTGTTTCTGCATATCTTTTGCAAAGGGCTTCATACTTTTGAGTTTATAAAAATCTTTTTATTCGCAACGCACATCCCCTGAATATGTTTGTGTGAATCAATTTATACCCTATAGTTTGTATCCTTGCATACACAACTCTTGTGGATAGAGTTTCTGCATGGGGATTGCTGCTGAAGATAAAGGTTGATCTGCAGATACCGAGGGTGGAAGGTCGTATGTGAACTACTTGGAGACAAGTAATATTCTATAGAGATTTGCGAAGACTAGTGCGTTATACTTTTGGGTGGTATCAAGTATTATTGTAAGTCAGCTGTCTTGTAATATTTCTAAAGTATTGAAAATAAAAGGTTTTTGCCCGCAAGGGATTTTTTCTCAAATTTCCATATTTTTTTGCGTGCTTTAATTTTTATTCTTTATCACATAGATGCATGTCTTAGGATATACAGATAAAATTTGGAGTTTGTGTTTGTTGGACATTTAATTATATAAATATTCCGTTAAGATCGAGCATGCACTCATAACAGTTGTCATATATCACATCACTAAACAAGGTTATTAGCATCTTCAACCGTAGTTGGCTAGTAGTACCCTCAGTTTAGTACTCATTGGTCTAAGATGGACAACAAATATTCCTTCGTGTACTCCTTTCAAGATAATTTTTATCCCTAATGGATAAACACACTTAAATATCGATCAGGTGTAGCATCTCTGATAAACAACTCCATCATAAAGGATTTTATTTGTAGATTTTTCCTTAATATTTCTTTCTTTCGATTTCTCCTCTAGTTGGGTTCCATCCTGGACGACCTTATCCATCTGAGAGTGCGCCAGCAATCAATGTCAAACTTATTTAATTAAATTCCAATTTTAGTCCCAACAAGTCTTAACTCTTGAAAACAATAGTGATTGAATAATGAAATAATCTACGCATGCAAGACAATCTCAGTTGAGGAAAAATCCCCCATAGGGAAAAAACCATATTATTTTGCTATAATTTTTAAAGAACAGTTTACACGGATTACAATAAAAATACAAGTAGTGACATACGAAATACCTGCAGGCGTAGTTTTCGATGTCGTCAGCTAGAGTTCTCGCAAGAGCTCCAGAGTAATGAAATACCCGCAGGAGTTGGTTTTGATGTCGTCGGCTAGAGTTCTATAAAGATCTCCAGAAGGTCAGCAATGGAAAAACTTCGTCTTCTCCACAAGTGAACTCTGGATGAGTAAAATAATCTTCCTTGGGGTTTAGAGGATTCACATAAAGAACTAGGAATTATTTGTGAATAAAAAAAGGTATTAAAACCTTAAAAATATGAAGTCTGGAAACAGGTAGTGTTTTGCAGAAACGAAGGTATGCAGGCTTGAGAAAAACGTGTATCACAAACACTGTTTAAATAATCATGTTTAGGCGGTTCGTCGTTCGAGCGACATACGATGTCGTTTGAGCGAGATGGCATCTCGTTCGAACGAGTTACGATGTCGTTCGAATGACATCAGTGACATGTCTCAAAAAACCTCCTTAAAAATATCTTGTGTGTTTATCAACTTCCACACTTCGAAAATTTATTTTAAAAATATTCCCAACTATTTATGAAAATAATTAAACACTCCGATTAAAACTATTTTTACCATAAGTACGTGGAGTAATGGGAACTGTTAAAGTGTATGTTTCTTTAGCCATGATGCACGTACGAAGATGATGGATGCATGAATTCAGATAAAGACCGTCGAGGATGATCGTTGAGACGTGCCGAGTGTAGCGGTATCAAACACACTTGATTGTGATCTAGGGAACTTAGAAAATTCCTAGATTCTACCCCAGAAATTTATAAAATATGTCCTTCCAAATCTCCCCCTTTGTCTATGCCGTTACATTCATAAAAATATCCGAATTATGTTGCCCAAAGTAAACAAACTGACATACAATATAATATCCCCATTAAACCTAAAAACTGAAAATACTAAATGCGTGTCTTCACAAATTCGACCATCTTCAAATCTTCAACTCTTCAAACTTTCTTTGTCATCATCATGGAAATTTGATATCTACACACATGAAACAAGAAACAAATACCTGTGACGCGCAATAGTTTGAAATATAATGATAAGCATAAATAAATATTAATTATGAGCAATCAAATCATTATAAAAATAAACAAACAATTCTCTCTCATAATTCGTTCTCCCCCTTTTTATGATGTCCCCAAATAGACAGATATGAAGAACATAAGCAATGCAAATGGATAATGTCACACGAAAATAAACTTTCTTTTTTTGAATTTTTCAAAATTTTTAAAGCAAATAAAGTCACACCATGAAAGAACACCAAAACAACCAAGTCACTTATAGCGAAAATGTAGGGATGTGAACAAATTCGACAAGAAAATCAATACATACAACCATAACATATGTGCACGATGAATGTTGGATATTTCTAACGAATAAACTCAACATCTTCCTTAGGTGTAAAAAAAGGTGGAATTAAAAGAAATTGACTCAATCAAATCAGCAAATCAAAGCTCAAAGTGATTTCCACACCAATAACGTCCACAACGTGTGGAACACTTTTTCATGACTTTCAAGGACGTGCAAACCAGTTTTTCATTTATTTCAATCCAAACACCCTCATAAAAATTATACATTATATTTTTCTCTTGAGGTGATAAAACTAAAATCTATTGGCCCATTTGAGTTGGCATAATATTCTTTTTATTGCCACTAAATTTTTTCGAGATCTTTTTCAAACGGTGGCTTTCTCGATGATTTAATTTTTAAACTCTCGTAGACCTTTCCCATGAATCACTCATCATATTTTGTTGAAATTAATTTCTCACGGTAAACGGTTCTTACATGCACTACTCTCTTGTCAAGTTTTATCACAGTTTGGTTATTGTATAGACGTAATTAGGATGGAACACTAAAGCCAATATGTGATAGACAAGTATAATACTAAAATAATACCGTGCATGTGTGCAATAAAGGATATAAGGAGCCAAACATGTAGAAGATATCACTAATCATATCTCAAAGACTCCAATCAATGTAAAGCACATGGATGAAATGATGTAGCATCTCAAATCACTATCAAACTGTCATGAGTAATATGGAATGAAGTTGTGACTATGGTTATCTTAAATGTTCATCCATAAACGATGTAAACGAAATACAAAAATATTTTTGTGCTTTTCAAAAAAAAATTATCAAAGGAAAATATTTTTGGCATTTTCTAAAATTAAAAAACAAAATCGTTTTGGATTTTTCAATTTTAAAAAATAAAAATCAAATAAAGAAATATAAAAATGATACAATCTAGAGATAAAAATCAAATGATATGATCAAAGAAAAAATGTATCCTACTCTAGACTTGGTGACCACCCCTCAGTCAACTGTGAAAATTCCTAAAGACTTCCTAAGACTCTCGAATATAAGGGCATCTAAAGGCTTCGTGAAGATATTAGCTAACTGGAGGTCGGTAGATACAAAACTCAAGGATACTACCTTTTCTTCTACAAGCTCACAGATGAAGTGCTCGTGTATCCTAATGTGTTTTGTATGAGAATGCTGGACTGGATTACGGGATATGTGTATCGCTCTCATGTTATCACAGGAAAGAATCATGGTGTCCTATGATATCCCATAATCCTCCAACATCTGCTTCATCCACCGAAGTTGCATGCAACAACTCCCGTTGGCTATGTACTCAGCCTCCGTAGTGGATAAAGATATGGAGTTTTGCTTCATGCTCAAATAAGAGACAAGGGAAGAACCAAAAAAGAAACACCCACCAGAAGTGATCCTACATCCATATGCATCCCCGACCCCATCGACATCCGAATAGGCAGATAAACGGTCACTGGTATCAAAGGATTACCAAATGCCAAGTGAGAGAGTCCCACTCACGTATTTGATAATACGTTTAAGAGAGAGTAAGTGTGACTCTTTTGGGGATGCCTGATATCGCACACAGACTCCAACACTAAAGGCTATGTCGGGACGACTGGTAGTCAAGTAGAGAAGACTACCTATCATACTCTGATACAAGGTTTTCTCTATGTCCTTGCCTGAAGTGTCCTTGCTAAGATTAGTTGAGGTACTCATCAGTGTACGTGCGTGCTTAGCGGAGTCTAGACCAAATTTCTTCACAAGGTCTCTAGCATACTTGGATTGGAAGATGAACATCCCATCATCTAGCTGACGAATCGGGAGACCAAGAAAGAAAGTAAGATCACCAACTATGCTCATCTCAAACTCGCTCTTCGTCTCCTCCTCAAAGTGCTAAGCATGTCGGGAGCATATGGATCCAAAGACCGTGTAATCCATATAGACCTGGGTAACCAAAATAACACCATCATCTGTCCTAATGAACAACTTCATATTAATCCCCCCTCTCTTGAAGCCATGGTCTAAGAGATAGGAAGTAAGCCTCTAGTACCAAGCACGGGGTTCTTGCTTCAAACCATATAAGGATTTCCTCAGATAGTTGATGTGATCAGGGTGCTTAGGGTCTTCAAACCCTTTTTATTGTTCCACAAAAACCTCCTCTTATAGAGTGCCATTCAGAAAGGAACTCTTAACATCCATCTGATATAACTTAAAGCGCAGATGACATGCGATGGCGAGTAGTAAGTGAACGGACTCAAGCCTCACAACAGGAGCGAATGTCTCGTCAAAGTCTACACCTTTAATCTGTGTGTAGCCTTGATTGACTAACCTAGCCTTATTTCGAATAATGATACCAGTTTCATCCACTTTAATCTTGAAGATCCACTTGGTACCTATCACATTTATCTCACTAGGTCGGGGAACCAGTTCCCAGATATCATTCTTTCAAAATTGAAGTAACTCATCCTGCGTAGAACATATCCAGTGTTCATCTTTGAGTGCTTCTTTATAGTTCTTGGGCTCGACTTTGGACGTGTAAAAAACGTGGATAACAACATTCTCTAGCTGAGCAAGAGTCTTGACCCCTAGGTGGGATATCCTAGAATAGTAGAAGGATCATGACTCTTGCGAACCCAAGTAGGAATGTCCCCTAAATCAGGAATGGGATCCACTATAGGTATGGGAGGCACAACGAGATCATCATTAGAAAGTGCGTCACAATCACCCAAAAGGTTACAATCAATAAACGTCGGCGGTTCATCATCTTGCACAGTGATGTTTATTGACTCTATAACCTTAGAGCTATTCAGGTTATACACTCGATAAGCTCTACCAGACGATGAATAACCTAAAAATATCCCCTCATCGCTCTGGGAGTCGAACTTTCCTAATTACTCTCTATCCCATAGGATTTAGCATTATCTCCCAAAGACACGAAAATATGAAAGATTGGGCTTCTTTCCAGTCCACAATTTGTAAAACGTCGTAAGAGTGTGTGGACTAAGATATACCCTATTCACTGTATGTCATGCGGTAGATACCGCCTATGCCCAAAATCTTCTTGCAATTTTATGACCCAAAAGCATAGATCTAGCCATCTTCTGAATCGTCCGATTCTTCCTCTCAACAATCCCATTTTTTTAGGAGTCCTAAGGGCCAAAAATTCGTGTTTGATTCCGAGGATATCACAGAAAAGATCAACTTTTGCTTCTTTTAACTCAGTGCCATTGTTACTTTGTATTCTATTGATAGTGACAATGTGTTGATTTTGCAAGACACAACACTTGGTCGTAAGAAAATCCACAACATCGAATTTCTCTCGTAGATAACCTACAATCGAGTAACGTGAGAAATCATCTACCATCACAAGAATGTATAACTTACCACCTAAACTCTCAGTACGAGTAGGACCAATAAGATCCGTATGTATCAACTCAAGCTTGCGAGAGGTGGTAATGGAATTCAACTTTCGATGGGGGCTACGAATTAGCTTTCCCAACTAGCAGGGTCCACAAACTATGAAAGTTGGCTTTCCTAGCAGTGGTATGCCATGAACTGGGTCCTTTTTAACTAATTTTTCCAAATCTTGAAAGTTCACATGACTTAGATGTTGATGCCACAGATCCATAGTAGTGATCGTGACGCTATTGCAGACAAATGAGGACACATGCATGATCCCATATCAATTGTCTTTAGTCCTCACCCCTTGCAATAGAAGTTTATCGGTTTGATCATAGACGTGGCATTTATTCTGATCCAACTTTACTGTAAAGTCAGCATCGCACAACTGGCTAATGCTGAGTAAATTTATATTCAATCCCTTAACGTACAACACATTCTCTAGCCTAGGAAATCCTAGTAACATTATGGTACCGAATCCTACTATTCTAGATTTTCTCCCGTTTCCAAAAGTGATTTTACCTTCCTTATGATCCATGAGGGAGGTAAACAGAGAAACATCACCAGTCATGAGCCTGGAGAACCCACTATCGAAGTACCAATGTATAGAATTATGTGCTTTAAGAGTAATATGAACAACAAGGATTTTTGAGTTGTGTTTATGCACCCAAGATGTGGTAACCTTCTATTTTCCCTTGTCATTGTTGACACTAGTCGGGATTTTATAAGTGTCCACTCATGGCATAGAAATCCGTTGGAACTCTTCCACTATACGCTGAGATGTGGCGACTAGAAACTCAACTCCCTCTCTAAGACTCTCAAAATCAGTAGTGGCATGTGACGGAGCAAAAGTCCATCGTGTCCGACCCGAACTATAGCAATACTCACGAAGATGGCCTTTTCTTTTGCAGTATATACAAAAATATATAGTCGTAGGACGACTTCAATTTGCTTTTCTTGGCCAAGCTCTCTTCTGATTTTTATGTGGGTGGGCATAAGGATTTGTAATAAACTTGTGAACCGGTTCCAATGTCGTATGAGACATGGAAGCGCCATCAAAACCTATTCCCAGCCTCTCACCTAAACCCAAAGTAGGGGCGAGGAGAATCTTTCCCATCTTATTAGATCGATCATTAATTCTTACCTTGACTTCCCGGGCTCTCTCAAGGTCCTGAGTGAGTTGGGCTACAAGGTCTTCCAGTTTCTTTCGAGTGTCCAAGGAGGAATGGAGCTCACTCATCAGATCCTCCACTTGCTTAGTCAAGTCCCCTTTTTCTTTCATAAAAATACTTTCTGTCTCTCCAAAAACTTTCTCTCTCTTAACATAGGCGGTATCTCTCTCTCTCTCAACGCAGTGAACATCGAGGTCTCTCTCTCTCCTATCTCTCCTAATTCCTTCTCTACAGCAGCTACCCTAAGAGCTAACGCTTTGTTAGGATTTTTGGTCTTAAAAGTATCAACATATAAATTAGCGTACGTGCGTCGAAGACCACTCTCGCTCTCACTTGCTTCTTCCTCTCCCTCGCTCACACTGCTATCACTATCGAGGTGTCCCTGTGAGCTTGCATCCTCATCATCATGAGGAGCACTGTCAGTACTCACATGACTAGCCATGAATGTAGTGAAGTTATATTCATGCAATGACTCATATCCAGAGTCCACCGACTCGACCTCGCTATCGTCACTAAGGGTGGTGTTTAAAGCAGATTTGGATTGTTCTTGACGTTTCAACCTAGTTGCACACTCAAACCCCCTCTGACCTCTACCGCTACACTCAAAACATCTCTCACTTTCTTTCATAGAGGTATCCTTTTTATCTTTCTCAAATTTCTTTTCAGATTTATTTTTTCAAAATTCTTTTTATCTTTAAAATTTCCATTTTTCTTTAATTTGAGAAATTTCTTAATTTTTTTAGCAAAAAGGACCAAATTATCTAAGTCAAAATCAGAATCAGAATCAAACATCTCTTCCTCTCTTTTCTTAGACACTCACCTTTATTTGACTCTCACTCTTTCTGGCCTGGGATTTAATTGTTACCCATTTATCTTTGGATTTTATCGTGTTTGGGAGCATGTCGATTTCATAGGTCTATAGGTCTCCAACTAACTCCTCTAATTTCAGCGTACTCAAATTACATAATGAATTTAACACAGTGACTTTGGGAATAAATATCTTAGGCAGTGATCTCAAATTTTTCTTAACTATCCTAACATCAGGAATGTGCTCTCCTAAGTTAAAACTAGGGTTCATGATATCCGATAAGTGTGCACAAAATCCATCGAAACACTCATTTTCATGCATGGAGATAGGTTCAAACTGTGTAGTTAAGTTTTGCAATTTATCTTCTTTCACTTCATTTTTTCCTTCATGGGCAAGTTGTATGACATCCCGTGCCTCTTTAGACGTGGTACACGTCATGATGTGTCAGAATTCGTCAGGGGTGACATTTTCAAAAATGGCACTAAGCCCACGTGAGTTATATTTACTCCATTTAAATTCATCCTCGGTCCATGCAATCACAAATTTTAGAGTAGTTACGTTATCTACAGTGACAATGGGAGGCGTCCACCCTCTTTCACACAAAACCCAGACACGTTCATCAATAGCCATTAGTTGAGATTTCATGCGTGCTTTCTAATAGGTATAATTTGACCAGTAAAAAATTGGGACTCTATTATATAAGTTATCCATTGAAATTGCACTTTTTCAAAAATCAAACTTCCAGAACAAAATTGATATCTAGAAAAAAAATTCAAAAAAACTACACGGTAAATTTGTGTAAATGATTTTGATACCAATTTGAGAGTGCGCCAACAATCAATGTCAAACTTATTTAATTAAATTCCTATTTTAGTCCCAAGTATTAACTCTTGCAACCAAAGGTGATTGAATAGTGAAATAATCTACGCATGAAAGACAATCACAGTTGAGGAAAAATCCCACACAGGGGCCAAAACCATCTTATTTTCAATATAATTTGTAAAGAACGGTTTACACAGATTACAATAAAAATACAAGTAATGACATACGAAATACCCGCAGACGTCGGTTTCGATGTCGTCAGCTATAGTTCCCACAAGCGGAGCTCCAGAATAATGAAATAATGAAATACCCGCAGGGATCGGTTTTGATGTCGTCGGCTAGAGTTCCCACAAGAGCTCCAGAAGGTCAGCAATGGAAAAGCTTCGTCTTCTCCACAAGTGTACTCCAGATGAGTATTATAATCTTCCTTGGGGTTTTGAGGATTCACATAAAGAATTGGGAATTATTTGTGAATTAAAATAGGTATTAAAACCTTAAAAATACAAAGTCTAGAAATAGGTACTGTTTTGCAGAAATGAAGGTATGCAGACTTGAGAAAAACGTGTAGCACGAACACTGTTTAAATAGGCATGTTGAGGCGGTGCATCGTTCGAGCGGCATGGCATCTCGTTCGAACGAAATACGATGTCGTTCAAACAACATCCATGACGTGTCTAAAAAAACCTCCTTAAAAAGATCTTGTGTCTTTATCAACTTCCAGACTTCAAAAATTTAGTTAAAAAATATTCCTAACTATTTATGAAAATAATTAAACACTCTAATTAAAACTATTTTTACCATAAGTACGTGGAGTAGTGGGAACTATTGAAGTGTATGTTGCTTTAGCCACGATTCACGTACACAGATGATGGATGCATGAATTCGGATCAAGGCCGTCGAGGATGATCGTGGAGACATGTCGAAAATTGCGGTATCAGACATACTTGATTACGATCTAGGACACTTAGAAAATTCCTAGATTCTTCCCCGGACATTTATAAAACATGTCCTTACACTATCCATCTTGGCTAAAGGTCAACTAGATGTTGTTCTGTAACTTATCCTAACTAAATTTTGGGTTGGTTAATGAATTCCACTAGAAATTCCCTTTCTCTAATGATTATAGTATGGTCAGGTTATTGGATTTTGAGTTTTGGTCACATGGAACGTGGTTGATAATGAATGATTTCAAATTCTAATCCAACTCCTCAAAATTCTTTAGGTATGGGATCGTTTTCTTTCCTTTGGCTTTATATTCTCCCTAGACTTTCCCCACGACTACTTGGGAATCACTGAAGAAGTGAACATGGTTTACCTTGAGAGATATATCTAGTTGGACTTTGCATATTTTCCTCATTATTTAAATCTTTGAATATAAACATAAGGCAGTATTCAGTGCATGAGCTGTTAGGTGATCCTATAAAGAGGCCAACTCCACTGCCCAATTTTTTGGGCAATCTATCTATGTGGGTTGTCAACACTAGTCACTCCTCATTTAGTTTATGAGTATGTTTTTTATCGTAAAATCTTTTGAATTTGACCAAAAAATCCCCAACTACATGTCCCTTGGTCGTAACATTTGGTTTCTAGTGGAAACCAAACTTGCCCAATGCTACAGGCCATCGGATTATTTATTTTGACACTTATAGTGTGTGAAGGACTTATTTGAGAGGGTTGTCGTTAAGGAAAATTATCATATATTCTTGAAAATACGATCTCAACTTATAAGAAAACATTATTAAATAAAAGGTTGATTTCTCATGTTTTGGGTAATGGTATTCTACTTCCTTGTATGCTTGAATCACATTGTATATTAGTCATTGGACATCATTATCATCCCCAATTTGGGATAAGAGGATAATTTAGGATGAGACTGCAATATAGAGATATAACTCTTGTCCATGTATGGTCTTTGATAGGAGAGGGGCTTCCAATAGGTAATTTTTAGTTCTTAAAATGCCTATTTGCACTATTCCGTCCATAAGAAATATTTCTTTAATGTTTTAAAGAATGAGGAACATTTTTTTATCGCTCAATTGACAAACATGTTGAGGGAAGTTATTCGTTCGTTCAATGATTGTTACTTCTTGATAATTTTGGGCTTCTCACATGTAAGAATACTTTAGTCTTTTCTAGGCTTGCTTTGGGTCCTAGGTTGATAACCATGAAACTTAGAAATTGTCTAGAGGAAATTCTAAAGGTGCCTTTAGTGGGGTTAAACTTCATTTCTTACTTATGAAGGGTCATGAAGGTGTTATCCGTATTTGAGATGTGGTTGTGTTATTCTAAGATTTTCACCATTAGGTCATCTATGTATACTTCCACCGTCTTGCTAATTTGTTATTAAAATATGGAGCTGACCCATATTTGATACGTGGAACCTATATTTATTAGCCCAAAGGGCAATAACCAATAATAATATGTCCTTTAGTTAGCGACGAATGAGGCTATTTCCTCATTATAAGGGTACAGCATAATTTTATTATCCCCTGAATAGGCTTCCATGAAGGTAACATTTTGTGTTTCATAGTTACATCTAACAATGAATTAATCCCTGGTAGAGAGTATTTGTCCTTTGGTAAAGTCTCATTTAGATATGATTAATCCATGCTTAACCTCTATTTGTCATTCGACTTCCTAACCACAACCATATTCGAGATCCAGTCGGGATATTTAACTTCTTAGACAAATTGGGAATCAAACATCTTTCCTATATCAACATATTCCAAATGATTACATTTGGAGGAGAATGTTCTTTTCTAATGGCTGATAGGTTGGGAGGAAGGGTTTGCATTTAGCTAATGAGTCATGGTCGAGGCATCATGTCTCCAGGAAAAGGTCTTAGAGTGGATCCACAATAATTCTTCATGTTCCTTTCTCATGATAGGATTCAAGGTGACTCCATAATCATTACCTTTTCAGTCACATTCTTATAAAATAATCCGGATGAGGTCATCAACTAATGATCCTCTCTTGGGATAGTATATAGGATTAAGACCATAGATTTTGAAGGCTTTCTTATTCTTCTTCTTAAATGAGGTAAAGTAGTTCCTTCAAACATGAGTCTTTATTCCCAGCACTATGTTCTGTGTTGGAAATTGGAGGGTAAGGGGCTAGGTTGAACTTTATTTTTCCCAATAGAATATTGTCGACTGATGGGGATCTAGAGATCAAGAATTTCACTTAGAAGGTAACTAACTTATACTTATCACCTAAAGTGAGGGGTAGTTATATCACCCCTCATGGTTAAACCTCTCCCCTTGTGAACCCAAGTAGGGGATGGTAACTAGTCTCAGTTGGGCGCATGCCAGTTGTATCTTCTCAAATCATTCTTAGTGTATAATGTTTGTTGAGATTCCAATGTCGACCATAGTTAATTTGATGACCCATTTTGAGATAATCTCTTTAAAGAGGATGGGATCGTTAATGGGAGACGATTATGTCATGAAATTATTAGGTGTGAAGGTGATATTTTCCCAATATTCTAGTGGCTTGGGTGTTTGGACCTCATTTTCCCCCAACATGCTTTTCGGGTTGAGTTAGATTCTACAATGATGGGGAATCCATATAAGATCATACTAACCCACCACCAGGGTAGACTTTCTCAATGTATTTGTCCTTTGAGGCTTCTCTTGAGTCTCGATATATTCCCGTAAATGGCTTATTCATTCTCTAAGTTTATTGTTCCCCCCGTCTCTCCGAATGACCACCTACCTATTATGCCTTTTGTGTAAACTCACATAGATGTCCCATTAGGGCCAGGGACTCTATCCCATTTGTTAAAAGAATGTATTTGTCAGTGTCATGATCATGAACACAATGGAAGCTACAACGCTGATTTGTCTGCCTCTTGGACATATGACTTATCAGATTATTTGGCTAGGTCAAAATGTGTGTGTTTGACATGGTATCTATGACTTGTCTTACAAATGCATTATGCGATATAAACTGATAAAATTTGGGTCGATATCTTCATGGGGGAGGATTTGACAAATGAATGTGTACTCAATGTGAATATGCTTCTTTGCCTCTCACATGAGACCCATCATGTTAGTTTGAAGGATTTTCGAGCGTAAGTAGATTGTGTCCTTGTTGTATAGTAACCTTCGGAATGTTGAGACAACCACCTGTTCATCTGGGTGATCCATGTGAACAATTAATCATTTAATCACTTGACAAACTTCCTCAATAACTCATTTTTTGTTTGTATAACATTGAAAACATAGTTGATTGTCTTTTTCAGCACCTAATTTCCAATAAAGAGTTGGATGAAAAGGTCCATTAGTTTAGCGACATTTGAAGTGAAATTGGGTGGTATATAGTTCAACCAAGTCCTTGACGACCCTTTTAGTGTCATAGAGAATGGTATGAACCTAATTTGATTAGACCTCCCTATAAATTTCATTTACGCTTAATTAATGTAATTGTCACCGCCAGGGTCGAATCCACCATCAAACGTGTCTATGCCTGAAAGTTTAAAACTCAGTGTCATTAGGTAATCCATGATGTAACAACTGAATGGAGATTTACAATTGATGTAGTCTCCATTGTTCCGGGGGGGGGGGGGGGGGGTAATCCTTTGTAAAGATATGGTTCTCGTAGTTGATGAAAGAGACACCCACAATAGAGGTGGTGGACGAAAACATTTTTCATTTTTATTTATGACACGAGTTGGTTCATGTGGAGATAACTCGTCCTGATCAACTTAGTTCTCTTTCTCTTGAGGTGGTATTATGACGAGTGCTATCAAGGATAAAATTTGTAAAATTTGTACTTTCAAGAACTACTTATTCCTCCACAAGGTCCTTAAAGGCCTTGGTGACTTGGTGTCGGTTTATGGGTTAAAGCTTTGTTCACAAAAATGGTGAAAAAGATGGAGGAGTATATTTTAAACACCTTAGACATTTGTATTTAATGGGAAAGATCATGCTAGTTAAAACACCAAGGAGTACGTGGTTCAATCGAGCCGTGAACTACTTCTACGGATTAAAGGGTGGATGGAGTTGAATATTGTATTATAGAATATTACAAGAGTTGTAACAATTGTCCTGGTTCCATTTGTTTCTCCCATAAACTTATATAATGGTCATTACAACCACCTTTATCCCTTGATAACAATTGCAAATATAGCGATGGACGTGGACGTCCACATAGTAGTTTTTAGAGTAGGATGAATGTCCATGTGTTTCTTCAGTGTGTGGAGGAGTGTGATAGTGGCTTATCTTTGCATTTGTCATGGTAATATTGGGCTTGATATTTCTACCTATGTAATAGGTCATCTGCGTGGTTTTGTTAGCAAGGTCGAAGACTTTGTACATTTTTTGGCTCATGGAGGATGAGGGCAACCAACCTCTTCATAAAACACGAGCTTCCTCAGAGAACTAAAGATCCAAATGGTCCTCGATTCAGATGAACATGGATCCCGCACTCATCTTTCTCTAACATAAAATCCCCTGATCAATATGTAATTTGGATAGGTAAAGGATATATATCTATGTGTATATGGATATTAAGAACTAAAATAATGAAATGAATTATAGTTTTGTAAATATTTTCCTATATAAGTAGAAGTGTGAAGGCATTCATATATATTTGGAAAGGACACCAACGGTAGTTTAGTAAAACCAACTTCGAAAAATAAAAAAAGTGCCATAATGGTTAATAAGTTAATTGTTAAACAATTAGTAAGAATTTAAAATAAACCAGTCAAAAAATTTCAAACTGACTTTTAAAGTGAAAAATGATGTTTAGTTTTTACCCACCAAGAGTTTTAAAGAATTTACATTTAAGTTTAAATCTTTTTTTTTTCATTTCCAACGTCAAATGAGAGGAGAATAACATTAGAAAGTGGCAATACAAACTTGAAAATTAACATTGGCAATTTAGAAGATAAACTCAATAGAAATGCGGGTCATTAGATTTATAGATTATACATGTGTACATGTTATAATATTATTACTTATTGATATCACTAAGTGTGACCTCGTTCTAGGATGAGGGTCAGTAGTGTCCACAACTGAGTTTCCAAGGTACCCCACATAGACTGTACCCAGGGTTCGACCTGACTGGGGTCTTCCATGAAATCCATGCTCTCGGCCCTGTCATGAGCCGATATTACAGGGCTGTATTCCATTAGTAAAGACATGTATCGTCCACTATTTCGGCCGAGACCTAGTGATATTATTGTAAGAGACGTCTCGGCCTGCCATGTTCAGCTGAGACCACACCCCCACTAGAATATCGAATAAAGATATGTGGGGGTTTCGTACTTGTCCGGGCTGAGACCCCTCCAGACGACATCTATAATATAACCATGTGGACAAATTTTTTTCAACAAGATTATTCCCTCACATGAGGGAATATTAAATCATGATTCGCTACATGTGTGAGGGATAAGTGTCAACTTGTTATGGGAGCCTCCTCATAGACATGATGATTACATGCCTGGGGGTAAACTATGCCCCCCATGCACTATATATAATCCCCATCTTATACCTTGTAAATGGACCTGAATTCAAAATCCCTACCAAGACTTTGTCAAAATAGTTAGTGGAGAGAGAAAAGCTTAAGTATTGTATTTACAGGCCATTAGTCCCCTTATTATAGTGAAAACCACTATTGAAAGAGATATGGTTTGAGTTTTATCTCATTTACTACTCTTCAAGCTTACTACCAGTACCTCATTTGATTTTTCTGATCACTAAAATTCTACAAATGGAACAGATCCACCAATTATAGGTGGTCCTAGTACCAGTTAGGCCCCTCCTCAGTCAGAAATGGTGAGGTGACGGAGGCTTTGCGCCCCTTAGTAGACCGACAACGACAGATGCAAGCAACTCTTGCTATTTTCATCCAAAATATGGGTGGCTATACCTACCGGGGCCAGAGAAGAGTCTATAATGTCAGTCGTCAGGGATGATGCTCTAGATCAAACGGCCAGGGGGACCACCTGCAGAGAGACGTGGCCGACCCTAGGCACTCATGCCTGGGGAGGTCGGGCCGTGAATGCCCTAATGATGAGGATGATCAGTATGATGAAGAGGATGGCAGGAGTTGTTAGGAGCCTTATTAGATCTCTAAAGGAACTGTACGACCAACCTAACCAAGGGTGCAGTGATAGTCCAAGATGAGAATGTAGGCCCAGATCTTTAGCATTAAATAAATTGAGCATGAGGTCGGCCTTTGATAGGCTCGACCCAGCAGCGGACGATTTAAGAAACTTACTTTCTGGGTCCAAAAGCATCGCAAGCCCTAGAAGAAATGAGAGAGGTGGTGATGGTCAACCTTAAACACTAGAAGAAAACTATTTTTTTCTGACACTTTTTTCTCAGTATTATTTAAGAAGGCAAAGAATTTTCTTTTTACTAGCATTTATTTATAAGTATTGAAAATTTACATCATTTATATTGATGTACCGCATAAATAGATCTTTTCTTAATTAATACTAAAATAAATGTGGTATTTTTTACGATTTTTATACCCAATGCCACTAAAATTAGAAAAAAGCTCACTCCCAAGTTTTTGGCGGGGGGTTGTTTTTTGTTTAAACAACACACTGCTTTCTCTCTCCCATCACGCGCTCATGTCCGTATCTACCTCAATCTCTCTCCTTTCACATTCTCATCTCTCACGTATCTAGATCCATCTCATAAACCTAATCCTCCCCGAACTTGTCTCTGTATCAGCCAACCCAATCCGCCTCAATCTCGTCCTATTTTCCCCCTTTTAAAAGAAGAAAGAGTGGACATGGTGCTATCATCCATCATCGTTCAAATTTAGAAGGCATTGAAAATCCCAACTGGCTCGGAGAATCATTAGGTTTTGATCTTTGAAGCTTTAAGGTAAATTGCATTTTTTTAATATTATTTCACTGTATGTTGAGGTAGCCTAGTTCGTCACTTTTTTGCTTTCATTATTTAATAACTTGACAATACGGTGATAATTTATTTAGTGGATTTATGCATTTTGATTTCTTATCAAATTCTATCTGAGATTTGGTAATATATGGTATGGGGACTGAACAGAGACAAGTAGTTTTTGGTGTTATCTTACGTTTTTATTTATTTATTTTATAATTTATTTCGGTATATGTTTTTGATGTTACATATATTGGGTTTTGATTTTCTTCTCTCTCTCTCTCTCTCTCTCTCTCTCTTTATATATATATATATATATATATATATATATATATCGTACCTTGCTAAGTTGTAGCCATGAGGCTGCCACCTATATTCTTGGTACATCTGATCTGGATGGCCATTCTTCTTGCAGTTGAACTCATTTTGTATAAACGTACACGCCGTCGTATCCTAGAGAGGGTAAGATGCGTCAAACATCTAGCTCCCTGAAAGAAATCACAAATAGAATAGAAAACTAAAAATTGAATGCACTAAGATTAATACTTTGAGAAAAAAAATACATATCTTACCCTGATATTAACACAAGGGCAAAACTATGGGTTGGGCCTAATTTAGGTGGATCAAATATGGATTTGGCTAAATGTGGGTTCGGACAAATATGGGTCGGGCTAAATGTGGGTTGGGTCAAATATGGGAAGACCAAATGTGGACTAGGCCAACCCATTTTTATTCTACTAAAGTATGTATTACAATTGCAGGTATATGGAACAAAAAATCATATTTGATTTATATTTGACTCGTAGCTTTTAAAATTAGGATCCATATTTGATTTATAGCTTTCAAATACGGGCCCCATATTTGACTCATAACTTTTAAATATGGACCCCTTATTAAACTCATAATTTTTGAATATGGATGCCATATTTAAATGACTAGGCTAATTTGGGTTGTTTTATATTTGGGCCAGATTTTTCCACTACTACTTAGTGTGATGGCATTAGACTATAGAAAGCACATTCATGCAAAACTTGAAAAATCAATAATATAATTATTATGTTATGAGTGAGTTTTTTAAATTGTTTTTAACTAATTAAGGTTAAAATATATTGATAGTTAAGTTCCCCATTTTATATGAGAAAATATTGGTAGTTTTCATATAAGGCCATATCCAAATGGTGTTATAATTAAATTTTACTATTTGTAAATTTACATAGTTTCGAACGAGTACATTAATGATTTATGGTTTAACATTTTGTTTATTTATTTTATTTTTTTAATGAATTTTTCCTAATGAATCTAACAACAATTTTATGATAGTGTGAGGTAATCAACAATCTTTTCAAATGGATAGCGATAAGAGTTGGATGGAATTGTCAAGAGTTTCTTAAACTTATATTAAAGGAGTTAATGGGTTTCTTGATTTTGCATTTTCTAATAAATACCCCAATCTAGTGATCAATTGGCCATGTAAGAAATGTCAAAATATCATTAGCCATAAAAGAGAAGTTATTTACGAGCATCTCATCATACATGGGTTTGTTAAGAATTACACTCGGTGGATTTATCACGTAAAAGGTGTTCCATACATAATGGGAACTAGTGGAGCGGATGAAGTGCATGACTCGAATACAAGAGTTGATATATTTGGACTACTACATGATATATTCAGAAATCGAAGTGAAGAGGGTATGTGATGTAACGACCCGTATGAAGACCAGGATGGGATGGATGAAAATGCATCAGCATTTTTCAAGTTGTTAAAAAATGGGGAGCGTTAGTTTATCTTGCCCTCGTTGCAAATATTTTTCATCACTTTTATTTATTGTTCATCTCCTTCATATGAAAACACTTTATAAGTGGAGCCACACGTCGTTTACATCATTACTTCAATTAATAAAATAGGGACTTCTAGAGGGTGAGAAACTTCCAGGTTCACACTCTCAAGTAAGAAAGATGGTTAATGATGTGGGGTTTGATTATAAAAAAATTCATGCATGTCCACATTGATTGTATGTTGCATTGGAAAGAGAACAAAAGTCATGAGGATTACATAATATATCATACGTCAAGATGGAAGAAATTATCGGGTGAGTCTGATGATGAAGAAGTTAGGGGTCAAAAAATTCCCACAAACGTTGTTAGGTATTTTCCACTAAAACCAAGCCTTCAAAGAATATTTATGTCATTGAAAACATCCTCCCTCATGAGATGGCATGCAGAGGAATGCGATGACGATGACATATTAAGGCACCCCGCTGATTCTCAAGCATGGAAAACCTTCGATCAACAAAATCCAAATTTTTCTAGTGACTCACGTAATATTAGGCTCGGACTAGCAGCTGATGGCTTTAATCCTTTTAAAACAATGAGCATTTATCATGGCACGTGGCCCGTTGATTTGATGATATACAACTTGCCTCCATGGATGTGTATAAAATAACCTTATCTTATATTGTCTACGTTGATTGATGGTCCACGTGGCCTAGGAAATAATTTTGATGTTTACTTGCAGCCTCTCATCGATGAGTTGAAGGATGGCATACTTACTTACGATGCATCGACTGGAAAAATGCTTTGTATGCTTACAAAGTTAATGTGGACAATTAGTGACTTTCCTGAGTATGTAAACTTGTCAGGTTGGAGTACAAAAGGGAGATTGTCTTGTCCTTGTTGCAACAAGAACACTTGTTCACAGTGGTTAGAGAATGGGAAGAAATTTTGCTATATGGGAAATCTTCGGTGGTTGGATCACAACCATAAATTCAGAAATGATACTATTGATTTTGATGGGAAAGTTGAAAGAGAAGTCAAGCCCACTCAAGTATCCGGGGATAATATCTTGGAGCAATTAGAGGTAATGGAAAGAAATAATGAGAAGGGTCACTCATCGGCGACGAAGAAGATAAAAATGAGTATCTGCGATGAAGGGAATGGTGATGGCTCTCTAAATTGGAAGAAAAAAAGCATATTCTTTTAGTTGTCAGAAGGGTCACTTGATTCATCACAATCTTGATGTTATACATGTAGAGAAAAATGTGTGCGATAACATACTTTGGACATTGTTAAATGTTGATGGAAAATCAAAAGATAATATAAAGGCTCGTCGAGAACTTGAGAACATGGGTATTTGAAAAGCATTGAACCCTAAGATCTTGCAAAATAACAAAGTATATTTACTACCAACATGCTTCACAATGAGTAAAAGTGATAAAGACACATTTTGTAAGCTTTTAAAGAATATCAAAGTCTAAGATGTTTGTGCATCTAATATTTCACGGCGTGTAAACATTAAGGAGTGGAATATTTCTGGATTTAAGATCCATGATAATCATATCATAATGCAACAACTACTCCTGCTAGCAGTACGAAAATCATTGCCTATGAATGTTGCAAGGTCTTTGATTGAATTATGTAATTTCTATCGGTAGCTTTGTTCAAAGACAATGAACTTTAAATACTATGAATATTTTCAAGATCATGTTTCTCTTACACTCTGTCATCTTGAGAAAATCACCCCCCCAAATTTTTTTGATGTTATGGAGAATTTGACAATCCATTTAGCCGATGAAGCAATGATTGTTGGACTAGTACATTTTTTATGGATGTATCCCATCGAGAGGTACATTTTGTGTATGCATTATGTCTGTTTCACCTAAATTAATGCATATGAAAACCAATTTAAATTTTTTTGCAATGATAAACAAATATTTATTCACACTAAAAGAATATGTTCGTAACTGAAGTTGTCTAGAAGGTTCAATTGCTGAAGGATACCTAGCAGAGGAATGCACAACATTTTGTGCATGGTACCTGGGTGATGTTGAGAGTAAGTTAAATCAATCTTTATGAAATGATGAAGCCGATGAAAACTCAAGTTCAATAGGTCATACATTAGGTAAAGGAGTTTCATTTATCCTTGATGACACTTTGTTTTCACAAGCACATCGGTACGTGTTATTCAACTCCTCCGTAGTGAAGTATTTTCGTGAGTAATATAACATTTGAATGAACTTTAAACTTTATGTAATTAAATATCACTCTACATTATTCAATTTATGCATATATGTTTTACAGGAAACATATAACAATGCTAAAACGGGAGAGACCTCGTGTAGGGCACTACGAAATTAACCGCATTCACAACGAAATGTTTCAGAAGCGGGTTGGGATCATGTAAGTCATCTTTGTATTTATATGTAACCACATTTTAATATCTTAATAACTCGTTTAAACTTTACACATCTAATATCATATAAGAAAATTTAGGTTTAGGATCTAAATGAGGGTGAGGTGTCAAAGGAAGTTGCAATTTTGGCTTCAGGCCCCTCCCAGTGGGCTAGGAGATACACGTGATATATTGTAAATGGGTTTAGGTATCTTAGAAAGCAGCGTGAGAGAATATTGAATACTCAGAATAGTGTAGTTATGCTTGATGCCACCACCGAAAGTTTTGCAATTTCAAAGGACAAACGACGTGTTTCGGGGGATGTAACATATTATGGAGTATTTACTGATATATTTTAATTTCTCTATTCAAATGATTTCTAGTTTGTTCTATTCAAGTGTGATTGGGTTGATACCCATTTGGGGATGACAAAGGATGATTTTGAGTTCACATTAGTGAACTTCAAACATTCACTATATAAGCATAATCGACTGTCAGATGAACCGTTTATATTAGCATCTCAGGCCAAAAAAATTTAGTATGTGCGAGACCCGATTGAAAAAGATTGGCAAGTTGTCGTGAACATGACACCGAGAGATTTGCATGACATTTATGGTAAATATACTTATGCAGATGACACAATAGATGCAAAAGTTGAGCCGTAAAACATCCCACAACTGGATGGCACTCTAATTAGCCATTATGGGGATATTACACGGGTTACGACTGATGTGGAGGGAACAACTGTTGACAACATAGTTGATATAGATGGCGATGATGATATCCATGTTGATATTGATGAGGATTGTAGTGATGAGGATGTTTCTGAGACTTATGAAGATGATTTCGAGGTGGATGAGGAAGCTAACAAGAGTGATATAGATGAAAGTGATTAAAATGAGGAAACCTGTACTGATTATGATATTCAAAGTGATGATTATGATATTGACATGGATGAAGATGACAATTGAGATGAATTTTCCCGTTATGTATGGTTTTATTTATAAGGATGCTTATATGTTCACAAAATTTGACATTCTTTTCTTAGTTTACTATTTGGTATGCTTGTTTACGTTTTGTGTTTGTGTTCAAGCAACTTAAGATATTTACTTTGGAATACCATTATCGAGTTAAGTCTTATCAATTTATCTCATGTGTTATTATTTCAGTAAGTTATCCTAATTTTTAAGGCAAAATGTACATATATATGTTATGTTTCATAAAACCAGCTCCATCTATGATCATATGAGCCAATGGAACATTGAATTTTTCCACTCCTCTAGTTTTTTGGAATATTCTATCTCTAATTGAACTATATTAAAGTCTCCAATGGCAATGGATGGTTCATTAATGAATGGTTTATTGGTCTACTGCATTTTTTGAGGAGAGGTATTTAGTATCATTCCCCTTACACCCCCCCCCCCCCCTTTTAAATCATGTTGTCTAATTATAGCTATCTGAAATAGTGGTTTTTTTGCACATTATAGTTGTGCATAACAGCGGTACATTATAGTTGTTCAGTGCACTGATGGTTTCGTTGCACATTATACATGTCATATTAATGACACTAGTTTGTAACACTATTGGTTACTAAGATATTTACTACAGATGAGATTTGGGGAACGCACCGAATTTAACTATCTTAAAAAATTCTGTTACTCTTCAATTTTTGTTAAAATTAAATTTAATGCGACACTTTCTTTATCGTCTCATACTGAACCCAAATTCCAATGCACCCATAACCTTCATAATTATGCGGATGAATCTTTATATACTAGTTAAATCCTTTGAGAGTATCAACTAATGCTGATTTAGTTGTACAACAGTGAGATGCCGGGCTTTATTTTTTTCCCTCCTGTTAGTACTATGAGCAGGTCTTTTAGTCTTAATTGATGTAATGAGCTAAGCTACATAATTTGGTTAAGACTGGTGCTGCAAGAATGTAATCCCCCACCCAACCACTCACCCACCCAACATATACTTATTATTTCTTTGAATTGGATTTGCCTGAAACAAGGAATGTAATACAGTACTGAAAACTATAATGGTATGTGCTAGCATTCTACTTGATATAGTTTCTTGGAAGTGAGCTTTTACTCCCCTCTTCCTTTTATTTTGTCTTTTTTGTTTTGTATTATTTTTTCCATTCACACATTTTTGGTTCATGTGGGGACTTCTGTCACGGAAGAATTCATTACAAAGAATAACCATTGTGCGGTCTTCAATAAAAGATTTGTTACAGAAAATGCAAGGATGTTGGAATTAGTGATATCACAATACGTTTTTTACAGTATCAATCACACTAATGAAAAAGAATATATAAAGAGGGCTATTATCTATTTGTTTAGTTCATTGGTAATTTTTGAATTGATTTTACATGGTAGCTGAATTATGTTTCACCTAACAATTATTTTGATATAAATTTAATTTTAATGTCTAAAACTTTCTTATTATGGATTTACAATAGGCTCATTTTAAACCGCCCGCGCATGGCGCAGGTTGACACCTAGTGTGTTTTTATAACTTTATTCTGGGTGAAATTTATATGATTATAGACTTACTCGAAATAATAATGTACATGTAATACAAATATATTGGCATACTGTTTGAAAATTTTAAAATTCCTTTCACTTTACTGTTATGGCCCCTATATTTTCGAAAGACATGCTTTCTAGATTTTTCGATAGACATTTGGCAATTGTTGTATCAGTTTGGTAATCCTTTTCATAATATTTATGGTGCATATTTAGTGACCATTAGCCTAGGCTTACCTTTTTAATGTTGCATATTTGTCTTCACTTGACGAGAATTATAAATGATAAATAAATTATGTTATGACTAGTAGTCATTTGAAAACTTCATTCTTTCTGTATTATTATTCAAAGATATTCATAATTGATGTGGTTTTTTAGAAGCAGGGTTCCATCTTCCTTTACATAAAGTGAATTATTTTGATTCTATACTCAATTTTAAATTTAAATTTTCCTACATTGTAAAGGCATGTCCAAAGACAATCCCGTTATAGCCATTTCTATTGTGGGTTCTTTACTTTTCATACAAGGAATGGTGAATAATGTTTTATATTTTTACTTATTCATTTTCGGGAAGCTGTAAAAAAAGGAAAAAAAACGATTATGGCCAACAAAACCTCATTATTGTCACCCTGATTTGACCTTTAAAGTATGTCTATATAACGTATGGGAATGATGTTTTAGTGTTCCCTCTCATAAAAGTAATCAAACGGCTCATTGGTTCACCTGTACAAATCCAACGAATGAGTTACAGAACTCCTTTAAGATATGGCATAACTTTAAAGAGTACAGATAGTCTAACTAATGTATCTGTACTTTTCAGCAAAAGTCTGATTGAGAAAGGAGTTTCTCCAAATAAATTGGCCTCATTATCTGATTTAGATAGGCTTTCATGGTATGACTTTCTAATTTTGATTGGTAATTCAGTAGCTCCATGGGGTACGTCTAAAATTTATATAATTCTAGTATTCTCAAAATCAATATCACCTGATTTGATTTTGTCGATATGATCTGATGTTTTTCTCTTGGTATTACCTTTTTGGCCTTTATACTGTTTGGACTTTTCCTGACTGGTTGATTCTGACTAATTTGATATTTTGTTGTTGTATTGTGTTGTTGGTACTCTAAATCATTGAGATCTTGTAGAAGTGTATTTGATGTTGTCACTATATTGTGTTGTTGGTACTCTTTAAATGGGTTGCACCTCGGTAAAAAATTCTATCAAATATGTCAAGAAGGTTAAAATTAGTTCATCTGCATGGGTAAAGAAAACAATTCATAGTTTAGGAACTTAATTGCAGTTATTGTATAGTTCATTGGTTATTTTTAACTCACCTTATATATGTATATAATTTATTTATAAGAATTCAGGATTACAATGTTTGAATTTTATGAATTTTTCAGGAATTTGTAGTGGTGGAGATGCCTAAAGATGAGATGGACAAGATGATTCCCATCCCAATTTCTGAATTTGATCAGCTGTCTTTGAATTTTTTAGGTATCTTCTACTTATGTTCTACTTATCAATAGAAAATTCTCTCTCTCTCTCTCTCTCTCTCTTTGTTTTGTGTACATGAAGTGTTCATTATTAATCTAAGACAATTTTGGCTGTACTTTCAATTAACTTTTTACTTATTTATGTTTATGTATCTGATTTTGCAGCTATTTGAATTTCTATTGACCATTGTTGGTAGTGAAACATTTGTAAAGGTTGTTCTAAAATTTATTCTTAATTTATCTCTGCCATGTTTTTTATTTTCATATCATCAAGTCGCATTTTTAATATATCTGATTGAGTGGTTTCAAAAAAATTATGTAGGTGTTCGAAACGAATGTCCAAGAGTTGGTGTATTATATTATTGCATTGTTGCAAATAAAAGAACAACATGTAATGTTGTATTGTTGTACTGTCAGTGTTTTTGATTGTTCCCCATGGGTGAATATAAAATAGATTGAGTCCAAGGGTTGAACCAGTGATACTAGGACTATTCCACCCTCGAGTTGTTGAAGGATTGTTCCCCCATAGAAAAAGGAGAATAATGAGAATAAAACTTTAGAAGACATGTTTTTTTATTATTTGAGGCAAGCCAAAATTTATTGCGCCCTTGGTGGTTCTTATGTATATATATTTGAGGTTTTTTGATTTTGTCTTATCTTGCATTACTATTGATTTATAAAAAAAATAACTAAGTCACTCTAGTGGGCATGAAGAAAAGTCCACTAGATTCTCTTCCATTAAGTTGTTGAAGAAAGTTTATATCTTTTACCTACTAAAATTTTAATAGCAGAACACGACCGACAAATGTATACTTTATTGTCCATATTTACTTGATGTTTGATAAATATCATGAATCCAACTAGCTACTATTTTAGTCTAGATTTATGAGGCTTATTAAAGTTGTTTTCTTATGTATAAAATACTGAAGTAATGGGTCTTATATCACAAAAAAACACGGAAGGTAACAAGGACATAGATTGCCATTTCTCTATCTTTCACAGAGTGCTCTGAGGAGATTTAAGGTTGGTTGAGCTCCACATTTATTTGTCCACATTAAGGTTTAATAGCTATAAGTTCAACTTTTTCATTCATTCAAACTTTTGAGTATACAAGAGTGGGGATTCCAAGGGATTCTATGAGTTCATCCTAAGAATTTTAGAGTTTTTGTTCACACCCTCTGTTCTCTGTTCACACGATAAGAAAGTGGTCCGTCCGCCCAGTTTCGAGTGGTTGTCGGTATTTTTAAATCTGTTCTCGGTTGTTCAGTTTCCCATTTCGACCCATTTCTTCACCAGAGCTACAACCCTAAGAAAAAATATCCCTAAACACTTTTATACCATGTCATGTTTGATTAATCAAGTTTATGCGGTTTAATTTAACCCTCGGTGGTGTAAAGTTCCAATCTTGACAGATTTGGTTTTGCCTAGAATTATTTATGTAAGTCACTATCCCTATTCGATTTTTCTTTGAGTTTCAACATTTGTAGCACTCTTAGGTTGATTTCATCATCTTAGGTTTGTTTGATTGGGTGATTTTGAGGATTTGGTGGTTTTGAGAACTATTTTAGGATTTTGTGATTCTGTCATTTGTTTTCAGCTACTGTATTAGTATTAACTCCACCATAATCAGAATATCCCCATATAAAAGGACTAGTAGGATCCACTTTGGACTTATTATATGCAAATAATTTAAATATATCTGAATCTCCATTGATCATGAACATCTTATTATAATTAATATCTTTAACAATATTAATTGTTTGTTGAATGATAAATTAATCATTATTGTGGATGCCTGATTAAGGGTGAAAAGTAGAGCGTGTCAAACGCCTATCTTTTTTTTCGAATACAAAAACCTAAAATTATGACTACACTCAAAAAAGGAGTATAGTGGCCCAGTTCGGGTATAAAAAAATCCACAGAGATGAGTTGCTAGAATTTAATGGATTTAATACTCCTAAAATAAAAGTGTAAAAGATAATGGTTAACAAAATAAAAGATAAATAAAGGAAAAGATTATACTAGGCGAGAGTGTATTTAAACTAAATTAGAAAATGAATAAAAACTATAGATTGTGTCGAATATCCCTCACCCCGGGTTAATTAGTATAAAATGGTTACATGGGTCGACGAGTTATTAAGATTGAGTCTCGTTTCGACGGTTAATTAAACCCAGAGTTGTCACACCCCTAAATTCGCATAAAAGTCTAATAAGATCTTGGCGTCAACAAATACCCCAAAAATTACACACGCAAGGTCGTAAATATGGGGCATACGTGATATACCCCGTTAAATATCCTAGGCGTAATAACTAAGGCAACCCACTCGAAACAAACACGTAAAACTCCATCACCAAAGCAAAGAAACCAAATCAACCCTAGGTGATTTCAATCCGACACAACCTAGATTAAACTAGCCAGTACACATAAATAAAAGCATTAATTAAACTAATTAATTAATTAATTAAAGCAACTAATTAAATAAGCAATAACAAATAATTATCTAGGCATGAAAATAAATGGAAAGCATAAAAATTTAGGTTACAAAGCATAAATAAGAGAGAAGAAGACAATGAAATAGCATCCACTTACATAGATGGGTGTCAAACCATCAAGAAATGGGTATGGGGAGGTCTCCACAAAAATCCCGAAATACTACATACCCTAAGTTAAATTAAGGGAGAGAGAGACTACAGAAAAAAAACTAGATATCCCTTACAAAAATAACAAAAGTTGCTATTTATAGTGAGTTGGGAAAAGAAAAGAAAGAAAAAAATAAGAAAAGAAAAATGGGTTTAAGTTACATTTAATGACTAAAAGAAAAATAAAAAAAGAAAAAGAAAAGGGAAAGAAAAAATCTCGGCAACAACAAATGCAAGGGGGAGGTCAACTGGGGCCTCAAGCCGGTCGACCGCGACAAAGGGAGAGGGCGCACTGCCTCGTGAATTAGGAAAAAATCCCATCATCGATCGACCGTCGACCCAGAGCCGGTCGACCGGTCTACCAATGACCTCCTAAATGCAGCCTTACTGCAAAATCCAAGGCCCACATACGTAAGTGGTGCCAAAACTCGAGAACACCCAACAACAGCCCAAACCAGAACTCCAAATTATGAGTTGCATAACAATGGAACTCGATACCAATAATGAACCAAAGTCCATCCATGGAGATGGTAAAACCCACCAAAATCTCCAACTCCATAAATGGTCAAAACCAAGAAAATGTCAAAATGGGTACTCCAAAAACCCGCGCCAACTGACCCACAACTATACCTGCACGTGACCCAAGCTCCAATTTCGAATGAAAGACTTCAATTTGGGATGAACCCAAAACCCGAGCCAAAGAAAAATCGTCCATGGAAGCTCCTACAAAATGAAAGAGAAAAGGACATAGATGGAATTAAATAGATTGTTAATATATTAATAAAATAATAATAAATAGTCTCATATTTCTTCCTCGATTAAAGGTCCATGTTTTCTTCATTTGGACTCCGATTTGGGCATCGTTCACGTCCACGCGAATCTTGGCCCGAGGGCGACAACTTTTGTGAATACTTCGATAAAAAATACCAAAGTGTGAAATTACAAAAATGCCCGTGAACGCGCAAATCGCGACGAAACTTTATCGGAACGCCCTCAAACTTCATACAAAGCACCATAACACCTATAAAAGCTCAATAATACCTCAAATAACATGTTAGAATATAAAACGGAGGTTGTTTGATTATCGAGCATAATTATAGGCATTAAAGTATCTGAGGGGGCTAAAATGCACAAGTTCGGGGGTATAAATGTGCAAGATTCGATACGAATCACACCCCTTAACTTACACATTGCTAGTCCATAGTAATGAAATTTAAAGAAAGAATAACTATAAGAAAAACACAAAACAGGAGATATATACAAAAGCAAAAAAGGATAAAAAAGAGAAGGCCACTTTCGCGGGTGAACGATTGCATTTAGTGTATGCAATAAGGTGTTAAATCCCTAGGTTATCCTAGTGGACGAGTGTCGTCTCATGAGGGGTTTCAGGGATGAAACCCACAAACATCATATGATTTCCTCAAAATATGCCCAATCAACATGCGACAAGCCCAACAATATGAAGAAGATTTTATACACATTATTAGCACACTGAATGAATTCACAGAAAAGTTTGTATTATTAACATTATAGAATCAACTTCGTTAAATTGAAACCTTAAAAAGTGGGAGGGGAGTGAGAACATGAAAAGTGTGGTTTGGAAAAAACTTATACAAATCAGATAAAAATTAAAGCAAGCATATATTCAATCCTCACGGGCATTACACTCAAGAAATGAAATCACTCAAAACAGGGAGTTAACACATGGAACATACGGGCATAAAGAGTGAATGTAAATGGAAACTAGGCCATACACATGTCACAAATGAAGAACGCTATACAGAAAATGAAAATTTGTAATCTTAATGAAAGATATCGCTCATTAAAGGAGGCTAAATGCATTTTCACAGATTATCAAAACTATTTAACATTTAAATTAAATGAACCCTAAGATCACATAGGACTTGTATAGGGTTGTAATTTAGGATAGGCTAGGGTACGAAACGAAGGATATGTATGTGCGGAAACTTAGAATAATGGGAAGAATGCGGGCAATATCAAAAATTGAAAAATACAATCCATAAAAGTCATTGAATATAACAATGGGGAGAGTAAAAAAAGCCTATTCGAACACTATATACAATATATACATTTTTGTCTTTCTTTTCTTTTCTTCTTTTTCTCATTTTTTTTCTACTTTCTCTTTTTCACTTCTTTATTTTCTTTACTTTTCATACTCTCACATGCCTAAATATCAACCACAAGACAATAGCATCATTCAATCCCAAGTAACATTCCAAACAAAGGTATGGAAGGTAATATGCATGGTTTATAACTCCAATTCAGAGTTGGTTTTGGGATTTGAGGTTATGAAACGAAAGGCTAATATTTAGGCTCAAATGGGTTGACTAGGAAAACATATAAAGTGAGGTCAAGGCTAATATGGGTGATATAACAAAGATGGCCTATGTAAGATGTGGGTTCTTCGAATGCAGTTAGTATTAAGTGAGGCGTAACTCCTTATCAAGATCAGGACTAACACCGTTAGGTACACAGTATAGACAGTGGCCACAGGTAAATCATAGACAAAGATATTCGATATTCAGTCTTGAATTCAAGAATATATTGTAATACCTCGTATTTTTATGGCTTTTAAATGTGAGGATTTATTAAATTTAATTTAAGATATTAATTTAATATTAATTCAAAATTTTATTTTTAATATTTACCAGTTTGACGAGAGTTAGTAATTATTGGGAAATTTTTGAATATTACTAGTTGAGCAAAGTAATATATAAGATTGAATTTATTAAAAATTATCGCGAGTGAATAAAATGGAAATTATGAAAATTTAAGTCGAGACGCGCCTGTGTCGTGTCGGGACTAAATTATTATTATAAAAATGAATAAATTATAAGTTGTCTGTATGGTCATTTCGAGTGTGCCAAAGTGTCCGAAAGGCTCGAAATAGTCAGAAAAATGTACCTGGGGGTTTAGTTTGGGTCTGGGGGCATTTTTAGGCCTAATTGACATCCCGGGAGGGTATTATAGACATTTTGTATTTTTGGGTTATTAAACCCACGAAATTCCCTAAGATATATCAGTCATTAGAGTTAGGTTTTTGGTCTTATCAATCACAGAACATAAGAACGACCATTAGAGAAGAAGGTTAAGAGTTTTCCAAGCAATCCAAGGCCAAGTACTCACTCGATTGCACCACCACCACCAAAATGTATCTTTTTCATCAACAAATGAGACCTTTGAATTCTAGGCAAGTATCTATCTTACTTTCTTTTTAGTTAATGTTTCACCCATGTTAGATTAGGATTGATAAAAGCATGTTTCATGGAAGAATTTGATAACTTAGAGATTTTAAATCACATGTTTTAGAGGAAATAGATATATTCTGGACATCTCAATCATATGTAGAGGATTACACACAAAATTTTATGGATTTGGAAGAAAGAAATCTGTAAAAGAATTAGAAGAATGGAAGTTTTAGGAAAAATTAGGGTTCTTGATATTTATGTTAATTTACCCCATTAATTCAATCCCTTTGATGAATTTGTACATGTTTCACGTAGGAAGTCATGCATATAGGTATATATAACTAGTAGTAATCTTGTTTGGGAGTTTGGGGGATCATTAGCGGCGTTTTGGAGAAAATTAATGGATGAAACCCGTAGGTCGAATTTACAGTTTCTGGGCAAGAACTGCTTGATCGATCGATCGACCAATAGCATCAATCGATCGATGATCGATCGATTGACCCCTTTCCTCGATTGATCGACCCCTCCTGGAAAACTGCATATTTTTTCCTTTTTGTTTAATTCGGTTTAAATGCGTAGGAACCCTTGATTATTATTTATGGAGTAAAATGGGTCATGTATAGGACCAGTAGGGTCTAAGGAAATTCCGTTGAGTGAAATTTTACATGGCATGAAATTTTAGGTTAACGGGTGTTTTCTTCATACATTAGAAATTGTGTGTACATTCACTAAAGGATTGAGACTCGTGGAAGATTTAGACCAGAAGGTTAGAGATGGTATACCTATTGAAATTATACTTAGTGGGAGAGAATACTTCGAGAGATGAGAAGTGAGTATACAATGATTATAATTATGAATAAAAGAGATGAATCCTTTACGTGAGGTATTTGGGTAAAATTGTACAACGTGTGGTTAATAATTATTATCGTTGTGTCGTGGGCGAACCTAATCGAAAAAATGAAAATATTTATATATGCGACCGAGTGCATGTGTATATATTTATATTATGCTTATGTATAATCATACCCACGCTACTTGCTATCACGGAGGTTGCGGCACCGGGACAGTCTTATCTCGATGGGACCTTTATGGGGGATATTGACTTGTACCCTGGAACATATGAATCCTTATTACAGGCTATCTGAATGTAGTCAGATGGTCCTAAGAGACTTGAGGGGTATGTATTGACCTCTTAGTGACTTGGAACTATGCTTCGCCTCCATTTGTATGTGTATTATGTTAATACATTTCGAGAATGATTCCGAACTAGTATTTCCCTTAGTATGAGTGATACGGGGACTTGATAGCATAGTATGCCAGCACCATAGATTTATGTTGGGTGCCGATAGTATAAATATATATTATATGAGTGACTAATATATATTTATATATATGGAAATTTTCTACTGTGTGTATAAGTAGTTAAGAAATGAATAAATGCTCCAGCTATATAACAAATGTTCGTGAATTTTGTAACGGTACTGAGTGGTTCTAAGTAACGTAAGAAAATGGAAGAGATAAATTTTCTAAAACTAAATATCATAGCCTTAGTACTTCTCGGGATAAAACTTTCTAGAAAATGAGTTATATATGATTATGAGATCCGTATTACGGTAGGTGTGCACACTAGATAAGAGGTGAGAATTCTTAAAAGAGTGTCGCATATTAACATGGTTGTCACATTAGCCACTAAGCATTTTAAATAATATCTAAACAATTTAAAATTGTTTTACACTCGGGCTCTGAGCCATTTTCTATTATTTCTCTCTCTTGTATATATATATATATATATATATATATATATATATATATATATATATATATATATATATATATATATATATATATATATATATGTATTACAGGTGCCCAGCCACAGGGGCGTCATGCATAGGTTCTTTGAATTGGACGTGCTGCAGCTTATGTGGAAGTTACAGGACCTTGTTTTAGACGACCTCGTCATTGACGCAGTTGCTATTTTAGATCTTCATAGTCAGGGCATGTGTCGCCCGATTTCCTATTCTTTTAGGAGTTGTGAGAGATTTATGTTTAATTATACTTCCAGTATTTATTACTCTTCGAGAGTTAACTCTTGTCAGGATGATTTCATTTATAGTTCTTAAACTTGGTTTGGTTTATCTAGATGGTTTAATTCTTGTGTGTCAATTGTCATCCTTAGTATGTATGTGATTCTTAAACTGTTCGGTATTAAAAAGGTTTTCATATTGGTATTTAATAAAGTAAAAATAAGACTTTAAATTATTTTGACACTTAGCTTAATTATGTAGGGTGTTTAAATTGAAAATAATTATTTTGCTACAGTGATACTGAGAATGGACCAACCGTTCACCTTGATTTTATTTAATAAAGGAATGATCTCCCGGTATTTAATTAGGCGGAGGGTCACATATATTAACATAGTAAATGCAACACAAGCACAATAAATGAATGGGACTAGCAGGTGGAATGGTCAAAGGGAAGAACAAGAACTATAGGCACAATAAAGACAAGGCAGGAACTTCACGCTCAATTAATGCCCAATGATGGGTGCAGTAAATGTGTATGGGAGTTAATGCTATCGCAAGGGTTCTCTGGTATGAGGAAATTTGGGCGGCAATTCTAGGCTCTAGATCCTCTCTCCTCTGATTTACTTGTTTGGTCTTATTTATATGGGGGAGAGGGTGCTTGAGTGAGCATGCCCTCGTCCGCTGTAGGATTACTGTAGGACGGCTAGGTGGTCAGGTTTGGTGAGCTAGACCTGCCATCCTAAGGATAAAGTCACTTGAGTACTACATTCTTGATTACTTGAATGTCAGATGTTGTGATGTCAGGAACTAGTTCAAACAGTGACTATTGTTAGGTATCTGGTCACATCAGTCAGGCGGGCTGGCACCCAAGGTACCTCGAGGGGGCAAGAATTTAGGGAGATCAGAAAACTCGCAGAGGTTCACTCGAATAGGTAAGTAATGAGTAGGCTCAAGTGACATTTGTCCTGGGTGAAGTTTTTTCCAAGTGTTCCAAGAGGGTTGGTAATAATTCTAAAAGTTCCCTTATTCTCAGTCCTCCAAACCATGTCCCTGTGAAGTTCCTAAGAGGAAGTTGCTTGATAGAGCATGAAAGCTCTCCCGTGCGCTTCCAGGCATAGTCCCTCGTGGGTACTAAAAAATCTTACTTAACATGTATATTCATAAGATAAAATACATAATACAACATTATATTTCTTATTACAAACTATTATCATCCAAGTGACTTTGGTCTTCAAATTGGATCCTTCGATTTAGTTCCGTTGGAGACTCTTCGAGGTAGGGTGCTGCGAGATACTTACTGTGAAGGATCCTCGAGGTGGGTTCTGCAAACCACTTTTATGGAGGATCTTTGAAGTGTGTTTGTGGGACATCCTTGTTTGTAAATGATCGATCTCCCTGACTAAATTAATCACTCATTAGGGAGGGAATCCCCTACCTTTGCCCTTTCGTACAGATATTTGTTTATTGCATGAAGAAATATCTGTACGAAATCTTTTCATAAGTCTTTGATCTTCTTTCTTGGGGAAAATGAAGAGATTTATTCAAATTCCCCCCAAAGCTCTTTATTTCCCAAGGCAGATAAGACTCCTAGCATGTCACATTAAATGTAACTGTCATTTTCACTTCTGTTCATCACACGTGGAAGCTCTAGGGTGAATGTGTAAACAATGCCACTAATCATCGTGTTATCCCTCGAAGCGTCATCATTATAAACCTTGGTTTTCTACGGCCACACACATTTGATAGCCACACCAGCCAGACTATTCCAGAGATCCATTATTACACTTTTCCAAAGTGTCAACTTTTGTCGTCTTTTGGGATTCATATTGCCCTAATAAAAGGGGATATATCCTCAATTCAAACTTCACCTTTAGGTTCTCACTTTTTGAGTTTCAATTTTTCTGCGAGAGTTTAAGAAATAAACCCTTACTTCCTTTAAATTTCTTGCTCCTTTCTAGTTACTCTCCATTCTGTTTTATTTTTTATCTCTCATGGCACCAGTGAAGATAACTCTCTCTATTACGGGAACTTATCCTATAACTCAGGTATGCCAAGCTTAATGGGCACGATACCATCATACCCCTTATTTTGGAGACAAGGACCACTTCTCGGTAATGGCAGAGCGATTCCCTAGTGCCTTGTTACTGACTGAAGATCCCAACATGCTGATGGAAGAAGGTGAGGATGTTAAAGACTTCGCTTAACTTCCCACTTCCACTGTTACCCGCTTCGGAATTGAGAATAGTGATTTTCCCTACTCAAATATGGAATTTGAAGCTTCTTCAAGTGCTAGCGAGGGTTTGGGCCCTTGGACTGGGTATATCCATTCAAAATATTCTATTCAGTTAGCTCTTGTAGACTTATCTTGCTCTCTTTGGGTGGGTGACCTTACTCTTGCCAAGAACAATACTGCTCTGCAACTGTTGGTTTCTCGTTGGATCCACTTGTCATATACTTTTGTGTCGCCTGGGGTGAGTTTACTGTCGCTTTGGAAGATGTATCTGAACTTTTAGCGTTAGAGGTTGCTGGGTTTGACACCTTCTTCGAGGAGGCTATCTCTAGTGAAGGAAAAACCTTAAGAGAGGAACTGGAGGCGATGGTGAAGGACTTCATAGTCACTTACAATAAGTGAACCTACTCCGAAGTAATTCGTTACTTTTATTTTATTGAGGAGCAGGCCATTCTTTGATCCCACGAAGCATCCAGGGAGAACCCTTGGGGGAAGGAGGTATTTGAATAACCTCCAACTGGAAAAGTCTATGGATCCAAGATTGAGTTTGTGGGCCACATCTGGGTGATTCAATCGAAGGTCTATCTTCCGGGTAAACCCCACGACTGTCCTCGAAAGGACTTTCAACATGGACCCATTCGCATGGCCAATAGTGTAAAAATCCCAAATGATGACATTGGTCTTGGCTCCTTATATATTCTTGGCTAGACCGCATGGTGGAAGACTCTTCTCGAAGCATCTGTAGGTTTGATGTTTCTAATTATGCCAACAATGTCCTCTTGATAACTTATCTCTATGTCCACTTTCCAAATTATGCCCCCGCCGGTAATTACCCTAGTTCACATCCCATGAAGATCCCCCAAATTTGTTATTGAAAGAATAAGAGTGTTCAAAAGCCTCTTATTTCCTTGATTGATCGGCCCAAGAGGTTCATACCTCTCCCCTATGTTTTGGTGGGTCAGTTTTTTACCAATGATTTTTTTGCTGAAGGGGATCATCCCATTGCTCCTATTGACGAAACCCTTGCCAAGAATTTCCCAGAGAACAGTGTCCCCCTTATGTTAATCCCCTCATATCTGCCTTCTTATACCGATTGGTCATCTTTTTATTCCCTATATAACTCACACCGGGTAGCCTTGTAGTTTGGTTATGACTAAAGGGCTCCCTTGTTGAGTCATTTTACTCGAAAGAAACCCACTAATTTTTCTTTTTCTTGTTTGAATTATTTACCCCCACTGTTGTTAGTTTTTGTGCCAACTACCCAACCAATGTTGTGATCCCGAGAAAAGAAGCTCAAGGAGGAAGATCAACTATGTACATCAATGTGTTTTGGCAGAATCAGTTGGTTCATTTTCAAACCAACCTCCTGAAGGAGCCCAGATATCCCAAAGTCAAAATATTTCCACCCACTGGGTTGGGTTTAAGCAATTGCACCACCCAATCCTCCATTTTTCCTGTTAGTACGATCAATACCAATGCTCCCCTCGAGCTGCCTCTGCTAGCGCCTGTGGATCAGGCTGTTGTAAAAAGAAAGAAAGATTCCCAAACCTCTATTCAAGTCGATGTTGCCCCTGGTCCTCCGAGTCCAGTTGGAAGGACCGAGTTTCCTCGCATTGCCTCATCGGATGAGGTAGTTAGGGCTACTCGAAAAGCGCCTTTGAAGAAGCTTAAAACTATTTTGCAGCCTTCAGCCGCCTCTACTCCCGACCCAAAGATTACAGAAGGTGTGAGCCAGATGGTGGATCGTATTTACCACACTTGGGAGAATTTTAGTGAACAATATAGAGTTTTTATGTCAGCCAAGATGTCTGCTCATGTCTTTTCTTATGACCCTCAATCTTCTGGTGGTAGTAAAAAGAGGAAAACGATTAGCTCCCGCAAGCTTGTGATGGAGGAGTCAAGTGAGTCCAATGAGGAGAAGTTGCTTGAGGAGTATGTGTCTGGTGGTGATGTTGGTGATGATGATGATGATGATGATGATAATGATGATGAAGATGAGGAAGAAGAAGAAGAAGAAGAAGAAGAAGAAGAAGAAGAAGAAGAAGTAGAAGAAGAAGAAGAAGAAGAAGAAGAAGAAGAAGAAGAAGAAGAAGAAGAAGAAGAAGAAGAAGAAGAAGAAGAAGAAGAAGAAGAAGATGAAGAAGAAGAAGAAGAAGAAGAAGAAGAAGAAGAAGAAAAATAAGAACAAGAAGAAGAGACTGCATTAGTTCGACGGCATAGATTGAGGAGGATGGTTTATCCTTCAAAACCTTCCTCGCCTCCTCAAGATTATGCGATTATAGAGGATGTGTTAGAGGGAGAGGTAAGTCCCTTAATCTCTCTTACTATAAATATCTTCTTCCTTATTTTCTTTTCACACTAATAATCCCATGTTGCTATAACTTTCCTTATCTCTTTTTCTGGTTGATGCGCGAGGTAATGCACACGATGTGGTTGGAGAGGATCGTCCCTTAAAGAGAGATTCCCCTACTACTTCGCATGTAATCTCCCATTTCCCCCTAGGGGCAGTTATATCTGATACTTCGTCTAAGTCTAGTAGTGTATATTCTCCTGATCCCTCATTTTTGTGCAAGTAGGCTAGCCTTGAGAGGGATGTTCCCAACGTAAGAACTACTGAGGATGTACCCAAGTCTCGTGTGCCTATATCATCATTGCTTATGGTGAGTTTGTTTTCTTTTTTAAGTTGTTGTTGCTCTTTAAACTTGTTATTCTAACTTTTAACTTCTATGTTGTAGATGCCCGTACTTTTTAAGTTATTCCTTTAGCCCACCTTCCTTCGAATGACCAAATAATTGTATCCCTGTTCGGGCCTTCCATTCTGAACCAAGAAGGTACTGAGCCTGCTGCGGCTACCCAAGGTGAGGGCAAATAAGAACGTGTGGTTGAGGCAGTTGAGGATAATAGGCGACAACAAGTTGCTGAAGTTGGGGGGGATGTGATTGCCCCTACAGTCATCGTGTATTAATAACTACGGGTCCTATCGAGGAAGAAGATGTGGTTCAGATGGCCACTCGCGAATTTGTTTATGAGTGGCTTGAAGAGGTACTTCCACTCTTCTATCTTTCTACTGCATATAAATTTTTTAATTTTGCCCAGTAATATTGGCCTTTGAGCTCAAAATCTCCCATAACCGAGGTTTAGGCGGGCCTAGTAATGTAGGACTTTGAAATTAAAATCCCCCATAACTGAGGGTCAGGCGGGCCTAGTAATGTAGGACTTTAAAATTAAAATCTCCCGTAACCGAGGGTTAGGAGAGCCTAGTCTTATATGCATAATCTCGCATAATCGAGGGTCATGCGGGCCTAGTCTTATAGGCATAATCTCCCATAACCAAGGGTCAGGTGGGCTTAGTAATGTAGGACTTTAAAATTAAAATCTCTAGTAATCGAGGGTCACGTGGGACTAGTCTTATATGAATAATCTCCCATAACCAAGCGTCAGGCGGGCCTAGTCTTATAGGCATAATCTCCCATAACTGAGGGTCATGCGGGCCTAGTCTTATAGGCATAATCTCTCATAACTGAGGGTTAGGCGGGCCTAGTCTTATAGGCATAATCTCTATGTTAGCAAGATATTCTGTACATGATTTCCTCATTTTTATTTCTTACTTCAGTTGTTTATTGTATTTCAGGTGGAGGTCGATCAGCCTGCGGCGCGTAGGCCCGAAGTTGAACTTGTTACTCAGGGGCTAACTCAGGCTTGGACCTTAGCTAGAGTTATTTCTTTAGGAGAGGCCTCTAGGATTGGTGATTCCCTTGTATTGATTGCTCCTCAGATACAAGCGAGTGATAAAGCCTCGCATACACAATGTCCCTCTGCCAGTGATAGTATTTTCAACATGCATCCCCCTGAGGAAGCTCCCAAAGTGGTTGTGAGGCAGACATTGGCTAACTTCCCTTTTGTTTTAACTAAGGGCCCTCGCCTGTTAATCGAGTAGGTGCTGGTTTGTTTTCCTTCAACCTCTACCACTCGCTGCCTTCAACCGATTCCTGGAATTATGACATGTCATTTTCTTGGGCTCGCGATGGTGTTGGAGGAAATCCTAAATACTCTCTTCTTGTCCCTTAGCCATAATACCATCAAGACTTTTTTGGGGAGGATTAATGTGCTGACGAATGATGGGTTTTCTATGACTTGGCTGGTGGAGCTACTTCAGAGCTTCAAGAAGGATGATCTTCCCCTTGTCTATCATCACCTCCAAAGTTCCCATCGTTCGCTAGTGGCCATCTCAGAGGAGCTTGTAAGTCTGGAATCCCAATTTCCGATATCTGAACAAAGTGTGCAAGAGACCCGCCAGGCAGTTACTCGTGCAGAGGCCGAGTAAGTTGATAAAGAACAGGAATTAGAGTCCATTCATCATAGCAGGGAGCTTCGTGAGAAAGATTTAGATGACCTTATTGCAGATCAGAGAAACCTTGAGAAAATTCTTCCCCAGCATCACCACCGGCTACTTGGTTCAGAGAATATTCGTTTTATCATGGACGACACCTAGCTCCATTATTCAGTGTTTCTTTTGTTGGTGCTTCTCATTTATGTGGTCTTTTGAATTTCCTATCTTGGTTGTAACCATAATGCTATCGTTTATTTAAAATAAAGAAACATTGTCAAGTTTGGTGTTTCCTTTCCTTTATGTTATTTCAATTGAATATTGGTTATGCTAAGTACGTCGTGCATAATAAATGAATCAAACAGTGAACTTATGAAAATAAAATAGTGATCTAGCATATTCCACATGAATATTTCTTCCGACTATATTAAACGGGCGAGCCCAATTTATTTAAACCATACATACACTATTTCTAAAAAAATAAGTCAATGAACAAGAGTGGTAGAACATACATTCAGACATGATAAATCTTCAGCCACTTATTATTCAATTTGAAGGTCACGTTATCTTCTAGTTTAGATATATCGTAGTAACCCGAATCATGAGTTTCTCGAACAATATAGGGCCCTTACCAGTTTTATTCAAACTTTGGTAGTGACAAACCTCTTATGTGTCTTGTGCATGCTTTTAGAACCAAGTCCCCCTCCTTGAACTTCCTTGGCCTCACCAATTGATCGTAAGATCTAGATAACTACTTCATGTATATCTAGAAGTACCTCACGGTATTATCCCTATGTTCTTCAAAGGCTTCGAGTTGTACATGGCAACTATGAAGGAGCATAGTGCTTCATAGGTTGAAGCGACCAGAAGGTACCTCGTGTTCGACCGTTAACCCAACTTATGCCCCAAATACTGAGGATAATGGTGTGTACACTGTTGTCTTTCTTTTTATCATTCGATAAGCCCATAGAACCTCGGGGATCTTGTCACCCATGAGACTGGAAAATATTCTCACATTATGTGGTTACTAAAATCCATATCTTTCCTCATGATGAAGGGTTGAAGGCTCCCACCAGGTCAAAGTCTCAAGTATGGAATGGAAATTGTGTAGATAGAGAGTGCAGGTCCACTAAAGGAGCATGAATCATATTCCCATGTAGTTGATAATCTTTGCACCTTCAAACGAAATCAGCTGATTCTTTATCCATCCAAGGCCAATAATAGACCAAATTCATTAGTTGATCATAAATCTTGGCTCCTCCGATGTGCCCTGGGTCGTGAGCTTGCTTCAACACCTATTCAGCCTCTTCTCTTCTTATGCACCTTAGAGGCCTGTTGTGGTAGCATTGTTAGTACAGCTACCTATCTTGTATGAAGTACCTCAGTGTTTGCCTTTTTATCTTTATGGCTTCTTCTTTATCCAATAGCATCACTCCATCTATCAAGAAATCCATGTAGGGTTGTCTCCAGTCAAGCGACTGGTCAATGAAGTTGGATTCTGCTGCAAGATAGAAAAGACAACACTTCGAACACTCTCTCTGCACTACAAAGGCCTCCTATCTCATCAGGGCCAATATTACCCTGCCCGTTGTATCCTTCTGTACAAAGGGATCTCGGTGGTCTCGTAGCTATCTTCGTGTACTTCAATCAACCTTCTTTTAGCTTCTTCGGGGTCCACACACCTAGACAACTAACCTCCTTTATTTTTGTAGTATAATTTGCACCCGATAATAAATTACAGTGCTAAATTGGCTATGTTAAGTGGCCCTTTCCCTCTATCCAACTGCCTTCGGATTTTTTCCCTCCAATAATCTTTGTCCTATGAGGGAAGCATCTCAGACCCCGTCGAGGGGGTTGTTCTCTTTATTGGACCACAATTGACTTTCCATCAAATTTAATATTTTGTATGATGGTGGCATAGGCATCCACCTATTTGTTCATTATTCGAGGGTTACTCTTTATCTTTACCACCTCGAACTGCCCAAGAAGTCATTGGATGATTGTACGGTAAGGTGCCAGACTCATGTGCTTCACAGAAAACTCCCTTGTCACTTGTTTCACTACCAAGTTAGAATCCCCTTTGATTGTAAGGACTTGGATGCCCCTTCTTAGTGCTTTGAGTAACTCGAGGACCAGTGCCTCATATTCGACTTCATTATTTGAGCATTCGAACTCTAATTTGAAAAATAGGCAAATTTCTTCACTCCCTCTTCATAAAATGACTCCCTCTCCTCTTTGTTTCTCGGTTGAAGAGCCCTTAAACTCCATACTCCATTCGTCTAGGATGGCTACTACAAAATTGTCCTGGAGGTCATCACTCGGGAGCTCTTCAATAGGCAGCTCGAACATCCCAGATGGGAAAATGGCCAACAGATCTGCATATGCCTGACTTTTGATGGCCCGAGGGACCGCGCACTTAAGATCATACTTCGAAAGTATTAGAAACCATTTAGCTACCCTTCTTATCAATACAGTTCTAACACGCAACAATTTTATGGGATCGCACTTCGTTACAATATGGACCGTAAATGATAACCAGTAATGCCTTAGCTTTTCTGCTACGAATACACGACCAAACAGTGCCTCTCAATGCTAGTATATCTGGCCTCAAGCCCGTGTATAATCCTACTTAAGTAATAAATAGGTTTTTTAATGACTTCTATCTCTTGGGCTAATAAAGCCCCAATAGACTATTCTGTTGACATAAGATATAAGCATAAAGGGGTACTTTCCTTTGGGGAATCATTGTCTGAGGAGAACTAAGGAGTGCCTTAAGCTTGTCTATAGCTTCTTGGTGAATTATTTCCCATGCAAACTTTACACCCTTTCTCAGCAGCTCCATCAACGGGTGCATCACCTCATCCAGCCCCGAGACAAACAGCCTCAGGTAGGAGACCTTGCCAAGGAAGCTATTTAAATATTTCATATATTTTGGCCTTGTCATATCAAGGATGTATCATCATTTATCCAATTTCATTTGTATCCCTTGTCGGTTTACCATGAACCCCAGGAATTTCCCACTCGTTACCCCGAAGGCGCATTTGAGAGGGTTTATTTTTAGCTTATACTTCCTGCAGCGAGTGAATACCCTCCTCAAATCGTCCAAGTGATATCCCTCCTTCTTAGATTTAATCATAAAATCATTAACATAGAACTCCACGGTCTTATGGAAAAGGTCGTGGAAAATATACATCATTGTTCTCTAGTAGGTGGCTCCTACATTCTTCAATCTGAAAAGCATGATTATGTACGTGAAATTGCCCAAAAGCATTCAAAAAGTAGTCTTCTATGCGTCGTCCGGATCCATTTTTATCTGATTATATCCCACATAGCCATTTATGAAGATGTACATCTCATGGTCTGTTGTTGTATCATTAAGGTTGTCAATTGAAGGCAACGAGAATTCATCTTTCGATCACACCCAATTTAGGTCTCTGAACTCTACACATATTGTGATTTAGCTCTTGTCCTTCTTTCCCACGGGCACAATGCTTGAGTGCCAGATCGGATGTTGGATTGGGACTATGAAACAAGCTGTGAGGAACCTCTGAACCTGTTCTTTAATCTTTAGGTCCAAATTTGTCTTGTACATTCGAGTGACCTGTTTCACTGAAATAGCTGAGGGAAAAATGTTCAACTTATGACAACTCACCTCTTGGTCCACTCCAGGAATCTTGGTGTACTTCCACGCAAAGACGTCTTTGAACTCCGTTATCAGCTTGATCAGCTACCCTCAAGGAGTCCCCTTCAAGTCCTTCGAGATAAAAATAGGGTTTAGATATTTTCCCTCTCTAGCTAAGTCGATCTTTTCCAATTCTTGGATCTGTGGTCCAGGGTTATCCCTCATATATTTTGGTTCTTCTTCAAGTTCCTCCACAGACTCTTATGTTTTGGAGATATCGATTACCAAGCATTGCCCCTGGTTATCCACCAGGAAGTATTCATAGATCGGGTTAGCTTCATCGTCTAGACTCTTATCTGCCTGCTCACACCTTCATAATTTGTAGATAATTCTGCCGCTAGGACAAACGACCCGCTTGCATCACTAGTCCACTTGCTTCTGGAAAGGCCTCTTCCTGTGATTCTCATCTGTCTCCCTCATTGTTCATCTGCTGAGAACACACTGCGTTTGGACTTGGTGCTCAATAGGGTCGATGCGCGGGGTCATTCGATCGCGTAGCTGCCTTGATAGACTAAGGGGCCTCACCGCTCCCAGTTCATGCTCTTCTCCATAAGTTACAACCATTCGAGCAGGTGCCCGCACCCTCTCTCTAGTTGACGGGATCCTTATCCCCCCAATGTATCTTGATACAATAGTGGCTTCTTCCTCTAAATCAGTATAGAAAGCAGCATCCACCATGTGTGCCTCCTCCTTTACAAAAGGTTTCTTGGTAGCTCGTATCACCACCTCCTTACCTTTTATGTTTGTCTTATCACATTGGTGATAAGTGTAGGGTACCAACCCATGGCTGTGCATCCATACCCTACCTACCAACAACTGGTATGACGATTCATAATTCATGTTGTGGGATTTAATATGGGAAGTGAGGTTCCCCATTTTGATGCCCACATTAACATAACCCACTGATGTGGAGGATTGGTTATCATAACCTGATATTACCAACGAATGGGGCACTATCCTCATCTCCGATAACCTGATGGCATAAAAGGATCCAATGGGCATTATATTAATGGATTCCCCTCCGTCCAACAAGACTCGTGAAAAAATGCAGTCGTTCGCTAACGCAGTAACATACAGGGGTCTATTGTGCGGATACCTGATCAACCTATCAGCCTCTGAGAATGTAACTTCTAAAAGATATCTACTCACCAGTTTAACCATAGGTCCCTTCTATTTTAAATGTGGCGCCATGTTTTTATTCGCAATCTCTAAAATGGCTCGTGTGACTTCCAGTCGGGAATCTTCATGAAGACCAACCTGATTAAAGAACCAACCAAACTTTGGGGAGCGAGCTACATCAGTGCACTCGATCCATGGATCCGTCTGGTCATCTTTTAGATTGTAAACTTCTTCCATATCTCTATACACAGCTTTTTCGTATGTTATCACAACATTAACATTTTCCAGAGAACAGGTTCGCAGCTGCCTGTTGAGTTCCTCAACTGGATCGTATCCTTCTTCCTCTTGGTCGTTTGCCCCTTAAATCATATCCCCCAAATGGAGTTGAGCCAACTCGAGGGTGCACTCTTCTAAGTACTCTTAGAAGCCATCACCGAAAGATCCTTCGACGTCATTTCCTTCAATCCACTGCCCCATCGCTCATTGTTCAGCCTCTTCATCAAAAGCACTAGCCATATGGGCCCCGTGAGGTGGTGGAGGGTTGTCATTTACATTAGCTTGTGGCAATACGATGCCCCCATTCTTTACATGACGGTCAATCAACCTCCTGAGTGAGAAGCACACTTTAGTAGAATGGTTTACCCTATTATTTAGTGCGCAATTATGAGGCTTCTCTCCATCTTCTCGCGTGAGTGGCGACGTATGGACATTAACCGACCTGCATACTTTATGACGAAACATGAGATCATAAATATTCAAGGCCTCCTCCACCGTGCAAGGTAGTTTAGGGGGATCCTCTTCATCTTCAAACTTTCTTTTTCTATCTATGCCCCCTCTACCTCCTCGACCGCCATTATTTCCCTCTTTACTCCCCCATCCGCGTAGTTGATCCTCGAGGGTATTCCCCTCCCCGCGGTGACTATTGGCCTCATCAGTAAGCTTGGCAAGATGGGAGGGGGAACTGTAGGTTTTACCACTAAGGTAATATTCCTTGCTACTTTTAAAAATGCTGTAAACGTACCTTCTCTTGTTTCATTAATCAGATATATATTAGGGCAGAAAGCCCCCTGCACACACTTGTAAAAGTTTGTCTTCTCACGTCTTTTCTCTCACATCAAGGGAGCGTTAACGGAACCTCCTAATATAGGCTACAACATCCTCTCCTGGCTTTTATTTCTCTCGTGCGAGTTGGGTGAGTGTGAACTCGTCCTCAACCAAAAAGAACTTTTGCACGAACAAAACATGTATCTTTTCCCAAGATCTTACACTATTTTTGAAAACTCCCTCAGCCTCAACTTCTTGTCATTACCGTGGGCTCCCAAGCTCTCGATGAACCTCTTCACATGCTCCTTGGGATTAGTGCCTTTACCTGTGTACTTTTCAAAGATTGGAGGAACATAACCCACTAGGCAGGGTTCATTGTTATACGCCTTTGGGTAAGGAGTACAGAAGTCATCGTACACTGAGGAACTGTCTCCTTTAGACGCAGCTATAAACTTTAGCATCTCTGTCTTCATGTCCTCCAAACTGGTTGGCGAGGGTTTGGCTGACTGAAGCATTGTTATCATCAAGGTCATTGAGGCTGTCACGTTTGCTCCTTGGCCTAGTGTTACAGCTGGAGCCACTGAAGTTGCTCCCCACTCTGTAGCGCCGGCCCCATTGTCATGGGTGGGACCATGATAGTACACGCACCGACTGAGGGTGGTGAAACAGTGGGGAATGCATTATTAAAAGTGAGTATTTCCACTCCTCCTATCACAGTGGGAGCCAGTATAACCGCTGGTGGCGTAGTAAAGGAGTTCGCTCTCATGGGTGCCCCTATCATTGCTTGGGTTGTCGGAGTTTTTATGAAATTTGTGAATAAACCCATTAGCCCTTGAATTTTTTCTTAGCCTATTCCTCCCTGCATGTCCATCATCTCCGTCGCTCCAACACCGGGAACAGTGGGCCCCATCCTTACCCTTCTCTCCTCCTTCGGCAGCACAGAGTTGTTTGCCTCTTCTTCACGCAGTATGGCGTCAAATTCAATGACTCTAATAGTGTTATACTCTAGCGTCTTTTCAAAAGAGAATACCTCCCCATCGGTGTCGCCAAATGTAAGATGTGGGTTCTTCAAATGCATTTAGTATTAAGTGAGGCGTAACCCCTTATCAAGATCGGGACTAACGTCGTTAGGTACACAATATTGGCAGTGGCCATAGGTAAATTAGAGATAAATAGATTCGATATTTAGGCTTGTATTTAAGAGTATATTAACACAGGAAATGTAAGACAAGAACAATAAATTAATGGGACCAACAGGTGGCGTGGTCGGAGGGAGGAAGAACAAGCACTCTAGGCACAATAAAGACAAGGTAGGAACTTCAAGCTCATGTAATGCCCAATAATGGGTGGATTAAATGTGTATGGGAGTTAATGCTCTCACAAGGGTTCTCTGGAATAAGGAAATTTGGGCAGCTATTCTAGGCTCTGGATCCTCTCTCCTCTGATTTGTTTATTTGGTCTTATTTATTTGGGGAGAGGCTTCTCGAGTCAGCATGCCCTCGACCCCTCTGGTACAATGCAATAAATGCATGAGATATTGCATTTAATGAATGGGATCTAATAGTTTTGGCAGTAAACCATTCTATTGGCTGGAAGTATTGAGGGCATTAATAGGGGATATGACTCGTCGGCTCAAGGCTAACTCTAGGATGGCTAGGTGGTCAGGTTTGGTGAGCTAGACCTTCCATCCTAAGGATAAAGGAACTTGAGTACTACATTCTTGAGTCCCTGAACGTCAGATGTCGTGACGTCAGGAAGTGGTTCAAACAGTGACTATTGTTAGGTATCTGGCCACATTAGTCAGGCGGGCTGGCACCCAAGGTACCTTGAGGGGGTAAGAATTGAGGGAGATTGGATAACTCGAGGAGGTTCACTCGAATAGATAAGCAATGAGTAGGCTTGAGTGACATTTGTAATGGGTGAAGTTTTGTACAAGTGTACCAAGAGGGTTGGTAATAATTCCCAAACTTTTCCTTGTTCTCAATCCTCCAAACCATGTCACTGCAAAGTTCCCAAGAGGAGGTTGCTTAATAGAGCATGAAATCTCTCCCATGCCTTGCCAGGCATGGTACCTCGTGGGTACCAAACAACCTTACTCAAAATGTATATTCATAAGATAAAATACATAATGCAACACTCTATTTCTTATTACAAACTATTATAATCCAAGTGACTTTGTTCTTCGAATTGGATCCTTTGAGCCAATTCCGTTAGAGACTCTTCGAGGTAGGGCACTGCGAGCTACTTGCTGTGAAGGATCCTCGAGGTGGAACCACTTGTATGGAGGATCTTCGAAGTGTGTTTGTGGGACATCCTTCTTTATAAATGATCGATTTTCCTGAATAAATTAATCACTCATTGGGGAGGGCACCCCTACAGCCTATGATCATTTCATAAAGTTTATGCAATTCTCGAGTCAAAACAAACTTTCAAAGTCATGATCAACTAACACATTTCATAAATATGAACCCAAATAATGAACGATCAAATGAAATAATAGTGAAATTACCGACGAAATCAAAGTTTTCAAATAAGAAAGAATAGTGTACACACTCACAAACGAAGAAAATCCTGAAACTCACTTGGTGTAAGTATATACAATGCAACAAAAGATTGCCGAGTTATAAAAATCTTAAACCAAATCGATTGAACAATAAAAATGCATGTGCTCATGGGATAAAGTTCAATTCATGAAGTTATTCATAATATCAATAATTAGGACTAAAGTCTAATAACTTCTAAAATCGAGAATATGCATCATTGAGTTGTCTATTGCATCGGACAATTATTAAAATTTATCATCGAAAACAAAGGAAAATGCCCAAAAAGGACAAAAAAGAAAGAAATCTTTTTGAAATTTTTAATTTTTACAAGAAAAGTATACTTGAAAATAACATATAATCTAATCAAAGAAACTACCAATGAATGGATAGAATATCCCCCCCCCCCCCCCAACTTAAAACCTGACATTGTCCTTAATGTAAATTAAGAACCAAGTTAAAGAGAGGGAAATAGAGATATTACCCACAATGGAGCGATCTCCAAAAAGTATAAGTCCAATGATTCTATAAAACATGTTAGTACCAAAGCATATCGAAAAAGATGAAACAAAAACTTTAACTAATTACACTAGACTGTAAGTAAAAAGAAAAATAAACTAACTATGTATAACCTACCATTTAGATTCCTAACTAACTATACACTAGAAATTAAAATTTTTGAGGGTCCACCCAAAATACTATTTGGCTTTGAAAGATCCACGGCGGACCCACCCTCTCATGCATGCCTCTCGGAAAATAATAATTCCATTTGAACAATAGAAGGCATGTGTAAGTAGTAAGAAATGAACCATCCGCAATTAAAACTTTTGGCGGGAGAATGGGGGATTCAGATAAGACATGTGACAAATACACATGGGGGCAAAGAAAAAATGAATCATCTCCCAAGTATTTTGAAATTGGAATGGGAGGGGGCACACATGAGGGCATAAATGCCTTCATGGAAGGCGACTCGAGCACGTACTCCTCATCGGTGAAAAGGTTTAACACTTTAAAGTTTGGACCCAATGCATCGAGTACTTACATTATTGGACCTGACTCGAGCACATACTCCTCTCCTGGGTTTATGCAGATGGAGGCTGATCAAGGGAAAAAGGTTTCGTTGGTTGATGTTTACATCAAAACACACGAGATGAGTGACGGCTCAGCTATCAATAAGGATTCTGCTGAAGCAATGGTACAAAAATATCATCTATGTTCCTTCCATTATTTCTTATAAAATCTCAACGATGTCATTTTACCTATTAATAAAAATTCTTATTCTGTTTATCAACCATTGTAAAAAGAAACATGCATGAGATTGTGTCATGTTGTTATAAACGGATGAGGCTTAAATTAACAATTAAATAAGTTTATTGTTTAAGAAAATTAAAATTATGCATGAAATTATTATGTGAAGCATTTAAAATTAGTGGTGGGGAGATATTAAGATCTTTATTATGTTTTGGTTTTGTGAATGAAAGAATATAAGTTTTATTTAATATAATAAGAATCGTTTCATTTCAGTAAAAAATGAGTCAAAAAGTAGATCAACTTCCATCAGATTGTAATGAATCTGTTAGTCGTAAAGATGAGATATTTTATGAAGTCATGGGACCTAATAAACACGGTCATTGTCGAGCTTATGGGCATGGATCATCTCCAACTGATGTGCATGGAACTAAGTGGTTGAAGGTTAATGAAAAACAGTATGAGCGACTACGATCTGAGATTCGATTTGAATTTTAGGATAAATTTGATCATTTAGAGGCTCGATTTGAGTTAATATGCACGCACATGATGACTTGCCCATCCGTTGTATCCAAACAGGTTACTAAGTACACATTTTTATTTATTGTGCTTAATTATTGTGTGTGTATGTGTGTGTATGTGTGTGTGTGTGTGTATATATATATATATATATATATATATATATATATATATGTATGTATGTATGTATGTATGTTCTAATATTAAATTATGCTATTAACAAGTTCCTCAATCCTTCAATGAGCAAAACATACCATAGTATATGTCTACTTTGCAACCCGAGCAATAATTATAAGAAACCAACCAATTTCAACATGTAGTGGTACCACAATCAAATCACCATTTATCTCCATCTCAATAGGTAAGTAGATAAATATTTTTTAATGGATCAAGTCTATACAATACTAAGACTTGCCAAATGATTCTCATGGAGTTAAACCATTGAAAAAAGCACGTGGAGGGGATTCATGAAATTTGACACAATTGTAAATTTGATGTGAAGAGGTACAAGTGAGACTTTAAAAATGTAGGATTCGAATGCGTTGAGAAATAAATTAATAATATAAAAAAAAATTATATTGTTCCTTTATTTTTTGTAGATGATACATTAGGTTTTGTACGAATTAATAACTACATTCATTTGTCTTCAACACAAGTATAATTGACCATAAAAAAGGACCTAAGATGTAAGTGATAATATAATTTGCAAAAAATATTTTTTTCCCAATACATAATTTCATCTATCATAAAATCTAAACACGCGTCAAAATTTTCAAATGTCACTTGTATATATCATTCTGAAACTTAAGGACAGAAGATGTTGAAAGGTAGAATCTCAAATCTCCCATTATCTAGGGCCAACTCTCTTCCTCTGTCCTTATCAAAGTTCCATCCAATATAGAATATATATCCTCATACAAAAAGGGCGTTGATCCGAAAAATATAACCAATTTTGGTTGAGCTTCGAAAAATCAGAATTCTTATAGACTACATGAAGAATCCGTTATTAAATTTAATTAAAAAAATTGATTCGCAATGGGGGCGAACTGGAGGATAATTGGTGGAGAATTACACCTTCTTAGGATCCACTTCCATTTCGATCCGTGCATCATAGTTCGACAACATTGATGGTCTTATTTAGGGGTTGACAATTTTTTATGTAATAACACGTTTTCGCCAACCATATTTTAATACTGCAAGGTGACATGATTAATAAAAGATATAATTTTAAATTAATTATTACAAAAACTTAGTACTCAAATCCAAACCAAACAACACAATAATGACACGAGTAAGCCAGATTTCCACCCCTTGTTTTAATGAGTATCTTTTATACTTTTTTTAATATAAGAGGAATGGAACCCCCAAGAGTAATATAACAAAACTATTATGGAAAATCCCCATCTCATTGGCTCACAAGCAAGAGAAGATACGTACACATTTGAAAGAATAAGGATCAAGATGAGCTAAAGATACCCTAACTACTGAGAAATTATTTCTTTTTAACTCTCAGGGTAGGCATGCCAAGATAGTATAATCTGAGTAAACCCTGTATTTCCTTGGGGAAGTTATGAATCTCATCAGGGACGATAGATTTCCTATTGTAGCATAAAAAAGTAGCAAGAAAATCAGTTATCTTATTGCCTTCTCTAAAAATATGAATTAAAGTTACATTGTGGCCTCTCATGGTGTCCAAAACTTTTTGAAGAGTGATTTTGATCAACCAAGTGTAAGAAGTATTTTATTGCATAATCTCTACTGAACTTTAAAATGAAATTCAACTATGATGCCATACTGAAAGAGGTCCATACATTCCCTTAAACCCACTAAGACTTCATACACTTCAGCTTCGATATTAGATTTTTCACCCAATAATCTAGTAAAACCTCTCAAGAGTTGGCCATTAGCATTTCTCATAACTCCTCCAATTCCATTATGTTCAGGATTCTGCTTGTCACACCCACCAACATTTAATTTCAGCTCCATACCCCTAGGGGGAACTCAATAGACTTTGATGACGTCCTTAGTGGAAAGGTTCCTATTGAGAGAATGCCCCTCAATCTTATTATAATAAATGGTTGACAAGGACTTTATGTGCGACACAACTCTATGAATAGATATTATGGTTAACTCATACATGGCTTTATTCCTAGTAATCCACATTCCCCAAGTCATAAAGGCATGTTTAATGGTTTTAGAAGAGTCTTTAATAAGACTACTCCACCAATTAATCAGTCTGCCCCTAATGGAAGTATTTATGGTATGGACAAAATAAAGAAAATTAAAATGATACCGAAATTCCTTGGCCATATCACTCTCTCCGAATAGGTGATAGAGTATTTTTCCTTGTGTTCTTCGCAACAACAGCGCATAGATGGACCTCTGATCCCCAATTTCCTAATAGCTACATCAACTGGAAGTTTGTCTCTCAAAAGTCTCTAAAGGAGGATAGAGATTTTAAATGTAATACATTTGTTCCATATTAGAGAGTTAGTCCACGATCTCACCCTGTTTGTTCGAATGTATTGCCAAGCAGTTTTCATAGAGAATGTACTTAACTGCTCTTTGTTCCAAACTAAAGTTTCGTCCGATTCCATACCCAAGGTCTGCATAGATTCTATTTTGTACACCATTTTTTGGGGCAGGCTAATGGATAATTTGGAAATATTCCATTCTCCATTGTTTTCCAACATCTCCTTAACTAAATAATTAACATGGCACCCTTTTAGAGATAAAGGACCATCACCTATCCAGTTATCCTAATTGAACAGAATATTTCCTTTTCTAATAAGCCACCACGAGTGATACTCAGCTTCTTCTCTAACCTTTATCATTCTTCTCCAAATGGTAGACCCCCTTTTAGAATCCGTAAGCCAAGCATGTTTCAATCTGTAATATTTTTTCAACATGTTAAAAGGCCATAATGACTTTTGTCCTCTGAATTTCCACCAAAGATTTGTGTTGAAACAAGTAATCCAGTCGTCCATTGATCTAATGTTTAATCCGCGTTCCTCCATAGGACCATATATATCTCTGCATTTATCCAAGTGGTGCTTATGTTCTCCCTCAATAGAACCCCATAAGAAATTTTCCAAGATCATTTCTATATTGTGGACGACCATCTTTAGAGGGTCGATAGATATTATGGAGTGGATTGGAATAGATTGAAGGACATATTTTATCAAAATGAGTTTGGAACCCATTGAGAGGAATCTACCTTGCCAACCAGCTAACTTAGATCTGATATTCTGAAGCAAATCATCAAATAAAACACTTTTCTTTCTTCTTGTGAAAATTGGACAACCCAAGTATAAGAAAAGGTCTTCTTTTACATCCACTTTCATTAAGTTTGAAATCATTATTCTTCTCCCCGTGTCAGTGTATTTGGAGAAAAAAATAGAGCTTTTCCCATAATTGATCAGCTGGCTAGACATGGCTATATAATTGTTAACAATCGTCTGCAACTTATTTATAGATGAGATATTTCCTGAAGAAAACAAAATGACGTCATCGGCAAATGATAAGTGAGAAATGATAGGGCAACCAATTGGAATTTTGAAAGATTTAAAGTTGGTCTCCCTTGAAATGACATCAAGATTCCTAGAAAGTAATTAAGTGGAAATAATGAAAAGGTTCAGGGAGAGAGGTTCCCCTTACCTCAACCCTCCAGTAGATTTAAAGAATCCATTTGCCTCGCCATTAACCACCATTAAGAACCAAACATTTGATATAATCCTCCACATTATGTCAATCAAACCTTCATTAAATCCAAACCTTCTTAACACTTTGATAAGGCTAAACCAATTCACTCTATCATATGCTTTGGACATGTCTAGTTTAATTGCGATGTTACATCTTTCGTTTTTGGCATTCAACTTGGAGATCATTTCTTGATTCAATAGCACATTATCCGTAATTTCCCTCCTTTTAACAAAACCACTTTCATTTTGAGAGATGATCGTAGGAAGTATAGTAGCTAATCTAGAAGCAAGAATCTTAGAGATGATTTTATTCGAAAAATTGCAATGGTTTATAGGCCGCATATCACCGTAATGAGACACATTCTCGATTTTAGGAATGAGGACAATAGCTCTAGAGACTATGATTTTAGCCAGCTCTAAGCCTACCAAGAATCTTTCCTCCAGTTTAAGCACATCATCTATGATAATTCCCTAAGAAGCCTTATAAAAGTTGTTAGTAAATCCATCCATACCTGGGGCACTGTCACCATTAAGGTTGCCAATTGCATTTTTAATTTCTTCAATAGAGGGTACACTAGTCAACAATTAATTATCCTCATCATTAATCACCTTTGGGATAGTGTTTAGAAGCTGCTAATCATTAGTCGTTAAAGACTCACACTAGAAAATTTGAGAGAAATAGCTCACTACTTTAAATTTAATATCAGTTTGATTCTTCAATACAATCCTTCTTGAGTTTTTAATCTAATGAATACAACTTTTGCTTGTTCTCATTGTAAAGCTCACAAGGAAATACTTAGAGTTAATATCCCCCTCTTTAGCCCACATTTGGTTAGCTTTTTGCCTCCAGAACTCTTCTTCCATCTTGATATGTTAACTGAGATTTGCCACTACAGCTGACATAATTGTTCAATTTTCCATGATAGGACTCTTTTTAAATTTAGTTTCATCTTTTAAAATTCATCCTCTGATTCAAGAAGATTTTGGAAGGTATTCCCCAAAGTCTCCTTATTCCATCTAGAAATAATTATCTTTATCTTTTTAAGATTATTAGCCAACGCGTATATATAGGATTACCTCTAACACGGGGCTCCCAATTATTCTTGACTAACTCCAAGAAATAAGGGTGTTTAATCTAGAAATTATGGAAAAAAAAACCTTTTAGGAGCCTCATGCAACACTGTATTTAAGGAGGCTAAGAGAAGAGAGTGGTCTGAAGCCACTTTGGATAAATGTTCTACTTTTATACCCCTAAACATATTCTTCCACTCCAGATTAGCTACTATTATGTCTATTCATTCCCAAATAGCAGCACTCCCACTCCGTTTGTTCCACCAAGTAAACTTTGACATGTAGTAATCCAAGTCAACTAAGCCAGCATTCGCGACATGGTCTAAAAGATCATTGGCAAACACTAAATTAAAGTCATTGCCACCAACCTTTTCACGAGTTGTGGTTACAATGTTAAATTCCTCTCCCACAACCCATGCTTCATTAGTGGATTCATTATTTATATAATCCCACAGATAAATTCTCTCATTTCTAGTGGATTTTGCATAGACAATAGACATTTTGAAATGTTTTTACAAACTTGGGTGATGCACTTGAATGGAGATAGATTGATCCATTTTAGAAATGATAGAATAGTTAATTCCATGAGTGGAGAAGTAACAAATGGAATTTACTACATGTATTTTTCTAAGTTTACGTCTCATGCTTGTTTTTGGACTTATATTGTGTGCCAAAAAGAATTTCTTTGGAGAGCAGGTGTCAATGTTATTCCAGTTGCTTCAAATTGCATACAACAAGCATGGTTTCTATTATATATGTTGCCATGAAGTTGAGCACTCTTAGATTAGGTTATCCTTAGATGTTCTGTTCCTTTAGTTTATAACTTTTTTCTCATAGACCATAGCTTTTCTTTACCCATTTTAATGAATTTGTTATGGAGATATTTTACTTCTTATGAAAGGGGGGAACTATATATGTTAGATTGTCAACTTCTCACTATCTCTTTCTCTCCATTAGGAATTTGGCAAGTCTTAGTGTTTTGTATTTGCATCAAATCTAAATTGTTCAAAGGAACAATTTTGGCCTAACACTCCCTCATTCCAGTTTTTTACCCGGTATCGAATTGGGGAGAGATGAGTGATACCTTATATAAAGATACAAAGTAAGAAGAATTAATTAGACTTGTTGGCTCGATAAATTGGCTTTGTCTCTGTTGTTTCTCTATCAGACGTAATGAGTCAAGTCTAATTGAGTCGATTCCACCAATATAGGTATGGATAACGGTTTTGGTTTAGTTGGTAGTGAAACCAAGTCTTCTCGTCCCAACACTCGATCAGTCCAGTTTTTTACCCTGTATCAAATTCGAGAGAGATGAGTGATACCTTATATAAAGAATAAAAATTATGAAAAAATAATTAGATTATTTGGCTCGATATATTAGTGTTGTCTCCGTTGTTTCTCTATCAAACATGGCGAGTCAAGCCTAATTGAGTGGATTTCACCAATATAGGCATGGGTGAAGGTTTTGTTATAGTTGGTACCAAAAGTTGAAACCAAGCCATCTCGTGTGTATATGTTTGGTTTCAGCCTTTACATTCAACCATGAGTTGAAATGTAACAATAAATTTGACATCAAATGTTTGTAATATGGTATGACACTTCAGATTTACCCGGACACTATCACGCTCACTTCGATTTCAGCCTCCCCTCTGGGAAAAATGTTGTCTACTTTTACTAATGATATTTTCAATCTGTTTCCATTGCTCACCATTTTTTTAATTCATGTGGTAGTACAGGCTCATCTGCCTGGATCAGCCGACCTCTTTCTTTTGCCCTTTTGCAATATAGGATGAGATCTATATGACAATTATTCATATTTATATGGCATAAAGCATTTGAATTTCTTTTGAATGTTAAATCTATGAACTAAACTATAATTTTTGTTTTAATTGTATTAAAGTAAATTCATAAGTTACCACCATCAGATATTAAATGAGAGTATCATGAGACCATAAGTTTTAATTTCCGTATTTTTCTACATGTTAATTTAATTTTGTGATGACAGGTAAATTTTCTTTATTTCTCGTGAATTATATACAATTTGTTTTTTGATAAATTATATAAGATTATAGCTTTACAAACATGATGTAGATGGAGATATTTCTTTTTACTTCATATTAATGTAGAAAGACCAGAGGCATTAAAAGTGACAAAAATAGTAACTCAAAATATACTTAGTTAATATGGGACAATAGTTTGATGGAATGCACATTGGCATGCAGGGGAAAGCTAATTGATAAAGGGGGAAATTGCTTCCTTTACTCGGGGAAATAAGAAAATTAGTATTAAAACTAGACTTTTATTATTCTTTTATAAACATATCTTATGTTAAGTTTGCTCCTCTTTAATTTTGGGGAAAATTATTAATGCTAAAGTGAACCTGATTTTTAATTTCTTTTTTGGTTTGTGTGTGTAGAAAGTATTAAGTTGTACCGATGCCGTAATGTGTTATTTGTTTTGGGCGTTTAATGTGTAATTTACGTCATAAAGATTGGGATGAGTCTATGCCGATTGATGGTGTGAAAACACTCCTCGAGTTCGAAATGATAAAATCTTTAAAGATTTGATACCTTCATCTATGATTGAGTTGTGAAATTTCGTGTCAAATGTGTGTCTAAGGTCATTTCCTTAATGGTCTCCCTATTTGGGTAAAACATTTGTTGAAAAAAAATTGCCCGTTGATAGTCTTCAGGGGGTAATGAGTGAGGTGAGGGTCTTTCATCCACGGGGGTATAAGAAAAGAAGGGTGGGGATTTGTTCTGGACTCTTGTGTCTTCTATCCGTGCTTTATCTTTTCAATTCAATGGTTTTGATTTTTTATATATGGTATGTTCTTCAAGTATGTTTAATAAGGTACGTTGTTATATATAAATCCATGTATTTTTATGTTGGCAGTCCCTCAATACAATTATATTTTTTTGAAAACGACATTTGTATATAAGTGCCTTTAAAATATATAATCTAAGATTGAACATTGTATACTTCTGTAGTTGAGAAATGTGCTTCTAGTTGCTAGATGGGAGGCTGACGTGTAGTATGTTTCAGGATTATTGTCTAGATGAGTTGGGACTATCAACTGTGTGGATAATATTATGTAGTTGTCCATTTTCATAGCTTGATGTGTATAATGGTAGGCAACGGCGGACAAAATTTCAAAGAGGAAGAAACGTCTTGGTTTTATTTGTTTTTGTTCGAGGGTCATGAGTTGGTGAAACCTGGAAGGTACCGACATATCGATGCTGGAGTGTGAACATGCCACGCCGGAGATATCTGAGGAGGCGTGTTTGGTGAAGATGGCACCCCCACCCCACCCCCACCCCCGACCCATGAGGGGAAAGATGAAGCCCCCATAAGAGGGGTACACGGATTTCAATCTATGGAGTGGGAGAGAGTGACTAGAAACTAGGGGTTATATAGAGATAATTTAAGTGCATAAAGAGATAATGAGGAGATAAGAATATAGAAGTCCCTCATCAAAATTGGTAGTGGTTACACATGTCACAAGTACTATTAGTTAAAGTACCTTGACCTTTATTATGTTCCCTCTTTTGTTTTTAATAATGACTTGATGGATGAGAATGAGGCAGAGGGAAAATCCTAATCATGTGTGTTCTTTGTGTCTTAATTGCGTTAGCTAGTATACATCACTGTCAAATGCGATATGAATAAAATAAAATGAAGTAATTTTCTATATAAAGAAGAATGTGGGTATTATAGGGTTATTAAAAAATTGTATGCAGCTTAGCTTTGAACTTCTCTTAAAAGCACCATTAAGACTGATATTGTGGCCATCCCCGATCCTCATAGCGGGAGAGATGGAGAAGAAGGTACCTTCAATGTCGAGAGGATCTTGGTCCCGCGAATACCTCTCGGGACCGCTTCGATCGGTGTTGGTGATGTGGTGAAAAATGTAGAGAGATGGAGTCGCCAATCTATTTTACTCGAAACAGAAAAAAGAAAAGGGAGCCATCCTGTGGGACAACATCCAAAGACATACTAATATGTATGAAACCAAAATGATTCGAAAAGGGTTCGGAGGATAAGTTACGAAATGGTAAGGTGTTAGGCACCCATTCTGCCCTTACAGTCTCTCATGGGTTATTGATATTTTCCTTTGTTTGACCATGATATGTGTGCATGTGTATATATAGTGGAGATAGGAATCATCGACTTGTATCATGGAAGAGATAAAGCGAGTCATCCATAGGAATGTTCTTAAAAAATAATATTAGAAAATATTATTTATGCGATTATCCTTGCGTTGATCGTTATAATGGAACGACAACACATATGGAATAATACTTCACTAAGAACAAATATACGTATATGTAAATATATAGATTAAAAAAAATAGAATAATAGAAAGTTGGGGAAAAGTAGGAAAACGACTCGAGTCTTGAGTTTTACCCTGAGATGCCTACATAGACTATAGAGGCATCAAAGTCCACGTAGCTCGTATGCAAACTGAGGGGTGGGATTTATCCCATAAATCCAATCGGGAACTTCTTTTATATGTATGTGTGTGAAAAAAAGTGTTTTAGTTGTGAGAAAAATGTGAGAACTCCCGTTTGGAATTTATGAGCAAACCCTATTTTTCTTGTTTTTTGGGTTTTAATTATATGAAAATAAAATATGTGTGATAATACTAAATAGAAAGTATATTAGAATGTTAGAGATGAGAGAATAAAAGTGCTAAGTAATAAAATAAATTAATGTGAATTTAGGAGAATTAAAGAGAAAGTTGAGAAAGTTAGACTTTCTTGAAGATCTTGAGCTTGATCTTGAATGTTGGAGAGTATACCTTGCACTTGGATGATGATGAAGGGTAGTTAATTCACCAAGTTTGGTGAAAAAGATGATGAAAAGCGAGGGTTGGAAAGGGATTTGGATGTAGAAATCCCGCTGACTTCCAGAGAGGTTTTCTGAGTTCGCCGAGAGTGATGGACCTCTGATCTTGGTTACCTTTGTAATGAGGCCAGGACCTCCTTTTTATAGGCCCAAGACATTACCGATCGGCATAGTCCTGGTCCTGCCCTGGGGCAGGTGTTTTTAGGCACACTGTCGATAGGTAGGGTTTGGAACCTGCCGCTTGGCACTCTCTTTCAGGTTCCTTTAGAAGATCGGTCGTAGAGCGCAAACCATTGATCCCAATCATGCATGGGGCAAACCATTGGAAAGGTACTTCAGAGACCTTCGAAAGTCTTTTGGACTGCTCCCAGGTCCGGGATATCACTTTGGATAAAATGTGGCTCGAAACTGTTGGTCGATCCTTTGGACGGGGGATCGTCGGACGCAAACGAATCTTTCATCCACATGGTAAGTAAGAATCGCGCACGGGGCAAACCATTGGAAAGGTTAGGAGATTTAATACGATATTTCAAAGAGTTTGACTTGGTTTGGGAAGTTGACTTTGGTCAACCATGTCCTAGAAGCATTTGGTGACCTTTCGAAGTAAAATGGATCATTCATCTGTGCCGTAAGTCAGAATTGGGCCCGAAGCAGACTGTTGGAAAGGGGTTTCAAAACACTTTGAAGATTCATTCAATATCAGTCGAGATGAAGAGTTTGACTTTGGTCAAACGGAGACTGGGAGCGTCCGGTGACCTCTTAGTCAAGTTTCAGGGGAAAACGGGTTATTTGTCTGCACCGTAAGTCAGAATTGCGCACAGGATGGACCATTGGAAAGGGGTTTCAGTGCTCTTTAAAGATTCATTTAGTCTCAGTCGAGCTGAAGAGTTTGGCTTTTTTGGTCAAATGGATCTTAGAAGGGCTCGATGGCCTCTAGGTTAGTACCCGGAGTATGACTTAGGTTGTAGCGATGAAGGGAGGTGCTAGGGACATATGGAGTGTTTAGGGGGTACTAGAATGGGGTGTCTACAAAGTACCTCGACAGGTGAGTTTGAAAAAAAATGATAGACATCGAATAGACACCGCATGATGCCTTTAAAAGGTATGACCAATTCAGAGGTGAGACCAATTCTGAGGGCTTGAAGATGAGGGTGACTGATTCTGCGGGTCGAAGACAATTTTGAGGGCTTAAAGATGAGGGTGACCGATTATTTGGGTCAAAGCCAATTCTGGGGGTTTAAATTGAGTTGACCAATTCTACGGATCGAAGCCAATTCTGAGGGTCGAAGCCAATTTTGAGGGCTTAAGTTGACATAACCAATTCTGTGGGTCGAAGCCAATTCTGAGGTCTTAAGTTGAGATGACCAATTCTGCGGGTCGTAGCCAATTATGAGGGCTTAAGTTGAGATAACCAATTTTGCGGGTCAAAGCCAATTCTGAGGGCTTAAATTGAGATGACCAATTCTGTGGGTCGAAGCCAATTCCGAGGGATTGAGATGAGATGACCAATTCTGTGGGTTGAAGCCAATTCCGAGGGCTAAAATTGAGATGCCCAATTCTGCGGGTCAAAGACAATTGTGAGGGCTTGATATGAGATGACCAATTCTACGGGACGAAGCCAACTCTGAAGGATTAAAGATGAGATGACCAATTTAGCGGGTCTAAGACAATTCCGAGGGCTTAAATTGAGATGACGAATTCTGCAGGCCGAAGCCAATTCTGGGGGCTTAAATTGAGATGTTCTCGGGGAACTCTACTCGGGAAATCGTGATTTTGATTTGAGATGGGAAGCTAATTGCTGGGGAAATCCTCATATCTTTTGGAGATTTTGCCAGGTAGTAGCCATTCTGATGCTATAAATTCCACTGGGGAAGTGATTAGGTGGTCTAGGGTTTTGACGTATTTCTTTATGAAATTTGAGACCTTTGGGGAATGGGAGATGATCCTGAAGTTTGGGATACTTTACAAGTCCTCTAGGGATGTTGTCGGGAGGAGGTTCACTTAGCTTTTGAGAGTTTCGCTGGGGAAGTAGGTGTTCCTCTGGAGGGCGTGTGAATTTTTTTGGTGAAAACGTTCTAAATCCCCCTTGGGATTTGTAGGAATTTTTTAAGGATTTTTCAGGTTTAACTCGTATTGCTTAGGAGTTTCTGCAAGAAAATTAAAGGGGGGTGCCAATCGGCATGGTGTGGAGGGTGCCATTAGGCAGTGGCATAGATTTTTGGACTGCCTCGAGAAGATAAAGGGACAGTGTCGATCGGTAGGTGGGGGTGCAGTGTCGATCGGCGTGACCCTTGGCATCCTATAAAAGAGGCGGGTTCCCCTCATTTTTCACATCTTCTTCCCTTCTCTCTTTCTGTTATTTTCTTTAGCGAATCGTTCTAGCATTCCTAAATCTAAAAAATGGCTACTTTTGTGAGCACAGCAGTACACCGAGAGTGGTTGGCTATTGACGAATGGGCGAACGTGGAATGGAGGACCAGGGAGCCTCTTGCTTTGGTGAGTGGGAACTCTTTTGATGAATTCAAGACAGTTACGAATGAGTGGATTTTACTGCAGGAGTCATCGCGTCATCGCTCTTCGAGGGTGGTGAACGCTGGTGGTTATGTAAGTAAAATGACTTTTGGCATTCTTTTTTGGTGATTTCCTTTTTTCTTGGATTTTGATGAGGTTTTTCTTTCACAGTCTGATGTTTCTTTGTCGACCATGCATGCCTGCGGGACGGCGGGGCATAAGGATGTCTGGGAGCACCTTTCACCTGTGCTGCATTGGGTGGTATCGTCAACAATCTTTGCGCGGTTGGCGTCTGTGTTAGATGACATACCTCGTTCAACGGTAGTTTTATACGCTTTGGGGGAGAGGTGGTGGGACACTACCCACACCTTCCATTTTGGTTTTGGGAAGATGACTGTGACTCCCATAGACGTGCAACAGCTACTGGGGCTGTATTGTGATGGAAAGAAGATAAAGGTGGATCTCTCTTTTCGGGTGAGGCCGGAGGCGGTGCGGGCAATGCTTGGTGATGTGGGGAGGATAGTATCTGTGGATTCTATCCAGCTGTCCTTGCTGAGGGATGTTTTGCTAGGAGGGGTGATTGACGCAAAGGACGGACTGCAGGTGAGATAGATGGCTCGCTTGTTTATTTTGCTAGTGTTGGGGGGATTTTTGGTGGCATCGAGAAGCGACAGTATCCGTTTATGGTTTTTACCATACTTGAGGATGTTTTCGAACATCCCTCTCTATGATTGGGGAAGCCTGACTTTGGCAAACATTTATTTTTCTCTAGTTGCATTCAGCCGATGCTATCGGCAGTCTTTCACTAGAGCCACGTATCTACTTGAGGTATTCTTTAATTTACATATTTTCCTTTCATGCATTTACTTTTTCCTTATGCGTGTCTTTTGATTCTAGATTCTTGTCTTTGGCAGACGTGGTTCTATGAGGTGATTGGGTGTAATACCCAGCTGATTTCTTTGAAGGATGAGACTGTTAGGAACTTTTACCGATTGTATCGGTGGCAGAAGGCCAATCGGTAGTCGAGGAAGTCTCTCTCTCTGGAGGCGGTGTGTCAGGTCTTGAATGGCCTAACCAGTGATGGGGTAAGACTTTTTTCTTCTTCATTCTTGGTCTTTATGATCTTCGATTCTGTATTGGCTTATATCTGTTGGGGATTTTTTAGGTGACCTTTTACCCTTGGGGGACGGCTGTTCTGGACACGGGGTCGACTGGGGTGAATGAGCAGATGAGGTGTTTGCTAGTGCATGAGTTTGGCCACTCTTGTTATCTCTGAGAGAGGGTGGTTTGATAGATTACTGAGGAAAAGGTGGTGGTGCCACCTGCGAGCCCCTTATATCTATGAGGTGGGAGCGGATGTTGCCAGAGGACACGAGGATTGCGGCGATGATTGGCGAGTCCTATCTTTTCTACACCGATACAGTTGTGTCGTATGATTATATGGACTTCATGATGAGCTGGCTGATGGAGCCTAGCATATATGATGCACTACCCTTCCCTCCTGCGGGTTCGTGTCGGTCAGTGGGGTCTTCCCACAATGGTGGCGGTCCGTCAACATCTGCGATGACGACAACTTCAGAGGTCCCCTTGGTGATGTTGCATACCCCTTCATATAACATTCGGCGGGCTGATGGAGGGATGGTGCCTATATTGCATCATCCCCATGCGATGGACCCCGAGAAGTTGGGCTTGACAAAGGAGGTTCTTCGTCCTTTTGTATATCTTTTTGTTCTTCTCTTTTCCTTCTTTTTGGTTTTTTTAATCTTTTCTGCTTGATACTGATTTTGCCTTTTCTTGCAGCAAGTACGAGTGTCCACCACTTCCTTGAGGGATATTAGGGACTGGATATCTTTGGCGACTACCCATATTTATGACGCGGTTCCTGTTCCTTCTTGCTTGGTGTCATCTGCCTCATCCGAGGAGGAGTCTGGTTCGGGTAGTGGTGGTGCGTCATCTTGCCGCAGGGGAAAGAGAGCGCATCGCAGGGATGGAAGCTCTTAGGAGAGAGAGGGGAAAGGGTAATTGAGTGTGTGTGAGAGAGAGAGAGAGAGAGAGAGAGAGAGAGAGAGAGAGAGAATGTGGGTTTTGGGCTGAGTCCCATTGTTTTTTCTTTTCTTTATTTTCATGCAAAATTGATGTAACACAGAAAAATATCGATGCAATGAATTGGAGTTTTTTATTATCTTCTGTTAATGATGAATGAATGAATGAATGAATGCATATGTGCTTTTCACTTTGCTACTGAGACCGTAAAAAGGAAATATTTTTGGAAGTTTTGAAAGGAAGTTTTATTCACAATCAGGAATTATATAAAGATAAAAAGGGAATTTGAAATTCTGTTTGAGAATATCAATTTTTTTTAGTTTTCTGATTTTGACAAAAGAGGAAAAAGGTAAGTTTCTAAAAATAGGGGGTTGCCGATCGGCAAGCACCTTATCCTGCCTATCGACGGTCAGTCCAGTCTAATCAATCAAGGCTTTGACTGGTACTCTCTTCAACCTTTGGTACTTTGTGGGGCAGGGTTTCCTCTGATTTCTGCAGCGGTTATGTCTTTTGTGAGGGTTTTCAAGTATAAAAGAGGGGTAAGGGTGGAGTGTTTTCATCACACCTTCACATCTTAACTTTCTTATTCTGTGAGATGGCTCTCCCTGGTACTGTTGAGTTTGCCAACTACCTCGAGACTTTGGAGGCGATGTGCTCCTACAACGTCGACTATGATGCTTTTAACATGCATCGAGTCTTTTTATGGCGTAATCGGCCCATAGAATGGAACATGTTGATAGCGGCGGTACAATTTTGGTACCACTAAAACCATGTATTCCGCTTTGTCTTGGAAGAAGTCTGTCCGACTTATGAGGAATTTTTTTCCATGTTGGGAGTAAATCCTATTGTGGCGGTTGCTATACCTGAGTTTTCTCGATGTCCTTGGGAGCTGTTGGTTGGACTTCTCCACATCTTGCCCTCAGTAGGTAGATCCTTGGTTACTAGAGGAATGATTTATCTTTCGGCGGTGCTTCAGTCTATGCATTTGTAGGAGGTTGGTGATGCTAGATATGCCGGAGCCGTCGTTCAGCGCCTAGTTTTGTAATTACTGCTGGTGACTGGGAAACTACTGGTGAATCAATAACTTGCAGCTATTACTCTATGGATGTCCTACCATCACAATCTTGCGGAGGTGATACTGGCAGAGACTGTGAATGGCCTAGATACCTGGCGAGAAGGTCGTTCTGACTTTTTGAGGGGTAGCCCTGTAATGCTGTTCATGTGGTTATCTGAAAGATTCCTTTTGGTGACTCCTCTGGAATATCCTTTGTCAGCTATACCCAACTTCTTTTTACGCCATTTCGTCAGTTTTGGTCTAGATATCGAGAGCTGGGAGAACTGGTTTATGGAGTATGGGGCTCTAAATCTGTACTAGTCAGTGCCTTGGTGGGGACAGCTGCTGCCTATTCTAGAACTAGGAGAATACCCGTATGTTTGGCTGGTTGGTCTCAGACAGACCTCTTTCTATTTCCCTTGGCGGATTCTACACTAATTTGGATGGGAGCAGATTGTGCCACCTCAGACACTAGATTTGTTTTCGGTAGAAGATTTGACAGAGCATCTGTGCATGCATCTTGGCTCATTGTGGGAGATTCGGCGCCCGACGACCCGTCCCTCTCAGTTTGTTTTGTAATGGTTGTGGAGATTATATGAAGTGGTTATAGAGAAGAGTAGTTAGCAAGATGTTGGAAGTGGAGATTGGACAAAGGTGGATTTCCTTATTTGATACCATAGAGGGAGGTGTTGTGGTCTTTTCGAGGTTGGTTCGAGCTTATCGGTCCATGGAGCGTCTGCAGCACTCCATTTAGGCAAGGGAAACTTGGGGACCCCAGGATGTAGATGATGATGGAGCGGGCTCCTCTGGTAGCTGTGGGTAGGAATCTTGGTGAGTTTTTTTTGTAATGGGGAATAAATTTGGGAATTTATTTAGCTTTTTAGGAAGGTGGGGGGAAGGGAGTTATCCGTTCCTTTTTTATGTAATTGTACCGTATCTTCTTATTAGTGAAATAAATAAGTTTTTGATCATCCAACTGTGCCTTTTGATGAATTTTATATTTTGAATTATCTATACCGATCGCTAAGGCATGCATAATCCTTTTATTCAAATATGATTAGGCATAAATTCTTCCTAATTTATCCCTTGATTTAGTTACTTGTAGCACCTCGAACAACGTAATTGAGTTGTATTTATCTCATAATTGTGCTACTGACAGATCCTAATGAGTACACCGAGTTTCTGGTATTTGCAGTGATTTTACAGGTATTTGATGTCAAGAAGCGGAAGAAAGAAACCGAAAGAATCAAGAAAGAAAGAAGGAAAAGTCAAAAGGGCAAAAGTGGAATTTCCACCCAAAATTCAGATGAGGTACCTAACGAGAAGTTGAAGATATCTCATTTACGAGTACATAGGAAGAAATGGTACCTCAATCGGAATCCCGGAAGAAAAGTTATGAGCAGTGAAAGTTGAGCCAAAAAGACAAATAGACGGACCGGTCCGGGCTTCGAGATTTGCAAACCCTATCTCTTCCTAAAAAGACTCCTAGTACAGCTGAACTCCGAAATTGTTGTAGGGTATAAAAACCCGATTTATTATTGTTATTGAGACGGAGAATTAGTAGGATTTTTCCTCTCCTTTTCCAGAAACCCTAGTTTAGCTAACAATTGCAGTTTTAATTCAAAGGTTGAAGATTTATTCAGTGATTTTTGTGAGTACCAGTTTCATTCATTTGTTACACTTATTGCTTGGGTAATTTTAGTAAGTATTTCTTATTTCTAATTCTTTTCTACATCTAATTACCATTTTCCTTAGATTAATTATGAATTCCTACACATCAATCATTGTTTTCATTAAATTCAACATGTTAGGCTAGATTTGCCAAGGCCGGGGTACATGAACCTAGCCTGATGTGTTAGTGTGTGTTTGTATAAAATTAATCCGATGAATTTAGTGATTGATTATGATCGTATTGCGTAGTTACACAATAATTGTAGATCTTTATATCTCGTTTGCCTCTGGGTACTCATGATGATTTAGAGTGCAATTTGAGTGTCACTATCGCGATGCGGATTTGCTCATCCTCAGATTAGGTATGACGCGGGCTTGAACCTCGTATACATAATTCTTGGGAGTACTAAATTATGGGTCAGATCAATCAGATAAATTTATGATTAATATTATCACTGCACTACACTAAGGCTGGGGGATTGTATTCCCGTCCTATTTTTCTCATCATTTAAACAAAAAGTTTCAAATCATCATTCATTCTTAATTTCGCTAGATTAGTATAGTTGCATTTTTTTATAATTTCATATTTGCATTTAGTTATAATCATTCCCAAAATCAAAAAAAAATTTCCTTTTCTTTTTAGAGTCAAAGTTAGGGTCTCTCCGTCTCTTCCCGTCGTCACAACTCTGTTGTCCTTTTTCCCTGAGGATCGATACCCGACTTACAGGGATTATTACTTGAGCGACAGGCTTGCACTTGAGCCTAGAGTGAACGCATTTCTGAGACACATTTTCAGTCGCGTTAAATTTTCGGCACCGTTGCCGGGGAACTAGGTAGACTTAGGATTAGATCGAGTCAATCCAAAGCTTTGACAAAAAATCTCCAAAAATCCAAAAAACATATAAAAAAAATTTCAAAAAGCACAAAAAGATTCACCACCATCTCTCACAAGCTTTTAATGCAAAATCCCACTCCCCATAATACTCCAACCAGCATTCACGAAAATCCGATAGTTGAGTATAACCCAGATAGTCCCCACACTCCAAACGCCCCACAAGTCGGGATCCCGCCTCCCACACCTTCACACTCAATCTCTAATAACACTCCGTTTTCCTTCTTAGGACACACGTCCAAGCACTCCCAGTGAGAGCTCCGAGTTGTTAAGTGAGAGAGAGATGTCGCAACACATTAGTGCACCCACCGGTGAGGAAGAGCCCTCATACCGCCCGCTGAGAGAATTTCTATATCCCGAGCACACTGTCACTCAGGGATGCATTATACTCCCGTATAATGCCGGGCAATTCCGTTTCAAAAATGGAATGATCCAGATGCTACCACATTACCACGGTATGGATTCTGAAAAAGACATACCTCCATATTAGGGAATTTGAGGATGTGTGCGATACGCTCAATGATCAAACCTGCACCCAAGAGGTGATCCGCCTCAAACTCTTCCCTTTCTCGCTCAAAGATAAAGCTAAGACCTGGCTATGGTCTTTACCTCCGAGATCGATTCCATCTTGGAATGAGTTATAATCGAGATTTCTCAAGAAATTCTTCTCGCCACATCGAACAATTTCCATAAAGGCTCAAATTCAATCGTTCAGACAATCTGAAAATGAGCCATTTCATCGATGTCATGAGCGTTTCAATGAGTTAGTTACTTCATGCCCCCATCACGGATTTGATGCAGCGCAAATCATCTCCTTTCTCTATAATGGGTTGAATCTGAATTCTAAGCAACTTGTTGAAACCATGGGAAGTGGTCCCTTTGTCGACTTAGACGCCCAAGATGCGGAGCTTCATTTTAGGTATGTCGCCGAGACTACCCAATCCTGGGATACCTCCGACCCTAATGCTCAAAATTGAAATCGTCAAGTGACCACCACTCTGTCAGCGTCCGGCCTATATCATGTAGAAAAGAATTCTATAGCAGACAGTCGGATTGATACACTTGAGAAAGAGATGCGAGACCTACGAGGGATATGTGGGAGAGGATTAACTGGATCCATACCGAACCCCGTCGAGAAGGTGTGTGCTATTTATGAGGCGGGCCATTCAACTGAGGAATGTTCGATGATACCCGCCTACAAAGTAATGCTTTAGGAGCAAGTTAGTGGTATAGGAGGATTTAAGGGTAATTTCGGTGCCCCGCACGGAAATTCCTACAACCCTACATGGAAAAATCATCTCGGTTTTAGTTATGGGCAACAACATGCCGCAATGAACCCTCCTTCGCATGTTGCCCCTTCTCCACCATAACATTTTCAATAAGCCCCACACATGTAAGGACATGTGCAAGCACCACCACCTCAAGGAAATTATATCCCGCCACAGCGGAGAACTCTCGAGGATACCATGAATCAATTCATCGCAAGCCAGACCGAAACCAATGCCAAATATGATCGTCAGATTGGCGACATAAATGCAAATCTATAAAAAATACAATCCTCATTGACTGTTCAAGAGAAGGGCAAGTTTCCTTCCCAAGGACAAAGACCTCCCCAAGGTCAAACTAGTGTTATCTCCACCTCCACTGAACATCAGGAGCAATGTCAAGCTGTGACCACTCTTCGTAGTGGGAGAGTCGTTGATTTATCACCTCCCCCATGCGACACAATGAAAGACAAGGAGATTTCGCCTGGCACGAAAGAGGCCGAAGATGTCCCCTTGAATGAGAGTGACCAAGAAGATGCTAGTAAGCCAGAGGTAGTAGTGAAACCGCCCTCCGCGGCACCGTTTCCTCAAAGGTTGATTCCCTCCCATAGAGGAAACCCACGTGAAGACGTGCTAGAAGTGCTAAAGCAGGTCAAGCTGAATTTACCTTTTCTTGATGCCATTAAGCAAATTCCAGCTTATGGAAAAGTCATCAAAGATTTGTTGACAGTAAAGAGGAAGATGAAGGTAAAGAAAAACGTCTTTCTAGCCCAAAACATGAGCTCCATTCTACTAAATGATCTCCCACCTAAATTCAAAGATCCCGGTGCACCCACCAAATCCTGCATCATTGGACAGAATGAAATCGAAAAGGCCTTACTTGACTTGGGAGCAAGCGTTAATATCCTCCCTTACTCAATCTATAGGCAACTAGACTTGGGCGACCTCAAGCCCATAAAGGTCACTCTGCAATTAGCGGATCGAACAGTGAAGATTCCACGAGGCATAGTCGAGGACGTGATCGTCCAAGTTGATACTTTCTACTTCCCGATAGACTTTGTCATTTGGGACACGGAGCCCTCCTTCAACTCAAGTAACCATGTTCCCATCATCCTTGGGCATCCATTCTTAGCTACAGCTAACGCAATCATCAATACTAGGAATGGGCGAATTCAACTCACATTTGGGAACACGACCTTGGACACAAACATCTTCCACATAACCCAAAATGCAGGGGAGGAAGATGATATTCACTCGGTGAGCCACATAGATGAGATAGTAGAGGAGTACTTTAAGGAGAATTACTGTGGAGACGTTTTAGAGTCCTGTTTAGCGGCGAGATACGAGAGTGAGGGGACGTACATCGACTTCGTGTGGGAGGTTGGAGAGTTGAGAGAGCTACTCGATGAGGGTGCGTCGGACGAGGACGTGAGAGAGGTTAATTGGGTTTCTAGATTCGAGGAATTACCTCCGAGGGATACACACATGGTTCCCTCCAGTGAAAAATTTCCAACCGTCGAATTAAAAAAACTCCCCTCCCATATTATATATGCCTACCTAGGAGAGGATGAGACATTTCTCGTTGTTATCTCCTCTAGCCTAAATGAAGGGCATGAGGGTAAATTATTGAAAATTCTGAGGAAGCACCAAAGTGCTTTTGGTTGGTGCATTGCTGATTTGAAGGGGATAAGTCCTTTAATTTTCACTCATAAGATCCATCTCGAAAAGGATGTTAAACCCTCTAGAGAAATGAAAAAAAGACTGAATCCCAACATGAAAGAAGTTGTGAGAATCGAAATTATCAAATTATTGGATTTCGAAATCATTTACCCAATTTCGGATAGCAAGTGGGTAAGCCCTATTCAAGTCGTCCCGAAGAAGTCGGGTATGACTGTGATTGAGAATACCAAGGGAGAGCTAGTTCCCCAACGTACCACCACCGGGTGGCGCGTTTGCATTGATTACCAGAAACTTATTGCGGGAACTAGGAAAGACCATTTCCCCTTGCCATTTATTGATCAAATTCTTGAAAGAGTGGCGGTCCACCCTTACTATTGCTTCCTTGATGGTTATTCCGAATATAACCAAATTGAGGTAGATATACTTGACCAGGAGAAGACGACCTTCACTTGCCCTTTTGGTACGTTTGCCTACAAACGTATGCCATTTGGCTTGTGTAATGCACCCGCGACCGTTCAAAGGTGCATGTTGAGCTTATTTAGCGACATGGTCGAGAGAGGACTCGAAGTGCTCATGGATGACTTCAGCATTTTTGGCACCTCTTTCGATCATTGTTTAGAAAAGCTGGAAAAAGTACTTACCCGATGTGTGGAAAAGAACTTAGTGCTGAATTGGGAGAAGTGCCATTTCATGGTCACCGAGGGAATAGTTCTTGGCCACATAGTATCATCCAAAGGAATAGAGGTTGATAGGGAAAAGATATATGTCATAGCTGATCTTCCCCCACCAAAATCGCTGAAGGACGTGCGCTCATTCTTGGGCCATGCGGGGTTTTATCGAAGGTTCATTAAGGACTTTAGCGCCATCTCTAGGCCCTTAAGCAACCTACTCATGAAGGACACCCCATTCGAGTGGACGGAAGCATGCCAAAGCTCTTTTGAAAAATTGAAAAACATGCTTGTGTCCGTTCCCATCATGCAAGTTCCGGATTGGTTCTTACCATTCGAACTTATGTGTGATGCAAGTGATTATGCGATCGGGGATGTTTTGGGCCAACGAAAAGATAATCAAGCTCATGTCATCTATTACGCTAGCCGGACTCTTACCAGACCTCAACTCAACTACTCTACCACGGAGAAGGAGTTTCTAGCGGTAGTCTTTGCCCTTGATAAATTACGTTCATATCTTATTGGTTCTCCTATTACTGTCTTCACCGACTACGCGACTTTGAAATACCTACTTACAAAGAAAGATGCCAAGGCGCGCCTCATAAGGTGCATCCTACTCCTACAAGAGTTCAATCTCTCCATCAAAGATAAAAAGGAGTAGAAAACGTCGTTGCTGACCATTTATCTCGTCTTTCATCCGACATACTTAGTGATCCCATACCCATAGACGAATACTTTCTGGATGAACAACTTTTTGCAACCTCTTCGTATCCCTGGTTTGCGGATATAATAAACTATCTTGTCACGGGATCCATCCCTCCCGAATGGACACCGCAAGATAAGAAGATGTTTATTACTTGGTCGCGTGTGTTCTTCTATGATGATCCTATCCTTTTTAAATATTGCGCCGACCAAATCATCCGAGGATGTGTACTGTATGACGAAAACTCGAAACTCAAATAATTTTGTCATTCGGAAGCTTGTGGAGGCCACTTTTTAACAAAAAAGATGGACGCAAAGATTCTGCAATGCGGCCTCTATTGGCCCACAATCTTCCGGGATGTGAACGATGCTTGCAAATCATGCAATAGGTTCCAACGAATGGGATCCATTACTCGAATAGACATGATGCCTCTTACCCCCATACTCGTCATTGAGATATTCGACTGTTGGGGTATTGACTTCATGGGACCCTTCCCCCGTCCTTTGGTTTCATATATATCCTTGTTGCAGTAGACTACGTTTCTAAATGGGTGGAAGCTATAGCTACCAAGAAAAATGACAACAAAGTGGTGATAAAGTTCCTTCAGGAACACATACTTTCCTGCTTCGGTGCACCAAAAACAATAATTAGCGATAATGGCACCCACTTTTGCAATAGGCCATTCGCGAAGCTCATGAGAAAGTATGGTGTCATTCACAAGGTAGGGACGACTTATCACCCACAAACGAATGTGCAGGCCGAACTCGCGAATTGAGAAATCAAAAACATTCTCGAAAATACCGTCAATCCTACCCGAAAAGATTGGTCACTTAGGTTGAACGATTCGCTATGGGCCTATCGTACCGCATTTAAGAATCAACTCGGCATGTCCCCTTTCCGCTTTGTATATGGCAAACCTTGCCATCTTCCCGTTGAGCTCGAACACAAAGCATATTGGGCGATTAAGCAATTGAATTATGCCATGGACAAGGCCGGTGAAGCCCGCAAGCTTCAATTGAATGAGTTAGAAAAATTACACGATGATGCGTATGAGAATGCCAAAATTTCGAAAGAGAAGATGAAACTCGCTCATGATAGCATCATTCGATGAAAAGAGTTTCTCCTCATTCAAAAAGTTCTCCTCAACAATTCTCGACTTCACCTCTTTCCGGGCAAATTGCGGTCACGATGGTCTGGGCCGTTCGTTGTGAAGAATGTTTTCCCCCATGGAGTTGTTGAATTGGACGATTTAAAGGGTGGAAATACATTCAAAGTGAATGGACAACACCTAAAGCCATATCTAGAGGCGTGTGCAGAAGAAGTCGACACCGTATGGTTGTCGAACCCCATTTACGGGGTTGAGTGAGCTGTTGCAGCAAGGTCGTCGCACCCCTGACGCGAATGGGGTGGGAATCGTGTGTGTTGAGAGTCGTGTGTGTTGAGAGTCATTAGGACTAGGTTCAATCGGGGAAAGCATCCGTGTGTTTCGGGAATTTTGAGTCAAAGGGTGTTGACAAGTGAAATCGAGAGGGTTTTTAGTCCAGTTGGATAGAGAATATGTCGGGAAAGTGAATTTTTTTAAAAAAGAGAGCTCAAAATCAAGTTAGGAGAATTCCAGCCCAAAAGCCCTGGGGCAGACCGGTTCCTTTTTTAAGGCGGACCGGTCCGACCCCGGACCGGTTCCTTTTATTTTAAAAGGAATTGGTCCGCCTGGAGAAGTGTTGAAAAGTCAAAGGCCCGGACCAGTCCGGCCCTACCCCGAACCGGTCCGCCTTCTGCAAATTTGTCTTCTCCCCTTCCCAAGATTCACCCCCCTTTCCCCCCAATCCCATTAATTCCCTCCAATCCATTCTCCCTCTTCCTAACCCCAACCTTTCCCTCCCAAATCCATCCCCTTTTCCCTCCAAAACCCTTCCCTCCAAAACCAACCCCTCCCCTCACCCTTTCCACTATAAATACACCCCCAAACCCTCCCCTTCTCCTCACACCTTCAAACCAAATACTCTCTTCTTCCTCTCTAGTGTTTCAAGCAATAAATCCCTACTGTTTCTATGGCTCCCCGCGTTGTCCCCACCAAATATGACTCCACCGTGATCCAACCCTCCGATCACGACGAATTACGCTCCCGCCAAGAGGAGCGGTGGTGCACTCAATACTTCGGTTTGGGCCGCAAACTCCATATGGAGCGCGCTGTCCAATGGGAAGCCCTTCCCAACTCCGTCACCGCCATATTCATGGCTCGGGGCTGGTGCTGATTCCTCAACCAACCTCACGAAGCGGTTTGGGCAACCGAAGTCCTCTCATTCTATGGTACCCTCATTCGGACGGGCCAATTCGAGGCCGAAGCTTTCATGGATGGGACTCCCATTCCATTTTACTTGGCCCGTCTCACGGCCAAGTTGGCCGAGTTTGACGTCCCAGATGTCCAAGAATTTACATATCCCCAAAACGTCCCCCCGATCGACAAGGATATCATTATGGCCTGAATTGCACCAAATGTAGCTTGGACGGGGCAAATTGTCGTCGTTGGACCCCTAAACGAGAAGGCGCGCCTCACATTTCAGATTGTGTGCGCCAACATATTGCAATCGTCCAACGATTCCGCCATGCGGACTCGGCAAGCTACTTTGACATATCATCTCTTCGATCCCCAAACTTCCATCCATTTGGGCCGCACTTTATACGCGGACATCATTAACGCGTCCTTGGATGAGAAGGGCATCGTCCCACTTCCTTATGCCCGATTGATCACTTCCATCATTAAGGATGATGGCATAGCGGCGCCGAGCGACCATACACGCCTACCCATTCCTTTAGGACAAGGGACCTGCACCAAAAGCGCCAAACAGCTAGCTTTCCTCCGGGCTAGGTGGGGTGATGATGTTGAAGAGGAGGCTGCCTCGAGCGAGAGTGAGGACGAAGCATGGCCATTCGGTGAGGATGTCGAGATGGGAGATCTCGGCGCAGACGTGGAGTCGGCGGACGAGGAGGATGAACCAGATTTCGAGTGGGCGGGCACGGACCTATCCGCGCGTATGTCGGCACTTGAAACAAACTTCAACAACTTTCAGACCAACTACGAGCGCGACATAAGCATCGTTCTCCGCTTCCAAGCGAACATCTATAGGCGCATAGCGGATCCTAATGAGCCACTACCTTCTTACTAGCATAACCCTTATGACCCCAGAGCGCCCGGTTCCTCCCATCCCCCACCCCGGTGAAGCTCTATATGGTGTTGGCAGCTTTTTATTTTTCTTCCTGTTCACGTTGCATGCTTTTTCCTGCACATGTAATGCAGTCATGTTGTAATAAAAACTGCATTTTCTCTATTTTTTGTTTTATTTATCGCACTCATTATTTTTCCTTATTTAGATTTTAGTCCTTTTTGCTTGAGGACAATGCAAAAGTCTAAGTTAGGGCGGTTCACAAGTGCGTATCTCTAAAACTTCACAAATTTTCAAAAATGCCCAGAAATTTCCAAAAAAATCATAAAATTTTGAAAAATCCAAAAATATTTTTATTCAAAATAAATAAAAATTGGAATTCAAAATTTTCAAAAATATCATTAAAAGTTGGTTTAAAGTCTCAAGTTGTAAACATTCAACAAACACAAAGCCGAAATTGACCAAAGATGGACATTGAGCAAAAATTGACGACTTAGCGAATAAGTGTGGAGATTAACAAACCCGGTGAGATTCGAGCCTATCAATTTTTGCGAGTTTTTAAATCAATCTGAGTTATTTGTTAACTCAAAATTCTTTCCAGCACCTATAAAGTTGTCATGGATCTCAATCCATTCATTTTGATCGGTTTTGAAAAATGTGTGTAATATTACCTTGAAAAACATGCCAAATTAATCTCTAAACGTAAATTCATCTCGAAACGCATATGGTAACGCAGTTGGCATTTTGGACAATGAAGTAGGCCATCGTTTGTTACCTAAAAATATTGGCCATAAAAAGTTGTGAAAAAAATCATCCCTTTTGTAACCCATATTTGAGCCGAATATTTTTTACTTTCGTTTGACAACTCGAAAAACCCAAATAGCCCGGAATCGTGAAAAATGGAAAAATTCAGAATTTAAGTCCAAAAAGTGCATATAAAGGGGCAAGAAAAAATAGATATGCTCAGCAAAAATAGCAAGAAAATAAAAGAAGTGAAAAATAGAGAAATTGAGAAAAAGAAGAAGAAAGTGAGCAATAGCCCGGAAAAAGCACAAATGGACATCACTAATAATTTTTCCAATTCCAACCTCCCTATAATTGTCATTTTACCTAATATACCTTAAAACCCGAAAAAGTCCTAACCGAGTCTAAATTGCAAAATTGGTTACCGCGTGGAGAGCTAATACACCAAAAGATAATAAGGGAGATTAAGTACGCGGAAAAAGAAGTAATGTTCCCGTTTTTAAAACCGTAATCCATTGATGAGATCCTTTCACAATGACATTTCCATCTTTCTACTTGTATGCGTGATTTTTCTTCCATTACATTTACTCTTTATATCGCGCATACCGAGAGAATAGCCACAATCCGAGAGATTCGTTTGTGAGAGCATGCCGTGAGAAATTGAAATCAAAATGAATTTTCGAATAAGTAACGTAATGATCAATCGGTGGAAATTTGCGATTAAATTTTTGGCTTTGCACACACGCACTATGATTTGAGACTGTTGAGCATAACTTGCTGATGGCTATTTTCTGGAAAAGTTTGAATTGAATTTTTGCGTATTTTGAATTTTCTTTCAGTCGAATTTTGTGGGTATATTCTCTGCAAACCCGCACGAGACAACACTCGTCCTACTAGGGTAACCTAGGGGTTTAAAGGCTTGTTGCATACGCTAAATGAAATCGCTCGCCCGCAAAAAAGGTATTTTATCCCAATAAATGATTTTCAAGAGTTGAGCCTTGCTAGTATTCTTTTACATTGCTCGGGACGCGCAAAGTTCTAAGTTAGGGGGGTTTGATTAGCCATAAATTCTTCCTAATTTATCCCTTCATTTAGTTACTTATAGCACCTCGGATAACTTAATTGAGTTGGATTTATCTCATAATCGTGCTACTAACTGATGCTAATGAGTACACCGAGTTTGTTCTATTTTATAGTGATTTTACAGGTATTTGATGTCAAGAAATGGAAGAAAGAAACCGGAAGAATCAAGAAAGAAAGAAGGAAAAGTCAAAAGGGAAAAAGTGGAATTTCCACCCGGAATTCAGATGAGGTACCTAAAGAGAAGTTGAAGACATCTCATTTACGAGTACATAGGAAGAAACGGCACCTCAATCGGAATCTCGGAACAAAAGTTATGAGCAGTCAAAGTTGAGCTAAAAAGTCAAATAGACGGACCGGTCCGCCCCTACCCCGGACCGGTCCACTTTTGCCAAACTCTAGAAGGCCCCGAACCACAAGAAAACCGAAGAAGGAAAAATAAAAAGGAACCAGTCCGCCCCAAAATAAAAGAACCGATCCGCTTTGGAGGCAGACTGGTCCGTCTAAGGCCTGGACCGGTCCGAGCTTCGAGATTTGCAAATCCTATCTCTTCCTAAAAAGACTCCTAGTGCATATGAACTCCGGAATTGTTGTAGGGTATAAAAACCCGATTTATTATTATTATTGAGACGGAGAATTAGTAGGATTTTCCCTCTCCTTTTCTAGAAACCCTAGTTTAAGTAACAATTGCAGTTTTAATTCAAAGGTTGAAGATTTATTCAATTATTTTTGTGAGTACCAGTTTCATTCATTTGTTACACTTATTGCTTGGGTAATTTTAGTATGTATTTCTTATTTCTAATTCTTTTCTACATCTAATTACCATTTTCCTTAGATTAATTATGAATTCCTGCACATCAATCATTGTTTTCATTAAATTCAATATGTTAGGCTAGATTTGCCAAGGCCGGGGTACATGAACCCATCCTGATGTGTTAGTGTGTGTGTATATAATTAATCCGATGAATTTAGTGGTTGATTATGATCGTATTGCGTAGTTACACAATAATTGTAGATCTTTATATCTCGTTTGCCTCTGGGTACTCGTGATGATTTAGAGTGCAATTTGAGTGTCACTATCGCGATACTGATTTACTCATCATCAGATTAGGTATGACGCGGGCTTGAACCTCGTATACATAATGCTTGGGAGTAATAAATTCCGGGTCAGATCAATCAGATCAATTTATGATTAATATTATCACTGCACTACACTAGGGTTGGGGTATTGTAATCCCGTCCTATTTTTCTCATCATTTATACAAGAAGTTTTAAATCATCATTCATTCTTAATTTCGGTAGATTGGTATAGTTGCATTTTTTTATAATTTCACATTTGCATTTAGTTATAATCATTCCCAAAATCAAATCAATTTGTCCTTTTCTTTTTAGAGTCAAAGTTAGGGTCTCTCCGTCTCTTCCCGTCGTCACAACTCTGTTGTCCTTTTTCCCTGAGGATCGATACCCGACTTACAGGGATTCTTACTTGAGCGACAGGCTTGCACTTGAGCCTAGAGTGAACGCATTTCTGAGACACATTTTCAGTTGCGTCAAAATACATGCTAGAATGAACTATCGTTCTCGGAGATAAGAAAAGAATAGTTTTTTTATGAAAAAGAAAGGGCCGTGCTCATGTAAGATGTATGAGCTGCCTACATACCTCTGGGGGTTTTTGAAAATTTTTAGTTTGTTTGAAAATGGTTTTTTGCAGAGGATCAGACCCACTTAGTTTTGGGTAGAGGGAAATGAAATTGTTTTTTAGAATAAAAGGGAGATGAGAAGATTCGTAGCTTGCTGAGATTTAGGACTAGGGATAATTTTTTTGGAGATGGTCCAGATTGATTGGACGAGCCATCTTATTTCCATCTAGGTCGGTGAGCATGGCTGCACCGCCGGACAAGATCTTCTTCACAATGTATGGGCCGCTCCAATTGGGCTTGCATTTCCCTTTGGGATCCCAGATGAGATCTACTATTTATTTGAGGGCTAGATGCCACTCTAGGACACCGCAATCCTTGAATCTCTTATTGAATGATCGTGCTATACAATGATGGTACCCTTGTATGTAGTATAGAGATTTTAATCTCCATTCGTCTAGGAGGGTCAACTTGTCAATACGGCTTTGGTACCAGTCTTTTTTGCTGACCTTGCTTTCAAACATAATGCACAACGAGGGTATTTATAGCTCTATGGGAAGGACTTCTTCCATGCCGTAGACTAGAGAGTATCGGGTATCCCCAGTAAAGGTTCAGATTGAGGTTCGGTAGTCCTAGAGGGCGTAAGGGATTCAATCATCCCATTCTCAACAGTTTTTGGTCATCTTACTGATGATGATTTTGAGGTTTTTATTGGCAGTCTCGACTGCACCATTGGTTTGAGGTTGGTAGGGAGAAGATTTGTGTCTCTGAATCCCATGCTCGTTGATAACTTTTGTGACTTCTGTCTAAAAATGCAACTCGTTATCTGACACTAGCTCACGCGGGACACCATATCGGTAGATGATGTTTTTCTTGATGAATTTAGCCACTTTCTTAGCGTTTTTGGACTGCGTGTGACTCAGCTTCGACCCATTTGGTGAAGTAATGAATGGCAACTAGGATGAATTCATACTCGTTGGAGGCCTTGGGTGTAACCTTCCCTATAATGTCAATGCCCCAGGTGGAGAACGACCAGGGAGAAGTCATGTTATACAATTCACTCAGAGGCAGGTGTTGAAGGTTGGAGAACTATTGGCATTTGAGGCATCTTCGGACATAGGAGGTGCAATCCTGGATTATGGTGGTCTAGTAGTAACCTCGTCGTATGATATTCTTGGCAAGCATGTGACCATTCATGTGGGCCCGAATTCCCCGCTGTGGATTCTCTACATTACCTCTTTAATGTCAGCCCCTGCGATGCAGTGTAGATGGGTTCCGTCAAAGTTTCTCTTGAACAGTGCTTTGTGATAAATGATGTATTGGGCGCCCAGTCTTCGGAGGGTTACTCGGTATTTCTTATTGGAACCCTTGGGATACTTACCATGCTTGAGGATGTTCCAGATATCATAGTACCAGTAATTGCCTAACTCGGGATCTTCTGTGGTGATGAGCTCAATATAGTAGCAATGGGTTTGTTTATAATGCTTTTGAACTAAGAAGGGGGACATTATTATTCCTTCGAGCATGTCGACTATGGAGGCTAGGGTAGTAAGGGCATTGGCTAGGTTATTTTTTTGCGGTAATGGAAGGTGATGTCAGTGAATTGAGAAACTAGTTCTTCTAAGTGGGCATGGAAGGGTTGGAGTTTCCCATCCTTGACTTTACATTTTTAAGCACTTGACCAATGTTGAGGGAAGAATCCCCGTAGAAATCTAGGCATTAAATTCCTTTCTTAAGAGCAACTTTGAGACCTACCGTACACGCCTCGTATTCATTCATGTTATTGGTGCATGGGAAATCCAATTTGATAACGATGGGAGTGTGGGAGGCATCTAGGGCGATCAGAAGTATCCCTTGCCATATCCCTTTTTATTATCAGTTCCATCGAAGAACATTTGCCATCAAAGGTCGTCTTGAGCATCACAGAGGATGTTTTCATCTGGGAATTTGGAGATCCAGTCATTAGCTTCTTCTGTGGGGTAGTTAGCGAGGTAGTCAGAGATAGCTCTTCCTTTCATGGCTTTCTACGTAACGTACACGATATCAAACTCAACTACAAGCATCAACCATTGAGCCATTCGGCTAGATAAGGCGGGTTTCTCAAGCAGGTACTTGATGGGGTCCATTCGGGATACAAGTTTGATGGGGAAGGTGAGCATGTAGTTTCGCAACTTTTGGATGACCCAGACAAGTGCGATGAATGCTTTTTCCAAATCAGTGTGGTTGACTTCATAGCCATCCAATTTGCGATAGGCATAATAGATGGATCTTTCTTTGCGAGAATATTCAAGGTATTGGGATAGCAAATCCCCAGCTGCAGTGTCGGTTATAGTTAGGTATAGAAGCAAGGGGATATCAGGCTGTGTGGTGGCATGAGTACCGGAGTTTGGGTTATATATTGTTTCATTCGGCCAAAAGATTCTTAGAAGGCTTCATTCCAAACCTTGGTTGAATCCTTTCGGAGGAGTTTGAAAATAGGTTCGCAGATGGAGGTTAGCTGGCTGATGAACGGGCTGATGTATTGCAATTTCCCAACGAATCCACAAACTTCTTTCTCTATTCGGGGAGGTGGAATTTCAAGTATGGATTTCATCTTGGAAGGATATACTTCTATACCTTTCTCACTGACCATGAATCCCAAGAGTTTCCGCTTTATAACGCCGAAGACACATTTCTATGGATTGAGCCCCATCTGATACCATCGCAGTCGTTCGAAAAACTTTCGGAGGGTGGGAACATGACCTTATCTAGTTTTCTATTTGATAATCATATCATCCAAGTAGACCTAGACTTTTTTGTGAATTAGATCATGTAGGATGGTTGTGGTAGCCCTCTGGTAGGTAGCCCCATCATTCTTGAGACCAAATGGCATAACAGTGTAGCAAAAGGTTCCCCATGGGGTGATGAACGCGGTTTTTTTTGTGATCTGGGTGCATTTTGATTTGGTTGTACTGGAAAAACCCATCAACAAATGACTTGAGAGCATGATTGGCTGTGTTGTCCACGATCATGTCGATATTGGGTAATGGGTAATAATCCTTTGGAAAGGCTTTGTTCAAGTCCCGGTAGTCTACACACATCTGAACTTTCCCTCCTAATTTTGGCACATGCACTATGTTGGCTAGCCACGTGGGGTATTCGATCACACGAATATAGACCACATTCAGCTATTTGACCACTACTTCTTTGGCCTTGAGCGACCATTCGGTGCGGAGCTTTCTCAATTTATGTTCAATCGTCTTGTAATCTGAAAGAGTGGGAATCTCATGTTGAGCTATTTCAGGATCAATACCAAGCATATCATCAAAGGACCATGCAAAGACATCCAAGAATTCCTTCAGTAATTCTTCAAGTTGTGCGCACTCATGCTCGTCGAGGGTAGCCCCTATCCTAATTTGACGCAGTTGGCTACTAGAATCGAGGTTAACAATAATAGTATCTTCTTCATTAACTCAAATGAGGTTATGTTGTTTGTTATTAACCTTATTTAGATCAGTTAAGAATTGTTCATTTACAAAATCATCATCATCAAAAGTTTGATTACAATCTAAACAATCAATGTGAGGCACAACAAGATACTCAAAATCTTCGTTTTATTTCATTGATAGGAAAAACAACATTGAGAAGCTCATCAAAAGAGGTATCGATTACATTTGCACAAGGATAGACAATAAAATAATATATTGGGTAAACATTTGGGTTAGGTGGAATTTCAACAGGTAGAACCGGCATAGCAAGCCAGTTGAGGAGAGGTGTACCCGCATCTTTAATCAGGTGGGTTGGATCTAGTGATGTAGTGCCTGAATGAACCATGCAGAGTGTCATCCCTAGTGTCTGCAAGCCAAACGAATCCTCAGAATCACTTCCCTGGGAATCTAAGGTGTCTTTGATTAGTGGTTATACAGTGTGTTGGGAATTTTCGGCCCATGGGTAGATGTCTTGAAAAAAAATCTCCATTCTTGGCTTTATCTTCTTGTCTATATGGTCATACCACGGTTCTGGAAAGCCACAAAAGGGGAAGTCTTCACCTTCTTTGATGAATCATCCATTCAAGGAATCACCTGGGATAGTGTGGATGCAATTTAATCTTCTCTTTGGTCGAGACTGGTGGATCACTCTGTGCTCTTGTTCTGATGGTTGATACCCCAAACCACAAGGAGGGAAATCTGTCTTCAGTTCAATGGGTTTAATTATCCCTTGATGTCATTATCCTAGCCCTAGTCCGGTCATGAAGTGCATGTTTCTGAACATCTGAATCACATTAATGTTGCCATGAGGTTCGTATTCTGGAGAAATTCTTTCTCTAAAATTGTCCCCCGTCGGGAGTAAAAGTGGCTTAACTCGGAATCCTGATAGGATCATATCATTTTACCCGTGTTGTATCTCAAGGATTGGATTACTGGTACTCGCACCCTTAATATTGTCATCGTCGCCCAAAATGGTGATGACTCATCCGTCGGCGAAGAAATTTAATTTCTGATGGAGTGAGGAAGACATAACCTTGATATTGTGGAGCCAAGGTCGTCCGAGCAATAGGTTGAAATAAGGTGGGATGTCAATAACTTGGAATTCAATGACAGGGTTTATAGGTCCAGCCCCTATTACAAGTTTTATGGATCCCATCACCTCCCGACAGGTATTATCATAGGCACGTACTGCAGCGGAGGTTAGAGCGAGGTCACTTTCCTTCAGTCCTAAGCATTTGAAGGTTCTTAATGGGCAGAAATTAAAGGCAGACCCATTATCGATAAGAGAGTGTGGTACGATCTTCCCCATATCTTCGACAGAGATGTTAAGTGCATGATTGTGGTTTGGCCCAATTATGGGGATTTCTTCTTCGGATAAGGATAGCATTCGGGTAGAGGTCAGGGATCCGACTAAATTTATCGCTTCTTCTGGTGTGGTGGAAGGAGGAACTGTGGGTCCAGTGAGTAATTTGATCAAAGCATTTTTGTGTAGCTGGGAAGACATGAAAATCCCCCATAAAGTGATATTATCTTGAGATTTATTCAGTTGATCGAGGATCTTGCTTTCCTTGAGGGTCATTTCTGGCATAGGAAGGTTTTCAACGCCCTTCATTTTATCATTAGCTGGTAGTGGGCTAAGGATTTGGTAATGCCCCCCTGATCTGGTCATGTGATTTACTGAAGAATGGAAGAACATGAACCCTATTTCTTCATCGAACTCGGGTTGTTCTGTCACCTTATTTATTTTTCCAAGGATTTCCTCAAATGATATCATCCCACCTATGTCGGCTATTGGGACAATTTTCTCTGAAGCTTGCCTTTTATTTGAATCTTCCAATTCTTCCCCCCATCCGATGGCAACAATTCTGAATTTCCATGTAAAGTCAATGCACTCCATAACTTCAATGGCTTCTGCATACAAGTCTTCCCATTCTGTGGGGATAAGTAAGGGTGAAGGGACCATGCATCCTTGTAGCTTCAGAATATCAAGTAACTCGGTCATACTGCAAATATCGTTGGTTTGCCTTAATGATTATGCCATGATCTGGATAACATCATCTAGGTTGACTTCATCGATTGGAACTACCTAATTAACTGACTCTCGGGCCCATTTTTGTGCTTCCAAAAATAGCGTACTAAACCTTTGGTAATCAATGATCATCTGTGGGGGCAATTTCAGCCCGAACTCCAGGAGTTGGTTTAACACTTATGATAATTCCATAATTCCATTTTTAGAACGGGCACGGACAATGATGCATGCTCTGGTAAGGAGTGACAATGCTTGATCAGCGAGGCTAACAGGGTGTAGGAGGAAATATGGGTAAGTTTGGAGAGGTTTGGGAGAGTATATGGGTGTGATTTGAGTTGAGGGGTCAAATTCTGGGCTCTGTTTTAAGAATATGGCATCGGCATGATTTGTGAGTGGGCTGTGAGTAGTGTTTGGCTTGGGATTGGCTGGTGGGAGCAATGGTACCCCAGTCAATTACACCTTGAATTATGTTTCGGAGGTGAAAGCATTGGTCGGTGGCATGGCGAGAAGTCTGGTGAAAGGCACAGTGGGCATTTGCCTTGAAGTTTCATGGAAGTGGATTTGGAAATGGACGGGGGTCCAAGGGTTTGGTGAGGTTTCGGTTTAAGAGGGTTTGATAAAATTTGGAGAGGGGAGAATGGAGCTCGGTGTATTCCTTTCGGACTGGTACAGGGAGGCTTTCTGGTGTCCACGAAGTGGTTGGTTAAGAGATATTATTGATGGTTGACATTGCAACACTGGCAGGTTGACATTGTTCGGACACTTTCTTTGGTTCAACTTCTGTTTTAGAAAGACCTTCCTCAATTTCTACTCCTGCTTCTCTGAGAGCTCGAAAGTGGGGATAGTATTGTCCTCCCATTGTTGCTCAGACATGGGGTAAGATGTTCTTCTTCACTATGTTGACTTGTTCTTCCTTGGATGACGGATTGGTCATAATGGCTACTTTTTACCTCCATTGGGATATGAAGTTACTGATTGATTCCCCAAAGTTCTGTTTGAGCAACTCTAAATCACTATGGGTGACCTCAAGCCCTTCGTTGTATTTTATACTGTAATATGAATTCTCGGGCTACATCCTCCCAGCTACGGATTCTGAACTCCTCGAGAGACAAAAACCATCAGAGGGCGCTATCCTTCAAAGTTTGCTGAAATAATTGGGCCATTACTTCTTCAAAAGACCCTAGGAGAGTCATAAAACAGTGATAACTGCGAAGATGAACAATCGGGGGTCCACTTCCTCCGAATTTCTTGATATTCGACATCTTGAACTTTTCGGGTAACCTCGCTTTAGGATAAGGAGATATGTGGGTGTAGTCCATGTAATTACCAGAGACTCTGACCTGATTGAACTTCTTAGTTAGCATATTGAGATCTTCTTTGACCTTGTTCAATTCTTCTTCTTTCGGATCAATGATCATAGGAAAGTTATCCCCAGGCTAGGCAATGTTTGGCATAGGAAGCTGGGCAGGCGGCGACCCATTAAAAGGAGGGGAACGTGGAGCGTGCTAATACTCTTCGAGAACCCAGATAGGCTCGGGTGGACTCATAGTACGAGGGAATAGGGCCTCGAGATCTTGAGGAACAGGAACCTGATTTCGTTGCATCTCTCGAACCTCAGTTTGTAGGTTATCAATCTTGGACACGAGTTGAGCTAAGACTGTCGTCAGATCTGGCTGCGCAACTGGTACTTGATCTATGTTCTCCATGAAAAGTGGATAGATACCAGACTCGGAAGAGGTAGCAGGGGAACGTACGAAACTCTGAGCTGATTTGACTGAAGACGGAAGCTAATAAGGAGCTAGGACAAGGGCGTGTGATCGACCTGAGAAGGCGTAAAATGAGATTTATTTTTGACAAAAAAAGGATGAAAATATTTTTGATATATATATATATATATATATATATATATATATATTGAGATTGAAAGACAAAATATTTTTGGATTTTGGATAAATAAAAGAGAAATATTTTTGGATTTTTGATAAAGAAGGGAAAAATGTTTTTGGATTTTTGATAAAGAAAGCATAAATGTTTTTGGATTTTTGATAAAGAAAGGAGAAATGTTTTTGGGAGACGGGTCTCAGCATGATTATTATAATTATTATGTTCTCACTTGTATTAAATTCTCCTAAATGTAAAAATGAAATGTCAGACGGGACCCAAACCTGGAAAAGTTGGGTTTGTAACACATGAAAAGCTATGGTTGGACTTGTAACTAGGCTCATGGGCAGGGTCCCATTTTAAGAATGAGCAAAAATTTGAGCGGCAGGCCGACCCAGAATTTCGGCAGAGTTTTGGGTCGAAACCGACAATCTAACATGTGTGTCCTAGGCTTGACACCTATATGTGGGTATGCAGTTGGTTGGGTGAATCGGAAAGGGTTCCCCCCTTTGGCGTGACTTCCGCGATATACGTCTTGCTTTTGAGGGAAATCGGTACGTGTGGTAAAACCATTTGATATACCTAAGTGTACATGAATTGCCTCACTATATACCTCATGGGGACGGTACGTGTGAGAGCGAATTCGATATACTCGGCATACGTGAATGAGTTCTCTGCGATATACCTTCCATCATGACTTCGGTCAAGAGGTACGATGCAGGGGAATCATTCGATATACGTCGAAGGTACTTGGCCAATGGAAGGTGAGAGTCATATCGCTTAGGCTAACTGCGCCATTCCAGACCAGCGCCCATCACGAAGTAACCCTCCAGTTACTGGACAAAATTTGGTCAATACCAATGCTCTTTGGTGATGTTGTGTGAATCATGCATGATTATCTTATTAATATCTTATGACGAGAGTATCTTTCTTGATCATGCCCAATAGGGAGCAAAGTCCAAGTATCAAGGGTATACTAAGTATGGATGGGTGATGCGTGCAACCTATTGATATATGTGATCCTAGGTGCACGTGGTGTGAAGTGTACATGGAGAATCTTCTATAAGTGTGCGAATAGAAGAATAAGAACATGGTACACATGAATAATAAAAGGAGAACATGCAAATAGGGGAATATATAAGAAAATAAAACACCCATGTAAATAGAGTTTAGCCCTCAAAAATTCCCCAGCGGAGTCGCCACTGTGGCCATCCCCGATCCTCGCAACGGGTGAGACGGAGAAGTGGGTACCATCAATGTCACGAGGATCTTGGTCCCACGCATCCCACTTGGGAGCGCTTCGGCCGGCGTCAATGATGAGGTGAAAAATGTAGAGAGATGGAGTCGCCAGTTTATTTTACTCAAAACAAACAAAAAAAAAGGGATCCATCTCGAGGGACAGCATCCAAATACATACAGATACATACGAAACCAAAATGATTCGAAAAGTGTTCGGAGACTAAGCTACGAAATGGGAAGGTGTTAGGCAACCATTCCGCCCTTACGGTATCTTATGGGTTATTTCTATTTTCCTTTATTTCCTCGTGATATGTGTCCATGTGTATATATAGTGGAGATAGGAATCATTGACTTGTATCATGGAAGAGATAAAGCGAGTCATCCTTATGAATGTTCCTAAAAATAATATTAAAAAATAGGATTTATGCGATTATCCTTGCGTTGAACGTTATAATGGAACGATAACATATATTGAATAATACGTCACTAAGCACAAATATACGTATATGTAAATATATAGATTAAAAAAACTAAAAAAATAGAAAGTGGGAGAAAAGCACGAATAGGAATCGAGTCTCGGGTTTTACCCCCAAGATGCCTACATAGCCTATAGAGGCATCAAAGTCCACGTAGTTCGTATGCAAAAAAAAGGGTGGGATTTATCCCATAAATCCAATCGGGAACTTCTCTTATATGTGTGTGTGTGTGTGTGTGTAAATAAAGTGTTTTAGTTTTGAGAAAAATGTGAGAAAAGTGTGAGAATTCCCATTTGGAATTTATGAGCAAACCCTCTTTTGCAGTCTCTTTCAGGTTCCTTCGGGAAATTGATCGTAGAGAGCAAACCATTGATCCCAATCGCGTATGGGGGAACCATTAGAAAGGTAGTTCATAGACCTTTGAAATTATTTTGGACTACTCCCGGGTCCGGGAGATGACTTTGGGTCAAATGTGGCTCGAAAGCGTTCGTCGATCCTTTGGACGGGGGATCGTCGAACGCAAATGGATCATTCATCCGCATGGTAAGTCAGAATTTCACAGGGGTGGACCGTTGGAAAGGTTAAGAGACGTACTTCAAGATTTCAAAGAGTTTGACTCGATTTGGGAAGTTGACTTTGGTCAACCAGGGCCTGGAAGAGTTCGGTGACCTTTCGGAGTAAAACGGATCATTCGTCTTTACCGTAAGTCAGAATTACGCCGGGAGAGGACCGTTGGAAAGGGGTTTTAGTTCCCTTTAAAGTTTCATTCAATCTCAGTCGAGCTGAAGAGTTTGACTTTGGTCATACAGAGCCTGGGAGCTTCGAGTGACCTCCTAATCAAGTTTCGGGGGAAATGAGTCGTTCGTCCGCACCGTAAGTCAGAATCGCACATGGGATAGACCATTGGAAAGGGGTTTTAGTGCCCTTTAAATATTCATTCAGTCTCAGTCGAGCTAAAAAGTTGGACATTTTTGGTCAAACGGAGCTTGGGAGTGCCCGATGGCCTCTAGGTCAGTACCCGGGGTATGACTTAGGTTTGTAGCGATGAAGGGAGGCGTTAGGGACCTAAGGAGAGTTTAAGGGGTACTAGAATGGGGTGTCTACCAATATTATTATAATAATCTTATCTATGATATTGCTACTTCCTGCAAATCACCATCAAGGGTTTTTCCTTGAGTCATTTACCCCGATAACAAGGATTCTCCGCCACATTAAATGCGCATTATCAGAAAAACAAATCGTGTGTAAAGATTCTCCACAGAATTACCTAAGCATTATTAGAAAAATCCTTTTTGTAAGGATTCTCCCCATAATTACTTGAGAGTTATTAGAAAAAAGCATGCGTAACCCATTTGAACTCAACTAACCAATTCCATACCATTGAATCTTGATCACAAAATAATGATAACTAGTATAATAGTTTTATTCAAATAATATAGTATACTACATAGCAATAGAGATGTCATGATAATTATGGTATCTCTCTTCCTCCCTCTCTCTCTCTCTCAAGCACACGAGAGGGTCATGGATTTTGTTAGATTTTGTCTTATTTAGGTGTGAAGTGTTAGTTTTCCTTGTTTTTAGTGTTCTGCATTTTACTAGGATTTACGACTTAACAAATATTATGATTGCTTTTTTTTTTTTGCAGTGATTTACTGTTTTGTTGCATTGAGAGGGATCGTGATTGACATCTGGGTGAAAATGGATCTTAACCCTCTTTTTTTTCTATTATGAATTATTCTACCATGATATGCTTAAGGGGTTTTAGTTTTTTGTTACTATAATATAACTCTCCCTACTAATAGAACTAGCCATAATTATAACTCTCCCTGCACTGCTACTAACCCCCCTTCCACTTCTTTTTGATAGTTTGTTCTTTTCGACTTACAGTTAAAGGTATTTCTAATTAATTAATTGCTCTCGTATGTTTAAGTTCATGTTGTAGGTCACTAAATATTAATGTTTGGGACTAGAAATTTTCAATAGGATTCTCCACCACTCTAACTCTCAAAACATTTTTTGCACTCATCTCTTTCTAATTATGAGTATCAATTGTTTATGATGAGATGATAATTATTATTGGGATATTTTTTTAATTTTATGAATTTATGGTATCTTTTATCTCATCAATCTATTGTATATAATCCTTTTGCCTCAGTTCTGGACTCACATCTATGTCATACACATGACAAGACGTCCCCGTAGAGTTCAAGACCATGCGTACAGTTTGTTGCAATTTAGGCAATATAGGATGCTAACCAAATACTTACCTCTCTTTATTATCTAATTTTTTTTTAATATTGTGTGATGCTACCAAACTCACCGAATACGAGGCTTTTTAAAATGTGGAAATAATTACTCTTCGATATGTAGTTAATTCCTTTTTATGCAGCAAAGACTTAGCTGTACTACTTGATGGTCATTACAGCACAAGAACAGTGAATAGATGTTTTGAACATCCTTGTTACTTTATACTTGGTGATGTTACTTATGTGTTGTAGTGGAATTTTGGATATGTTAGCTCTTTTCAACCAAATTTTGTGCTTTTTTGAAGTACTAGTTTTATTGATTTTCTTTTTTTTTTGTTTATAGAATGTACGTTCTCACACCTTGTACCCGAGAGTTTGGCTTGGTTTACAAAGAATTGTTAACTCCGTACAGGTATTTGAGTTGTTATTGACAAGAAGAAATAGTGTCTTTAAACATTACACTGGATGATTTTAATATTAAATTGTGTTGTCCCAAATTTCTAGTCTACTTTTGACCACCAAATTGAAAATAACAATATTATTCAAATTTTCAATTAGGATACTTAAACATATTCATCAGTCTAGTGTTGCAGGTATAATCCACATTATTATGCATAATTGGAAGTTAGCATTCAATGGCCCACAAATTGACAACAGTAATATGAGTTTATGGTTTTGACGTCTCAAATGAGAAAAAAAACTGACTCTAATAATTTTCTACCCCCTTTTAATAATCTACTCCCGTTTCCTAGTTGCAATGAACTCATAATTCTTATTAAAATAATATTGTTATTGTAGTCATTTGTAATGGTGAAACTACTCGGCTTGTTTACCCTAGATGATTGTTTGCTTATTAATTCTTTTCTTTCCCTAGGGACATACACAATGAAAATCCTACCTTGTGTCCACCATGTTTTGAAACATAATGATATGGATATAAAACTACCTCAAGGACCCAAAATGTTCATATACTCAAAGAATAGCACATACTTCTAGAAGAAAGTCATGCGAATGTCGCTCATAAGATGTTTTAAAAAATATTTTGATCGTGAATATTATTTTATGTTATCAAACTTATTTATGTAATGACTGAAAAGTCATTGGGTTTATGCCGATGGAGGTTGATCAAGGGAAAAATGTTTCTTTTGTTGATGTGTACATCAAAACACACGAGAGGAGCGATGGTTCAGCCATCAATAAGGATTCCGCTGAAGCAATGGTACAAAAATATTATGCATGAATTATTGTGTATATATAAATATATATATATATATATATATATATATATATATATATGTGTGTGTGTGTGTGTGTGTGTGTATTTTCTAATATTAAATCATGCCATTAACAGGTTCATCAATCCTCTAACAAGCAAAACATATCATCATATAGGTCTATTTTGCAACCCGAGCAACAATTAGAAGAAACCAACCAATTTCAACCTGTAGTGGTACCACAATCGAATCACCATTTAGATTCATCTCAACAAGTAAGTAGATAACTACTTTTTAAAATCATAATTTAAGGCTTCACATTTTCATGACTGAAATAATTCATTTTTTGTAGATTGCAAATTCTAACACATTTGGCTACCCCCGAGACTGTTGCTCGTGTTAGTGAACAAACTTATGCTACTTCAATCAAGGTATATTACTAATTTAAATTTTTTTAAAGGGCATAATATATATGTACTTCCTTGGGGAGTTTACGTATACTTGATATTTGGTTGTATATAGTCTTAAAATTTTTGGGATGTCTTAAAAACAAATGAAACTCTGTCGATTTTGTTTTCCAGAAATATATGGTTGATGACATATTCATCTTGTTTGTAGAAAGAACCATCAAAGAAGAAGAAGAAGAAGAAGCACAATCAATCACGAAAAAGGGTTGTGGTATGTGGATTCATTGTGAGCAAGGACCTTATTACTTCCGGACTTCCAAAAGTGGTTGTGGTATGTGGACTCATTGTGAGCAAGGACCCCTTCAATAAAAGTAGGTGGTGTGACATTGAGTGAAGGCTTTTGGGAAGTATATATTGAAAAAATATTTGTAACAAATGAACCATTGCCTAGACCTTATGGAAACAAGTCCACAATTGGAGATGCATATCATTCAACCATAGCGTGGCATATTGCTAATATATGAATTTTTTATTTTAATTTTTTAATTAAAATACAAAATAATAAGTATCAATGACTAACGATTGACTTTTTTATTTGTAGGTCGAAGATGATGCTTAACTTTGATGAACAAGGATCATACATTATATAAATTTTTGTTTCGCTTCATGTTTCCCTACTTTTTCTTATTGGATGTGTAATACATTTTATTTTATGGATGGATATTTGTTCCAAGCTCAATTATGTTTATTTACGACGAATGTTATTGGTTTTAATTTAATGATGCTTTAATTTGATTACCATCATCTTAATTTAACGTTTATGGTAGTGTATTTGCACATAAATACAACACTTGTTATAAATGATTTTTTAACACTTATTCCGAGTCAATATTGCTAAATAATATTAACATTTTGTTTGATGCTGCTACTATCATTCTCAACAATTTTTTAGTGTCGTCAAAAGTGTGTTGAACATGTAATATGTGTTGCAAAAGGTTATTCTCGTCATTTTTTTAATGCCGCGAAAAGATTATTACCAGCATTAATATAAATTCCCCCAAAAGTTTTTTTTGTATCAATTTAAATAATGCTACTAAAAAATGCCGATAACTTTTTGCAGCATTTGTTAAAATGTCGTTATTTTTTTACCACATTGGCTATTACCGCACTTGTGGAAATGCCGTCGAAAGTGCCGCGAAAAGTGTTCCCCACATTTTTAGTACTTTTCTCGACATTTAATTTGCGATGGTATTCCTGTAATAAAATATGATGGGAGCACTAATCCAGGCGTTATGGCCCCCGCAGTGATTACCCCTCTCGCTCCTGCTGCTGCTGAGGTGCTTCTCTAATTTTTCTATATTTCTCAATTTCTCAAAATCCAGCTTTATGGGTGACTTAATCGATGAAAACACTTGTTAGGATTTTTCAATTTCTCAATTTTTCTATGTTTCATAAGCTCCACCTATTGGTGACTTAACAACGAAAACACTTGTTAGGATTTTTAATAAATTCCACCTATAATGGTGATTTAACAAGGCAAACACTTGTTAAGGTTTTTAATAAACTCCACCAATAATGGTGACTTAACAACGAAAACACTTGTTAAGATTTTTTTAATAAACTCCACCTATAACGGTGACTTAACAAAGGAAACTCTTGTTAAGATTTTTAATAAACTCCACCTATAACGGTGACTTAACAACGAGAACACTTGTTAAGATTTTTTTATAAATTCCACCTATAACGGTGACTTAACAACGAAAACACTTGTTAAGATTTTTAATAAACTCCACTTATAACGGTGACTTAATAAAGAAAACACTTGTTAAGATTTTCAATAAACTCCACCTATAACGGTGACTTAACAACGAAAACACTTGTTAAGATGTTTAATAAATTCCACCTATAACGGTGACTTAACAACGAAAATACTTGTTAAGATTTTTAATCATCTCCTGACATTTACTCAGTCTTAGATTAGATGAGGTGTCGTGCCTTCTTAAGAACATTGACCGGAGTAGCCCATGTATGATTCACCTTACTACCTAAGAACTCAATTGAGAATTTCAAATAGCTTACAGAGAGATACATACATGACTTCTGTTTCGGGGTGAGGCCTCGAAAGAAGACAACACACCTACTGTACGTTAAGCAGGGGAAGAATGAGAGTTGTAGGGAGTATATTACGAGGTTCAATAAAGTAAAGCTAAAGTTGAAAGATTATGAGTAAAGCATTCCATTGACAGCTCTGATTGGATATCTATAGAAAGGAAAACTACTTTGGAAAGTTATCGAGGACCCACAAAAGTCAATGGCTGAACTTATGGCAATGGTCGATAAGGTCATAAATGATGAAGATGCTATGACAGTAAATAATGAAGATGAGAAGGGAACAAGTAGTGGAGGCGAGTTCCAGAACAAGAATAAGGATGACAAGAAGAGGTCGGCAAATAACAAATTTGCTGACTATACTCCTTTGATAGTCAGCTACGAGCACATTCTGAATGACATAAAGAATGACTGGTACCTGAGGTGGCCTAAAAAGTTGAAAAGAATCTATGGTGTGAGTTCCACCAAGACCTTTGGCACTTGACCGATAAATGTTTTGTTCTCAAGGATGAAATTGAGAAAATGCTGAAAGCTGGTAAGTTGAGAAAGTGTGTAAACAAGAGAGGCTCAAAGGGTGGTCGAGACGACACCCAGAAGAAGAAAAGAAATGATAAGTGTAAGCCATATACTCCAGCCAACTGAGACGATGATGACTCAGACGATGGCGATAAAGACGACCCTGACCTCTCACCTCCGTTTACTGATCCTAAGGGTCGGCTACATATGATTTCACGAGAGGTCAAGATGATCTGCGGGGGGCTTATAGGAGGAGGAAAGGAGATTGCAGACAGAAAAGCACACATGGCTGAGGCAAAAGCTCTTCACTAAATTTTAAGACTGTTAACTCAGCTGTAGTTCAGCCTGTCAAAGGTAAGATAACTATGGTTGATATGATTACTTTGGTTGTCAATTTTTTGAGATTTTATTTTAAAGGAATTTTGGCCCCACATGATGACCCTTTGGCCATCACTATTCTGGTACATGGTTACGAAGTCTCAAGGATTCTAGTAGACGGTGGTGGTTCAACGGACGTGATGTTTTGGGACTGTTACAAAGGTCTGAATCTGAGCAAGTAGAGTTTGATTCCATATCACCAACCACTCATCAACTTTAGTGGTGAGAAGGTACAACCTGTGGGTATCTATGAAATAGAAGTGAGAATGGTAAATAGCTGGTCGAAATGCCTCATGAAGAATATCAACTTCTTCGTCATGGGTGAAAATGTTTACTCGGCCTACAATATAATTCTTGGAAGGGTAGTCCTCAAGAAGTTTGAGGTCATGCCCTCAACAGTCAACCAGATGGTTAAATTCTCGACTCTATTTGGGGTAGGGGAAGTTCAGGGGGACTAAGTTGAGACACGTGAATGCTACATCAACTCAGCAGAGGAGAGGGAGGCATACAAAAGGGCCACAATGACCTATTGAAAATCTGTTACTAAAGCCGTTTAATAAAATTAAACTATTTAAGTAACTCCGAACAGTTTTTTGAAGAAACTCTTTTCTTAAAAACCAAAACTGTTTTGAACACAAGATGTGTTTTATAAAAGTATGTACGAGATCTATTCAAGATTTGAATAACAGGTTTATAAAACAGTTTAAACAAACTTTAAACTTAGCACAGTCAAGAATGAGATGAGAAGATGTAGCAAGATTAACAACAAGATTTTTTACGTGGTAAAACCTCACCCAACTGAGGAAACATCCACGACTCCCTCTACGGAGTAAAAACAAAAATTCCACTATAAACAAATTTTAACAGTTACAAACTATATAACAAACATGTATACAACACAGACCTATATAAGTTTAGGAATGTACCCTCTGGTGTCCTTATAACTTCTCTGCAGTTCTGATTGTTGATGTTGTTCTCCCAGTTTGTTAACTCCCAATTTGTTCAAGCTCTTTACGTCGACTCTTGTTCACAAGATCTTATTACCAACACTTTTCGTGTGGTAGGGTGAAAGTGTTTGTGGAGGTTCTCTCTAACACATGCATGCAAACACACACTTATTATGTACAATCAATCCTAACAAATTACATATAAGTCTATATGCAGTGACTTTTCTTTTTCTCTCTTCTCACAAAACTTAACCTTTTTGACCTTTAAAGCAATCCCAGAATCCACGGCTATCTTGCTCAGAAGACGTATCAAGATCTTAATCAATCTCTATTTTTGAAAATATTTTTGAGATTGAAAACCACCAAGTGCTATTCCAAACTAGTTCAAAGGTCTTGTTTCAAGAGAACTAGAAATAGAAAACATTATTGTTGATTTCAAAGTTAAAAACATTTATCGAAAGCAAATCAACAATATATTTCTCAAGCTGAGAAATAAAAATGCAAACTAAGTGTAATATATCATGAAGGACTCAGATCTGAAATTTCTATATACTAGAAAAATAGATCTAAGAAAATGATTAAGTTGGAAACAAGATCTAAAGAACGAAGAGGTTACAGCAACAAACCAACTCTCAAATCACCTCTCAAACACTCAAGGTTGTGTTTGGGAAAATACAGGGGTTTGAAGGTTTATATTTGGTTTGAACTATTTGGACGATTTAGGGTTAGGGTTAGGGTTAGGTTTACTAACTCTTTCTCTCTCTTCTGGTTTCTCTCTTTCTCTCTCTTTTCTCTCTTCTCTCTCTACTCTTTTTTTTTTCAAATGACGAAAAGGCCAAAAGTCTCTGAAGGCTGAGAGTAGGAGCCTTTTTATAGGTGGCTGAGAAGGTTCGAGAATGGGGATTAAAATCAAAGGTTCAAATTTAGTCAAGGTTAATTGACTTGGATCCAATGGTTCACGATAAGCGGTGGTAAAGACTCTCCTCATTGGTCCACAAGGGGATTACAGGGATTATGAAGGGGCGCATGCAGATCGTCGATAAAAATGATCTAAGGGTTGAAAACTTGAGCTGGTTTACACTCTATAAAGAAACACACTTTCCACCAATCAGAAAGCAACAAATGTTGGACAATTAATAGAGATAAAACTCGCGTGTGAAAGTAATTACAATGTACACCCTGAAGTCTCTGCCGCTTTTGGATTCTACCCAAGGTAACTTTAGGTCAATTAAACCAACAATATGAAATAGCAGATTGTCCCCACAAGCTTTTAAAACCAAGTTTTAATTAATTAAAACCTTATTTTAAAAAGTTTATAAAATCCCAAAAAATATTTAAAAAGAAATATTAGGGATTCAAACACACTCAACATATGTACACACATTAATATGCAATATGAAATATGAAATAGAAAAATGAAATATGATCCATTCTACTGTGTGTGAGTGTTGGTAATGAGGTATTGATCACTTTAATCAATGAAGTAATAGTAGTGCAAGCTCTGGGGTTCTTTGGATTCTAGGTTAGACATAATTTTGTTTCATATTTCCAAACTAGATGAACACTTATACAATATAGACTCAAGTGAGTAAAGAGTATAAGGTGCTTCACCTATAACATTGATACCTTGGACCCTAGAGATGAAAATTGACTGAAGAAGGGCAAGGTCGCTGAGGAGGTAGAATCCATCATCCTCAATGAGGACGAGCTGAAAAAACCATCCAAATCGGTAAAGCCCTAAAAAAGGAGATAAACGAGGAGATGATCAAGCTGCTAAAGAAGAGGCATAACATCTTTTCTTAGATCTATGAGGATATGCCCGACATCGATTCGAAAGTTCTCTGTCACAAGATCAATGTGGCTGAGGATGTAAAATTAGTCCGACAGAGAAGAGGAGTTTATTCACGATAGAAGTATGATGTCATCCGAGAAGAAGTGAAGAAGTTGGAGAATGTCGACTTTATCAGGGAGGTCACTTACCGTGAATGGCTTACAAACGTTCTCATCATCCCTAAAGACAATGGTAAATGGATGATGTGTGTTGATTTTATAGATCTGAAAAAAGCATGCCCCAAAGATAGCTTTCCACTACCAAGGATAGATCATATGGTTAACGCTACAGTCGGCAAGGAATTAATGAGTTTTATGGATGCCTACTTAGGATATAATCAAAGATTCATGGATTCAGAAGATGTATAGAAGACATCTTTCATAACTGACATGGGTATCTATTATTACAACGTCATTCCCTTTGGATTGAAAAATGTCGAGGCAACATACCAAAGGTTGGTCAATAAGATGTTTGAGGAGCAAATTAGGAAGATAGTGGAAGTTTATGTCAACGATATTTTGACAAAGATCCTCAAGGCCGACAATCATGTGGTTGAACTTGAGCCCACTTTTGATACGATTGATGAATACATTATGAAACTCAACCCCGTTAAGTGTGTCTTCGGTGTGGGGGCATGCAAGTTCTTAGGCTTCATTGTGAATTAGAGGGAGATTGAAGCTAACCCCGAAATGATCAAATCTTTGTTGGAGATAAAGACTCCCACAACAATAAAGGATATGCATAGACTAACTGGACGGGTGGCCGAATTACATAGGTTTGTGTCTAGAGCTAATGATAAATGCCTTCCTTTTTTAAAGTGTTAAGAAAATATTTCGAATGGAACGATGAGTGTGATAGAGCCTTTCAAGATTTGAAGTCCTATATTAACTCCTCACTCTTCTTATTAAGACCAGTCCAGGGAGAGAAGTTGTATCTTTATCTAGCAACGTCGGAATTGGCCATTAGTGCCGCTAGTGTCAGAGAAGAGGATAGAATCTAAAAGTTTGTGTACTTCAATAGCAAGGACCTCCAAGGGGTTAAGCAGATACATCCCAAAATGGAGAAGTTGGCTTATGCTCTAATACATGCTTCAAGAAAGATGAATCTGTATTTCAAGGCACATACCATGGTGGTCCTCACAGACTCACCTCTCAGACAGGTCATTCACAAGCTTGAGAAGTTAGGAAGGTTGATCGCCTGGGACATTAAATTGGGGGAATTCGACATCAGCTTCCAAAGATGGTATTGCACAGAGCTTGCTCATTGATGGATCTTCGTGTGAGAACGAAAGTGGATCAGGTTTAATTCTATCACCCCTGGATGGGACTGATATTAAATATGCACTGAGGTTCAGCTTTAAAGCCTCTAATAATGAATCAGAGTATGAAGCCCTCTTAGCAGGTCTTTCCCTTGCTTGGGCACTGAACCATGACTAGCTCCTTATCCATAGTGATTCCAGGTTAGTTGTGAACTAAATTTTAAGGGTATACGAGGCTAAGGACGACCGAATGGACAAGTACTTGGGAAGAATAAAAATAGCACTAAGGCATTTTAGCGAGTTGAAACTGAAGAGGATACCCTGGCTAGGCAATGGCCGAGCCGATGCTCTAACGAGGTTAGTGATGATACGAGAAATCGTCCACTAGTCGTTCTCGTATCAGCAAATCAAGAGTAAAGTGCGTAATAAACAAGTAAAGAAAGTAAATAGAGAGAAGACAAGATATAGAATGGTTCAGCCCCTAAAATGGGCCTACGTCCACTGTGTTGCTCCATTCTCATTATATGCATTGCACTGTACAATATAATCATGCATAAAGAGGCGTACAAGTATGAGAATAAGGGTGAATACATGGCAGTATTATAGATTCCGGTGAAACTCCGAAAGGTGGTTGTGATGTAGATTTGTGCCTCCAAGAGGTATGTTGAGGTTGTGTAGAGAGAATCTGTATTGTAGAGCCTGCCCCGGACGGGTATGGAATCGATGCCCTTCCTTCGAAGTGTGGTCCTCTATTTATGAGGTAAATGTGCTGAGTCACGTGCCCTGAGCATGTGACTTATACCAAGTCTGCAGTAATTGTGGATGAAGGGGGTGCGGCCTGCAAAGCAAGCAGCGCTGTAAGCTGTCGGGGGCGTGCTGCGCGGCGTAAGGGGAGGGTCACGTCCCATAAAGGCAAGGGTCGCACCCTGTGCCAAGCATCTGCGGCGTCTTGAAGAGATGCCGCACCCTGAGTGAGGTATGACCGCGCCCAGAGTGAGGTTTGGTCGCGCCCTATATATAGAAGAATACATTCAGTTGCAGGGTGCTATATTTGTACTATCAATAATCCCCCAAGCTGCATTGCCAAGGGAGATCAATTGGGACTGCGGCTCAGCAGCCTAGGTGCCGCGGTGCATCCAAAGCGATGATTCGTCTTCCGCGCCACCTTATATAAATTATTCCTGTCCATGGACTTCATTACGTTTCCAAAACTATGAGAGCACATCGAGAGCGATACTCTGCACTTCCTTTCTGTTGCATATTCCGGCGACCTTCTGAGGCTATGTGGGGTAGTGCAAGGCGGTCTGAAGCTGAGCATCGCGATTTTCTTAATTTCCAGGTGATTTTTCAACCACTTCACTCTATTAAAAGCCTTCGAAATTTAGGGTTTTGTTTTGATAGAAACCTAGGGTTTTGTTTATGTTTGTATGATTTGCTTTTTCCCTCGTATGTTGTGACCTAGGGTTTTATTTATGAAACACATAACTGTTCTTGGTGTTCATAGTCGAATCCTTTATATTCTGTGAGTTTGATATTTAAACGGTTAAAAATTAGATTATCAACTTTTAGGATAGAGGCCGAGGTATGATAGGATTACAATAACCCATTCCCTTGAACTGATTCGATCCTTATCTGCGTCATATCGTGCCAAATGGCCGCGACCCATTAAATTATCATCCGTGGCGTTGAATCGCCACCCTTGTAGTTTTGAACAGCCTTTAAATTTTCATGAACCCAATACATATCCATGTTAAATAACTATAATTTCTACTAGAGCACATCAAATTGACTGAGAGCAAATTTTGGAATGGCCGTGGCCTGGAATCTCTTAAAGCAATTCGATCTTATTACCGCGACAGCCTATGTTCCTCTGCTGATATGGAGGTGGCCTCGGCTAGTTGGGACAGTACGATCCCATAAGCAATAATTCCAAACACATTTTTAATATTTAAAAATAACCCTTTCGCGGCTTCTTGAAGTCTTTTCCAAACCATACTGGCTGCGGTGCCTAACCGCGAACTCTGCTTTTCAGGTACTGCTGCAGCAATATAAGCTTTGACCCAGACGAGTTCCTGAGAGGCTTTTGGGCAAAGCACTTTGTAACCTCTCCTCCTGAGCTTACTTCCGTACCCCCTCTAAGATCAATAGGGCCTTGCAAACTAAAAGATTACCCAAACTACGTGATACTTGACTCAGACTCCGCGGACACTGCATCTGGGAAGGATTTCCAATCCACGCTGATGGAAGAGGAAGCCAACTCACTAACTCAACCAATGGACGCCGCGATAGATAGAGATAACCCAGGTTGTATATCGAGGAGGGCTGAGAGACCTTTGGCCGCACTTGATACCCGCGGCTCCATGACCCAAGATTGGGTTGAGCAAGTGTCTGAGGCCTTCGAATTTCCAAAAAATTTGATGTGCTCAGCTCCTTCCGCTAACCAAAGACCGTGCATGGTTCTATCCGATGATGGAATTTGCTTCCCTCTGCACGCCTTTATTTACGGGCTACGACTGCCTGTTACAGTTCCTATCCGCCGCATATTTCAGACAATGAAATTGTCCCCAGCCCAGTTGGATCCTAATCGCTTGAGAGCCATTCTTTCTACAGTTGTCCTTTGGGATAACTTGTTCAAAAAGGACATCACTCCCGCGGAATTCTTCCACTTCTAGCCCCCAAAGGAGAACTCAGTGAAGTTCGCGGGATATTACTACTTCTCAAGCCGCGATAGGGATGAGACACTTTACATGGGGAGACCAACCAGTGTGAAGAACTAGAAGGGGAAATATTTTTACATCTCCAGTGAAGGCTGGGAGATGCACCTCGAGGAGAATGAGAGGGAAAAGACATATAGAATGCCGCAGAAATGGGGGTCTCCCTCAAAATTAGGTACTAAGACCATAGCCGCGTCCTTTCATTTCACATAAATGTGCATAACTTCCACTAACCTTTGAATTGTCTTTTCTGCAGCCCTTGACAATCTGCATTTGAACAAGCGGTAGGAAAAAAAAGTTGCTGAGGCCGCGGCAGTTCCTGCTGAACATAAGAAGTTCAGCACACTTGTAATGTCAGCAACAATATTTGAGGCGGGATTTTTCCCAAACAAGTCCATTTCTCAACAGATGGGCACGGAAGGTAATTAACTGCGCCATATTTTTGCTCCGCGATCATTTATACACTTGAACTCATGTTGTTGCTTTTTCAAATGAAGAAGTTGACAGGGAACTGCTAGCGGCGCAACTAGCGGAGATGGATGAGGACGCAGTCGTCCTAAATAATACTGCGCGAAGTATAAAGAGGAAGAGGTCCAAGGCCAAAGGACCTGCCGTGGCTTACTCTGTAAAAATGAATGCTACCCCTGCCGCGGCTGACTGCGCCGACAAAACTAAAAATCCAGCCGCGAATAAAATGCTTAATGATGAAAACCTCTCGCATGATCAATTTGATGATGACATAGGGGAAAACCTGACCGCGGCGGGCTTGATGTCAACTGATGTGCCCCCTTATTCATCCTCTCCTCCGCCGCCAACTGTTGTGGCGGTTAACACGAACTTGCCACCTCCTCAATTCCGCGGAGAGACTGGGCCTGATGGTGGACTAAGGGCCCAATTAAGGAAACCTGACCCCAATTCCTCTTGGGACACTACCACAAAGGTTGCATGGAGGATGAAAAGAGCCTTGGATGCCGTGGACCTTGACAGGCTAGTGGGTTAAGATCATGATGATCTGGAGGATTGTGGCCTCCATAGTCTTTTGAGGGTACATGCCAGTTATCATTCTTTAACTTTTGTATCCCATATTTTTTTTTCTATTTCTTCTAATTCCTTTTATTTCAGGCCGCGGATGTGATGGTGGTCCATAAGAGGATGTATGAGGCCTTGTACAGACTGAAGGAGGCTGAAAAGAGTACTCATGTCGCGGACTTGCAGGCTTCACGGACCTCTTCATTTGAGGCCGGGAAGGTGTCTGCTGCCATAGCACTTCAAGCGGCCCAAATGAACTTGGAGGCAGTAGAAAAGATAAGGGAGGAGGCGGAGCAAAACTTCATACAGGCCGCAGAATCCCTTAAAGCCTCCCAGGCTCAGGCCGTGGAAGCTGCCCAAGCTGCAGAGATTGCTAATAACAAGCGCCAATTTCTTCAAAAGAAGTACGATGAGATGGAGTCCAAGTCGGCCCAGGATGCACTAGACCATGCCATGGAAATAAAAAGGTTGGAGGCTAATCATGGTGACGCCCTCCAGCTAGCCATAGATCATGCCGTGGAGTCATTTAAAGGCTCCAAGGACTTCTTCCTTGTCAACAATAGGGCCTACCTCCGCGGCTACCAGGAGCTGCGGTAGATACTTATTAAGAGCTTCCCCGAGACCAAGGAAAGGGTCTTGGCTTGGAAGTTAAGTGATGCCGAACATCAAGAGTGCATCACTGAACTTAAGTTCACGGCGGAAGAGAGAGAAAGGCTCAGGGCTGAGGCGGAAGCAGCGGCTGCAGACGGTGAGACAGAGACTGTCGCGGACGGAGAAGAGGCTGATGGTGATGATGATGATGCAGCCTCTTAAACTCATTCAATCTGTTATTAATATAGGGTTGCGTCCCCCCTTTTGTAATCTTAATTTCTGTTGTGGCTGCGGCCTTCATTCTGTAATCTTGATTTCTAATACCAAGGTTGTGGCCCCATTTACCACTTTGTATACGATTGATTGCTTGTAATTCCTTGCTCTTTTTACATTGCTTGCTATGATGAATGGTTGAACGTAAGTGCTTCCTATTTGAAAATTCATCCTTGTCTAGATAAACATAACATTTTAAGTGTCCGCGGACCGAGATCGATTTCTTCATAGAATGATTATTTGTTAATGCCCGCGCCCATATAAATGGTGCAACTTTACTCCCGGACGGACTGTTGCATGCAAGCCGCGGCTCTTTATTATGTCGTGTCATGTAAAAGTCTTCACTTGATTGTCGCGGACATGATTTCCAGGCTGGGGCTTGCTGATTACATGGATCCCCAGCTGTTTTCATTGCACTTGGTTATCTGAACCGCATATTTTTTGTCATCCCATAACCAACATGGAATATGTTGAGAAAGCCTTTCCTTAGACTTGGTACCATTGATTCTCTTCCACCGTGGCATTTGACATTGTATATTTCTCATTCTTCAAGATGTTAGTGCCTCAGCACATTCATGAATGAATGGCTCCTAGAGCTCTGCAACCGTATCGGTGGGCTGCAGCAAATTTCTGGTCCATCTGAACAATGTTCCTCTGTACACATACGTTGGTATTTCCAAGCCTTCTCGGGTTGGGTTATGTTATTAAGCCACCCACAGCTAATATGCGAGACACTATCAAGCCTCTCCAGGCTGGGTTATGTTATTTAAGCCACCCACAGCTGATATACGAGACACTATCAACCCTCTCCAGGATGGGTTATGTTATTAAGCCACCCACAACTAATATGCGAGACACTATCAAGCCTCTCCAGGCTGGGTTATGTTATTAAGCCACCCACAGCTGATATGTGAGACACTATCAAGCCTCTCCAGGCTGGGTTATGTTATTAAGCCGTCCACAACCGATATGCGAGACACTGTCAAGCCTCTCCAGGCTATATTATGTTATTAAGCCACCCACAACTGATATGCGAGACACTGTCAAGCCTCTCCAGGATGGGTTATGTTATTAATCCACCCACAGATGCCGATATATATAAAGCCATCCCTGGCTAGATATTATAAGCCTCCCGACTCGATGATGCATCCCCAAAGCTAAGAGCGAGTATTGTAAGCCCCCGCGGCTAATTATGATTTCCAAAAGCTGAGAACAGGCATTGTAAGCCCCCGTGGCTAATAGGAGCTCCTTGAATTCTTAGATGCTTTCATGAACATGATCATCAAAAGATAAGATACAGTTGCACCTCGTGAGGGGAAATTTTCAGCTGATTAAGATTGCAATCCCTCCATAAGTGCATCTCGAAGTAAAATAATCCTTCGAGATAATTTTATTATATTCTTCCTCTAGAATCTGTTTGAGATAAAAAGTCTTTTTGTGAGAGAACATATTATGAAACCAGGAGAGATATGAGATATGGCAAAATTTGCTAATTCATATATTTATATATGTATGCTTTAACTAATGACTTTGTTAACAAAACATAAAGTCTTGAGTATTAAGGCTGTAATGAGCTTCATAAAACATAAACAAAAATAGTTGAAATTGAAAAGACTAAGGATGAGGTGCGGCATGCAGCCTCTGTCAGGTCCGGCTGGGTCCTTTATGCATTCTTCAGGAATCGCTGCAGCATCTCTTGCCCAATTAGACTTTCAACTTCATCCTTCAAAGCATAACATTGCTCTGTGGCATGGCCATGGTCCTGATGGAATTTGCACCAGGTAGCTTTGTTCCTCTTGTGGGGTGGAGCTTTCAACTTTTCTGGCCACCTCAAAAGCTTATCCTCTTTGATGAACTCAAGGATCCTTCAATCGAGAAAGTCAACGGCATATAGACACCCGATTTTTTCTATGATTTCTCTGCTCTCCTTTTCTGACTTCTGTCGGTTGATTCCGCGGCTTCTTTAACTGCCGCGGGAGATAAGGTTGGTTGAGTTTTTTCCTCCGCACCCGTGCCTATATTCTTAGAGGCCGCGACCTCTAGCATTAGCACCCTCTGAGTTAGATAATTGACCTGGGTTTGAAGTGAGGCATGGCTGTTATAGAGGCGATTAAGGTGATTGTACAGTTGCACAATCTCATCCTTGACTTTTGCGCTCTGGATGGATTCTCCTTCCATTTCTTCTTTTGTTAGTCTTTATAAAGTATATAGAATCTGAGACAAAACTAACAAAAGTGATCAATCACTAAAATATTGGGAAAGAGGATTTGTACTGCTCCATGATATACTGATGAGGTCGTGGCCAGTATGGCACATAAGTGCACTGCCGTGGCCTTTTAATGTTATTCACCAAGGTCGATCTTAAGGCCACCCAAGTCCTTCCCACCGTGATTTTGGACTGTTGTAATAGGTCCGCACTAGTAGGGGTCACGACACGAGAGGCTGTTGAACTTACAGGCCGCACCCCTGGCTAGGCAGTGGAGAGATCCCAAGACAAACTGATATTTTCTCCCCCAACACGTGAAGAAAACCTACTAGGGTCCATTGATGAGAGAATTCCCTTGCAGTGCACAATACGGCACAATTTCAATGATAACCCCTAGATCATAGGTAGATGGCAAAAAAGAGGAGTAAATATAGCCCTTCCCTAATCATTCACCTTTTTGGGACTAAAGTCCACCATGCCTTTCAGCATTATCTAGATGGAATGATATCACAGGGGTATGTAAAATAGATCCAAAGCCATTAAATAAAGATCCAAAGACAGATCCAGAAATATGAAATACCCGTTAAAGGGGGCGAATGTAAAGCGGAGCCCAATAACCAGTAACCGACTCGTGAGAAGATAATCCATAGGACCCTCAGGGGTCGAATAAGGTGTTTAAGAACTCATATATGTAGAGGAACAAGACTGAAATATCTTGTTCCCACAGACGGCGCCAAATTGATGATACGAGAAATCATCCACTAGTCGTTCTCGTATCAGCAAATCAAGAGTAAAGTGCATAATAAACAAGTAAAGCAAGTAAATTGAGAGAAGACAAGATATAGAGTGGTTCAGCCCCTAAAATGGGCCTACGTCCACTGTGTTGCTCCATTCTCATTATATGCGTTGCACTGTACAATATAATCATGCCTAAAGAGGCGCACAAGTATGAGAATAAGGGTGAATACATGACAGTATTGTAGATTCCAGTGAAACTCCGGAAGGTGGCTGTGATGTAGATTTGTGCCTCCAAGAGGTATGTTGAGGTTGTGTAGAGAGAATTTGTATTGTAGAGCCTGCCCCGGACGGGTATGGAATCGATCCCCTTCCTTCGAAGTGTGGTCCACTATTTATGAGGTAAATGTACTGAGTCACGTGCCCTGAGCACGTGACTTATACCAAGTCTGCACTAATTGCGGATGAAGGGGGTGCGTCCTGCAAAGCAAGCAGCGCTGTAAGCTATCGGGGGCGTTCCGCGCAGTGTAAGGGGGAGTGCCACGACCCATAAGGGCAAGGGCCGCACCCTGTGCCAAGCATCTGTGGCGTCTTGAAGAGATGCCGCGCCTTGAGTGACGTCTGGCCGCGCCCAGAGTGAGGTTTGGCCGCGCCCTGTATATAGAAGAATACATTCAGTGGCAGGGTGTTATATTTGTACTATTAGTTAGCTTCATCCACTAAAAGTGAAATTATAAGAATAGTTCAAGTAGATATCCTCCATCGACCGACCATTGAAGGAGAAGAAAATATTGTGGAGTTTTTCTTTAACTTGAATATGGAGGATTCTTAGATAGATCTTATTATTCAGTACATCAGAGATGGAGAGTTTCCAGAATGTAGAAACGAGAGAAATAAGTTGAGGTATAAAACAACTAAGTTCACCCTCATAGGAGACGTTTTTATACAAAAAAGGGTTCCTACTTCCTCTGGTTAGACGTGTTCATCCATCTGAGGTAGAGTATATTTTAAAGGACGTGGGTAATATCGGAGAAAGGTCATTTGCAAAAAGGATCATCACTCAGGGATATTGGTGGTCGACATTGGCCAAGTATACAGTTGCATATGTTAAGAAGTGTAATAAGTGTCAAAGGTTTTCCACCATACCCCATCAACCTCATCATCCTCTTATTTCTATCACTTTTCCATAGTCATTTGAAGTCTGGGGGATTAATTTAGTAGGGCCATTATCGAGAGTTGTGAACAATTATTACTATTTGATTGTGGTAATTGATTATTTTTCGAAGTGGGTAGAGTCTGAGGCGATGATCACAATTACGAAGAAGAAATCCATTCAGTTTATCTATAAAAAACATCATCTGTAGATACGACCTCCCTAACACTCTAATTTCTGATCACGAGATGCAGTTCAAGAATATATCCCTTGAGAAGTATTATGAGTGGGTCGACATCAAACTGTTCTTCTCAACTCCAAGCCGACCCCGAGTAAATTGGCAAACAGAGGTCACCAATAGGATAATTCTCGATGGAATCAAGAAAAAGTTGGAGGGCTCTACGGGAGATGGACTGAGGAAGTTCATGCCGTCATATGGTTATATAGGACAACAAAAATGACTCCAACAGGGGAAACCCCATTCATTCTAGTCTATGGCTCAAAAGCTATTATGCCAAGAGAGATAGATCTCCTAACATATACAGTCCAAACATACAGCCCAGAGCATAATGTGGCAGAGAGGAGATTGTACTTGGATCTCGTTGAGGAGCGGATAGAAGATGCTGAGGTTAAGCAAGCTGCCTATTAACAAAGAATAATAAAGTTTTATAATAAGGAGTGAAAGCTCGGCCACTAGCAGTAGAAGACCTCGTTTTGAAGAAGATGTGGCAGAAGCCCAATAAGATTCATCCTAACTGGAATGGTCCTTATAGGTGGTTGAAGAAGTAGTTCCAGGAATGTATCGGTTGGAAAATTTAAAAGGAGATCCATTCTCCAATCTATGGAACGCTAACCATATTAAGAAATACTATCAGTAAGGAATTTTGTGTTAAAGTTTCATTTTAGTTTTGATTGTCTCATATCAATTCCATTTTAGTATCATTTGTTCATGTATATGAGAATCATATTAGGAATGAAAATTTCCAAGTGTTCTCTCCTACCTTGTCTATTGCATGAATATTTGTTGCTTATATGTATCAACTCATATTAAACTATAAAACATCATCCGTGGTAAAGCAGGTTTAAGTTGCTCTCGATGACATGACATGACTGTCAGGGTTGACCTCGTCCAGGGACTTTCAGTAACATCAAAAGGGGTAAAAATCACTTAGTTGTGGTTCATTATTGAACATCATTAATTTGGTAAAATCTCTCTCTCGGTCGAGATGATAGTACATGGACGAGATGACTCTCATCCACACACTTTCAAAATGAGGAGAGGGGACTCGTGATATAACACCATAATTTGGTGGATTCAAATTCAAAATCACTTAGTTGTTCATTAATAAACATCATTAATTTAGTGAAAGTTCTCTCTCGAATGAGATGATAATGCATCGACAACATGACTCTTATCCATACGCTTTCAAAACGATGAGAGGGATCATTATTAAACATCATTAATTTGGTAAAAATTCTCTCTTGGTCGAGACGATAGTGCATGGACACGACGACTCTCATCCATACACTTTAAAAATGACGAGAGAGGACTTGAGACAAGACTTCATTAATTTGGTGAAGTCAATGTAAGAGAAGAGACAAGATGTTATGCTACTAATGAAAAATTAGGGCAAACACATTCACATAACATGTGAATAAGATAAGAACAAACAATGAGTTGTCATTTAGTAATGACGGGGTTACAAAAATAGTTTGATAAAAAAATCTTCACAAGTTAAAGAGCACGAGTCCACAACTGACCACCCCAATAAATAAAGAGTAATAAAGAAGCTCAAAGTTATAAATTTCTATGAGCATCTGCTTAAGCCAACCCATCAGCAGGAATGGTCTTGGACCCAGCATGGGTAGTCCCAGTCCCATCATCATTAACGCTTATCTTGGCCTCCACATCATTGTTCTCGGTGACCTCATTGGGGTTTACCTCCAAAGTTTTTTCCGAATTTTCAACATCAGCCAAAGTAGTCTCGTGAAGGGTGTTACTGAACTCAAGACCCATAAAGTCATCAAGAGTCAGACTTCCAGCCTCGGCATGCTTAGGTACAACCCATTGGCCGATATTTTTTATTCCCCTCTCAAGATACTCAAAGGCGTAGCCCCTGAACTCATCAGACTCCTTGACTCAACTATGCCTCATCACAGCGTTGACAGAAGCATCAATCTCGGCATGTTTGTTATTGGCCATCCTTTTCAAAGTATTGGCAGGTTCAGTTTTCAAATTATTAATCTCGTCGACCCTATTCTGTAGAGTAGACTTGGACTTCTCAAGATTATCCCTCAGGTTTCTCTCGATTTTTTCTTCATCTATTCCCTTATGAATTAAAGGAATTTTATTTTTCATCCAATCCCCCATCGGATAGATGGAAACTATGCCCTATAAGAAATATGGATAGATAAATCAGTATCAGATGGGACAATGGAGAGTATGCTTGAAAAGTCTATGTAAGTACCTGAACAACCCTCTGAAGAGTAAACTCGATAAGTAATGATATGTCCATGGACTGAACGAAGTGTTTATCACGGTCGGAGATGAGAGAGCTGACACCATCAATGGCCTTTTTAGTATGGCCAATAACGCACTCTTCATCTAGTTTTAATTGGGAAAGATGACCTGCCAGAGTCTCATCTGTAGAGATTGGGATCACTTTCTCAAGATGACCATGCTTCCATAGACGGTGATCAGTAGTGTCTTTAGACCGCCCCTTCCTCTTCTTCCCATCATCTTCGGCTCGGTTGGGGCCACCCATGGTAGATTTTTTAACTGGGGCAGCAGGAGCAACAGACTTCTTACCATGTTTGTCGATAATTTTTCTTAATTTTGGAGCCACCATCTTCCAAATGTTATCTGGGGTGTTCGTTCTACGATCTGTAAAAACTGGACGAGGTTAGCAATGAAACACTATAAGATACGAGACAACAGTTCATAAGAAAATCACTTACACAACTCGGTTAGGGGGGCAACCCTAGACCTGTCTGAGCCAAGTAGTATGGGGTCATCAATTGCTCAAAATTTACGATATGACCACTATCACCTTGTCCGTGAATTTTCTCAACTTTTTTAGAGGCCTCAGGGTTCAAGCTCGGATCAAGATTGGTCGATGCAAAGACCTTGGTCAATCGCTTAGGAACCTTAGGCTCAAATGTGCCATAGGCAACATTTGGACCAAATTCCCAAGCTTCGGAGAAGAAAAAGTAGCGAGGCTTCCAGTAATGGTTAGAGTTTTAGGTTACCAATAGAACTTTATTTTTAGGTTTCCTGGCTACAAGATGATAGTAGCCACATTGAGTCTTGGAGGATGACAGAGTGTAGCAAGCCACAAAAATGTTAATGGGAAAGTCAGTTTGGTAAATAATCTTCTAGATAGAAACAAAGCCAAGAATAACTATCCAGGCAATAGGAGAAAGTTAATATGGAGGAAGACCTAAACAATCTAGGATGGATCATAAGGTTGGGTGAATAGGCAATCAAAAGCCGACCTTTAACATCTACTCATAAATAAAAATTTCACCCTCTCTGCTATGAAAGTCTCTCTTGTCTTCATAAGGTTTTCTCATGAATATGGAGGGTCTTATGCCATAAAGGTTTATCCAAGTAAGAAGATCTACCTTAAAGATATTGTTTTCATAGGACTCAGTGACAAAAGTATCAAGTTCACTCTCTGCACCACTGTCATCTGATGATCCGTCCAGGGGATAGCTTGGGTCACCACTTTGAAAATTTTTAATAAATTCGCCTCTCGTAACGGTCGAGAGAGGAATGGGATATATTAGGGTGGAACGGTGACACTGGGCTCAAATATTCTGATAGATGAGTCAAATTGGTTTGATGTCTCAACTTTATGAGAGGATGAGACACGAGATGAAGTTTCATTTACCTCAGACCCTTTACCAGGGGATGAAGGGTGCGCCATGGATTCCTCAAAAGAGTCAACACTCTCGGCCAGCTGAGAGATGGGCTTATTATCGTCTGTAAAAGAGGACGACTTAGATGTAGGGTCACTTGACTCAACAACTGGGGGCGAATGACAACTAGTGGGGGAGGATAAATGGGATGAGTAGGAAAAGCCTCGGCTCTATGCATTTTGGCTACCTCAACTTCTACCCACCTAATTTCTTGAAAACACCTATCCCTGAGTCTTGTAAACTCCTTGACTAGTATATATAACTGCCTTATCATCAACAAGACAAGGCTTAACTTGGGTAAAAATGAAAAGGGGGAGAACAAGATACAAGTTTGACTATAGTTGAGTGAAGTATCTAAAGGGGGAAGCTTAATCATTTTCAACAAGAACACTCAAGAACATTACCAAGAAACCCACCAGAGAAGATGATCGGCGAAGGTCCTAAAAACCCTTCGTATGATGCTTTACCCCCAAAACTGGGTAAACACAACCTCTACCACTACTTATAGCCTAAAGGAGAAAACATAAAAATGGAGGATTCAAATCCTAAAACCACCCAACAAGATCGCTAAAAAAATAAATGTCACCGAAAAAAGCAAATGCAAAAAATATTCAGAAACCAAAGATAAAAAATAAAAAATTGAGAGAATCGTATTACCTGGAGGAGAGGAACCCTATTGGAAAGCGAGAAGCCTAGAAAAGATTTGGAATAGATAAAATCAAGAAACTTTTGAGAAATCGTCAATGGTGTTCTGCAAGAGACTTGGAGTGGGAAAATTTTGGTAAATAAGGAAAGAGGGAGAAAATTATGGGTTTTAATACCTTGAAATGATTGTGAACATTTCCCAACACACATCATCATTTAGGGCACAAAGCCCTAAGCGCCCAACCGTCAAATCATACTTGGGGAAAACACTACCCAATTAGAACAAGGATATGGGTCACTATCCCATCCTAAGTTTTATAAGCATCATACACATTAGAGACGTCTCATTAAAGACTACGTCAACTTGTACCCTTCATCCACCTATTAACATAGAAGGCTAAGGGGTGACTCATATGAAAAATTGTGACCTTGTGCTAGGATGAGGGTCAGTAGTGTCCACAATTCAGTTCCCAATGGACCCCACATAGACTGTACCCAGGGCTCATCCGGACTGGGGTCGGCCATGAAATCCATGCTCTTGGCCCTGTCATGAGTCGATACTATAACGCATCATTCCATTAGTAAAGACATGTCTCATCCGCTATTTTTGGCCAAGACCTAGTGATATTATTGTTAGACACGTCACGACCTGACGTGTTCAGCCGAGACCACACTCCCACCAGAATATCGAACAAATCTACATGGGAGTTTTGTACTCGCCAAGCTGAGACCCCTCCAGACGACATCTATAGTACAAGCAGTATAAGGTTCTAGGATGGAAAATCCCATGCGGACAAATCTGTTGCAACAAGATTATTCCCTCACGTGAGGGAATATTACATCATGATTAGCTACATGTGTGAGGGACAGGTGTTAACTTTTCATTGGGAGCCTCCTCATGCACATGTTGATTACATGCTTGGGGGTAAACTATGCCCCCACCAAGCACTACATATAATCCTCATCTTCTACCTTATAAAGGGACTCGAATTCGAAATCCCTACTAAGACTCTGTTAAAATACTTAGTGGAGAGAGAAAAGCTTGATTGTTGTAGTTACAGGCCATTAGTGCACTTATTATAGTGAAAACCACCATTCACACTGCACAATGGATGTAGACTTCGGTCGAACCACTTATATATGGTGTTATATTCTTCTTTGCCTCATCTCCTTTCACTGTTATGTTTTTATATTTTCACCATTGTTGTATTTTGTGAGCTTATTCAACACTTTGGTCTGGTGAAACCAATTTTAGTATCCTCACTTATGGTTTTATGAAATTTAACTTTTATTTTCGAAAACTAGTTTCTATTTTATTTTTTGTATTTCTCTAAAAATGGCAATGTTATCCTTCTATTGAAATTTGATAAAGAGTAGCACAACTTTAGCCACCAAGCCTATGACCTTTTAGTCACCGATTTTTCAAGCCTCTCTTCATAGGAGCTCCAATTGAGGGACTAAAAATTTAAATTTAAAAAAATAAACTACATCCAATTTTTTTTTTACTTTAAATGATATATATGGCCCCTGGACTTTGGCATTTGTAATGATTTGTGCCCAAAGCATTTTATAATGATTTATCCCTGAAACTTATGAAACATACATCATTGTCCACTCCGTTAAATTTAACTGAAATATTCCACACTATCCATTTTAACACTCATTTTGAGTCAAAATTATATGAGGGAGACTTTTGTAAGTTTATATATGGATTCATGACGTTTTTTTAGCAAGGCTAAATTGTAATTTTGTTTTTATGATAGATAATGAATATGATTATTCTGATTGAAATATGGACCGATTTCAATCACAAAATAAAAAAAAATTATGAATTAGGGGCAAAAAACTAGTTCTTTATTTTGAGAAAAATATTTTTGGAACATTTACTATTATATCATTTATTACGAGACATTAAAAACTTATTTGTTCTAGGTATATTTTGGAATGTGTAATAGATTATTTTATATTTTGTACGTCATTTTATGAAAACTATAGACACGATAGGATAGAACCACATAACATGATATTGACACAATAAATCATGTTCGGGATGAGATTTTATGACACAAATTGTGTTTTGTTCGGGTCCATGACCCATGTTACCGTGTCATGTCATTTTTTCACTTTTAACTCATTTTATTTTATTGTTCATGTCAAATTGGGAATTATATGCATTGGCACATGGCTTTAAGATTAAGTGAGAGATTGTAGCAGTTTTATTCCTAAAACCATAAATATGATGTTTATTTTCCAATAAAGGTGTGTCAGGTTCATTTTAAAATATGAATCATGCATGCGAGAATGCCTTATATTTGTCTTAAATACTTTATATAATGTTAGTAAATTGAACTGGGTTAGAATCTTGGTGAATTAGATTCGGATGGATCACAAAAGATCAAAATTCTAGTTCTAGTTCAATTGAATAGTTCATAGCCTAGATGGGGAATTGTCATCCCATTGGTAAAGCTACAGGTATGATCTTAGTAGTTTATCTTGACTGCGGGAACCTGTCTGGCGGTTTAGGAACTTCTTGTGATTGTTCAAATAGGATAGTACCAATACATCAAGAATGTATTGAATGGGAGAAGGCTGAGATTAAAGTCTTAGTGCTAACAATGTTAAACTTGAAACATCTCACATTGCTTGCAAAGGGTGCATAGATTCTCAATCCATAAGATTGGAGTATCCACACATTTAATTCTTTGATTGTTGTGGGTGAAATTCATATCATTGGGTCTAAATCTTCGCAAGTTGGGAAATTATTGTGTGGAAAAGTTTGAGATCATATTCTGGAGGATTTCGCATTTAGAAGATATCCTAGATTGTGATACAGCTGTCATAAACTTATAAGTTTTTATTCTACCAGTAAATCCAACAGACCAATTTTATAATCAGGTAAAGTATCAAATACGTTAATTTTGAGATCAATGAATACATAAGACATTGGTGAAAATTAATTAGCAGTGAATTGAAGTTCGCCAAGTAGGTATTGTTTGCTTTATGCGGGGAATCGTAATATGTGCTATTTAACTTTGCAAATAAGACCTCATTATTCGATTAATAATGAGATAATTAAATTTTAGTGCCACTATAATTATTTATTTGTATTAGTTACAATTAAATGGAAAAGAAAATATATTACGGGAAGTAATACGAGATTTTCATATTTTCGTTTGGAAGAAAATTTAATTATTAGTTTGGGATTCCTAGTATAATCCATTACCCAAGTAATACACTCAAACTCTATGAAAACCATTATTGGCTAAAGACCACTTCATGTACCTATTTTTATGGTTTAGGGGAAGGGGTTTAAGTTGTATGAAACATTCTCAAGGGTTAAAGAGGGAGAGAAAAAAAATACCATTCATGTTTTTATGAAGGGTCGAGGAGAGGGAAATGTGTTGTGATGTGAACCCTAGATTCATTATTTGAATCTAGTTATATTCAGTTACTTTTTTAATCGCGATCAATTAAATTTCTTAGGGAATTTTTAAATCTTCAATCCCCAAAAATTGGTATTAGAACCCCAGTTATAGATTGATCATGATTCGGAATTGTCCATTACAATAAAATTATTTTTGTTACAAATTTATGAGTATTAAATTTCATAAGGTCATGTACATTTTATGTATTTGTTATGCATTGCTAAGTTTAATAGAAGTAATTTTCCAATGAATTATATTATTTGGGTAATTAAGAAATTAAATATGCTATTGGTGAAGCTTATGTTGAGGAACAAAAGTTGGGTTAAGTCGATTATATGGGAAGAGATTTAAAAATCAAGTTGGGATAATAATAGGATTTAATTCATTTTTATTCAAAGTAGCTAAGGGTTATTAAAAGTAGCTGAGGGAGAGACACGTTGACTCACTCATGGCCACGACTCCAGGACTACTATTGCGAATAAAACAACCGTTTCCACATAGCGGTACCTCTACCACATAAGAACATGTCCAAATGCGCAAGGGAAACTAGACGTGATCACGACTTTAGGCTGCAAAGTCAGGTTGATTGGGATTCAGAGTGTCGCTTAGGAACTGTTAAAAGATTAAAACGTGTCCATAAAAGGACATAACCTCAGGTGATGATCATTGCATTAAATAAGAGTGTGTAAGAAGCTTAGGAGTCCATCCAACCAAAGTAAATGTCGAGAGAGCTGCACCATTTTTCCTCCAAAGTCTCCCGTTTGTTGATGTTAAAAACAAACCAAATTAGTGAGTTTGAGGGTGTATAAATGGGTGTTTATAGTGGAGTTTTGAAGAAGAAAAGCAATTGAATTATTTATGGGAGTTTGTTTTCAAACTTGAGAGCTTGATAGCTACTTGAGGCCACCTTTGGAGGGGAGTTCCTTTCCTCCCAAAATATTTCTTCATGTTTTGATCTCCAAATAGGTAGGGATGTTATATTACTTGGTTATTTTGCACAGTGAGAATGCATTTAATAAATAATATTCATGTTTAAAATATACTTACACTAGGTGTCGGTTATTTGGCTAAAATGGACATTATTTTCGTAAAGAATAAAAATATTGTTTAAGGGTTATGAGAAAAGATAATATTCATAAAATATTCTTTAAACCCTAGGACTTTTAATAAATTACTATTTGGGCGCCAAGGGTGTTTTAAATTGTATTTTCCCCATAACTTTATAGGAAGGTTTTTTGGCCATAAATTTTAATGAAACTACAAGTTAGACCACATACTTGTCAAAAATGTATTATTTGACCTCGAAAATATATTTTAGGAAAATTTTTCAAAACCCCCTTGAACTTTTAATATTTTTAAAACAATCACTAAACTTTAAATATTTGTAAAACATACCCATAACTATAAATATTTGCAAAATAGACCATTGAGTTTGAATAATTGCAAAATAACCCATGTACTTTTAAATATTACGAAACAACCCAAAGCTTATAATGTTATAAAAGTGCCCCTAAACTTGTAATTTTTAGAAATTAGATTCATTCTACTTTGATTTTGTCAAAAAATTATAAAATAACCCCAACACTTTAGAAATTACGAGATAGACCCTAAGTGCTGTGTTAAAAAATTCTACTCCGGGGAGGTTTGAAAAGAAAAAAATGCATATTTAAGTATATAATGAGGATAAAAAGTGTAAGTTACATGTAATTTTTTTTTTGTGATTTGACCTCGTAGGCCAGGTATAAAATTTTGAACTGTAAAAGCAATATAAATGGTGTTTATGCAAACTATAAATACGACGTTAAGTCGGGCTTTTTGTTAGAAATGATTGTTGGATTGCAAAAAAAAAGAACTTAATGAAAGTGAAAGAGTTTTAAAACGGAGTTACTAGGACTAAATTTAAGAAGGACTCATAGTCTTCAGGTGTGGGTTCGTCTTAGACCCAAAATAATTGGTCAGTAGTGCAATTGGTCGTGACATTTGTGGGCGTGAGTATGTGAACACATATGTGATAAGGTAAGATCCATAAAAAATGATAAATGATTAATACATGATAACGGATTTGATTTTCCAAGTTTAAATAAATTAGTTCTATGTCATGGATAATTATGAAAGTGAATGGAATTGATAAACTCTAGAATATGAATTAAAATGAGGAACTTAATCCTCATAAATTATAGAAGTAAAATATGATGACAGGGTGTGTAGTTATCCTGTGGCGAGGCATAATATGGGCTTCACATGGATATATGTGGACAATTTAACAAATCTTTAAAATGATAAAAGATAATAACCGGGTGTTGTTGATTCACACCATGACGGGTAAAATCCCAAATTTGAGACATGTGTGAAACGATTACTTGATATAAAAAGGTAATAATTGGATGTGTGAGTATCCCTATAACGGGTATAATTTTAAACATGACACTTATATGAATAATTCTTTTCTAACACAGAGTATATGTGTTGAAATGATATGTTTTAAATGACACTAGTGATATACCAATTTAACGTATAAGTTTATATTTTTTTAAAGGAAACTGGATGATTTAAAGAAAATCCAAGAGTGTGATTTTTATTAAATTAATTGTGTGGTCTTTTGAAGTAAAACATGACTAATGCATATGTTATGTAGTAGTTTCATGTGTAAATGGGTTAGAATTATACTGTTTATAGTATTGCATTCATTTTTCTGTTGCTCGCTTCTATATTGCATTTATACTTGGAGACCCTACATGGCATTGACTCACCCCATTCCCTTTGTTATGGGAGGTTAACTGATATTTTGTCTTTAGAGAAAATTTTATAGGTAAGAATTTCCTTTTTCTTACGTTATTATCTCTGATTATTTGAACCTTAGGACATTGCCTAATTGGTTACAAACTTGTTATTAGCATTCTTATATATCTTAAAAATGGAATTGCTTGCTTAGTAATTTTAATCAACTAAAATGGAATAGAAACCTCATTTAGGTTGTTTCACAACACTTCACACTTAAAGAGGCCGAGCTGGAAAGGGTTGACCCATGGGTAACCCTTTAATCTGGGTCAGGGCATTACAACTTGGTATCAAATATTTAATTTCATGTTCCTTTTGGGAGTGACGTTTAGTCGTTAAATTAGGATTTGATCCTTCGATACCCAAAGTTTGACCTTGAGACTCAACCTTATGAGGCCAGTTGGGACTCTGGATTATACATGCATGGACATGACTGCAATGTTGGGAATAAGAATTATGACATCCTTACCGATTTATTTTGTTAGCAACAATAGAGAGGGATTTTATTCATTGCATCTTCTCCTTTAGGTATCCTTGTGTGGGTCAATAAGTAAGCAATTAGAATTTTAGCCTCTAAAGTGTGTATCACTGCAAAACGAATGATTGTGATCCTAGAAATTGTGTGGCATCTCATGGTAATTAGTAAGAATACATCAATGGTGAGTTCATATTAGGAATCATAATACATCCACCAAGAAATTTTATTAATGGACCACCCCACTATCGAGAATCAAAAGGATTTTTGTTAGGGAACGTAATTATTGCATACACGCACCTTAAAATTCAAGATAGGCTTGAGATTGTGATTTATTGGATACCCTTATTGCTGTAAAAACTCAATACACAAGAAATATCAGTATAAAACCTTAACCTAATATGGAAGCAAGTCCATCTTAATGACATAGAAAGATAGGTATAAGTTCCCATTAAATATTAGTTCCAATAACCCACACATATCATTGGTAAATGCTCGAAAAGGGTTCAAATACCTAGTGTAGGAGAGATAATGAAAATCATCTCGAACTCTAAGCATCCTAGAGACACACAAGGGGTATAAGATATTGGTGACATAGAAAAAAGTATTATAAGATCATTTTTTACCTAACACATCGTTAATGGGATGGTCAAGTCCCTAAAGAGACACAGGGTAAACCAATAAGTTGTAAATGGTTTCAACACACAAAATCGTCATCGCGAGGTTCATCTTTCCCCTAGATGGGAACCAAACACCAAAATATCCATAATATTTCGTCATTATCGCTTGTCCTGAAATCTATTAATGGTAGCATCATCCTTTAAAGGAAGGTTCCATGAGATAAAGTCAAATACTAGTTTTATGCATGCAGTAAAATGCACTGCATTGTATAGAGCTTGACATTTAAAGACAAGGTCTTCATCTAATTGGATCTACAAGATTTGCAACAAGATGGGTATAATGGGGACATATGGATAAGGGTTTTGTGCCACATTGTTTAGGCAAGGATTCTTGGTGATCCTACTCTTTTAACAATCGACGTTGTCCATTTAAGTCGGCAGTGGAATTCATGGATTATTGGCTAGATTAAAGGTTGAATAACCTCCCCATATTCATTAGCAGTTCTTGGATAAGGGTTCGTATTGCGGGTAGAAATTAGTATAGTTCCCATATCACCACTAGATTCGGGTTCATTGTTCTACCTAGAAGTAACTTAGTCGTCATACATTGGTTTTGACATCGTAACATTAGTATCTCAGTATAGTGAAATGATCGATAACGAGGTAAATCGCTTGCAAGAACACTAAAACTCCTTATTTTTTGATAAATAATCTTAGTAGATCAACATGCGCCATCTGGTAACATATCCTCAAATGTTGTTCCACACACCTCAATCCAATTTTGAAAAATATGGATTTAACTCATCACTCGTTTTCTGCTAGCATTGACGTCTAAAGAATGTGGCGTTGAATTCCAATAGCATTCGAGAATTACAATTTTCCTTAAACCAAATCGACACCAATTTATGCATTTGGTACGTAACTCAAGAAGGAATATTGCTTTATATTTGCAAGGAATATCACACTCATCATAATGGAAAAGATATCCATTGTCGAATCTGCATATCTCAAATGAGGGGAATGTCAGCAATCACATCCAAAGATAATTATTTATATCTTCTTGAGGAAAAGGATGTGATTCAAAAGTTATCCATCATTTTTGGTTTCAAAACTCATAATAATTGTAAAGACTAAGGAACAGTTCATATTACATCCAAATAAGACTAGTAACATCTCATTATACACTCATGGAACGTTTGTGTTTCATCTGAGATGAATAAGTGAGTGGACATTGCCTCTAATCAAGGAATATTTGTATATGTTATTCTTATTAATAGATCCCTTATCTTAGCTACATGAGGTTTACAACATCTTCATTCTACTTATGTATCGATATCCTAGGGTAATATTTGTAGCCCGTCTAAAGGCTACCTCGGTCTCCAGTGGGTGGTATCAGTTGTAACTTAAGTAACACAAAACATATGTGGTATTGCAGAGAGTAAAACTTGGTTTTATAGCTATCAACATATGGTCCCTCAGGTTTTAGAACGAGTATTCGAACTATTTATTGGATCTTAGTTGTATTTGATTGTTTACCATATCCGTGGGTTATTATTCGACAATTATCTTGTCATAATGATGATGTTGGCTCAGTGTTAGATGCAGGGTCAATAAGGCATGCATGATGCATCGCAGTAATTGAGTCCCTTGGTAAGGGAATCATAGTATAGGATTGGATGGACATCATAATGTGCTCTGGTTTCATGGATAATATTATTTTTCATTGCATGCGATTGCTTGCTTTAATTGGACTTAGTGTTTGTGTTGTCTAGTAGAATTTTTTTTTTGCTAGACTTAAGAGTTAGAGCAACGTGTATGACTAAGGTTGAAATTACATAAGTCCTATGACTCGTCTATTTCATTTACAGAATTTAAAAGTTATGGTTTAGAGATGAAAACTTTGTCAACGGATTAACTTCCTGAAATGCTCTACCTCTCGCCATTAGGAACCGTCCTATATAGTATCATTATGTGTTAGCACGTGTTTTTGTGATTATCTGTACCTCATGTTTGCATAGAATGTATCTCACAAAACCTGGGGTGAGGTTTGGACACCAGTCAGAGACTTAGAGCATAAGCTTTGATACCATTATGGTAACCAAGTTAGTTTGGAGTGAACGAACACTAAGTATTAAGAATTCCAGAAGCATACAAAATTAGGGAACCTTTGGTATATTAGTGGAGTATGTTCTAAACATAGTATGGAAGGTGGATTGTATATTTATGTGCGTTGCTGGTGATCAAAAAGAATAGGAGTATATATTACTCATGTGGCAGTGTGTGTTATTAAATAGTAATATCTAGGTATTGGACTTACCTAAGTGTGTGACTAGAAAGGGTTCACATGTATATTGTGATCTATATGCAAGGAATTACCTAAGTGTGGGGATAGAAAGCGTTACCTAAGTGTGTGAGTAGAAAGGGTTCATGTGTACATAGTGATCATTAGGAATTGGGATTACCTAAGTGTGGGGATAGAAAGGATTCATATGTTATATTCCGAGAGAGAGAGAGAGATAGAGAGAGAGAGAGAGAGAGAGAGAGAGAGAGATTCAGGGGATAAATGGATACCCATGATTATGTACGATGAGATGATGATTTTTGAGATTAGTACTTAGGAGATGAAAAGTGCTAGACTTTATGACAATTATAAGTATATCATTGTTGATACATGTCTTAATAATGGTAGGTTGAATAGTATGACTCCAATTTGAAATCTCTATTGATGGTTACAAAATTAATTAGAGGTCGTTGATGAAAATTTTGAGGAAATTATTTCCTCTGGACATAAGAATATAATAACCCGATTTTTTTTCATAAATTTCATAAGCTCATGTACATTTTGGTAATTTCTTATGCATTGGTAAGTCTAATTGAAGTAATTAGGTATAATATCCCCTATTTTCTATGCATTATTTAATTTGGGTGATAAATTGTTTTTCCTACGTTACATGTGATGTCACTTACAACACTCAATTATGTATTGTTATATAATTTAGATTATATGTTTTTCGAATTAACATCTTTTGAAAATCGAATTTAATACATGATAGAATACTAATTAAATATTTGAAGTGACATAGTATTATGGTCGACTATAGAGTGGTTAGGTACTTGGTGTCGAGTATTTCCTTGTTTGGGTTATCCCCTCAGTATCGGGTTTCTAATAATTGTAAAGTAGTTTCTTATAATCCCAAGTTGCTCATAATTAATATATCATTAAAATGTTTTTTATAACTAACTCATAGCGATAAATTAATGAATTGAATAATTTAATATAATTGGTCCAATTTCTTGTTGACTCTTGGGAGATTTAGAATGCTTGCTTTTGACTTAATATGTTAGGATTTAAGTCTATTTGTTTGCTACATGACTTAGGTAGAATTTTGGGCCATTTAGAATGAAATTTGGGATCAGTGGGTTGTGGCTCATGTTGGTCCTAAGACTAATTTCGTAGGAAACTTGTTTATTAGGTTAATTAAACCACCTAAAACACATCTTTAGACATTTGAAGAAACCCTAAGAAAAGGCACTCAAGAATTGGGGAGATTTTGAAGATTGGAGGGTTGGATTTACACCTATAGATTATGAATTTAATTTGGATTTGTGTTATTAGAATGAGAATCCATTGGAGTATGAGTTAAGCAATGTATAGTCTTATTTCGATAATCTAAATCCTAGTTTTGTAATCAGTTTAAATTGTTAAATTACACCTTAAACTCATGTTAATATATTTGATGTTGAACCCTATAAATTAACCTTGATAATTGTATGAAATATTATGACTCATGTTCATGAATAACTTTAAATCCCCTTGTTTAATTCAATAACTAGATCTAAATCTAAGTTGAATTGAGTAGAAAAATGAACTTAGGGTTATTAAACTATAATCTGAAATTCACCCTTTAAATATTCTATAAATGTCTTATAAATCATTAGATTAGGTTACAATTACTTCTACAAGCCATATATATGAAGGAGGATGGAAATAGGTTAAATTAGAGGCTTCATAATTAGGATTTGTAGTATCAATGGCCGGTTTTTATCCGTTGAAGGGCGTTCATCTCGTTTGAAGGAGATTTGGACCTCATTAGAACGAGATGTGGGATATCGTTTGAATGACTAGGGAAGTCGTTAGAACGATTGTAGGTTTTTTGGTAAAACGACTTGATAATGTTGTTTGAACGACAATTATGATTTTTATTGATTGAAGTACGTAATTCTGTTTCAACGAGTCTGAGATAATTTGGAATGTAATATATTAATTTAATTGGGTTAATTAACTTGAAGACTTGTAACACTCTTAGTAAATCTTTATGTGGAGTGGATTTCCATGATTTGGCTAGCATACCATGTGTGAGTTATCGTGGGTACGTACAATAAGGCATTATTATGGGATGCATATGAAGACGAATGCACCGGTACCCCGGTGATAGTGACAAGCTTACCTTAGTTATTTTACCCCAGTCCTTCTGCTGACAAACCAGTATCCCATGGGGGAATAAATGGGTGCGCTCTTCGTATAATCTTTGAGTATGGAGTTCTATGCGAATGACGGAAAGGCGTAATGACTTATCACTTTATCTGACTTTGAGATTATAGGTATGAGATGACCTATAACTATACCTATCCCTGAAGGCAATATGGATAGGACTTTTTATCTTAAGTTAGGGTGCGTCCATAGCCCACTTACATGTATATGTTGGGATCATACTCCTTTGGATATTGGACTTTTGTGATTGTCCTCTCTTTTACTATAGTTATACTAGAGATGCATATAGTAAATATAGATATGTAACCTCATACTTAGATTCAATTGAGATGAATTATAATTATCAATCATTTTGTACACTTGGCCTTGGGGAACAAGTTGCATGCTATATTTAGGGTTGTTTGGGTTAGGTTAACTTAAAAATAACTAAAATACATGAGGACGATATATTGTTATTATTATAGCCCAAATGTAGTTAAATTTTACTATTTATATAGTTGCTCGATTTAATCATGTTGTTGAAATATGTTTTAAGGTCTAGGTCGCAGTTGCCTCTACATCCCTAACCTCATATCTTTAATTTCAGTTCCTGATTCATCTATAGGATGTAGGGGCTCATTCTTATTTCTTGCATTTACTTTTTCATACTAGTCTGTGTTGGATTATTGTACTTGAGATTACTTTATAATGGAGTCAGATTTTATTTTCAGAGTGGGATTTTTTTTGAGACGGTTATATGTTCTAGTGATGGAAACTTTATTACGTTGGTTTTAGTATAATGGTTATGATGTTTAACTCATGTTATTATTCCAGTTCTTTAGTATTATACTTTATTTTACTCATGCTTAGAATGATACTCATTGTTTAGACTCCTCCATTATTTGCATGGTCTAAAAAACGCGGGGGATGACCGAGGTGTGGAGGCCAAGCCTTAAGCCTTAGAAGCCTAGGTGGGCCTTAGGCGTAAAAAGGCGTTTAGGCCTTTTTTAATATATTTTAATTTTTTTAGCTATAACAAGGCTATTAAAAATAGTAAAATGGTACACCTTAAAATATGTCGGAGTATATGCAAACTAAAATACAATTTTTTAAAATACTAAGAAAAAAATAAAAAACGTGCATTTTTTGGACGAGAGATAGAGAGGTTTGGGATATCATTTGTCTTTTGATTATTTTGAATGAGATATTGGTTCATTTTTTTTAAAAAAGTCTTTAAAAGGTGATATCATTTCACTAAAGCGTTTTTTTTTAAAGTCTGCCTTAAGTCTTTTACTAAGAATAAGGTGTAAAAGGCTTAAGGCGAGGTGTTTTTCCCAAGCCTCAAGCCTAGGCGCCCCTTTTAGAACACTGATTATTTGTATTTGGACTTGATTACTCTAATTATGTATTTTACGGGGTGCCATAGTTGGTATCAGAGTAGTACAGGTTTTAGTGTCATAGGGTCTTGAGTGCATCTGTCGCATTTTTTCATAGCGTTCTTTAATACTTTAGAGCCTTGTTATTTAGGTTTTTACTTAAAATGTTTTTTTAATCATCTTTTTTATTATGAACACCTGATGGATAACCATACATCCCAGGCCATCCGCGAGTACCGAGTCAGAGCCAACACTGCCACTACCACGGCATCCGTAGTGGGGAACGTTCCAACACTTGCACAAACCAATTTTGTAGTTATTATTTCACAGAGTATAGCTGCAACTATGGCCTCTATGCACCAGGAGCATCAACCACCTTCTGTGGCTTCACTTGCCCCTCATACTATGTCCATATGGTGAGATCCATGAGTGCCTTTGGTAAAGAAAAACCACTAGAGTTTGTTGGGTCCATAGACCCGACAATTGAATTATAGTGGAGGAGTGAGAAAAAGAGGAACCTACATTTGATAGAGTGTTCAGAGGTGCATAGACATATGTTAGCCAATTTTAGACTTGTGAATATGATTTGTAGTGGTTGAAGTCGGTCACCACGGAGGAGGATAGGTCACAGTTGACCATTCAGTATTTCTGGATGAAGTTCTAGGGAAAATACTTCCCACCCCCTCATCATGGGAGTTTGAGGGCTCAATTTTTTAGGTTATGATAAGAGGAGCGCACTATTGTTGAGTACGAGCGGGAGTTCACCCATCTTGCTTTCTTTGCCCCAAGGATGTAATTACAGAGGTGAAGAAGATGTATCAATTTATTAGTGGACACTACACTGTTGTATTGCCCGGATCATCGAGACTTTTAAAGAGAGAGAGAGAAGGATCCAAATAAGGAAAAGGTTGGAGCTGGCCATGGGCTAAAGACTAGTGAAAGAAGTGAGACAACTCGAAAACATGGATTTTCACAACACCATCATAAGGGACAACAATAGGGTGGTATCCCCCTAAGAAATTCAGAGGAGATGATCAGGGCCATTAGGGTGTCTGGGGACAAGGCCAACCGGGCTAGGTATATCATAGCTAGCAAGGCCAGGGGCAGAGCGAACAAGGATAACAAGGCCAGGGGTAGAAGGATCAGCCCGAGGGCCACTAGTTGGGTTGCCCATTTTGAGACAATTATTTTTCTAGCCCCACCATATTATCAAGATTTTTCATAACCACCACAGTTTTCGGCCTTTCCACCACCACCTAGGGACCCAGCACAGGGTCGCCCGCAACTTCACTATGGACATGTGTATAAAATCTATCAATAGGATTTTTAGACCCCGCCCCTCCACAAGGTATTAAGGGTACTTTTACATTTTTGGTAGTTATGCACATGTTTTATTCTACACAAGAGTGTCACATTCTTTTGTTAGTTATACTTTTTGAAGACTTTAGTTTATTAGATATTGCTACCGATGCTTCCATGCACGGGGATACCCCGTCGGGTAGGGACGCGACCATACGTCACATTTGTAGAGACATGGTAATGGAGATTTTTTGGTGTTTTTTGGTAGACTTATTGAATTTAGATATGAGAACTTATGATGTCATAATGGGATGGACTGGTTAGTACAGTACCATGCACATATGAACTGTAGAAAGAAGATGATCATATTTTCTAGTCCTAAATATGAGACATTTTTTATAACCATGCCTAGGCTTAGGGGAGGATCTACCACCTAATTATATTATATTGATACCAATGGTGCTAGAGTTCATAGGCATGTTTGATGAGGTACCGGGGCTACCGTTTATATGATAGGTAGATTTTCTAATTGATTTAACACTAGGGACCTAACCCATTGCGAGGTCACCGTATCGTATGGAACCTTTAGAGATGAGGGAGTTGCGAGACCAGATTCAATAACTTTTGAGTGATGGGTCATACAGAGGAGTACATCTCTGTGGAGAGATCATGTATTTGTTGTGAAAAATAAGGATGGCTCGCTAAGGTTATGTGTGGAATATTTTGAGTTGAATAAGGTCACGATATGGAACCATTATTCATTTCCCTGTATCGATTACTTTTTTGACCAGTTGAGGGGTGAATCGTTCTTTTACAACATTGACTTACACTTGGGTTATCATCAGTTACATATTCATGAGGAGAATGTTCTGAAGATGGATTTTCTAATACATTATAGATCGTATGAGTTATGGTTCGTGTCATTTGGTTTAACCAACATACCAACGGTGTTTATGGATTTAATGAACATGGTGTTCTACCCATTCCTGGATCAGTTCATCATTTTGTTTATCGTGGACACACTTGTATATTCTCAGTCTGGGGATGAGCATGTAAACCATTTGAGAACTATTTATAGATGATTTAAGATCATAAATTGTATGTTAAGTTCTCTATGTACGGTTTCTAGTTACGTCAGGTGTATTTTTTAGGACACATTGTGTCAGGGGTTGGGTTTTTGTTGGATCCTAGCAAAGTATCAGTTGTGATAGAGTGGTGATAACCCACAATGCGTATGGACATTAGGAGTCTCTTGGGTTTGGATAGGTACTATAAAAGGTTTATTTCTGGGTTATCAAAGATTTCCAAGCCACCGAGTCACCCACCCGAAAGGGGGTAACATTAGTTTGGCCCTCAAACTATAAGAGAGCATTCAAGGAGCTTGAGGAGACACTCACGACTAAAATTATACTTTTTTACCACAAGGCGGGGTGGAGTACTTGGTTTATACTGATGCATCACTTCACAGGCGTGGAGGAGTGCATATATAGAAGGAGAGACCCATATCTGACACTCATTGCAAGTTTAAGCCTTATGAGTGAAACTACCCCAACCATGATATGGAGCAGCGATAGTGTTTTCCCTTCATATCTGGAGACATCATTTGTTGGATGAGAGGTTTAAACTAGTTTCTGATCATAAGATTCTTCAGTATTTGTTCACTCAGAGGGATTTGAACATGAGATATAGGATATTATTAAAGTTTGTTAAGGACTATTACCTCTCGATTCAATATCATTCAAGGAAGAAGAATGTGGTAGCTGATGATTTGAGTCGTATACTGACCATTATCGTGGAAAATTTATTGGCAGGGTATGGGGATGAGATATTAAAATTGTGGATAGAGAACTGTGATACCTTGCGCTCAATGGATTTATCAGATGCATTTTTAGCAATTGTGGTCGTTACACCTATTGTATTAGAAGCAATTCATTTCCAGATGTCGGATTCTTATTTTTAGGAGAATCCAAAAGAGATTTTATCTGTACGGGCTATCTTTTACTCGATTTATTTGATGGAGGATTCTAATTTCATGGGCATTTGGTTGTGTCGGAGGGTCCGAAGCTATGGAGGGCAGTTTTGGTCGAGGCATATGGTTTGCAGTTCAGTGTTCATCTTAGAGATGACAAAATATATCGTGATATAAGGATATAGTATTAATCAGATGGGATAAAGAGAAATATGTTTTCAAGTTTGTGTCTAGGTGTGCCACCTATCAGCTAGTTAAGGTGGAGCATCATAGTACTGTAGGGGAGATGCAATTGTTGGAGATTCCTGTGTGTAAGTGGGAGAGCATCCCCATGGGTTTCATCATGGTGCTGTCGAGGTCCCAGATAGGACATGATTCGGATGGGTCATCATCGATTTATTGATGAAGGTGGATCCTTTTCTTTCAGTGCAAACATACTATAGCGCAGAGTAATACACCATTTTTTTGGCGTAGATTGTACGTCTTCATGGAGTATCGCTCCATTTTTTGTCCGATAGGGAAAACACTTTTGTATCCAGATTCTAAGGATTTTTCAGGAGTCAGTGGAGGTAGTGTTGAATTTTAGTATTGCATTTCACTCTCATACGGATGATTAGACTGAGGGGGTGAATCAGATTTTGAAGGGTATGTTATGGCTTGTGTATTGTATTTTAAGGGAAATAGGATAAACACTTGCCACTTATGGAGTTTGTTTACAATAATAGTCATACCCATACTATTGATATGATATATTACGAGGTATTTTACGAATGACCATGTCGTTCATCGACTTATTGGTTGGAGATGAGGAGAGTAGGTTATTTGGAATGAATGTTATTTGGACACCTTAAAGAAGGTGGAGCTCATCAAGGACCATATGAAGATTGGTCATGATCAGCAGAAGAGTTATACCGACAATAGGAAGCGTAAGTTAGAATTTTATGTGAGGGATCAGGTGATTTTGAAGGAATTCCCAATAAAGGGAGTTACGAGATTCGGATCGAAGGTGAAGTTTACGCCCCAATACGTAGGTCCCTTTATGATTTTAAATAAGGTGGGCCTGGTGGCATATTGTTTTCCCTTACCTAACCATGTTTAAGGGGTATATAATGTCTTCCATGTGTCCATGTTGAGGAAGTTCTGGAGGGATGAGTTAGCCTATCAGCACATCAACCTTGATGGGATTAGGTTATAGCCAGATATGAGCTACGAGGAGAGACTGAAATGCATCTTTAACTCGATAGAGGGGACTCGGTGATCGAAGGTTATTCCATCAATTAGAGTCCAATGGGGAGAACATAACAAGGATGAGTCAACTTTATAGAGAGAGAACAGCATGCGGGCGATATACCTAGAGATATTCAAGTTAAGTATATAAATTCAAATTTTTAGGATGAAATATCTTGTTTAAGGGGAGAGGAATGTAATACCTCATATTTTTTGTCATTATTTAATTTACGTGATAAATTATTTTTCCCTACATGACATGTGATGCTACTTACTATATTCAATTATATGTTAGAAAGTGTGTTTTTGCAAATTACATATTTTGGAAATCGGATTTAATACACGATAAAATATTAATTAAATATTTTTAGTGACTTTGTATTATGGGCGACTATAGAATGGTTAGGAATTTATTGTAAAGGGTTTCCTTGTAAAATTTACACTCGGTATCGGGTTTCAACGATAGTAAATTAGTTTTTTGTAATGATGAGTGGCACATAATTAATAAATAACTAAACCATGTTTTTTAATTGAATCGTACCTGCTTGGAGATAAGTTAATGAGGTAAATAATTTAATAAAATTAGTCCTATTTTGTGTTGACTCTCGGGACATTTAAAAAATGTTCGTTTTGACTTAATATGGTAGGATTTAAGTCCACTGGGTTACTACATGACTTGTGTATAGTTTTATTTCCATTTAGAGTGCTATTTGGGCTCATTATGTTGGGGCTTATGTTAGGGGTAAGCCTAATTTCGTGGAAAACTTAATTATTAGGTTAATTAGACAACCTATTACACATAATTAAGACACTTAAAGGACCCTAAAGCTATAGAGAGAAGAGGCACTCAAGAATCAAGGAGATTTGGAATATAGGAGGCTTGGATTAACACCTATTGTCTAAGGCAAGTTTATGTAGATTAGGAATTTAATGTCTATTTATATTATTTTAATGATAATCCGCTGCACCTGAATTAAGCAAAATATAATCATATTTTGATAATCTAAATCCTATTTTCATAATTAATATTAATTATTAAATTGCACCTTAAACTCATGTTAATGTATTAGTGCAATTTGATGTTAAGTCACATTACTTAACCTTGATACTTGTATGAAATTGATATATTAAGACTCATGTTAGTGAATCACTTAAACCGCCTAGTTTAGTTTATAGAGTTGGATCTAAATCTTAGTTGAATTGATTAGAAACATGAACTTAGGGTTCTTAAACTACAATATGAAATCACTTCTTAAAATTTTTTATAAACACCTAATAAATTTTTAGGTTAAGTTAATATTGCTCTTATACACCTTATATATGGAGAATGGGAATATGTTTAATTAGAGGCTTCAAATTTAGGATTTCTTGTGTTAATGGTTGTTTTTTATCTATTCGTTCGAATGAGATTTGGACCTTATTCGAACGAGATGTGGGATCTCGTTAGAACGACTAGGGAAGTCATCAAAACATCCGTGAGGCTTTAGTTGGAACGACTCGAGAATGTCATTTGAATGCCATACATGATTTCATTAGAACAAATGAGGTAATTTTGTTAAAATGAGTTTGGGATAGTTTGGAATCTAATCTCTTAATAAAATTGGGTTAATTTATTTGGAGACTTTTAATAATCATATTAAATCGTTGTGCGCAGTGGATTTTTTTGATTTGACTTTATGTATACACATATCTCGTATAAGTGCTCATGGGGGATGTACTATGAGGGATTCTTATGGGGAGCATACGATGACAATCGATATGGTACCCGGTGATAGAGATGGGGTTACCATGGTCATTTTTCCCTAGTTATACTGCTAATGTACCCATATCCTATGGGGAATAACCATGGGTACTCTTCGTATAGTCTTTGGGTATGGAGTTCTTTGCGAATGACGAGAAGGCGTAGTGACTTATCCCTTGTTGTAGTTTTGAGTTTATAGGTATAGGACGACCTATACCTATACCTAGTACACACAAGTGATCCTCGAAGGAAATAAAGATATACCTACGTATATAATTTGTCAAATTGTGAATAACCCATTTACTTGTATGTTGGGATCATACTCCTTACGATATTCAACTTTTATGACTGTCCTCTCGTTTCCTATAGTTATAATACCGATCTATATACTGGACATAGTTATGGAACCTCATAATTATAATCAATTGATATGAATTATAATTATTAAAAATTGGGTTCACTTGGGCTTCGAGATTAATCCCCATGCTGTTCAAATCTATTTGGGTGGTCTTAACTTAAAAACAACCAAAATATGTGAGTAAGATGTATTATTATTATTATTATTATTATTATTATTATTATTATTATTATTATTATTATTATTATTATTATTATTATTATTATTATTATTATTATTATTATTATTATTATTATTATTATTATTATTATTGCAGCCAAAATGCAATCAAACTCCTACACTTTATAGACTTATTCGATTTAATCTTGTTGTTGAAATATGTTTTTAGGTCCTAGAATGCAGTTACTGCCATAACTTTCATTCCAACTCCTCATTTATATATATGATGTAGGTGTCGAGTCTGCGTGTTGATTCGTATTTCTTGCATTTATTTATTCGTAGTAGTCAGTGTCGAATTACTGTAGTTGAGATTGCTCTATGATGGAGTCAACTTTTATTTTCAGAGTGGGATTTATGTTTGAGACAATTGTTTGTTCTAATGATCGAAACTTGTTTTAGTCATGCTTAGAATGGTACTTATCATTTAGACTCATGTACTATTTGTATTTAAACTTGATCAATCTAGCTATGAATTTTATGGGTGTCACATTTAGTAATTAATTGCATTAGTTAGGTAATTAAGAAATTAAATATGTTATTGGTGTAACTTATTTTAAAGAACCGTATTTGCGGTAAGTCCATTGGATGAACAAAGATTTAAAAATCAAGTTGGGACAATAATAGGATATAATTTATTTTATGCAAAGCAACTAAGGGAGAGACACACAGACTCACCTGCAATCACGGCTCAAGGACCACTACCACTGGGAAGATAATTGCTTCTCCTACAAAGATAATCATGATTGAAGACTAGTACCACTACCACGACTGAACAGGGCCATGACCGCATGGGAAACTAGCCGCAATGAATGATTTAGGCTGCACAGTCATGGTAACACTTGAGATTTCAAAATGTGCCTTGGCAAGATTGTTTGAATCAAAAAAATTTTGAAACGTGTCCAAGAAAGGTCATAACCCCACGTTTTGCTCATTGTTTTAAATAAGAGTGTGTAGGAAGCTTCGGGGGCCATCCCACCAAAATATGCATTGGGAGAGCATAATCCATTTTCCTCTAAAGTCTCCCATTTGTTGATGATAAACACAAACCAAATGAGTTAGTTTGAGGATATATATAAGGGTTATTTTGATGGAGTTTTGAAGAAGAAATTCAATAAAAATAATTTTGGGAGTGTATTTTCAAGCTTAGTAGCCCCTTGAGACCACTTTTCGAGGTGGGGGATGCCTCTCCTCACAAAATATTTCTTTATGTTTTGGCCTCCAAATAGGTAGGGGTGTTATATTATTTGGTTATTTCCATAGTGGGAATGTACTTAATAAATAATATACTGTTTGAGATATATACACACACTAGTTGTTGGTTATTTTTAAGCATTTGGCTAAAATGGACATTATTTATGGGAAGAATAAAAATATCATTTTATGTTAAACCTTAGACTTGTCAAAAAGGTATTATTTGACCTCGAAAATATATTTTTGAAAATATTTGAAAAACAAACCTTAAACTTTGAATATTTGCAAAATAGTCCTTGAACTTTCAATATTTGCAAAACAACCCTTAATCTTTAACTAATTGCAAAATAAAACCTCAACTTTGAATATTTTCAAAATATCCCATGAGCTTTAAATAGTTGCAAAAGATCCCCCCGACTATTAAATATTGCAAAATAACCATGTATTTCAAATAATATAATAGTGCCCTTAAACTTGTGTTTTTTTGGAAATTAGACCATAATATTTAAATGTCATAAGACTTTGGTTTTGTAAAGTAATTATAAAATAACACCAAAATTTTAGAAATTATGAGATAGACCCTAAAAGTCGTGTTAAATTCGATTCCAAGGAGGTTGAAAAAGCAAAGATGCATGTTTGAGTAAATAATGAGGATAAAATGTATAAGTTATGTGTAAAGTGTACATGTAAAGCATAAAAGTAATACAAAGGGTGTTTGTGAAAGAAATAAATACGAAAATAAATTGAGAATTTTGTTATAAACGATGATTGGACCACAAACAAATCAAGTCAACAAATGTGAAATTTTTTTCCTAAAGGAGTTAGCATGAATAAATTTAAGAAGGGCACGAAGCCCAAATGAGCGACTTATGCTTAGACCCAAAATAACTAGATAATAAAGCAATTGGCCATGGAATTTATGTCGAACGGTGTGAGCCCAGGAAATAGGATAATTGATTCATACATGATTGCGGAGTTGATTTTCCAACTTTTAATAACTTAGTCACGAGTTATGGATAATTATGAAAATGAATGGAATTATTAAACTCTAGAATATGATTTAAAATGAACGCAATGCTCATTCATTAAAGAAGTAAATAAATAATGACTAGTTATGGAGTAACCTGTGGCGGGGCACAACCTAGGCTTGACACGGGTATGTGCAGGCAATTTAATAAGCCTATAAAAGGATAAAATATAATAAATGGGTGTTTATAAGAGTATTTATTTTAATCATGTGTCCCAATAGGACTGGATTGTCTTATTCCGTTGACCAAAATATACTTTGAGTCTTGTGCTTGAGGTCAGTGGACATCCCCATCTTCACGCGCATCCTTTTATACCACTATTAGGAAGGTAAACGAACACGTAAACTCATATACATTTATCTCACATAAACTCATTTCACTGAAAATACTTTTAGTGTGTGTCTATGTGCTGATATTGATGTTTGGACTTGTTTATGAAATGCCAATAAAACTATTTTTCATAATCTTATACTTTCTATTTTGTAAAGTGGCTACTGAAGTCTATCGCAGGACCTTCATCACAGCGAGACTTTTCCTCATTGCAGGGAAAGAATTTCACTAACCATGCCATGTTCCAGAGATTTTTTTCTTTGGTTTGCTTTGTATCATCACTGCAGTTTCCCCACAATGGCGCAAATGCTCACTACAGTGAAGCTCCGATGATTTATTTTAAGTAAAAGTAAACTTTGGGATATAAATTAAATTATTGTATAAATATAGCATCCCTGAATGACATTATCCTGTAAATTTTGTGTTATTTCATGATTAATAAATATTAAATTACATTTAAGAATTTTTAGACATAAAAAATATAATTTATGTGTAAAATGTGTCCCAAAGTTACTTGTTATAATTTTGGGCTAACTAGTAATATGTTAAGATTATGTCGAAGGTGAAATTATTGTGTAAATAATTTCAAGATAAAGTTAAACCAAATAATGCAACCTCAAAGCAAAAGGAATTATAAAAATGGTTTTGACCATTTTTAAAGGGTATAAAATATAGTAAAATGGGTTTAAGTGGTAACTTTGGAATGTTTGATTATTAAAGTGTAAGTTAAACTTGAAAAGAGAAATTAACATAATGAACCCAAGAGGATGAAATTGTGATGTTTGCCCCAAACATGATAAAAATGTGAAAATGAAAAACTTGTTGCACAAAACTTTAAAAGAACACCAAGTGACGAAAATAGTCCTTCAACTTCGAAATGGAATAAACTTTAGAATACATCAGAGATAAATAATAAGGACTAATGACAAGGTGGTATTTACCACGGGTAAAACAATTAAAGTAATGTTAAGAGACTAAAATGCATATTTTATTATAAATAATGTACGAAAGTAAGCCATACATTTTTTATAAAATGGCGTCTAGATTGCGAGTAAATCAAATTGATGAAAAGCGAAAGAGTTTTCACAAAGGAGTAATATAAAATAATTAAAAAGGGTCCAGAGCCCTAGGGTGAAAGTACTAAGACAACTAGCTAGTAAATCATTTACCGTGACATTTATGGTGGACAATGAAAGACCGTAAATATGGATGGGATTACGATTAACTCCAAGATAATAAAGAGAAATTGGAATTGGTTAAAATTATAAAAATGCTAAACGAAAAAGTAAATGGATACAATTATAATTTTGCATAAAAGGTTTAAATTGGATAATAATGGTAATTTAATATAAATTCAATAAAGAGTATGAAAAGTGTTAACTAGAAGTATCAGTAATGATAAAGTGCAGGTAAATAAATAGCCCAACGTGGCATAAGCCCAAGTGTACACAGTAATGTGTTATTAAAGGTGTAATTTAAGGGTAATAAGGTAACTATATATGAATATTTATCTTAAAACACATATTACATGCGCAAAAATGATAATTAAATAAACTGGTGATTTTTATCAATTAAAAATAATTTTTAAGAAAGTGATAAAGAATGCATTTTCTTAAATCAACAGGGCATAGTTAGTAAAATTAAAAGATATTTTTCAAATGCTATAAAAAGGGATTAATGTGATTTAACAAAAACAACTATAGGATTTTTATATCAGACAAAGTTTTTATTATATATGGTTATATATATTGCATATTATTGAGAACCCCACTAGGTATTGGCTCATACCCTTCGTTTGTTATGGCAGGATAAATGCAGTTTCGTATTTGAGATCATTTTACAGGTAAGTGTTCCTTATCCTCTTATGCTAGTAGCTCTGATTACATGAACCCTGAAGGCACGCTAATGGGTTCTACACTTGTTATATTATGATATATAGACAGAAACAAAATTGCATGCTAAATATTGTACTTTAGTTAAATAAAAAGGATTAGAAATATTGTTTATGACTGTTCACATCACTTCACACTGACGGAGCCGGATCGGTTTGGGTTGACCAATGGGGGACTCATAAATCAGGGTCGCGGTATTACAAAAATCCTATAAATAGGTCTTCTTCCCAACCTTCTAAAAATATTTGAAATTTTCATTACTCACCTACATCTCTAAGAGTATTTTTTCTTCTATATCTTCAAGTTCACATATTCCCTCCAAATTAAGAGAAAACATAGGTATATACTTAATCTATGGGTTGACAAAAAATTAAGAATGATTTTATCCAAATACGCATTATACAAAGTTTAATTTAAACTATTATTCACTTGAATTGGTTAATCCAACACTCCTAGATATAAAATTGAAGGTGTTTCATTGTATTGGTATATCGGAGCATGATGAGATTCTAAGAATGAGACTGTACTTCCCCAATAACCTTACGGATCTTAAGTCGGATTTCTTATCTTTAATGGGGGAAATCCCAAAGTTCATAGGTGACTACTCATGAGTGCATGAGTGGGAGGCACCTTCTTACTTTGTATAAAATCTTTTCAAGATGAACAAGAAATTAGAGTGTGTCGAGACTTTTTACCCTTAGTTGGGATTTTTTCCTCATAAAATATGCATTATGGATTGCTTGTGTATTGTTCTTGTTATTTTATTCACTTCTATCACATACTAAACATATATCTCAAATAGATCTTATTAAATCCATAAAATTGAATTAGGATTTGTTTATCTAGTAAATTGACCTAGATATCCTATTCACAACTTGAATTGTGTTTGATCCATGCCTAATATGACTTCACCTACTTGATTCATATCTTAGGTTGCTTAAAATTGAGAAAAATTTGAAATTATCAAAAAATGGCATATAAACCTATTCACCCCATCTAGGTTTATTTAGAGTTTAACATGTAACATGTGTATTGAATACCCACATCTTAATTTCTTACAATTTATCCCTCATGACTTTTATAATTCAAAAAATTATGAATAAGGGTAATATGCTAACAATTAATCCTACAAAATCTTCATCTTTTCAGTAAGATGTTTAGTTACCTTCTCTACATCGAGGGACAACTAACGGCCCTTATTGTACTCATTAATATAACCCTATTCGTTTATCAGTAATTGTCAATTATAGTTAGACTCAATACCATTTTTCTCAACCTTATCTTCAACAAGGGAGATGAGAGGACTAAACATATCCCATTTGTAACGTTAAAAATCACTAGCTAAAAGCTCTAATACCAATTTGTGAATGCAAATAATCGAAGTTGGTGATGTCAAATAAAAATTGCAATGCCAATTTAAAATGGGAAAGAAAATTTTAAACAGATTTTATCTTTTTATCCTACGCATGCATCTATGTCCGATGAAACAGATAAATCAAACCAAGCAATCAACAAAGGATAAGTTTCAGGAAAAAAGTTAAGGAAAAAAATCTTTATTCACTTAGAAATTTACAAGACAGTCGACTTAAAGACTACTTAATATCTGCCACAAGTATAACGCTCTAATATTCATAAATCTCTAAAGAAATGCTATGATCCTTGCAAGAATCACATGACCTCAGTTCTTCATCAACCTCACCCTTTATCTTCAAAAATGAATCCCCGCAAGTATCACAAGCTAGCAATGGATATCCTCCCTAAAAAAGGTATATGCCAAGATACAAACTTTCTAGGGCTTAAGCAATTCACAAGAACAATATTGCATGATGTTTCTTTGTGAATTAAACAAGTGTATTTCCACATAAAACTTGAAGAACTTTAGTAAAAGTTATGCAAAAAAAGAGTTGGCAAAAGTCTTAAACGTTCTGAATTCAAATGAGTTGAGCAGGTCATTCTAATGACATAAGTATGTCATTCGAACGAGATTTTATCTCGCTTCTAACGACCTAAATAAATTCAAACCAGTAAGCTTCGTTTGATCCCAAATAGAAGAATTCTTTCAAACGAGGGATCTAACGACATTAGAATGTCGTTTGAACGATATGGAGATGTTGTTTGAATGGCATAAATGAAGAACCAAATTTTAAAAATTCCACCTCCAGTAGACTCAGAAAATATATTTTTCGAAAATAAAAGTTCATGTTCCTCTTTTGAAAAAATAAACATCCCAAATTATAATTTTGTAAATTAATTCAAACTTTAAATTATTTAATACCTTATAATGCTGTCAGGAAGTCTTCAAACTTAGAATTGCTTGAGTTCGGTTCGTCTTAATGGTGCATGACAATTTATAATCGGATATGCTAAACTAGGCTAAAACTATGCTATGAACAATCCTAGAAAATTTGTTCTTACAAATCTCCTCCTTTGGCTATCCAGGAATAAATCAAATAAAAAATATCGAACGCCAAATTAAAATCTAAATCTCCTATGACAAAAATACTAACACCCTTCCCAACCCTAGAATGGAACGGCATAAGTCTCTTTGTCTTCAAACTTCTTTTTCTTCCCAAACTTTGTCTTCAGCCATGTTTCTTGACTATTCTAAAAGGGAAACCTACGCACATGAGACAACAACATATACCCTCGTGATGCATCGAGTTTGAACAAAGTAAAACTCATAAATAAATTTCTCCCCTATAAATCAAACTCATTAAATCTCAATTTTAATTTGCTCTCCCTTTTTATTTTTACCTGAAATAGACAAATAAATAAAAAAGTAGGAATAAATAAACATGAAATACAAAGCATCATATAGAAGACAAGATATATCACAAATAGATATAAATCAAGCATATGTAATTATCAACTCGAAGACAAACAAACACCAACTATTTTTGAAAATTTTAAATTTTTCCATAATTTTTTTTACAAATACAACATGCAATACCATAATAAAATATATGCAAAATATATGAACAAAAATATGGCACACATATATAGGTATAAATGACCACATAACATGGCACAAATCACATAAGCTTTACACACTAGCATAGGATCGATGTGTCCAAACTTGTGGGATGGAATGAATGGGTGTGAATTAGTAACAAAAGAATTATAACCTAAACAATCAAATATGTTCAAGAAGTTCTAATTAACTACAAAACATTATCAAACTAAATTTTATCCTTAACTGATAAATAAAGATGAACTTAATGAACAAAACAAGCACAATGCACACAAGCCTTGAATATTGATGATTCTACAAATCAATAGCGTCATGACAAAAACAGTATAACTAGGCATCATTGTGTGAACCTGTTGATCTTTAACTAAACACCCTCAAAAGATAAACATTATCATATATTCTATTGTTTTCCTTTTCCTTTTCTTTTGAAGTGATTTCTTTTGAAAAATCAAGAAAACTAAACTATTTGGCTCCTTTTTGGCATACTTTTTTCCTTTGTTTTTTGGGGGCTCTTTTCAAATGGTAGATTTCACGATAAGTTCACTTGCTTCTCGCAACCCTTTTTCGTGTATACTCACATTTTTTCAATATAAAACAAACTCTTACGAGAAACGGTTCTTACATGCACAAATCCTCCATAGTAAAATAAACATTTAGATGAAAAAATTGATAGGAGAACATCTCACCAACTCAAATGTACATCACGAAGTCAAAATCCAATAAGCTCATGCATGTGTTTATGTAGGCATAAACAAAGTCGAATCCATAAATCAAATCAAATTCGAAATAACTCTATAAACATAGTTAAGATCAATCTAAGCATCTAAAGTCATAACCAAAGATCATAGCCGCATGGAAATTGAGTAGTGAATTGGATTCAAACACACCAATGAGCCATGCCAAATGTTTAAAACTAAAATACACAAAAATAGAAAATCTTTTTGAATTGTTAAAAAAAATCTTTTTGTATTTTTTAAAAAATATAAAACCAAAAATCCTTTTATATTTTTTTAAATGAATCAATACAAAAAGTACACATGTCATAACACTAGAAAATATATATCATGAAGCACAATAAGAGTATGCCAAACAAAATCATGTAAGCAATCATCCATAAGAAATAGCATGTGAAGCATCATGTACAAGCATGTGAAGCATAATGTGCAAGCATGTGAGAATCAACAAAAGTTTCCACAACTAATTTCCTAATCCAAACAAGTGTGTACTTAACTTAAGGGGTTATGGAAACTGACGGGACACTATCCTTAAACTTCCTAGGACCTCTTTTAAGATCAAAATAAAAACTCTTAAGGTGACCTTTCCTACCACAGTGTGAACATGTGTAATTTAGAGGAATGGTACCTATGGGTTGACTTTTTCAAGTGTCCCTGGTTTTGATTGACCCTATAAAACAAACAATGGTTTTGGCTTTAACACATGAAGCATAAGAACGAGACAAACCATTACCATCACTACTCAACTACTCGAGTCTTTTAAATCATATTTTAACTTCAAAATTTTGTACTCAAGCATGTAATTAGACTCTTCCAAATTTAGGGACTCCTTCTTCATATTTTCAATCATTCCTAGAAGTTTATCTCGCTCCCCATTATTGAAAGCAAACTTTTTCTTATCTCACATGCCTTATAATCATCAATCAACTTAATTTTATTCTCATTAGCGCAAACACAAATCCTAGAATTTTTCAAGTCCTCTAATTATTTTTCTAAAACAAGAACTCTATCATCACTCTCCTTTTTAGACGTTTCTAAAATACTAAAGTCATGGTGTCATGCAGCAAACTTCTCATGAACTATATCTCTTCTATTTTGAACATTTTGCAAATGTTTCAAAACATCTTTGACATGATTTTCAAGAATTTCAATTCCTTTGGCAAACTTCAAATTCAAATGAGAATCCATAGGGAGAAAACAAAAACAAGCACAAGAGAGATTAATAAACAACCACCCAAAAAGAACATAAACAAGATCAAATACAATAACTTAGTACAACATGCTTGATAACTTACTTGTCTGTAACAACCCAAATTTTTTTAATGGGTATTTTTAAATTAATTTTGAAAAATTTGAGGAATTTGTTTTTTCGATTTAACTATTTTTAATAATTAAATATGTTGAGTTTTATTTTTGAAAAGTGAAATTTCAATCGGGTTTGAATTTGGATTTAAAATGAAATTTTTAAAGAGGTTTTAGTGATAGCCTTTTCATTTTAACTCACTGGCAGAATCATTTTTCCTGAAGGGTAGTCGATCGATTGACCATGCCCAGATTTGATCTGTTTTAAAGAGTTAGAGGTTTTACAAATTCCTTTTGTCTTATATAAACAGAGGTCATGGGTAACCATTTGTGAACCAACTTTTATCATCTCAATTATGCAGTAACCCTTTATATTTTTCTCTCCCTCTTTATACAAACCCTAGCCCCTATTTTATTCAATGTTCAACCTTAGATTTGGAGGCCTATTTGGGGTTATCTCGTATTGGGGCTAGAACATGTTTTGATTATTTTTGTGAGAGGAACGTGATGGTGCAATTTGATTTTTGAGGCAGAATATATGTGATGATTCATATGATAATTTTGAGGTACGAGACTTACATAATATGCTCCTAAATTCTCTAGAGATTATTCTATTTGTTTTTTGTGTTAATTTCACTCATATTGAATTGTGATATTCATTAGAATCCTAAAAAATGGTTGGAATCTATTATGTTGATTCATTGAGATATTTAATTATTGATTTGGGCATCGTGTCATGAGATTTTAATATGGTACGGAGAATGGGAACCCGCCAATAGTCCAAAATCCGATATATGGCTTGAGAATTCCTAGAGGAGGTGAGGGGAGGCCTGGCGAACCATTGATGCGTTGTGGAGAAATTAATATTGATATAATGCTTGAGTATTGCATTTGACTTGTATATTCGATTCGTATTGTTGTGATTTATTCATCGTGCTAATTATTTATGAGCATCTATTCCTGTCATATTGTGTACTTCCCCGTACTTTCTTTTAGTGGAAGGTTAGCATGGATTGGGACGCTATGGACTATTTTGGAAAATTATTTTATGTGACAACCCGCCTACTAAAATAATAGGTGGCCAGCCCAATACTCCAATAATTACAGGAATCATAGATGGTCCATTCTTAGCATCACTGTCGATTAAAATAATAGTATGAGATAACCACCAATCATTTTAGAAAGCGGATTGTCATATACAAAAATTTAAAAGTAAAAGAGAAACACTTAGACAATCCCATTTGTAAAAACGGTGGGTATCAAAAATCGATGAATAAAGTATGACGATACAATAAATAATCACCGAATAAGCTGTCGGTGCACAGGCCAATACAAATAATACATTAAGTATTACAATCAATATTTACAATATAATAAATGAGTGCAATACCTTGGGCAAACACGCCCGAATAAAAGTACTGAACATAACTAGAGTACAATAGAGGGAAGCGTCTACAACAAGTATCCTACAACATCCGCAATATGCCGTAGCTCCATGACAACTGGAAATGGAAATGTAAACACGGGTGTCCATGCGGAAGAGCACCTGTAACGGCAAGGAATATGCAGAAACAAGGAAATATAGAAACCGGTCAGGGCCGGGTTTGATATAATTACCATGTGACTAAATGCATGGCAGGTAAGTGCGTAAATCTCTCGCAGATAACAATAAGATTCCTCACCTCTCAATCTAGCAGTAACCTAGCGCAAGATAAATGATGCTCAGGTTATAGAAAGAACAGAAGGCTAACTTCTCCCCAGTCTCAACACTATGCCCTATTCGTGCGTGGGGTGTCTCGCAAAGCGAAATCCAAACAAGGAACCCCACCGATACACTACCACTTAGGCAAGGTTGATCGTCGAGATACATTAGACCCTGTCCTAAATAATTTAAGTACTAAAGGTTAACTTCTCCCCAGTCTCAACACTATGCCCTATTCGTGCGTGGGGTGTCTCGCAAAGCGAAATCCAAACAAGGAACCCCCCCGATACACTACTACTTAGGCAAGGTTGATCGTCGAGATACATTAGACCCTAAGCACGAAATAATAAATAAATACATGTGTGTGCATAAGTGTGGGAGGTCACATCTACAGCTACACAAAAAAAAATATAAAAGTAAAACCCCTCCATCATCTATTGGCACAATTCCTAATTCTATCTTTAGGAATATACATATAAATGGTACAACACTTTACCAAGTTTTTACCAAATTAATTTCATCATACACTAATTCATTTCATTAATTTGTTCCTTATCAGGAAATATAATCATACTTTTCATGCTCTAGAGGCATTTATCAAAATTTTTCGCTTTATAAAAATATCTTCCTTATCAGGAATATGATCATCATCATAGGCTCTTTATGGCCTTACATCGTGCTCTTTATGGCACTTTCATCATGCTCTATATGGCATTTTACTGTGCTCTTTATGGCACCCATCAAACATCAAGTCCAACTTGATTTAGAATAGTTATATTCATATATATATATATAACGATTCTAAGACCGCCCGTCCGGGTTTCCCCACTGTGCGCGCCCTTAAATGGCTATCATCTTCCAGGGCCTCCAAGACAACCTGGGATCCTATCGAAACGTCGGGAAGCGACCATGTGCCTGCGGGATAGTCAAGACCACACCCGGAATCTCCTAACCAGCGCAGAAAATATAAACAAACGCTCACATGGCCTAGGGACTATATCCACCCTGCATCATTAGCCAGGGGGCTTCACCACAACGCGAGCGACTTCCCTTATGATAGCGATTTAGAGAGGTGTGTATCCATAAATTACCATTTATGAAAAACATTACTCTTTTTCATTTTGAAAACTCATATTTTATATTTCCAAAAATCATCCATTTAGCCATTAAGCACCAAGTTTTAGAAGGTGCATTATTTTCTTATTAAGTCATATTTTATTAATGACCTAAGACCCCAAAGTGTCATTAACCTCAAAATAGCCTCGAATGGTTTATAAAATTCCTAAACCCTCAAAGTGAGTCTCCTTAATGGAGTGTCTCTCAAAAGCTCAACCTTAATATTTTAACTCCCCATTTCATCTCTAGGTTAAATTCCTAAGTCATTTGGAATCAACCTACGCAACTTATCCCTCGGTTAAGCCTAAATGTCCCATTAAACCCTAGGGCATTAGTCTATCCAAAACCACCCCCTAGAACTCTTAATTACTTCCCAAAGGAAGGTTCCTAACCTTGGACCTAAAAGAAAAAAAAAGGGCTAAAAATCAAATTAAGAAAATCTCACAAAAACAGGGGAACCGAATCGATTCGCCCCTTGGGCCGAATCGATTCGCCCTTGCGAATCGATTCGCTAGACAGCCGAATCGATTCGGTGAGCAAAAACTGACCTTCTGCAATTGCCGAATCGATTCGCTTTAAATCCGAATCGATTCGGTCTGCAAGACCTGTATCCCTCTCCTTATCCGAATCGATTCGCCCTTAGGGCCGAATCGATTCGGTCCTGGGATTTTGCCCAGTTTGGGGCGACGGGTTACATAAACCCTAAAATCCCAAAACCCCAAATCTTTGCTTTTTCCCAACATCAACAACATATAATTCTACCAAATCATTCCTACACCATATACAACTAATAATTTATCCTCAAATCAAATTAAAACTAAGATTTAAGGGTTTAATCATCAAAATCAACAAATACCCATTTATGGGTTAAATCTCCACAACCTAACTATACATGCAATTTATCACATTAAATCACATCTAGCAAGTAAGAAACTTGCCTCGGGGTTCGTAGTCTCTGATCCTTTCCCTGTAGCAACGGAAATCCGGTCCAAATCTTCATTTCTCTCTCTATCTCTCCATTTCTCCCAACTCTCTCCTCTCTCTCTCTCTCCTTTGGCTTCTAACACAAATGAAGAAAGAAAAAGGGGTGGGGGGACTTATACGGGTCTCAAAACATGAATCCCCACTTTTAATTGTTAATACACCATTAAAATGACTCGTAACCACTTAATTGAGTCATAACCCCTTAAAATGCCTAAATTTCAAAAATTACAACTCGGCACTTATTTCGACTATCTCGACTATTCTAAAAACAACCGCACCCCCTATTTTGGCATTCGGGAAAGTGTGAACTATTTTTACGTTCCAATTCCATTTTTAATTCATTAATTATACCTGTTTTAAATATAGGTCATAACCGTCGTTTTACATATAACGACGCAAAATACACAATATAACACTATTTACCTTCTCATAACGGTAAATAGTCAAAACATAGTAAATATTATCCCTAAGTCTCACGGGAAATAATATTTACTCCAACATTCCTATTTTATAAAATTAGCCCATTAGGCAAAATAGTATAAAATAGTCGCTTGAAAACCTGGGTTGTTACATACTCCCCCCTTAAAGGGGAATTTTGCCCTCAAAATTCAGGCGTAACCCATAACCATAAAAAGGGTATACTATAATAAAACTGTGCTATCATACTAGCAAACCCCTGAATAGAGATGTCCCCATAGGACTCAGACTAAGGTCATCGCTATCGGTCTCAGAAACTATCGATCCTACCCTTCTACTACGGGAGGAGATACCCACACAAGCTCGGCACTAATTGCCTTACTTTCCGAAACACGTTATACCTCTACTAGGGAATAACTACACTAACTTACAATTGCTAACCCCAACACTACTAACTTCTATTCGCGTTGGTGTACCCCTCAGAGGTCTACTTGCTCACTGAGCCCAATCTAAAGGAAGGTTACCGAACCACTCCCAGTCCTAGGAATATACTATTCGCTGTTTCCATTCCAACGAGTAGACAAGGCATATTTCCATCTATACTAGGCTACGCACGGCCCAACGTTTATCGAAGACGATCCGAACTATTGCAAGGAAATTCGATCCATAGAATTTCTACTCCGATCTCACCTTAAATCAAATCCACCCTTCCACTTACGGGTGGTAGGATATACCCCATGTCCCAACGGTTCCCATTCTTCCTGGAGACTTTACCTGTACCTTGACACGAATGTCTCGTCTCGGTTCACTACCGTTACTAGAAACTGCATACAGACCTAAAACTCCTGCTAAGAGGAGTTGGACGTACACCTCTCACTTAGTCCGCCCATTTCCGTTGAGCAAGTAGCGATTGATCAAATGATCCACAGTTCCCTCAACTAGAATCATGACCGTTACATTATCGACAATTCGATAAAATGTCCACGGATATACCCATCCTCGTTCCACACTATTCTCTACATACTAGTAGGTGAAAGGGTCAATCACGGACCTGAACGCTCTTAGAATAGCGTCCCCTTGGTGAAGCTCACTCCACTTGGCATTCCATGCCACGAATAAACTTTACGACGGTTTCTACTCGGCGCCTCTACTAGTCCCGTTCGCATTGTCTTAGCGAAAGGGAATATCCTATCGATAGTCCTTCACGATCACAAACTTGTTATTCGTGAAAGGACTCTAAATTCCTACCCAGAAGAAATGCCTCTAAGTCTTTAAGGCAAAGACTACCGCCATGAACTTTAAATCAAGCGTGGGATGACACTTCTTAAAAATGTGAGACACACGAACAATAGGTCCATGTTCCCATATTAGCACATCCCGTTCCTGGCAAAGACTCGTTCGTTAAATCCACTCTCGATCATAACATCACGAGTGCAGGAGAAAAGTCAGCTCATACTTCAACTCCTCCAACGGTAGGTTACCCATGTAACCCTCTAACTACGAGAAGCCTCACCACTAATGGCCTAACATTCTAACAAGCTCGAAATCCCATACTTCTCGTCTAGGGACCAAATTCTACTTAGAGTTAACCCACAACTTATTGGGGTCAACTCCCAACCATCTCCCTAAACTAACGCTGAATGTCCTAAGGGCCTAGCGTCCTAAGAATCCTAAGGTCGATCTATCTATTTCATGCGTGGGACGTCTCGCCGAAGCGAAATCCAAACAAGGAACCCTCCCGTTACACTACTACCTCGCATTGTCAGTCGTCGAGAAGTAACGGTCGAAGACACATAATCGGGATCGACGGAATCCTAATTCGAAACTCTACTACTACATGTAAACGTCTACGTCCTACCATAACTATCGAGTGAGGCATTTACTTTCAGTAAGATGCCCCCAATACTCTACCCCAAGAGACACACATATCTCTAAACAAATGGCCTTCTCATAAAGACACAACCATAAGTCCCTATCGGACATCCATAATCTTAGTCTTCCCCCACGTTAGTCAGAGGAAAACTATCATAGTGCTCATATATCGCACATGAACTTAGCCCTTAATCACTCAGATACGTGATTCTTGGCTAAACCTTCCAACCCAGCACTTAACCAACAGAAAAGAAAAAGGAGAAAAGAACAGAAAAGAAAATGCACATCTCTCCACTCCCAACGTCGTTAAGGTTCGTGCGTGGAGCGTCTCGCCGAAGCGAAATCCAAAAAAGGAACCCCTCCACACAGTCACCTTAACTAGCCAGTCATGGAGATAAGGCAATAGCATACACAAGCAAAGCAAACAAGCAAGCAAAGAGAATAAAATAAAAATAAAAATAAAAATAAAGGAAACTATCTACACACCGTAAACCACCTCTATTAAGTCTCAACCCGTATCCAGGAGAGATATTATAGAACAACTAGTCCTCCTCCTAGAACCAGAACTAGGATAGCCTCGCAATATATTCGCTTGCTATCACCCCAACCAATCTAAGAATATCTCTACTCGTATAATATATAATACAAGTAGCACGTACCACATATATCACCACTCGCCCCATAACGAGTGTGAAGGAAGATACAGAACTCCCCTATCATGGAAACTACATAGATATACTTACTATATATAAAATATGTACCGATACCATCAGAAGCTCGATATACGCACCCGAATCTAGGGCTAACACCAAACTACTCCCATCTTACCTAAGGAATGCACTACTCGCACCCTAGTTAGAAAGTCCCACCATAAAGAGGTGACTATCATATCCGCCACTTCAACCTTACTCCTAAGGGTGAAAGGTTTTCCTAAAATCCTCACACCTGAGCACTCCTATACCCAACTCTAGGCCAAACTCTCGGGCCTTACGCTCTCACCAAACGAGGTTACACTTCCTCGATCCAACTAAACTTCCAACATGGGGTTCTAATAAAGAACCTCTCAACTCCGAATTGACATTGCTCGGAGTCCCAAGCATAGTACCACTCTTCACCGGCAGCGGTACTTGGGAAAACTATTTTCACTGTACTTAGTAGTCACGGCAGCATTATAAAACAATGCTACAAAGGGAGAGACCTCCGAAGCGGGCCTTATTCCTGACCACAGCCTACAGCTTATAGTAATCCCATCCTACGACGCCTTCACAATGGCCTTCCTCAACGCCCTTCATCTAACGACTTACAAGCCTCACACGAACGCGCAGAAGATCTTCGGGGTTCTCATACCATAGCAGGAGAACGAAATCTCACAAGAGAATTCAATGACCTTATTCCTAAGGCTCTACATCAAATAGAGAGAAACGCAGAAGACGTAAAACATCCGCACAGATTCCTAAGGACTCTAGAACCTAATGCTCTGATACCATCTGTGACAACCCGCTTACTAAAATAATAGGTGGCCAGCCCAATACTCCAATAATTACAGGAATCATAGATGGTCCATTCTTAGCATCACTGTCGATTAAAATAATAGTATGAGATAACCACCAATCATTTTAGAAAACGGATTGTCATATACAAAAATTTAAAAGTAAAAGAGAAACACTTAGACAATCCCATTTGTAAAAACGGTGGGTATCAAAAATCGATGAATAAAGTATGACGATACAATAAATAATCACCGAATAAGCTGTCGGTGCACAGACCAATACAAATAATACATTAAGTATTACAATCAATATTTACAATATAATAAATGAGTGCAATACCTTGGGCAAACACGCCCGAATAAAAGTACTGAACATAACTAGAGTACAATAGAGGGAAGCGTCTACAACAAGTATCCTACAACATCCGCAATATGCCGTAGCTCCATGACAACTGGAAATGGAAATGTAAACACGGGTGTCCATGCGGAAGAGAACCTGTAACGGCAAGGAATATGCAGAAACAAGGAAATATAGAAACCGGTCAAGGCCGGGTTTGATATAATTACCATGTGACTAAATGCATGGCAGGTAAGTGCGTAAATATCTCGCAGATAACAATAAGATTCCTCACCTCTCAATCTAGCAGTAACCTAGCGCAAGATAAATGATGCTCAGGTTATAGAAAGAACAGAAGGCTAACTTCTCCCCAGTCTCAACACTATGCCCTATTCGTGCGTGGGGTGTCTCGCAAAGCGAAATCCAAACAAGGAACCCCCCCGATACACTACCACTTAGGCAAGGTTGATCGTCGAGATACATTAGACCCTGTCCTAAATAATTTAAGTACTAAAGGTTAACTTCTCCCCAGTCTCAACACTATGCCCTATTCGTGCGTGGGGTGTCTCGCAAAGCGAAATCCAAACAAGGAACCCCCCCGATACACTACTACTTAGGCAAGGTTGATCGTCGAGATACATTAGACCCTAAGCACGAAATAATAAATAAATACATGTGTGTGCATAAGTGTGGGAGGTCACATCTACAGCTACACAAAAAAAAATATAAAAGCAAAACCCCTCCATCATCTATTGGCACAATTCCTAATTCTATCTTTAGGAATATACATATAAATGGTACAACACTTTACCAAGTGTTTACCAAATTAATTTCATCATACACTAATTCATTTCATTAATTTGTTCCTTATCAGGAAATATAATCATACTTTTCATGCTCTAGAGGCATTTATCAAAATTGTTCACTTTATAAAAATATCTTCCTTATCAGGAATATGATCATCATCATAGGGTCTTTATGGCCTTACATCGTGCTCTTTATGGCACTTTCATCATGCTCTATATGACATTTTACTGTGCTCTTTATGGCACCCATCAAACATCAAGTCCAACTTGATTTAGAATAGTTATATTCATATATATATATATATATAACGATTCTAAGACCGCCCGTCCGGGTTTCCCCACTGTGCGCGCCCCTAAATGGCTATCATCTTCTAGGGACTCCAAGACAACCTGGGATCCTATCGAAACGTCGGGAAGCGACCATGTGCCTGCGGGATAGTCAAGACCACACCCGGAATCTCCTAACCAGCGCAAAAAATATAAACAAACGCTCACATGGCCTAGGGACTATATCCACCCTGCATCATTAGCCAGGGGGCTTCACCACAACGCGCGCGACTTCCCTTATGATAGCAATTTAGAGAGGTGTGTATCCATAAATTACCATTTATGAAAAACATTACTCTTTTTCATTTTGAAAACTCATATTTTATATTTCCAAAAATCATCCATTTAGCCATTAAGCACCAAGTTTTAGAAGGTGCATTATTTTCTTATTAAGTCATATTTTATTAATGACCTAAGACCCCAAAGTGTCATTAACCTCAAAATAGCCTCGAATGGTTTATAAAATTCCTAAACCCTCAAAGTGAGTCTCCTTAATGGAGTGTCTCTCAAAAGCTCAACCTTAATATTTTAACTCCCCATTTCATCTCTAGGTTAAATTCCTAAGTCATTTGGAATCAACCTACGCAACTTATCCCTCGGTTAAGCCTAAATGTCCCATTAAACCCTAGGGCATTAGTCTATCCAAAACCACCCCCTAGAACTCTTAATTACTTCCCAAAGGAAGGTTCCTAACCTTGGACCTAAAAGAAAAAAAAAGGGCTAAAAATCAAATTAAGAAAATCTCACAAAAACAGGGGAACCGAATCGATTCGCCCCTTGGGCCGAATCGATTCGCCCTTGCGAATTGATTCGCTAGACAGCCGAATCGATTCGGTGAGCAAAAACTGACCTTCTGCAATTGCCGAATCGATTCGCTTTAAATCCGAATCGATTCGGTCTGCAAGACCTGTATCCCTCTCCTTATCCGAATCGATTCTCCCTTAGGGCCGAATCGATTCGGTCCTGGGATTTTGCCCAGTTTGGGGCGACGGGTTACATAATCCCTAAAATCCCAAAACCCCAAATCTTTGCTTTTGCCCAACATCAACAACATATAATTCTACCAAATCATTCCTACACCATATACAACTAATAATTTATCCTCAAATCAAATTAAAACTAAGATTTAAGGGTTTAATCATCAAAATCAACAAATACCCATTTATGGGTTAAATCTCCACAACCTAACTATACATGCAATTTATCACATTAAATCACATCTAGCAAGTAAGAAACTTTCCTCGGGGTTCGTAGTCTCTGATCCTTTCCCTGTAGCAACGGAAATCCGGTCCAAATCTTCATTTCTCTCTCTATCTCTCCATTTCTCCCAACTCTCTCCTCTCTCTCTCTCTCTCCTTTGGCTTCTAACACAAATGAAGAAAGAAAAAGGGGTGGGGGGACTTATACGGGTCTCAAAACATGAATCCCCACTTTTAATTGTTAATACACCATTAAAATGACTCGTAACCACTTAATTGAGTCATAACCCCTTAAAATGCCTAAATTTCAAAAATTACAACTGGGCACTTATTTCGACTATCTCGACTATTCTAAAAACAACCGCACCCCCTATTTTGGCATTCGGGAAAGTGTGAACTATTTTTACGTTCCAATTCCATTTTTAATTCATTAATTATACCTGTTTTAAATATAGGTCATAACCGTCGTTTTACATATAACGACGCAAAATACACAATATAACACTATTTACCTTCTCATAGCGGTAAATAGTCAAAACATAGTAAATATTATCCCTAAGTCTCACGGGAAATAATATTTACTCCAACATTCCTATTTTATAAAATTAGCCCATTAGGCAAAACAGTATAAAATAGTCGCTTGAAAACCTGGGTTGTTACATTTTAGAGTATGGATTTAGAAGATTTATTTTTTTGATGTATAAATTGGTGTTGTATTTAGTTGGAGAATTGGGTATTTTGAGAGAAACATTATTGTAATCATTATTGTGGAAGTGTGAGAATTATGAATTTGTTACATTTCAATTATGGAATATAGATTCTCTATACTTATTGTGGATGGTTTTAGTTTAGGTTTTATCATAGGAGCACGCCGCGTGTCTCTTTCCGGGTAACACCCCGGAAGGTGCTACTGAAAAATATTAAAAAATTAAAGAATTTTTTTATAAAATATTACCATTGAGATCGAGAATAAAGTTGTGAAAACATAAATACATAAACTAAATGAATAGAAATGTCTCAATTTTATTAAATCTCAAATGTCCTTTTACAAAACAATTGACAATAAACAGTGCGCTACATTTAAATTATGAAAATAAATATACAGATCCTCTAACGACACTCCCAATCCCAATGATGCCATAAATATCATCTCGCACCAAACTTGAAATACAACAAACTATGGGGGGTGATCGGGAAACTCAGTAGCTCGTATAAATGCTCCAAGTGTAACTACACATACTCGTGTGTGTGTGTGTGTGTGTGTGTGTGCATCATATACAAGAGTGTATGCAATACGAAAACTCAAACTAAAATCCCAATAATATAATCATCACTTATGATATCACCGCAGCACAACACAACCTAAGACCCCATATTAAAATTCCCATCGCATTTCCCACAGTACGGTATGGAATACCATCTACCATCCGATCAATTATCCTCAGAAGAATCCAATGGCCCCAAAAATAAATAACGTAACTTAGGAACATGACCCATCATAAAATGGCATCACTGCCATCGTAAAATCTTGGGATCACTGTCATAATAAAACTTGGCATACTCACTAATCGAGGTCCATGGCCTAGTCTTTAGATAATAAACAAAATTATAGCCGATAGCACACCCCGTCCAGCAGGTGATTTGGCTAAGGAATGCCTATGCATTCTTCAATAATAACCATCGTAATATAATTCTCCCATTAAAATAAATTTCAGATTCAATTCCCATAAATCAAGTTTAGATATTTTCTACTCATTTTTATGACCCAACATGCTTGTAAAATCAATTAGCGTCGTTACCCAAACTACACGACATGAAAATAACATATATAAAATGGGTGCACGAACGAATATAATATACGAGCATACAATATATATAAATGAAACACATATAATGTCTATAAATATACAATAAAGATGAAATAAGTGTAGCACACTAAATTAATCACGAGAGAACTAAACTACCTCAAGAGAGTCAAAATCCACAACTGTAGGAATGTTTTAAAAACTCAGAAAATTCAGATCCATGCATTATCCAAATCACCAATCCAACTTCACATTTAGATTCTACACGAAAAATTGAGTCAGGTATTTGTTTTGGGTTTTTCTCAAACCTCATCCAAAAGCACTCAAAAAGAAGATCTAAACACTCCAAATTGGCTCTTCGCATTCCACTCGTTTTTTACTCTTTTGATTTCATTTATGTCCTTTGTTTTTCATCTCCCTTTCCAAATAATCACCGATAATATTCCTTATATATTACCTCTCTCAAACCCTATCTTGGAACCTAAGCTAACGCATATTACAATATTACCCTTTAATTCAGAATTATCAACTTTACATATTTAAACCATTACAAAATGTCCAAAAGCCATATAAATTTGAATTTAAATATTCGATTCATTTCAAATAAAAATAAAAACAATATCCATATTTTGGTCAATAAAATAATAATATTATTAAAATCTTATACAATATTCATAAATAAAGCCCTCAAAATTACGGGATATTACGTTGTCCTGATACCAATTTGTAAATGCAAATAATCCAAGGTGGTGATTTCAAACAAAAATGCAATTCCAATTTAAAATGTGGAAGACAATTTTAAATAAATTTTATCTTTTTATCCTAAGCATGAATCTATGTGTGATAAATTAGATAAATCAAACCAAGCAATCAAAAAAGGCCAAGTTTCAGGAAAAAAGAACCAAGGGAAAAAACCTTCATTCACTTAGAAATTTACAAGACAATCGACTTACAGACTACTTGATATCTGCCACAAGTATAATGGGATAATATTACCAAATATCTAATGAACAACTATGATCCTAGTAATAATCACACGACCGCAGTCCTCCATCACCCTTAGCCTTCGTCTTCAGCAATGAATCTCCACAATTATCATAATTTAGCAATGTAGATCCTCTCCACAAAAGGTGTATGCAAAGATACAAACTTTTACGGTTTAAATAATTCAAAAGAATAATATTACAGGACGTTTTGTTGTGAATTAAACAAGTGTTTTTTAACACAAAACTTGAAGAACTTTCGCAAATGTTACGCAGGTGCAGAGGTATTTATACAAAACTTAAGGTGACGCGTCATTTAAATGAGTTGAGCAGGTCATTTTAATGACATGAGCATGTCGTTCGAATTTGATTTCATCTCACTTCTAACGACCTAAATAAACTCAAACTAGTAAGCTTCGTTTGATCCAAATTAGAAACATTATTTCAAATGAGGGATCGAACGATATTAGGATGTTGTTTGAATGACATTGAGATGTCATTTGAATGACATTGAGGTGTCATTTGAACGATATAAATGAAAAATCAAATTTTAAAAACTATGCCTCCGATAAACTCAGAAAAAATATTTTTTTAAAATAAAAGTTCTTATTTGTCTTGAGTTCAGTTCAAATATGGATATACTTGAGTTCAGTTCATCTCAACGGTGCATGACAATTTGTGACGCGACTAAGAATTTGTCTCAAAAGTGCATTTTCTCTAGGCTCAAGTGTAAGCCTGTCGCGTTAGTAATAATTCGACAAGTCGGGATCGTATCCACATGGATTAAAAATTGACACATTTATAAGAATAGTTATTTAACCTTAAAATGATTTCTCCAAAGAAATAAAAAAATGAATGATGATTTCCAATTGTTGATGAAATAAGGTGTACTCAAAAACACTAAGAATTGTAAAGAAATTGGTTTTGAAATTGGGAGAAAATAGGGTGGGGTACAATCCCTCCAATCTTAACGAATTACCGTATAGAATACTAGAATTGCAAATTAAAATTTTGACTAAATCCACTCTTTGAAGATCCTAAGCATTACGTCTATGAGGGAATGAGCCCGCATCATATGTAATCAAAGGTAAATACAAAGCGGTGAATAGACAATTATACATGCATAGTCTTCTTAAACATCCCAAGTACCTAGTGCAAGAGAGATTAAAAGATAGGCTATGTTCGTATAATGTCCATACATGATTTGATCAATATTTAATTTACCCTCTATTTCCTACATGGGTAATTCACCTCAGAATGAATTCATGTACCCCAGCCCTTGAGAATTTAGCTGGACATGATTTTTCTAGAAAACAAATTCATACATGGAATGATGGATCTAACAAACATTGCAAATAATTTGCAAAATAATTGAGATTAGAATTGTAAATAAAGTAGAAAACAAATAAGAGAATGAAAATTTTATACTTGTATCCAGCAACAGGAAAAGCAACAGAACTTGAATCTAGAACTTCTTCTTGATTAACCTTACAAACTAGGGTTTACGAAATTTTCTACCAAAGAAAACTAAAGATTTCCTAATTTTTAAATTTCTCTCTCTAATTTCGACTCTCCCTTGGAAAAAGGTAGGGCTTGGTCTTTTATAGCACCAAGTAGCACGAATTTGACAGCTAGAATCGCTTGCTGCGCAAGATTTTACCAGCTATGCACCTCATAATCTTCATAATTAATGCAAGGATTTCGCACGACCGGACCGGTCCGGATAGCCCTCGAATTGGTCCATTTCTTAGCCACCAGATCGGTTCTTTTTTTATTCTACCGGATCGGTCCAGATCCCATCGGATCGGTTCTGCTATCATCGGTTCAGCATCCATCCGGGGTCTACTGGAATTGGTACATTTCGGATCGGTCCGAAATCTACCGAATCGGTCCGAAATCTACCGAATTGGTCCGATTTTTCTTCCATTTTAACTTTTTTCTTTCATCTTTGACTGGCCATAACTTTTGATCTCGAGCTCCGATTTGAGTGTCATTTCTTCTGATGCCTTGTGAAATCAAGCTCTTCAACTTCCCTTTAGGCGTCGAATTCGAACTCTGGGTATAAATTTATGCTTTTGCCCTTTGACTTTTCTTCCTTTCTTCTTTTTCTTTCTTCCGGTTTCTTTCTCTCTTATCTTGCAGTACATTCCTGCAAAATCCATCAGAAATACACGAAACTCGGGGTACTTGTTAGAAACAGTCAATGGCAATGATATGGAATAAAAATGATTCAATTACCTTGTTCGAGATATCAAAATCACTAACATAAGGGGCTAAATTCAGAATAATTTATGCTTGGTCAAATCCCCCTAACTTAGGACTTTGCACGTCCCGAGCAATGTAAATGAATCTAACCAAAATTCCACTCTTGAAAATTCCTTTATTAAAATAAAATTCCACTTTCGCAGGCATGAGATTACATTGAGCATATGCAACAAGACTTTAAACCCCTAGGTTACCCTAGTAGGACGAGTTTTGTCTCGTGATGGTTTGTAATGAATATACCCACAAAACTCTTTATTGACTCAAATAAATATTAAAATACTTAAAAACTCTACAATTTAAACTTTTCAAAAAATAATCACCATAAATTCATATTCAACTGTCTCAAACCATAGTGTGTGTGTGCAAAGCCAGAAATTAAACCTCAAATTTCCACCGATTGAGCATTACGTTACTTTTTGAAAATTCGTTTTGATTCCAATTCGCATGGATGCACTGACAAACGAATCACTCAGATTGTGGCTATTTTCTCTCGGTATGCATGATATAAAGAGTAAATATAATGAACACAAATTCACTCATACAAAATTGAAAAGAAGAAAATATATGGTGAAAAGATCTCATCATCAGAATACGGTTATTAGGAAATGGGAAACATCATCTCTTTAATCACACCATTTTTATCTCTCATATTATCTTTTTGTAGCTTATCTCTCCACGCGGTAATCAATTTCGCAATTTGAACTCGGTTAGGACTTTTTGGGTTAAAAAGTGTGAAGGGTAAAAATGGGAATGGAAGGAATGTTCAGAATTGAAAAATGTCCTGATGACGTCCATTAGTGCTTTTTCAGGCATTTGCTCATTTTTCTCTTTCTCTTTATATTTTTTTTACTTGCTATTTTTCTTTTCTTGCCCTTTTTATTGCACAATTTGGACTTACTTGATGAATTTTCTCATTTTTCACAATTCCGGGTTATTTAGATTTTTCGGGTTATCAAACGAAAGGGAAATATTTTATTAGGCTCAAAGTGGGTTGCAAAGGGATAATTTTGTTTTTCAAAACTTTTTATGGCTAATATTTTTGGGTAACAAACGAGGGCATACTTCATTGTCCAAATTGCTAATCACATTACCATATGCATCTCGAGATTAATTAAGTTTAGAGATCTATTTAGCACGAATTTCACACATTTCCCATAACCGATCAAAACAAAGGATTGAGATCATCAACGACTTATTAAAACGCTAAAAAGAACTTTGAGTTAATCATAAACTCGGATTGATTTACAAACTCATAAAAAAAATTGAAAGGCTCGAAATCTCACCGGGTTTGATCAATCTCCACACTTATTCGTTAAGTCGTCAATTTTCTTTCAATTTCCATCTTCGATCAATTTTGGCTTAGTGCAATTGATTGTTTACAATTTGAGACTTTACATAGAATAAATGTGATATTTTTGAAAAATTTTAAATCCAATTTTTATTTATTTTGAGGAAAAACATTTTTTTTATTTTTTTTTATATATACATATATGCGAAGTTTTATGAATACGCACTTGTATTCCCCCCTAACTTAGTGATTTGCATTGTTCTCAATCAAATGGACGAGATATATAAAGAAGACAACATAAATAGTGCGATAAATAAAACAAGCAAATACCATTCAAAAACTGTATATGACAACACAACTGTGGAAGAAAAGGATAATAAACATAATTAATATAACATAACGAAGGAGCGGGGCAGCCTAAGGGGCGGATGGGGTGCGGGAAGATCCGGGAGCAGCAGGGTCATATGGATTATAGTAGTAGGGAGGAAGGGGTCCTCGGGTCCCGACTGGAGATGGTAAAAATCACACAGCATACGCAGTACCAAACTCATGTCCCGCTCGTAGGATGTCATAAATTCGTCCAAACGCGTCTCAAGAGAAAGAACGCGCTCAGTCAAACCCGTACCAACCGGAACATAATTCGGATCAGCAGCATCATCATACTCTTCCTCCTCACCTTCTTCCATTTCAACATCCTCATCAGCAGCATCCTCTTCCGCATGAGTCTCCTCATCACTTGAATCGCCTCCTCGCCGCGCACGGATTAGTTGGATTTGCTTTTCACTTCGAGTGCGGGATTCTTGTCCTAATGGCTTGGGAAAGTTAATAAGATCTTGCGGTGGAACAATTCTGGCATCCTTAAGAAAGGAGGTAATGAGACAGCCATAAAGAAGAGGGGCCCGACCCTTTTTGTCGTACGCCGCAAAGATGATATCATTGTAAAACGTGCGGGCCAAATTGATAACAATTGCATGGTCAAACAAATGATGCATCATAGTATCTTAATGCGGGCACATAGCCGAATCATTTGAGGTTTGCAAAATGTTGGCACAAACAATGTGAAAAGTTATGCGTGCCTTGTCGGGTAACCGACCAACGAAAAAGGTTTCGGTAGTCCAAATCGCGCCAGGCACGAGTCGAGAGATGCAAACAGCTTTGGACAGAACTGGATCAGGACTGGGATAAGTAAATTGGGCTGGAGTGACCACACCCTTAGACTCGAGTTTCTGGGCCAGAATTTCAAGCGAGAACGAAATCGGTGTGGAATCCACAAAAGCTTGAGATTCGAAATCAGCGGTGCGTATGAGCGTTCCATAAAACTGACGCATTTCATTCTCCAAAACAGCCTCATATGTTTCATGGAAAATTTTGCACCAGCCTCAGGACATGAACATGCCTGTGACAGAATTGGGCAGCTGATCCCAAAGCACCTGACGTTCAATGTGGATTTTTCTCGTCGGACTGAAAAAATGACGGCACTAATTTTTTTCACGGTGCGAACGATGTTCGCCATTGCCGTCGGGCAGGACTTCAATGGAATTATATTTTTGGGGAGCAGCCATGGGTAATGAAGTATTAGACAGAAAGTGAGGGAGAAGAGAGGAGATGGAGGTGTGAAGAAAATGGGGTAGGGGATGTGGGTATTTATAGTTGGGATAAGGAAAAAAGGGGGAATGGATAGGAGGAAATAGAGGGGACGAAATTTTTGGGGAGAGGAAGGGATTGGGGGAATGAATGAGGTGTGGATTGAAGAGATTTTAATCTCGAGAAGGGGCACACTGCAGATTACCGGACCGATCCGGTTTTAGATCGGACCGATCCGATTGAATCGGATTGGTTCTTTTTATTCAGGATCGGATCGATCCGGTCTGCTGAATTTCCAGAATTTCCCTTGTTGTTCCATCCTTCTCACTTTTAGCCTCATTTTTCCATTCCAATGATCCCTTCAGAGTAATTGAATTTCAAAACTCCCGCAATGCTCATCGAAACCTGAAACACCTCCAAGAAATGTATTCGATTCCCTACTCCGGTCATAACACATATTTACGATTCCTAACATCCTAAGACTATTATACACAACATTCACCCCATACACGTCGGGGGTGCGACGACCTCTCCTTTTTTAGTCAATCCCCATAAATGGGGTCCGACAACCAGATTGTGTCAGCTTCCATGACGACTGATTCCAAATACGGCTTGAGACGATGCCCGTTGACCTTGAATGTGTTTCCCCCTTTTTGATCTTCTAATTCAACAGCTCCATGGGGAAATACTTCCTTCACGATGAATGGACCTGACCATCGTAACCGCAATTTTTCGGGAAACAAGTGCAACCTCGAGTTGTAGAGAAGTACTTTTTATCCCGAAAGAAATTCTTTTCGTCGAATGATTCTGTAGTGAGCTCGTTTCATTCGTTCTTTGGAGATTTTAGCACTTTCATACGCATCATTGCGTATTTCTTCCAACTCGTTCAACTGAAGTTTACGTGTTTCACCGGCTTTTTCCATGTTAAAGTTCACCCTTTTGATAGCCCAATACGCTTTGTGTTCAATTTCAACTGGAAGATGACAAGGCTTGCCTTATACAAAACAAAAGTGGGACATCCCAAGGGGATTCTTGTATGCAGTTCTATACGCCCAGAGTACATCATTCAATCTGAGAGACCAGTCTTTCCTATTAGGTTGGACTATCTTTTCCAATATATTTTTGATTTCCTGATTTGCGAGCTCGGCCTGGCCATTCGATTGAGGGTGATAAGTTCTTCCAACATTATGGACAACTCCATACTTTCGCAATAGCTTCTCCATCGGCCTATTGCAAAAATGGGTACCATTATGACTGATTATAGCCTTAGGCACTCCGAATCGAGAAAGTATGTTTTCTTGAATGAATTTTATCACCACCTTATTGTCATTCGTCTTTGTAGCTATGGCCTCTACCCATTTTGAGACGTAGTCTACAGCGACGAGGATGTATAGAAAACCAAAAAAAGGGGGAAAGGGCCCCATGAAATCAATACCCCAGTAATCAAACAACTCCAAGACTAGTATTGGTGTCAATGGCATCATGTCACGGCGAGTAATGGAGCCCATTCTTTGGCATCTATCGCATGATTTGCAAAAAGTATTCACATCCTGGAAGATTGTGGGCCAGTAGAGACCACTTTGAAGGATTTTTGCATCAGTTTTATTTTTGGAAAAATGACCTCCACATGCTTCCGTATGACAAAATTGAATTACCCCTTGGATTTCTTCATTAGGTACACATTTCCGAATGATTTGATCAGCACAATACTTAAACAAATATGGATCTTCGTACAAGAACATGCGTGACCAAGTAATGAACCTTCTTCTCTCTTGCGAACTCCAATTAGAGGGAATAACTCCAGTGATAAGGTAATTGATTATATTTGCAAACCAGGGGAGAGAAGAAGTAGCGAATAGATTTTCATCCGAAAAATACTCTTCTATGGGAATGGGATCAATAGGTACGTCCGACGAGAGGCATGACAAATGGTCAGCAACGACGTTTTCTACTCCTTTCTTATCTTCAATCGAGAGATTAAACTCCTGTAAGAGTAGGATCCACCTTATTAGACGTGGTTTGGCATCTTTCTTGGTCAAAAGATATTTGAGGGCTGAGTGATCAGTGAAGCAAATGATGGGCAATCCAACAATGTAAGAGCGGAATTTTTCGAGAGCAAAAACAACTGCTAGTAATTCTTTATTTGTGGTAGAGTAGTTAAGCTGAGGGCCAGATAATGTTCTGCTAGCATAGTAAATAACATTATCTTTCTTGTCTTTTCTTTATCCAAGGACAGCCCCAATCGCGTAATCACTTGCATCAGACATAAGCTCAAATGGGAGTGACCAGTCAGGAGCTTTCATGATAGGAGAGGAAATTAGCATGCTTTTAAGTTTGTCAAAAGCTTCTTGACATGCTTTATTCCATTCAAATGAAGTGTCCTTCATGAGAAGATTACTCAAAGGTCTAGTGATGGCGCTAAAGTCTTTGATAAATCTCCTATAAAATCCAGCATGGCCTAGAAAGGACCTCACATCTTTAAGCGATTTTGGTGGGGGTAACTCGGCTATTACTTCTATTTTTGCTTGATCAACATCAATTCCCCTAGATGAGACTATGTGGCCTAAAACTATGCCCTCGGTGACCATAAAATGGCATTTTTCCCAATTGAGGACTAAGTCTTTTTCCACACACCGGAATAGAACTCTTTCAAGATTAGCTAAACATTGGTCGAAAGATGAACCGAAAACGCTGAAATCGTCCATGAACACCTCAAGACCTTTTTCTATCATGTCGCTAAAGAGACTTAGCATGCACCTTTGAAAAGTTGCTGGCGCATTACATAGCCCAAATGGCATACGTTTGTAGGCAAATGTACCAAACGGACATGTAAAAGTCATCTTTTCTTGATCAAGTACATCCACTTCATTCTGATTATAGCCAGAATACCCATCTAAGAAATAGTAGTACGGATGGCCCGCCACTCGTTCAATCACTTGATCGATGAACGACAAGGTAAAATGGTCTTTTCTAGTTCCGGCATTGAGCTTTCGGTAGTCAATGCAAACACGCCACCCGGTGGTGGTGCGTTAAGGTATTAATTCTCCCTTAGCGTTTTCAACCACGGTCATACCCAATTTTTTTGGAACGACCTGAATTGGGCTCACCCATTTACTATCAAAAATGGGATAAATAATCCCAGCATCTAGCAATTTGATGATTTTTGCTTTTACTACATCTTTTATGGTTGGGTTTAGTCGCCTTTGCATCTCCCGCGAGGGCTTCACCTCTTCCTCAAGATGGGTTTTATGGGTACAAATCAATGGACTTATACCTTTCAAATCTGCTATAGTCCAGCCAAACGCACTTCTATTCTTCCGTAACACATCCAACAACATGCCCTCTTGCTCTTTTTTTAAACTGGAAGAAACAACAACAGGGAATGTATCATTATCTCCCAGGAAAGCATATTTGACATGAGAGGGTAGTTTCTTTAACTCAAGACTAGGAAATCTATTTTCAGATGGAATCATGGTTGCCTCCCTTGGAGGTAATTCTTCAAATCTAGAAATCCAGTCAACATCTCTTAAATTCTCAAAACTCGCTTCTTCTTCTAACCAAGTTTCCAACTCTTCCACTTCACTCTCAAACTCAGTATAATGACTCTTTTCTCACCACTTTGCACTAAACAAACTCCCAGTGCATCCCCTCCTATGATCTTCTCGATGTGCTCATCCACCACTTCTTCAATAAGATCAACATCATTACCCATTTCGTTAGTGACATTGAAAATATTAGTCTCAAGAGTCATGTTTCCAAAAGTGAGTTTCATTTGGCCATTCTGTGTATTGATCAAAGCATTAGCAGTAGCTAAAAATGGGCAACCCAATATTATTGGAACATGATTTCTCGCATGGGGAGAAGGCTTAGTGTCCCAAATGACAAAATCAACAAGGAAGTAAAACATGTCCACTTGAACTATCACGTCTTCCACAACCCCATGAGGCACTTTCACTATTCGATCAGCTAACTGTAGAGTGATTCGGGTAGGTTTTAGATCCCCTAAATCAAGCTACTTATAGATAGAGTATGGAAGGATGTTCACACTCACACTCGCACTGAAATTGTAGGTGCACCAGGATCCTTGAATTTTGGTGGAAGATCATTACGAAGGACCGAGCTCACATTTTGTGCCAAGAAAACATTCTTCTTCACCTTGAGCCATCGCTTGACAGTCAAAAGATATTTGATGACCTTGGCATATGCTGGAATCTATTGAATAGCATCGAGAAACGGCAAGTTCAACTTTACTTGCTTTAAAACATCTAACACTTCTGTACGCAAAGCCCCTTTTTTGGGTGGTGCTAAGCGTTGAGGAAATGAAGCAGCAGTGGGCAGTTTTACTTCAATTTTAGGTTCAACTCCCTCATCTTTGTCTTCCGTATGCAATGGAGTCTTTTCAGACTCGGAATCTTCTTTAGCTTTAGATTCCTTGGGAAGTGTTGGCGCTAGATCAATTACGCGACCACTACGGAGAGTAGTGACATCTTGACATTGTTCTGGAAAATTCGATGATGTGGAGCTAATCGTGGGTTGTCCTTGAAGAGGAGGTCTTTGGACTTGAGCTAGGAATTTACCCTTCTCCTGAGTATTCACTGCAGATTGCAATCTAGAGATGCTAGTATGAATTTCAGTGAACATTCAATCATATTTAGCATTGCTCTCCTTTTGAGATTAGATGAATTGATTCAGATTATCTTCAAGAGATCGCCTAGGTGGAGCGACATATGGACCAGGAGGTGGTACTTGCATAGGAGCATGCATCGGAGGAGCTACTTGCTGAAATTGAGAGGGGGGTGGTGGTAGAGTCACATGTGGGTTAGGAGCCATCCCCCCTTGTGGTTGTCCATAGTTGAAACCAGGATGATTCCTCCAAAATTGATTGTATGCATTCCCTTGCTATGCATTAAAATTTCTGCAAAATCCTCCTATTGCCTCAACTTGTTCAGTGGACATTGCCTTGTATGCAGGAATGGTAGGACATCCTTTAGTAGAATGACCAGCAGCACAAATGGCACACACTTTCTCCTTTTCGTCTTGCACGGGTCCATCTACTTCTCTTAATCGCACTTCAAGCATGTCTCTGAAATTATTTTCCAATTGGTCAAATTTTCTATCTAACAAAGTGTCCTTGTCCAAGTGATAGATACCGGATGCAGCAGGCAAGTTGGACACCTGTCGATTTCTATTTTGACTTTTGGGATCAGAAACACCCCATGCTTGGGTAGTCTCTGCTACATATTTCAGATGAGCCTCAGCATCGCTTGAGTCTAACTCCCAAAAAGGTATTTCGCACATTGTCTGAACAAGTTGTTTAGATTCTAAAGTAAGGCCTTGATGGAAAAATGAAATCAGATGATGATTTTCGAATCCATGATGTGGGCAAGCACTAACTAACTCCTGAAATCTCTCCCAACACTTGTCGAAAGCCTCATTCTCATTTTGTCGAAAAGCTTGTATTTGGGCTTTGACAGAATTGGTTTTATGTTGTGGAAAGAACTTGGAGAGAAACTTGGTTTGCATATCTCTCCAGGATAACACAGAATTCGGGGGTAATGACCATAACCAAGTTTTGGCTTTATCCTTTAAGGAAAAAGGGAAAGGCTTTAACCGGATAACATCTTGTGGGCAAGCTTGGTCACCAAATGTCTCATATGCTTCCTCGAACTCTCTAATATGGAGATATGGTTTTTCCGAATCCATTTCGTGAAATGTGGGAAGAATTTGAATCATACCATTTCGAAAATGGAATTGTCCAGCATTATACGGGAGTAAAATGCAACCAGGGGTAACAGTTCGCTCCGGAAATAAAAGATCTTTCATGGGAAGATAAGGTATCTCTTCCTCTCCAGCACCAACACCAACACTACCATGCACCGACATATTGCTATCGAAAGATTCAGAATTCACACTTAGTGTTTGACTCAATGAGCGACTTGTGATTGAATTATTAGGCGAAGGAGGTGGAACCCAAAAATCAGGAGAATTAGAGCTGTGAGAATTTTCAGAATTTGCTTCGGTAATAGGATTTTCGTGAACTTGGGTGGAAGATGAATTCTACATGTAAGCGCATAAGAGATGAGATGTAATTTTTTTTTTTTTTTGTGGAAATCACCTTTGGATTAAAATCACATTCCTAAATTATACCAATTGATAATCCCCAGCAACGGCGCCAAAAACTTGACGCGACTAAGAGTTTGTCTCAAAAGTGCGTTTTCTCTAGGCTCAAGTGCAAGCCTGCCGCGTTAGTTATAATCCGACAAGTCGGGACCGTATCCACAGGGATTAAAAATTGACACATTTATAGGAATAGTTATTTAACCTTAAAATGATTTCTCCAAAGAAATAAAAAGATGAATGATAATTTCCAATTGTTGATGAAATAAGGTGTACTCAAAAACACTAAGAATTGTAAAGAAATTGGTTTTGAAATTGGGAGAAAATAGGGTGGGGTACAATCCCTCCAACCTTAACGAATTATCGTATAGAATACTAGAATTACAAATTAAAATTTTCACTAAATCCAGTCTTTGTAGATCCTAAGCATTACGTATATGAGGGAACGATCCCGCATCATATGTAATCAAAGGTAAATACAAAGCAGTGAATACACAACTATACTTGCATAGTATTCTTAAACATCCTAAGTACCTAGGGCAAGAGAGATTAAAAGATAGGCTATGTTCGTATAATTTCCATACACGATTTGATCAATATTTAATTTACCCTCTATTTCCTACATGGGTAATTCACTATAATAACCCGTATTTTTGTGATATTTATTTATGGGATTAATTAAATTAAATGCGTATTAATTGGAAATTAATCCGGGTTACAAATACTAGCGAGATGAAAGTTGGTATTTGATTATATGTTCATATATGATTATATATGAATATTGAATTATGAAATTTGTCGTGAGATTGAAATACGGCAATTTGGAAATTTTGTTGAGACGCGTGTGACAGTCGCGTCATGGTATATAATTATGATAATTAAAAAGTGAATTTTATTTCCATTACCCGTATGGTCGTTTTGAGTGCGCCAACGCGTCCGGAAGGGTGGAAATAGTCAGAAAACACTAGCCGGGGGTTTGGTTTGGGTCCCGAGGCATTTTTAGGCCATACCGGCAACGTCTAAGGGTAGTTTGGTAATTTTAAATTTTGAGAAATTAAAAGCTACGAAAATTGGGAATTAATATCTGATTAGGCATTAACCCACTAAGCCCACTAATACCCAAATAGACTACGAAGGTTATTGAAAGTGTTCCTAAGACAAAACCCTAGCATCCATAGCCACCATTAGAGAAAAGCTTGTAGAAAGAGAGGAGAGGAGAAATCTGCAGAGGAGAGAGATCCATTCATCAAATTCGTCATCAAATCCAGAGTTACCATTAAGGCAAGTGATTTAATTTCGTTTTTATAGAGAATGTTTCTTCCATGTGTAGGAATTGATAAAAAAAAATCTGATTTGTTCTTGGGAGTTAATGAAAACCCATTAAATTTGGAAATAGAAATTACATTCTTGATGAGGAAATTGCATGTAGATTGGTAGTTGATGATTATTATGATGATATTACAATTAGTGTGAAACCAAAAACCGATTTAATTAGACTTCTAGATGATTTATAAATTATAGGGTTCATGTGTTTGAAATTGGGGAAAATATGTAGAGATTTGATATTTGAATGATGTTAGGATGAATTAACACCCCCAAACATGTTAATATGTGACCTAAGGATGTTCAGGGACGATTAGGAACCTTAAACAATTGTTATATTGATGTTTGGATGAGATTTGAGGTGTAGAGAGATGGGAAAAACTAAAGTAAGGGATCTGGCCTCGAATCTGGTCGTTCGTTAGAAGACCTGCCCAGGTCGTTCGAACGGCCTCGTTCAACGAGCTTCTAACGAGTTGACCATTGACTTCTAACGAGGGTGAAGTTCGTTCGATGACATCGTTCGAACGAGATCTCGTTAGAAAGCTCACTTCGTTCGAACGAGATCTCATTAGAAGACTCAGTTCGTTCGAACGAAGTCTCGTTAGAACAGCCTCGTTCGAACGAGACTTCGAACGAGTTGACAGTTTAGGCTTTTTAGCCTGTTTTGATCCCGAGTGCCCCGTAACCTTGTGTATAGGTAGAGATAGCCTTTCCTTGATGAGTAATTGATATATTTGGGATGTTTGGGATATTATGACGACTCAAACCTAGAAGTGTAGTTTGAACCTAAGGGAAAATATGAAGTAAGACGTGAGTGTCTATTACGCTGTGAGCTATTGACGGCCTAATTAATTATATTAACCGGGAACATATAAATGGTGTAGTATTATATGTCAGTACGAGAAGAGATATGTACCAATATATTATGGTGATTACTAAGACGTGTGCATACTTAGTATATGTATTGATTTTATGTGTATGACATACCTACCATACTTGCTATCACGGGAGGTTCGCGTTCGCTTAGGTCCCTCTAATCCTTGTGTTGCTCGGATTTAGACTGGTTACCTCGATGAACATAGGTCAGAGAAGGACTTATTGGGATGTTAATAAGTCTGCTGATCGTGGGAGCGCAGGTATGTGCGTGACCCAGGTGATGTGACTGTGTTCGCCTCCATTATTTGTGATGTTGTTATCTGTGAACTATTCCTGAGAGATTCCGAATATGTGATCCTTATGTCCGTGATGTACCGGGATGGATAGCAGAGTATGTGTGCACCGCAGCTAGTCTCGGGGTGCTTGTATTGTATATTTATGATGCGAATAATATACACTTAATTAATGGGAACTTTCATGTTAATATTGTGAATAAAATTATGGTATTGTTTTGAGAAAACATAATGGGTTAACCGATAGTGAAATGTATTACATATTCAGAATCTGAGTTTAAGTAAAATCCTCTATTTATTTGATAACGCTAGAATGTTTTGTGGGAATCGAGTAGTAAGGGGTAAAACTTATTACGGGTTGGTTAGATATGGATGTCTTATAGATGGGTACGGTACCTTAGGAGTGCACATGTAGTCGAGAGGTGAGAATTTCATGTGAGTGCACGTCCTAACATGTATTTTGCATTTAATGTTTTAATGTTATTAAAACACTTGCTATTTTCAAAATGTTTTCCACTTTCGGGCTCTGACCCATTTGCTTTCAAATCTATTTTTGTAAAAACCATTTTAGGTGCCCAGCCACAAGGACACCATGCATAGGATTCTCATTCAGGTGACGAGCTGTAGCTATTTGTGGAAGTTACAGGACCTTCCTTGTAGACGCTTCATCGATCTTGACTCGATATTCATCAGTTGTCAGTAGTAGGGCATGTCGCCCATTTCTTTAGAGACATTTCATTTATTTCAGTTATTCAGACTCTTGGCATGTAATTATTTAGGATTCAGACTTGTAGTATTTTTCTTCAGTTGTGGGACTGTTGTGAGGAGTTTTTCCTCCGGACTTATAAATTGTTGGTTATTCATTTCTTCATTATGGTGAATGGATTATGTTGTTCTTCCTTTATTCTTTTATTGCATGTTAATCAGACATAACTTAAAATTTGGCACTTACTTTTTAAATACTAGATGGTTAGTAATTATAAAAATGTTTTCGACAGTGATGCTATTAACTGAACCAACTTGGCATTTTGAATTAATTTAATAAAGGAGTAGCTACCCGGTATTTAATTAGTCGGGGTGTCACAGGTGGTATCAGAGCATCAGGTTCTAGTGTCCTTTAGGATCTGAACGACTTATTATGTTTCCGCTGAGCTTCCTTTGATGTAGAGCCCTATATTTTAGGACTGTTGTATTCTTTTGTATATGCTACGTTCTTCATCTATTTTAAGTTTATAACTGCGAACTTATAAACTTCATTATTATTTCAGATGACTCCACGACGTGCACGAAGGTTTCCCAGGGATGCGACGCCAGAACCACAGCCCGCACCAGTTCAGGGCACGATGAATGCCGCCGAGGTTGCAGCCATTGTGGCTCAGGCGGTAAATGCCGCACTAGCCGTAGTTAAGTAGGCACCACCTCAGGCGTCGATAGCCGCGCCAGTTCAGGCTCATGCATTCCCGTCTGCTTGGGAACGTGTACGTGATGCTTTTCAGAAAGCACACCCTTCGGAGTTCGCAGGTAGCTTCGATGTGGTAGTTTCGAGTCAGTGGAGGAAGCATATACAGCGGCACTTGACGATGTATGAGTGCACAGATGTTCAGAAGAAGATACTAGCTACCTTTAAGCTAGTAGGGTCTGCACTGCAGTGGTGGGAGTCTATTACCACCATAGAGGAGAGGGATACTCTCGCTATTCAGGAGTTTTGGGTGCGGTTTGACCGCAAGTACTTTCCGTCAGTTGTTCACACGGAGATGAGAAGAAAGTTGATGAGCCTCAAGCAAGAGGGTAAGACTGTGGCCGAGTATGAGGCCGAATTTACTGATCTTCTGAACATTGTTCCGGATGAGATACCGACGGAGGAAAAGAAGATACAGAAATTTACAGACGGGTTGACATGGAGGATTCGTCAGCACTTGTTAGGGAACCTCTCGTTAGCCACTTATTCTGATGTGGTTAACGCTGCATTGCTCCATTGCCAGGATCACCGCTTTCACATGGCTGAGGGCAAACAATCGGGAGAGTCTAGCCATCAGGGCAGGACTGGAGGAAATGGTGCCAGTGGGGCACAATCTGTTCAGGGGCAGAGGCAGGGCGAGCACGGTACCCAGCAGGGGGATCACAAGAGGTTCAGGTTAGGAAATTTCAGGCACGGATAGGGAGGTTTCCAGCAGAGCCATCAGGGTCCGAAAGGCCATCAGAACCAGTAGGGTCAGAATGATCAGCATCAGTTTCAGCAGGGCCAGTGGAGGAATGGTAACGACCACCAAGGTCGGGGGCAGCAGGGACCGAGAGGGGGGAACTTTTTGGGGAAGTGTTTTGTTTGTGGCAAGACTGGCCATAAACGCCACGAATGTCCTGATAAGGGCAGGGCCCCGCAGCAGCAGCAGGGTGCTCGACATGAGCCATAGAGGCCACTTTTTTCGCCAGCCCTTCCAGCTCCAGCCCAGGTGCCAGCTCTTCCAGCCATTCCAGCAGTTCCTGTGCAGCAGGGACAGTTACTGTATGGACGTGTCTATAACGTCCACCAGGCAGCAGCTCCGCAGGCACCACCCGCTATTGAGGGTACGTTTCCTATCCATGGTACTATGGGTCGGGTTTTGTTTGATACGGGGGCAACGCATTTCTTTATAGTTACACATTTTGCGAAAGCTTTAGGGTTATTAGCTACGGCAGAGAGCACAGTGACGTGTATAGACTCACCATTGGGGAGTGGGTCACTTATTTTCTTTATATGCCGGGGAGTGGGGGTAGAGATTGGTAGTCTGGTATTACCTGCAGATATGTTGGTATTAGATATGCATGTTCACGATGTGATTATCGGTATGGATTGGCTCGCTGATTATAGATCCATGATTGATTGCTTCGGTGGGAGCATTGTTTTTGCCATTCCGAGGTAAGAGATGTTTGTAGTGGTGATGCCTCGCCCAGAGGGAGGCTCGACTACTCATTTGTATTACCTAGAGGAGGATACCTCTAAGGAGGTTGTGATTCCTTTAGATTCGATCCCAGTTATCAGGGAGTATTATGATGTGTTTCAGGAGATACCAGGCCTACCCCCCAGTCGAGAGATAGACTTTGTTATAGACTTATTACCAGGTACGAGACCTATAGCACGCGCACCGTACCGTATGGCTCCAGCTGAGATGAGGGAGTTACGGGATCAGATTGAACAGTTGTTGGGTCAGGGGTTTATTCAGAGGAGTACTTCACCGTGGGGTGCCCCTTTGTTGTTCGTGAAGAAGAGAGATGGTTCACTGAGATTGTGTGTGGACTACCGAGAGTTGAATAAGGTCACGATACGGAATAAGTATCCGTTGCCTCGAATCGATCACTTATTCGACCAGTTGAGAGGAACTTCTTTCTTCTCGAAGATTGATTTGAGATCGGGATACCATCAGTTGCGTATCAGGGAGGAGGATGTCTCGAAGACTGCGTTCTTGTCGAGATATGGTTCTTACGAGTTTCGGGTTATGCCTTTTGGTTTGACCAACGCTCCAGCAGTGTTTATGGACTTGATGAATAGAGTGTTCAGGGATTTCCTAGATCAGTTTGTCATTGTCTTCATCGATGATATTCTGGTTTACTCCCAGACAGAGGAGGAGCACGCCGAGCATTTGAGGCAAGTTTTGCAGACACTACGTCAGAACGAGTTGTATGCAAAATATGAGAAATGCGGGTTTCGGCTGAAGGAGGTCCAGTTTTTGGGACATATTATTTCCGATCGGGGGATATCTGTTGATCCGGGGAAAGTATCCGCGGTGAGGGAGTGGGGACAGCCCACGACACCAACGGAGATTCGTAGTTTCTTGGGCCTAACAGGATACTACAGGAGGTTCATTCGGGGATTCTCAAAGATTGCAGGTCCTTTGACACATCTGACTCGTAAGGGTGTGCCATTCATCTGGAGTGATGCTTGTCAGTTGGCATTTGATGAGTTGAAGGATAAGTTGACATCAGCACCTGTGTTAGCATTGTCGAGACCGGGAGTTGAGTATTTAGTCTATACCGATGCGTCCTTGCAAGGACTAGGAGGAGTATTACAGCAGGAGAGTTAGGCAATAGCTTATGCTTCCCGTAAGATAAAGCCTCATGAGAAGAATTACCCCACTCATGACTTGGAGTTGGCGGCAGTTGTATTTGCCCTTCGGATTTGGAGACATTATCTTTTGGGGGAAAAGTTTCGATTGTTCACAGACCACAAGTCCCTACAGTTTCTATTCACGCAGAAGGAGTTGAATATGCGGCAGCGAAGGTGGCTTGAGTTTGTGAAGGACTATCAGTTTGATATCCAGTATCACCCGGGAAAGGCTAACGTGGTGGCAGACACGTTGAGCCGTAGGCCAGCAGATGAAGTGGCAGAGGTGTGGAAGGCCAAGTGGAAAGAATTGGGACACCAGGATGCAGTGGCCTGATCATTCATGTCGGTAATGACTGTTACGCCGTAGATTGTCATGAGGGTGGTAAACGCACAAGCAGATGACTCGTTCTGTCAGGAGCAGATAATTTGATTACTAGCAGAGGGAGCCGAGTCCTATACCGTTAGCTCAGACGGGGGATTACGCTTCAATGGGAGATTGGTAGTTCCGGAAGGGGAGGAATTGAGGCACGAGGTGATGGCCGAGTCGCACAGCTCACGATTCGCGGTACATCCCGATGGGGACAAAATGTACCAAGACATGAGACGTCAGTATTGGTGGAGCGGGATGAAGAGAGATATTACCGAGTTTGTTTCTAAATGTGCCATTTGTCAGCTTATAAAAGTGGATCATCAGAGACCGACAGGACTACTACAGCCGTTGGAGGTCCCGATGTGGATGTGGGAGAGCATATCCATGGACTTTATCACGGGATTGCCTACGTCACAGAGAGGTCATGACTCTATTTGGGTAATTGTGGACAGACTGACCAAAGTTGCTCATTTTCTACCCGTAAGGACAGACTACACTGCGGGACAGTATGCCCATCTCTTTATTATAGAAATAGTGAGACTTCACGGTGTGCCCCTAAATATCATGTCTGACCGAGATAAGATATTTGTTTCACGGTTTTGGGAGAGTTTTCAAGAGGCCATGGGCACGGAATTACGGTTGAGTACGGTGTATCACCCGCAGACCGATGGGCAAACCGAGCGTACAAAGCAGATGTTGGAGGACATGCTACGTATGAGTATCATTGATTTCGGGGGTGGATGGGAGCAGTATCTTCCACTGGTGGAGTTTGCTTACAATAACTCCTACCAGTTCACCATTGGCATGGCTCCATTTGAGGCGTTGTACGGTAGACCTTGTCGTTCCCCAGCATGTTGGTTGGAGGTGGGGGACAACAAACTACTTGGGCCAGAAGTGATTCAGGATACTTCGGCGAGGATAGAAATGATTCGGAGTCGCATTCGGGTAGCTCAGGATCGGCAGAAGAGCTATGCTGATGCGAAGAGGTTCTTCAGAGAGTTTCAAGTGGGGGACCAGTTTTTGCTCAGAGTACCTCCTATGAAAGGGATTATGTGTTTCGGGAAGAAAGGGAAGTTGGCACCGAGATATGTGGGACCATTTCCTATTATTGAGCGGATTGGACCGGTTGCGTATAGGCTTGGATTACCGGAGCATTTGCATCGGATTCATGATGTATTTAATATTTCCTCGTTAAGGAAATATCTTAGAGACAATTTGGATCATTCTCATATTTCTTTTAAGGACATCGATCTCCAGCCGGATAGCTCCTACGAGGAGGGGCCGATTGCTATTTTGGACCGAAGTGAGCGGAAACTGCGATCAAAGATAGTTCCGTTAGTGCGTGTTCAGTGGGGACATCATAATGTCGAGGAGTCCACATGGGAGAGCGAGGATGAGATGCGCGAACGTTATCCAGAGTTGTTCTTACCAGGTACTTTCTAGTTCCGAATTTCGGGACGAAATTCAGTTATTAGGGGGGAAGTATGTAATACCCCGTATTTTTGTGATATTTATTTATGGGATTAATTAAATTAAATGCGTATTAATTGGAAATTAATCCGGGTTAAAAATACTAGCGAGATGCGATTTGGTATTTGATTATATGTGCATATATGATTATATATGAATATTGAATTATGAAATTTGTCGTGAGATTGAAATACGAAAATTTGGAAATTTTGTTCAGACACGTGTGACAGTCGCGTCATGGTATATAATTATGATAATTAAAAAGTGAATTTTATTTCTATTACCCGTATGGTCATTTTGAGTGCGTCAACGCGTTCGGAAGGGTCGAAATAGTCAGAAAACACTAGCCGGGGGTTTGGTTTGGGTCCCGGGGCATTTTTAGTCCACACCGGCAACGTATAAGGGTAGTTTGGTAATTTTGAATTTTGAGAAATTAAAAGCTACGAAAATTGGGAATTAATATCTGATTAGGCATTAACCCACTAATCCAACTAATACCCAAATAGACTACGGAGGTTATTGAAAGTGTTCCTAAGACAAAACCCTAGCCTCCATAGCCACCATTAGAGAAAAGCTTGTAGAAAGAGAGGAGAGGAGAAATCTGCAGAGGAGAGAGATCCATTCATCAAATTCGTCATCAAATCCAGAGTTACCATTAAGGCAAGTGATTTAATTTCGTTTTTATAGAGAATCTTTCTTCCATGTGTAGGAATTGATAAAAAAAAATCTGATTTGTTCTTGGGAGTTAATGAAAACCCATTAAATTTGGAAATAGAAATTACATTCTTGATGAGGAAATTGCATGTAGATTGGTAGTTGATGATTATTCTGATGATATTACAATTAGTGTGAAACCAAAAACCGATTTAATTAGACTTCTAGATGATTTATAAATTCTAGGGTTCATGTGTTTGAAATTGGGGAAAATATGTAGAGATTTGATATTTGAATGATGTTAGGATGAATTAATACCCCCAAACATGTTAATATGTGACCTAAGGATGTTTAGGGACAATTAGGAACCTTAAACAATTGTTAGATTGATGTTTGGATGAGATTTGAGGTGTAGAGAGATGAGAAAAACGAAAGTAAGGAATCTGGGCTCGAATCTGGTCGCTCGTTAGAAGACCTTCCCAGGTCGTTCGAACGACCTCGTTCGAACGAGCTTCTAACGAGTTGACCATTGACTTCTAACGAGGGTGAAGTTCGTTCGATGAGATCGTTCGAACGAGATCTCGTTAGAAAGCCCACTTCGTTCGAACGAGATCTCGTTAGAAGACTCAGTTCATTCGAACGAAGTCTCGTTTGAACAGCCTCGTTCGAACGAGACTTCGAGCGAGTTGACAGTTTAGGATTTTTAGCCTGTTTTGATCCCGAGTGCCCCGTAACCTTGTGTATAGGTAGAGATAGCCTTTCCTTGATGATTAATTGATATATTTGGGATGTTTGGGATATTATGAGGACTCAAACCTAGAAGTGTAGTTTGAACCTAAGGGAAAATATGAAGTAGGACGTGAGTGTCTATTACGATGTGAGCTATTTACGGTCTAATTAATTATATTAACCGGGAACATATAAATGGTGTAGTATTATATGTCTGTACGAGAAGAGATATGTACCAATATATTATGGTGATTACTAAGACGTGTGCATACATAGTATATGTATTGATTTTATGTGTATGACATACCTACCATACTTGCTATCACGGGAGGTTCGCGTTCGCTTAGGGCCCTCTAATCCTTGTGTTGCCCGAATTTAGACTGGTTACCTCGATGAACATAGGTCAGAGAAGGACTTATTGGGATATTAATAAGTCTGCTGATCGTGGGAGCGCAGGTATGTGCGTGACCCATGTGATGTGACTGTGTTCGCCTCCATTATTTGTGATGTTGTTATCTGTGAACTATTCCAGAGAGATTCGGAATATGTGATCCTTATGTACGTGATGTACCGGGATGGATAGCAGAGTATGTGTGCACCGCAGCTAGTCTCGGGGTGCTTGTATTGTATTTTTATGATGCGAATAATATACACTTAATTAATGGGAACTTTCATGTTAATATTGTGAATAAAATTATGGTATTGTTTTGAGAAAACATAACGGGTTAACCGATAGTGAAATGTATTACATATTCAGAATTTGAATTTAAGTAAAATCCTCTATTTATTTGATAACGCTAGAATGTTTTGTGGGAATCGAGTAGTAAGGGGTAGAACTTATTACGGGTTGGTTAGATATGGATGTCTTATAGATGGGTACGGTACGTTAGGAGTGCACATGTAGTTGAGAGGTGAGAATTTCATGTGAGTGCACGTCCTAACATGTATTTTGCATTTAATGTTTTAATGTTATTAAAACACTTGCTATTTTCAAAATGTTTTCCACTTTCGGGCTCTGACCCATTTGCTTTCAAATCTATTTTTGTAAAAACCATTTTAGGTGCCCAGCCACAAGGACACCATGCATAGGATTCTCATTCAGGTGATGAGCTGTAGCTGTTTGTGGAAGTTACAGGACCTTGCTTGTAGACGCTTCATCGATCTTGACTCGATATTCATCAGTTGTCAGTAGTAGGGCATGTCGCCCATTTCTTTAGAGACATTTCATTTAATTCAGTTATTCAGACTTTTGGCATGTAATTATTCAGGATTCAGACTTGTAGTATTTTTCTTCAGTTGTGGGACTGTTGTGAGGAGTTTTTCCTCCGGACTTATAAATTGTTGGTTATTCATTTCTTCATTATGGTGAATGGATTATGTTGTTCTTCCTTTATTCTTTTATTACATGTTAATCAGACTTAACTTAAAATTTGGCACTTACTTTTTATATACTAGGTGGTTAGTAATTATAAAAATGTTTTCGACAGTGATGCTATTAACTGAACTAACTTGGCATTTTGAATTAATTTAATAAAGGGGTCGCTACCCGGTATTTAATTAGTCGGGGTGTCACATTCACCTCGAAATGAATTCATGTACCCCAGCCCTTGAGAATTTAGCTGGACATGATTTTTTTAGAAAACAAATTCATACATGGAATGATGGATCTAACAAACTTTGCGAATAATTTGCAAAACAATTGAGATTAGAATTGTAAATAAAGTAGAAAACAAATAAGAGAATGGAAATTTTATACTTGTATCCAGCAACAGGAAAAGCAACAAAACTTGAATCCAGAACTTCTTCTTGATTAACCTTACAAACTAGGGTTTATGAATTTTTCTACCAAAGAAAACTAAAGATTTCCTAATTTCTAAATTTCTCTCTCTAATTTCAACTCTCCCTTGGAAAGAGGTAGGGCTTGGTCTTTTATAGCACCAAGTAGCACGAATTTGACAGCTAGAATAGCTTGTTGCGCAAGATTTTACCAGTTATGCACCTCATAATCTTCATAATTAATGCCAGGATTTCATACGATCGGACCGGTCCGGATATCCCTCGGATCGGTTCTTTTTTTCTTCTACCGGATCGGTCCAGATCCCATCGGATCTGTTCTGCTATCATCGGTTCGACATCCATCCGGGGTCTACTGGAATTTGGACATTTCGGATCGGTCCGATATCTATCGAATCATTACGATTTTTCTTCCATTTTGACCTTTTTCTTTCATTTTTGACTGGCCATAACTTTTTATCTCGAGCTCCGATTTGAGTGTTGTTTCTTTCGATGCTCTTGTGAAATAAAGATATTCAACTTCCCTTTAGGCGTCGAATTTGAACTCTGGGTACAAATTTATGCTTTCCCCTTTGACTTTTCTTCCTTTCTTCTTTTCCTTTCTTCAGATTTCTTTCTCTCTTATCTTGCAGTACATTCCTGCAAAATCCATCAGAAATACACGAAACTCGGGGTACTTATTAGAAACAGTCAATGGCAATGATATGGAATAAAAATGATTCAATTACCTTGTTCGAGATATCAAAATCACTAACTTAAGGGGCTAAATTCAGAAGAATTTATGCTTGGTCAAACGGGATACGCCAAACTAGCCTAAAGCTATGCTATGAACAATCCTAGAAAAATTGTTCTTACACTATATAGCGATGAAGTCTCACTCAACGGGAGACTTGTCACCTGAGTTTAAGTCATTTCACTAAGTGAAAATGTAAACATTTGTATTATATATAAGTTGGCTATCTTATGTTCCAAAACATTGATTCTATCAATGTTTTGGCACAAATGTTAGATCTATTTTATTTATGACTTTTAGAGATAATTAAGAGTGTTTTGGTTCAAATATCTATAACTAGCCTCGGTTATTTGAATCTATTTTTCTAAATTAATGTGATCTATAACTCCTAGATCTAAAAGAGGATGCACTTTGGATTATCTAAGAATTTTAAGTGCGGTGCGATTCTAAGGAAGATAATGGACTTCTTCATTAGCGTCGTGGTGATTGTTTACGAATTCTCTTTGACTATGATGAAACGTTGAAAGGTTCATAGGTAACATTGTGTGAGAGTTACCTTCTTATCTTTTATAAAATTAATTTTCAAATAGAGATGATAATTGGAGTGCGTCGAGACTTTTTACCCCTAGGTGGGGATTTTTCTTCATAAACCTGTCTTATAGTTGATTATGAATGATTTATACTTATATGCACACATTTGATCGCACACATCACTTAGATCTTAATTGATTATAATGAACTGAACTATAATTGACTTGGGTGTGTTAGATCTAGTTTTTTTCATTTAGATTCACCTAATTACAACATTATGTGTTAATTTTTGCCAATGAATAATCAAATTGGTAAAACATGTGTTGAGTAACTTGAATGTGCAAGAAAAATTATTCGAAATAAAAAATTAGCCAATAATTGACTTCAAACCTATTCACAATTATAGGTTGTTGTTAATGTTTACTTAATTCACATAACACGTTTTTTCAATTGGTATCAGAGTTAAATTCTCATTTGAATAACATTAACGTGCTTGAGTTAATCCTTGCGGTTTTCGTGTGTTTGTTGTGATATTTGCATAGATCTAGATTACGTGAATATAATGAATTTTTCTTGTCCCAATTTGGCTAATATTGATTGCGACACACCTTTGGATTTTATTCTTTTGAGTAAAGTTGAAATACTAGTTCAATTTGATAAGAATGAGAAGAAATCATCTCATTCTTGAAATAAGACTAAATCTATTGATGTTGATTTTGATGAATATGATGAAATTGAAAATGCCAAATTCTCAAGTCAAAACAAAGATGTTTTGAATTCTAAACTTCTCAAATTAAAAAGATGAATGTTAAATTGGTTATTTATGAACAAGAAAAAGAAGTTTTTAAAGAGTTTAAACTGCCTAGTCAACTTACAAATGAAAAGTTAACATTAATTGAAAAAGATAAGAGTGGGTTGATTGAATTGAATTGTGTTTTGAAAGAAGATAACCAAGCTTTGAGGTTACAAGATTCTTAGTTGATAAGATTTACATGTTCAAAAAATGTTGATTCTGAAAAAATCAACGTTTTAGAATAAGTGAAAAATGATTTCCTCTTGAATTTGAGAAAGTGAATGAAAAACTTTTTATTCGTGATATATCTAAAAAAACTTGAGAAGAGATTTGAGTCTTTGAAAAATGAAGTTGACTTATTCAAACGTTTGAAAAAAATATATATTTTCTCAAGTAGACTATTTGAGTGAATGTTTACCAAATGATTCTAAGGAAAAAGATTCCTTAATTTTGAAGAAAAATGAGAGAAGTTTTTCTTTCATGGTGAAGAAAGTTGATAAGGTGTATTTAGAGAGTGTGGTGAAGAATAATAGGACCAAAGATTGTAGGAATAGAATGCTTAATGATTCTTCATCTTATAGTAGTGAGAGTTCATGCACCTGTACCCCTAGATCACCAAATGATAGTGATAATCAGAATGATATTCAAAAATATTTAAATGATCTTTAATAATAATCTCAAAAGATTAATGAATCAAACCTCAAATGTTTGAACAAAATTAAGGTTTTACAAAGTGAACTTGATAAGAAAGAGTAAAACCTTGAAAATGTACAATCAAAGTGTTTTAATTTTGAAAAAGTTGTTGAGGTCTTATCAAAGCAATGTGAGTCATTAAAAACACAAAATGCAACTATTTTGAAAGAAAAAGAAGAGATTGAGCTTTGAAATTTAATTTTAAAAGTTGACAATGAAAAGTTGAATCTTGAACTTGAGCATGCTAAGGATTTGAAAATTAAAATATATAATAGAACAAATAAACTTGATATCATTTTTTTTAGTAATGCTCAACCAAAACCAAACAATCATAGGATTGATTTCTATGATTCAATGCTTGAGAAAAAGATTGAAAAAACAAAATTGAATGTTAAAAGTTCAAATGTTGAAAAGGAGGATAAGGTGTGAACACCTTTTCTTCAAAAGAAGGAGGCTGAACCTAAACTCGAGTTTGTGAAAAATGGTATTGGATTATCATTTTGTGGTAATATGAATCATGTTGTGAATATTTGTTTTAAAAGAAAAAGACTTGAAAGTTTTAGTTTGAAAGCTCAACATGAGAAATAATAGGTGAAAAGTAATGTGAAGAATGTTATGAGAAGAAATGTACATTTTTGTACTTTTTTCAAGGTTTAAGGCCATATTAATCAAGCTTGTAGGTGCTTGTAAGGACATATTTTTATAAGCCCGTTATTAATTTATTACGTCATATACCGCTACACCGTCGAAGAGCATTCAAGAACATTCAAGCATCAAAGATGGATCCGAATATCAAGTTCTTCATAAAAAAGACTCCGCAAAGTTTAATTTGGTAAGGTTAAGTTTTTAATACCTTAACTTTCCACTTAGAGCTTTGGGGATATTTTTGCAAAATATTTTCTAAGTGTTGGAGCGGACTTTTTCGTCAAAATTTGAGAATGAGTATTTTTTCTAAGTCCTGAATTGTACCTCGATTTTGACGCCCAGGTCGTTCAAGCGAGATAGCTATCTCATTCGAGCGACATATGGATGTCACGCGATGTCGTTTGAACGACATATGTACTTCGTTCGCGCGAGATTGCTATTTTGTTCGAACGATCTCTAATACTGAGGTGGTGCATTTTTGAATAAATTCTCATTAAATGGTTTCATTTTCATTAAGAAGTCCCAGCGTTTTGAAAGATAGAAAACTGCGAAACTGCAGAATCCTTTTGACTTCTTCTTTTAGGGTTTAATCCCTTTTTGTTTACAATTCACAAAAATCCCATATGCTTTGGTAAATTATTTTGGATTTTAAAAACACACTTTGTTGTTGTTCATTCTTTATGGGGAGAACTCTACAACTGGAGAGTTGCGTGCTATTGTGGAGAGAGTCCTTATAAAGTTCACTCTTGTGGAGAAGCTGTTTCTTTTCCATTGATGACCATCTGGAGTTCTTGCGGGAGATTCCAGTCGACGACATTTCTAGCCGTTGCTTTGAAGGTTTGACGAAGACACCTTACGTTACATTTGTGGGAGATTATCACATTGTATGTAAGTCAATGGTCTTGTGAATTCTTCAAAGTTCTAGAAATAAAAAGGTTTTGCCCTTCGGCAATTTTTCCTGAAATTTGTGTCGCATGCTTTATTTATTTTTGGGTTGACACACGCACACATGTAGTTGCATGTTTAGGGGCTGAATTAATTTGGTTTAAATAGACTCTAATTAAATAAGTGTGCCAAAGTAGAAATGTGCAAATTTAATCAATTATCACACAGTCACGTTTTACAAGTTGGTATCAAAGCGGGTTACGCTAATTTATCGCGTGATCCTGATTTTTTCAAGGATTTATTTTTTTTTATACAATTTGGCTTCTCATGTCGTCAAATTGGTATCAGAGCCGGTTGCGCTAACTTATCGCGTATTCATATTTTCCGTAAAATTTGTGTGATATTAATTTTTTTAAATCAATTTTGTGAAAAATCACAATTTTTCCGATGGAGCACTTATGTAATAGGATGCCCCCCATTGATGACACGGGTCAGAGTTTTGATGATATAAATCATTTGAATTTGACGTTTGTTAAAAGAATTGACTTTTTGAAAATAGAAAATTCTCATTATAAATCCACGATGGATCTTTTGCAAACGGTTCAAAATCAAAGAGATTTTTATCGTGAGAAATTTGTTGCCTTGTACCATGACTTTGTTGCTTTAAAATTGTCCAAGAAGGAGAGTGATGATAGGGTCCTATTTTTAGAACAATAATTAGAGGACCTTAAAAATTCGATGGTTTGTGTTTGTGCTAAAGAGGATAGAAATATTTTAATTAATGAGTTTGTGGCACGTGAAGTGACTCTTAGGGAAAAGTTTGCTTTGATTGAGAAAGAGAGAGAGATACGCTTTTAGGAATTATTGAAAATTTGAAAAAGGTGTCCCTTAAATTGGAAGAGTCTAATTCTTTGCGTGAGTCAAAAATTTTGAATTTAAAATATTGATTTGATAAGAATTTCATGCTCTTTATGTTGAATTGATTAAAATTTACTTGATTGTGTTTTCGATTAATAATTTAAAATCAAGATTTAAAGGGAGTGTCTATGTCAAACCATTGAATCGGTAGTTTCCTAATCACAATCACACCTTTGAATGTGTTTACTTTCATTTTTATACATTTGAGTGTGTGATTTATTGATTTTTGCTATTTTTGCACATTTTATTCAAATTTAAAGCTACTCATATCAAATTGAATGAATTTTCATTCATTTGCATTGATTCATATCACTAAGTTATTGAGTTTTGGGGTTCTAGAATATTCATAAGGGTTTGGTGCTTTTTTGGAAGATTTATGTTGCTCTGTTTTGTGCACACAAACACGAAATGGGGGTGTTCGCACGAAAATTGTATGCACAGTTAAGCTTAGGCATGCTTATAAAATGGATAGATCATTAATTGAATTTTCTTCCAAATCGCACCCAAAGAAAAATAAACAAGGCAATTTTCCTCCCTAAACCATTTTAGGCATTACATGCTCCTTTGATAAGGTGTTTGAGGGTTATTTAGTGCGTATTGATTTCACACCCTAGTCTTGACGGTAGTGGATTTCTACAGATTTCTCTTGGTAAGTTATCGTTCCTCATTCATTTTCATTACTCTTAGTAGTCTTAGGTCGATTCCATCTTCTTAGTAGTTTTTTGAGTGATTTCCATTGAGGATAGAGTGATTTTTATTACTTTATTTAGGGGTTATTTGTACTTTATGTACTTCAGCCCTAGGTTCATTGTATTTGTATAGACTATTTTGATTTACAGACAGAGCAAAGATAAATGCGAGGAAGCAAGTTTTATATAGTTATCAAAACCTTCTTTTTGGAATGAATGCACAAGAGAGTATATATAAAACAATGAATTAAAGTTAAGGAGGAAAACAAAACTTCATTCATTATGAAAATAGTACACATAGTGTATTACCACCGTAGGGGTGAATTGCATTTTATTGTCAAAATCAAAAAGGCCACTCCTTTCTCCCATTTGGATTAGAATCCACCCATACAGTCACGCATGCAAACAGGTGATTGGTATTTTTCTCTAATGGGGAAGAGATACTATCCGATTTCTCCTGGGCCATCTGGAGGAAAAAGAAATCAGCACAAATATGCTAAGAAGGATTTACCAATTTTATAACAAATATTTATATAGATGAGAGGTGGAGTGTATATAGAATTCAATTTTTGTATAACAAGGTTAAAGAACTAATGTTGATAACCCCATACTTGTCAGTTTATTTAAGGGTCGCATAAAGAAAATTAAGGATCTTTGAATTGATAATTCCATACTTACAAGCTCACTAACAGGTATAAAAATAAGTAAGCCATTAGTAAAATCAAATAATAAGTAATCCAAAACCTTTGGATAATAACTGGATAACACACAATTAAAGTGGCACTCATACGCATATAGAAATAAATTTTATTCTCAACATTAGAGATCATAGTCCAAGGAGAAAATTTTAGTGGAATAACATGGCAGTCTACTCCCTAGTTATTACTGATGCTTTTTTAAATAAGAATAACGCACAAAAGTGCAGGGTAAATTGAATCGTCACAACAAATTATGATATCAATCATTAGATGAGAAGGGTTAAATTTGATCCGATGATCATAATTAAAATAACCAATTGATATAATAACATACTACTATGGTAATTTCTACACATACTTGGAGTCAAATTTGGCTATCATTAAATGATATCAAGAGCAGTCAACAAATACGCTAAATTTACTCTTAAAGGGTAAAAGAAACCTATTTGCTGAGTGTTTTGAACTACTTATGGATCAAAAGAGGATGTAGGTAGGATATGGTACTTGATTTTCTATATACAATGTCTAAGTGAATAAGTATTTATTGGAATCGGGTTTGGTCAATTTATACAAAAAACTGTATCTTTTAAAGTTTTAAGGATTTAATTGTATATAACTTAAGACATTCAAATCTAGGACTTAAGGTCACGTTTGTACATTGGTGTAGAAAACTTTTTGACTTAAAATATTTTAAAATACTTATAGACAAAGTTTGGGGTTCAAATTCATAAGTTGAAAATGTCAAGAGGGGTCAAATTGTAATTTAGAAAAAATATTTCAACTTAAAATCTCATTTTTTTCATAACTTTAATTAGGCTTAACCATACACAATATTTATACCATTTTGACCAGAAATATAAAATAAAAATATTGGAAAACATTCAGAAAATTTTGATTGGCCATGCACCATCACTCGTGTGGTTAAGTTACTAGTCAAATAGTTCATCTTCAACCTCTCGATTTTTTACTTTAGGATTTTAGATTTTTGACCGAAGATATCTCCTTCATCTGAATAAAAACGAATTTGGAAGACTCTATTTATAAAAAAAAAAACTAAGGCGGTATGTCGCTCGAACAAGCTTCGCGCGACATAGCTGTGTCGCTTTAACGACAGCCATTGTCGCTCGAACGAGCCGGTGCGAAAATAAAAACATTTTTTGTTTTTGAAAATTCAACCCCGCACTTAGAAAAATATTTTTGACGAAAAACTTAAAAACTCCGCTCCAACAAATTTTTTGATGAAAAATATACAACACTCTAAGTGAGTTATTAAGGACTTAAAACACAACCTTACCAAATTCAAACTTGCGGAGGCTTGAATGTTTAAGAAAACTTGATATTCGAATCCGTCTTCATGCATATGTGATCTTAACATTCTTCTATATTTGTAGCGGTATGCAGCATACTTAATTGATAACGAACATTTATAAAATTATGTCTATATAAATCTCCCCATATGTCTATGCCGGTACAAAATAAAAACATCTGAATTATCAAAAAAAAATTCCTATACAAATCTAATACCCTCCTATAAACCCAAAACTAAAAAGGTATAAAAAATGTAAGTATCAAACTTTTCTTCAAAATCTTTAACTTCAAATATTTACGCTTTTCTCATCAGGGAGTGCAAAATAATGATCTTCAATTTTTACCTACACACATGATACAAAACAAATACCTTCATGACGTATAGAGTTTGAAATGATATAGAATAAATCAATCCATAATCAAATCTCCCCCATAATGCAAAAACTCCCCCATAATTCGTTCTCCCCCTTTTTATTTGTTCAAAATAGATAAGGAGACAAATAAACTAATCAAGCATGGAGTTGTCACGATTATCAAGGCGAACAAACTACGATCTCAAAAAGATACTCAAAAGTATTCCAAAACTTGTTTTGATTTTTCAATTTTTTAAACAAAAAATAATTTTACAAAAATCACACACCATGAATTTACACTAAGACAACCAAATCATGGATACGGTATGAATGGGTGTAAACATCTGCAATAGGCAAATCAACGCAACCCGACATAATATTTGTGCACGATGCATACGTTTACTCCTATCGAATGAATCTCAAAATCGTCATTTGGTGTTTAAAAGTGTTGAATTTAAATGCCATTGACTCAATCCATCAACACGTCAAAGTCAAGAATGATTCCCACGCCAATAATGTCTAAAACTATAAATGCTTTTTTCAAGACGCTGTCAGGACGTGTAAACCTATTTTTTATTTCTTTCCATCCAAATTCCTTCATAAATAATAATCATTTATATTTTTTTAGGGGCCCCTTTTTGGAATATTGATCTTTTTAGTATCTTTAAAAAAATTCTTGCTCTTTTAAATGATGGCTTTCACGACAAGTTAATTTCGAACTCTCACAACCCTTTTCCATGATTCACTCATTATATTTTGTTGCAGTTAAATTCCTCACAGTAAACGGTTTTTACATGCACTACTTCCATTGTCAAGTTTTATCGCATATGGTTCATTTTAAAGACATAATTGAGATGAGAGCACTCCGACCAATATTTGATAAGCAAGTACAATAATTAAACAAATACGTGCAAGGTTGCATTAAAGGAACTTATGAGCCAAACATGTAGGTAGTAACAACTAATCACATCTCAATGACTACAAACATTGTAAAGCATAAAAATGAAATTATGACGCATATCAAAACACTATCAAATCGTCACGTGGATATGGAATGATAATTATGAATTGATCATCCTAAATGTCCATTCATATACGATGCAAAACAAAATACAAAACTCTTTTTGACTTTTCCCAAAAAATTTATCAAAATAAAATCTTTTCATATTTTCCAAAAAAATTTCAAAACAAAAATCTAATACAAAAAGTTCACGAGTCATAACACTATTAAGAATATATCATGAAGCATAACTAGCGTACGAATTACAAGAAAACACAATCATCTATATGATATGGCAAAAGAAGAATCATGTGCAAGAAACCTAGAGTCAACTTGATATGTCTACTTGATAACAGCGCATTACCTTTTCATATGGACAGCCTCAAGGCTTTAAATACATTGTAACCTCCTCATAAGAAGGGGACTTTAGATCTCTTGGTAAACTTATTATCGAGATTCAAGGCAAACAGTCAGCAATACAAAACAATGGACGTAGGCCATTTTCATAAGGCTGAACCACTTTAAAAATCCTTTGTCTTGTTTATTCATTTTTATCTGTGATTGATTAATTAGATATAATCTAGTTTTTTACATCAACAGATTGGCGTCGTTTGTGGGAAACGACTGTACTTAGTGTTTTTCACCAAAATAACTCATCATCTATGGCTGAGAATACGGAATCCAGTAATCGAAACACTGGGGTCACTCCAAACCCTTCTACTCCCCCAAATATTAAAGATATGGCTGGCATAATGGCCAATTTAGCCAAAGGGCAAACGGCCATGCAAGAAACTATGCGTCAACTTATACAAACTGTTCGAGGTGGAGTGCCGGCTCAATCAGAACAACAAAACGCTCAGAGAAATACCCATCTTCCATCTTCAAGAACTAGACCAACGCTATTTTCGGAGGTCTCTCAATCTAAACGTACTGACTCATATCGTACTGACAGATCTAATAATCCTTCGTATCGACCTGGTCGAACCTCATCGGTACGAGCTACTGATTCTCATCAGAATGTCACTCTAACTCTAGAAAGGACTAGTGCTCTAGAAAGGTTCAGTAGAGTCTCTCCTTTTGATCGTTTGGTCCCTAGGAGGAATAGAAGTCCTCCTAGGATTACATCGAGGAACTCTCAATGACCATCCGACCTAAGGGAAGGCTCTACCCAATCATGCCCAACAGCCCGTAATGAAAGGTCCAAAGAGGAAAACTCAACGCGATCAGTCGCTTGAACAAATAGGCCCGAGGTGGGAAATGATGCATGGAAAGGATCTATACAAAGGTTAGAGGATCGGTTAGGGGAAATGGCTAAGTCCAGGAATCCTCTACAAAGAACTTTTGTCTAAGGGACCCCATTCATGCAGGAAATAATGGATTTTCCCACACCATCAAAATTCAAAGCTCCTATGGTGACACCTAACTATAATGGAAAAACTGATCTTGTCCTCCATATAGAACAATATCAGGTTGCTGCCGATATCTATGTGGTTCCAGACGAGATGAGATGCAGGGAATTTTTAGGAACTCTCACCGGGTCAGCTCAGATATGGTACAACAACCTTCCTCGGGGGAAGATTGTGACTTTCCTTTAACTGGCAGAGCTTTTCATATGGAATTTCTATTTCGGAGAGAAGCCAGTTAAACAAGTATCACACTTACTGAGTGTTAGACAGAAGGCAAATGAATGTACCAGGGACTATATTACTCGTTTCAATAACGAGAAACTTGAGGTAATTGATTACGAGGAGAAGACAGCAATTACTACTCTGATGAGTGGACTATTACCAGACAAGTTTTACTATACTTTAGCCAAAGATTCGCCTAGGACCATGGAAGAATTGATGGAAAAGTTAGCCAAAATCATGAACGCTGAGGAAGCCATGACTGCGAAGAAGAATACAGACACTAAGGAGACCTAGGTTGAGGCTGGTAGAATCGAGAAGAAGGATCAAAAGAACAATGGTGGCAATAAACAATCGAAATGTAAGCAAGCGCTGGAGCAGATGAGGAAGTATGGGAATTATACTCCCTTGAAGGTAGACATAAATCACATTCTGGAAGAGATCAAGAACAGCGAGGAGCTAACCTGGCTAGAGAAAATGAAGGAAAATCCTAACAAAAAAGATAAGTCCAAATACTATGAATTCCACAAGGATCATGGCCACACGATTAAATATTGCATAGCTCTTCAGAATGAAATTGAATCACTCATCAGACGAGTAAAACTAACTAAGTATGTTGATCGCCAAAATGGTGGAAAAAACAGCAACAGAGGAAGGTAAAGATCTAAATCTCCTCGTCGAGCAAAAGAAGACAAGAAGAGAGATCACCAAAAGAATAAGAAAGCCAGAACGTGAGGTATTTTCAATCCATTTTGGATCATTTGAATGTAATTTCATTACAGGTGGAGATGCAGGAGGTGGGGATCTCACGACGGAGAGGAAAGCTTACCTCAATGAGGCCCAAGCTTTCTCTTATATACATCGAATAAACTTGGTTGAAGATGATCGCCCGAGGAAGGTGAATAGGGATAAAGTGGTCATCGGTTTTTCCAAAAATGACCTGGAAGGTGTACTATATCCTCATGATGACCGATTGGTGATCAAGATGAGAATGAAGGAAGTGGTGATTTCACGGGTACTAGTGGATAATGGTAGCTCTGCAGACATCATGTTCTACCCATGCTTTGACAGTTTGAATTTGAAGTTAGCCCAGTTGGAGCCATATCATAAGCCCCTCCTCGGTTTTACTGGGGAAAAGGTTTTTCCACTTGGGACGATCAAGGTGGCTATGCTTATTGGTACATGTCCTGCTTACCGAATAGAAAGAATACGCTTTTTTATAATGGATAAAAATGTCCAATCAGCTTACAACATCATCATGGGAAGGGTAGGTCTGCAGAAGTTCGAGGTAATGCCATCTACTGTACATTAATGTTTAAAATTCCCAACCAACATTAGAGTGGGAGTTGTGAAAGGCGATCTGAAAGTAACTCGGGAATGCTACTATTCATCTACCGAACAGGAGGAACGAGAAGAATCCAAGAAAAAGACTACTACATATCAAGTGGATGAAATAAAAGATACAGAGATTGAAAAATTAGATCCTAGAGGCGAGTCTCTGCTTGTGAAAGGCCAGGTCAAGGAAGCTACTGAAAATATCATTCTGGACGATGAACACCCAGAACGAACAACTCAAATTGGTGCGTCGTTAGACGAGTCATTAAAACAGGAATTGATAGCGTTTATAAGGCGCGGAAAATAGACTTTTGCATGGAGTGATGAAGACATGCCAGGGATAGACCCAAGTTTCCTATTCCACGAGCTCAACATGAACAAGGAGGTTAAGCCAGTGAAGCAGCGAAGAAGGGTGTTCAGCCCTGAAAAGAATCAAGCTATACTAGAAGTGGTAGAGAAACTACATAAAGCCTTTTTTATTGAGGACGTCAAGTATCCTGACTGGTTAGCAAATGTGGTGATGTTAAAGAAGAAAAATAACAAATGGAGGATGTGCATGGACTTCACTGATCTTAATAAAACCTACCCAAAGGATTATTTTCCTTTGTCCCAAATCGATCAGCTGGTGGATGCTACATCGAGGCATGAATTGTTGAGTTTCATGGATGCTTATTAAAATGAAACCTGACGACATGGAAAGTATCTCTTTTATCACCCCAAGAGGGACTTATTGCTATAATGTTACGCCTTTCGAACTTAAAAATGCAGGTGCGACATATCAGCGACTGATGAATAAGATGTTTGCAGAGAAAATCAGTCATAATATGGAGGTTAATGTGGGCGATATGCTGACAAAAAGCAAGAAAACTGTTGATTATCTAGTTCACCTAGGTCAGACTTTTGATCAATAAGAGAAATATCAAATGAAGTTAAATCCCACTAAATGCATATCTAGAGTACAAGAAGGTATGTTTCTCGGATATATTGTTAACCAACGAGGCATCGAGGAGAACCTTGAGAAAATCAAGGCCCTACTGGAGCTATGATCTCTAACTACGAAGAAGGAGGTGCAAAGTCTCACAAGGCGAGATGCAACACTTAACAGATTTGTGTCACGAGCAACAGACAGATGCCTCCCATTCTTCAAAACCCTTCGAAAAACTTTTGAGTGGGATGATGAATGCGAGGAGGCCTTTCAAGAGTTGAAGAAATATTTGGGGACACCTCCATTATTATCTAGACCAGTAATGGGAGAAAGATTGTACTTGTATCTGGCAGTTTCAGAAAATGCAGTTAGCTCGGTGTTGATAAGAGTGGAAGACAGAGTACAAAAACCGATCTATTACACCCGCAAGGCCTTTCGAGGAGCATAGATTAGATATCCAAGACAGGAAAATTTTGCACTAGCACTAATCGAAGCGAGCAGAAGGATGAGGCCATACTTTCAAGCCCATACTATAGTGGTGTATACTGATATGCCATTGAGACAAGCTCTGTATAAATCGGAGAAATCAGGAAGATTGATGTACTGGGTAGTAGAACTTGGTAAATATAACATAGTTTATGAGCCTAGGTCATCACTTAAGGGGCAGGGAGTAGCGGATTTTATCGCAGAGTTTACTCACTCTGATGCCTCCAAAGAGCAGGAGTTTAACAACTTCCATCCATGGATGATCAAGAGAAGATAATCAATGATCAACGAGAAGTGTCGGGGTAATACAAAAGGAAGCATCAAATATTCCATCGAGGAACTCTATCTGATCAATAATTTGATAATAAAGTACCTATATGGAATTTATATGTGGATGGTTCTTTGTGTGCCACAGGCAGTGGAGAAGGAATTATTTTAAATAGTCCTGATGAGATTGATATAGAGTATGCCTTGTGTTTTTTGTTTAAAGCTTCCAGTAATGAAGATGAATATGAGGATATGATCGTGGGTCTAAGTCTGGCCAAAACCATGAAGGCAGAGTAGGTCGTGGTATTCAGTGATTCACAGTTAATCGTAAATTAAATTCTCAGGCTGTATGTAGTGAAGGGAGAACTAATGGTCAAGTATCATACAAAAGCTCTGGAGGTTGTCTCGAATTTTACTGTAGTTCAGTTGATCAGAATACCGAGATTGGAGAATGCAAGAGCCGATGCCCTAGCTCGACTGGCATCAGCAACACGCACCGAGCTACGAAGAACAATCCCAATAGAAATCCTGGTGGATCAAAGTGTAAATGAAGACTTGATGATGAATTTCATTGCCCTCGACTTGGAACCATCATGGATGGATCCAATCAGGGCCTATATCGAAGAAGGGATTGTGCCACCTGATAAACTCGTAGCCAAAAAACTAAAGTTTAAAGCTGCTCGTTACGTATTGACCAGTGGAATTTTATATAAAAGAGGAGTTATAGCAGGACTACAAAGATGTGTCCATCCCTCCGAAGTGAAAGAATTGATTGAAGAGGTTCACAAAGGGTCTTGCGTGGCCCATGTATCAGGTCGGACGCTTTTACAAAGGATAACAACACAGGGGTATTATTGGCCAACGATGAGAGCTGATTGCGCAGCTTATGCTAAGAAGTGCGATAAATGCCAAAATTTCTCTTCCATTCGAAGAACTCCCCAAGCATTGTTAACACCAATTACGTCCCGTTGGCCATTCTCCGTGTGGGGGATAGACTTGGTCGGGCCACTTTCGACGACCAAATAAAGATTCAAATACCTCGTGGTTGCTGTTGACTATTTTACCAAATGGGTGGAAGTCGAGCCTCTCATTGATATGACATATGACAAGGAATATCAGTTTATTTGGAAGAGCATTATTTACAGATATGGTCTCCCACATGCATTCATTATTGACTATGGAACCCAGTTTGACAACGAGGAATTTGTTGCATATTGTCATTAATCCAATGTAGTGAAGATCCACTCCGCGCCAGGCCATCCCCAGAGCAATGGGCAAACTGAAGTGATGAACAGGACCCTACTAAATGGTTTGAAAAAATGGTTGGATGATGCAAAGGGAAATTAGATTAACGAACTACACTCTGTGTTGTGGGCTTATCACACTACACCACAAACAGCAACTGGGGAGTCTCCATACATGTTGACATTTGGGAGTGAGGCTGTAATACCTGCTGAATTGGGTCTACCCACACATAGGGTGCTTAATTTTAATTCTCCTGTAAGTGATTTGATGAGACGATTAGACCTGGATATGCTTGAAGAAGTTAGGGAAGAAGCAGCAATCAGGAATGCAGCATACCAACAATGAACAACCTTGTTCTACAACAAAAGGGTAAAGAAGTGAGATTTGAAAGAGGGGGATTATGTGTTGAAGAAAGTGATCCAAAATCATAACAAATTGGAGGCCAACTGGCATGGACATTATAGAGTAACTGAAGTTGTTCGTCCTGGGACATACATAATTGAAACTTTGGAGGGAGGAGAATTCAAGAATGTATGCAATGCAGAGCATCTACGCAAGTACTATCAATAATTAAAATCCATATGTAACACATTCCTTTGAATATGAATAAAGTGATGTTTCACCCATATTTCTTCCTTGGTTGAAACTTTTTCAGAATATTAGTGCTACACACTACACAAGCACACATTCAGAGCTGTAACCACCAACTCTGATTGGTCGGAAATTCTATGACCACCAACTCCGGTTGGTCGGCAATTCATTAACCACCAACTCTGGTTGGTCGGGAATTCATTAACCACCGACTCCGGTTGGTCGGTAACTCTATGACCACCAACTCCGATTGGTCGAAAATTCATTAACCACCAACTCCGGTTGGTCAGCAATCCAATAACCACTAACTCCGGTTGGTTGGCAATTTAATAACCACCAACTCCGGTTGGTTGGTACCAAACTAGGCAAGAAGATGGATGACCTCCAAGGGCATCCACTATCTAGGCAACAAGGTAATCCTAATGAGATTACTATAACTAATCAAAAACATGGGATGTAAATCATTCCATTGCTTAGGCTCAAAGAGTGACAAGTCACTATAATCAGACAAGAAATGGGACAAGTTCCATTGTCTAAAAATAAAATAGGACATTTCGTCCTCTTACAGATATATGAATTCACTAACGAATAACAAAGACATTCTACAAATTATTTCCAAGGGAATGAAATCGTGAAAGAAACTAATTTTTTCTTTATTAAAACCATGCAGATTACATATGATATGAAATTGGATTCATTACATAAAAATGCCCTATTTTATGGGTTTCTTTCCCTCTGCTTTTGAAACAGGTTCCACCCCAGCTAGAGGATCATCTAATGCATAAGGAGAGTTTATAAAGTTCATATCTCGTAGCATTCTTACATTACTTGTGAATGGTCGATCAAGCAAGTATTTTGGATGAGATATCTCAAAGTTTGAATGAAGGCTATAATCCCTGAGATACTTGGAGACCAAAATCCGAATGATGGCACGGGCTCATATCTCGCAGCATTCTGACATTACTTGTGGATGGTCGATCAAGCAAGTTCTATGGACGAGCTATCTCAAAGTTTGAATGAAGGATATAATCCCCTAGATACTTGGAGATCAAAATTCGAGGAATGGCACGGGCTGGAATCCATTTAAGGACAAGTTTGAAGGGAGGTACAGGTAAATCAAGCACTCCAGGTTCATAATAATCCCATAAGAAATGACCTTGATCCAGTTTCAGAACACATAAGGCATTCAACCACCCCTTCTTATATCCTTCGTTGTCCGACTATTGCAAATGAGCATCAAGATGATACAGAGCTTCATTATACCCAGCCATCCAAAATTCCCTGGGTTGCTTGTAAAATTGATAAGTCAATCTCTCAAGTTGCTCGTGGAGCTTTCTCACCAGAATTTCTTTACTTTCCAAAGAAGAACTCTGATTGGAGAGTTGATAGGTGAAACTCTGAATCTTCTTAGATATTTCTGCTAAGGCTTCGTTCTGCGCCATCAATTGAAGGTCTTGATTCTCTAAGGCCAATTGAGTTCTTGTTTCATCAATAGTAACCCGACCATCCCTTGCTCGTCCACGAGAAGAAGATATTGCTCCTCTACGAGAAGGTATGGAAGGTCTAGTTCATTTTAAAGTCTCTAACTCATCCCGTAAGTTAGCAATTTCTATTTCTAAAAAGGAAAAACCATCATCATTAATTGGGACCAAGGCTCCCAAAGAAGAAGAGGTAGCAGATTTGAGTTGTTTTATTTCCTCCTGCAACGCGATATTTTCTTGCTCCAGTAACTTGGCAATATGTTTGTGCTCTTCAATCTCAAGCTTTAACACACTTTCCTTTTTCTCATGAGCTGAAATATATTTGTCATATCCCTTGTCAGCACTCAATTGCTGGTACTTTTTCTCATAATCTTAATGCAAAAGTGTAGTGGATTCCTTGTACTGCTGTTGAAGTTCCTCGATCGTTCCTTGAAGATCTTCAATCATTTCGTAATAAGCCATATTGTTGGCTATAGCACGATCAAGTAGGCACTTCAAATACTGATAAGCATCAATTGCTCGTTCAGAGACGTCTGATCCGAGGATGTCAATTATTTAATCCTTAGTAAAGTATGCATGACCTTATTTGAAATAGTCATTGCATTTCTTCATCAACTCTGTATCATGAGCTGATAAGAGTTCCATCCTATCTATAAAATAGCAAAGAGAAGATGAAAAAACAAAATCAACAATGATACGAACAGAGCAAGTAAGAGAGAAATTCCAGACGAACAATAAAAGTTCAATTTTTATTCATCATGATAAAGGAAAACACAGATCAGGGTTACATCCAAGAAAACAAAGAAATAAAAGACCCGAATAACTTTACACCTTCTCCTTATTTCCTATGACTTCTTCGGACGGTTTGGATGAAGTGGTTGGTTGCTCGGAGAGCAATGGCAGTTGCTCGGCAGATGTGCTGACTTGTTGGACTTTCTCAGAGGGTTGAACAACGGCAACAAAAGGGACGTGCTCTCTTGTCATCTTAGAAGAATCATCTGATGCAGCTTCATCTTCTTCTTCTTCTCCAGGAGAGGGAGGAGGGCCATGAGTATGCTCTTGGAACAACTTTGAATTTTCTGCAACCTTCAATTTCTTCAAAGCTGTTATCCATCCATCCCTAAAATATTTAACACTGGCATACTCCATTTGAGAAGACATACTAGCCAGGCCCTTATTCCAACCCTTGTCCTAACCAGCACTAAAAGATTTTTTAACATCAACTTTCCACTTTTCTCTCTCCGAGGAGGTCCTTTCCCTAAGGAGCTCCTCGACAGACTTCAGTTTTTCTTCCACCTTTGTCTTATGTCGCTCAGCATCTTGAAGCTTAGCAATATTTTCATCAGTATATTTAAGCTTGACTTCAAGCTCGTCTTCACGTTGTTCAGCATCCTTTAATTTCTTCTCCAACTCCTTGGAGGCAGTTACAGCTTCATCCCGATTTAGTTCAACAGACTTGAATTTTTTCTCCCATGCATCTTTGTCTTCCTCGTACTTCTGATGAGATTCCTTCAAATATTGAGTTAATCCAGCAAAATCTTCTTCTACCCCACCCGAGGAGGTGGAATCCCGGATGGCTTCATCTTTCTTCAAAATACTATTAAAACACGTCACGAGCTAAAAAAAGAAAGAAGTTTAATTCAAAATATGAACATAGTAATAGAGGATAAGGAATGGGGCTAATGATACTTACCGACGTAATGTGTTGAGTATCCAAAGAAGTAAGTCTCGCACAAGAAAAGGTGTCTTCAATACCTTGGAATTATGGGATAGTCCAAGATCTGATCAAGCCCATAGTAGAGCTCAGGGGAATAAGAGCTGGAACATTACCTTCAACATTTGAAGGTTGAGAGATAGGGTCAACAGGTCTCTCAGTAGCACTTCTTTTCAATCTCCTCAGAGGAGCAGGAGCACTTTCAATTAAAGGTGTTGTCTCTATTTGATAAATGACAACAGCTTCATTCGAAGGTGTTGTCTCTTTTGGAGGCATAGGGGTCTTCTTGCCAGTTTCCTTAGCAGTAGTGGAACGGGGTACATCTATATTCTTTGTCCCCTCATCAGGGACATCTTGTTTGTTCTTCTTTGCCTCCTCAGTGACAAAGGTAGACCTATCAAAAAATGCGGGAGCTTTCCTCTTCTTCATTAGATTAGTAATAGAAGTACGTAAGTCAGAAGAAGAACCTTTCACACTGGTTTCAGAGGTTGGTATCCGGTCAAGATCAACCACCATAGGACGAGCAATGAAAGATGAAGTGGATCTTCTGTATCGCAACAAATAAGAAGCTGATCTAATGTGCTCCCCAGCAACTGGTTGATGCAAGCCCCAGATAAGTTTTAAATGTTTTATATTAACATCAGTCTCTTTTGGAGGTTTCCTTTTACTGTCAACTGTAACAGATAAAATTAATGTCAGTGATGCATTTCATCGAATACAAAGAAAACAAGATTTCAAAAATAAAAACAACTTATCCCATTGCTATAAGGTGGACACCTGGGACCTTGGTACACATCATTTCCATTTAATGGAGGGTGTTGCCAATTTTTCATCACAACCCCATGATCAAAATAGTCCCTATTGGCATCGGGAAGATTGACAACTAAAGCTCTATTCAAAAACCTAGTTTTTAAATAGAAAGTAGTGTCACTGGTAACCCATCTATAGCAATACATAATTTCTGGAATTCCCAAACGAGTTCCATGAAGTTTATTCAACCTATGTACGCCATTAACTACCCTCCATGTATTTGGAGCTACTCTTGAAGGTACAATATCGAAATATTGGCAAAACTCCAAACACAGGGGATTTGGCGGGAAAGAAAAACCACACTCAGCTACAAAAAAACTTAGGAACCCGTGTCCCTCAGCCAAAGAAAATAAATCAGAAGGACAAGAAAGTTCTTCCAAAGTAACCCACGAAGGGATTGAAAACTCAGACCGAAATTTATCCAATGATTCAACAATATAAACCATGGTGAATAAAGTAAATAAAGAAGAGGGGAGAAAATCGTACAGAAGAAAGAGAGATCAGTTGACAATGAACGATGGAAAGAACGAAAGCACAAGATAGAGAGAAAATGAAAAGTTCAGAGATACAGATTTGAAAAGTGTAAAACGATAGGATTTCTGCCGCACTTAAATACTTTACCTCGGGAATAGAGAAAAAATAATGATTACGAGGGAAGAAGTTTATGTTTCCGACGACTAAAAGAAGAAAAAGGCACAAATATTGAAGTGATCGTGAAAATTCAAAATATTTATGAAGATTGATATTATGCGCTTAAAAAGGAATTTTATACAATGAAAATCTTCCTAAAATTCATGAAGACCAGTAATCCAAGCAGTTTTCAAGAAAATGTTCCACACTCTCCTTCAACCTCAACTGTAAAACATTGGGGGCTTCTGTTGATACCAAATTTAGTCTGTCGATGTGGACCAATCATATGAAGACACGTGTCAACCTACGTGGCAAATACCAATACTTTTAACGAACAGCATATTGTCACCGAGGTACTCAGGCGCTCCGAGCAACTTAAGCATACCGGGCTACTTATGCGCTCCGAGCTACTTAAACATACCAAGCAACTTAAGCGGTCCGAGCTACTTAGCATGCAGAGCATCCACATCAAGAAAACCAAAAGGCAATTACGCATTAAAGGCCCATTATTATCGTACAGATGTATATGTCTACTAGATAACAGCGCATTACCTTTTCATATGGACAGCCTCAAGGCTACAAATACATTATAACCTCCTCATAAGAAGGGTACTTTGGATCTCTTGGTAAACCTATTATCGAGATTCAAGGTAAACAGTCAACAATACAAAACGGTGGACGTAGGCCATTTTCATAAGGCTGAGCCACTTAAAAAATCCTTTGTCTTGTTTATTCATTCTTATCTGTGATTGATTAATTAGATATAATCTAGTTTTTTACATCAACAACCCCTAGAAGTTTATCACGTTCATTCTTAAAATACGCACACTTCTCCCTAAGAGTCTCCTCACGTACCACAAACTCATTGAGTAAAATATTTTTATCTATTTTGGCACAAACAAAAATCTTAGAATTTTTAAAGTCTTCCAATTCTCTTTCGAAAACAAGGACTCTATCATCACTGTCATTTTTGGAAATTTTTGATGCATTAAAGTCATGGTCCAAAGAAACAAATTTCTCATGATAAAAATCTCTTTGATTTTGAACCGTTTGCAAAAGATCCATAGCAGATTTAAAACGATAATTTTCTTTTTCCAAAAAATCAATTCTTTTGGCAAACGTCAAATTCAAACTATTTAAAACATCAAAACTCTGACTCGCGTCATCAAGGGGAGGCATCCGATTATATAAGAGCTCCATTGAAAAAATTGCGATTTTTCACAAAATAAATTTTCCAAAAAAATCAATAACACACAATTTTGCGGAAAACGTATCAAACGCAATAACTTAGCGCAACAGGCTCTGATACCAATTTGAAACAGTGCGTTATGAGATATCGATTTAAATAAATTTGCAAATTTTAATTATGAACTTATTTAATTACAGTAAATTTTAAACCAAATTAAAATCATCCCCTAAACATGCAACTACGTGCATGTATGTGTGTGTGTCAAGCCATCACAAACTAAGATACCAACTCGTAGATTTCAGGAAAAAAAACCTTTCAAGGTAAAACCTTTATTTCACTATAATACTTACAATTATAATGAAATATGCAATGAGTTAACCGCAGAAAACACACATAGACTGCAACCTGGAGTCATCCCGAACCACATATCCAATTCAGCCCAGGAAGGCCCACAAGCACTCCCTATTGACATGCAGTCGTCTTCAACCCACTACTCCCCTCAAGAGCACCTAGATCAGCAGTAGAGATTCTCTCTATAAGAGAAACTTGACACAAAGATGTGTTCTTGGGTTCCAAAATAATTCACACAAACTATTGGGATCTTTTGAATTGAAAACAAAAGGGATTAAAGCCCTAAAAGTGAGAAGACGAAGTATTCTGCCAAAGCAGTTTTGTACGTAGAAAATTTTGTAGGTCTTCTAATTAAAAATGAAGTTGGAAACTCTATTTATAAAAAATCTAAGGTGGTACATCGCTCAAACGAAACAGGGCTCTCGCTCGAACGAGGACACGCATCACTCGAACGAGCTTCGCGCGACATGGCTATGTCGCTCGAATGAGACAGCGTGGAAAAAAACATTTTTTTATTTCTAAAAATTCGCCTCTACACTTAGAAAAATATTTTTGACGAAAAACTTAAAAACTTCGCTCTAACACTTAAAAAAAATTGATGACAAATATCCCAACACTCTAAGTGAATTATTAAGGACTTAAAACACAACCTTACCAAAGATAAACTTTCAGAGTCTTAAATGTTAAAGAAAACTTGATATTCGGATCCATCTTCATGCATATGTGATCTTGACATTTTCGATGTTTGTAGTGGTATACGACATACTCAATTGATAACAGACATTTATAAAATTATGTCCTTACTGCATAGTCTATTATTAAATCTACATTGCATGTATTATTGATATTCAACCCTAATAAATGGTTTGGAAATATATTTTTCTCTAACGATGCAGGATCATTCGTAATATTTACTCGGCCCCATCAAGCATTATTTAAAGGCCCCGACAGATGGTCGACACTTTCATTATTTCTTTAGATTTCTCACTAGCTTTGATCGATAGTCGTGCAATTTATATTATGAGATCAATACAACTTATCCCCAACAGACTGTATGGCATTACAACTCTCATTTGACTCAATCTCAGCTAATAATAGCATGTTCATTCATTACATCGTAATAAATCCCCGACGGATGGTCAGACATTATCATTATTAGCATGATAATATTATTATTCCTCTTCATAATCCAATATGGGGGATCCATAGTTATGTCAACATGTTCACTCCAACATTAGTCGAGCAAGCCTCAATGCATTTAATGCTTCACAGGCCTGTAGTCAGCCTCTCCAATTGAGCCATTTATCAGTTCAATAAAGAATAATCGCTTGCACGAATTATCAGTAGGGAAAAATAAAATGCAGAAGAAGCGCATCCGAGTAAAAAAAAGGTTTAGAAATAAAGACATCTCCGCAAAGCACCTTAACTGCAAGGCCAAAATCAAACTTCCTGTATGACCTCGTCTCTGGATAGATCATGAACAAAAAGTTCACCAAATCTATGAAATTCATTGTAGTCTTATGGACAAAAAGATCTGACCATACTTAACTAATGCATGGGCAAGATCCTAACATTCAACTTTATGTATAACTTAGTCTTTGACAAGTCAAGAACAAGAAGCCCATAAAGCTTCATGTATAAATACAATAAGTTTCACCCGACCGAGTTCAAATAAAGGGATAATTATAATACACTTGGTTGCCACTGATAACTAATGCTACAACTATATCAATAAAACTATTTATCATTTTATCTAAGAACAAAATTAGTAGAATCTAAAACATTACAATCCTCACTGACCCGACTATTCTACACAGATTACCTAGTCGCCAAGCTTATTAAAACTTATCCTAATCTTAAATAAATATCAACTAATTATTCCAACAACAATGGCTTCGGCAGGACAGAAAAAAAACAAAAACAGTCATTACGAGGAAAAAATAAAGCTTTTAAAAGTCATTTAAGCGCACGTTTTCCCTCAGCCTTATCCATCCCAGCAAGAGCAGCATCAAGGGCCAAGAAACCAGAGTACGAGAGTACCTTTTGGCGGTTTACAATTTTTTAAACTATCTATAAAAATGCCACTATATTGATACATCAGATTCAGCTTCATCTTCATCTTCATCTTCATCTTCTTACTCAATAACAGGAGGAGGGCCATGAATGTGTCTCTGAAATAACTCAGAATCCTCAGCAACATTCAACTCCTTCAAAGCGGCAGTCCATCCATCCTTGAAGAACTTTACACTTGCATACTCCATTTGGGTAAATGCAGCAGTTATAGCTTTATTCCACCCTTTGTCCCAGCCAGTGCTAAAGGCCTTCTTCACAGCAGCTTTTCTCTTCACCCTCTTCGAGGAAGTATTTTCCCTAAGAAGATCTTCGGCAGACTTCACCTTCTCCTCAAGATCTTTCTTATGTCGTTCAGCCTCTTCAAGCTTGCCCTCAACTTTCACTTTGCTGGAAACGACAACCTTACATTTCTCCTCTGCCTCCTTGGAAACATTCACAACTTGTTGTCAAGCTGCATTGGCCTCTCATCGAGCTGTATCAACCTTTTTTGTAGTTTCCTCAGCTTTCTATTGAGCTATTTCAGCGGACTTGATTCTATTTTCCCAAGAAGCTCTGTCCTCCTTGTACTTCTTCCAGGACTCCACCAAAGATTTTAACAACCCAGCAAGGGCTTCTTCTACTCCACTGGATAAAGTTGAAGCCTTGATAGCCTCATCCTTCTCCAGGATATTATTAAAGTACACCAAAAACTATAAGAGAAAAGAAGCCCATATTAGAATATGAGTATTGTACAAAGAGGTAAAATGACAAGTATGATGACACTTACTGATGCAAGATGTTGGGCTGCCAAGTCAGTAACCTTCTCCCGAGGAGTAGAAGTCTCAGCAGCTCGACAGTCCGAAAGAGTCCCAGACCTAATCAATTGTTTAGCCAAGCCAGGAGCAATGAGATTTAGAGTACTAACTCTCAAAGAAGGTACCTCTACCCCAGAAGGTTGGGCAGCAGTATCCACAGTCTTCTCAGTAAGACCCCTTCTCAATCTTCTCAAAGGAGCAGCTTTAATCGAAGGTGATGCCTCTTCTTTAATAAGAACAACCCCTTCAATCAAAGGTGCTACCTCTTTAGGAGCAATAGTGGGATTCTTGCTGATATCCTTGGCATTTGTGACTGCTCCACCAGATGGAGCAACATCCTTTTTCTTAGTCCCTTCAACTAGGACATTATCTTCGCTCTTCCTTACCCCATTAGCACTAGGGGAAACCATGGCAAAGAGATCAAGTACTATCCTTTTCTTCGTCATCAGGTCAGCAATTGAAGTACCCAAGTCAGAGTATGATTCCTCAACAAATGAAGAAGATGCTAGAGCCTGATCAAGGTCAATCACCAAGGGAGGAATAAAAGGTTGAATAATAAAAGAAGAAATGGTGTTCTTATATCTCAGCAAATAGGAAGCAAACCTCACGTGTTCCCCAGCTATTGCTTGATGCAATCCCCAGATAAATTTCAAATCTTTATATTAATATCACTCTATTTTGGGGATTTTCTCTTACTGTCAACTGCAACATACAAAAAATAAATGTCAGTGACACATTTTATCAAACAAAAACAGAGCTAAATTGAAAAATAATAATAACATATCCCATTGTCATAAAGTGGACATCTTGGACCTTCGTACACGTCTTTCTCTTTTAACGGAGGGTGTTGCCAATTTTTCATCACAATCTCATGGTCAAAATAATCCCTATTAGCATCAGGGAGATTGACCGCTAAAGCTCTGTTAGAATACCTAGTTTTTAAATAAAAGGTGGTATCGCTAGTAACCCATTTATAACAGTACATAATTTCAGGAATCCCTAGATGAGTTCCATGAATTTGATTCAACCTATGTATGCCATTAACTACTCTCCATGTATTTGGAACTATCCTTGCAGGAACAATATCAAATTATTGGCAAAATTCCAAACACAAGGGATTAGGCAGGAAAGAAAAAACACATTTTGCTAAAAAAATGGAAGGAAACCAATGTCCCTCAGCTAAAAAAAATAAATCAGAAGGGCAACACTACACCAAAAACAACAATTTGGCACAACCTGATGTTAAAAATCTGGCACAGTTTTAAACCGTGCCAGATTCTGGCACGGTTTAATGACAATCTGGCACACTTTAAAACAGTGCCAAAATTTGGCACTGTTTTTAAGTGTGCCAAAATTGAGTACACTTGACTAAAATATAAAATACATTAAAAAAATTCACTTCCTCACTTTTGGAGTCTCCCGCTCACTAATCCCTCTCACTTTCGACTCTCCCGCTCGTGTCTTTCTCTCATGGAGTTCGGCACTTTGGAGTTCATCACTTTTGGACACTTTGGAGTCCGTAACTTTGGAATTCATCACTTTAGAGTCTCCCACATTTTGGTCTTGCTCGGTTCTTACACAGGTAATACACGATTTGGAGTCTCCCACATTTTGATGTCTCATTTTTGCAGTTTTAGGGTTATATATATATATATATATATATATATATATATATATATATATATATATATATATATATATATATATTCTCAAGTTTCTATTAGGCTGTTGGTGTGATTTTATCAGTCTATTGATCGTAGGGTTTTACATATACATTATTAGGTCTTTCGATTGTGAGATTTAATACTACCTGCTAGTTGTTGTATGTGAGGTAATTCCCTTTGTTTTGACACTAAGGTAATTCCCTTTGTTTTGACACTAGGGTTGAAAGAAACAATATTTACTTAGTATTTGGAAACTAAGCTTTTGTATCGATCTTGAGACAATTTTTTGTTTCCTTTTTTGGATTTCTATATTAGTCTATTGTTTGTGATTTTTTGTTTGATTTCGATTGTGTTTCAGATCGACAAAGTTTGGAGTCAGATCTTGGAGCTAGACCCATATATCTTTGGTTTGATCAAATCAGATCAGGTATACTCTTTCATTTTTGCCAAAAAATATAGCACAACACCCATTTGTTTATCATTTTGAATTTAGGATTTGTGGCCCTACGTCATCTGATAAGATCCAAATAGTAGTTTGTTCCTCTTACATCCTCTGATATGTATAGTTTTTGTTTTGTTAATGTTACGTATGCCATTTGAGAAGATATAAGTAAATCTCCTATGAAAATAGTGCCCATTAAGTATTTGATGAAATGTGTCAAATAAAACATTCAACCGATAATATTTTTTCTATAATATGTTGCAACCAATAAACATTGTTTGAAAATATAGTGTATTATGCTTTGATTCCCAAATTATTTTCACGTCTCGATCCCAACAATGCGCTGTTGTTCCTAAACTAAGAATACTCTGTCTGTGACATTTTCAAATGGAAAACTTTTCATTTTAGTTTTTGTTTCTTCGATATTTGTTCAATTTGGTGTATAAGATATAGAGAAATCATGAAAATCCAATTCTTTCATTGTATTGAAAATGATTTGATGCTTAGTTCTAATGTCTATGTAATATTAGTTTTTTTTTTTACTGAACATGAATATATTCATATTTTCGTTGAAAGATAGATCATATTGTGACTATGTGCATCGATAAAAGATAAACATCCGTATGACGAAACCTTAAAATATAGGTGGAAATACTAGAAACTAAATAGGGACATTTATGAGATAGAGAAAATTATAGATAGGGACACTAAAAATTGTAGACGTAAGTCTTAACAAAGGCTAAATGAAGTCATTTATGAATGACATGGGGCGGAACCACTTCAGGAGACCCGTACTCATATTACATTGCTGGTTATTTACTCTGCATACGCTTATGTTTTGGTCTTACCTTAAAATTATTAGCCTTTATTCGTAATCGTTGCATTGATCATTTCTACCATATATTGTGAGCGTCCTGGTGTCTTAAGCTATATATTATAGAATTGTTTTACTATTGTATCATATCCTAGTTTTTTTTTACTTATCCTTGTATCCGTAACATAGATAGCGTATCCATGCTCCCCCCTCCCCCGACCCACATGCGTGATGTTCCTGGGGGATGGGAAATATTGTGTTGTTGCACAAGAAGAAATCTGTCCATCAGCAATAGAGGGCACCAACCCATGTTGAGGGATGATGGAGGGAAAGGGGCAGTAAGGGTTCAAGGGAATTGAAAATTTCGAACTCATGGAAAAAATATGATTATTCCATATTAGGTTTAGGTAGGAAGTCATAATCAAGTCAGTGTAAACCGTAAAGAACAAAGAAATAGTTTGTAAGATTCGAAATTTATTGGAGTGCTATTAGGCATTAAAAGGGAGTGGATTGGGTTTAGGCTCTCCATAGTTCGTTCCTCCTAGGATGCTTCCTAGAATATGGGTGGGAATTCTAGTAATGTTGGTCAAGTCCATAACTAATTGTAATGTGGCGCGACATGCTAGAATATTAATTAATATTGATATATCTTCACCTCCCCCATCAGACCTTTGCGTTGAAAGAGAGGATGGTTTCTATTTCCCAATAGAGGTTCAATATGATAATCTACCTTCATGATGCACGCGATGCTTGTCCATTGGTCACTTGACATGTGCATAATGGGGATTCGATCTAATCATGCCCCTTGTCACCATAATGGAGTAAATCGGATTAATGTACGACAAGGGATGGAAAATGAAAGTAATGAATCAAATTAGGTTTTACCACCTAATCCCAAATTTCAGTGGGGAGATGCCTTGTTAGCAAAATCAATGCTTGTTATTCCTCCTCAAAGGAAGGGAAAGCAACATGTGAATGACACTGTCAAGGTAAAGGATAAGGGCCCTACTGTTGACATTAATAACATTTTGTCATTGCTTCTCCTAGTAAATTTTAGATTCTTGAGACCAATTATGATGAAATGGAGGTTGACCCCAGATGCAGAATCATCTGCAGTGATTTCGGGTAAAGTAGAGATGAATGAAAATCAGAGTGATATTGATCGTAGTCTTGTATAACCACACTACATGAGGAATGCAACTCCTAATAATGCAGACACCTGAGTCCCCTCAATTACTAGTCCCTCTTGGTGAAAAATTCTTATCAAATTTATAGTAGCACTATATGATATTCACTTCGATTTCCATCCATTATAATGGAAAATTTACTTCCAAATTTCTATAGAAGTCCAAGTTATTACTGTATAATTGAGAGAATACAAATGGGCCTATAGTCATTGTTAAAAATAATAAAAATAGTTAGTTTCTTTTTACAGCTGAAAAACAGTGAATACTCGCCTAAACTAAAATTAAACTAGTATTATTTGGGTTGCTTCCTCACATTCTTGACTGTCCTCGTGTCATTTATTGATAAATTTGCATTTAAATGCCATAACACGACCAGATAAATTGAATATTATGTGATTCCTTAAGCCCTTATTGTACTAATATGTTTGTTTCGTCTACTTGACTTAATCAGGAAGAAGCAGAACTGGAAGATGAATAAGAGAGGTCTGATGAAGAATCCGGAGAGGAACCTGAGGAAGAATCTGAAGTCAGTAAACTATGTTTTTTTATACAAAGCATAATTACGCTTAAAAATTGTCTTCGAGGTTGTTTTAGCTTGCTTCCCCCCTCCCCCCTGTTGCAATGGTTAGACAGTTTAATTACCCTTATTTGTTATCGATGTTGTAAATAGAAGAAGAAAGGTACTCAAGGTGTTATCCAGATTGAGAATCCTAATTTGGTTAAGTCAAAGAACATGAAAGCTAGAGATGTTGATGTATGAAACAATTTACTCACCCCATGCTAGTGATATTTTTATAATTATTTGCAAACTACAAAATCTAACCTCTATATATATGTTTCGCAGCTTGAGAAAACTACTGAACTGTCAAGACGTGAAAGGTTTGTGAATGCCTCTCTGTTTCTCTTTTTAACTATCTTGATTGGGATCATGTAACAAACATCTTCCCCCCCCCCCCCCTCATTTCTTCATCCTCTATATTCTCACAATGAATTTTGGGAAAAGACAATGAAAAACAAAATGACCTCGTCCTTCTTTGTGCGAATGGCTATATGTTTACCCTTCACATCTTTTTCATTCTTTTCATTTCATCCTAGCCTCTGATTCTCTCCAGGTCATGTCATGACTCGTTAAAGAGAAAAGATTATTTAGTATTTTCCTTATCCACCATTTACTCCCACTCCTTGTAGGCAAACTCTAACCCAAATGTTTTTTAATCATAGTGAATTGTCACTATACCGAGCTTTGGGTGTTCTTTATGTTTGTCAACTCATGCCATGATCATGTCGCTTGTTCTTTTGGGTTATTTTCTAGGTAACTCTGATTATTTAAAGGGTAAATTGCATTTTAAACGTTCTTTGAAATATATTTTGGTGACTATCTTATTTAAGTCGAGCCTTAGGCCGTGAGATTATGGATGCTTACGCCTCATCTCTTGCACCTGCCTTTAGCTTTTTAAAATACTGGATAACATTAATTAGAGCAGTTAGTAGGCAAAATATACTAGAAATAGGAAAAAGAGAAAAATAAGTAGGCAAATAATGGACTCAAGAAAACGAATAAAAGTAAGTGAAGAGGGCTTTCAAGTTCAGTGAAAAAATAGAATGGTATTGGATAGCATTTAGAGAAGCTAGTAGGCAAAAACATACTAGAAAAAAGGAAAGAAGAAAAAATAAATAGGTGTAATATTGATAAAACTCAACAAGGAACATCTTATTTTTTCTGTTGAGATTATCAAAACTCCAAAGGGTACTTACATGAAAAGCACTTGTATTATTATGACTGACAGTTGTATTATTATGACTGACAGTTGAAGTTACATTATTTTTTTTTTGGTAAAAGTGCGTTGTGCGCTTCGCCTTGCGCCTAGTCTTTAGGGAAAGCTTTGCGCCTTAAACTACTATGTGCTGAATGAAATTAAAAATTCCCTAGTCCTGACGTGGATTAGACCTGTCTTTGACCGGACTATGGAGGGGCTTAGTCGCAGTGCGCAAAATGAATTAAGTTCACTGAATCCTTATAGCGAGCCTGGATCCCTTTAGGATGCTCAACACGACTTTTACACCACAGTTCTCTTGCAAAATTGTAAAGGGACTTGATCAATATATGAACTATGAAGCTGCTAAACAATAAACTAAAATTTAAGTAGAAGAAGCTAAATTTCATAATTAGACTACATTCTGTAATGAAAATACAGGGGAAGAAAAGACAGAAATTAAATTGAAATAAATGAGTATATATGATCTCTATTTGGATGATCTTTTTCCTCCCAAAATAATATTTTTCAATAACTATAATAACCAACCATTACCGCCCAAATTTGTTCCATCCTTATATTAAGAATTCCTTCTCAAAAGGATCTAGCAGTAACTGCCTCAGTCTATGCTGTCCATGGCACAACCATGGAAACCCCTGCTTTCCCTCACCGACTGCTGCTAAACCATGTCTAGGGGATGCGCAGCTACTACCATGGGGTGCTAAAACAGGCCGATGGCCCCATAAAATGTTTTAGCTCCATTTTTGAAGTGAGGATTGCAGCAGCTACCAAGTGAGGATTGCATTTTGAGTTTTTTCGAGAGCCAAGATGTGGAAAATCAGTGTCGGGGCTTGAGCCTTAGGTCCTTAATTTAGGTTTTTTTTAGATGCTTCCACCTCACTTAGTCGAGGCTATCTGCCTCAGTGCATATGAGGCTTTAGCCTTGGTATTTATCGACATCTGACCTCATGTAAGCATTTGAATAGCTCCCCCATAACTATTATTAAATACGATCAGAATATTGAAAGAATTGTGATGATACACGATTACTTTCTTAATGAATAACTTGCATTTGTAGGTTCGTTGTTGAGTCATATAGAATCTCTGATTCCCAGATCTTTAAATGAGGATGATGTGCAGCTCCTAAGGTGATTAAGCTTAAACCATGTGTGACACCCCGCCTAATTAAACCTTGGGTGATCAAGCCTTATTTTAATATAAACAGGTTTCTTTAATGGTTCATTCTTAGCATCACTGTCGAACGCCTTTTAAAAAATTTACTAACCACCTAAGTGAAATTAAAACGGGTGCCAAATTTTAACTTTCTTAAACAACCAATAATCCAAACCATACATTAACAAAACTAGATATGAATACGCAGCATGTAAAAGAAATCTGAAAGCATTTAAAGTCTTGCCGTAAACCACGGCCCAAAAAGACAACTACAAATCCATAACTAGAAAAAACTGTAATAGAAAAGGTGGAACGACATGTTCCAACTAGGAATAATAAAACTGAGATCCTGCACTAGAACTGAAAAGAAAGAAGCGTCTAAACGATCCCTGCAACCTCCACACTGGCTGCAGCTCCCAAATCTCTGACATGAAATCAAGCTGGGTGTCCTTGTGGCTGGGCACCTAAAAGGTTTTTAAAATTTTACATAGCAAGAGTTAGTACTCAAAACATTTGAAAATATTTTGCAAGCGGTTATCACAATTAAGTTATTGATTACACATATTAAGGTTTCGCACACTCCCTTGAACCTCCTCACCTCTCTTACATAGTATGTAACTATCGAGGAAACTTAGTCTACCTAGTTATACTGCCCATAACTGTAGTTAACTCATTTACCATTCCTTACCTTTTTCTTGTAATAGTTTCAATATACTATAAATTATTACCAGGATATTTACTTATCATAACATTGTCTACTATTCTCAATTTGTAGATTAAGCACATATAACATTTTACCTCACAATAATGTATATAATATTAGTTACCACTAATATATCCTTATTACACACAAAGGACCCTTGGCTCGGAATAATTCATCGACTCCAAGTGAAAGTTGGTTCGGAATGGTTCATCGACCCCAACTATATACAAATATAAATATATACACATATTCCAGTTCGGGACTCTTTCATCGCGACACCAGTCCAAAGTTTGGTTCGGCATTTAACATCGACCCCAAATTTAATATAACTTTATGTTAGTTCGGAATGTCACATCGACCCTAACATAATTAATTTAGGTAGTGTTCTCTTCACCCAATATCATTTATATAAATTCAGTAGGTACGCACCCGACCTAATAAATCATATCCGTACGTAATATACTTATTTTATATTCTCCGTACTTATTAATTACAATATAACTCACTATTGTATTTATTCGAGTATTCGCGTAACTCTAAGGGCCCTAGTTACCCCTCCCTTAATTCAGTAGTTAAGTAAATTTTAACCTACTGGTATTTTCTTTCCGGAATTTAGTCTCACTCTAACCGAAATTAAATTAGCCATTTCAACTCACGGCGAAGTCAATCGTTCTTTAGTCATTCCATTTCTCCAACATTACTACTCAATAATAAGTGGAGGAACCCTATGGTACACCTACTGGTAATTTTCAAGTCTCCTTATAGGAAAAATATCATTTCTAAGGTTCCCATTAAGTAACGAAAATTAAAGAAATTTATTCATGAATTCTCTATAGTTCAGACAGGGTCGATCGATCGAAGGAAGATGATCGATCGATCGACTGCTTCGATCGATCGATACTCCAGGGTAGATCGATCGATCAAGCAGTGACAGACCTAGTTCATCTTCTTCCTACGGGTTTCACCATTTTTACATCTCTAACTTTCATGATAGGCCATCAAATTCACAACCAACAATTTCTAATCATTTCTACATGTCCTGGGATGATTACTAACGATTTAAAACATCAAAATCATTATAAATCTTAGCTAAATTCACTGAAAATCTCTATAATATTCAAGAACCCTAAAACTTCATTCTTTATATTTTTCATCAAAGTTCCAGATTTTCATACGAATTTCTCATCAAGTTTTCTATGATATAAACATACTTGGTAATTCAAAAACGTCCTACATGCAAATCCTAATCAATCATGGATTTTTATCAATTGTTTGTTCCCAAGAATATCATAAAAATCATGTTCTTCCTCAAGCTTAAACATGGGTATTATAACTCAATTATTTTGCAAATAACCACTTGCCTTAAGGTCTGTAGGGTCTGAATTCGTGGTTGTTGATGATGATTGATGATGTTGGTGTCTCAATCCTTCTTCCCCATAATCTTACGGTGAAATCTTCCTAAGATGATCCCTCCTTCCTTCTTGCCTAAGGAATTTGCCTCTCTCTAATGGCTATGGTGTAACTCTAATTGTCTAACCCTAGCCACCCCTCTTATAATCAGATTTAGGGTTACAAAAATTCCTAGGTCTTCTTTCCCCTAATTGTAAAGAGACCAAAATGCCCCCGAATGGTCCCGATTTAGCCCGAAAATGACCCGGCACTCAACTAGTACCCCCGGGTACACTATTTTGACTAATTCGACCCTTTCGGAATCAACCGTGGACTCTAAATTATCATTTGAGTCTCGTAAATATTTTTTCTACTCTCATCCTTAAATTGTCAAGCTACATCCGGTACGTCCGTATAGTCACTAGACCGTACGTATTAACATTGAAAATTTATTTTCATCTTAATAAATTTTCTATAACACATATTCATCTTTATTAACATAATATCAATTTAAATACTCTACTCACGTAATTTAAATCAAACATATTTAATCATATTAAATTACTCTACTCACGTAATTTAATTAAAGCGTATTTAATCTCATTAAATGACTCTACTTACGTAATTTAAAATTAAGCAGAATTACGGGGTGTTACATACTTCCACCCTTACAAAAGGAATTTCGTCCTCGAAATTAGGAAAAATACCTGCTATGAATAATTCTGGATATTGTTCTCGCATATCCTCTTCCCGTTCCCAAGTGGACTCATCCATATTGTGATGTCCCCACTGTACTCGCACTAAGGGTACCACCTTGGATCTTAGTTTGCGCTCACTATAATCCAGGATAGTCACGGGCCTTTCTTCATACGAGATATCTGGCTGCAAATCGATCTCCTCCAGTGGAATGTGCCAGAAGGCTCTCTCGCTCCTCTTGTATTTCTTCAGCGACGCTATATGGAACACATCGTGTATTCGCTGAAGATGCTCAGGGAGTCCCAATCGATAAGCTACCGGTCCCACTCTCTCAATGATAGGAAACGGCCCTACATACCTTGGCCCTAACTTCCCCTTTTTGCCAAACCTCGTAACCCCTTTCATAGGAGATACTGGAATCAATACCTGGTCTCCCACATCTAATTCCACATGTCTCCTGCCGGCGTCAGCATAACTCTTCTACCTATCCTGGGCTATTCGAATACGTCCTCGAATCAACTCTATTTTGGAGGAAGTCTCCTGTATCATCTCTGGCCCTAAAAGCCTGTTATCCCCCACTTCTAACCAACAAGCGGGTGAACGACAAGGCCTCCCGTAAAGCGCCTCGAATGGAGCCATGCCAATAGTGAATTGGTAAGAGTTGTTATATGCAAACTCCACCAAAGGAAGATATGGCTCCCAATTTCCCCCAAAATCTAGAATACACATTCTCAGCATGTCTTCTAGCATCTGGTTTACTCTCTCCGTCTGGTCGTCCGTCTGTGGGTGATATGCCGTACTCAACCGTAAGTCGGTGCCCATGGCCTCCTGAAAACTCTGCCAAAAGTGCGACACGAATATCTTATCTTGGTCCGATACGATATTAATAGGAACTCCGTGCAGCTTAACAATCTCTGAAATAAAAAGCTGCGCGTACCGCATAGTATCATAATCCGTACGAACCGGTAAGAAATGTGCGACTTTAGTCAAACGATCCACTATCACCCAAATGGAATCATGGCCCTTCTGCGAGGTTGGTAACCCGGTGATAAAATCCATAGAGATACTCTCCCAGTTCCACATGGGAATCTCTAGTGGTTGTAGCATTCCTGAAGGCCTCTGATGGTCAACTTTTATGAGTTGGCATGTAACACACTTCGAGACAAATTCTGCAATATCTCGTTTCATACCTGACCACCAACATACTCGTCGCATATCCTGATACATTTTGTCCCCACCTGGATGTACTGAGAATTTTGACCCGTGTGACTCTGTCATAACGGCCTGCCTTTAATCATCATCTTCGGGTACTACCAGCCTACCGTTGAAACGTAGTCCACCCTCTGAACTGATGGAGTAGAACTCTGCCCCCTTGGCCAGTAACTGCCGTACTTTATCCTGACAAAATGGGTCTTCTGCTTGTGCCCTCACTATCCGCATAACGTTCTCGAAAGTGATAGCTAGAACTGCCATACATGCTCTTGCCATATCATCCTCGTGTCGGAGCTCACTTCATTTTGCCTTCCAAACTTCAGCTAACTCTCCGATAGGTCTTCTGTTTAACGCATCTGCCACCACGTTAGCCTTACCAGGATGATACTGTATATCAAATTGGTAGTCCTTCACGAATTCAAGCCACCTTCTCTGCCTCATGTTCAGGTCCTTCTGAGTGAACAGATATTGCAATGACTTATGATCTGTGAATAGCATAAACTGCTCGCCCAGAAGATAGTGTCTCCAAATCCTCAAAGCAAAAACAACCGCTGCCAACTCGAGGTCATGGGTGGGGTAGTTCTTCTCATGTGGCTTAAGCTTTCGTGACGCATAAGCTATAGCCTTCTCCTCCTGCTGTAACACACCCCCAAGTCCTTGAAAGGACGCATCAGTATAGACTCGGTATTCCACTCCGCTCTTAGGCAAGGTAAGAACGGGGGCTGATGTCAACTTGTCTTTCAATTCATCAAAAGCTAACTGGCAACTATCACTTCATACGAAGGGGATTCCCTTTCGAGTTAGATTTGTCAACGGTCCGGCAATTTTTGAGAATCCCTTGATGAAGCGACGATAATAACCAGCCAAACCCAAGAAACTGCGGATTTCTATCGGTGTCGTGGGCTGTCCCCACTCCCTCACCGCCGATACCTTACTTTAGTCAACTGCAATGCCCCTGCTAGATACGACGTGGCCTAGGAACTGAACCTCCCGGAGCCAAAATCCGCACTTCCCAAATTTGGCGTATAACTGATGGTTCCGCAATGTCTATAGGACCAATCGCAAGTGCTCTGCGTGTTCCTCCTCCGTACGGGAGTAAATCAGAATGTCGTCTATAAACACAATTACAAACTGATCCAAAAACTCCCTGAATACCCTGTTTATGAGATCCATGAATACCGCCGGTGCATTAGTTAGCCCAAAAGGCATCACTCTGAACTCATATGACCCGTACCGCGACTGGAAAGCGGTCTTAGGTACATCCTCTTCACGAATGCGCAATTGGTGGTAACCCGATCTCAAATCGATCTTTGAGAAGTATGCAGCCCCTCTCAATTGATCAAACAATTCATCAATCCTTGGTAACGGATATTTATTACGTATCGTTACTTTGTTCAGCTCTCTGTAATCTACACACAGACGAAGTGAACCATCCCTTTTCTTCACAAACAGTACTGGCGCACCCCATGGCGATGTACTCCGTCGAATAAAACCCTGTCCTAACAGTTGTTGGATTTGCTCTCTCAGTTCCCGCATTTCTGAAGGAGCCATGCGATATGGTGCTTTGGCAATCGGTCTCGTCCCCGGTGTTAGATCAATTACGAACTCTATCTCTCTGCTAGGTGGTAACCCTGGTATCTCCTGAAAGACATCCTCAAAATCCCTCACAACTGGGATTGAGTCTAGAGAAACGACCACCCCATGTGAGGTCTCCTCCTCAATATAATATAAGTGAGTTCGCGATCCTCCCTCGGGAAGTGGCATAGCCACAAGGAACATCTCCTGCCCCGGGATAGAGAACACGATGGTCCTCTCATAACAATCTACCATTGCCCTATTATGTGCCAACCAATCCATGCCTAGGATGACGTCATATCCCTCCATATCCAGCACTAGAAGGTCCGCCGCTAGACTCAATCTCCCGACCATAATGTCCACACCCTTACAAATCGAGTGCATGAGAGACCCACTACCCATCGGTGACTCCACACACATAAGATGAGTATCTGCTGTCGCTAATAGGCCGGCTGCCCGTGCAAATCTAGTGGAAATAAATGAATGCGTTGCCCCTGTGTCAAACAAAATATTCCCCTCAAGCCCATGAATAGGAAACATACCCGCAACTGCCGGCGGTGCTGGCGGTGCCAGCTGAAATGGAATGTCACGAATGTTGAACACACGCCCGTACTGCATCTGTCCTGGCTGTGGGGCCTGTACTGCTGCTAGGGATAATGGTGCCTGTTGCCCCTGTTGGGCACCCTGCTGTTGTGCCCGGTCTTGCTGTGGACAATTTCTGCTCTTGTGACCCTGCTGACCACAAGTGAAGCACTGTCCCTGGAACTGTCTTTGTCCTCGGCCCTGTTGGCCCTGACGTTGTCCTTTCCTCCATTGGCCTTGTTATCCCCCATTTTGATGACCCTGGCCCTGTCGACCCTGAGGGACTGGTTGCTGAGGACCCTGCTGGCCCTGTCGGTCGAAGCGATACTTCCCGTGCTTAAACTTCTTGGCAAGGTTCCCCTATCTGGAATCCTGTCCCAACTGACCTGATGCCTACTGCTGTGTTGTGCTGCTGCCACTACCTCCATCTACCTTGCCCGGTTGGCTAGGTTCACCCCTCTTACTTCCCTTAGTATGAAAACGGTGATCCTGACAGTGTAGTAGAGCGGCATTGACGACATCTATGTAGGTTACCAATGCCGGATTACCAATTAAGTGCTGTCTGATTCTGGCCCTCCATAAATTTGGACTTCTTCCTCTCCTCATTGCTCACCTCGTTTAGCACAAAATTAGCCAAGCGGGTAAACTCCTCCTCGTAGTCTGCAACCGAGCGATCACCCTGGACCACTTCGCTGAACTTCTTTCTCATCTCTGACTCTACTGCTGGAGGGAAATACTTGCGGTCAAACCGCACCCAAAACTCAGAAATAGTCAAAGTATCTCTCTCCTCGATGGTGGTAACTGACTCCCACCATTGTAGGGCTGCTCCTGACAGACGGAAAGTGGCTAGCATCTGTTCCTGCACTCCGGTGCACTCTAGCATGCGCAAGTGGTGCTGGATATTCTTCTTCCAGTTGCACGCTTCCACCACATCAGTACTGCCCTGAAACTCGGGTGGGTGCCCCTTCTAAAATGTCTCCCTGACTCGTTGCCAAGTAGATGGTCCTGCCGGAACTTGCACTACCGGTGCCACAGGGGGTGGCACTTGGGGCTGAGGGAAGTGGGCTGCCATTGCCCTCATTGCTGTCTCAACTGCCTGAGCCACTATCACTGCGACCTGAGTAGTGGAGATTAGCTCGGGTGGGGGTGGTGGTATTGGTACCTGTGGCTCCTGATGAGCCTCCCTCACCTCCTCTCTAGCTTCATCCCTCTCTGCTCTCATTCTCCTTGGCAGCATCTGAAATAAGATTTAAATTGTATAAGTACACAGTTTATACAAAATTTAAGAGCAGAAGTACGATATCGCAACAGTGGAAATTTAGTCAACAATCCTAATAGTAGGGCTCTAATACAAACAAACGTAACGCTGAATCGTAGTAAGCCGTACGGATCCTATGGACACTAGAACCTGATGCTCTGATACCATCTGTGACACCCCGCCTAATTAAACCTTGGGTGATCAAGCCTTATTTTAATATAAACAGGTTTCTTTAATGGTTCATTCTTAGCATCACTGTCGAACGCCTTTTAAAAAATTTACTAACCATCTAAGTGAAATTAAAACGGGTGCCAAATTTTAACTTTCTTAAACAACCAATAATCCAAACCATACATTAACAAAACTAGATATGAATACGCAGCATGTAAAAGAAATATGAAAGCATTTAAAGTCTTGCCGTAAACCACAGCCCAAAAAGACAACTACAGATCCATAACTAGAATAAACTGTAATAGAAAAGATGGAACGACATGTTCCAACTAGGAATAATAAAACTGAGATCCTGCACTAGAACTGAAAAGAAAGAAGCGTCTAAACGATCCCTGCAACCTCCACACTGGCTGCAGCTCCCAAATCTCTGACATGAAATCAAGCTGGGTGTCCTTGTGGCTGGGCACCTAAAAGGTTTTTAAAATTTTACATAGCAAGAGTTAGTACTCAAAACATTTGAAAATATTTTGCAAGTGGTTATCACAATTAAGTTATTGATTACACATATTAAGGTTTCGTACACTCCCTTGAAGCTCCTCACCTCTCTTACATAGTATGTAACTATCGAGGAAACTTAGTCTACCTAGTTATACTGACCATAACTGTAGTTAACTCATTTACCATTCCTTACCTTTTTCTTGTAATAATTTCAATATACTATAAATTATTACCAGGATATTTACTTATCATAACATTGTCTACTATTCTCAATTTGTAGATTAAGCACATATAACATTTTACCTCACAATAATGTATATAATATTAGTTACCACTAATATATCCTTATTACACACAAAGGACCCTTGGCTCGGAATAATTCATCGACTCCAAGTGAAAGTTGGTTCGGAATGGTTCATCGACCCCAACTATATACAAATATAAATATATACACATATTCCGGTTCGGGACTCTTTCATCGCGACACCAGTCCAAAGTTTGGTTCGGCATTTAACATCGACCCCAAATTTAATATAACTTTATGTTAGTTCGGAATGTCACATCGACCCTAACATAATTAATTTAGGTAGTGTTCTCTTCACCTAATATCATTTATATAAATTCAGTAGGTACGCACCCGACCTAATAAATCATATCCGTACGTAATATACTTATTTTATATTCTCCGTACTTATTAATTACAATATAACTCACTATTGTATTTATTCGAGTATTCGCGTAACTCTAAGGGCCCTAGTTACCCCTCCCTTAATTCAGTAGTTAAGTAAATTTTAACCTACTGGTATTTTCTTTCCGGAATTTAGTCTCACTCTAACCGAAATTAAATCAGCCATCTCAACTCACGGCGAAGTCAATCGTTCTTTAGTCATTCCATTTCTCCAACATTACTACTCAATCATAAGTGGAGGAAACCTATGGTACACTTACTAGTAATTTTCAAGTCTCCTTATAGGAAAAATATCATTTTTAAGGTTCCCATTAAGTAACGGCAATTAAAGAAATTTATTCATGAATTCTCTATAGTTCAGACAGGGTCGATCGATCGAAGGAAGATGATCGATCGATCGACTGCTTCGATCGATCGATACTCCAGGGTAGATCGATCGATCAAGCAGTGACAGACCTAGTTCATCTTCTTCCTACGGGTTTCACCATTTTTACATCTCTAACTTTCATGATAGGCCATCAAATTCACAACCAACAATTTCTAATCATTTCTACATGTCCTGGGATGATTACTAACGATTTAAAACATCAAAATCATTATAAATCTTAGCTAAATTCACTGAAAATCTCTATAATATTCAAGAACCCTAAAACTTCATTCTTTATATTTTTCATCAAAGTTCCAGATTTTCATACGAATTTCTCATCAAGTTTTCTATGATATAAACATACTTGGTAATTCAAAAACGTCCTACATGCAAATCCTAATCAATCATGGATTTTTATCAATTGTTTGTTCCCAAGAATATCATAAAAATCATGTTCTTCCTCAAGCTTAAACATGGGTATTATAACTCAATTATTTTGCAAATAACCACTTGCCTTAAGGTCTGTAGGGTCTGAATTCGTGGTTGTTGATGATGATTGATGATGTTGGTGTCTCAATCCTTCTTCCCCATAATCTTACGGTGAAATCTTCCTAAGATGATCCCTCCTTCCTTCTTGCCTAAGGAATTTGCCTCTCTCTAATGGCTATGGTGTAACTCTAATTGTCTAACCCTAGCCACCCCTCTTATAATCAGATTTAGGGTTACAAAAATTCCTAGGTCTTCTTTCCCCTAATTGTAAAGAGACCAAAATGCCCCCGAATGGTCCCGATTTAGCCCGAAAATGACCCGGCACTCAACTAGTACCCCCGGGTACACTATTTTGACTAATTCGACCCTTTCGGAATCAACCGTGGACTCTAAATTATCATTTGAGTCTCGTAAATATTTTTTCTACTCTCATCCTTAAATTGTCAAGCTACATCCGGTACGTCCGTATAGTCACTAGACCGTACGTATTAACATTGAAAATTTATTTTCATCTTAATAAATTTTCTATAACACATATTCATCTTTATTAACATAATATCTATTTAAATTACTCTACTCGCGTAATTTAAATCAAACATATTTAATCACATTAAATTACTCTACTCACGTAATTTAATTAAAGCGTATTTAATCTCATTAAATGACTCTACTTACGTAATTTAAAATTAAGCAGAATTACGGGGTGTTACACCATGCAGTCATCCACTTCTTGTATTTACATTCTCCTCGCAATTTATTTTCATTTTTTGACACTACTTTGATGAATTGTGATTTATCTTTCCAAAGATCAATATAGGATTGTTGCTAGTGTGGCCAAATGATAAATGGATGCCTAAGTATTAAGATATAAAAGAAAATATACAACTAGGATTGCAACAAAGTTTCAAGTCAATCCCAACAACCGTAACACAACAAATAGCTCCTATAAATTTTTACCACTCCACTCCTTTATTCACTTCAGTCAATTTTTCATTTCCTTCTCATCTCTACATTGCTAAACGCATATCTCCATATATAAGGCATTATCCTCCCGGTCATGCATCACCAACTGTTGAACAGCATCTACTCAATAAGTTTCATCTTCCGTTTGAGGGTGAAAACTCAAAACAACTCCCAAACGGCCCCTTAAGAGGCACGGACACCTCGCACGGGACCAATGTAACTCATAGAAACTCACCGCATTGTACCAGGACTTTCGATTTAAGAATATGACGATAATTTGCAAAAATCAACAATTAAACATAAAAATAAGCCGTTAAAGGGTGAAAACCCAAACTAGCCCCCAAACGACCCTGTAGGAGGCACAAACACCTCGCACGGGACCAATGTAACATGTAGGAACTGACCGCGTAGTCCCGGGTCTCCCGGTTTGAGAATATAACGATAATTTGCAAAAATAACACTTAGACTTAAAAATAGGCCGTTAAAGGGTGAAAATCCAAACCAGCCACCAAACGATCCCGTAAGAGGCACGAACACCTCGCACGGGACCAATGTAACTTGTAGGAACTGATCGCGTAGTCTCGGGTCTCCCGGTTTATGAATACGACGATAATTTGCAAAAATCACACTTAAGATTTAAAAATAAGCCGTTAAAGGGTGAAAACCCAAACGACCTCGTGAGAGGCACGAACACCTCGCACGGGACCAATGTAACTTGTAGGAACTGATCGCGTAGTCTCGGGTCTCCCGATTTGAGAATATGATGATAATTTGCAAAAATCACACTTTGACTTAAAAATAAGCCGTTAAAGGGTGAAAACCCAAACCAGTCCCCAAACGACCCCGTAAGAGGCACGAACGCCTCGCACGGGACCATTGTAACTTGTAGGAACTGACCGCGTAGTCTCGAGCCTCCCAATTTGAGAATATGACGATAATTTGCAAAAATCACACTTAGACTTAAAAACAAGCCGTTAAAGGGTGAAAACCCAAATGAGCCCCCAAACGACCCCATAAGAGGCACGAACACCTCGCACGGGACCAATGTAACTTGTAGGAACTGACCGCGTAGTCCCAGGTCTCCCGATTGAGAATATGTTGATAATTTGCAAAAATCAACACTACTTAAAAACAAACCGTTAAAGAAACCTAAACCAGCCACCAAACGACCCCGTAGGAGGCACGAACACCTCGCACGGGACCAATTTAACTTCTAGGAACTGACCGCATAGTCCCGAGTCTCTCGATTTTAGAATACGACGATAATTTGTGAAAATCAACAATTAAACTTGAAAATAAGCCATTAAAGGGTGAAAACCCAAACCAACCGCTAAACGACCCCGTAGGAGGCACGAACACCTCGCACGGGACCAATGTAGCTTGTAGGAACTGACCGCGTAGTCCCGAGTCTCTCGGTTTGAGAATATGGCGATGATTTGCACAAATCACACTTGGACTTAAAAACAAGCCGTTAAAGGGTGAAAAACCAAACCAGCCCCCAAACGACCCCGTAAGAGGCACGAACACCTCACACGGGACCAATGTAACTTGTAGGAACTGACCGCGTAGTCTCGGGTCTCCCGGTTTGAGAATATAATGATAATTTGCAAAAATAACACTTAGACTTAAAAGCAAGCTGTTAAAGAGTGAAAACCTAAACCATCCACCAAACGTCCCCGTAGGAGGCACGAACACATTGCACGGGACCAATGTAACTTGTAGGAACTGACCGCGTAGTCCCGGGTCTCCCAGTTTGAGTATATGATGATAATTTGCAAAAATCAACGCTTAAACTTAAAAATAAGTCGTTAAAGGGAGAAAACCCAAACCAACCCCCAAAAGACCCCGTAAGAGGCACAAACACCTCGCACGGGACCAATGTAACTTGTAGGAACTGACCGCGTAGTCCTGGGTCTCCCGGTTTGAGAATATGATGATAATTTGCAAAAATCAACACTTCAACTTAAAAACAAGTCGTTAAAGGGTGAAAACCCAAATCAGGCTCCAAACGACCCCGTAGGAGGCACGGATACCTCGTACGGGACCAATGTAACTTGTAGGAACTGACCGCGTAGTCTCGGGTCTCCCGGTTTGAGAATATGACGATAATTTCCACTCCTATATGTAATTTTTTAGTTTGAATATTTTTTTTTTGTAAATTATTGGGTTACTAATATCGTATCTTTTTTGTATCCTATTTTTTTTTCAGGATAACAGTTTATCGTTCGCATTTATTCATGTGGAACACACAGAGAACTCAATGGTTTACAACAAGGGGTTTATTCATGATTCCATTTTTTTTGTGTTATGGCCGTGCGGGATTTTGTAGGTTTATTGTTAATTTTTATGGCCGTGCGGTATTTTGTAAGTTAATTATTATATTTTGTGGCCGTGTGGACTTTATGATAGACAGGTTTTGTATTAGCAGGTTTTGGAATGTCATAAAATAGAGGAAATTCTGCCCAAATTTTTTTTGCCTGTGAACTATTAAAGACTTGTAATATTTTGAAGTTTGTATGTACATTAGTTTATCAACAACATGCAATATTTTTAATTTGTGAATTTTTGTGCTTTCAAATAATTATTTTTTTTTCTTTTTATAAAAAAATTTGGCACAGTTCAAAACCGTGGCAAAAGTGTATCATATTTTGGCACGGTTTTGAATTGTGCCAAATTTTTTTAAACTGTACTGAATCTAGCACAGTTAAAAACTGTGCCAAAAGTGTGCCAGAAATATCAAATTCTGGCACGGTTTAAAAGTGTGCCAGAAGTGTTCCTGTTTGGCCAAATCTGGCACACTTTTGAGCCGTGCCAGAAAAAAATGGCCATTTTGGAACACCTGATTCTGGCACAGTTCAAAACCGTGCCAGATTTGATCTGGCACAGTTTTAAACCGTGCCAGATTCCTGTTTTTGGTGTAGTGCAAGGAGGTTCTTCCAAGGTAACCCAAGAAGGAATCCCAAAATCAGCTCTAAACTTATCCAAAGATTCGATAAGGTAAACCATGATGGTTAAATCGAAGAAAGAAGAAAGAAGGAAGAAATTCTTACACAAAAATCAAGAAATAAGCTAAGACAGATGAACTCAGAAGACGATCGTAAGAAGAAAAGTGAAAAGATAGAAAGTTTGAGAATCTAGATGGAAAAAGGTAGACAATAATCTATTTTTATTTCCTTTATATATGTTGCTTTGGAAAACGGTAAAACTAATGATTACAGATAACGATGATTGCATTTTCGGTAGCTTAAGAGTACAAGTTTCCAAGCGTTCGCTAAAAATTCAAAATATTTACAAGTTTGCCACTTCACGCTCAAAATTAGTATGCTGAGAAGAAAATTTCATAAGTGTCGAAGGGCTATAATAAAAAAGGCACGGGAAAGTGTGCCCGAGCAACTTTTGGGCATAATATTTCACACTCTCGCATCCGATCTCAACTATGAAATATTGGGAGCTCCTATTAATAAAAAAATAAGTCAGCTCACATGGACCAATTATGATAAGACACGTGTCATCCAACATAGCATAATTGTATACACCGAGCAACTTAACATAACGAGCTACTCAGAATACCGAGCTACTCAGAATACCAAGCAACTATCTGGGAAGACCAAATGACTAGAATATATTCAATGAATATTCTTATTATGTACCGATACATATGTCTATCTAATAACGGCGCACTATTTATTCACATGGGCAGCCCAAGGGCTATAAATACATTGTACTACCCTCATAACGGGTAAGCGAAGATTAAGGCAAAAAAATCCAGCAATACAAAACAGTGGACGTAGGCCATTTCCTTACGGCTGAACCACTTTAAAATTCCTTTGTCTTATTTCTCTAGTCATATTTGTCTGTGAGTAATTAATTAGATGAAATCTAGTATTTTACATCAACAATGATAATGATGTGGAGTCCGATGACATGTTCGACTTGATTTTATAGTTTTTCTTTACTACATGACATCCATTTTTATAGTACCGTATCTGCTACTTTGTACATTTATGGTATTTATATTTTTATTGGTACTTTCTGTTGATAGTACCTTGATACATTTGGATACTTTTGGATATTTTGATTGGTTGTATGGATTTTTTATGGATATTCTGTTGTTATCCATGTCTCATGTGCTTTACTGTCATATTCTTGTTGCTCCATGATTTATATCCATTTTTCTCCATTGGAATCACATGATCTCATGTTATTAGTATGATGTTTTGATTATCACATATCATGCGTGTGTGCTTCCATGTTAGATATCATACATTGTCTAGTTTATGTTTTTGAGATTTTTATAGTGATTTTATGATTTACATGTATATATACGCTCATTGTATTAATTCCCATGATATATCTTTGTAGTTCACATGCTTTAATAGATTTTTCTTTACTAGTTTCTCTTGCTTATGTGAATTTTTATGCCAATCTATACCCGTCATCTATGATTTCGGCTTCTTTTTTACTTTTTGGTGTAAGAAAAAGGGAGACAAACTTTATTCACCTAGATTAATGGGGAGTAAAATTCATTTCTTTATTAGTCCATTGTGTAAAAAAGGGGAGTAAATTGTTCTATCACTTACTAAGGGGATAAAGTAACGTCTATGATAGGGAGAGTTTATTATTTAAGAGCATTTGCTTATTACATGTTATATTTACTATCTTGAAATTAGATGTTGTTTTTATACACGCAATCTATATCAAATGTATTTATCTCATCTATATGTATTGATACTTATCGGAGGATTCCTATGCAAGGGGTGCCTCTTTGTTGATGCCATTGTCTATGTGATGTTGTTTTAGTCTTAGTAGTGACGATTCTGACTCCAGCCCATGTTTAGACACAACTTTTACTTTGTCATAAGGACTCATCGGATATTGTACATTACTTACTTTATTCACTATATGGCTACTGGAATGTATGTCTTTTAGGGGTAATAAGAGATTAATGGGTTTTGGATATTTTTTCCATGGAATAGCCAAAGAGGAAGATTGAAAATATAAATTTTGTATCGTTATATAAAATGGTTATATTCGAGTGACAAAACATTAAGTCATTGAGTCTATAAACCCAAATATACTTGATTCGTTTTGAGTGAGGTGCAGTCCAGATTAGGTTAGATGGACCTAGTAGATGAAGATTGAAGATCATGCATCGCCACTCAAATTTGAAGAATTTCGAAGCCACGCATTCAATTGAAGATATATCATTTTTTATTGATTGTGAATTTTACAAGGCTATCCTCAAATGTGCAAATTTTTCTAGTTTTTCGAATTGCACTTCTTTTTAAATGTATGAGGATTTTTCTAAAAGGGATTCAACTGATTTTTCTAATTCATAGAGGATCTTAAATGTTTTAAACATGTTTTGGGAATTAGTCAAACCTTGTTTGAATTTTGAATGGTTTTAAAGGCTTACTTGCAGTATTTGTTTGCATGACTCCTTTTTGAACTCATGCGCAAGCACCCATTCACAGGATTGCATTTTCATCCCATGCGTATGGTGTTGACATAATGTCCAAATAGGCAGAATCATGCATGGTCCAGATCTAAGCTTGCGCACAGTTGACCCAAATTTTGAAGTTTTTCTATAAATAGGCCAATTCCCCTTTATTTCAAAGAGATCTAAATATCTAATAATCTGTAGAGGGGGCTTGAAGGTAATCCTGAGATTAGAGATAATCCCCCCACTTACAACAGTGTCTGGGATAAAGGTAGCTAAGCGTGGCAAGTTAGCGTGGCAACTCAGTGTGGCAGCCCAGAGGGACCTTCCAGCGAAGAAGCTGACCGAGAGAGCTCGTCCTTTAGTCCTGTCGATTATTTAGTCTTGTTGTATTTTTTGATTATATTGACTATGAGCTATAACAATTGTAATGATGTAACGAGAATAATGATTATGTGTGAGGTCGAATGGTACTTGCGAGAGACCAGGCTTGGCGGGGCCTGGGAGAGATTTCATGCTCTATCGAACGACCTTACCGTGGGAACTTTTGAGGGACTTAGTTTGAAGGATAAAGCATGTACTTGGTATTCTCATTTAGCTCCCAAGATCATTTCTACATGGGAGGAGATGCATGTTTTGTTCATCCAGAAGTTCTTTCTGGCGGAAGATGATTTTACTTTAACCTCACTAGGAAAGGAGAAGCAACGACCAGGGGAAGATGTGGTGGCCTACGTTCGAAGGTTCGGGGATAGGTCCCTCTATGTAAGGGAGGAGGCTAAAGAGTCCAAGCTACTGCAGATCTCTGAGGAAGGACTGCTCCCTAAGTACATCTGCTATCTTATCAATGAGACACGCCAGGGGACTTTTTCAGCATTCCTAAAAGTGGCAAGAAATATCTCATTGGTTGTGAGGACAAATCCAGTGGTGGTGCCCATGATGTTTAGGCAGCCGATACAACCTGGGGGGGGAGGTCTTATCCCCAACGGGTAGGGTACACCGAGGGAGCAGATGGGGGTAAGGCACCGAAGAAGGACAACAAGACGAAGTTTAAAAGAGACTAGGAGGACCCACCACCATTTACTTGTACAGTGGAGGAGGCTGTCAGCTGTTACAATGCAATGGTCCAAGGAGGAATGGTCTACGAACCAAAGGACATTCTCGTGGGGGAACCCGATGCGGCAACAAGGGCGGATCCCAAAAATTGCCAGATTCATCTAAAGATCCAACATCCAACAGAGGGTTATTTCACGCTGAGAAGAATCATAGACAAGTTTTTGAAGGCATGGACATTACAAATCCGTCCGCATAATGTTAACAACAACCCACTCCCAGCACATGGGGCCAATCTGGTGGTGGCTTATGATGAGGAGGCCGAAAGAGAAGAAAGATAACCAATGACGAGACATGGGGAGTTCGAAGAAGCTTTGGAAATATGTACTAAGGGGATGGCTAATTTAGTATTAGCCTACGATGAAGCAAGAACTAAAGACGTGGAGGACGTATACAGCGTTGAAGGTGAGGAAGCGGACCTAGTCTTAGAATATGGTGCAATTTCAATATCCTCAAAGTTCACTTGGTTCTTCGACCAAGTGGGGATACCGAAAGAGAGTAGGTTGGAAATAACCCGGGCAATACTTGATATTATGAGGAAGAACGCGGTCCCCTCGCTAAAATGGAAGGGACCCATCGCCAGGTTGGTGAAGAAGTTTCTATCAGAAGTAACCTTCAGCGATGCAGATAGAGCTGTAAGATTCCCTCATAACAGGCCATTATACGTGACCGTTAGCGTCAACGGAGTTAGTTTTTCAAGGACTCTTATGGATAGGGGAGCTTCCATCAATATCATGCCAATCAACTATTTCCATGCAGCCAATATTCTGGAAAAAAGGTTGGTCCCCATGCCCTTAGTGATTTTGGGATATAACAACCAGTCTTCCAAGTCCATTAGGTACGTGAATGTTGGGATTGTGATGGGAAATCAGAGTTCCCATATTAAGTTCCATGTAATAGAGAGTGCAACTTCCTAACATCTGCTGATAAGAAGAGAATAGATGCATAACCAAGGATTAGTTCCTTCGACGTATCACCAATGCACCAAGGCAAATATCAAGGGGACAGAGATGACCATTAGGGATACGAAGAGGCCCTTCACTATCAAGGAAGCTCACTTGGTAGATGTAGCATTTTACACATAATTGGAAGAGGATGTCCGCGTCCTAATGAGAAAAATGGAGGAAGCATGGGTTCCCTCGATCACAGAAAGGATGGGGCTTTTGAACGAGCAAAAAAAAAAGGTTGCAAGCAGCGTAAGATTGATGGCCGAAGAAGCTCACCAGGTGGTCCCTCGGCCCCAAAACATCTCGAAGCAGCTCAAAGACAGGATGAGGCCTAGAGTGAATCTGATGGAACATAAGGTCCAATGGCAAAGCGTACTGAGTCGATTTTCAAGAAAAAGAGTGGCTGAGGCTTCTAGACGCAAAAAGAGGAATGCAGGTATGCCTACTAGCAAGCAGTACAAGAAAGTCATTATCGAAGAAGGAAAAGTGGTATATCAGTTATAATGGTGTGAACGGGCAATCGAAGAAGTTGATAATGAGTCTAACCTGATATATGAGTGATTTTTGGTGGACCAACTAGGGCAATGTATGATGATAGATAACTCCAACATATAAGAGTTAGTGGAAGATGTTGTCGAAGAACCAGATTACATGACAGATCAACCAAAGCCACGGGCACAAGAGTTGGAACAGTTGAACCTAGCGAAAGAGGGGGAGGATCTGAGGCCTATTTTCATCTCGAAAGATCTCAGTAAGGAGAAATGAGAGGCTTTATTTGAGTTGATTCGGGAATTCATAGACATTTTTGCATGGAAATGCACAGAGATGGAAGGTCTGGATGAGGGAGTCAGCTGCCACAAGTTGAATGTGATGCCTTTAACCATTTCGGTGAAATAAGCAACGAGAACGTACAAGACTAAGCTTGATTTAAAGATAAAGCAAGAGTTCAGCGCTTATTGATATCTTCAAGGAGAGGAGCTAGCTCAGCTAACTTAGCTTCCTCAGCCCATTGATCCTCCTGATGTTTTCGAAGTAGTTCCCTCTGGTTGTCCAGCCGCTGGCTCTTTAAGTTTTTTAAGTGAGAGATAAGCCAGTCAAAGAAGAACCCATCACGACCCAAATCCCTCAGATGGCCCAGAAATTGGTAGAGTAGGGCTGTGGTAATGTTTGAGGTGGGAGTGCTGGCGATTTCAGCAACAATAGTGGTCATGCCCTGAAGTCTGTAGCTCATCACAGGGATGTTAGAATGCAGGCAATCCACGATAAAAGTCTCAGGATGATGGCATGCAAGCTGCTCAACTACCAAGTGAAGACTGCCAGGCATCTGAGGGGAACGCTGAAGGACCATGAGGCAAAAGTAATGAGGAGCTAATTCGATCAGAGGGAGCTCACAACCAGATTCTCTATCGGCAACAGCACCAGTCATGGAACCTTGATCGTTGTGACTAAAATCTTATGAGATAATGGGTTCCCGAGGGGGTGAAGTGATGGGCTAAATAACTAGTGGAGAATCCTCCCGAGAAACCTAAGAACAGGTAGAAGAAATAATGAGTTTATGTAAAAATCTTAACAAGCATTTTCGTTGTTAAGTCACCGATATAGGTGGAGTTTATGTAAAAATCTTAACAAGTGTTTTTATTGTTAAGTCACCGATATAGGTGGAGTTCATGTAAAAATCTTAACAAGCATTTTCGTTGTTAATTCACCAATATAGGTGGAGTTTATGTAAAAATCTTAACAAGTGTTTTCAATGTTAAGTCACCGATATAGGTGGAGTTTATGAAAGGAAATCTTAACAAGCGTTTCCGTTGTTAAGTCACCGATATAAGTGGAGTTTATGTAAAAATCTTAACAAGCGTTTTCATTATTAAGTCACCGATATAGGTAGAGTTTATGTCTCGTTGTTAAGTCACCGATATAGGTGGAGTTTATGTAAAAATCTTAACAAGAATTTTCGTTGTTAAGACACCGATATAGGTGAAATTTATGGAAAATCTTAACAAGTGTTTTCAGTGCTAAGCCACCATCATAGGCGAAGTTTGAGAGGTTGAGAAATGTAAAGAAATTAGCGAAGTACATCAGCAGTAGCAGGAGCGAGAATGGGAGTTACTGTGGAGACCTCAACAGCGCCCCTAACTGAAGAAGCCTCAACGGTCCGCAAAGCTCCCTCGCCAACAAAAGGTACCGGGTCCAACATAGGAGTTTCACTGAAAGAATATGAGGAACCTCCAAATGATGACTCAATATGGCTAGGCACCGAAGAACCACCATGCGGGACAGAAGCATCAACCTTGGCCTTGGAAAGAGGAAGTCCACAAAGAGTAAAGGGTGGGGTAAGGCTTGGCGAAAGCTGCAAACATGAAACCAAGTGTTAGACACGAGGAGCAAGTAAAAGAAATAGGGAGAAATACATCTAAGTGTCACTTACCCCCGTTATGGAACCAAATAGGGGAACCGCGGTTATGGGTCTCGTCAATATGATGGGAAGCAAAAGGTCAGCTAACAAGGACGCCATTTCAACCTAAGGCATCCTAAAATATTAAAATCCAGCATAATAAGCAAGGGGATGGCAAAAGAAAAATGATGTGAGACCTGACAAGTAAAATATTATATGTTACCTCAGGATCACTTTTCCCAATCGGAATAAGGGGCAGAGTAACCTCGAGCTGGGATGATAATTCAGAAGGGGATGGGGGAGTTATCTCTGGTTGAGAAGAGATGCCCCCAGATTCAATGGAACCTCCCCCCACAGCAGCGTCCTTCGTGTGCAGAGAGGTCAAATAGCGGGAATAAGTAAGCCTGGTCATAGGGGAATGGGGAGGAGTCATATCGGCCTGAGAGATACCAAAACATCCCCCCCACAGAAGGGCTCACGGGGGGGTTGGGACTTTCATCTTCAACTCCCTGCAACAAAGTTATTAAGAGTTAAACAGATAAATCTTGCCTTAAGAAAATGTGAACAAAGAACAACAACACGCTCACATACCTCAGATCCAGAAGGAGAATAAGAGGATATAACCATTGGTGAAGGAGGAGAGGAGGCAGGAACAAAGGGAGCTGGGGAGAGAGGTACCTCGGGGTTTCATTTCCTCTGGGACTTGGTACCCAGAGTCTTCTTCCTCGTACCCACACCACTAGCATCTTGAGGAACCTTAAAACTCTTTCTCCTCCTTGCCATTGGATCAGTTGGATCAACCAGGATTATGGGGAAGGTAGCCTAGGGAGGAACGACTGGAGCACATCATTGAAACTCAGCATTTATTCATTCTACCTCTGCCAGAACATGCCTTCTCAACTCCTCGGCCATTTCTGCACGCATGGCAGGAGGGACAGAGGCTATGGGGAATGCTGCCAAAGGGGTTTAGGACTTAGATTTTGAGGATGTCCAACTTTTGTCCTTCCTAGACTTTTTGGATGGTGGCTGGGAAGGCCCTTTATTAGAAGCTAATTCGGAAGTTCAGTGGGAGTTACCTTGGGGGTTTGTCTTAGAGGGAACTAGATCCCAAGAATGGAATTACCTTTTAACCCCAACTCCAGAGAAGAAAATGAAAAAATGGGAGGATACACAGGATCCACCTCGATGAACTCAGAAATTTGGGCCAGTTGCCTCGGCCGGTACTTTGTTCCAAATAGAGGGGTCACATCCCCTTGCCTGGTGATGCGTGGAATAGTGACTCGCCCAGCCATGGTAGAACTTACTTCCCATGCAGCAGTTAATGAGAACAGGGAACACGCCTCGCTCAAAGAGACTTTAGGGTTACACAATTGAAAAACTGGGCGCGGAGCCCCCTAATTGAAACCAAACTAACGGCTTCATTAGTTGGAATTACAGTGCTTGTTGGCGTATCCCCACTTGGTGTAGGAAGGTAGGTACCCTAACGAAAATAGAAGCATCACAGCTGGCGAAGGGTCTTCAGTAATGAGGTCTAAGGTAGTAGCCTGCACCACCCTTGCCTCATGTTAGAAAAAAACCACAAGTGTGGAGGAAGATATCCTTTTCTTAAGGCCTCATCACAAAATTCTCAAGTTGATCAATAATAGAGGTCAAATCCTTTCGACTTTGTCGCTTATGATAAACAAAGGAACGTCGGGGCAGAATTATTTTCCCTGAAGGAGGGTCGTTGGTCTTGGCTGCTACAACGGGGAAATGTACATAGAGGAAGCCTGTCAAAAGGACACAATTGGAAAAATTGGCTAGGTTATAATGACCAAGAGATCGTTCCATGTCAAAAAGGGTTCTATCAAGCCACGTGTAGAGGGATCCCAAGGCGATTACAGCCAGAGGAAGCTTGATACCCCGAGCCAAACGGAGGGATGTATTGATGAGGTCCCTTCAAGGTTGGTCGTTGGGTTTCCCTACTAGGATGAAACGAGAAAGAATGATAAGGATATAGGCAGTAAGTTCTAGTGATGTACCTTCACCAGGGGAAGCCTCATAAGAACTACCTTCAGAAGGATCCTTGAAGAAATAGTTGATAAGCGGAGTGAAAGTGGCCTTATTCGAAGAACTGATGAACCTTCGGCGTATATGGTCCAGCTCCAAATGGTCAGCAGCCTCCTGGGCATCTAGGGCCTCATCTGAATAAGTCTCATGGCCTATTGCCTCAAGGCCTAGAAGCTAGCACACATCTTTCAATGTTATCGTAACCCGCCCCATGCAGCAATGAAAGTATGAGTTGTAACATTCCAGTGAGATACCAGAATGGGTAGGGCAGCATTGTTCTTGGATAGAGTAAACTCACCAAACCATTTAGCTCGATGAAGCCCAATTTTGGTGAGGATATCAGCGTGGGAACTCTGCATGTAGGAATTCCAGTAGAGAAATGAGCAGGAGATCCCCCAGGCCTTTCGAAGTCAATATGGGACCACGGGAAGTCCCCTCGCTCAAGATGAAATCGCAGAGTCCCCTCTGGGGGGGAGAAAGACCCAGTCAACAGTACTTTCATCTTCATTACCAAGTGTCAAGGCATCATACTTAGCATTAAAAATGCAAGTTTTGCAAAACCCAGTAAAATCGTCAACCTTATCGAAAATAGGGGACCGGCGGTAGAAATACAGCTGATCCTGGCGAGCGGCAGTCAAAGTGGTGGCAGAAGAGGTGGTGGCAATAGGGGTAGCAGGTGGGGTACCAGTGGTAAGCGTGGTAGTATTAGTTAACGATGCCATTGAAGACAACAATGAGGTACGAAAAACCCTAGTAAAGAAGGGTTGGGAACGAAAATGGAGGAGCACAGCCACACGTGATGTTGTAAAAGATGAGATGAGGAAGAAGCTAGGTAAGAGCTTGGCAACAGTGGAGTTTTTTTTCATAGAGATCTCTCTCTAAAGAAGACGGGAGCTTGAAGAAGATACAGGAAAGAGAAGGGTTATGAAAAAAGAGAAGTTTGAAACCTTCTAAGGAACCCGTCTATTGAGTTTCCCACCACCACATGTCCAAGGCCGCTTATAATCATTTCAAATGGACACGTGGCACTTTGGGAGGTGTCTTGACAGTTGTAAAGACAGAGCCACATAATTAATGAAGTGATGCTTGGGAAAAAGAAGGGAGTTGCCTTCTTAAGCAAGTTTAAGTTTTGGCACCAAAATTTTTGTCACACATATCCAATAGCTCCCAACAAAGGCAGTGCCCCAATGATTAAAAAAAGCTACGATGTCCCCTCGCCACAAGTCCAAACGTTGTTTAAATTGTGACTCTGCTACATCGGGGAGAATTTCTTCTTTTTTGAACATGGAGAAACATTACATGGAAGAATTTCACTACCCCAGAGCCAAAACGAGTATCTGAGAAAGTCACCACGTGTTTCGGGAGAATTCCAAATTGGCCAATGAAGTAAAGCTATAACGGTTAAGGCTCAGTAAAAATAAAAAGTTACGATACCCCCTTGCCAAAGCACCAATAAGCCGCAGTGCTTCGACTCGGGTACATCGGGGAGAATTTGCCTTTTTCTTGCAGGCGGTAACATTGTTGTTGTAACGAAGGGAAAGACGCCAGAATTTTTTCATACAGAGAAGGTTCATCGGATTGAGAAGTTTTCATGCAGACATTTCCTATTCCCACAATAAATCTCTCCACGGAGGGGCTAATGTAGAGGGATCTTGAAGTTAATCCTGAGATTAGAGATAATTCCTCCACTTACAACAGTATTTGGGATAAAGGCAGCTAAGTGTGGCAGCCCAGGGGGACCTTCCAGCGAAGAAGCTGATCGAGAGAGCTCGTCCTTTAGTCCTATCGATTAATTTAGTCTTTTTGTATCTTTTGATTATATTGACTATGAGTTAAAATGATTTTAATGATGTAATGATAATAATTATTATGTGTGAGGTTGAATGGTACTTATGAGAGACCAGACTTGGCATGGCCTGAGAGATCTTTAATGCTCTATCGAACGACCTCACTGTGGGAACTTTTGAGGGACTTGGTTTGGAGGATTGAGAAGTGAGGCACCATTGGAGCTTGTCCTAACCGTATTAGATACACTTGGAAAAACACCGAAGTACCCTGACCGTGGAACCTCAGGAGGGAGCAACCTTGAGTTCCATCGGGGGATGAATTATGAGCCAAACAACCATTTACTTAATGTCACGTCCACTTTATCTGATGTCACTAACCAGCTAGGCAATGTCAGACCTGGACTTGAGTAAACCACCATGGTATTTGGGGTTTCAGACAATTGGTGAGCCACCTCTGTGACAACAGCCCCTGACACACAGTGTTTCGGCAAAAGTCATGTCTTGGAATTTAATGTTTATGACGTGGAGATAACTAGTGCATTAGGTATTTAATGCTTGTGACATAAATTATGAGGGACGTCTTTCACAGGCATTAATGATAGAGTTGCCTCGGGGGTGGTGTGGGAGGCTTTTTAAGGACCCCAACCACCTCTGAGGAGAGGACGATATTTTTTAGAGTTCATAAGTTATTACTAGAGATAATATACATCAGAGAGAGAGAGAGAGAGAGAGAGTTATTACAAAATAGAGAGTTTACTCACTCACCATTGTCATTTATTATGAAGCTTTTAATACTTGCAGAGATTCTTAAGGGTGGTTGGTGTGTTTGGCTACCTACCAAGGTGTATCTAGGGTGCTTACTTCTCTCTCACTATAACTAATTTACTTCTAAGTTCATTACTACTCTCTGAGCTATACCCTAGATACTTATGAGTTCAAACTGAGTCTATCTTCATTGAGTCATGTTTGTATGTCATGTGGTTAATCAATAGTGTTGCTATTTAACTTATCATTCCTGTGATCAAAAGGGATTAAGCCTCCATCTTTTCTAAACTACCCTCTTACATAATCAAAACATTTCTCTTATATTTTTTGGGAGGTAAAGAGAATTTTACTTTGCCTCTTACTCCAAAAACACTTGTTCCCACCTTTTTAATGATAAATAGGTCTTTACTTTTGATCTAATGTCTTTGTGAGTGCATTGCGAATGCTTTGGATCATATCAAACACTAACTTTGTAATTCAAATCAATCATATGATCTAATACTCCTAGATCTAAAATTGGAGGCATCGTGTTCTATTAGAGAGTTAGAGGTGTGGAACGACTTCAAGAGAGACAGAAGTTCTTGATCCAATTCATGTAGCTTGGATTGGATTTTCATTTGCTATAAGGGAGAGTGTAAAGTTTCATAGGTAACTACGTAAAAGTGTTTGTATGAGAGGTACCTTATTTTCTTTTGTAATTTTTTTTCAAGTAGAATTGAAAGTTGAGTGTGTCGATATTTTTTTACCCCTTTGTCGGGTTTTTTTCCTCATAAACCTTGCCTCATGTTGAATTCGTTTTGTTTTTATGCATTTGGTATCACACACCTCAGCTAGTTTAATTCTCAACTTGTGATTTGCTTAAAACTTTCTATAAAGTTATAGATCTAGGTTAGTTCAACTAGATTCATTTAATGCAAGTTTTGTGTGCGCTGAAATCATTTTGAGAATATTTAAATAAATAAAAAATTAGAATTGCAAATTGTGAACAAAATTATGAAGGTGAGAAAAATTTGTCAAGTATGCTTGCTAACCTATTCACCCCCCCCCCCCCCCCCCCCTTCTTGGTTAGTTCTCTTGTAATTGAATCTTCTTGAGTATTTGGTCTTAAATGTTATATTCCCATATATTTTCATTCAAACATCTTTAAAAGGTCTTCATTCGCACAGATCCATATGCACGACAGTGATTCTTTACCATGCACATGCTGCTTTATTTTGAGGGTACTTTGTGTTAGTTCTCGAACAATTTATGTTACTTGGTGTACACTTCTCTCTACAAGTTATTATTGTATTGTTGTACTTATCATTATCTTCTTCTTAGAGCCTATTGAACCTTAAGGTTGGCATTTGATTAGTTCTTAGAGCTTTGCATCTTCTCTAAAATTATTATCGATTATCGTTTTCTGTGTTTGTTTTCCCTAGGCAGTTCGAGTGTGATGAGACCCCGTTCATTGTTTGAATTGCTTTTATATGAGTTTCGACTGAGTTTGTGAGTTGATATTGTACTTATCACATAAGTATCTTGCTAGTTCAATTTTTGATACACCTTATTTCTTGTAGCTATTCTGATATCTTGTGACGTTTTGGTGTTTGTATTGACTATGGTTTAGTACTCTATCTTATTGATTATCTTTTATGAACTTATATGTTTTGAGATATATCTTTTCGATATCGCGTCGTTCATGCTTGTTCTTGTCATATTTGATCATTATCATTATCTCACATGTCACTTCAGATGTTCCATGTCCACATGTCTCTATCACATGATTCCATATTCTATATACATGTTCGCATGATCACAATTTCTCCTATGATCTTTTGATATCTTGTTGTGATTCTTATACTTCTACTCGCATCTTGGTTCATATGTTTTTCACATGCCACATATGTCATGATTTATCACGGTCTTCATGATTTTCTTCTTTCATTCATATCCTTAAGGGGAGTATGTTTTTTTAGAGATTGCATGTTGCTTGTTGAGATGTTATTGGATTGTGTGTATCTTGCCAATTTACTTTTCAATGTTGTTATTTTGAAAGATTTCATGTTCCTTGTTGAGATGTCATTTGATTGTTGATATCTTGTCATGTTACTTTTCAATGTTGCTAGCATGTTGTTTCTTGTATGAGTTGGTTTTTGATATCATGTGATTATTGTGCTTTATCGTTGATTCTTTTTCTCTTATCGTTGATTCTTTTTCTCTTATCATTGATATCGTGTGACTTTTTTTTTTAGAAAGTCACAATGTGCTTAAGGAGGATTGGAGATTTTTTTATGTATCTCTATATCCACTGATTTTCCCTTCATTGAGACCCTGTTATACCTTTTTATTTGGTACTTAGATGATTGGTTATGTGTACCTTATTCACTAGTAGTTAATACTTGGATATTTAAATATTTGTGTGGATGGGAGATACACCTTTACTCTTTATCTGTGATTGAGTTATGTTGGTTCTTACAGTACACTGTGTTACCTTTATGGGTTTTCATCCTCAATTGGTCCATTATCAATTTGTATCTTATTCTTCAATTGGTATCATATTCATTTGCTTATAATGATATATCCATGCTTTCTATCCATGTTGGGTATATGATCTCATTCTTCCTAGATTATTTTTATATGACATATCCAACTTCTATACTTATTAATTTATATATTACATCTACTAGTTCATGTTTTGAGATTCGTATGATAATACACTTCTATATGCTCATTGTGTACTCCTTTGTTATATTTATGGTGTTTCACATGCTCTACTAGCTCTTGCTTCGCTAGTTTTATTTGTCATTGTGAATTTTCTTACCATGTTATATGATGAGTGCATTATTTTGTATTATTTACACCCAAATCTAAGTGTTGTTATTCCCATTTTATCATAAATAAAGAGCTTTTATAGATATTCTTATTATTTTAGAGAAAAATACAAATTTAAGAATAAATGGGGTTAATAATGCACTTTTGGGAACTTTAAGCTCACATCTTATATTCATTGCTAATCTCTTGTTCAAGTTATTTTTTTAGTATTGACAGGTTTAAAAAGAAAGCGGTGAAGTCCGGACGCAAATTGAGCATGAAAAGGTCACTTATGCACCTTCAGGGGCAAAATTGTAAATTCAAATGGCTGATTTTGGACTCGGACCAACCATGGAAATTGAAGTCCTTGAATCAAGGGACGCCTGGGCTCAAACGACGTATCAATCGGAATTGAAACGAAGAAGTTATGGCCGTGCAAAGTTCGAATTCAAAAGAAAGTCAAAGTCAAAGCCCCGGGTCAACGCCCAAAGTCAATCCCGAGACCTGAACACTATTGAAATATTGTTGGCATCGAAATGAGGGTCACGATGGTTCTTACGGTTCATCGATCGGAGGTCGTATGAAGAAGATATTGAATTTGGGGGTGTATTTTTTAATTTTAGAAACTGGTCAAAGTAAGGGTTTATGTATTATTGGAGGCATATTATTACCAAAGGCATTGCTTGGTTCAGTGGCTGGGAAGTGGGAAATAAAGGGGCGTGAGGTCAGGGGTTCAATTCCCCTCCCTTACCTTAAATTTTTTGGCGAAAATAATAGAAACTAAAACCCATCCAACCCAACCTTTCTTTTTTTCTTTTTTCTGCCGAAAGAAACACCCACAAACCCACCTTCCCACTTCAATTACCCACAAACCCACCTACCCACTACTCCCACTACATGCTCACACTAAACTCCTACAAATACCCATTCCTACATCACCCAAGGGGGTGAACAAAAACAAAAAAAAAGTGACGAGAGAGTGAGAAAAAAAAGACACACTTTGAGAGATAAAAGAAAAAATTGTGTAGAGAGTATTTTGGAGGCACACTTTGGAGGAGCATATTGTTTATTGTAATTCAATTCTTGGACCAAAAAATTTTGTAAGTTGATATTTATTAATGAATTTTTTTTTTTCATCTTGCAATATTTGTGTGTCAAATATGTTGTGTGAGTAGTTTAATTACTAGGACTTAGGTGATGTTTGTCATGACTAATTAAACCACGCATGTTAATTTAATTTCGTACATATTCCGACATGTTTTAATTTGAAATAAAAAAAATTCGGTATTCGCTTAAAAATACACGAGAGTGTATTTTTAAACCTCAAGAATTAATTATAAATTCATGCTTTAAAAATTTAGATTTGTCATTTTTGATGGGTTATGCTTGCACTTAGATGTTTTGATATCCCATGCTTAAATACACATTAAAAATTTAGAACGTGATATTTTCGAGGGAATAGGGATTTATGGTGTCTAATCTAAGAGACGTTAAAATATTTTGAGCACATGTATTGTTTTATTCTCCGAAATGTATGCGACGAGAGTCGGTATATTTTGTGTTATAAATTAGGAACTACGAAATTAAATTGATGTGTTAATTTAATTAAAATTGACAAACGGAACCGACGTCCTAGTTTCTTCCTCATTTAATACTATATCTTGTACTTGTTCGTTTAATCCGTCATTATTTTTATTGTTACATACTTGTTACATAATTTGTGTTACGCATTTATTTATTTATTTTGTTCCATCACTCAATCACATTGACACACTCATATGTCTAGTTGGACAATCGATATTTTATAAAAGTTGACGAAATCTCTGTGGGTTCGACCCGTACTTACACACGCTATATTTCAATAGCCCGTGCACTTGCGGTAGTTTTATAACAAATAAAACTTGACAACATTATACTACTTGTTTATGTTATATTTCTTCTCTTTGTCTTTATTTCAAGGGAAAAAAGGGGAGAAGAGAACCATATTTCGCATGACCCTGAGATTTAGGGAAGATCCCATGTCCCATGTGCCAAAAATGGGGATTTGTCAGGGGGGGTCTATATTAGGGGGAGATGTTGTTTAAACAGTGTTATACTAGTTGTGTTATTCATTGATATTAGATTATTTCATACTTCACATGCTTATATACTTTATATATCATTTAATATCACATTGTTGTTTTCCATAGAATAGTCAAATAGGGAGATTTAAATGTAAACATTTGTATTATATATAAATTGGCTATCTCTTGTGTCAACGTTCAGTATATCAAGTCACATAGACTTGATTCCTTATGAGTGAGGCGCAGTCTAGATTAGGCTAGATGAAGATTGAAGATTGAAGACTATGCACGACCTTCATTAAAGATGTCATTTTCCATGCATTCACATTGATGTTTGAAGACTATATCTTTCATGTAGATTATGAACTAATTATGTCTAAAGACACACATACACAAAAACGTTTTTGAAAATGTGTGAGAATTTTATAATTTGATGAAGCAAGTGTTTAAATATTTTTAAAATAGTCTTAGATATGTTTAAATGTTTTTAAAGCCATGTTAGGAATAGTTCTAGGGTTGTTTAACTTTTAAAACTTGGTGAAAAATGTTTTTAAGTTTAGGCGTTTGCATGACCTTACTTTTGGGCCGTGCGAACGACCACCTTCGCAGAACCTAGCTTTGTGCCCATGCTCACATGTTGCCCACGATGTTCATACTGGACAAAATCGTGTCCACTACCAGATCTAGCCATGCGTATGTTAGTTTATAAATGTCCCTAATTACCTCTTTCTTTTCCGATGATAATGGCACATATCACATAATTGTTATAACTTGATCAACGACTAAAAAATAAAAACATATAAGTGGCTACAAATGAATATTTAAAATTATGGAAAAATACTTGTGATCCCTTGATTCTATTGTTTTTCTTTTTTCTTTTGGAAAAAAACTACAAATGACGCTCCTGGGAAATCTAATATCTCAACAACCTCTGGATGAGTCTCCATAAAATGAATTGGATATATATTGGTTAACATCTTGCTTTTGTGTTTAAGTGTTGTTCTCGTATGCTCTCATGTTTTAAAGACTGAAGTTTAGGTTTCTTAGGAGGTTGCTAAGGATGGAATTTGTAATTACAAAGATACTTGTGAAGCCCTTAGGCTCAAAAAATCTAAAGTCTATTAGAGGGATGTTCTCTAGTTCTCTAAAAGAACTATTAAATGTCCTTTTATTCTTTGGTTAATATGTTTAAAGAGAATTTGGACCAGAGATAAATTTCACAAGTTGGTTGGATTAATAGTGACCTATGTGTCCTATGTAATGATCAAGTGAACAACAGAAATCACATTTCCATTCGGTGTGTTTATTCTAATGCTATTTAGAGGAGAGCATTGTAGAATAGTGGCATTCATATGAGTGTAAAAAGATATGAAGAAGAAATTTCTTTCCTATCTAAAAAAAGGAATAAGTTTAATGATAATGTGTTAAAGTTTGTTTTCTCTATTTCCATTTACAACACTTCACAGAGAGAGAGAGAGAGAGAGAGAGAGAGATGACAAAAATTTTAATCACGTTGGAAGCAATGAAGATAGTCTACTGATAAAAAAATTAATCCATCGTTCAGAATGTAGTATATAAGTGGCCAAAAGTGGTGTATAGAATATTGGGAAAAATGATCAAGGGTTGGGGTATTTCATAGCATGTATTGAAAGGTTAAATCATGTAAGCAGTTTCCATGATTATGTTATAGATTGAATTAATATGAGGGGATGCGAGTTTCTTGCATTGCATGCAATCTATTGATGGAACTTCTTGGGAATGAAAAAATCCCAAATTCGAAATAGATATAATTAGAAGGACTTATCGATCGAGGTTTTTGTTGAACGCAAAGTCCTAAAGGTGAAATTGCTCGATGATTTTTGTAGTTGTCAGCCTTGTGAACATACACCACCCAAATTCTACGATCAGATTTACACACCAACTTTGTGTTAAATCTTTAAACCCTCAGGATACTCCAGCACTCCCAAAAAATAACGAAAAGTAGAAAGTAGAAAAATTATTTTTGCAGTGAAAGTGAGAGAGATTGATTTTTTATGTGTCCTTTTTCAACGCCGTAGCCATTGTTTTATAAAAAAAATGGTCAAAAACGTGGGTAGAGGTCTTAGCCAACTAACCTACCAATGTCTCCACTAATGGGTAGTTTACTTAGAATAGGAAACTAAGTCAAAAATTAAAAATGAATTAATAAAAGGGTAAAAATTCTGTGCACTCAAGAGAAGCCCAAAGACCCCAAGGCCCAAGGCCCAATCAAAGACTATTAATGTTTAGTGTGCCTCCTAGGGATTGAACCCATGACCTCAAGCACCAAACCCCATAAACTTACCACTAGGCCACTTACCCCAGCTTACTTAGTTCGTTTAAAATAAATATATATACCCAATATACCCAACAACCCCCCACATGAATGAAATAAATAAATAAATAAATAAAATAAAACGATGCTCTGGAGTATCATAAGGAGTGACGTGTAAGGCATAGGTGCCATTCGACTTGAACCTTTGCTTTGTGTAGATCTATTGAGTTTACCGGTTGATAGTGAACTAATGTCTTGAACTATTTTACCGTTGTTGTAAACTCTATTCAATAGAACACACACGTGACTCCCAAAAATTGTCATTGAGTTCCCACAGTTGTCCTCGTTTCGGCCTTGAGCATGCCCAGGTTTCTTGAGTGCTCTAGAGAATCAACCTTAATTCTCATAGGAAGCGAACCCACTACCACACTCATATAGGTGCTTCTATCAAGAGTGTACTGTATCTCACACCCCACTGAATAACAGCTATAGAAAGCATTAAGAGATTAAATCTCATCCTCCATCGATACAGAGGTACTACATCATAGGAATGGGTTTTAAGTAAAACTTAAATTTGTACCCCCCCAAATCACTCGTATAACTTTATTATCCCATTGAACCCAGATCTTAGGATCTCCAGTCATATGGGTTGGATTTCCATTATAGGTGATTTAGATATTAATAGGCTTTAGGCCCATTCCCCTCGATGTTTGTTAAACTAGCTCTCTAGCTAGCCCTTTAGTCAATGGATTCACCCCGTTTTCCTTTGACTTGACATAGTCGATTGCTATAACTCAACCTTTAAATAATTGTCTGACTGTGTTTTGTCTCCTCATGATATATCTAGACTTTCCGTTGTAGGAGTTATTATGTACTCTTCCGATCACTGCTTGACTGTTACAGTGAATGGACAAGGCTGAAACTGGTTTAGGCCATAAATGAATATCTAATATGAAGTTCCTTAACCATTCGGCCTCTTCATTTTCTTTATCCAACTCTATGAACTCTGACTCCATAGTCGATCTGGCTATGCACGTTTGCTTGGAAGATTTCCAAGATATAGCGCCTCCGACCAAGGCAAAAACATAGCCACTCATAGACTTACATTCATCATTATCAGAAATCCAATTAGCATCACAAAAGCTTTCAATTACAGCAGGATATCTAATATAATGAATGCCATAGTTTATTGTGTATTTTAGATATCTTAAAACTCTAATCAAAGCATCCCAACGTTCATTATTAGGATTACAAGTATATCTGCTAAGTCAACCCACAGCATATGCAATATCAGGTCTAGTGTAGTTCATAAGATACATTAGACTACCTATAACTCTAGAATATTCTAATGATTATACACCAGGATCTGAATGTTTCCTTAAGTGACAACTAGAGTCATAAGGTGTTTTAGCAGGAAATTCAGGAATACAATTAAATTGTACAAATTTTCTAATAACTTTCTCTACATAATGAGATTAGGTTAAAACAATTCCTTCAGAATTTTTAATGATTTTAATTCCAAATATAACATCAGCAACACCCAAATCTTTCATATCAAATTACTTATTAAGGAAACTTTTAGTTTTATTACCTACATCCATATCAGTTCCAAAAATAAGCATATCATTCACATATAAGCAGATAATCACACCAGAATTATCCTTTAATTTGCTATAAATACATTTATCCGCTTCATTAATGTTAAAACCATTAGAGATCATTACTTGATCAAATTTTTCATGCCATTGTTTAGGAGTTGTTTTAGTCCATATAAAGATTTTTTAAGTCTACACACTTTTTGAGCTAGGCTTTTGACTACAAACCCCTTGGGTTGATCCATATAAATTTCTTCTTCAAGATATCAAAAAAGCCGTTTTAACATCCATTTGATGAATTATCAGATTATGTAATGAAGTAATAGCAATTAATAGCCTAATAGATGTAATTCTAGTAACAGGAGATTAAGTATCAAAGAAATCAATTCCTTCCTTTTGTCTATTGCCTTTAGCTACCAATCTTGCCTTAAATTTATCAGTAGAACCATCAGCTTTTAATTTCCTTTTAAAAATCCATTTGCATCCAATAGTTTTACATCCTTTAGGCAAGTCAGCTAACTCCCACGTGTTGTTAGAAATAATAGAATCATATTCACTATTGATAGATTTTCAAAAAAATAGAATCGGGTGAGGACATTGCCTCACTAAAAGTGACGGGGTCATTTTTCGTTAAGTACGTTAAAAATTCAGGACCAAAAGAATTAACTATCCTAGGTGTTTTACTTTTCCTAATTTCAATATCTTCTGAGTTTGGAGATTCATTTCTAACGATAAGACCCAGTGGAACAGAACTACTAGTTCCCTCACTTCTCACTTTAAAAGGAAATTTGTCCTCATAAAATTCAGCATCTCTTGACTCAAAAATAGTGTTTTTATCCATATATTGATTTTTAGAATCAATTACAAGAAACCTATAAGTATTACTATTTTTAGGATAACCTATAAAAACATAATCAACAGTCTTTGGGCCAAGTTTAGTTCTCTTAGGTACTCGTATTGAAAACTTAGCAAGACACCCCCACACTTTAAGCTGTTTATAAGAAGGTTTTCAATTTTTCCACTTTTCATAAGGAGTTTTATCATTATTCTTAAAAGGTATTTTATTCCGAATATAACAAGCATGAGAAGTGCCTCACCCCACATAATATAAGGTAATCCCGAAGTGCTTAGCATAGAATTTACCATATCCTTAAGAGATATGTTTTTTCTTTCAGCTACACCATTAGATTGGGGTGAATAAGGAGGAGTAACTTGATGAACTATTCCCTTTTTTTTACAATTTATCAAGATCGCCGGTGTATTCTCCTCCCCTATCGGATCTTAATGTTTGAATGGATTTCTCCAAAAAAAATTTAACTTCTAATTTATAAGAAATAAATTTTGAGAAACTCTCATCTTTACTCGTAAGGAGATAAACATAACAATAACGAGAGTAACAATCAATAAAAGTAACAAAATATTTATTTCCACCACGTGTCACATAACCGATTAAATCACAAAGATCAGAATGTATTAAACTTAAAACTGTTGAACTTCTTTCGACACTTGGAAAAGGTTTTTTAGCATATTTTGATTCAACACATATTTAACATTTAGAGTTAGTAGAAATATCAAATTTTGGTATGTTTCCCAAAAATATTAATTTTTTAATAGATGCCTTATTTACATGACCAAGTCTAAAATGCCACATATGACAAGAGTCAATCAAATAAGCAGAAGAAGTAGATGTTTTATTATTATCAGCCACGGTTACATTTAGTTTGAAAAGACCCTCATGAACATAACCTTTCCCCACAAAAGCACCTCCCTTAGTCACAACTACCTTATCACTCTCTAGAACAATTTTAAAACCCTTCTTAACAAAGACAAAACCAGACACCGGATTCTTCCTAACCTCAAGGACATACAAAACATCTTTCAAGGTAAGAACATTTCCGGAAGTGAACTTTAAAACTATTATTCCCTTTCCCTCAACCTTAGACGAAGAGGAGTTTCCCACGTACAGACGTTCATCCTCACCCACAATAGTGAAGGTAGTGAAGGTACCTCTCGTGCCGCAAATATGCTTGGTGGTGCCAGAATCAAGCTACCAGTCTGTCATGTTACTCACAATGTTTGCCTCGGTCACAACAGCAAAAAAGTTACCCTCCTCGGTAACATTTTCTTGAGGCTTCACATCTTGACTCTTCCTAAACTTGCAATCTTTAGTGTAATGACATGGTTTTCCACATATATAGCCTTGACTTGCAGGTTTAGATTTGAACTGAGGTTTAGAATTTTTATTCTTATCGTTAGGTTTGAATTTATGGTTGGACCTCGCATTCTGGTTTGGTTTATGGGGCCCATGTTTCTGGTTTGAATGGTTAGGCTTGGACTGGTTCTGTTTTTGGTTTCCATTTGATTTTCCCTCTACCAAATTAGCCTTAGAATTGAATTCAGAATTTTTCTCCCTAAGTTCTGCATTCCTATTATCTTCCTCAATTCTCAAACGAACTATCAAATCTTCTAATGACATCTCCTTTTTCTTATGTTTCAGATCGTTTTTGTAATCTTTCCAAGAAGGTGGCAGTTTTTTAATTATAGTAGACACCTGAAATCCCTAACATATATTATAAACCTCGGCCAGAATTTCATGAATAATAATATGTAGTTCTTCCAGTTGAGACACAACAGATTTATTATCTTCCATTTTAAATTCCAAAAACTTTGCAACCACAAATTTTTTAGACCCAGCATTTTCAGTTGCATATTTTTTATCCAGTAAGTTCCATAATTCTTTAGCAATAGGACATGCCAATAAACACCATACAGTTCAAGGGAGAGACAATTCAGAATACAATTCCTACACATATAATCCCTTTGTTTGTAACACATTAGTTCTTCAGGTACATAAGGTCTATCAGATGCAATAACGTCAACGACCTTAAGAGTTGTTAGGTAAAATTAGAGTTTCATTTGCCATCTCTTAAAATTCTTTCCATCAAATAATTCAGGTTTTTCAGAGTATTTTGCATTAGGATTTTCCATAACAGGTTGTAGAATAACAACAGAATTTCACCTTTAGATTGTTGAAAATATTATATGCAAAATAAACGACAAAATCCCAAATTCTAAATGGATAAAATTAGAAGGACTTATCGATCGAGGTTTGTGTCGGACACAAAGTCCTAAAGGTGAAATTTCTCACTGATATTTGTAGTTGTCAACCTCGTGAACATACACCTCTCAGGATTCAACGATCATATTTATACACCAATTTTGTGTTAAATCTTTGAACTCTCAGGATACTCCAGCACTCCTAAAAAATAACGAAAAGTAGAAAGTAGCAAAATTATTTTTGCAGTGAAAGTGAGAGAGATTGATTTTTTCTGTGTTCTTTTTCAAAGCCGTAGCCATTATTTTATTAAAAAAAGGCTCAAAAATGTGGGTAGAGGTTTTAGCCAACTAACCCACTAATATTTCCACTAACGGGTAGTTTATTTAGAATAGGAGACTACGTCAAAAACTAATAACGAATTAATAAAAGGGTAAAAATACTGGGCACTCAAGATAAGCCCAAATCCCCAAAGACCCCAAGGCCCATGGCCCAATCAAAGACTATTAATGTTTAGTGAGCCTCTTAGAGATTGAATTCATGACCTCAAGCACCAAATCCCATAAACTTACAACTAGGCCACTTGCCCCAACTTATTTAGTTCATTCACAATAAATATTTGTACCCAATATACCCAACAATCCCCCACATGAATGAAATAAATAAATAAATAAAATGAAACGACGCTCTGGAGTATCTTAAGGAGTGATGTATAAGGCATAGGTGTCATTCGACTTGAACCTTTGCTTTGTGTTGATCTATTGAGTTTACCCGTTAATAGTGAACTAATGTCTTGAACTATTTCACCGTTGTTGTGAACTTAAGTCAATAGAACACACATGTGACTCCCAAAAATCATCATCGAGTTCCCAAAGTTGTGCTCGTTTCGGCCTTAAGCATGACCAGGTTTCTTGAGTGCTCTAGAGAATCAGCCTTAATTCTCATTTGAAGCGGCCCCACTAACACACTCATATAGGTGCTTCTATCAAGAGTGTATTGTATCTCACACCCCACTGAATAATAGCTATAAAAAGCATTAAGAGATTAAATCTCATCCTCTATCGATACCGAGGTACTACATCATAGGAATTAGTTTTAAGTAAAACATAAATTTGTACCCCCACAAATCACTCGTATAACTTTGTTATCCCACTGAACCCGGATGTTGGGATCTCCAGTCATATGGGTTAGATTTCCATTGTAGGTGATTTAGATATTAATAGGCTTTAGTCCCATTCCCCTCGATGTTTGTTAAACTAGCTCTCTAGCTAGCCCTTTAGTCAATGGATTCGCCCCGTTTTCCTTTGACTTGACATAGTAGATTGATATAACTCAACCTTTACATAATTGTCTCACTGTGTTGTGTCTCCTCCTGATATATCTAGACTTTCCGTTGTAGGAGTTATTATGTGCTCTTGCTATCACTGCTTGACTGTCACAGTGAATGGACAAGGCTGGAACTGGTTTAGGCCATAAATGAATATCTAATATGAAGTTCCTTAACCATTCGGCCTCTTTACTTACTTATCCAATGCTATGAACTCTGACTCCATAGTGGATCTAGCTATGCACGTTTTCTTGGTAGATTTCCAAGATATAGCGCCTCCTGCCAAGGCAAAAATATAGCCACTCGTAGACTTACATTCATCATTATCAGAAATCCAATTAGCATCACAAAAGCCTTCAATTACAGCAGGATATCTAATATAGTGAATGCCATAGTTTATTGTGTATTTTAGATATCTCAAAACTCTAATCAAATCATCCCAATGTTCATTATTAGGATTACAAGTATATCTCCTAAGTCTACCCACAGCATATGCAATATCAGGTCTAGTGCAATTCATAAGATACATTAGACTACCTATAACTCTAGAATATTCTAATGATAATACACCAGGACCCGAATGTTTCCTTAAGTGACAACTAGGGTCATAAGGTGTTTTAGTAAGAATACAATTAAATTGTTCAAATTTTCTAAGAACTTTCTCTACATAATGAGATTGGGTTAAAACAATTCCTTCAGAATTTTTAATGATTTTAATTCCAAGTATAACATCAACAACACCCAAATCTTTCATATCAAATTACTTATTAAGGAAACTTTTAATTTTATTAACTACATCCATATCAGTTCCAAAAATAAGCATATCATACACATATATGCAAATAATCACACCAGCATTATCCTTGAATTTGCTATAAATACATTTATTCGCTTCATTAATGTTAAAACCATTAGAGATCATTACTTGATCAAATTTTTCATGCCATTTCTTAGGATCTTGTTTTTGTCCATATAAAGATTTTTTAAGTCTACACACTTTTTGATCTTGGCTTTGGACTACAAACCCCTCAGGTTGATCCATATAAATTTCTTCTTCCAGATCTCCAATCAAAAAAGTCGTTTTAACTTCCATTTGATGAATTATCAGATTATGTAATGAAGCAATAGCAATTAATAACCTAATAGATGTAATTCTAGTAACAGGAGAGTAAGTATCAAAGAAATCAATTCATTCCTTTTGCCTATAGCCTTTAGCTACAAATCTTGCCTTAAATTTATCAGTAGAACCATCATCTTTTAATTTCCTTTTAAAAATCCATTTGCATCCAACAGTTTTACATCCTTTAGGCAAGTCAACTAACCCCCACGTGTTGTCAGAAATAATAGAATCATATTCACTATTAATAGCTTCTTTTCAAAAAAGAGAATCAGGTGAGGTCATTGCCTCACTAAAAGTGACTGGGTCATTTTCCATTAAGTACGTTGAAAATTCAGGACCAAAAGAAGTATCTATCCTAGGTCTTTTACTTTTCCTAATTTCAATATCTTCTGAATTGAGAGATTCATTTCTAACTCTAGGATCCACTGCAACAGAACTACTAGTTCCCTCACTTCTCACTTTAAAAAGAAATTTGTCCTCATAAAATTCAGCATCTCTTGACTCAAAAATAGTGTTTTTTTCCATATATTGATATTTAGATTCAATTACAAGAAACCTATAAGCATTACTGTTTTTAGCATAACCTATAAAAACACCGTCAACAGTCTTTGGGCCAAGTTTAGTTCTCTTTGGTTCTGGTATTGAAACCTTAGCAAGACGCCCCCATACTTTAAGGTGTTTATAAGAAGGTTTTCTATTTTTCCACATTTCATAAGGAGTTTTATCATTATTCTTAAAAGGTATTTTATTAAGAATATAACAAGCAGTAAGAAGTGCCTCACCCCATATATTACAAGGTAATCCCGAAGTTCTTAACATAGAATTTACCATATCCTTAAGAGTTCTATTTTTTCTTTCAGCCACACCATTAGATTGGGGTGAATAAGGAGGAGTAACTTGATGAATTATTCCATTTTTTTTACAATATTTATTAAGATCACCGGGGTATTCTCCTCCCCTATCGGATCTTAATGTTTTAATGGATTTCTCCCATTGTTTTTCAACTTCTAATTTATAAGAAATAAATTTTGACAAACTCTCATCTTTACTCGTAAGGAGATAAACATAACAATAGCGAGAGTAATCATCAATAAAAATTTGTAAGGACATAAATTTCCAATTGAGTCCCTGTATTGTTTTGACTTAATTCCGTGAACAAAACTGTGTTTGTAATATGTCATAGGGAGAATTTTATTTCATCACGATCCCACTTGGTCTATGACGTATTGAAGAAATTGAAGACGTTGCGGCAAACCTTCAAAGAAATAATCATGCCGATGTTTATTTGGTGCAAGTTTACTCGTCTTCAAAGTTAATTTCATTCCGAGATCACTCGGGTATGAATGCGTATAATTGATGGTGCTCGAAATTATTTTATAAAAGATAAGGATGTAATTTTTATATAGAAAAATGTTTTTAAATGTTTTAAAATGTGTTTTAATGGTTTAAACTTCGTTTTATGATGATAAGCTTGAAATAGAGTTTGACTAATTTGAATCTCTTTGTTAAGAGACATTTTTAAAAGAAAGTCAAACTTTCGCAAGGTCGCTCGAACGACATGCTTAAGTCGTTCGAGCGACATGTTTTTCGAGGCGGCGTTTAAATCCTATTTAAACAGAGTTTGCATCATAATTTCGTATATGTTCTTTCTGGAAAAAAGTTTTACAAACTAGAACCTTGTTTGCAGATGTTTTCTAAGGTTTAAAAGTCTTAAACACATCCTTAGAGTTTGCAAAGATCCGAGTTATCATTCTTATATGTTTAAGTGATCTTGCGGCACCAAAATTGTTTGTTCTGCACATTGAACACAAAGGGTTTTGCGGTGAAGAAGCGACGAACATCGTGTTCGACATCGTGGACGTATCAAAGCCATATCGGTGGACACCGAGACATACGTGGACGCGTGTGTTGTGGACAGAGATCGTGGAAGACGAAATTTCTACATGGTCACTATTGAAGAACGGTTGAAGATAAGAAGGAGCATCAAGACCCGTGGGGATCGAGTCTTAGTGTAAGGCTAATCTGTCTTTGTAAAACCATTGTTCATAGTGATTGTCCGGCTTGGGTTGTCCGAGGTTATTTTCCCATTTTTGGTTTTTTCCTCGTACATCCAGCGTTGTGAGTGTTCTTTAGTTTACTTTACTTGCTTTAATCACTAGATGCATGTTTAGGATTAATCAAGATAAAATTGGTTTAAATTGAGAATTGGGATTTCACAACGTGGTTGGTGCATAATTAAAAGTTGGATATTTTTCGAAGAAAAATTGGTTTTATTTGAAAACACACACATCGGGCCACTCATGAACTTCTCAAATTGGTATCAGAGCTAGAAAATATTTTTATTTGTTTTGTGATCCCGTGTGTTTTCAAAGATGAATTCTGGATATAATGAATTTTCTCGAACCCCTGTTTTTTATGGCACTAATTTCACTTATTGGAAGATGAGAATGAGATGTGCTTTAAAATCTATTGATGACCATGTTTGGCTTGCAGTTGAAAAAGATTGGATACCCCATGTCACTATTGTAGGTGAGGTCACTAGTTTAAAGCCTGTTGAGTCTTGGACCGAAACTGAACAAAGACTTGCACAATATAATTCTAAGGGTCTGCACGTTATTTCTTCACATGTCACACACGAAGAATATAACAGAATTAGGACTTGTGAAACATCAAAAGAGGCTTGGGATATTTTGGCACTCACTCACGAGGGCACTAGCACGGTTAGGGCGTCAAAACTTCAAAATCTCACTACACAGTTTGAGACCATTAGGATGTTAGAGAGTGAGACCTTTGATGAGTTTTATGCTAGGTTGTCCAATATTATCAACTCGTCATTTAACCTAGGTGAGAAAATTCCCGACAACCGTGTCATTAAGAAAATCCTTAGGTCGTTGCCTAGTAGGTTTGATGCGAAAGTGACCATTTTAAACTCCTTGGGTAGGTTGGAATCAATGAAACTAGAAATGATTGTAGGTGACTTACAAACATATGAAATCGACATGATTACCTCCAAGCAAGTGCCTAAGAAAGAAAAAGGCTATTGCTTTGAAAACCCAGAAGGAGGAAATTAAAGTTTCGGATTTGGATTCCGATTCTGATTTTGAGGATGTTTCTTTGTTGACAAAGAAATTTAAAAAATTTATTAAGTTTCAAAAGCAATCAAAAGATGCCAAGAAATTTGAAAAATTCAAGAACAACAAAGTGGATCCCACCTCTAAGGATAAGTTTGAAAAGCCTAAGAGAGATGAGTTGGATAAGTGTTTTGGGTGTGAGGGGTACGGTCACAAAGTTAAGGAGTGTCCCAATAGACTTAAGAAAGAGGGCAAGAAACCCGTTGTCTATAATGACACCTTAAGTGATAGTGAACCGGAAGAGTGAGAGAGTTCCCCCATTGAGAGTAACTTTGTTGCGTTTATGGCATGTCATGTGAGCGACAATGATACAACTCATGTGAATGACACTTTCGAGGAGGTTTTGAGTGTATCCCATGTTAGTGAGGGTGAAGAGAGTAACGAGGAGGAGATAGATATGAAAGAATTGCAAAATGTGTTTAATGAGTTGTATGCCGAAACGGTGAAGGTGAAAAAGGCTAACTCAAAATTGCAATCTAAGTTGAATGAGCGTGCCATAGAAAATAATGATAGTTTGATTGAGGATCTTAGGGCACGAGAGAAGAAGTTTAGGGAGTAATTAGAGTTTGTGGAGAAAGAGAGAGATAATCTCCGTGGTTTGATGGAGTCCTTGAAAAAGGAGATTTTAGAATTTGAGGAGACTAGGTGTTTACTCGAGTCTAGGATTCTTGAGTTGGAGGAAAGGTTGAAAGACTCATCTAGAGTCAAGTTTGATTTGGAGGCTAGGTCGGAGAAGTTAGAAAAGATCTTAGGCACCGTCCAAATTAAGGGAGATAGGGGAGGTATAGGTTTTGGTGAGAGAGTTGGTCCCATTCCTCCCGCACGTGTGAGAAACACTAGGATGGTTAGAAAAGGTCCACATAAAGGTAATCATTCCCACCACCGCTACACATGCACATTTTGTGGTATGAATGGTCACCTTAGGCGTTATTGTTACGACCTTAGACAAGCTCCTAGGAAGTTTAGGAATACAGTTGCCCCGGTTCCCCACACCCACATGCGTCGTTTTACACCTACTTGGGTTAGGAAATCGGATTTAGTGGCTTTAAGAATTAAACTTCATGATTCTCGTTTGGGTGCACTTGATTCTTCCCATGCTAAATCTAAAGGATAATAGTGTTACCATGTTTGTCATATGCTAGTTTGCTTCATGATATATTCATTGCTAGTATTATGACATATGTATCATTATGTATTATAATTTTCATTTGTTTGAGTCATATTTGAAAAATACAAAAAGATTTTGTTTTTGAGAAATTTTTTGAAAAGCCAAAAAGATTTTCAATTTTTTTATTTTGTTTTTACATGTTTGATGTGGCATATTGGTGTGCATGGACCCCCCCCCCCCCCCCCACATCTTTTCATTATCCATGTGTCTAGGACATTTGGTCATTATTATCGATACTTAGAATGATCTTGACCATTATTTATATGGGGTGGTTTTGAAGTTGATATGCATTTTGATTCGACTTTGTATATATGCCAACATTGCACACATGCACGAGTTTATATGGATGTTTGACTTCTCTTTCATATTTGAATTTGGTGAGGCGTTCTTATCTCAATCTTGTCATCTATGCGTAAGTAAACTTAAGGAGAAGCGTGCATGTAATAATAGTTTACCGTGAGGATTTGAATTTGAAAAAATGATGAGTGATTCACGAGAAAGGGCTACGAGAGTTCAAAACTAACTCGTCGTGAAAGCCACCGTTTAAAAGAGCCCAAAAGAAAATGCAAAATGCTTAGAAAAGGGCCAATAAGATTTTCTCTAAGTTGAGAATGTTAGAAACCTCAAAAGAACTTGAAAAAGTATGTTTATATCAGGGTCTTTGGTTGGAGAAAATTTAAACGGGTTTGCACAACTAATCCTAATGTTGAAACATTGCAATTTGACACTATTATTTGTAGAATCGTCAAAATTCTGGATCTGTGTGCATGTAGTATATTTAGTTCATTAAGCTCACACTTTAATTGTCATTTGGCTATGATAAAGTTTGATGATTTATCGCTATCAATTAGAGCTTCTTGATTGATTCGATGTGTTGGAATTGTGACTCATTTGTTGTAGTTTCACGCCCATTCATTCCATGTCCAGGTTTGAGCACAGCGGTACTATGTTTGCATGTAACTCGCATTTTAAGTTTTAATGAGTTTTTTACGTTTTGTGTTAAAAGCTTACTGTTTTAGCACTGTTTTTCTTCTGTCAGTCCCTTCCTGGAATTTTTTTGTGGAAATTTTTTCACTGGGCAATACTTTATAATATTTCTGGGAAATTGGAAAATTTTGACAGGTCGCGCGAAGTTGTTCTAACGACATCTCATCTCGTGCGAACGACTTCTGTACTTCGTTCGAGCGACTTCCTCATCTCGTTTGAGCGAAGACCCTGGCTGGTTCGAACGACAGGGTGAAAAATGAATTCTGATTGGTTTGCAGTCCTCTGACTTAATTTGATATATTTTTGGTACTTCAGGAAGCATTTTTTGGATTAATTGGTTTATATGGAGGTTCTTTTATGTTCCAAATTGGTATTTTGCATATATGTCTGTTTATCACACTTGATTTGATTGGTATACTCTTTGTGTGATTCCTTGGTTTACTAGCTACTATTTTGGCATTACATGATCTTGTTTAGCTGGTTTTCTCATGTTTATCAAGCAGTTTTCATTTTTCAAAATTGGTATCAACTTGATTCTATTTGGTATCATATTCTCATGCTAGATATTTCATATTGGTTTATCTATTCACCGGATTGTCTATTCGAGACAAAAAGGGGGAGAGGTGTATGTGATGTAGGGGGAGATTTGTTGAGTGCTACTTTAAGTTTAAAATTGGTATCAAGTTGGTATCAAATAATTGCTCAAATGTTTTCAAATGATATGCTCTTATTGAATATATAAATTGTTTTCATTTGTTCCTCCATACTTCACTTGGTATTTGTTTGTCTGTTTCATGTGTGTAGGTATGCTTCAGCGATTTCAGATTTCAAGTCTACATCACATTCAGACAGTTCATGCTTATCGGTGCTACATATATTAGTCCGTGTCCTGTATTTTTGATTTTGGGTTTATGGGATGGGACTTAGGTGTCATACGTCTTGACGGCCCGGTTAGGCATTTCACTAGTTTAGTTTTCTCCCAGAATAGTCAAAGGGGGAGATTTGTAAGGACATAAATTTCCAATTGAGTCCCTGTATTATTTTGACTTAATTCCGTGAACAAAACTGTGTTTGTAAAATGTCATAGGGAGAATTTTATTTTGTCACGATCCCACTTGGTCTATGACGTATTGAAGAAATTGAAGACGTTGTGGCAAAGCTTCAAAGAAATAACCATGCCAATGTTTACTTGGTGCAAGTTTACTCCTCTTCAAAGTTAATTTCATTCTGAGATCACTCAGGTATGAATGCGTATAATTAATGGTGCTCGGAATTATTTTATAAAAGATAAGGATGTAATTTTTATATAGAAAAATGTTTTTAAATGTTTTAAAAAGTGTTTTAATGGTTTAAACTTCGTTTTATGATGATAAGCTCGAAATAGAGTTTGACTAATTTGAATCTCTTTGTTAAGAGACGTTTTTATCTTAAAGTAAAAGAAAGTCAAACTTTCGCAAGGTCGCTTGAACGACATTGGATCTCATTCGAACGAGATACAATGTCGCGTGAACGACATGCTTAAGTCGTTCGAATGACACATTTTTTGAGGCGGCGTTTAAATCCTATTTAAACAGAGTTTACATCATAATTTCGTATGTGTGCTTTCTGGAAAAAAAATTTACAAACCAGAACCTTGTTTGCACATTTTTTCTAAGGTTTAAAAGTCTTAAACACATCCTTAGAGTTTGCAAAGATCCGAGTTATCAATCTTATATGTTTAAGTGATCTTGCAACACCAAAGTTGTTTGTTCTGCACATTGAACACAAAGGGTTTTGCGGTGAAGAAGCGACGGACATCATGTTCGACATCATAGACGTATCAAAGCCATATCGGTGGACACCGAGACATACGTGGATGCGTGTGTTGTGGACAGAGATCGTGGAAGATGGAATTTCTACGTGGGCACTATTGAAGAACGGTTGAAGATCAGAAGGGGCTTCAAGACCCATGGGGATCGAATCTTAGTGTAAGGCTAATCTGTCTTTGTAAAACCATTGTTCATAGTGCTTGTCTGGCTTGGGCTGTCCGAGGTTATTTTCCCATTTTGGGTTTTTTCCTCATACATCCGGCTAAGTGAGTATTCTTTACTTTACTTTACTTGCTTTAATCACTAGATGCATGTTTAGGATTAATCGAGATAAAATTGGTTTAAAGTGAGAATTGGGATTTCACAGCGTGGTTGGTGCATAATTAAAAGTTTGATCTTTTTCGAAGAAAAATTGGTTTTGTTTGAAAACACACACATCGGGCCACTCACGAACTTCTCAGTAACAAAATATTTATTTCCACCACGTGTCACATAACCTTTTAAATCACAAAGATCAGAATGAATTAAAATTAAAATAGTTGAACTTCTATCGACACTTGGAAAAGGTTTTTTAGCATATTTTGATTCAACAGATATTTTACATATAGAGTTGGTAGAAATATCAGATTTTGGTATGTTTCCCAAAAACATTAATTTTTTAATAGATGCCTTACTTACATGACCAAGTCTAAAATGCCACTTATCACAAGAGTGAATCAAATAAGCAGATGAAGTAGATGTTTTATTATTTTTCGCCACAGTTACATTTAGTTTAAAAAGACCCTCATGAACATAACCTTTTCCCACAAAAGCACCTCCTTTATTCATAACTACCTTATCACTCTCTAGAACAATTTTAAAACCCTTCTTAACTAAGACAAAACCAGACACCAGATTCTTCCTAACCTTAGGGACATACAAAACATCTTTCAAGGTGAGAACATTTCCTGAAGTGAACTTTAAAATTTCGATTCCCTTGACCTCAACCTTAGACGAAGAGGAGTTTCCCATGTACAGACGTTCATCCTCACCCACAGCAGTGAAGGCACCTCTCGTGCTAAAAATATATTTGGTGGCACCAGAATCAAGCCATCGGTCTGTCATATTACTCACAATGTTTGCCTCGGTCATAACAGCAAAAAACTTACCCTCCTCGATTACATTTGCTTGAGGCTTCACATCTTGACTCTTCCTAAACTTGCAATCTTTAGCGTAATGACCTGGTTTTCCACATAAATAGCATTGACCAACAGGTTTAGATTTAAACTGAGGTTTAGAATTTTTATTCTTATCGTTAGGTTTGAATTTATGGTTGGACCTCTAATTTTGGTTTGGTTTATGGTGCCCATGTTTCTGGTTTAAATGGTTATGCTTGGACTGGTTCTGTTTTTGGTTTCCATTTGATTTTACCTCTACCAAATTAGCCTTAGAACTGAATTCAAAAATTTTCTCCCTAAGTTTTGCATTCCTAATATCTTCCTCAATTCTCAAATGAACTGGCAAATCTTCTACTGACATCTCTTTTTTCTTATGTTTCAGACCGTTTTTGTAATCTTTCCAAGAAGGTGGCAGTTTTTCAATTATAGCAGACACCTGAAATCCCTCACATATATTATAACCCTCGGCCAGAATTTTTTGAATAATAATTTGTAGTTCTTCCACTTGTGACACAACATATTTATTATCTTCCATTTTAAAATCCAAAAATTTTCTAACCACAAATTTTTTTAGACCCAGCATATTCAGTTGCATATTTTTTATCCAGTAAGTTCCATAATTCTTTAGCAGTAGGACATGACCAGTAAACATCATATAGTTCAAGGTAGAGACAATTCAGAATATAATTCTTACACATATAATCTCTTTGTTGCCAAACAACTAGTTCTTCAGGTACAGAAGGTCTATCAGATGTAATAATGTCAACGACCTAAAGAGTTGTTAGGTAAAATTGCAGTTTCATTTACCATCTCTTAAAATTCTTTCCATCAAACAATTCAGGTTTTTCAGAGTAATTTTGCATTAGGATTTTCTATAACAAGTTGTAGAATAATAACAGAATTTCACCTTTAGATTGTTGAAAATAATATATGCAGAATAAACGAAAAAATTCCAAATTCGAAATAGATAAAATTAGAATGACTTATCGATCAAGGTTTATTTTGGACACAAAGTCCTAACGGTGAAATTGCTCGCTGATATTTGTAGTTGTCAGCCTCGTGAACATACACCTCCCATTATTCAACGATCAGATTTACACACTAGCTTTGTGTTAAATCTTTGAACTCTCAGGATACACCAGCACTCCCAAAAAATAACGAAAAGTAGAAAGTAGCAAAATTATTTTTGCCGTGAAAGTCAAAGAGATTTATTTTTTCTGTGTTCTTTTTCAAAGCCGTAGCCATTGTTTTATAAAAAAAATGATCAAAAACGTGGGTAAAGGTTTTAGCCAACTAACCCACTAATATCTCCACTAACGGTTAGTTTACTTATAATAGGAAACTAAGTCAAAAATTAAAAACGAATTAATAAAAGGGTAAAAATTCTAGGCACTCAAGAGAAGCCCAAAGACCCCAAGGCCCAATCAAAGACTATTAATGTTTAGTGTGCCTCCTAGGAACTGAACCCATGAACTCAAGCACCAAAACCCATACCACTAGGCCACTTACCCCAACTTACTTAGTTCATTCGAAATAAATATATATACCTAACAATTCCCCACAAGAATGAAATAAATAAATAAATAAAATAATACGACGCTCTGGAGGATCATAAGGAGTGACGTGTAAGGCATAGGTGTCATTCGACTTAAACATCTACTTTGTGTTGATCTATTGAGTTTACCGGTTGATATTGAACTAATGTATTGAACTATTTCACCGTTGTTGTAAACTCTAGTCAATAGAACACACACGTGACTCCCAAAAATCATCATTGAGTTCCCATAGTTGTGCTCGTTACGGCCTTGAGCATGCCCAGGTTTCTTGAGTGCTCTAGAGAATCAGCCTTAATTCTCATAGGAAGCGGCCCCACTAACACACTCATATAGGTGCTTCTATCAAGAGTGTACAGTATCTCACACCCCACTGAATAACAGCTATAAAAAGCATTAAGAGATTACATCTCATTCTCCATCGATACAAAGGTACTACATCATAGGAGCGGGGTTGAAGTAAAACTTAAATTTGTACCCCCACAAATCACTCGTATAACTTTGTTATCCCTTTGAACCCAGATCTTGGGATCTCCAGTCATATGGGTTGGATTTCCATTATAGGTGATTTAGATATTAATAGGCTTTAGGCCCATTCCCCTCGATGTTTGATAAACTAGTTCTCTAGCTAGCCCTTTAGTCAATGGATTCAAGATGTTTTCCTTTGACTTCACATAGTCGATTGCTATAACTCAATCTTTCAATAGTTGTCTCACTGTGTTGTGTCTCCTCCTGATATGTCTAGACTTTCCGTTGTAGGAGTTATTATGTGCTCTTGGGATCGCTGCTTGACTGTTACAGTGAATGGACAAGGATGGAACTTGTTTAGGCCACAAATGAATATCTAATATGAAGTTCCTTAACCATTCAGCCTCTTCACTTTCTTTATCCAACTCTATGAACTCTAACTCCATAGTGGATCTAGCTATGCACGTTTTCTTGGTAGATTTCCAAGATATAGTGCCTCCTGCCAAAGCAAAAACATATCCACTCATAGACTTACATTCATCATTATCAGAAATCCAATTAGCATCACAAAAGCCTTCAATTATAGCAGGATATCTAATATAATGATTACCATAGTTTATTGTGTATTTTAGATAACTCAAAACTTTAATCAAAGCATCTCAATGTTCATTATTAGGATTAAAAGTATATCTGCTAAGTCTACCCACAGCATATGCAATATCAGGTCTACTGTAGTTCATAAGATACATTAGACTACCTATAACTCTAGAATATTCTAATGATGATACACTAGGACCCGAATGTTTCCTTAAGTGATAACTAGGGTCATAAGATGTTTTAGCAGGAATACAATTAAATTGTTCAAATTTTCTAAGAACTTTCTCTACATAATGATATTGGGTTAAAACAATTCCTTTAGAATTTTTAATGATTTTAATTCCAAGTATAACATCAGCAAAACCCAAATCTTTCATATCAAATTACTTATTAAGGAAACTTTTAGTTTTATTAACTACATCCATATCAGTTCCAAAAATAAGCATATCATGCACATATAAGCAAATAATCACACCGAAATTATCCTTGAATTTATTATAAATACATTTATCTGCTTCATTAATGTTAAAACCATTAGAGATCATTAATTGATCAAATTTTTCATGCCATTGTTTAGGAGCTTGTTTTAGTCCACATAAAGATTTTTTAAGTCTACACACTTTTTGATCTAGGCTTTGGACTATAAACCCCTCAGATTGATCCATATAAATTTCTTCTTTAAGATCTCCATTCAAAAAAACCGTTTTAACATCCATTTGATGAATTATCATATTATGTAATGAAGCAATAGCAATTAATAGCCTAATAGATGTAATTTTAGTAACAGGAGAGTAAGTATCAAAGAAATAAATTCCTTCCTTTTGCCTATAGCCTTTAGCTACCAATCTTGCCTTAAATTTATCAGTAGAACCATTAACTTTTAATTTACTTTTAAAAAATCCATTTGCATCCAATAGTTTTACATCCTTTAGGCAAGTCAACTAACTCCCACGTGTTGTTAGAAATAATAGAATCATATTCACTATTAATAGCTTCTTTCCCAAAAATAGAATCGGGTGAGGACATTGCCTCATTAAAAGTGACGGGGCCATTTGCCATTAAGTACGTTAAAAATTCAGGACCAAAAGAAGTAGCTATCCTAGGTCTTTTACTTTTCCTAATTTCAATATCTTCGGAATTTAGAGATTCATTTCTAACACTAGGACCCACTGGAACAGAACAACTAGTTCCCTCACTTCTCACTTTAAAAAGAAATTTGTCCTTATAAAATTGAGCATCTCTTGACTCAAAAATAGTGTTTTTATCCATATATTGATTTTTAGAATCAATTAAAAGAAAACTATAATCATTACTATTTTTAGCATACCCTATAATAACACAATCAACAGTCTTTGGGCCAATTTTTGTTCTCTTAGGTACTGGTATAAAAACCTAAGCAAGACACCCCCACACTTTAAGCTGTTTATAAGAAGGTTTTCTATTTCTCCATGTTTCATAAGGATTTTTATCATTATTCTTAAAAGGTATTTTATTAAGAATATAACAAGAAGTAAGAAGTGCCTCATGCCACATATTATAAGGAAATCCCGAAGTTCTTAATATAGAATTTACCATATCCTTAAGAGTTCTGTTTTTTCTTTCAGCTACACCATTAGATTGGGGTGAATAAGGAGGAGTAACTTGATAAATTATTCCATTTTCTTTACAATATTTATCAAGATCACGGGTGTATTCTCCTCCCCTATTGGATCTTAATGTTTTAATGGATTTCTCCAATTATTTTTCAACTTCTAATTTATAAGAAATAAATTTTGTGAAACTCTCATCTTTACTCGTAAGGAGATAAACATAACAATAACGAGAGTAATCATCAATAAAAGTAACAAAATATTTATTTCCACCACGTATCACATAACTTTTTAAATCACAAAGATCAGAATGTATTAAACTTAAAATAGTTGAACTTCTTTCGACACACTTCGAAACAGTTTTTAGTATATTTTGATTCAACACATATTTCACATTTAGAGTTGGTAGAAATCTCAGACTTTGGTATGTTTCTCAAAAACATTAATTTTTTAAAAGATCCCTTATTTACATGACCAAATATAAAATGCGACATATCACAAAAGTCAATCAAATAAGCAGAAGAAGTAGATATTTTATTATTATAAGCCACGGTTACATTTAGTTTGAAAAGACCCTCATGAACATAACCTTCCCCACAAAAGCACCTCCCTTAGTCATAACTACCTTATCACTCTCTAGAACAATTTTAAAACCCTTCTTAACAAACACAAAACCAGACATCGGATTCTTCCTAACCTCAAGGACATAGAAAACATCTTTCAAGGCAAGAACATTTCCAGAAGTGAACTTTAAAACTACGGTTCCCTTGCCCTCAACCTTAGATGAAGAGGAGTTTCCCATGTACAGACGTTCATCCTCACCCACAACAATGAAAGTAGTGAAGGCACCTCTCCTACCGCAAATATGTTTGGTGGCGCTAGAATCAATCCACCAGTCTGTCATGTTACTCAAAATGTTTGCCTCGGTCACAACAGTAAAAAAGTCACCCTCCTCGGTAACATTTGCTTGAGGCTTCACATCTTGTCTCTTCCTAAACTTGAAATCCTTAGCGTAATGACTTGGTTTTCCACATACATAGCATTGACCTGCAGGTTTAGATTTAAACTGAGGTTTAGAATTTTTATTCTTATCGTTATGTTTGAATTTATGGTTGGACCTCGAATTCTGATTTGGTTTATGGTGCCCATGTTTCTGGTTTAAATGGTTAGGATTGGACTGGTTCTGTTTTTGGTTTCCATTTGATTTCTACTAAACTAGCCTTAGAACTGAATTCAGAATTTTTCTCCCTAAGCTCTGCATTCCTATTATCTTCCTCAATTCTCAAACGAACTATCAAATCTTCTAGTTACATCTCCTTTTTCTTATGTTTTAAACCGTTTTTGTAATATTTCCAAAACGGTGGCAGTTTTTCAATTATAGCAAAAACCTGAGATCCCTCACATATATTATAACCCTCGGCCAGAATTTTATGAATAATAATTTGTAGTTCTTCATGTTGCGACACAACAGATTTATTATCTTCCATTTTAAAATCCAAAAATTTTCCAACCACAAATTTTTTTGACCCAACATCTTCAGTTGCATATTTTTTATCCAGTAAGTTCCGTAATTCTTTAGCAGTAGGACATGACCAATAAACATCATACAGTTCAAGGCAGAGACAATTCAGAATATAACTCCTACACATATAATCTCTTTGTTTCCAAAAAACTAGTTCTTCACGTACAGAAGGTCTATCAAATGCAATAACGTCAACAACCTTAAGAGTTGTTAGGTAACATTGCAGTTTCATTTGCCATCTCTTAAAATTATCTCCATCAAATAATTCAGGTTTTTCAGAGTATTTTGCATTAGGATTTTCTATAGCAGGTTGTAGAATAACAACAGAATTTCACCTTTAGATTGTTGAAAATAATATATGCCGAATAAACGAAAAAAAATCCCAAATTCAAAATAGATAAAATTAGAAGGACTTATCGATCGAGGTTTGTGTTGGACACTAAGTCCTAAAGCTGAAAATGCTCACTGATATTTGTAGCTGTCAGTCTCGTGAACATACACCTCCCAGGATTCAACGATCAGATTTACACACCAGCTTTGTGTTAAATCTTTGAACTCTCAGGATACTCCAGCACTCCCCAAAAAAATGAAAAGTAGAAAGTAACAAAATTATTTTTGCAGTGAAAGTGAGAGAGATTGATTTTTTCTGTGTTCTTTTTCAAATCCGTAGCCATTGTTTTATAAAAAAAAATGGTCAAAAACGTGGGTAGAGGTTTTAGCCAACTAACCCACTAACGGGTAGTTTACTTATAATAGGAGACTAAGTCAAAAATTAAAAACGAATTAATAAAAGGGTAAAAATTATGGGCACTAAAGAGAAGCCCAAAGACCCCAATTCCCAATTAAAGACTATTAATGTTTAGTGTGCCTCCTAGGGATCGAACCGATGACCTTAAGCATCAAACCCCATAAACTTTCCACTAGGCCACTTACCCCAACTTATTTAGTTCATTCAAAATAAATATATATACCCAATATACCCAACAATCCCCCACATGAAATAAATAAATAAATAAATGAAATAAAACGACACTCTGGAGTATCATAAGGAGTGACGTATAAGGCGTACATGTCATTCGACTTGAACCTTTGCTTTGTGTTGATCTATTGAGTTTACCGGTTGATAGTGAACTAATGTATTGAACAATTTCACCTTTGTTGTAAACTTAAGTCAATAGAACACACACATGACTCCCAAAAATCATCATCGAGTTCCCACAGTTGTGCTCGTTTCGGCCTTGAGCATGCCCAGGTTTCTTGAGTGCTCTAGAGAATCATCCTCAATTCTCATAGGAAACGACCCGACTACCACACTCATATAGGTGCTTCTATCAAGAGTGTACTGTATCTCACACCCCACTGAATAACAGCTATAGAAAGCATTAAGAGATTAAATTTCATCCTCCATCGATACAGAGGTACTACATCATAGGAATGGGTTTCAAGTAAAACCTAAATTTGTACCTCCACAAATCACTCGTATAACTTTGTTATACCATTGAACCCAGATCTTGGGATCTCCAGTCATATGGGTTGGATTTCCATTATAGGTGATTTAGATATTACTAGGCTTTAGGCCCATTCCCCTCGATGTTTGATAAACTAGCTCTCTAGTTAGCCCTTTAGTCAATGGATCCTCCAGGTTTTCCTTTCACTTGACATAGTCGATTGCTATAACTCCATCTTTCAATAATTGTCTCACTGTGTTGTGTCTCCTCCTGATATGTCTAGAATTTCCGTTGTAGGAGTTATTATGTGCTCTTGCGATCGCTGCTTGACTATCACAGTGAATGGACATGGCTGGAACTTGTTTAGGCCACAAATGAATATCTAATATGAAGTTCCTTAACCATTCAGCCTATTCACTTGCTTTATCTAATGCTATGAACTCTGACTCTATAGTGGATCTAGCTATGCGCGTTTGGTTGGTAGATTTCCAAAATATAACGTCTCCTGCCAAGGCAAAAATACAGCCACTCGTAGACTTACATTCATCATTATCAGAAATCTAATTAGCATCATAAAAACCTTCAATTACAGCAGGATATCTAATATAATGAAAACCATTGTTTATTGTGTATTTAAATATCTCAAAACTCTAATCAAAGCATCCTAATGTTCATTATTAGGATTACAAGTATATCTGATAAGTCTACCCACATCATATGCAATATCAGGTCTAGTGCAGTTCATAAGATACATTAGATTACCTATAACTCTAGAATATTCAAATGATGATACACCAGGACCCAAATGTTTCCTTAGGTGACAACTAAAGTCATAAGGTGTTTTAGCAGGAATACAATTAAATTGTTCAAATTTTCTAAGAATTTCTCTACATAATGAGATTGGGTTAAAATAATTCCTTCGGAAGTTTTAATGATTTTAATTCCAAGTATAACATCAGCAACACCCAAATGTTTCATATCAAATTGCTTATTAAGGAAACTTTTAGTTTTATTAACTACATCCATATCAGTTCCAAAAACAAGCATATCACCTACATATAAGCAAATAATCACACCAGAATTATCCTTGAATTTCCTATAATTACATTTATCCGCTTCATTAATGTTAAAACCATTAGAGATCATTACTTGATCAAATTTTTTATGCCATTGTTTAGGAGCTTCTTTTAGTCCATATAAAGATTTTATAAGTCTACAGACTTTTTGATCTAGGCTTTGGACTACAAACCCCTCGGGTTGATCCATATAAATTTCTTCTTCAACATCTCCATTCAAAAAAGCCGTTTTAACATCCATTTGATGAATTATCATATTATGTAATGAAGCAATAGAAATTAATAGCCCAATAGATGAAATTCTAGTAACAGGATAGTAAGTATCAAAGAAATCAATTCCTTCCTTTTGCCTATAGCCTTTAGCTACCAATCTTGCAGTAAATTTATCAATAGAACCATCAGCTTTTAATTTCCTTTTAAAAATCGATTTGCATCCAATAGTTCTACATCCTTTTGGCAAGTCAACTAACTCCCACGTGTTGTTAGAAATAATAGAATCATATTCACTATTAATAGCTTCTTTCCAAAAAATAGAATCGGGTGAGGACATTGCCTCACTAAAAGTTACGGGGTCATTTTCCATTAAGTATGTTAAAAATTCTGGTCCAAAAGAAGTCACTATCCCAGGTCTTTTACTTTTGCTAATTTCAATATCTTCTGAATTAGTAGATTCATTTCTAACACTAGAACCCACTGGAACAGAACTACTAGTTCCCTCACTTCTCACTTTAAAAGGAAATTTGTCCTCATAAAATTCTGCATCCCTTGACTCAAAAATAGTATTTTTATCCATATATTGATTTTTGGAATCAATTACAAGAAACCTATAAGCATTACTATTTTTAGCATAACTTATAAAAACACAATCAACAGTCTTTGGGCCAAATTTAGTTCTCTTAGGTACTGGTATTGAAACCTTAGCAAGACGCCCCCACACTTTAAGGTGTTTATACGAAGGTTTTCGATTTTTTCACATTTCATAAGGAGTTTTATCATCATTATTAAAAGGTATTTTATTAAGAATATAACAAGCAGTAAGAAGTGCCTCACCCCACATATTATAAGGTAATCCCAAAGTGCTTAACATAGAATTTTTCATATCCTTAAGAGTTCTATTTTTTCTTTCAGCTACACAATTAGATTGGGGTGAATAAGGAGGAGTAACTTGATGAATTATTCCATTTTCTTTACAATATTTATCAAGATCACCGGTGTATTCTCCTCCCCTATCGGATCTTAATGTTTGAATGGATTTCTCCAATTGTTTTTTAACTTCCAATTTATAAGAAATAAATTTTGAGAAACTCTCATCTTTACTTGTAAGGAGATAAACATAACAATAACGAGAGTAATCATCAATAAAAGTAACAAAATATTTATTTCCACCACGTGTCACATAACCTTTAAATCACAAAGATCAGAATGTATTAAACTTAAAACAGTTGAACTTCTTTTGACACTTGGAAAAGGTTTTTTAGCATATTTTGATTCAACACATATTTCACATTTAGAGTTGGTAGAAATATCAGATTTTGGTATGTTTTTCAAAAACATTAATTTTTCAATAGATGCCTTATTTACAGGACCAAGTCTAAAATGCCACATATCACAAGAGTCAATCAAATGCACAGAAGAAGTAGATGTTTTATTATTATCATCCACAGTTACATTTAGTTTGAAAAGACCCTCATGAACATAATCTTTCCCCACAAAAGCACCTCCCTTAGTCACAACTACCTTATCACTCTCTAGAACAATTTTAAAACCCTCCTTAACTAAGACAAAATTAGACACCAGATTCATCCTAACCTCAGGGACATACAAAACATCTTTCAAGGTAGGAAGTTTTCCGAAAGTGAACTTTAAAACTACGGTTCCCTTGACCTCAACCTTAGACGAAGAGGAGTTTCCCATGTACAGACGTTCATCCTCACCCACGGCAATGAAAGCACCTCTCGTGCCGCAAATATGTTTGGTGGCGCCAGAATCAAGCCACCAGTCTGTCGTGTTACTCACAATGTTTGCCTCGATCACAATAGTATAAAAGTTACCCTCCTCGGTTACATTTGCTTAAGCCTTCACATCTCGACGCTTCCTAAACTTGAAATCTTTAGCGTAATGACTTGGTTTTCCACATACATAGTATTGACCTGCAGGTTTAGATTTAAACGGAGGTTTAGAATTTTTATTCTTATCGTTATGTTTGAATTTATGGTTGGACCTCGAATTCTGATTTGGTTTATGGTGCCCATGTTTCTTGTTTGAATGGTTAGGCTTGGACAGGTTTTGTTTTTGCTTTCGATTTGATTTTCCCTCTACAAAATTATCCTTAGAACAGTTCAAGGCAGACGCAATTCAGAATATAATTCCTACACATATAATCTCTTTGTTTCCAAATAACTAGTTCTTCAGGTACAGAAGGTCTATCAGATGCAATAACGTCAACGACCTTAAGAGTTGTTAGGTAAAATTGCAGTTTCATTTGCCATCTTAAAATTCTTTCCATCAAACAATTCAGGTTTTTCAGAGTATTTTGCATTAGGATTTTCCATAGCAGGTTGTAGATTAACAACAGAATTTCACCTTTAGATTGTTGAAAATAATATATGCAGTATAAATGAAAAAATCCCAAATTCGAAACAGATAAAATTAGAAGGACTTATCGATCGAGGTTTGTAACTCACTGATATTTATAGCTATCAGCCTCGTGAACATACACCTCCCAGGATTCAACGATAAAATTTACACACCAGCTTTGTGTTAAATCTTTGAACTCTCAGGATACTCCAGTACTTCCAAAAAATAACGAAAAGTAGAAAGTAGCAAAATTATTTTTGTTGTGAAAGTGAGAGAGATTGATTTTTTCTGTGTTCTTTTTCAAAGTCGTAGCCATTATTTTATTAAAAAAATGATAAAAAACGTGGGTAAAGATTTTAGCCAACTAACTCACTAATATCTCCACTAACGGGTACTTTACTTTGAATAGGAGACTAAGTCAAAAATTAAAAACGAATTAATAAAAGGGCAAAAATTCTGAACACTTAAGAAAAATCCAAAACCCCAAAGACCCCAATCAAAGACTACTAATATTTAGTATGCCTATGAGGAATTAAACCCATGGCCTCAAATATCAAACTCCATAAATTTAATCTCATAAACTTATCATTAAGCCACTTATCTTAATTTATTTAATTCATTCAAAATAAATATATATACCAAATATACCCAACACGGATTTTATTCCTTCGTGGTGGATAGAGGTTTGTTATGCTCTTGGTCATTGAAATGCTTGCTGATGAATTGAGGATAAATCTGTCATGTCTGATGTTTTTCCTTATGCATGTGTCTTATCTCCCATTCATCTTCTTGGTTTTGGTGATGATGTGGGACAAATGGTATCTTGAAGTATGGTTATTTTTATGTTGTCTATATTATATAGGGTCTTTGATGACGCTCTGATGGATCTGGCTTCTTCTCTAGAGTCTTGGTTTAATGATTATGATGGTTTTCTTTGGAAATAATGTTTCCGAGTTGATTGTCCATTGATGGTATTATGAAGCTTCTGGATATGGTGAAGGTGCCTGTGTGTTGTTTGGATCTAATTTTTTTCTACATGCATACCTATTTCTCCAAAGTAAGCTTTGATCTGTGTTATTTCCTCTCCATATTCTTATGGCGGTGTGGATGGTGATATGGTTACCTTGTTTACTTGGGTTTTGGTTTTTTGGTGATTCTGAAATTGTAGATGTAAGAGTTTTGGCAAAGTTTTCTTGTGTCTATGGATAGTTTTGATTTTTATAAGGAGGGGGGGAGGTGGTGTTTTGGCTTCAGTTGAATCATTTAGTTTGGGCTTGGATGTTTGATGGGATGGTTGCGTGTGTTTGGTATGGTTTTCCTAGGGTTTACTAAGTCTCAAGTTGAAGATGGAAGAGAGAAATTTTGATTTCTAGAGATGCTTGCGCTGTTTTGTTTGATAGTGTAGAGGTAGACAAGAAAGGTGGGTGGTGGGATTCTATTGGTGGATTTTACAGTGGATGAATGCGTGGTGTTTGATCCTCTATGCGTTGATGCATGTTGGAGATTTCATTTTTTTTAGACTAGGGGTGAAAGCGGTACGGGTTTTTACCTTACCGTACCGTTTTGGTCCCGAAAAAAATGGTTTTGGTTTCATATATTAAAATACCAGAAACCAGTCTTACCGAAACCGAAATTACCGCAAAAAAGTTGGTTGGTTTTGGTTTTAATATTTAAAAAAATGATTTACCGAAATTACCGTAACGAATTTACCGAAACCAGAAAAAATCGTACCAAACTTACCATGCCGTACCGAATTTACCGAAACCAGAAAAAACCGTACCGAAATTACCGTACCGTACCGAATGTACCAAAATTACCGTACCGAATTTATCAAAACCAGAAAAAAGTTGGTTTTGGTTTTGGGTTTAATATTTTAAAAAGTTGGTTGGTTTTGTTTTTGGTTTTTTGGGACTTTTAGTGCTGTTTACCGAAACCAGAAAAAATCAAAATAAGAAACCAGAGAAAATCAGAATTTACCGAAACCAGAAGAAACCAGAAAAAACCAGAATTTACCGAAACCAGAAAAAACCAGAATTTACCGAAAAAACCGAAATACCGTCTGGTTTGGTTTTGGTATTGATTTTGGTGTACCGGGTGGTAAACTGGTACGGTTTGGTTTTACCATCTAGAGTTTGGTTTTGGTATTGGTATTGGTATCTACTATTTACCGACCAAACCGTACCGCTTACACCCCTAGTTTAGACGCGTGTGTGCAGGATAGTGTGTTTGGGCGAGTTAGTGCGTTTTGGTTATAGGTTGTTTCAAGGCCAGGGTTATTTTGTGTCTTGGTCTAGTTGGGTGTTATTTATATTTTGGGTCATCTGTTTGGTCCTTTAGTTTTGTGAGTTTGTCCTTATTGTTTGTATCTTTGGGCTTTTACCCGTGTGTTTAATATATTCACATTTCACAAAAGAAAAAGAAAAAAGGAAAAAAAAAACTTCAAGATCATCAAGACTAGAAGGAGAAAGTCATTAAGCCTGTATGATTTTTTTGTAGTTGGGCCAACTGAGAGAATGTGTTACATGGTTTGATCATATTACAAATGCAGAACGTACTGAATCAATATAGGCCCTGATTTGTTTTCATCAATAACCATGCTTCTATTAGAAAAATAAATCAAATGAAATAAATAATTTTTTCCATCTCATAGTAATAGTTTTGTTTTCTAATTTTATGATGATAAAATAATTAAGTTACACAATAGTCAACAACTTTTAATCTTGGTCATTGAGTGCAAATAAGAATTTTGATATTATTAAAAAATGTTAAGATAAATAGAGCACAGGGATAATTTTAGAGAGAGGAAGAGTTCTCATTAATTGGTATCTAACAAATAGGGGGATCACCCTTTATTTATAGTACAAGTTGATAGAGTCCTAATAGGAGTGGACATCCATTTAAATAGGATAAATACAATATCTATAACACTCCTCCTTGGATGTACACCATATCCACCATTCAATGATTATTACCTCATTAAAATCTTACTAAGAAAAACCCATTGGGTAAAAATCGTAGTAAAGGAAAAAGAGTACAATTTATTGTGATCATTGAGTCGGTGCTGGACGTGCTTAATGCTGTCTCATTAAAACCTTTACTAGAAAATTCTAGTGGGACAAAATCTAGTTAAAGGAAAAGGAATACAAAGCATAAATGTCTCAAATTACATGTTCTTGTATCCTCTCCCTCATAAGATGCTCCCATTGATATGTTCAATTCACTGTTGGTGGATTCGACGCATTCCAATCTCGTACACAAACTTTTGAAATGTCGCATTTGGTAGTGACTTTGTGAAGAGATCATCTAGGTTATCACTTGAACGAACTTGCATGACTTCAATCTCATTTTTCTTCTGAAGCTCATGAGTGAAGACTTTTTTTGGTGAAATGTGTTTGTTTCCGTCACCTTTGATGAATCCTTCTTTAATTTGTGCTATGCATGTTGCATTATCTTCATAGATAGTACTTGTAATATCTGTAATATAAGGCAATTGACAAGAACTACAAATATGTTGAATTAAAGATCTCAGCCATACACATTCATGGCTAGCTTCATGAAGAGCCAAAATTTCAGAGTGGTTAGAAGAAGTAGCTACTAAAGTTTGTTTAGTCGAACGCCAGGAAATAGCAACATTACCACAAAGAAATACATAACCTGTATGAGATCGACCCTTATGAGGATCAGGGAGATATCCAGAATCTGCATAACCAACTAATTCGGAACTATTAGAGTTATAGGAATAAAATAAACCCATGTCAGTGGTTCCACGTAGATATCTTAGGATATGTTTGATACCCGCCCAATGCCTTTTGGTTGGTTCAGAATTATATCTAGCAAGCAGATTCACAGAGAATGAGATATTTGGCCTAGTGCATTATGCTAAGTATAATAATGCACCAATTTCACTTAAATATGGTACTTCTGGACCCAATATTTCCACATCTTTTTCTTTATGACGGTATGGATCTTTCTTTATGTCTAAAGACCGGACAACCATGGGGGTACTTAGTGGGTACGCTTTATCCATATTAAAACGTTTTAATACATTTTTAGTATAATTAGACTGATGGACTAAAATTCCACTAGAAATTTTCTCGATCTGCAGGCCGAGACAAAATTTAGTTTTCCCAAGGTCTTTCATCTCAAATTCCTTTTTCAAATAGTTAGCAATTATTTTGAGCTTTTATGGAGTCTCGATTAAATTTATGTCATCCACGTAGACTTCTACTATTACATATCCTTTTGAGGATTTCTTTATAAATACACAAGGGCAAATTGGATTGGTTTCATACCCTTCCTTAGACAAGTATTCACTAAGACGATTGTACTACATTCTTCCGGATTGCTTTAAACCGTGCAATGAACGTCTTAGTCGAATTGAATGCATACTCCTTTGCTTTGCTTCAGGCAAAGGAAATCCTTCAGAGATTTTCATGTATATTTTTGTGTCTAAGTCCCCGTATAAATAAGCGGTCACAACATTCATGAGTCTCATATCAAGATTTTCAGAAACCGCTAAGTTAATCTGATATCTGAAAGTTATACTATCCATAATATGGGAGTATGTTTCCTCAAAATCAATCCCAGGTTTCTGCGAGAAACCTTGTGACACAAGTCGTGCCTTATATTGAGTGATTTCATTCTTCTCATTTCTTTTTCTTACAAAAACCCACCGATAACCTACCGGGTTAAAACCTTTTGGGGTTTGTACTATAGGTCCAAATACACGAAGTTTATTTAGAGACTCGAGTTCTTCCTTGATGGCAATTTCCCATTTTGGCCAATCTACTCTTTGTCGACATTCATTTAGACTAAGTGGACCATTACCATTGTCACTGCCCTTTGAAATTCTTGTAGCTACTGCATATGAAAAAACGTCATGAATGACAGTTTCTTTTTGACCCCACATTTATCCCGAATATGTATAAAATATAGAGATCTCGTTATTATTATCAGGTACTTCTGCCTCTTAAAGGGCTTGTATAGTCACTTCAGTGACTTGTGTGTTTTCAAAAATAATAACGTCTTCAGGAGTTTCAGAGAAAGTGAATATTTTATTCATAACCTCTTTGGGAGGATGATTAGGGCATGATTTTTTATTTGATCTCCGCTTCCAGGGAGCAGAGTCTTTCGATCCTATAGGGCTTCCACGCTTCTGGCGTGCAACAGATTCATTTGCTGTTGATGTCAATGCTTGTCCCACTGGTACAGCAATTCATATAGGCACATTTGTTGTGGGTGCATGATACTTGGTTACTTTTGTAGCATCATTGAGAGTGCACTTTTGTTCAAACAAAGAAATTATTTAATTAAACACAATTTTTCAATTAAATTCTAAAACATGCATCTAGGTGTGATTGAAGACAATATAATCATGTAATAACATTCAATCACAAACAAACACACAAATGAAAAAAAAATCTCCCAAAAGGGCAAAACCTTTTATTTTCACTATAATTTATAAAGAACGGTTTACACGAATTATACTGAAAATAAGAGTGACATATGAAATACCCTTAGGTGTCGGTTTCGATGTCGTCAGCTGGAATTTCTCGTAAGAACTCCAGATGGCCAGCAATGGAAAAAAGCCAGCTTCTCCACAAGTTACTCGATATGAGTAAAAACAATCCTTGGAAGGTTTAAAGATTCACACACAAATTTAGGAATGGTTTGTGAATAAAAAGGGTATGAAACCTTAAAAACTTGAAGTCTATTTTCTAGCTGTAAATCGTAGAAATGTGTACGAAAAAGACTTGGAAAACGTGCTGAATGGGCACAGATATTTATACAAAAATCGAGGCGGCGGCGGTGCTCGAACGAGATCGCGCGACATGCTCATGTCGCTTAAACGATAGAGCGATGTCGTTCGAACAAGCTCGACGACCAAAAAAGTCCGCTTCTACACTTAGAAAAATTTCTGCTTTTGTGTTAAAAATAAATCAGACTTTGAAAAATATTTTCTAAAAATTTCCCAAATATTTATGTAAATATTAAAAACTCCAATAAACCATTTTACCAAAAACGCAAAGTGGAGTAGTGGGAACGGTTGAGCAGCATGTCGCATGTATCATGATGCACGTGTGAAGATAGTGGATGCATGGATTCGGATCAAGGACACCGTGGATGATTGTGTTGATGTGCCGAATGTAGCGGTATCAGACATACATACTATGATCTAGGACAACTAGAAAATTCCTAGATTCTACCCCGAATATTTATAAAATTATGTCCTTATAATCATTGAATGCGTCGGGTAATTAATTTGCAATTTCCTGAAGATGCAATATCCTTTTCACTTCATGCTCACATTGAGCAGTACGGGGTTCTAAATGAGACAAAGTGGAAGTGTTCCATGTTAACTCTCGTCGTTCTTCAGGAATGGACCATACTTCTGGTACGTTCTTTGCTCCCCCTAACGGCAGGAAGAGTGTATCATCAAAATGATAATCCGCAAATCTAGCGGTAAATGTATCACCTGTCAGTGGCTCAATATAACGAATAATTGATGGCAAATCATAACCAACATATATTCCGAAATAACGTTGGGACCCATTTTGGTATGTTGGGGTGGGGGGATGGGTACATGCACTGCACAACCAAATTTACGCAAGTGTAATATATTTGGTTGACATCCAGACACAAGTTGAATAGGTGAAAATGGGTGATAAGCAGTGGGTATAAGCTTAATTAACTTAGAAGCATGAAGGATAGCATGTCCCTAAGAAGAAACTGGGAGTTTGGATTGCATAAGTAAAGGTCGCGCAATAAGTTGCAAACATTTAATTAAAGATTCGACTAAACCATTTTGAGTGTGGATATGGGGGACTGGGTGCTCTACATCAATTCCTTGTCATAAACAATAGTCATCAAAAACTTGAGAAGTAAATTCTCCCGCATGGTCTAAACGGATGGATTTAATGTATTGATCGTAAAATGTTCTCTAAGTTTTAAGACTTGAGCAAGTAATTTTGTAAAGGCCAAATTACGAGTAGATAACAAACAAACATGTGACCAACGAGTGGATGCATCAATTAAAACTATAAAATATTTAAAAGGTCAACTAAAAGGGTGGATGGCCCCACAAATATCCCCTTGAATTCTTTGTAAAAAGTATGGTGACTTAAAAGAAATTTTGAGAAAAGATGGCTTAGTGATTAATTTACCTTGAGAACAAGGGGTGCAAAAATGATCATCGGGTAAGGTAAGTTGTTAATTTGTTAACGAGTGCCCGTATGAGTTGTTTATGATGAGACGCAACATGTTTGATCCAGGGTGACTCAATTGGTCATGCCATAATATTAAATTTTAAGGATCATTGAGCTTTCGGCTCGTAATAGTATGTGATTCTACAACATTAATTGTTATATGGTATAACCCCATAGATAATGCAGGCAATTTCTCTAGTGTAAGATTCTGGCTTCCAACACTAGAAGTAATGCAAAGGAACTCCTTATTACCTTCATTACATGTTTCAATATGATACCCGTTCACTCTTATGTCCTTAAAACTCAATAAATTTCTTCTGGAATTTCTTGAGTATATAGCATTATTTATGAATAAGTGGGTACCATTAGGCAACACCACGTGGGCACTTTGGAGCCTTCAATGATCTTAGCAGGACCAGCTATGGTAGAAACATTCGTTGTATTATATACTAAGTCTGAGAAAAAATTCTGATTTTTCAAAATGGTGTGGGTTGTCCAACACTCTACCAGACAAGTATCATCGCTTGCGCTTACTTTCAGATCCATACCTTTAACATAATTAAATATAAGTTGAAATTTAATCCACCAATCATATAAGCATACAAAAAATGATCAAAACCATTCCATTAACTAATAAATGCTCAAATAAAGTTATTAAATAAAGTTGTCTAAGCTCAAATGATAAACTTCTAATGTCTCAATATAAAAGATGAAGCAGATAAATAAATAAATAAAGCATAATCAATTAGGACTTCGGGACTATCTGAGGTGGTTCTCCAAGCATGTTATCAAATGTCTCATAATCAATAGCATCTCCATCCTCATCTTCGAAAAAATCATTGAAATTGAGATAAGTATCGTCAAGTTTCCAAGGTCTTTAGGACCTTCCACAATGTTTGTCTCCACTTTCTTTTTCGAGGCTTGATATTTTTTCATAAATTTCTTGGACGAACGACAGGTTCATGTCCAATGCCCACTGCGGCCACAACTATGGAAAATATCATTTGGATTCTATGGATTTGACTTCTGATTCCCTTTATTGTTGTGATTATTACACTTCTGGTAGTTCTTGAATTTTATATTTTGTCTAGGTCCTTGATTATGGTAGCCACCTCTTCTGGAGTTGCCACGACACCGCCGTATATTTCCTCGGCCTCTTTCATTATTCTGAACAAAGTTAACATTCACTTCAGGGAGTGGTACAGATTCAGTGGGTCTAGATGTATGATTCTTCATCAGTAAGTCATTGTTCTGCTCAGCAACTAGGAGACATGAGATTGGTTCTGAGTACCTTTTAAACCCTCGCTCTCGATATTGCTGCTGTAGGAGCATATTCGATGCATGAAAAGTTGAGAATGTTTTCTCCAGCATATCTGCATCCTCTACCTTTTCTCCGCAAAGCTTTAGCTTGGAGGTGATCTTGAACATAGCCGAATTGTATTCAGACACAGTCTTGAAATCTCAAGTTCAGCCATTCATGGCGTGCACATGAAAGTATGACCGATTTTTAGTGGTCATAGCGTTCCTTCAGGGAGTTCCATAAATAAAGAGGATCTTTCACAGTTAGGTACTCACTTTTCAAAACATTGTGTATATGATGCCTAAGGAATATCAGGGGCTTACCTTTGTCCTACCGGGATATGGTATTTTCAATTGTTATTGCATCACAAAGATTTCAAGCTTGGAGGTGGAGTTCAGCGTCTTGAGACCAATTAAGATAATTCACACAAAAAATTTCAAGTGCTTCAAATTGGAATTTAGAAATATTGACATTTTTAAGCTGTTCAATAAATAAATTATAATCAGAAATATGTAATGCATAATAAAGAACAATTAATAACTCAATATTGATTGGAATATCATGTGTGTGATTAGGACTTTAAGCCCTTGATTTAATAATTAGAACTTCAAGTCCGTGCTATTTATTTATTGGAACTTTAGATTAATACATTAAATAATTGAACTTTGCGGGCCAATTTTATTGAGTATAAAAACTTTACTTACCCTATTATGTCAAAACCTCAGGTTTGATTAGATTTAATATATATATATATATACACACACACTAGGGTATGCCCGTGCCTGAAGTCACGTCGATAATTTTGAAAAATATATAATCGTGTATAATGTAAATAATAAATGTTATATATATTATAAGCGTAAATTTTCAAAGTATTGAATCGTGTAAATTTAAGTCGTAAAGTTATTTTACAACAAAAATGTATTAATAATTTAGAAGATTGAGGAAGAGTTTCCTTTGTTTATAAGACTATTCACCCATGTTTAAGAAAAAAAATACTCCAATTATAACAATGGTAATAGTCCACTTGGACCCTAGTACAATATCGTCAATTTAACTAAATTGTCGAAATACAACCAATACATAAATCAATAAATAAAATGCAGGCAATGTTCCCTTTTTCTATAGCAATATCCACCATGTTTGAGAAATAAACATACTCGAACATTACTAATACATCAATAATCAATTAACTCAATTCGTGAAAAAATACCAATACATCAATTCAGCCTTTTTTGGTGTCAATACATACTAAAAACAATAATTTAGTTGAATAGGCACATGAATTTGGAAGGCATATATAAAATTATGAATAAAGCCTACTCATTTACATCAGCCACCTTTACTTGCATGGCTGATCACCATATACAATTCATACCCCAATCAAAGCCACCAAACATTGTTCATATCCGAACGTAGTGGCCTAGAATCGATATTGTAGCCACTCGCTAAATTATAGAAAGTATTCCCCAAAACTCATAAATTGTAGTCGGCTCCTGAAAATCAGCAACGCTAGTTAGTTTTCAAAAGGTTTGACATACAAAATATTTAGCCTTCTTTGGTGTCAATATATACCTAAAATTCAGGCTTGTTTGTTCCACATGTTCCCTTGTAGAATTATATCGCCAGCTACATATATACCTAAACATTAACACATGTGGAAGGTGAGATAAAGGAACAGAGGATAAATGCAAAGAATATACAACAATAACATAAATATGTACCAAAAATTAAAGTAAATCTTGCAAAACTATCACAACATAAATGTAAACATACAAATTCAACATGATTGTTTGAAAAAATCCCTCTCCTCGTCTTCTTAATTGTATAGTCGTAGCTCACTTATTTGCACAAAAAAGAGTTAAAACAATGAATTCATATACTGAACTAAGTGATGTAGTTAGCCCAAAGAACATAGATCTCATTTTCCCGTGCTAGATTGGGGGTCTTGTATCCCGTAATGATCATTGTGACCATTTGCAATAAAAAAATGTTATCATTTTAATTCTATATGATTTGCTGGACTAAAGAGAAAATGTATAAATGGGTGTACCTCAACGTTTATGAAGAGAGATCGTGACGCGGATTTCAACCGTATCCGGCAAGATATGACTGACAAACAAAGAGGTCTTGAAATGAAAAGTTATTTTGGGGGTCATAAACTCAAATCAAAATTTCTTCTGCCAAAAATTTAAATTTTGAAAATAAAAAACAACAAAAATTATTGATATAGAAAAATAAGCTTAGGGATATTAAAACATAAATAAAATAGATCAAAAATTTCATGCCAAAAAAAAATTACATCCATAACACATCAAAACAAATACTCAAGATAACATTTGAAGTCACTTGGGCCATTCGTGAAATACCTTGCTCACCTCCATTGTTGTTGGGACAAAATACCAACTAATGCAACCATAAATGCATATCAACAAAAATAGAAAAATAGAACCAACCATATAAACAATATGTTGCCTTTCCTCTAATTTTCTTAGATCATCCAACATATCAACATGCCCACAATCACTGAATTTGAGCAATTACAGCAAAACTCCTTCAGTTTCGATTCCTTCACGATTCCTGTATTTTTTTATTCCTCCAATTGCTCCTCTCTTCATTTAGTAAATCAATATAGAGTTTTTTTTATTACAGTCAGTGCAATCTCTTGGCCCTCCTGTAATTGCTTAGTTTTGAAGGAATCACCTACACTGAATTAAGAGAGGAGTTTGTTTGCTGAAGGAATCAAAACTGAACTGAGAGAGTTCGGTTTTGATTCCTGTAATTACTCAAACCAAACACTAAACTGAGCAATTATAGCATAATGGTGAATTTGATTCCTTCAGCAAACAAACTCAGAGTTCGGTTTTGATTCCTGTAATTGCTCAAACCAAACACTGAACTGAGCAATTATAGCATAATGGTGAATTTGAAAGCAAAAAATATAGCATAATGGTGAAGGAATCAAACACCAAAATCGGTTTAGTGTAGGTAATTGCTCAATTAAGGAGATTGATCAATTACAGGAGGTTAATTCCTTGAATCAAAATTTTGGACTCAATCTTGTAACAACGATTTTGAACTGTTACATTGATACCCCTTGTAACATGAATAGCATGACTATCTCCGTTTGGGTGATGAGGACACAGAAGTGTCAAGAGACCACAGTTGACTGTAAGTAACCACTTCTTGATTCCCATAGTCAATGTAAAACACCTCAAACTTTCCATCTAAGATAAGTCTTAGATAAGTCACTACTAATGAAGAATAAACTCAGTTAAGTCACTACATAGAGGATTTTTATATAAATATTATCTAAGATAAGTCGGTCAGTCTAAATTTTAGATTGATAAGAGAGGTTCATGTAACAATTTTAATAAGACTTGGAAGAGAACAAATCCTATATCGAAAACTTAAAATCAAATATATAAATTTCATAAGTTGCAGCATATACCTGCTCTATTACATAAGCTGCAGTATGCCTGCTAAAGCTTGGTGGACATGCCTCTGCTACATGAGCTTCCCCCCACACAAATTTATCATCATACCTACTACTACTATGGCTCGATCTATTACACTTGGACTGACTGTGGACCTGCCTCTGTCTTTCTATGCTCGTTTATTACTTTGAAGATTCACACCGTGGACTGTGGACCTAGACAGGTAAATGATGGTTTTGAAAAAAGTTGTTATAGTTCTCGTTCGGCTGTGGGCACTCCTCAATAATCTGAAAACTTCATTGACAGCACATGCCAATATTGGAGGTTCGTTGTTTTGTAGAAGCATTATGGACACCTGATAAATTCATCAAATAGTCATTAGACAAATTATTCAAAATATGCTCAAACAAATTATCTATCATAACTTAGTGTATCAGAGGTATAATATTTAAGTATACCTCTGTTTAGATAACAAATTGACTAATATTAAGTAAGAGATGATTAAAAGATATACTAATAAAATATCCACACCAAAATCACTTAATACTTTATACTGATAGGTATAAATTAAAAGCTTTTACCTCCTGGCCTTGTACAACCTTTACCTATACAGCTATACCAGCTCAAGCTTGGCAGCAAGTGAGCATGGACTTCACACTCACTTCATAGCTTGTAAACACCCTTTCTCTGCAGCAGAGATTGCCCATTAGGGGGGAAATACCTTTATCATCATCTCTATTATTTTGCAATTGTTGTTATAAGTCAATAAGTTATAACATTAATTCAATAAGAAATGTGTATAAGGTTGAAATTGATACATTCATTTGGTAAAGATATAGCATTTAAAATGTGAAGAAAATAGTGGAGAGTGATGGACCTTGAGAGAAAATTCCCAACGCAAGGTGGGGATTCATTTGTGAAGGGATTCGAGGACAGTTTTGGGAAAAATGCTTCTTGGAGCCTCTCTTCTTCTCAATGACAGCCTGAGTGGCTTTCTGTGACCATATCTTCTTCTTCACTTTCTCTTTCCTCTCTTTATCTTCTCTTTCCTTCACCCCTGCCAACGGAGATGGTTTGTTGCCTATTTGTTAATATTAGTATTAGTGTTAAGTCTTTTTACATTTCCTATCTTACTTAATATTAGTCCACTTGTTATGTAAACAAAGGTATACTTAAGTATAATGTGTTATTATTAAGTGATTTCTTCCATACTAAATATTAAGGAAGTTGGGAAACGTAAAAATATGATGAAAAAAATGATGAAACTTATTGTTATTCATAGCTTACATTTTTTATACCTATCAGAGACCTGCATTATCAAAAATTCATAAAGATCAATTATTAGGTTGAACATAAATAGATATCAAGGCAAAGAATGGTGTAAATATGGTGGAAAATGGTTGTTTGTAAGTAGTATATTCCCATTTGCTTCAAATGCTGAGGCAACATCACACAAAGATTAAAAAATGTAATATCAAATTCATTGTTTTAAGGAATCAATCATGCTCAAGGGAGAAAACTGATATGAAATCGAGATTAAACTTATGGGCAATCTAGACTATCCTCTTCGGGTTCACTGCCCTTACGTTATTGGGCAATCTGGACCTCTTTCCAGTAACAGGGGACTATGAGCCACATGTCCTCTTCTTGGTACAGTGATTAACCAACTCTCCACCTGGGGTTTTGGCGAATCGGTGTTGGTTGGATTTGGTAGCATGGCTATGGCGTCTGCGGTATACTATACCTACAATAATAGATACTGAAAAATACCGAAGAGAACTGAAATATGCAAGTGTGAGTAAACCAAATTTTATATACAACTGAGAATTAAAATATGCAATTCTGAGCAAACCAAATTGTATTCTTTCAAAAATCTAAACATGAAAGAAAACTGTAACTGTTTGTAATCATAACAATCAAAATGTGAGGCATCATAATGTATATATGCATCATAATGTGTAACTGTAACTCCAGTAATTATGTAACTGTAACTCCAGCACAATGGGGTTTAATTTCAGCATAATGTGTAACTGTAAGTCCAGTAACTGTTTGTATCATCCCCTACGTGTAATGTATATATGCAGTCATCAAATTCAATATAGCTTCAATGCCTACGAAAAATTTGTAAGTGAAAACGGATTGTAACAAAAATAACCAAATAATTAAAATGAGACTTGCCAAGCATTCTCCCCACTCTAATCTCGCCTTAGATTAAAAAAAACTGAGAAACTCACCTGAAAGTAACCCACACAATACGCAATGTAAATTTTGTGTCGAAAAGTAGTAATGGAAGTAAATACATCAAAACAAAAGCATGACATAATGTATTTTACACATAATGTACTGACATCATAGAGAAGAGAAAAGACGGGGCATAGAGATATACCGAGCATGAGATACGTCTTAGCTAACATCTGGTGCCAATGCGCCAGTTCGTCTAAATCACATTAAAATGTTTTAGTTTATCAGTTTTGGTACAAATATAACATGAACAACCAATCATCAAATAGTAAGAATCTCCATATTAGTGGCATTCCCGTGTCAACTGTGGTACTATTTATACTATGGTACTATTTATACCTTTAATGAATATAAATATATCTTAAGCATCTCAACAGAACACAATGTTATGAGTACATACCCAACTAAATGTCAAATTTTTTTTATCCCGGATGCCAAACTTTTAAATAGATCCTAATAGTAAGGTATGACATTGAAACATATGTTTTATTCACACACAATTAAAGAATAAACACAAATATGCTTGAGTAGTGCGTCTGACTCAACGATAGAAATGCCACCATATGTAGAAGAGACCTCAATTGATGTACCAAAAATTATTTGGCATACCAATTCTTGCCTCACATGTAGTGTGAATGCCATTAACCAATGGTAGCTCTACAAAAACAAAACATGTATCAATTTCACATATACTTTGGGTGCATACACAAAATTATATACAGTGTCTATGAACAAACATATACAATCTCAGATGACCAATTCCATTATAGAATATATAACATAACCAATCAATGTCACATAGCACTATAAATTTCAATTTAATTTCTATACATCTTTAGAATTGAGCATTTGAGGTCTATTGTTTCGGAAATAATTCGAAATCATACATATATTGTCTATTGAAATCAAATTTCTTAAACAATCCAAATATTCTTAATTGGTCACCTTTTTTCTCTTCAAGGGTTGTTAATTTTTTACCATATTGCTCCTCGACGCAATTAAAGATGTTTATAAAGGACATCTATCTAAGTTTACTATTTTATTACAACGTGGACTTATAACATCCCTGGAATATTTGATTCCAGGGATCTTTATTTCAATCAAGATATATATATAAATGAATACATTCAAGGGAAATCTATAAGAGGATACTTGACATCATAAATAATAAGAAAATGTGAGAACCAAAACAAACTTAGATATGAACATCTTGACCATTTAAATCAAATAGGTAGTGTACAAAGTTAAAGTAAAAGACACAAAAAAAACTTATTTTAGATCATATAGATTTCAGAATAATAGTTCCTACTATCTTTACTCAAGTCCATTAAATTTTATTCCCCGGATTTTTACAAATGGATATCAAGAACGAAATTAAGAATATCACCACAAATGAACACAAAATACTACTGGATAGATCACTTTACCAACATTAATTGTTTTAGGGGGATGCAAAAAAAATGACAACCCAATGAACTGACCTAAACCGTCCCTAAACTACAGTTTTAAGTGCCACAAATGACAACGCAATGAATACAAAATCCCAATGCCTTCGATTATGGTTTATAGTGTAATACCAACAACACATGTAGTGAAAATAGAAAAATCACAAGTTTTATAAAATAAGTGCATTTTAAAAAAAAACTCGAACATATAGTAATCCTCAAACCCGTATCAGTATTATAATTTTTTAAATAAACCAAATGGAACTTTAAATGGATGAACCCCGGAATTAAAACCAAAAACAAAAGAAAATCTTAAATGAGCATGAAACATTAGTCCCCAACATTAAACCTAAAATGATTTTAACAACTATGATATTTACAAAAATGAAATAACAACATAACAATGTGACGCACAAATGGAGATGGCACACATAATGCCATGTGACATTGCATATATTGAACTATAACTTGTGATGTTCTTGGTTGTTTAAATATTGTCAATCAACATTACTCATGTTGAAAAATAGTTAGTTTCAAGCTCAAACTACCATAAGAACTGGTATAAACTAAATCACCTTTTACACAACTAAATAAATCAAACATGAAAAGGGTCTGATATTACTCTAAACATTGGAATAACATGAAGATTTTCTCAGCAGCCTCGCAACATCACTTTAGAAAAATGGACTCACATTGGCACATAAGTATTTACCAATAGATATTAAGGTAGCCTCATTTGTTGAGGGACAAAGAGCCAAGATGATCACCAACATCAGAACCTGAAGTAGCGAAGTGATGTGCAGTACACCCTATCACGCATTCAGAAAGCTATAACTGGAAGAATCGCATATGAAAAGTTTTAAAACAAAGCGAGTGTGAGGAAGTTAAATAACAAAAATTGAAAAATAGTTCGTATTTGTAGCATCTAAAAGATGGATTTACCTTGCAGGATCTATTGATCCGAGATAAATAGAGAGTTGTTTGTAATAGGAAGGGGAGAGAGATAAACCGTTAATCATGGAAAATCACAAATAAAACAAATCCATATCTATATCTTTAACCCTATAGTGAACTCAATTATGTGAGGGTAGTTCCGATAATAGCATAAGTGCTGAGTTCAATCCATGAGAAAAATAACAGTCCTTAGAAACCATCATAAGTTCAATCCAAGGTCTGCCCAACTTAACAGTCAGCAGTGCTCGGAGACAGGGTCTGCCCAACTTACGTTCCCATTTCCAGAAATCCAAAAACTCAAAAAATGAAAAAAATTACTTGTTTAAATAATACACAAAAGGCTAATGAGTCAGTGAATTCATAAAACAAAAGCCCTGATATATGATATATTAAATTAGTGAATTCATAAAATAACAAACTTGAATCGAAACAAATGACACATTATGTATCTTAGCTACAACATTGGTGAAAACTAAAATGGATACTAGCAAAAAAATCAGTGTGGTGTCATAAATAGACTAAAAAGACTCTATTGCACTGCTTGAGCAGAGTGGGTAAAAAAGATCAACAATTATCCGACACAAATTGCTCGAGTTGATGTAAAATCATACAATTGATGGAGTTTAATAATAAAGATTGATGGAGTTGATGTAAAATCATACGATTTAAGAGATCTTAGAACACAAATTGCAAACACAAAAACACAATACATCGTGTCTATCCTAAACACGACACAAAAACACAAATTATCACCCTTATATAATGCGTACTCGTAAACTACACTATAACCGATGAAAATTCACACCCAACATAATACAACCATTATACACACAATATTATATGGACACCCACACACACATTAACCTAGCACACCCACACATACCCACCCAATATTATAGATACATATATACAAACACAAACCTTCATCTTAATAGTTGATTGTTTTACTTTCTACATTCTTTTTTAAAGAAATGTGTCTTCAGCCTTTTTACTCTGTTTTCAATGGCTTGTCACTATACTTGAGCAGGAGAATGTCTTCATGGATTTTTTACTGTCTTCATAGGTTTGTCACTAAGAAACTATTTCCCATCCACCCACACATATTAGATGACTTTCAACTTTCAATGTAAAATGGGTATTTTACATGTTATTGCACAAACTCCATACCTTTCCAATCCCCAATTTTGACAACTAAAAATTAAGTCCCATCTTCAAGGTTAAAACGTGACCCATCAAAACATGCTTCATCACTTACTGGACCATTAGATTGACAATATTCTCTACCGTTAAACCAAAATCAAACATTAACCGTGAAGAAAAGTACCTTAACTTTAAAAATATCCTAATTAAAATTATCAGAAAGAATTTCAACTAAATCACAAATAGAAAAAAAATTCCAAAAAATCGGAATTAAAATTATCAGATTTGGGGTCCTCTTTAGCATGAAGAAAAGGCAAAAAAAAGTTTAATAAAGTTAGATCTGCTATTAACCTTCAGTGATGCAAGTTAAATGTATGTCATCAAAGTCAATGCGAATAAACTATTATTTATGAGCGAAAGCGGTGTTGAAATGTTTGACAAATTTCCCACCCCGCACTCGACTGCATAAGTCCTATGATAATACAGATAAACATACACATTAAAAGCAATAAAAAGCAAAGATATACCATACAATCCCATTTAGGTTAAACATTAAACCAATTAGAAACACAAAATGAAACGAATCAAAACCAATTCCATAAAATGGCTAGCAACATGGAGCTAATGGAGTTCATTCCATAAAAACTGCTAAGCTTGTTACCTATTGAGATAACAATTAAGAAAACTACATTAATACATTATCAAAATCTACATTGGTGACCAAATAAAACACGTAATATATTATCAAATTCTAAAAGAAAGATCAGAAAAAGAGTACTAATTATATCATGGAAATGGGGAGATATACCAGTAGGAAGGAGAGCTATATCATTTCATCATCAATGTCTCAATCTCCGATCAGCAGCGTTCATCACTTTGTCAATGCCATATCATTTCATCATGAAAAAATGATATGAACACGACTTAAAAAGACATGTTGTCAATGCTACAATAAAAACAATACACAATAAAAACTACTAATGAATGGGCATACATTCTTTACATAACACCCAAAATCAAATCTAATGAAAAATCACTTTGAATCAATAAACCGATTAGAATACATTCAAAATAGCTAAGCCCAAACTAACACGTGCATAACATGTCTTGAAGTCACAATGCTAAACCCAAGCTAAAGTTGGTGTATAACATGCTCAATCACATATTATACGAAGTATATTAAAAATCCCAGCTTGAAAATTATTAAAAATCCCAGAAATGCAACCAAATATATGTATGCCAAATATATTAAAACTCCCAGAAATCCCAGAAACGCAACCAAATATATTTTACCAAATACATTAGAACTCCTAGCCAAGTGAAAATATATTAAAACTTCTAGAAATTTGGCCAAACGTAAATGTAAATCCAAATCTGCCCAGCAAATATACTTACGAAACCCATTGATAAACCCATAAAACGTGATAAATGATGAACCCATTGATATATTCAATAACACAAATGTGAACATTGTATATAGATATGTGAGCCCAATGATATATTTAAACTCCCCAGAAATTTGGCCCAATGCAAATGTAAATACCAAACCCATTGATAAATGATGAATACGAAACATAAATAGGAAACCCAATGATAAATGATGAATATGAAACCCATGAATAAACCCATAATCACATGATAAATGATGAATACGAAACCCTAGAAAATGCTCGGCAAGTATAAAACTTAAATCTATATAAAAGGATTGTAAAACAGAAATTTGTTGTACTACAATATAGAAAGTCATAGTGCAGAGAAAAATAAAAGATCAAAACCTGCAAACCCAAATATGAGAGATGTGTAAACCCAAGAATATCAAATTGCTATGTATTGAACATCAAAAATGCAAACAGATCAAATAAGTACCTGCAAAACAAAAATAAAAGGTGAAATCCTGATAGAGCATACATGTATATGAAAAACAAACCCTTATGTAAGGACATTTTTGTCCATTATCAATTTGTATGTCGTACGTCGTTACACCGTTGAAGAAACTCAAGATCACATCTACATCAACGAATCCGAATATCAAAGTGTCTTCAACATCATAGCCTCTGCAAGAATGAACTTGGTAAAATTTTGTATTTATGTTCCTTAAAGTTCATATTTAGTATTGGGAAATTTTTATAAAATGTTTTTTATAAAAATAAGAAGTAAATTTTTTCAAGCAAAATGAGGCATTTATTTTTCTGGGAAAACCGGACCGGTCCGCCTCCCTACCGGACCGATCCGCCCTCTACCCGGACCGATCCATCTTGCTCGAGGTCCAGTAGACCCCGGATCGAATGCGAACCGATGGAGACATATTTTAAAAGAACCGATCCGAGGTCGGACCGATCGGCCTCCTAGCCGGACCGGTCCGCCTGGGATAAACTTGAGCAGTTCCGTCAGTTTTTTATCCACCATCTTATATTTTCTATATATATAACTATTCCGATGGTGTATTTCTTCAAGTCTTTGAGAAAACGTTTTTAAGAGATAAAACACAACAAGACTTCAATTTTTGATGTGCCAAACATCTTTTTGATTCACACACAAAAATCCCAATTACTTTTGTGAATCTTTTGGAACCCTAGAACACAAACTTTGCTATTGTTCATCTTTGTGGAGAGATCTTTGTAACCGAGGGTTGCGTGTCATTGCCGAGGGAGTCTCTACAAAGTTTTATGGCTGCGTGTCATTGAGGAGAGCTGCGGTTCTACCTTTGTTGTTTGGGCTGCGAGTCCTTGGAGGGTGCTGCGTGTATTCTCTTGTTGAGTTGAAGACTGCGTGTCTTTGTGGGTTGGCTACGCGTTAATCCATTGCAGATTTCTCTATGTAATTGTAAGTTGCGGCTTGTATATTCATAGTGAAATAAAGGTTTTACCCGAAAGGGGTTTTTTCCTGAAATCTGAGTCGCAGCATATTTTTTGTGTCACATGCTTTATTTATGGTTTGACACACACACGCACTTTAGATGCATGATTAGGGGATGAAATTAAATAAGTGTGCTATATTAGAAAGTTGTGAAGTTAATCAATTATCACACGTAATTCTTGGCTTTTCACCTTAAATCATTACAAAACCCTAAATTACAACAACCTTAAATCCATTACAAAACCCTAAATTACGAAAAGAAAAAATCTTAAAATGACAAACACGAACCCTTAAAATCGTAAACCTAAAATCGATTAAACCTAAAATCGAAACCATAGAACCCTAAAATCGAAACTATTTAAAACTAATCTTAGAGAATAGGCAAGGAGAGAGGTGCGGTGCAGCGAGGAGAGAAGTGCGGCGGTTAGGTTGAGGTAGGGGGAGTAGATTTTGTGTGGGTGTAGATGAGGGAATGGGAGAAATTGATAGAATCAGAGATAGTGGTTGTGCTTGTCAAATGAGGGTCGGGGAGAGAGAGTGGGGGCTTTGGTAATCGGTATTTGGCAGCAAGGGTTAATTTCAAATTTTGATCGTGTATTTTAATTTTGGGTAGGGGGAGCAAAGGAAATGAAGGGTTAAAAAGGAGGGGAAAACTAAATACTTAAGGGGCAAAAATGGTAAGAGGTGTATTTTAATCTCAACCCTTGGATTCTTGCCTTGTTGGCTTTGATCTGAACCGTGAAGTTTCTCCCCATCTTATGAATAGTGAAAACACCATTGTAACTTATATATATATATATATATATATATATATATATATATATATATATATATATATATATTTGAAACTCCAGGTCCAAATTATAAATTATTTGGGGAAATATAGTGACCCTAACTCTATGATAGAAATAATCAAAACTTCGGGGGGGTTTGATTTAGGGTATATATTATTTGGAACTTTAGGTCTAAATTATAAATAACGATTCAAGTTCAAAATTTAAAGGTAATTGAGAACTTTAGGCCCAATTACTGGAAACTTCAAGTCCCAAAAATCAAAACTTGAGGTTTGATTATCATATCCAAAAAAAAAAATTGAACACCAATTGCGAACTGCAGGCCGCAAAAAAAATTAATTAGGGATTGGGAACTTTAAGACAAAAAAATATGAATTATTAGAGAACTTAGGGTCTCAAACCTTAAATAAAATTTTAATCAAATCATACTCGATCAATCTTTAAAAATAAAAAAATAGTAACTAAACACATAGATCTAATAATTACAAGAGAAAGAAATTTTAATAATTATTTAAATTTGCATGAAGCAATAATATAAGACAAGTGATATATATATATATATTACATGTGTAAGTGCTCATAGAAGAAGGTATGCATGAATGATATATTAAAGAATTCTATAAATCTTTCAAAATCATAGTAAACTAACATGATTCGTGTACAGGTAATAATAAGGAAATGGAAGCATTGTATAAAAAATATATATGGCTGGTATAAAGAAATCATAACTGCTCAGAGGAGTTACCATATGTATAAAGGGAGAAGTAGTCCAAACCTTAATCACTTTTGCGTCCCTATTTCGGCTAGAAATTTTACACTGAAAACGATGAACATAAGCTTTTACATGCTGATAACATGTTAAGATAAATAGGGCACAGAGAGAATTTTAGAGAGAGGAATATTTCTCATTAATTGGTATCTAACAAATGGGGCGATCATCCCTTATTTATAGTACAAGTTAGTAGAGTCCTAATAGGAGTGGACATCCACTTAAATAGGATAAATACGATATTTATAACAAAAAATATTTTTTTCAAAATTCAATCTAGTTACAAATTATTTGTTGTGTCCCAAAGCTTAATTATCTATTCCATGAAAAATTAGTGAAATAGATGACAATACATTTTCCCCTCTCCTTGTTATGAAAGAAATATCTTCTAATAAAGACATTATTTTACACTATGTTTTGGTTTTGACTTTATTTTAGAACAAAAATAATAAAATGTCTTAGTGTTTTATTTACATTATTTTTTTAGTTGTAAATGTAATACCATTGAAGACAAAGATAAAGCACTGCAATAGATATCTATGGAACCAAAAATGTTCAAACATTCATGCTATCGGAGATTTGGTATTATTTAAGCTTTTTGTAATTTCCAAACAAGTTTAAGGAGGAAGTTAACATGACAAAACCTTTTGAATGAAAGGGAAAGTCTTTAATTTTTTGCTACATTTGCAATAGGGGAAATTTTATCTTTCTTTCGTTTGAACAAAAGACCCCTCGTGCGAAAAATCTTCCACATGAGAATGCATTCTAAGCAGAAGTCCTCGTATGATAAAGTTATCATATAAGAGATCCTCATGATAAGTGACCTCGTTCGAACAAGGGATGATTTTGTAGAAAAATGTGTTTCAGTTGATTACTTATGTTGTAAAATATAAATAACAATGTAAATGCGACTTTGAGGATACGTAGTCCAACTTCGCTAAAATCCTAAAAGGTTTTAAGAGAGTGAGGTCCTTATAATTTTCAGGCTTTCAAGGTTTCCACTAAAAAAATTGTGCATTGTGTGTGACTGTTTTCATAGCTTTCGTATTCATATTCTGAATCACCGCACACAAATTTTACTAATTAATTTCATTCCTTAAAATTGTAAGAGCATAAATTCTGTCATTTGCTCATAAATTAGGCTTACATAGATTTTAGCGTATCCCATTACTAATTTACTCGACCCTTCATGAAGAATAGAATTTCTAACATCTCCAAATTGAAGATGATCTCCACATTACAGAGGTATAAATAAACTAGGATTTCAGATTTACTTACATTTATAATGGGAGATATTTTTATAAAATACAAAGCAATTTTTTCATATTTATTTATTTTTTCAAAATTCGTTGACTTTGTTCAAACAAGAAATCATTCTTGTTCGAGCAAGAAGTCTAACTCGTTAGAAGACTCGTTCCTTCTTTTTATTTAACGTGCATCTAACGAGGGCGTATTGTTTGGCCTCATCTGAAGCTCATTTGAAGCTCGTTCATATAAGATAGTGTTTTCGTTCTAACGAGATGATATTCTCCTTCAAGCGAAGCCAATTTCGTTTGAACGAATTGCTGCGTACCTGGTGAAAAAGTTCTCACTTTGTTTAGGTTTAAAACACCTTTTGATTCACAAATTTCATCCACAATATTTATGTGAATTCATTTTAAACTTTAAAGTATTTCATATTTGAAGTTACTCTTGTTGAGAGACATTGGCACTGTTGACCTTGTGGTTCTTGAGGGGATCACTGTTGAAGGAAGACAAAGGCTAATCGGTGGATATTGAGGGTGGATAGACACATATGGAAGGCTCGGGATAGAGCCATATTCTTTGGAAGTTTTGTAATTTGCATTCTTGTAAAACTCTAAAGTGTTGAATAAAAAAGGTTTTTCCCGCAAGGGAGTTTTCCTCAAATTGCCTTACTTTTTGAATGCTATAATTTATTTGTTTTATCATCTATTTGCATGTCATAGGATAAAAAGATAAAATTTAAATTTGTGTCTGATGGACACCTAATTATATATATATATATATATATATATATATATATATATATATATATATATATATATATATATATATATATATATATATATATATTCCATTAAGATCGCAAGCGCACTCTCAAATTGCTATTAGATCCTGTTGCACAAAATTACTGTGTGATTGTTTTACCCAAAATTATTTTTTATTGATATAATTTTTTTAGAAAAATTACTCATCTTTGAAAAGTCAAATTTTAATAGAGAATTTGGATAATCGATTGCCCATCTTTGATGTTACAAATTATGCATATTGAAAATCTAGGATGAGGTCTGTATTAATAGCCATAAATGAGCAAGTCTAGTTAGTGTTTGAAAGAGGGTGGACTCCTCCCACTGTCACCGTTGTTAATATTGTTGGCCATAAACCTGTTTCTTCATGGACTAATGAGGAATGTAAGTAGAGTAATTTCAACTCTCGTGGATTTGGTGCTATTTCTGAAGCCATCACTCCTGACGAGTTTCGTCGCATCATGGCGTGCACTACATCTAAGGGAGCATGGACACCCTTCAGCCCGCTCACGAGGGTACCGAAGTTGTGAAAGCATCAAAGCTTCAAAATTTTACCACTCAATTTGAGACCATCACTATGATAAAGTCCAAGTCATTCAATGAGTTTTATGCGCATTTATCAGACATTGTTAATTCTAGTTTTAATTTGGGTGAGAAAATTCCAGAGATGAGAGTTGTGAAAAAGATTTTGAGGTTGCTCTCTGCCCGCTTTATTCCCAAGGTCACCGTTCTTAATTCATTAGGGATCTTAGACACTCTTAGGTTAGAAGGACTTGTAGGAGATCTTCAAATAGACAAGATAGTTATGTTCCCTAAAATAGTTAAGCCTAAGGATAAGGGGATGCACTTAAATCCCAATCTAAAAAGAGAGAGGAAGTATCCAAAAAGAGAAAGGAAATGTCATTTGATTCTGAGTTCGATTATGATTTAGATAATTCTGCCCTTTTTGCTCAAAATTTTAAGAAACTTATCAAACTCAAAAAGCAAAATACTTTCAAAGATAAGAAAAGTTTGAGAAAGATAAAAAATACAAATCGTGCAAGAAATTTTTTGAAAAAGATAATAAAGATTTTCTAAAGAAAGATGAGGAGAGATGTTATGAATGTGAGGATAAAGGGTACAAGTCACATGGGTATCCCACTAGGCTAAAAATAAATATCAAAGAGATTTCAAATAACAGTCTTAGAGATAGTGACATTGAGTCGATTGATTCAGGGGGGAAATCATCACATGAACCATGTGTTGCGTTCAAGACTAGTCACATTAGAACTTCTACTTCGTCCTACACTGACGAGGACATATCTAAACGTTAAAGCCTCAATGATGTTTCGATTCATTCAGGAGATAGTGAGTGTGAGGATGAGATTTTGAGTAAGGGTGAAGGTGAAGGTGGTCTCCAAAAGACTTTTAGTGATCTTTACACCGAGATTTTGAAAATGAAAAAGGTTAATAATGATTTGTCTCTTAAGGTGTTAAATTTGGAGAAGGAGGTGAAAGTTTTGAGAGTGTGTGAGATATCGGTGAGTCAACTAAAGAAGATTAAGATTTATCTATGTGAGCAGTTGATCGTTTTAGGCCGAGAAAAGACCAATTTAACCAACATTGTGGTTATTCTTACGTAAGATCTTCAATCTTTATTGGAGAATCGTGAGAAACTTAAAGCCCGTGTATCCCAACTCAAGAGCGATCTCAAACGTGACAAGGAGGTCAAGGTCACTTTAGAGGACACATATAAGAAGGTTGAAAAGATTCTCTGCGGTCTTACTTTAGGTAACATCTAGAGGCAAGGACTAGGTTATGACGGTTCATCCACTTCTCATGTCGCATCTGAGCCAATTCACGAGTTTATTTTAAATCGTTATGGCCCTCTATCAAACCCACCTAGGAGAGATCATCCTAGACGTTTTGAGGAAGGTGGGTATGATTGTTCCTATTTCAAACAAAGATGTAACCTTAGAAAGTTTTATTTTAAGCTAGTGAGAGTATCTCATAGGTATGTTTCCCAATTTTTTCACACACGAGTTCCCTCACGCACTCCCACACTGTAAGGACAATATTTAAGTCATTGTCCACTATAATCTAGGTATTTTCTGTATTATCCTAAATCACATAAGATATGGTGTATCCCGTTACATTGACACGTCTACACGATCATCCACGACGTCCTCTATCTGAATCATTGGCAACGTGCACATCATAATGCTCCCATCATCTTCAACATGTGCACGTTCAACGTCAACCGTTCTCCACAACTCCACTACTTTATGGTAATATTTTATTTGGAGTTCTTAGTTTTTCGCAAATTATATCTAGGAGAATTTTTATTCGATTTAACTTGATTTTATTTTAAATCAAAATGAGGCTGGATTTTTAAATAGAAAGTTTTTCTCTAAAATTCGTTCAAATGACATCGCAATGTCATTTGAAAGGGTTGTTTGAAGCCCCTTTTCTCATATGGCTCAAAAGAACCCGTACTGTTTTGGTTTTTATTAAGTCGTTTGATGGGTCGCTTGTATGAACTTCTAACGAGATATTAATCTCATTAGATGACCTCAAGGTGTCATTCGAACGACCTAGCACTACCTCGATTTTTGTGTTTGCCTATTTAAACCCGCTTTATATATGTTTTTCGTAAGACATTTTAACTCCGCTTTCTACAGACCTTGTGCACTTAAGTCTTCCCTTTTAAAGGCTAAAAAACATTTTGATTCACATAAACCTCCTATAGTATATATGTGAGTCATTGAGAATCCCTCATAGTTATATATTCCTATCTTGGAGTGGTACTTGTGGAGAAGTTGTTTCCATTGTTGTTCTTGGAGTTCTTGCGGGAGCTCTTGCTGACGAAGACAAACTGAAGCTTGTGGGATATTCTTCTGTCACTGTCTGTATTTCTCTATTGTTGTAAGTTTCAATTTGTACATATAGTGAAATAAGAACTGGTTTTGCCTTGCGGGGATTTTACCTGAATTTGGCCTTCTTGAATGTTTTGTTGCATGCTATATTGATGTACTGCTTTCAATCACTTAGTTGCATGATTTAGGGTTCAAGATTGGTATAAAGCTGACATTTAATAAAATATGTTTGGCCATTGAACCGTAGTGCACTCTCAAATCGGTATCAGAGACATTTACACAACTTTACCGCATAATTGATTTTCCGCAAAATTTTTCTTAATATCAATTTTGTGAAAAAAATGATTTTTAAAAAAGCTATGTTCAAATGAACAACTTATATAATAGAATTCCAACTTTTGATGGATCCAATTATGCCTATTGGAATCCTAAAATGAGATCCATTTTGAAGGCCATTGATGAACGTGTCTAGATTACATGTGAAAGAGGGTGGACACCACCCACTATGGTAGAGGGTAATGAAATTAAACCTAAACATGTCACTCTTTGGACTGAATAAGAATTTTATGGAGTGACTTTAATTCACATGGACTTGATGCTATTTCTGGAGCCATCACACCCGACGAGTTCTGACATATTATAACGTGCACCACGTTAAAAGAGACATGGGATATCATGTAGCTTACACATGAGGGCACAAATGTTGTTAAGGCATCTAAATTGCAAAATATAACTACTAAGTTTGAAACTATAATAATGCTTGATTCTGAAAGATTTGATGAATTTTATGCTCGTCTGTCAGATATTGTTAATTCATATTTTAATCTTGGTGAAAAAATTCCTGACACTAGAGTAGTTAAAAATATTTTTAGATCATTGCATGCCCATTTTATCCTAATAGCCATTTTGCTTAATTCTTTAGGAACGTTAGATTCCCTTAAGGTTAGAAGAGCTCATATGAGACTTTCAAACTTGAAAAATCGACATGTTTCCTAAAACTATAAAACCAAAAGAGAAAGGGATCGCACTTAAAGCCGGATCTAGTAAAAGTGAGGAGATGTCTAGAAAGAGAGAGGAGGTGGATATAAAGAGAGAGGAGGTGTCGTCCGATTCTTAGTACGACTTTGATTTAGATGATTTAGGCCTTTTTGCTAAAAGCTTTAAGAAATATCTCAAACTTAAAAATAATGGCACGTCTAAAGATAAAAAGAATTATGAAAAAAATAAGAGTGGGAAGAAATTTAAAATTAATAAAAAGGACGCCCTAAAGAGAGAGGAAGATAGGTGTTACAAGTGTGATGGGAGAGGTCACAAAGCATATGAGTGCCCAACTAGGTTAAAGCATCAAGGCAGGGGTAAAGTTGCCATAAATGCCACCCTTATTGATGAGAGCGAGGTTGAGCAGTGGATTCAATAGAAGAATCACAACATGAATGTAACTTCACCGCATTCATGGCTAGTCATGTGAGTACATTTAGTGTACCTCACGAGATAAGGAAGATACTTCATAAGGACACCTCGACAGTGAAAATGACGCGAGTGAGGGTGAGTATGCAACAAGTGAGATCGAGAGTGACCTACAGCGCGCGTACGCCGAGTTATACGCTGATTCCTTTAAAATGAAAAAGAAAAACAAAGGGTTAGTAACTAAGATCAGTATGCCAGAGAAGGATTTAGGAGAGACGATAGAGGAGAGAGAGATTCCACCATTATCATGTCTTTGAGAGAGAGAGAGAGAGAGAGAGAGAGAGAGTCTTTGATAAAAAGAGAAAGTACTTGACCAAACAAGTGGCTAGTCTTATGAATGATCTCCTTGCATCCGTGGAGACTCGAAAGAAACTTGAAGCTCTTCTAGCCCTACTTGTAAAAGATATTAAAAGAGCTCAGGAGGTCAAGGTAAAGATTGAGGACACATCTAGGAAGATGGGAAAGATGTTCCTCGGCCCTACATTAGGGTATAGTGAGAGGCAGGGATCAATGATGCTTCCATGTTACATGTCGCACCAAAACTGGTTCCTGAATTCATTATGAATCCTTATGGCCCTCAACTAAAATCCCAAAGAAAATCTCGGCCAAGAAAAGCAAACCAAAGTTAGCCTAATACTGTTTATTTCTTCACATATTGCAAGAGAAAAGGCCACCTTAGGGAGTTTTGCTATAGTTTTGGTTGGACTTGACGTACACATACTCCATCACATAACTTTAGCAATTTTGTTATCCTTAAAGTGAAGATTGAGTGCCAAGTTGCCACTTCTCACAGTTTGATGGAAGTGTTCCAACGAATGTCTTTATCGTTAGTGGATACTTCCAACATCCCTGTAAGGACAAATTTCTAAATAGTGTCAATTTGTATGTGGTGTCATTATTCAAGACAAAAACCAATTTAAGTCATAGATAGATTTTATCTTGTCACGATTCCCACATAGTATGTGACGTTGTTTTAAAGATGTAGTGGCCAAGCTTCAAGATAAATCATGTTGTGTTTATTAGTGCAGGTTTCACATATTCATATCATATTGCATTCCGAGGTATTGTCAGGTGTGAATGCATAATGTTTAGGAAACGCGAGAAATGTTTTAAGGATGTTATTTTATTCAAAAATTATTTTAAAATGTTTTAACTTCGTTTATTATGAGATAAATATGTTTTAGAGTCATATAGATCTTTCCCTTGTGTTTTGAAAGATCAAATGACATTTACTATCATTCAAACGATATTAGCAAGTCGTTTAAATGACATGCTTATCTCGTTCAGACGATATTTGCAAGTTCGTTCTCATGACATGGTGATATTGTTCTAACGACTTGCTGACTTAATGTTTTTTTATTTAAGGCTCCTTTTGCTCAGAATTTTGAGGGGTGAAGAACCAAAATTACAAAATAGAACCCTTTCATTTTTATGCACTTGTTTACAAAGTTTTCCAAAGTTAAAAACATCCTTTGTCTTTTAAGATTCTGTCTTTCATACACATATGCTTTAAAGATCTTGTGTTTAGATCCATCTGGAGTTTGTTCATCTCTAGTGAACATAAATTATTTCATCGAGTTTTACGGTGAATAAGCGGTGGACTCCGATTTTTGAATCGTAGGCGGTTTCCAAAGTTATTCGGTGGATACCGAGCCATACGTGGACTAGTGTGGTGTGGACCTTGCGTAGGTGGACTCCTACGTTGCAGTATAAATGAGAGGTTGAAGCGTAGAAGAGTGTCAAGGCTTGTGGGGTATCGAGTCGTTGAGTAAGTATACTATTTGTACTTTGTAAAACCGTATCATAGTGATTGTCTGGCTTGGGCCCTTCGATTTTTTTTTCCTGAGTGGTTTCCTCATACATCGACATTGTGTGTTTTGTGGACTTGATTTATTTCACTTTCTTAATCACACTAGATGCATGTTTAGGATTAACATGATAAAATTAGGTTAAGTAAAATTGGTTCACAAAATTGGTGCATATTAAAATTCAAAAAGATTTTGACAAATTTTTTTTCACCTAAAGCATACATAAGAAAAGGAACCTACAAATTGGTATCAGAGTTAGAAACACTTTTTTATTGCTTGTGATCACATGTGCTTGTAGGTATGAATTTTGAAAATTTTGAAAATTTTGATGCCTTAGAACTCTTATTTTTTGTGGCACTAATTATCCTTATTGAAAAATGTGAGTGAAAAGTGCACTTAAGGCTATAGATGAACGTGTTTGGTTAGCGGTAGAGAAAGAGTGGTCACCATCGGTCATGAGAGATGGAGAATCCACTAGTTTAAAATCTGTTGAGTCATGGATCGAAGCCGAACGTAAACGTGAACTTTATAATTCTAAAGGTTTAGATGTTATTTCCTCGTCTGTCACTTCAGAAGAGTATAATTATATTATGATGTGTGAGACATCGAAAGAGGCTTGGGATGTTCTTGTACTTTCTCACAAGGGAATTAGCACGGTTAGGGCTTCTAAACTTTAAAACCTCACTACCCAATTTGAAATGATTAAAATGTTAAAAAGTGAGACGTTTGATGAGTTATATACTAGATTGTCTCATATTGTCAACTCGTCATTTAACTTAGGAGAGAAAATACCCAACAACTGAGTCATAAAGAAAATTTAAAGGTAGTTGCCTAGTATATTTGATCAAAAAGTGATTGTTTTAAACTCCCTGGGTAATCTTGAATCAACGAAACTCAAAGAGATTGTAGGTGACTTAAAACCTATGAGGTTGACATGTTTACCTCCAAGCATGTGCCAAAGAAAGAAAATGGCATTACTTTAAAAGCCTAAAAGGAGGAGACAAAAGTTTTGGATGATGAATCCAACACTGATTTTGAGAATGTAGATTTATTAGTAAAGAAGTTCAAAAGGTTTCTTAAGTTCCAAAATCAATCGAAGGGTTCAAAAAGACTTGAGAAATTCAAGAACAACAAAGACAATAACGTCCATAAGAATCTAAGTGAGAATGATAAGAGGGATGAGTGGGATAGGTGTTTTGGTTGTGAGGGTTATAGCCATAAGGTAGCGGAGTGCCCACTAGACTTTAGAAGGAGGGAAAGAAAATGATTGCATATAATGCCACCTTAAGTGATAGTGAACCGGAAGAGGGGGGATTTTCCCCCATTGAGGACAACTTTATCGTGTTTATGGCATGTTATGTGAGCGATGACGATAAATGTTCTCGTGAAGATACTCATGTAAATGACATTTTTGAGGTCATTTTGTGTGAATCCCAAGTGAGTGAGCGTGAAGCTAATAAGGATGAGGACATAGATGAGAAGGAGTTTCAAGTTTCCTTCAATGATTTGTATGAGGAAACGGTGAAGGTGAAGAAAGCTAACTTGAAATTTCAAGATAGGTTGAAAAGGCGTGTCGTAGAAAATAATGATGCATTGATTGAGGATATTAGGGCATGGAAGACTCTTCGGGAGAAACTAGAATACGTTGAGTGTGAGAAAGATAGTCTTCGTGGTTTAATGAAGGCTTTGAATAAAGAGATTCTAGAGTTTGAGGAGTCTAGAATTAGTGAGCTTGAGGAGATATTTGAGAGACCCGAGTAAGGTGAAGTTTGATTTGAAGGCTAGGTCAAAAATTTTGGATAGGATTTTAGGCACAATCCAAATCAAAGATGATAGGTGTGGTATAGGCTTCGATGATTGTATTGCACCCATTCCCAAATCCAATACCAATCGTTTGAGATAGCTCCTCGTCGTGTTTACACTTGCACTTATTACGGTAGGAAGGGTCACCTTAGACGTTATTCTTTTGACCTTAAAAATTCTCCTAGAAAGTTTTAGAATAAAGTTATTTCGGTTCCCAAACCCCCATACATCGTTACATACCTACTTGGGTTAGGAAATTGGACTTAGAGGATTTAGGAATTAAATTCGTAACTCTCATTTGGTTGCACATTATACTTCTCATGATATTTCTTATGGATGATTGTGTTAGCCCTGTTTATCACACTCTAGTATTTTCTTCATAACATATATCTTGCTAGTGTTATGGCATGCTTATCTCTTTGTATTATATTTTTCTTTTATTGAGTCTTATGAGAAATATACAAAAAGATTATTGGTTTCAGATATTTTTTAGAAAATACAAAAATATTTTATTTTTGGGTCAAAAATAATTTTTGAAAAAACACAAAAAGATTTTCGACGTATTTTTTATGTCGTGAGTTTACATGTTTAATGTGGCATATTGGTGTGCTTGGACCCCTGTCCTTTCATTATCCATGTGGCTAGGACATTTGGTCATAATTATATATGATTAGAATGATCTTAACCATTAATTAATGGGGTTGTTTCAAAGTTGATTTGCATTTGGATTCGACTTTGTATATATATGCCATCACACACACATGTACGAGCTGACATAAATGTTTGACTTCTCATGCATATTTGAGTTTGGTGAGGCGTTTTCCTCTCAATTTTGTCATCTATGCATAATTAAACTTAGGAGGAGGTGTGCATGTAAGAACCGTTGTCGTGAGGATAGATATTGCTAAAATTGACAAAATGATGAGTGTTTATGGGAAAGGGCTGCGAGAGTATAATAAACTCGTCGTGAAAGCCACCGTTTAAAAGAGCCCGAGAAAAAATTAAGGCAATTAAAATAAACATATGCAATAGGATTTCTCTAACGTGAGAAAGTAAAAACCTCAAAAGTGCTAGAAATATGAATATATAAGGGTATTTGTATGAAAAAATACAACGGGTTTGCACCACGAATCCTAATGTTGAAAACTCGTATCATGAAGCTATTTGTTTGGTAGAATCATCAATTTTTCAAATTTATGTGCATGTTGTTTGTTTAGTCCATTAAGCTCAATATATTAATTGTCATATGTGGCTAAAACTTAGTTTTGTAATATTTAGTTATCAATTAGAGCTTCTTGATCGTTTCGATGTGTTTATGTTTTGATTCATTTATTTTAGTTCACACCCATTCATTCCGTATCCATGTTTAAGAACATTGATACTATGTTAGCATGTAACTCATATTTTATGTTTTGAGTCTGTTTTGCTACTGTTTCATATTTCTAGTTGTTGTTTTGAGAAAAAAAAAATCACTGGCCAAATCCTGCTCATTTTTAGAACTGGAATATAAATTTTTTAAAGTCGTTCAAACCACTTTTGGATGTCATTCAAACAACATACTTATGTCATTCGAAGAATGGATCTAACGAGCCTAGTAACGAGGTGCATAAAGTGTCAGGAATGGTCATTTCTTATAGTCATTTTTAAGGTCGTTTCTTAGGTTCTTCGCCCGACATGCTACTGTTTAAGGTCATTTCTTAGCCTGGTTCTAACGAGATGCCAATGTCATTTAAACAACCTGGCATTGTCGTTCGAACGACCCAGCAAGATTTTCTGCTATTCATTATATTTTTGTAACTATTTTGTATGTATGCTGATATTACTCTGTTTTGGTACATCTGGGTTGTTTTCGATAGTTATCATGCAGTCGATAGTATTTATTCATGATTGATTCTTAACTGCATTGAATTGTTTAGTCACACCATTCCTGATATTGATGATTCATTTTTGTGACTGTTCGCTAGCTATTAATTAGTATATTGTGATCATTATTAGTTGGTTATCCATGTTTATCTATTTATGCTTCATATGTTTATTCTCATTCTAGATATTCGGTTGTTTGTTTATCTTTGTCTTTGGTTATCTATTCGAGACAAAAAGGGGGAGAGATAGTATACATATGTTTTTACATATTAACATATTGGTATCATTGATTTGAATTATATTGAAAATGTGTATACAAATTGGTATCATATTTTTTGCTCACATGTTTAACAAATGTTTTTTAACAAACTGGTATCATAAGGTTTTATATCATTTGTACCTCTATACTTCACATTGTATTTGTTTGTTTCGCGTGCATAGTGATTATTCAGAGATTCGAGATTTTGTGACTACATCACATGGAGACATTTCATGCTGTAGGTCCGACATTTGTTTACTAGATAGTGTCTTGTATTTTCTTTTTGGTTTTATGGTATGGAATTTAGGTCATTCGTCTTGACGGTCTGACTTAGGCATTTCACTTTTTTATTTTGTCACGGAATAGCCAAATGAGGAGATTTATAAGGACAAATTTCTAAATAGTGTCAATTTGTATGTATTGGCATTATTTCGGATAAAACTTAATTTGAGTCATAGCTATACTTTATCTTATCATGATTTCCACATAATCTATGACGTTATTTTGAAGACGTAGCGGCTAAGCTTCAAGATCGATCATGTCGCATTTATTGGTTCACATTTCACATCTTCATATCATATTGCATTCTAAAATACTCTCAGGTATGAACGCGTGATGTTTATGGGACTCAAAAAATGTTTTAAGGATGTTATTTTATTGACAATTGATTTTAAACAGTTTTAACTTCGTTTATTCTGAGATAAATACGTTTTAGAGTCGTATGGATCTTTCGCTTATGTTTTGGAAGATCAAACGACATTTACTGTTGTTGAAACGTCATCACCAGGTCATTCAAATGACATGCTTATCTTGTTCAAACGAGATTTGCAAGTTCGTTCTGACGACAAGGTGATATCGTTCAAACGACTTGCCGACTTATTATTTTTTTATTTAAGTCTTGTTTTGCTCAGAATTTCGAGGGGTGCAGAACCAAAATTATAAAACAGAACCCTTTCATTTTTATGCACTTGTTTACAAAGGTTTCCAAAGTTAAAAATATCCTTTGTGTTTCAAGATTCGATCTTTCATACACATATGCTTTAGAGATCTTATGTTTAGAACCATTCGGAGTTTGTTCATCTCTATTGAACATAAATTGTTTCATCGACTTTTTCGGTGAAGAAGCAATGGACTTCGATTTTTGAATCATAGGTGGTTTTTAAAGTTGTTCGGTAGATAAGGAGACATACGTGGACTCGTGTGTTGTGGACCTTACGTAGGTGGACTCCTACGTTGCACTGTAGATGAGAGGTTGAAGCATAGAAGAGCGTCAAGACTTGTGGGGTATCGAGTCGCTGAGTAAGTCTACTATATGTACTTTGTAAAATCATATCATAGTGATTTTCTGGATTGGATCGTCCAAGGTTTTTTCCTTTAATGGTTTCCTCGTATATCGGCGTTGTGTGTTTTGTGCACTTGATTTATTTTACTTACTTAATCATACTGGATGCATGTTTTGGATTAACAAAATAAAATTGGGTGAAGTAAAATTGGTTCACAAAATTGGTGCATATAAAAAAAGAAAAAGGTTTTGAAAAATTATATTTTCACCGAAAGCACACATAAAAAAAGGGACCTACAATCTCGGCTAGACCCAATAACGACAAGGGGAAACAAAAGGACACCATTACTTGTGTGCCTAAGTGTGAAGAAAAAGCCTTTGTGGTCCATGTTTCTCTTAAGGTTCATAATGCCTCCCAGTGGTATTTTGACAATGGTTGCTCCAGGCATATGACTGGTGAAGTCTCATTTTTCACCATGAGGATTGCAAGAACGCTAAAGTCACCTTTGGAGATAGGAGTAAATCTAGAATTATTAGACGAGGTACAAGGGAGATACTTAGATTTCCTAATCTAGATAATGTTTTGTACGTCAAAGGTTTGAAAGCAAACGTTATTAGCATTAGCCATCTGTGCGACACAGACTTTGCTGTAAAGTTTGACCGGTACGAGTGTAAAGTTTATGATCAAGCCGATAAACTTTTACTGCAAGGGGTGAGGATAGAAGAAAATTGTTATAATATTGTGTCCAAATCCTTTTTTGTGTGCAACAGCGCCACGATCTCATCTATGGATCTGTGGCATCAATGTCTAGGTCACGTTAATTTTAGAGATTTGGAACATTTAGAGAGGAAAGATCTAGTACGTGGTTTGTCGTCTCTTAGAAAGCCAACTTCCACGATTTGTGGTCCTTGCAAGCAGGGAAAATAAGTCTGTGGTCCCCAATGAAAGTTAAATTCCATTACCACTTCACGTGTCCTTGAGTTAATTCGCATAGATCTTATGGGTCCTACTCGCACTGAGAGTTTACGTGGTAAGAGGTATATCACCGTGATGGTAGATGATATCTCTCGTTATTCGATAGTTGGTTTCCTAAGAGTGAAATCCGATATTGTAGAGTTTTTTACGACCAAGTGTCGTGTCCTATAAAATTAACACGGTGTCACTATCAACAGAATACGTAGTGACAACAACGTAGAATTTAAAGAAGCAAAGGTGTATTATTACTCTGATAGCTTCGAAATTAAACATGAATTTTCAGCCGTGAAAACTCCTTAGCAAAATGAGATTATTGAGAGGAAGAATCAGATGATTTAGGAGATGGCTAGATCTATGCTTCTTGGTCGTAGAGTTTCTAGGAGGTTTTGGGCATAGGGGGTGTCTACTGCATGCCACATAGTGAATAGGGTATATCTTCGTCCACACACACTTCAGATGCCATATGAATTGTGGATAGGGAAGAAGCCCAACCTTTCGTATTTTCGAGCCTTTGGGAGTAAATGCTACATCCCGAGGGATAAAGAGTAATTAGTAAAGTAGAACTCATGGAGTGACAAAGGAATTCTATTAAGATATTCATTGACGAGCAGAGTTTATCGAGTTTTTAACAACTCTAAGGTTATGGAATCAATAAATGTCACTATTAAAGATTACGAGTCATTGGAATTTTTTGATCCTGACCATTTTTGTGAGGATGATGCACCCCTAGTGATGATCCCATTATTCCTCAAACACCTAGTATGGATCCTACTCCTGACTTAGGGGACACAACTGCTTGGGTTCTCAAGAGTCACGAACCTTTCACCATTTTAAGAAATCCCACCTTAGGGGTCAAGACTCGCGCTTAGCCAAAAAACATTATTAGCTTTTTTTACTACACATCCAAAGTCGAGCCCAAAAATATCAAAGAAGCATTTAAAGATGAACACTCGATATCGACTATACAAGAAGATTTTCTTCTGTTTATAAAGAATGATGTTTTGGAACTTATCCCCCGACCTAGTGAGAAAAATAATTGGTACTAAGTTGATCTTCAAGAATAAGATGGATGACATGGTACCATTATATGTAATAAGGCTAGTTTGGTTACTCAGGTATACACACAGATTGAGGGTGTATACTTTGAGAAGATATTTTCTCCTATTGCGAGGCTCGAGTCCGTCCTCTTACTACTCGCATTGCATGTCATATGTGCTTCAAGTTATATCAGATGGATGTCAAGAGTGCCTTTCTGAATGGCATTCAACAGGAGGAGTTTTACGTGGAATAATTGAAAGGGTACGAATACCATAAGCACCCTGGATACGTCTATTATTTAAGGAAAGTCTTGTATGGTTTGAAGCAAGCATCATGTGCTTGGTGCAAGAGGCTTAGTTCATATCTCTTAACCCATGTCTTTAAGAGAGCGGGGTAGATAAGATGTTATTTTTTAGGAGATGAAAAGGTGTTATTTTAGTTGCCCATGTCTATATGAACGACATAGTCTTTCGATCCACGTACTCCTTCCATGATCACAACTTCGAGGAAGAGATAAAAAGTGAGTTAGAGATGAGCATGGTTGGCGAGCTTGCATTCTTCCTTGGTCTTCAGGTTCGTCAGCTAGAGGATGGGATGTTTATCTCCTGATCTAAGTATGCAGGAGACCTCGTGAAGAAATTTGGGTTAGACTCCACTTAGAACTCACGCACTCCTATGAGTACCTCGACGGATCTTAGCATGGACACTTCAGGCCAGGACATATAGCAAAACTTATGTCGCAGTATGATAGGTAGTCTTCTTTACTTAACTGTTAATTTTCTCGACATACCCTTTAGTGATGGAGTTTGTGCACGATATCAAACATAATCGAAAGAGTCACACTTACATGTTATTAAACGTATTATAAAATACGTGAGTTGGACTCTCTCATATGACATTTGGTATTCCTTTGATAAAGATGACCGTTTATCTGCCTATTCGGATGTTTGTTGGTCCAGGGATATAGATGTATATAGGAGCACCTTGAATGGGTGTTTCTATTTTGATACTGCTCTTATCTCTTAGTTGAGCAAGAAGCAGAACTCTATCTCTTTGTTCACTATGGAAGCTAAGCAAATCACCGTCGGGAGTTGTTGCACATAACTCTTGTGGAAGAAGAAAATGTTGGAGGACCATGGTATATCAAAGGGAACCGTGACTATTTCTTATGATAACATGAGCGCGATACACATATCCTGAAATCCAATCCAGCATTCGCGCACGAAATACATTAGGATATACCCAAGACGTAGTAGAGCAGAAGGTCGTATCCTTGAGTTTTATGACCACCGACCACCAGTTATATGATATCTTCATGAAACCTTTAGATGCCCCTAGATTCAATAGTCTTAGGAAGTCTTTATGTATCTGCACAGTTGACTGAGGGTTGGTTACTTTGTCTAGTATAGGATGATTTTTCACGTACATATTTTTTATGCCTATTGTTAGACTGTAACATTTGTATTATATTTTTTTCTATTTATATTTTAGAAAAATCCAAAAATATTTAGTTTTTTTGAAAATACAAAAAGATTTTTAGTTTTTTTAAAAAAATGAAAAATACAAAAATATATCCTTTTTATAAATTTTTGGAAAAACACAACAACATTTTTGTAGTTTGTTTACACCTTTATGGATGGACATTTAGGATGACCAAGTAACAACATCATTCCATTAACTACATGACTTTTTGGTAGTATTTTGAGACACAACTTCATTTCATTCATGTGCTTTGTAATGTTTGGAGTCATTGAGGTATGATTAATGATTCATTATTTTATCATTTTATTTCAAACTTTTACGCATCATGGGTATTTGATTTTTATCTCATGTGTGTAGGTACATTTGAAGATCATATTCATGGCACACTCGATGAAGACAAAGAAATTTTGGAGATTTGAAGTTTTTGAAGATTTCAAGACATATATTTTGATATTTCCATTTGAGAGTTTTGGGGATATTAGATTATATGTCTTAGGGATTTTTTTTTGGGTGGCATAATTCGGATATTTTTATGTATGTAACGGCATAGCCATATGGGAAGATTTATAAGGACAATATTTGTATCATTCTCCGCTAGAATCTAGGTATTTTTTGTATTGTCCTAGATCATGTAAGATATGGCGTATCCCATTACATTGACACATCTACACAATCATCCATGACGCCCTCTATCCGAATCTCCCATCATTTTCAACGTGCGTCACATTCAACTTCAACTGTTCTCCACAACTCCACTACCTTATGGAATTATTTTATTTCGAGTTCTTAGTTTTTTGCAAATTATATCTGGGAGAATTTTTATTCGATTTAACTTGATTTTATTTTAAATCAAAACGAGGCTGGATTTTGAAATAAAAATGTTTTCGCTAAAAGTCGTTCGAACGACGTAGCATTATCATTCAATGAACTCGTGCTGTTGAAAGGGTCGTTTAAAGCCCCTGTGCTCATATGGCTCAAACGAACCCATATTGTTTTGGTTTTTATTAAATCTTTTAATGGGTCGCTTGAAGGGACTTCTAATGAGATCTTGATCTCTTTCGAATGACCTCTAGGTGTCGTTCGAACGATCCAGTTTTGCCTCGATTTTCGTGTTTTCCTATTCAAACTTGCTTCTCATAAGTTTTTCATAAGACTTTTTAACTCCGCCTTATGCAGACCTTGTGGACTTTAAGTCTTACCATTTAAAGGCCAAAACCTATTTTGATTCACACAAACCTCCCATTATATATTTTTGTATCAATTAGAAACCCTCGTAGTCATACATTCCTATCTTAGAGTGGTACTTGTGGAGAAATTGTTTCCATTGTTGTTCTTGGAGTTCTTGCAGGAGCTCTTGCTGAATAAGACAAACCCAATCCTATCGGATATTCTTCTGTTGCTATCTGTATTTCTCTAATATTGTAGGATACGATTTGCACATATAGTGAAATAAGAATTAGCTTTGCCCTGTAGGGATTTTTTCTGAATTTGGCCTTCTTGAATGTTTAGTTTCATGCTATTTTGATTTACTAGTTTCAATCACTTAATTGCATGAACTAGGGTTTAAAACAGGTATAGAGCTGACATTTAATTAAATAAGTTTGACCTTGGAACCGCAGTGCACTCTCACACACATGTCACCTTATATGCTCCCACACATCACTTGAGAGATTTTAAGAGTTTTCGAGAGCAAGTAGAATATTTAGTCAAGACTTCACAAAATTTGATGGAGGTTTTTTTTCATAGGATGCCATCTCCTTTGGAGAACTCGTTCAGGCCTAATGATTGAGGTTGAGACTTATTTCTAGCATATGATGCTTTTCATGTTCATATTTTTCATGCCTATTGTTAGATTGCACTATCATTGTATTTACATTTTTCATTCTGATATATTTTTTAAAAAATTCAAAAACTATTTTGTCTTTCTTGAAATTTTTTTAAAATTACAAAAAGATTTTTGGTTTCCTTTTAAGAAAAAGTGAAAAGGCAAAAAGATTTATTTTTTTTAAGATTTTTGAAAAAATTCAAAAATTATTTTATATATTTTTTCCATCATATGTGAATGAACATTGAAAATCTCCTAGTCACCCATTCATTCCATATCCATGTGACTATTTTGTAGTGTTTTGAGACGTGACATTATTTCATTTATGTGCTCGATAATGTGTGGTGTCATTGTAAGATGTGATTTGATGACAACTTGCAAAATGATTGACTTCTTATCACCTTTAATGGAAATGAGCATGAACTTATTTGAGTATTGTACTTATCCATCACATATCGATTATAGAGTTTTCATCTAAATTGTGCTTTCAAAATGAACCAAATATGAAAACGAGATAATAAAAGTTATGCATGTAAGAATTATTACCTGGATTGAAAAAAATAGAAAATAATTTTTCGATAAAATTGTTATATTAAGCAATGGAATCAGGCTGCGAAAGACGGGCTGACTTTGTGTGAAAAGCCTCCATTTGCAATGAAAAGAGCCAAAAATATTAAAGGCACATAAAAAATAGAAGTCCCGGGGCATTTTTGAAACATGATGATTCGCTACAAATGAGCATTAATTCTTCAAAAGTATTGAGAGTATAATTGTAATATGTGAGATTTTGATGGAGTTAAGTCAAAGATCAATGGGTTTGGCACGTACTATAAAAATCTCAAAAGATATTACATAGTTTTGGGCATCATTGGCATGAAAATCACTTACGGTCTTGATTTGTTGATTAGATTAAGTCAATTTCACTTGAGTTCATCATTTTTTACACCTAAGGTAGACTTTGAAATCCTTAGTTAGTGGTATCTCAATCCTTCGTGCACATGTGTTATGTTTGTCTATGTTGATTAACCTATAGGATATGTTCACACCCCTACATTCCATTTCCATGATCAGGTATTTTTGTGCTTCTCCATTGTGTGTTGTTGGTGTTAAAATTTCATAGTTGGAAAAAATTGAAAATTTTCAAAAATAGTTTGTGGATCCTTTTAGATTATCAATGCATGATTGTCATTCATATATTTTTGTGATGATATCTTATTATTATTTGTGATTCTTTTCAATTCATGCTTTAGCTTCTACTCCTTGTCTATTTTGGATAAAATAAAAAGGGGAGAATAAATCACGGGGGAGATTACATGAGTTTGATTAATGGAGGAGAATTTTTAATGAATTTTATTTTATATATCAAACTCTATGCATCACGGGTATTTGCTTTGTTTCATGTGTGTATGTACTTTTGGAATATCATATTTACATTACACTCGATGAAGACAAAGTGCCAAAGAGAAGATCAAGGAGAAGTAGAGATTTAAAGACATCATTATCTTGTACGTATCCATTTTCTAGGGTTTGGAAGGGTATTAGGATATTTTTAATGTCTTAGGGGATTTTAATGTAATTCGAATTTCGATTTTATATTTGTATCAGAATAGCCAAAATGGGGAGATTTGTAAGAGCATAAATTGTGTCATTTGCTCATAGCTTAGGCTTTCTTAGATTTTGGTGTGTTCTGTTACCATTTGACTCGGTCCGTCATGAAGAATCGAATTTCTAACATCTCCAAATTCAAGATGATCTCCACATTACAAAGGTATAAATAAATTAGGAGTTCAGATTTATTTAAATTTATATTAGGTGATATTTTTACAAAATACGAAGCAATATTTTTATGTTTAAACTTTTTTTTCAAAATTCGTTGACTTTATTCAAATGAGAAGTCATTCTCGTTCGAACGAGAAGTTTAACTTGTTAAAAGCCTCGTTTCTTTTTTTATCTAACATGAATGAGGGCATACTGTTTGGCCTCGTCTGAAGATCGTTCAAACGAGATATCATTTTAATGACATTGTTGTCGTTCTAACGAGATGCTATTCTCGTTCAAACGAATCTTGTTTTCGCTCGAATGAATGATGCCTCTTGGAATTTTGTGATGCCTAATAAATACCTACTTCCTACAGTTTTTCATAGAGACTTTTTGCAAATCGAAAACTGGATATTGGAGCAAAAGTCTTCACTTTGTTTAGGTTTAAAACACCTTTTGGTTCACAAATTTCATCCCCAATATTTGTGTAAACTAATTTGAAACCCTAAAGTATTTCATATCTGAAATTACTCTTGTGGAGAGACATTCTTCACTACTGACTTGTTGTTCTCGAGGGGATTATTGCTGAAGAAAGACAAAGGCTAATTGGTGGATATCGAGAGTGGATCGCCACCTATGAAAGACTCAGGATAGAGTTGTATTCTTTAGAGGTTTTGTCAGTTGCGTTCTTATAAAACTATAAATTGCTGAATAAAAAAGGTTTTGCCTGCAAGGGAATTTTTCTCAATTTGCCTTGTTTGTTTGAATGCTTTAATTATCTATTTTAACACCTCGATGCATGTCGTTGGATAAAAAAATAAAATTTAGATTTGTGTTTGGTGGACACCTAATTATATAAATATTCCATTAAGATAGCAACCGGGCTCTCATATTGCTATCAGATCTTATTGCACAAAATTACCGTGTGATCTTTTTACGCAAAATTATTTTTCGTTGATATCAATTTTTTTTTGAAAAGTTGTTGATCTTTGAAAAAACGGACTTTAATGGAGAATTTGTATAATTTATTGTCCATCTTTGATGGTACGAATAATGCACATTAGAAAGCTAGTATGAGGTCCGTCTTAAAAGCTATGGAAGAGCGAGCCTAGTTAGTTTTTTAAAGAGGGTGTACTCCTCCCACTGTCACCGTTGATAATGTCATTAGTCCTAAAAAAATTTCTTCATGGGTCGATGAGGAATTTAAATGGAGTAATTTAAACTCTCGTGGACTTAGTGACATTTTTGGAGCCGTCACCCCTGACGAGTTCCATCACATAATGATGTACACTGCGTCTAATGAAGCATGGGCTACCTTTCAACTCATTCACGAGGGTACCAACACTGTAAAATCATCAAAGCTTCAAATTTTGACCACTCAATTTGAAACCACCACTATGCTAGAGTTCGAGTCATTCGATGAGTTTTATGCGCATTTATCGGACATTGTTAATTGTAGTTTTAATTTGAGTGAGAAAATTCCGGAGATAACAGTTATGAAAAAGATTTAAAGGTTGCTCCCTAACCGCTTTACTCCCAACTTCACCGTGCTTAATTCGTTAAGGATCTTAGAGACTCTTAGGCTGGAAGAACTTGTCGGCGATCTTTAAAGATACGAGATAGATATGTTCCCTAAAATAGTTAAGCCTAAGGATAACGGGATAATACTTAAAGCCCAATCTAAAAAGAGAGAGGAAGTATCTAAAAATAAAGCGGAAGTGTCTAAAAAGGTTTATTTGAGATTTTTGTAATTTCCTTGAGTGTACTTCTAAGTAGGAAATTAATAGGTTAAAATCATTTGGATGAGATCAAAAGTATTTTTAAAGTATTTTTGCAAAATTCGCAATACGATAATTTTATCCTTTGCTCGTTCGAATGAAATACCTCTCATGGGAAAAGGTCTTCGCATGATAACCCTGTTTTTAAAGTAAAAGTGTTCGTATAATAGAGATATCCCATAAGAGACCCTTGTGCCAAGTGACCTCATTTGAATGGGGAGTTCGAATGAGGGTATATTTTATAGGAAAACTCATTTAAGTTGATTACTTATATTGAAAAGTATAAGAAAAACATCATAAATGCATCTTTCATGATGAGTAGCCCAGTTTAATCAAATCCCTATAACCTTTTGTGAGAATTTTCTTGTAAGAGTGAGAGCCTTTAAAGTTTCATGATTTTAAGTTGAACTCTTGGATTAAAATCCCCTTCGGTATTAACATAAGCACAAAATATTGACATGAGCAATTTTGTGGGTAATAACAAGTAGCATACATGAGGGTTTGATTGTCGACAACAAAGATTAATGGATACCGAGTTCAGAGGACTGTGGAAGTTAAGTCCAAGTGTGGAGAAGTTAATTGCTAGTATGGGAAGAGGCTCAAATCTAAACGCAAATGAGAGACTTTATTGCGGTTAACGTTGTCTTATATGTAAGTCGTTTATGTCCAATATAAGGACTGAATTTTGAAAGTTCTAGTTGACTTATTAGGCTAGGGTGATTGTGGTTTTTCGTACGAGGGTCTTCACTACAAAATCCTCAATGCATTACGTGCGATTTTGTTCATAACCTCCGCATCCATATTTTGAATCCCTGCATAAAAATTTAATTACTTAATTTTATTTGGTAAAACTAAAATTTTTTTCAATATAAATATTATTTAATTTTTACTAGACATGGTAATTAATTAGTTAATTAATTAATTAGATTAAATCCCTAGGGCACATTTTTCTAACATGGTAACAGAGCGGTTCATTACGACGAATTTTGAGGGTATGTTTGTTGAAGGTCAGTCAATCAAGCGCCCACTTATTTTTTATGGTAGCCATTACGTGTACTAGAAATTGTGTATGATTTTTTTCCTAGTGATATTGGAATAAAAGGGTGTGGTTAATCGTTTTTAAGGGATAAAAACACCCATTGACCAAGCTAGGTAAATTTGATGTCCTCAAAATCTGAGATAGCCTGTACTATGAATGAGCATAAGTTAGCAAACTATAACATTAGGGCTTATATGCGATTTTTCGTGTTGTCACCTAAGAAGAGTTCCAATATATCTATACGTATACTATGGCTAAGAAGGCGTGGGAAATTTATCAAGTCACCCATGAAGGTCCCAATATTATTCGCGTCTTAAAGCTCCAACATATTTCTACTTAATTTAAGTTTTTAAAGATGCTCGACCATGAGACCTTCAATGAATTTTACACTAACTTGTATTTGGGTGAGAAGATCCTGAATTCTAAGGTTTTTAAGAAAATCCTTAGGTTGCTATTACCTAGGTTCCATTTACATGTATCGACCTTAAATTTTATAGGAGGTATAGATAGAAAGAACATGAAGAGAACAATAGAGACAAAAAGGTAAATAAGGCTTCTGAGGGACTTGACCATAAGTCTCAATGTGAAGAGAAATCAGAAGAATACTCTTAGAAGTGCATTGAATGCCAAGGTTTAACGCATTTTACATGTGATTGTCCTACTAGGAAAAGTAGATTAAATTAACCAAGACTAGTGTATAGATTCGAACCAAAACACTCTAAATTTTCTCTCAAAGGTATAAATTAAGTATAAGTCTATGTTTTAATAATTTTGGAGGGAACAAGTGAAATTAGAAAGATAAGCATAGGAATGATGCTCTGAACCACGAAAATACTCTCAATCCGTTGTTTTAGTTATGAGGTTTTAAGATCACTTAAAATGAGAGGGAACCAAAATTATTCTCAATCCGTTGTTTTAGTTATGAGGTTTTAAGATCACTTAAAATGAGAGGGAACTTGGACAGTAAATAGGATTTTTCCAAAACCTGACGTCAATTAATGATGATTTTGAATAGTTATGAAACTTATTACAATCTAAAATATATATGGGACGAAAGCCTAAGAAAACTTTAGAAATTACACTAAAGCAAAAGGAAAAACTATACAATCTAAAGGATATTCTTAAAGAAATACAACAAAAATAAGTGAGCCATCTCCGTATCTACCAAAACTGCCATTTCACGTTGTTGGCAAAAGAAATGACACATTATATTACAATATCAAGTTGCAGCCTTCCTAGACTTTAAAGTAACTCGATTTTTCTAAAACTAATCTTGTGTTTGGATTTTAAAAAACATGTAGAGGAAATCAAAGGGAAATAGAAATAATGTAGTCCAAAGTATATAATTGTACATATGCTTTTTTTCCTCCAAATTTTCAAATATTCAAACAAAATTTTAAACTTGTATTCAGAAATCCCGTTTTACTTCTTCCTCCGTTATCTTCATCGAGGTGTCTCTTTCTAATGTTTCTGATAACTGTGGAAGGCTATCACTATTGTTGTTGCTTTGTGCTGAAGAAGTGACAATAATATCGACCGGTATGGATTCACCGGAGGTCTTTTCGGGCAACAATTGAGAGATCCTCTTCATCTCCTTGCCTTTTCCCCATAACACGGCATATAACCCGCATACTATTAAGATTGCTCCTAGTACGCTGTTAATAAAATTAGAAAAAAAGGGTGGCATTAGATCAAATCAGCCAGAAAAAACTCATATGTATATGTGTACACTAAGAACACTTGTTGCCTCTAAATATCATTTGCATTGAGTTAAAATTTAGAGAACTATTTTTAAAGGGAGTCATAATGATCATCTTATTAATTAAACTATCAATAATATTGAATTAAGTTTATTTATTATATTAATATTTTAATCAATAAGCCAAGAGAATTACCCAAAAATAACTTTAATTTTTCTTTATAGCCAAGACGATGCAAGAAAGTAAAACTATGAAAAAACAATCAATTTCAATTTGGGTTGAATGGTCCGCTATAATGTGTGACTTGTAGATTAGGTTTTTACTGTATAATGATTGTTTGAACTAGTTTAAATCTCATTAATGTGTATCTAACAAACTAGTTAAAATACTACCATATAATCCGCACGATGTGCGGACGATATACATAAAATATTCATAATATATACATATATACAATCATATATATAATGAAAATTCATTTTAATAATTTTCATTATATAAACATAATACATTTTTCATTAAAAACATTATTTTATTTATTTCATTGTCGATCATACAAAATTACATTTATGATTGATATTGAAATTATTTTGCCTTTAATGTCACAAATAAATATAGATATTTTTTTATCAAAAAATCTTATTCATATTGAATGGGAGGAATTTTTTATTCATATGAGTTGTGTTTATATACCTATGTATATACATAAAAGCTATATGTATATGATAAATTTATTTTCTTATATATACATACACAAACACACGCGCACACACACACACGCGCACACATATATATACACCTCCATAACTGTACACACGCAAATATATATATATATATATATATATATATATATATATATATATATACACACACACACACACACAAAAGACAACCCATAAACCTCCATAGATACACACACATACACGGATAAAAAAACCCATTACCCAATCCTACCTATACACACACACACACACAATATATATATATATACACACACACACACACACACACATACACACTGTCAAAAACAGAGTAAGGCCCTGCCATATACCCATAAACCTCCATAGATACACACACACATATACGGATAAAAACCCATTAACCAATCATATATATATTCAAAACATATATGTATATATATATACACCCCCATAACTATATACACACACACACACACACACACACACACACACACACACATATATATATATATATATATAGGTTTTCACTTTTAGTTGGAGTTATAGTTTTAACAGGTAACTGGTATGTGGGTGTATGCGGGTGTGGGTGAAGTAGTGTGTGGGAGTGTGTGTTAGTTTTAGTATTACTTATATAGATGTATGCAGTAAGCCGTGTAGGGGGCGACGAAAAATGAACGAACAGAGCCGGGGGGGAGACGAAAAATGAAGAAACGGAGGAAAATGAAGGGACAGGTGGAAGAGGAAAAGGAAGAAGAGATTCATTCATTGGCTTGGCCTTGTATCGAGTATTATAACATAAGTATCGTTAATGACTATTTACACCTCAATTCTACCGTAATAGAGGTATTATATAGATTTTAAGTATTCTTTTATAAACGCTATTCTCATCTCATCTGAACCCTAAACCTTATCTCTTACACTTTTCCCTCTATAAAACAAAAACATTTTTTTTATTATTTGTAATAAAAAATACATTTTTTTGAGAAAATGTTGTGATAAATTCTTACTCTTTATAAATTAATAATAAGGAGAAGCTACAAATATTATTTTTTAATAAGTCCACGTATATTATAATTATTAATGTAGATACCAATGTTTTAAATCGCGGTCGCGCAGGGTGTCGCGTTCTGACTCCAAATTAGCGTCGCGCATCGCGCGAGCAATTCATGCATTCCCGCTTTTTAATTAAAAAACTTATAAATAAAAAATAAATAACATTTTAAAATGAAATTTGTAAGAAAGTAGCATTTTAAACTGAAATTGGTAAAAAAAGTTATATTTGAAATTGATTTTTTTAAAGTTACTTTTTAAATTGACAATTAAAAATATAATAATAATAATAATAATAATAATAATAATAATAATAATAATAATAATAATAATAATAATAATAACAACAACAACAACAACAACAACAACAACAACAACAACAACAACAACAACAACATTTTAAACAGAATTCTGAAAATAAGTGACAATCAAAGCTAAAAATAATAAAATAAATAAAATTCTAATATGAAATTTGTAAAATAAGTAAAAGTTTAAACTTAAAATTATAATATAATAACATTTTAAACAGAAATTTATAAAACAAGCAGTATTTTAAATTGAAAAATATAAAAAAAAATAATAATAACATTTTAAACAGAAATCTGAAAAATAAGTAGCATTTAAAGCTGAAAATTATAAAATAAATAACAATTTAAAGAGATATTTATGACACATGTAGCATTTTAAACTGACAATTATTAAAAATAAAACATTTTGAACTGAGATTTGAAAAATTAGTAACATTTAAAACTGAAAATTATAAAATAAAAAACATTATTTACTGAAAAATGTAAAATAAGCAAACGTTTAAGTAAACCGAGAGTTTGGAATAGAAAATATTAAATAAAACTAACATTTTAAGCTAAACATTTTAAAATAAGCAAATAACATCATTGATACCTTCGTAAATAAGTAAATTGAGGATTTGGAACGAAGAATACTTCCCCCAAACAAAGTTCACACGTGAAATAAGATAATATTTTTTCCCCCTCCTTAACTAAAATGAGATTTCTAAAAAAAACATGGATAGCGTTGTTGTTGCGCCAAATAGCGCAAAATAGCGTACAATAGCACACAATAGTGCCAAATAGCGCACGCTTTTTGAGCATCCCGTAATACATTGACCGCAACGTTGCGTTTTTTGCCCGCAAAAGGCAATAGCGCGCTTTTTAAAACATTAGTAGATACATGAATATAGATACAATTACACATATAGTTACAATTGTAATTGTATCTGCATTTTATCTACATTAATAAGTGTAATTGTATAGTTCAATAATTAATTAGAAATTTTATGAGTTTAAGATTAACAAGATAATTGCTTGGACTGATCATATATAAATAGAATTTTAAGGGATTTATTAGCTACTGTTCATTTTTTTCTAAAAACAAAAATCGGGTTGAAAAAGAGAGCAAAAAAATTTTTTCATTTTTTTAATAAATAAAAACTGGGACAAAAAAATAGTTTTATTAACATATAAATATTGGGACAAAAGGAGAAAAAAAAACAGTTTTTTTAAATAAATAAAACCTAGGAGGAAAAAGAGAAGAAATAAATAATAAATACATACTAGGCTGTAAAAAGGGAAGAAAAAATAAAAAATAAAAGCTGCGAGAAAATAGAAAAAAAAAAAAATTTGTTCTTTTAATAAATGAAAACAAGGATTTTTTAGAGTAAAACTAGAAAGAAATAAGAAAAATATTTTTTTATACGATAGTTGGACGAAAAGGAGAGAAAACATTGTTTGTATCTTTTAATCAATAAAAAATGGGTCAAAAAAGTATCTTAAGTGAAAAAGAAAAATTATACCTCAATAGTTTACATGCGATTTTGTAAATTTTACCTTGATATTTTTTTTTTTTTTGGATATATTGATTTTTCTAGTCGGATGTTTGTTAGATTGTGTATGAACATGACAATATCAAATTTTGGAAGTGAATGTGATTTGAGAATAATATATTAGGTGTTTTATATTTATTTTTGAAAGTATGAGAAATAGATAAAATTAAAATTTTGATCCAAAGTTTGGTTGAAAGGCAAATAAAAATTTATCTCACCTAATGGGTGAGTTGCATATATTTGATAAAAATTGATGGGATAAAGGTTTTTAAGATAGGCGTGAATAGGAGTGAGTCCTGGGCAGCATCCCAGGGTAAAATATATCAGAACTTAAAAGGCATCACTAGTTATTTAACTTAGATTAACCCCATGAAAGACTCTAAACATTGTACCTAAAATAACAATATGCTACACTCGTAAGAAGGTTTGAACCATATCGTTAAATAAGAATTCCCTTATTTACATGGGAGCAAGTTTTTTAGCTTGTTAAGCTCATTTTCTTTTGCATTACTGCAGAGACTTTGCTTTTGAGAAAATTTGGACTCTAAAAATTAACATTATAAAAGGGAGCTTATACCAAAAAGTCCTTAAAATATTTTTTAATACACATTTAGTTCAAGTCTTTTACTTTGTTTCAAAAAGTGTCTCACCACATAAAAATTTTAAAAAAAAAAAGAGCTCCGGTGAAAGTCGTCGGAGCTCCGGCAGTTGAGGGGGTGTCGTTGGTACGAACCTTTAAAAATTAGAAAATATTAGTTAAATGTGTGTTTGAGTGACTTTTTGGAACAAATTAAAAGACTCGGATTAAATGTGTATTAAAAATATTTGAAGGATTTTTTAGTATTTTATCCTTATAAAAATATGTCTATCTCTATAATTGGATAAAAGTTATAATTACCATATAGTTCAGAATAAATATTAGAAAATATTTAAATATGTTATAGTTGAGAGTTATATTAATTAAAATTTTGCATACAGGTTCCACCCTCTTGACAGTTCTCTATAAAAAATTTACTTACCAAAAATCATAATTAAAATGGTAAAATGGGCTTTATGATGAAAATAATAATAAAATCAAGAAAATTTGCCCACAAACTTTATAGTTTTTTAATTAAATAATGGACTTTCGATATATAAATAGTGACAATATGTTTCTTTTATTAAATCTATATGTCCTTATGGAAAAATACTTCAACAAATTACGCAAATAAATTTGTTAATTATACAAACTTAATGGCATTTATGTTTTACAATTAAATGATTATTTTTATATTTCAAATGCATTGAGTGTGCTTTCCCTGTGGAATATAATTATAATAGGGACATTATTACTGCTCTGAATCTCACATATCTTTTGGCTGCTCCAATGCAGTTACATCTCAACGGTTACCCCACGTAAACATAACGAGGCGGTAGTGGCAGAAAATGGTAAAGTATAATCACCCTAAAATATCAGCTCACCCCCTCGATAATCTTGACTCCGTTCTTGGGGATGAGTTAAGTGTTTAAATGGGTGTATCAAAGAATTCCCTTTTACAACTTACTTCAAAATTTGATTGATATTTAAGAAGCCAGAATTTTGGGTAAAGGGTAGGGAAGGGAAGGGACGGGACATGGTTCAATATTAGAAATTATAGATGATAAAATGCTTTGTTATTAAAATTTCAGAATTTTTTTTTATTTATAATTTATTTTAACTACCATAATGAACAATATTACAATCTAAAAATGGCAAATTAGACACACACACACACACACACACACACATACATATATATATATATATAGAGAGAGAGAGAGAGATTTAAATCTAAATACACAATCATTCCTGTCAAGTGGTCCGCGCCAGAGGTAACGGACACGCGTGTCGATTGAATATTTTGTTTTACAGCTGGCCCCCCTCCTCCCCCACCATGGTTGCCCTTACCCCACCCCAGAGTAAACATTCCAGCAACTTAATTTTTTTTAACTAGTGGTCTGCCATGGTGGAGGTAGAGGTAAGGGGATTTCGGCGCACATGCATTCCTGTTATCGTTGGCGCACCAATTACACTATAAGAATTAAAATTAATGGATTATTAGGTGTTTTTTGTTAAGGTCCATTAAAAAGTTCACTTTTTAGGGCCACTTGTGATCTTCTTCCTATATATACAGACCCAGGTACATACATACCATTTATGATGTAGACCTCGGTACATACCATTTTTTTAAAATAGTAAAAAAATGAATTTATTGATGAAACTTCATGGGTATAATGTCCACGGTTAAAAGATCATCTCCAATTTTTTTGTAAAAAAAATGGTATAAATATTCAACCATTGAAATGTTGAGCGGTGTCAGCTACTTTATTGATTGAATTTTTTGATGAAACCAAGAGCTTCACAAAAAGATCCTACCCGCAGCTACCAAAGGACCCTGCTCCATCATCGTCACCTTCTCCTTGAGGACCCCAAACCATGAATATGATCTTCTTATTGTGAGATCATATCAATGAAGTTTTATCAAAAAATTCAATCAAAAAATGGATGAGATGATCGCCAACTTTTCAACAGTCAAAAATGCATATGTATACCATTTTTTACATATCACCTCATCTTAACGATTTTTTTATTGAATTTTTTAATAAAAAAAATTTAGAGAGGATCTTCTAATCGTCGAGATCATATCCATGAAGTTTCACAAAAAAATCATTTTTTTTACTATTTTAAAAAAATGGTGTGTACCACAGTCTGCACCATAAGGAGTCCTTACAGGAGGGTCTCTCTCTCTCTCTAAATCTAAATACACAACCATACCTTCCCAAGTAGTCCTCGCTAACGGCAACGGACACGTGTGTTGATCGAATGTTTTTTTTACAACTCCCCCCTGGTTACCCTTACCCTTGAGTAAACATTCCAGCAACTTAATTTTTTTAACTAGTGGTCTGCCATTGTGTGTGTGTGTGGGGGGGGGGGGAGGGGTGTAATACCCCATACTTTTAAGTATTCGAGATTTAATTAATTCGGAAATATATTGAGAAAAATACGTTATTTATATTACGCAAGATAAGTAATTTAATGTGATTTAAAAATAACTATGATTATTGAATATTAATCGGGAGATAGATACTGATTAATATTATGATATGAAATTCACTCAGTGCGAATAGTAAATAATTAATGATTTTTTATATACGTCATAGCGAGTGATATGGACGTATTTGATTTTTATCTCAACCGAGAAGTCGCATGTAGACTATATTGAGGTCGAGATAGGAAATATATTTTAACTAACTCGGATGACGATTTAGAGGTCACGAATGGTTCCGAATGGGTCGAAATAGTTGGAATAGTATACAAGGGGGTATAGTTTGGGCCCCGGATCAATTTTAGACCAAACTGACACCTATTAAGGTCATTTTGGTCATTTAAAAAATAGAGGTTAAGAGACCAACGAAATTTTAAGTGTTATATCAGAAGTTTAAGACTTGAGGCTAGGGTTAGAAACCGTTAAACCCAAGAGAGGTCGTTAGAGAGAAGAGAGAAATCATTCTCAAAGCTTAAGAAGGGTTCTTGAAGAATTGGACTTGACTCTTGCATCCAAATCATACAAGGAGTGAGAATTGGAGGGGAAGAACATCAACCCAACATCAACCCACGAAATCAGATCATTTAATTGAGGCAAGTTGTTTATTGTAATATTCATGAAGTTATAATACCCATGTGTGGGGTTTTACGATTTGTTTTGTTAAATCAATGTGCTGGGTGGAATAAAAATGATTTTTATGCATATTGGGATAGGATCTGCCATATGTAGAGGATCTATAATAAAAGGAGAATTGGTCTTTAATACGAATTAAATTTGGGGTTTGATGAATATTAGAGGAAGAACAAGAAAACCTAGGATTTTTTAGGATTAGAGGCTTAAATCCATTCCTGAATGATTTGTAATGTTTTGATGCAAAACGTTAAGTTAGAATTTGTCCTTATACATGTGGGAAGGGTTTGGCACAATTAGTTTAGAGTTTAGTGGGAGAACATGGAAGATTAGGATTGTAAATGGTGAAAAATATACTTGCTTTAATTGCAGAAAATAGTTGCAAAAAAACGAACCGGTCCGGTCTAGATTAATCGGTTATGTTCTACCTTTACAGAACGAGTTTCTGAAAAACGAACTGGTCCTGACCAAAGAGGTGCGGTTCGGTTCGGTCTCTACAGAATCATTGCAGTCCCCTAAATTAATAGGAAACTTCCTTTTTGGGCCTAGTGTTCCTAAATCGATGTTGTGGAGACCTTTAGGACTTTGTCATAATAATAATAATAATAATAATAATAATAATAATAATAATAATAATAATAATAATAATAATAATAATAAATAAAAAAAAGATTTGTGATATTATGGTGGGCTATTAAGGAGGTATGACGTAGTTTTATGGAGAAGTTTAAGACGAGACTGAACTCGAGAGGAATGACATCGTAATTAATCTGAGAGACAAATAAAGAATTACGAGAATTTAATAAATGGATGTATTGATCAGTAGGGTAAGTTAGACCTATCTATCGAATTTAGAAAAGGGGTAACTATGACCCTTAGAGTTGTGTGAACACTAATATAAATACGATTCAAGATAAATCGTAAAATAAAATTTACGGTAAGTATTAGAGAGAAATATACTACGTACCAATGTGAATCATTAGGTTGTGTGAATACCTATAGTATAAGTACTTAGATTATGTGAATACCTAAAGTATATTAATAGTATTGGGGTCAATGGGTATCCGGACCAATACGTGAAAGTTCCAATTTGGGATCAATGATTATCCGGACCAAATTGAAAATAAATAATATTGGGGTCGATGGGAAATCCGGAACAATATACATATGAATAACATTTACATTGGGGTCGAGGGATATCCAGACCAATGTAAATGATAGGATAATTGGGGTCGATGGTTATCCGGACCAATAATCCTAACAGTATATATTGTGTGCGAAATATATATATATATATATATATATATATGATGTCCTATTGGGTGTGATAGTAGATTTGTAGATGATATATTTATGGATATACATCTAAAAGACAAATTAAGAAGAGAAACTTAATTTACCCTAACATGTGTAAGTGTTGCATGAAGAATAAATTGTATGTGGAACGTGAATGAAAATAATGTACTGTATGGGTAGTACGGGGAACTTAGACGAATAGATAAGTTTAGATAATACCATAGTCTAGTTAGCTTGGGCGGTATAGCTAGGCGGACTAAGTATAGAACGTTAAATGTGCACAATAGATGAGAGGTGATTAAACTCAATAGAGTGTACGATAACCTAACATGTGTAGTAAATAACCGATTTAAAAATATAGTAAATGCTTGCTAAATATTTTCAAAATATTTTGTGTACTAACACTTGCTATAAAATATTTTCAAAAACCTTTTAGGTGTCTAACCACAGGGATGCCAGGCGTGACTTCATTTCTGGGACTCAAAATTGTAAAACTATGGATGCTGACAGGATTGATTTGATTAGATGATGCCTCCATTTAGATCTAGTGTAGAATCTCATTTTATATTCCATGTATGGACATGTTGTCTGTTGATATTATTTCAGTTATTTATATTTGAAACTAGTGTTAATTTATTTCATTTATTTTTGGATTTTTTCCGATGGTTTATTCGACAAGACTTTATTCATTCATATATTGTGATGGTTTGGGCTTCAGTATTGTGAATGTTTATATTAGTTTTCGCATGGTTATATTTATCTGTTTAAAGAAAGATAAAATTTGACACAGGTCTAATTTCACTTAGGTGATTAGTAATTAAAAGTTTTTGACAGTAATGCTAAGAATGAACCATATGAGAAACTTGTTTTGATTTAATAAAGGCCTAATCAACCGATGTCTAATTAGACGGGGTGTCACATATGGTATCAGAGCGTCAGGTTCTAGTGTCCGTAGGATCTGTACGGCTTGCTACGATTTCAACATAGAGTTCTTGTGATATACATCCTTATGACAGTATTGGTGTACTCCTCTACCCCGGCTCTCCCACTGGGCCTAGATTATCGCTGATAACCTCTGATCAAGCAGTTGCCCGACCTCACAAACCTCGTACTCTTCCAGGCCGAGGTTGGTACCAATCGAGGACAGTCGAGCTTCTACACGTTCTTGTATAACTTGAAACACGTAGACAAATCTGTTGTAACCGAATTATTCCTTCCACGTGAGGGAATATTGAGGTCATCGTTATTTAGTTGGGAACAGTCATGTGTCACTCTCATACTGGCTCGATGCTCATACACATGCTCATTGTATGCTTGGGGGGTACATTACACCCCTCAAGCACTATATATAGAGGTCATCCTCTACCTTATAAAGGGATCCCAAAATGACAACCCTAGCTAAACTCTGTCAAATTATACAGTAGAGAGATAAGCTTGAGATATTGTATCCATGGCCATTAGTGCCTTCGTTCAGTGATATTACTCACGCACACTCACAGTGGACGTAGGCCATATTGGTTGAACCACTTATATTCAAGTGTTCATCCTCTTCTCCTCACCTCCTTCTACTATATATGCAAATACTCTTATGCTGCCATTGTTAACATTAACTTAAGCTTGCAAACACCTTGAAGGGTGGTGTTGTTTCCCGCATCATCAGGTAGTTTCCACAGGCACCGTTGTAGAGAATGTCAGTATAGTTTCAGACTCACCCATCGTTATAGACAGGGGGAGATTTAGGGGTACTATTTTGAAAAGTCACCTGTAAGAATTTGGGAAAGAGAGGAATTATAATGGACCATTGGAAGGAAAGAATTCAAAGGAAATTGTGTAAGGAGGAGGACAATGACACCTAGAATTAAAATTTTGAGAATTTTTTTTAGCTCGTAGGGGCAGTATAAAGTGATGAGAGTTAGTTACTACGTATGAAGAAGTATGTTTGTAATTAATGAGGGATTGGGTGCAGACCCATAAGTGAATTTGGGCTCATGAGTGGTATACACAAGCGTGGATGGAAAGTCGCTGAAGATGACTAGCGCCGATGACACCAAGGTCGTGCATTTATGAGATTATATCAACGCTTCCATGAGAAGGGAGCCAAGATGGTTGGAGAAACTAGCCGAAGAGAAAGACTAGGTTTAGCGGTGTTAGTGAGACAAGAATGAGGGTATGCCCAGTAGGGGACCCATCGGAATAATTCAAATAAATTAAATTCCTAACAAGAGATGGCGAAATAATTCAAATAAATTAAATTCTTAACAAGAGATGGTGAATTCAGTCTGGGCCGTTCAAGCTAGCAACAAGTTCCATAAGGCCGGCAGAGCCAAAGGGACAACGAAGGTAGCAATCAGGATCAAAACCATAAAGGTATCCTATGTGGGGGAAGTAGGACCACCTATATTGAACATCTCCACAACAAGAAAGTGGGACAAGTCAGACTAGGAAGTAGATAGTAACAGTGCCATTGAGGCACAACATAGAGAAGAGCGAGACTTCCAACAAGGAGATTGGGCGAAGGGAGGTTAGCCGATAGATTTCCAAATACAAAAAGGTAGTTTCGAATAGGACCAGGAAGGTCCTCAACAGCCGCAACATCCTGTTCCTCAAGGTCGATGGGGCCAAGGGGACATTGGGGAAGGCTAGCAGGGCCGTGATCAAAGGGTGTAGGCCATGAAAGGATAAGTATTATCCCAAAGCAAGGTGGGGGACAACTACAGGATGAGATCTTGGATGTATAACCATTACAGCAGTCCTTGAGTCAGTTTCGATGCGAGAGCGCGTTTTGGAACCGATCGACCAGGCGAGGCAGATAGCGAATGGAAGTAATATGGTTGTGTCATCCTTAGTAGTATGGGATTAATGTAATTGACATGATTGCATTACAAGTAAGGTTATGATCACTAGAATTTGTGAGTGAGTCGGATTTAGTGAGTACATTGGTCGTGATGGCTATTTGATGTATTTAAATATCGTTGGATAATGGAGTTCTTTGGTGTCACCTACGAGGGAACGGGTGGGTAGACTAAGAGTATGTTGGAATTTCATGTGAGTTTACTACTTTTGAGAGTTGTGAAAATATAGTAGATTACTTTTTGAGATTTAACTGGTTAGCGATATGGTGATAGTGAGGTCTCGTGTTTGTTGTTCCAGGGTATGGATTGTTTTTGCTAAGTACCAGCTAAAAGAGGGTTGAGCTTATATATGTGAGTATATATGTTATTATATATTAGGTAGTAGACTTCTGTGTGTATGTTGTCTAGTTATAATTGATCCCAGTGAATAGGGATGTTTACTGATGTGGTTCAGAGAAGACTAGTTTATTATCGAGCGGAAAGATATAGCTCGTGATTTATTCGTGTTAGGAAGATAGTGATGGTAAGAGTTTAGTGTTATATGTGATCCTTCATAACATAAGATTGGATGGGTATACTTTTTATGTCAATTCATAACATAAGATTGGACGAGTATACTTTTTATGTCAAGCGACGATGATTTGGGGTACAATTATAGATTTGGAGATTTGTAGTTAAAACGGTGAGTTAATAACTATATTTTCGACTTGAGGTAGAGAGGGTCGTGTTCTGATGATGGGAGAAAAATTGAAGACTTTTTTGCACCACAAGTTGATGGGTAGGGAAATATCGATAAGAATTAAATAGTAGTTGGCAAGGTGATAAAAAATTTCCCGAAAGATTTAGCCACATTGAGAATGTTGGGGGTCGAACTTGAGACAAGCATGTTACATAGATGATGTTGTGAGGTTTGTGAAAATATGTATGCGTTATAGGGTGTATGGGCGACCTAGGTAAATAGAGTCTCACTTAGTCAGATGACTTGCAGTTTTGGGAGAAAACACAAGGGAAATGATTTTCAGGGAGGTCCCTAGTAATGTGAAACGTTGAACATGAGGATCGGTGGTGAATGATACATAGTGGAGTTGTATCCAAGTTACACCATTTAGGTATGGAAAAATGTTGATCCGAGGTTATCAACAAGGATTTTTGTAATTTTGATGTTCCTAGTGACGGGATTTATGAGCATAAGTAGTGACATTCATATTTGGGACATCCCAAAATCGTAAAGAGGTCAGGGTTTCCATCGGGTTGTGGAATGATTGACCAGGGCAGCATATTTATTATTTTGGAGTGAGATATACTGTCGAGCAGCATATTCGACTTTTCACTTGTGGAAAAGAAGTGAAATGAAACTAGGTGTTGTCCAAAATTATTGTGAATTAAGATAAGACCTTTCAGTACCACCTCTGATCGAAAGTGTCAGGAGGCGATGGGGACGTACATGCATATCATTCTAGATGTGTCACTCATAAGTCAATAAGAAGTGGGGAGTAATGAGTTTCTAAGACCCGAAGTGATTTGAGGTCCATCAGCAGGAATCGAGTAAACTGCATCTCTTTTAGATAGCTCAGAAACGTAAGGAGAGTTACGTCGCCATGAGTTAAGAGTGTGAAGTCTGAATGACTAGTTAAGAAATTGTTGCTAGTATTTACTTTGAAGAGAGTCACGGGTTCGTCAACCAGAAATGGGCACCCATAAAAGTGGGGATTTTTTTTTAACAAAGAGATTGAAGAGCCGACGGAGCATAGTCTTGTCTTTTAAGGCACAATATGGTCAGAGACCATTGAGTGGGAGATTGACGACCAGGGTTGGTTAAAGTATATCCTATAAAGGGGATCATGAGAATCGACAAGAAGGGGGAAGCTAGCACCGAGTTATGTTAGGTCGTTTCCTATTATTGAGAGGGTGGGACCGGTAGCACACAGGCTGGGATTTTCAGAGCCTCTACAGCGGATACCCGACGTGTTTCACGTGGTATCACTGAAGAAATGTCGGAGGAGCGTGATAGCTTGTAGCACGTTCCACTTGAGGAGATTGATTTTCAACTAGACGTATCGTATGAGGAGAGAATCGTGGTTATTTTAGATCGTAGCGAATGTAAACTACGGTAAAGGGTGGTGACACCACAATGTTGATGAGTCAACATGGGAGAGGGAGGATGACATGCGAGAGCAGCATTTAGAGTTATTCACCGCAGGTATATCCTAATTTTGAGTACAAAATTCCTTTGCAAGGAGAGAGTATGTAATACCCCTTACTTTTATGAATTCGAGATTTAATTAATTCAAAAAATTAATTGAGAAAAATACGTTATCTATATTACGCGAGAGAAGTAATTTAATGTGATTTAAAAATAACTGTGATTATTGAATATTAATCGAGAGATAGATACATATTAATATTATGATATAAAATTTACTAAGTGCAAATAGTAAATAATTAATGATTTTTTATATACGTCATAGCGAGTGATATGGCTATATTTGATTTTTATCTCAACCGAGAAGTCGCGTATAGACTATATTGAGGTCGAGATAGGAAATATATTTTAAGTGACTCGGATGATGATTTAGAGATCACGAATGACTCCGAATGGGTCGAAATAGTCAGAATAGTATACCCGGGGGTATAGTTTGGGTCCCGGGTCAATTTTAGACGAAACCGGCACCTATTAAGGGAATTTTAGTCATTTGAAAATAAAGGTTAAGGGACCTATGGAATTCCAAGTGTTATATCAAATGTTTTAACTTGAGTCTAGGGTTAGAAACAGTTAAACCCAAGAGAGGTCATTAGAGAGAGGAGAGAAATCATTCTCAAAGCTTAAGAAGGGTTGTTGAAGAATTGGAGTGGTTTCTTGCATCCAAATCATACAAGGAGTGATGATTAGAGGGGAAGAACATCAACCCAACATCAACCCAATAAATTATATCATCTAATTAGGGCAAGTTGTTTATTATAATATTCATGAAGTTATAATACTCATGTGTAAGGTTTTACTATTTGTTTTGTTAAATCAATGTTCTTGGTGGAATAAGAATGATTTTAATGCATGTTGGGATATGATCTGCATGTAGAATGATTTAACATATGTAGAGGATCAATAATTAAAGGATAATTGGTCTTTAATATGAATTAAATTTGGGTTTTGATGAATATTAGAGGAAAAACATGAAAACCTAGGATTTTTGAGGATTGGAGGGTTAAATCCATTCCCGAATGATTTGTAATGTGTCGATGCAAAAAGTTACCTTAGAAATTGTCCTTATACATGTGGGAAAGGTTTGGGACAATTAGTTTAGAGTTTAATGGGAGAACATGGAAGATTAAGGTGCGTAAATGGTGGAAAACATACCTGCTTTAACTGCAGAAAAGAGATGCAAAAACACGAACCGGTCCGGTCCAGATTGATCGGTTCAGTTCTGTCTTTACAGAACGAGTTTCAAAAAAATGAACCGGTCCGGACCAAAGAGGTGCGATTCGGTTCGGTCTCTACGTAATAGGTTCAGTCCCCTAAATTAATATAAAACTTTCTTTTTGGGCATAGTGTTCCTAAATCGATGTCTTGGAAACCTTTATGACTTTGTAATAATAATAATAAAAGATTTGTGATATTTTGGTGGGCCTATTGAGGAGGTATGAAGTAGTCTTATGGAGAAGTTTAAGACGAGATTAAACTCGAGAGGAATGGCATCGTAATTAATCTGAGAGACAGATAAAGAATTACGATTATTTAATAAATGGATGAATCAATCAGTAGGGTAAGTAAGACTTATCTACCGAATTTAGAAAAGGGATAACTAGGACCCTAAGAGTTGTGTGAACACTCATATAAATACGATAGCAAGATAAATCGTATAATAAAATATACGATAAGTATTAGAAAGAAATATACTACGTACCAATGTGAATCATTAGGTTGTGGGAATACCTATAGTATAAGTACTTAGGTTGTGTAAATACCTAAAGTATATTAATAGTATTGGGGTCGATGGGTATCCTGATCAATATGTGAAAGTTCGAATTTGGGATCGATGATTATCCGGACCAAATCGAAAATAAATAATATTGGGGTCGACGAAAAATCCGGACCAATATACATATGCATAACATTTACACTAGGGTCGAGGGATATCCGGACCAATGTAAATGATAAGATAATTGGGGTCGATGTTTATCCGGACTAATAATCCTTATAGTATATATTGTGTATGAAATATATATACCTTATGATGTCCTATTAGGTGTGATAGTAGATTTGTAGATGATATATTTATGGATACAAATCTAATAGACGAATTAAGAAGAGAAAGTTGATTTACCCTAACATGTGTAAGTGTTACATGAGGAATAAATTTTATATGGGACGTGAATGAAAATAATGTACTGAATGAGCAGTACGGGGAACTTAGATGAATAGATAAGTTCAGATAATACTATAGTCTAGTTAGCTTGGGCAATATAGCTAGGCGGGCTTAGTATAGAACGTTAGGCGTGCACAGTAGATGAGAGGTGAGTAAACTCAAAAGAGTGTACGATAACCTAACATGTGTAATAAATAACCGATTTGAAAAATATAATAAACGCTTGCTAAATATTTTGTATAATAACACTTTTTATAAAATATTTTCAAAAACCTTTTAGGTATCCAACCACAAGGACGCCAGGCGTGACTTCATTCCAGGGACTCGGAGCTGTAGTACAATGGATGCTGACATGATTGATTTGATTAGATGATTCCTCCATTAAGATCTAGTGTAGAATCTTATTTTATATTCCATGTATGGACATGTTGTCCTTTAACATTATTTCAGTTATTTTAGTTTCGGACTAGTGTTAATTTATTTGATTTGTTTTTGGATTTTTGCCAATAGTTTATTCGGCAAGACTTTATTTATTAATATATTATGATGGTTTGGGCTTCAGTATGGTGAATGTTCATATTAGTTTTCGCATGGTTATATTTATTTGTTTAAAGAAAGATAAAATTTTACACAGGTCTAATTTCACTTAGGTGATTAGTAATTAAAAAGTTTTTGACAGTGATGGTAATAATGAACCATATGAGAAACCCGTTTTAATTTAATAAAGGCCTGATCATACGATGTTTAATTAGAGGGGGTGTCCCAGGGGGTAAGGAGGTAAGGGGGACTCGGGTCACACGCATGTTCGTTGCCGATGGCGCGGATCAATTATACTATAGGAATTAAAATTTATGGGTTGTTATATATTTTTTATTAAGGTCCATTAAAAAATCGGGTTTTTAGATCCACATGTGATCCTCTCCATATATATATATATATATATATATATATATATATATATATATATATATAGAGAGAGAGAGAGAGAGAGAGAGATTTAAATCTAAATACACAATCATACCTTCCCAAGTGTAGTTTCTCGTCCAACACTAAAGATCCAACAATTGCCACAAGAAGAAGCATCAAAGGGTTAAAAACTGATACGAACAATGGACCTCTCATTTGTACACACCATGCAACGAATGTAAACATCAATCCAGATGCAAAAACTCCCTACATACACACACAAATAAAAAAAAAGTTAAAACACTATTTTGTATGTATGAAAATTCTGGAATATAACTATGTTTAGAGGTAACCATTAAAAGTCCTACCGTGTAAGCTATGGTGAGGAGCCTTATGTTCCATCCCAATTTCCATCGACTCCAATCTCTCTCAGTGGAAAGGGCGAATACCACAGCTTGAACTGATCCCATTAAAGCCATGAGGGCTGTGCTGGAGTAAGGACAAGGGTACCTCTCCGCCATCTTAGCCTGCCCAGTAACAAATAAGGGATAAAATGGTTAATGAATTTTAAGATCAAATGAAAAATTTTCAAATATATTTTAGGATGTCTTAATATTTTAATAATTCTTACATTAACAAACTAATATTTTTTTTTAATTTTAGATAGTTTTTCATTTTAATACCTCACCAATAATATTATTTTTTTAGCTCTAGTCTACCTACATATGTTTTGGACACTAAGGTCATTCATAACTTAATGTATACATAATAATTTTAGGTATATACCAACTTAGTGTTGTAATATAGTAATTCATGTATACATTAAAATTTCAAATTACATTTTTTTCAAATAAATCCATATAAATATTGAAAAAAATTAATAGATACATTATTGAAAAATAGAGTATACATTTACAGCGTCCTTATCCCCCAAAAAATTTATCGACCATGGAGTTAGAGCAAAAAAGCTCGTTAATTTTTTTTTAATTTTTTTTAGTATAATGTAAGTATATTACCAAAAACAAGGGGATTACAAAAAAAATATACAATTGAGCCCATAGCTTGGTCCCCGGGGCACTAACTTCAGCAAAAAACAAAAATAATGGTCGAAGCCATTCTACACTCAACCTACATTAACCGTAATAAACGAAAAAGTATAAGCACAAAACAAAACCTATCAAAATAAACTAAATTCAATATGATACGCAGGCCACATGACAAACACTACTACAATTGAAATATCTAATAAAATATAGCGATAATGCAACACTCGCCATAGGAGATATAATAATAAATTGACGAGACACGGAACTCAATAAAAATCCACAAAATGCCGCAACACTATAACAGGGTAACACTACAAGGCACCAAACCATCATCGAAATATCGGAACACCGCAAGGTACCGAACAACCACCAAACATTGCCAAACGCTAAAGATCAAACTACTGACAAAGAACAATGCACCAAAAATAATCTTGTATCCAAATAACTCATCACCCAATCGAAAAACCCACTCGACTAAATCCAACTCCAGAAAACTCCCATCGCCATAACTAATCAAAAATACCGGAGAAGTCCTACCATCGACCTAACATGAAGTATACTCGAAAGAGTAGCGATCCCAATAGACTAGACTGTGATAACAGGGGTCAAAACCCATCATCAAAGATAAACCACAACCATAATACAATCTCATATTAAGTGCACTAACGAGATAGCGACTGGGAGCGGGAGGGCTTTTCCACAAGGTTGGGAAGAGAATAACACATAAGAGGGAGGAATGAGAGTGTGGGTATCTCTCTTTAGTGCACAACCCGAGAGCTTACCGGAAAAAAACCGGGTATAACTTGATAAACATCCTGACCAACTAAACAATCCATCAAACTAGGTGAAGGAACCTACTGAATAACTCAAATCTAGCATCACGTCATCATGGTAAGAAAACCCTTCTGGTATCAACCACCGCTCACTCCAAACTCCAAAACACACTACAATGGAGCATAAAACCATCTGGGTACAAACCCGAACAAGCAAGAAACAAGAAAATGTCACATTTTCTTGTGAACACAGTAAACTTTACTGTATGCACCAGAAAATGAAATAGTTTTACATCTGTGATATTTTCACAAACAGTAATATTTACTGTGTTAAAATAGTTTCATATTTATGCAATTTTCATAATAGTAACATGTAAGACAATAAAATAATTTGTCAAGGCCTAGTTTGTTTAGTTTGATATATTCATTCAAAATAATTATATGTATATTTTGAGGGAGTATATATATTAATTGTCAAGGCCTAGTTTGTTTAGTTTGATATATTTATTCAAAATAATTATATGCATATTTTGAGGGAGTATATATATTAATTGACCAATATAGTAAATTTTATTGTCTTACATGTTACTATTTCTGAAAATTGCATAAATATGAAACTATTTCTACACAGTAAATATTATTGTTTGTGAAAATGTCACAGATATAAAACAATTTCATTTTCTGGTGCATAGAGTAAAGTTTACCGTGCTCAAAAGAAAATGTGACATTTTCACAAGAATTTATGAAAATAAATAAAACTATTTCATTTTTCGGTTTGTTGTGGGTAGAGCTGACATTCGTTGCCGCTGGTGCAGACCTATAAAAATAAGAGAACATTTGATCAATAGGGTTTGGATCCACCGGATCTCCGATTTGGGGTGAGTAGGGGAGGTATTGGTTGCCGTTAACACGAACCTTTAAAAATAAGAGAATAATAGATAAATGGGTGTTTGAGCGACTAAATGAGTTACGTTAAAAATTGGTGTCTTTTTTTTCAATATATATATATATATATATATATATATATATATATATATATATATATATAATCCATGTGCACACCAAGTTTGCACATCATTTTTTTAAAATAGTAAAAAAAATATTTTTAAGTTGATTTTTGTGTGTAATATTTAAATATTTCAAGGAACCCATATAAAAAAATCAACTCAAAAACATATTTTTTGCTATTTTTAAAAAATTGATCAAACTTTCGTTGTTTTTAAGTACTTTAAAAGTGGTAAAAGTTTGACTGATTTTTTAAAAATAGCAAAAAATATTTTTTTGATCTGATTATTTTTATATGGATCCATTGAAATATTTAAATATCACAAAAAAACAACTTAAAAATATTTTTTCTGTTCATTCTAAGTCTAAATAGGAACTCTTGACAATACCAAACACACAAAAAAGAAAAAATAAATAAACAGCTTTAGTAGCTTTGGAAATAGAATTTGTTGAAAAAAGTGAAAATATGCAAAAGGATATTGTGTCATATTAGCACTGAGGTGGCTTATTTTCGTGCTCCTCAAGTTTAAGATAACAATGAGACGATGGATAATCAAGGAGAATGGTTTACTGCTAATATTTAAGCCGCTCACCTGAAGAATTAACCACAAAGCATAACTGAAACAACTGGTAAGAGCCAATAAAGCACCCAAGACCCGATTTGGGTGGGTTCCGGGCACGTGGCCAGCGTGATGTCGACTGTTGTGCAAAAGGTCAACGTTTGTTTTCCAGATGTTGACCTCGGTTCCTTTGTAAAACGTGAGGAGCATCGCCCCACCTATGCCCATTAATGTTCCAAACACCTTTGCTTTCCCTCCTGCAGTACCCCACCCCAACCTTTCCAACCTGCATCATCATCAGATTGCAATAAACCACAATGCCGTTGAACAAGCTATGTATATTTGTTAAACAGAAAATGATAACACTTGTTTGTGCTATTTTTGAGTTTTAAGTGCGTATCCTTATGCTACATGGTATCAATACCCTTGTTAAATAAATTGTACAGTTCAGCAGATACTTTTGCTTATACTTACGCATAACGCGCCCACATGTATAGGGAGGGGATCCTTATGCTATGGAGGAACGTTTTGTCTTCTAATAATCCAAAAAAAACTTTATTTATTTATTATTTTTTTGTAGGTGTTTGAACATTTTAGTGCATTAATAAAAAAATCAAGTTTCAAATACATTTCTTTTATTATTTTAAAAAAATAGATCAAATGTAACTCACATACATTTGATCTATTTTTTTTAAAATATTAAAAAATGCATTTTGAATTGATTTTTTTATGAATACACAAAAATGTTCACACATACACACACACACACACAAAAAAAAAACCTGTTTTGGGGATTCAAAAAAACCTCCCCCACCCATTTTTGAGGAGGATCTGAAACGGTGATTTTTAAAAATACTATTTTTTTTGTATAAGTTAAACATTTCGCGGGACTTGTAAAAAAAATCAACTCAAAATATATAGATTATTTTAATTTAAAAAATGAATCAAATATATCTCACGAGTGATTTTTTAAAAGGGCACATACCAAATAGTCCCTCGAACTTTTGTTAATACACATTTAGTCCAAGCTTTTTTTTTTGCACCAAAAAGTCATTCACCATGCCAAAAAGACTTTACCTTTAAAGATAAAAGAATAAGAGACTTTTTAGTAAAAAATAAAAGGCTTGGACTAAATGTGTATTAAAAAATATTTGAGGGACTTTTTGATTTTTGATCCTTTTTTAAAAACATAAAAAAAAATACTTTTTTATTATTTTTTTGTGTTGTCTAAACATTTTAGGGAACTTGTAAAAAACTCGACTCAAAATAAATTTTATCGCTATTTAAAAAAAAAGGGTCAAATAACATATATTTGACTCATTATTTAAAAATAGCAAACAAAAATATATTTTTTGAATTAATTTTTGTACAAATCCCCTCAAATATTTAATCAACACAAAAAAAAATACGAAATATATTTTTTTGATATTTCTTAAAAACGGTCCGTCACGGGTATTCGGTTTTTTTGGCACCTGTCCAAAGAAGCTCTCTCTATACGTGTACCTGAAACTTATGGCAAGGATAAAAGTAAACGCTGGGATGAGATTTGTCATAGCTGAAGCAAATGTTGCTGAAGTCAAAACCAAGCTCTGTACGTACATATTTTGTGCTAATGAACCTCTGGTATTTGAAAATTAGAAAACAAAATAAATTAATTAGCCAGGCATACAGCAAGCATGTTGCGCTTGATAAAAAAAATTGATCATCTGTTGTGCGTATTCATCCATTGCAGTCGATTGGATTTTGTAAATTTTTTAATTATGAATTAGTTAACTTTTAGGGAAATTTAACGAATTAGTTAACTTTTACAAAAATAGCAAACCAATTTTTAATCCTGTTCGGCTAGATTATTTCTCAATTCCAAACATTTAATTATATTTCATTCTAAAAAATTATGAAATTTACTCAAATAAGAATTTTCTTTAATTTAATTAACATGAAAAGGCAAATTTAATTTTTTTAAGAATAAAACGATCTACTTTATGTACGCAAATCTTTTATTATCTTTACCATTATAGGTTTTTTCCTGGATTATATTGTTATGTCAGAAGTGGCCAAACAACCTAAATATATTGTTGAATTATATATATATACAAAAATGATGATTAATGTAAAATTTGTACAAGCGACGCACATGAATAAAACAAACAAATAAATGTGTTGTCTGTTTGCTCTCATATTCAATTGCAAAATACTTGTACAATTTTTAATTCAACACTTCGAATAAAACTGTTGCAACTACATAGATGAGTATAATCTGATTTAACTCCATTATATGTTAGAATTTTGATTGACTAGCCCTCTTTATGTTAAGATAAAGAGCATCCTCCGATTCTTAAAAAGTTAATAATTTAATGCATCAAGTGTTTTAGACTCAGGGCGGATATATGGGCGGCAGACCTGAGCTGCAGCCATTATAATCTGATTTTCCCCATTTCCTTTTTATCTCAGCCCAGGTAGAAAAAAGGGTTTTACCGAGCTCAATTATATAACTATCTCAAGTGAAGTGTCCAAACTAAAACCCGTAAAACTCCTAATCCCCCTTTGCCAGATATCAATTTTTTCTCTCTTTTGTACTATTCCAATGCAGAACCATTTGTCAAGTCTGGATTTTCACCTTCTCTTTATATTACAATGGAAATTTAAATTAAATTTTGATACGTTGAAAAAGTATAATTATTTTTTGTCACTTCTGAAGTCAATTTGGATTGAACAATAAAGAGAGTGAATCTAAATAAATTAATATTCCCAACTTTTATTTCTCTTCTGTAGTTAGAATTTCAAATACAATTATTAACAATTTTTTTAACACTTTTGTTCCTGCAAATTAATTTTAGTGATTTATATAATTATACAGAAAAAAGTTATTTGAGAGAGAGGAGAGAGAGATGATTATCTGTAAAGTTCGGTTTCAAAGAGCCTAGAAAAGGCCAGGCGTCACATAATGCAGTTTACGAGGAGATGTGTAGGAGGTAAATTTTGGAAACTTGCATGTATACAGCTGGCTAACCTACTAAATTGCTTCCTCCACGTACCTCCCACACAGGGAAGAACAATAGCGTCCATCCACAAGACTTCCATTTAGATCTCTCCCTCTTTCTCTTTGTATATCATATATATAGATTTGCGTATGATATAATAACCCTTAGATGAAATTGAACTTACCCTAATAACCCACAAAAGAATGCTTGGAGGAGAACAGTCAATGTCAAAGTTGGCCTCCTATTCCTGCAAGCACATCAATAATATGTCAAAAATATTATCTTGTGGATTATCGATCAACTATATACAAAAGTATCTATCCTTATTAACACATTAATTTTTTCAGTTTTTTACGTTCTTTTGAACCATCTCATTTTTATTTCTTTTGAAAATTCATCAATAGTATTAATTGTAATGCAAAGGACTAAAAAATCGTTTAATTAAAGAAAAACAAAATTGCAATATTATTTACATATAACTGATTAAGTAACAAAATTCCAATATTATTTACATATAAAAGTAACAAATGCAACGAAAACAGACTGCTGTTGAATCTGTAACATATATGCGTGTGGTTTAGAGAAACCAAGAGGCGACCTTTCAACAATGAGGGCAATGGGAGTAATAAAAGCTGCAGCAAATAAGAAGCGGTAAGCAACCAAAACCCTCAAGCTCATGCCATCATTTGCGGCCAGCTTGTATAAAACATTAACCCCTGCAAATGCTGTCTGTACGATCACCATTAATATGGCGGGCTTAAACCCATGCACAGTGTTGCAAATTTTCGCCATCTTAGGAGACATTTTGTTAAAACAAAATGCTCCCTACCCCAAAACCTATGTATCTTATAGAGAGAGAAATAGAGATTTCTAGAGAGAGAGGCAAGAAGATCAAGAAGATCGTCTTACGGAGACACAAATGAATACAACAGGACGATGTATATATAAGAGAGAGAGAGAGAGAGGAGTGAGCGAGTCCCTAGCCGGCGTTTGGAAAGTATAGTAAGAGAGAGAAAAATAGTTGTTGTTGTATGAGGCCATTTATGTGGAAAGGGTAGGAGGTGCATTAGGGATATTAATTGTAATTAAGTTTTCGAGGCTGCCAATTTACCCACACGTAACGGCCAACGTAGTCTTCCGCGCACGTGTAGAGTTGGGTGACACGTGCGAGTATGTGCTTGTGGCTCCCTTAGACACGTCTTCACCCTTGCTTGCTTTGCTGCTACCCTTTGCAACAAAAGGACGTTAATGACCGTCACCGCTCAACTCGACGAAAGACTTGCTGCACGTGCCAAAGTTCAATGCATTATTTTAGAATCGTTGTCTTTTATCAGGGATGACATTAGGATACCCTTTTTGTTATTTTTATTTCAAAGTGTTATACTTTATTTTGTTTTTTATGTTTTAATGGAGATCATATAAGTAAAAATAAAATAAAGTACAACACTTTAAAGTCGAGGATAGCAAAAAGCGTAACAAAAAAGGGTAGTCATAACATTATCCCTTTATTATTGTTAACGAAAAAATTCTCTACTACGCGGACCAGTCAGAAAATGACACCTGTCATCTTACGTGGCAATATTTATACTTGCTCGGCCCCCGAGAAGAGTTGGTCGGCACCCGAGGAGAGTTGGTCGGCATAACAATCAACTCAAGGCCATCCAAGAAGACCAACAGTTATATTCATTGTATATAGATGTAAATGTCTGAATGTATAAAGACACTCCATCTCTTGAACTCCCATCACTATAAATACATGCATTCCCTTAGCCAAAGGGAGAGGAGACACGATACAATAGATACACACAATCTTAACACACAATCTTTCTTTCTCTACCCCATATTGCGCTATTGTACACCCCTGAGAATAAAAGAACGGTGGACGTAGGCTTTATTCATAGCCGAACCACTTTAAAAACCTTTGTCTCTTATATGTTAGATATGCTTATTTATCTTCATCTTCAATCTCATCCTCATCATTTATACGCTGTTGACTCCACTAAAATGGCATAAACCATATTTTGTCTTCAACAGATTGGCACCGTCTATGGGAATTCGACACTAGAATTCTTTCCATTCTTATTTGAAGAGATGAAGATCATCATCAAAAGCTAAGTTTTTCTTTTCTCTGTGTATAACCAATTATATGTTATGCACACATCTTTTTGTTCAATCATGATCCTCTATGTTTATATTCATGAACTATTTAATAAAATTTTATTTACAAAACCCTAGATATCATAACCATAAGTTTTGTACCAATCCTTGAATGTAGGGCAAACACCTTTATTCAGAGAATTAGATCTGATATTTTAATTCCCATATCTTATATTTTTTACTAAGAATAAACGTCTAAAACAGATGATAACCATAATGTTTCTTTTAAGGAACTGTATAATTTTTTATCTATAAATGTGCACAACTGTGTCAAATTGTTGAAACTATTCGTTGTTGATTTTGAGACGGTGACTCTTTGAATTTCCATGACAATATCTCTTTGGAACTGAAAAATATGAAAACAATTTTTTATCTCCCTTCAAAAGAAATCACCATAATTGGAGGACCGGAGCATAAATTGGAAATGAAAATTTCTACGAAATTCGTGATTCAAAAACATAAAAGAAATTATACATTAATGAATTTATCTCTCATTGTAAACTTTTTCTGCACAAATCAAAAGATCTTGATTTGAAACCCTCATCAAATTGATAAAGAAAAAGGGATCATTAATTTAAATCGGATCTAGAAATCGAACCGACATCTCCACTGCTGGTCGACAGTATATACCGAAGATCAGCGAACAAGGTACGAAGCGTACCATGCCTCAACAGCCTTGTCGGACCCCTCGTTGGTCGGTGACCATTAGAATACAATGATGAAGGCAGAGAAGGTCATCATTGATCGTCACTAAAACGCATGAGGACAGTCCCTCTAGCAACTTATACTACATGCTACAGTTATGTTCGAAGATCGCCCCATGGGTCGTTGTATGTTAGTCGGCGTACCCATTGTTGGTCGGTCACAGATCCAGACCATCCATTGTTGACTGGCACCATCCAATGCTCGTCGGCATAAGCTAAATTGGTCGGAGACATGGGTTGTGATGCTAAAGTTGAGTTTCATATCTGGTTGAGGAACTTATAACAAGTTGGCAGTTCCTATTTGTTGATCGGAGACAGGTATTGCACTTCAAGAGGAGCTCCCCGACCTCCTATTTGTTGGTTGGTATCAAGACCCAACCTCGTGGTCGGCGACCACCATTACAACAACATTTCATTCTTGGTCGGAAGACCAGCGGCATCAACTAATCTTGGTCGGCGCAAGTATAGAACCATAATGAAGGTTCTCAACCATCTAACATTGGTCGGTATCATCTAACACTGATCGTTGGTGGAACCTAATGATGATCGGAGATATCTGTTTGTGATCGGCGACAACAAAGAACATAGAAGGTCTTTGGATCGTCACCGAGGAATCCTCATAGTCAAAATCCAATTGGATTTGATTCACCTGAAACCCTCTTCCTAAAAAGTTTTGCATTTTTATATAACATGAGATACTATAACGGTTTTCTCTTGGATACACTCTCAGATGGGATATTTAGATTTTAACCACTTTGTTAAAATAAACATTTAAAATTTTGGTTTATAATACCACATTCATATACATAACTTTATGGGAAAATAATTTTTCTAAACATATGCTTTGGATTCAAATATATTTAACTTTGCTGTAAAAATTTACAATGCCACATCCCATTCTGACTTTGTTCAAATTAGTTGTTTAAAGTTGAGTTCTACTCCTAACCTCCATACTTCATAGCTTCACGTGAAATAAAATATTTTTGAAATCAAACTTATATCTCAATAGTTTATGGAGCTTAAATAATTTTACAAAAAACTCTAGATTAAACTTTATGCCTTATATATAACACATATTTGATAAAAGGATGCTCGTTTAACACACAGTTGGCACAAAATATATTGTTTCATATTTTGAAATTTTTATTGCCTTATGTGTGAGCTAATACATATCATTTATTGTTTGGCTGAACAATTATTCTCACGATAATGACTATTTGATTTAGCCTCCACAGATGTTCGAGCAACTTATTAAATTCCACAGGTACAAGATTCAATCCCGACAGAAGCTCGGTCACAATCTTAAACTTCTAAAAACTATTATCATTGCTCGCCATTATGAAATTCTGCCTCAGCAAGGCACTATTGATTTTATTATTGCTCCGATATATGCTCAAGCACGAATCATTCTCTATATCCATTCTATATTCATCTCTGCATGGAGCTCAGTAAAATATTTATTGTTATATATATTCAATTCCGAGGAGATCTGCAACATTATATTTCACCCCCAATGGATAGTTGGTCTAGGTAATTCTTATTTATATTCAAGCCCGACAAAGTATTTGGCCATATTCTTATGTTCTGGAAAATATTATCCTTATTTGACATTATGCAATTTTGCCTCGATAGATTAGCTAGACACTTTATTATTATTCTGAATCATTCTTTATATTTATTCGGATGCATATTCTATATTCATCTCAGCATGGAGCTCGGCAAAATATTTATTATCATATATTCAGCTCCAAAGAAATTTGCATCAGTTATTGCATTATTTCCAACAGACTGTTGGTCGAGAAAATTCTTCTCTCTATATATATTCAGCAACCACCAACTATAAGTTGGTCGGCATCAGCAACCACTAGCTAAGGTTGGACGGCATATCAACAACCACCAACTAAGGTTGTTCGGCATCAACAAATCTAACCAATAATGTTGGAACAACAATCATACACGGCAAAACCTATTTGATAATCGGTGACCTCAAGGGGAATCTAAAACTAGGCAAGAAGATGGGTGACCTCAAGGGACATGCATTGCCTAGACAATTATGGGCAATCTAGATAAGATTATTACAACCAAGTAGGAACATGGGATGAAAATAATTCCATTGCTTAGGAACTTATGGGTGATCAAAAGATCGCTATAACTAGGCAGGAGCATGGGATAAATATTCCATTGCCTAGGCACACTAAGACAAATAGAAATTGGCAAATCATCAATTCATATACAGAGATTAAGCAGAAGATAAATTTCATGATTATATATTATTGTTTGAGGAATGCCCAGGAAATATATTAGTCTCTAATAATGCAGGATCAATCAATCCCTTCCTTATTATTATCTGGATTTCTTATTAAGCTCGGCAAATGGTCGACTCTTTTATTATCTGGACTTCTTATTAAGCCCGGCAGATGGTCTGCACTCTTATTAGTTATCTGGGATTCTTAGCACTTCTATTATGTATATGGATTTCTCACTAGCACGAATATTCGATCAAATTATATATTATGCTCAATCAGGCTTATTATTGGATCATTCTATCAAGTTCGGACAAATGCTCGGGCATCATCATTATTATCCAGTCTCCTAAGCCCAACTGGGATCCACAAACGCCGATCAATGGCACATACCAGAATCAGATTCCTAATTAGAATATATCACATTCTTAATTAGAATGCCCACAGATTCCTAATTGGAATATATCACGTTCCTAATTAGAATGCCAGCACATTTCTAATTAGACTATGTGTTGAAAGCAGTTTTACTTAACCAAAATTACTTGGTTGGCAAATTATTTCTATGGTTACATCAGGACAGAATGGAAATGCAAACGTGCAAAGTTCTTGGGAAGTCATTTCAAGGAACATGTCCCCAGCCTTATCTTTTCTAGCAATACCAACATACTTTAAGGCCAAGAAAGCATTCAGAGTTCATATTCCACACTTGGGGGCTTCTACTACATAATTAATTATTCATTCGGTGGCATATTCTCATAACATCATGCAGTATCAGTCGAGCATCAAATTTAACTCCACAAACTTACATGGTCGGGGCTCCGACCAATCAATATTCAAGAGTTATTTTTTCTCAGGATTTATATTTTTGAAGTTCAGGAAGCATATTAAGGAGTTAGTTTTGCTATTGATGTTAATGAGGCATATTCAGGAGTTATTATGCACATGTTATTGAAGTTTAGGAGTCAGATTCAACATCTACTACTACTGTTATCCCGACCAACACTGAAGAAGAAGTTGTACTTATATGTAAATGTTTCAAAGTTTGTTTCTAGCTTGACACTAATCGGATTGAAGATCAAAAGCTAACATGTCGCAATAACAAAGCACTCAAAGGAGCATAGGTCAGAAAAATCAAACACGGACAATCAAGACTCAGTTGGTCGATACAGAAGGCAGTTGGTCGGCTAACCAACCAACCAACCAACATACTTGAAGATTATGACAAGCTACAAGATGCAAACTATGAAGTTACTGTAACCAGATTCCCAGGGGTGATACATAGCGCACGTTCGCTTGACGAACAAGAGTTCCTTACAAGAAAGACTAGATCCAATACAATTATTAATCAACCTGAATCATCCATCGTTCAGAAGATAACCCACTCATATGTTGAACAAATCAAGAAGGCAAATTAATAATTTCATTATGCACGAGCACCGAGCAATATTACAGAATAAATACTCCATCCTTTAACTAAACCATCAAACATGGAGCATTGGGGGCTTTTGTTAACGCAAAAATTCTTCATCTACGAGGACCAGTCAGAAAAGGACACATGTCATCCTACATGGCAATATTTATACTTTCTCGGCACTCAAGGAGAGTTGGTCGGCATACCAACCAATACACGACATACCAACCAACTCAAGGAAGACCAACCATCCAAGAAGACCAACATTTATATTCATTGTATACAAATGTGAATGTCTGAATGTATAAAGACATTCCGTCCCTTGGACTCCTATCACTATAAATACATGCATCCCCTTGGCCAAAGGGAGAGGAGACACGATACACTAGATACACACAATCTAAACTAAACAATTCTCTTCACACTTCTTTCTCTCTCTACCCCATATTGCACTATTGTACACCCCTCAGAATAAAAGAACAGTGGACGTAGGATTTATTCATAGCCGAACCACTTTAAAAACCTTTGTCTCTTATATGTTTAATATGCTTATTTATCTTCATTTTCAATCTCATCCTCATCCTCATCATTTATCTGCATGGTCTATGCCATTTTAGTGGCGTCAACAATTATTTTATTATTTTTGACATTTTAGAACTTAGATTTTTAGAATCTTTAGTAACTAAATATAATTTCATTGTCATAATTATATTTATTTAATTTTTACTTGTATAAAAATAATTATCTCAATATAGTTCATAAAATATCTTCGTTTAACTAGCATCTATGGTTGAAAATTTACCTTCAGGATAAAATGCAGTGATGTTATTTGTTTGATTCAAACTATTTATGCTTTAATCAAATCAGAAACACTCTAGAATATTTACCCGATAATGGAAAAAAAGTAGAGGACGGTCCAAAACAGAGGCCTGGAACTCTTTTTTATAGTTATTTTGGTAGTTGTTCATAGCCAATTAGCTCATTTCAAGTGCGCGACTCAGCAGTCGTTTGATCAAGTCTTTTTGAAATTCTTTCGATCGCACGGTCCAGATTTGACATCTCATCTTAAGAGAATATACGCACCCCTTAGACAAATCGCCACAAGTTAATCCAATGGTTCGGATCAACCTGCTTAGGTTATAAGATTCTTTGATCAGTTGATCTGGTTGACTTTGATAAAACTTCAAGCTCCCACGCTCCGAGCTACGATGTACACATGCACCATCAAAGCCCCCAATCACCCTTTCACACGTCGCACGAACAAGCGCCGCGTGTCGTGATTGGTGGTGCTTTGCACCACCGCAAAGCACCATATCATAGCCTTTTTGACTAGAAGACTAATATTCATCTTTTGTCTTTTAGTTATATAACATTTCACTTGTAAAGTTTCTATGTAAAACATTTAAACAACACCCACCTAATTTACACCCACTTTTTTTAACCCTCCATCTACTAGAAGACCTAATATAAACCCCCAAAAATAAGAAACTCACTTACACAATATTAATACTAAATTATATTCCAAAAATAAAAAGTCAATAATACAATTTAATTAATAAATTATATTTTGAAAATTCCAACAAACCCCCACTATTTCAAAATACACATAAGGAATTGAAGATACAATAGTACATGGGCCGTAATAGGGTTTTTGACATTATCACTAAAATCTAGTACATAAATAAGAAGTGTCATTAGAACTTCAACTTTCACTTAGTGAAAATAATTCAAAGCTTCATCAAGGTACCGTAGTGAACGTATCTTGAACCAATGACTATTTGAGACGAGCCAGAACAATTACTCATACTGATCTCTGTGTTGAAGAGTGTTTTGTTAGCACGCACATTTATGTCTTTGTGCTCATCCTGATTTTATGAGTGTTTTAGGATCAATCTTAGTTTCATAGAAAGCGGACACACTTTCATCACCCATATAGGTAAATCAATTTCAGTGATTTTGCGAGTCACACTTATATAATTTATTATGAAGTAAACTTCATCCTCTATCATGCAGAATACCAAGACTAGGTACATAGAAATATACTTTTACGTATAAGTTCCTAGTGTTCCATAACTATCATTTAATATGTTAATACCACATTGAACTTTGTCTATATTTTTAAGACATAAATTGGGTTCCCATTAAATATAGTTGATTTATTTTATAGACTTTAGTCTCATTCCTTTTGAGGTGATATATATCATTTTTCTTACAAGACCTTTAGTCAGGGGATATGCTAAATTCTTATTCGTTTCAACATTGTCAACTGTAATTACTCCTTCTTTGAGTAACTGCCTCAAAATTTGATGTCCTATACTAATTTGTCTAGATTTTTCATGGTAGGTTTTTCTTGAAGAAACCTTGTATATTGTAGCCTGATTATTACAATTAATCATAATAGAAGGAAATGCCTTTTTTCATAAAGGAATATCAAATAATAAATTTTTTAAGTCATATTTCTTCTTTACTTGAATCTGCCAGGGCTATGGATTCCGATTGCAATGTTGAATTAGGCATACAAGTTTATTTCTTAGATCCCCAAGAAATAGCTCCTCCTCCAAGCATAAATATCCAACCAGTCGTGGACTTAGATTGTGATTCGAGGTTATTCCAACTAGAATCACTATATCCTTCTAATACATATGAATATTCTACATAATGCAAGCCGTAATCCATAGTCCTCTTTATGTATCTAAGTAATTAAGAAATTGCATTCCAATGTTTTAATCCTGGATTACTTGTAAATCTAGATTGTATTCCTACTTCATAGGCAATGTCTGGTCTAGTGCAATGTATTGCATACATGAGAATTTCAATGACACTGTCATATTTAGGTTGATCCATAGTACGTCTAATATTTTTCATTAATTTAATACTAGGATTAACTGGTGTGGTTACTGGATTAAGTTCAAAATGATTATATTTTTTAAGAACCTTTTCAATATAGTGAGATTGAGATAATGCCAATGTATTATCTTTTCTTATTATTTTGATTCCTAAAATCACATCAGTTTCCCTTAAATCCTCCATATCAAAGTTTGATGATAGATACCTCTTAATCTCTTTCACATATTTGATTTTTGACCCAAATATAAGCATGTTATCCACGTATAAGAAAATAATAACTCCAACACCATTGTAAAAATTACTATAACTGATGGTACCCCCACCTTAGGTCAATCTTAGAAAAGTATGTTGCTCCTCTCAGCTAATCGAATAAGTCATCGATAAGCGACAACGGATACGTGTTTCGAATTTTGACCTTATCAAACTCCCGGTAATCTATACATAACTGTAGAGACCCATCATTCTTCTTTACAAACAAAACTGGGGCACCTAAGATGAATTACTCCCGCGGATAAAATTCTGTCCTAATAACTCCTGAATCTGATATCTCAACTCACGCATCTCTAAAGGATCCATACAATACGACGCTCGCGCTATCGGCCTAGTCCCCGTCGCTAAGTTAATCACAAACTCGATCTCTCGACTATGAGGTAACCCCGGTATCTCCTGAAATATATCAGCACAATCCCTAACAATAGGGATCGAATATAACGAGTTGACTATACCCTCAGAAGTCTCCTCCTCTATCTAATAAAAATGCGTGCATAACTCTCCGGATGCGACATCACCATAAGATATATACCCTGTCCTGGTATGGTGAATAAGATAGTCTAACTGTAACAATCCACCATTGCTTTATATGTCACTGACCATTTAATACTTAAAATAACATCAGACTCGTCCAAGTCTAACACACGTAGATCCACTACTAAACACAACATACCCATGTCCACACCTGCCCCCTTACAGATGGAATAAATGAGAGTCCCACCACCCAAAGGTGAATCTACTGTCATGATAATATCCGTAGCTAAATCCATTAAACCCATCGCACGTGCAAACGTAGTGCTGACAAATGAGTGTGAGATTCGATGTCAAACAAAACTCGCCCCATGTGCCCATAGATAGTAAACATACCCTCAATCGATGGCGGTAAAATCGGTCCTTGGAGATGATACACATGCCCAAACTATCCCTGCACCTACCCTTACAGAGGCAGTAATGCTGTAACTACCGGTAGGGCTGGAAGCTATTGTACTTATTATTTGGGCATACATGTCGCATGTGACCCTACTCCCCATACACGAAGTATCTCCCAGTGAAGTCTACCTACCTATAGCCCTGATGGCCCTAACGAGGTTTCCTTTGCCTTTGGAGATGCTAGCCCTAACAACCTCGACCCTGCTGGCCTTGAGCGGTATGCTACAAGCCCTGATTGTGGCGCTCCGCTGGCACCACTACTCTCAATCTTGCCATGCTAGCTAGACTCCCCGGCCATCTTCGCTCCCCTCAGATGGAAATGATGATCCTAAAAGTGGAATAACACGACATTTACATCCTTATTGTAGGTCTGTAACGTCGGATTTCCCAACAAGTGATGGTGAATCCTCTAAGCGAGTCCATTGGTAAACTTGAGGACACTCTTTTCCTCCGTGTTCACCTCGTCTGGCATAAATTTTTCCAGGCAAATGAATTCCTCCTCGTATTCAGCCACAATTCGGCCCTCCCTTGAAAGGTCAAGGAACCTCTTCCTCATCTTTGTTTAAACTACTGACGAAAAGTACTTGCAGTCAAACCGAACCTAGAACTCCTAGATAGTCATAGTATATATCTCCTCTGCTATGGTGACCGACTCCCTCCACCGAAGTGTTGTTTCTACTAGCTTAAAAGTAGCCAGTATTTGCTTTTGAGTGTCACTATGCGCAAGTGCCTCTAGATGTCTTTCTTCCCTTGGCTAGTGGGTACAACATCCACACTCCCTTAGAACTCTAGTTGATGGACCTTCTGAAAGGCCTCTATGACTCTCTCCCAAACATACGGTCCTAGGTGATCCTAAACTAGTGCCACATGATGCTATGACTATGCCTGGGGAAAATGCTATGATAAGATAGTCACCGCGACATTAACCGTTTGTCTAACAATGGTGGCAACCTGTGCTGTGATTACTGTCTCCTGAGTGGTCTGGGACTCCAGCTGAACCTCCTTTCATACGGTCTCCTAGCGGCACGAGCTAGTTGTCTTCTCTTATTGTTTGGAATTTAAAACCAAATCAAAGTTATATGAGATTCACTTCAATCATAAGTAATAATAGAACAACATAAATGCGTAATATGAAATAACAGTCCTAGATATAGGGCTCTATATCAAAGAAAACACAAGTTCGCACAGATCCTTAGGACACTAGAACCCGATGTTCTTAAACCAAATGTGACAAACCACCTATTTTAATACCGGGTGGATAATAATCTCCTAAAATATAACAGGAATCTCAGTATGGATCATTCTTAGCATCACTGTCGCAGTAGTAATATAGCCTAAAGAATAAGAACAATCCATCAAACCACAATAGCTGAACTAACCATCATGCATAATAAATAATAAGGGTGAACTGAATAAACGGTTGGTCATGTAATAATATCCACAGTATAAATCGAATAATAACAGAATACGAAAGAGTAAATGTCTGGAAAAATATAAAAGTCTATAGTAAGATAAAATCTATCATTTATGGTCAATATGTCCAATAGTAAATGGAAATAACTGATCCTATATAGAGTAGAATCGACAAAAGCATTTAAGCGAGGATGTAGCATCCATAGAAACTTTTGGTAGGAATGGATCTATCTTTGTTGTCCGTACTATTGTTGCTGCACATCTGGGGTGTAAAAAGGAAAATAAGGAAAGAGAAAAACATGCAGGTTAGTAGAAAATATTTTTGAAAGTAAATAATTCTTTTAAATCGTTTAAAACCATAGTGTATTACTTTCAAGATATCCTCAGAGCTTGGACCTCGTGGATACACTCCTCGTGTTCTATCTAGCTCCTGACATCATGCCTCACACCGAGCCACCGGGTCGCAATCTCACCACCGAACCCAAATGAAAACACATAAAATGGAGGCGATCAACGACATTATTTTTGAGGGATCGCGACCATACCACATCGCACATCACCGTTCTCCAAACCAACACCTATACTTATACCCGAATAATGTCCATTCAATAGTACAATGACCCGGTGAACCATTCCCACACCTGCTGGTAAACGCCAGGGTGAATTGCCCACTACACGCAACCTCCTCGAATAGCACTACTGAGTAGGTTTGTTCAAATAAAACAAGTAGAATACACACACACACACACACACACACACACACACACACACACATATATATATTTATATTTGTCACTATAATATGTATATATAATAAGTATTGAACTCGTATGCATATCCCACCACGCACGGTTTATCCAAATCCTAACTCCCCGATTTATTTATTTAACCAGTCTCTTACCTGAGCATCCTAGTTAATTATTAACTTCCCACTAATAAATAGTGACATAAAATTATTTTTAATTAAATATCCACTCACTTAAATGGCCTCCCACACACTCGTTTGAGTTCATAAAAATACCTGAAACATTTCCACAATCCAAACTCGGTCCCAACCCACGGATCGTTCGAACGAATTACCTTCTTGTTAGAATGAAAATGGCAGCTCATTCGAAAGGTTACATAGAACAGGCCTGAAGCGTTTTTATTAGGTGGGATACATCCCCAAAACCCCAACTTTATTTTTAGGGTTCTTTTCACTAAAATTCTAAGAACTATAATTCATATATCGCCCAGAAAACATAATCCCATCACTATACAATTGATTCTTACATGAAAAGCCCCCCACACATTCAAGATTTCAATTCTTTCATCAAGTTGATTATTAAAGATTTCATCTTTTATCTAAGTTCTTCCCCTTTCATTAAAAACCCAGAATTTTTTCTCTGACTACAAGCATAATTAATCCCAATTAATTGTTGATTCAATATCATTCATTTTATGTCATTAGATTTTCTCATAAATCATTAAATTCCCATCTTTCATATTCAAAATTCTCAATTTCTTCTTTTAATTAAGAAAAAAATTAACTACAAACGAAAGTGCGATATAAAGCAATTATTTACTTGCCTTGTTAGACTACAAATTCGAAGTCTCTAAGTCGGATTGAATCCTCTTCATAATCCCTCTTCTTTTTCCTCCTTTTCTCTTCTATAAGGTTCTATCTCTATATATTTTATTTGAAATGTGAAAAGTGGACTGTTATCCATTTTTTCAAACACTTAAATATCCTCCCAAAAACCTAATCCCATTTTCCCTTTAATTCTAGTTATAAAATGACCTTCCTACCCTTATACGGACCCTTTTGTGTCTAAAAATCCCCTGAAACCCAAACAAAACACTTGGGTACCTATTATGAACTATTTAAATCTTTTTCAGGTCACCGGTGCACTCGAAAATGTCATCTGAGCACCTAACTCCAATAATGCTAATTTTTCATTAATCGAGTCCGACACGTGTGTACCCTAAGTGTCGTCTATAAATTATATCGATCCGTCGATGTAACACCCTATCTACACAACATCAATTAAACCGTTCGTATCATTCGTACGCGATATATATTAAATCACATAACTATTTACTTATCCCACCCAAGTAAATAATAATTATAATAGATATTAATCATTTATCTCGCTAATTAATATTTACTAAGTTTCAATTTAATTTTCTCCCAATTAAATTAATAAAACTTTACAATTAATTAATACCAAAATTATGAGGTATTAAAATCTTATCAAACTTTTCATGCCATTGCATAGGAGCTTGTTTAAGTCCATAAAGAAATTTGACTAGTTTATACACTTTCTTTTCTTGGCCAGGCAAAACAAATCCTTCAGGTTGTTCTATATTAATCTCTTCATCTAATTCACCATTTAGTAAAGTTATTTTGACATCCATTTGATGAATCACTAAATTATAAATAAAAGCAAGAGATATTAAAAGCATAATAAAAGTTATATGTGAAATTGGTGCATATGTTTCAAAATAATCAATTTTATATTTTTGTTTATAACCTTTAGTAACTAATCTCGCTTTAAATTTGTTAATTCAACCATTCAAATTTAATTTCATTTTAAATATCAATTTGCATCCAATTAGTTTTGCTCCGGGGGAAAGATATGTAATAACCCAAGTTTGATTTGACAAAATTGAGTTAATTTCATCATTGAGTGATTCTTCCCAGAATATAGCATCCCCATATGTTACCGCTTCATGAAATGTAGTCAGTTCATCTTCCACATTAAAAATAAATTTGGTTTTGTTCTTAGTATCATTCATATCTCCCTCTATAAGATAAATTAGAAAGTCAGATCCAAATGTCGTCTCAGTTCTTCATCTCTTATTTCTCCTTGGTTCAACATCATCCGTTGAGGTAATATTGATTGTGATGAATCAGTAGATGGTAAGGCATCAATAGTTGAATTATTATTTTTCAATCCTTGATTGAAAGTGCTTGAATTTGTTCGATGTTTAAACAATTGCACATCCACTGACCTAATAGTTTCTTGAGTTTTAAGATTTATAAATCTATCGTACTATTGTTAGAGTATCTAATAAAAATACACTTGTAAGTCTTATTTCCTAACTTGGGTCTTTTAGGTTCGAGTTTCTTACATAAACACAGCATTCCCAAACTTTGAGATGTTTAAGATTAGGTTTACGATTAAACCATAATTTACATGGTGTAGTATCCTTGTTTTTCAACGAAACTCTATTAGAATATAACATGCAGATAAAATTTCTTCACCCCACTTAGATAAAGGCACCCCAGAACTGATTAACATTGCATTTATCAATTTAACCAAAGTTCTATTTTTTTCTTTTTCGCTGTTCAATTTTGTTGCGGTGTGTATCGTGCCATAGCTTGATGAATTATTCCATGAGTATTACAAAATCTAATAAACTCATTTGGGTAGTATTCAGCACCTCTATCAGATCGTAGGACTTTGATTTTTTGACTTTTATTGAGTTTCAAATTATGCTCTAAAAATAAAAAATTTATCGAATACCTCATCTTTACTTTTAAGTATATATATATATATATATATATATATATATATATATATATATATTTCGAGTAATCGTCGATAAAAGGTAAAAAAATATTTATTTTCTCCACGGGTGAGACTACTCTTCATATCACATATATCACCATGTAATAAGATTAGGCATTTCAAATATCCTCTCAACAGATTTAAATGACTTTCTAGTTATCTTAGACTGAGCACAAATTTCACATTTATGGCCATGGTCAATTTTACAATCAGAAATTAATCCTAGATTAGTCATATTTTTTTTAATTTTATAATTAACATGATTTAACCTATAATGCCATAAAAAAATAGAATAAACCATATAGACGAAACTAGTATCATTCAATATATTAAATTTGATTATGTCATCACAAGAGTACCCTTTACTAATAAACTGACCATTATTGAATAAGACAAGTTTATCCAACTCAGACACAAGTTTGAAACTTGATAATGCAGCAAGAATGCTCTAACGCCACTTAGAGAGAATGGAAGGCACATATACCACTATGAGAAGAAATAAATGTGCTCAGTAAAGATTCCAAATTGAGAGTGCGTAATTATCTAATAGTGTTAACTTATTAAATTTAGATGACAATCCACACCAAATTTTAATCATTTAGCCCTAGAACATGCAACTATGGGATTCAAAACATAAATCAAACCAAACCGTCAACAAAGACAAGTTTTCAAGAAAAAAAACACCTTTCGGATGAAATCTTTTTTCAGCACTTAAGAAATATTACAAGACAATCGACATACAATACTACTTGCCACCATACATAATTCCGACGTCAGTCGCCACCAAAATTATGCCGAGCGTTAACTAAATAAATACCATCCTTAGCATCTGATAAATATGAGACATCATAAAATTCATTCCATAAGATAATAATTTAAATCAATCCCAAAAATTGAATCATCAATGCGATATAAAAATCCATCAGCATGCTAAACTCTAATAATACCCAAATCTTAAATTGAATAAACTCCAATAAACTAAATCCATAATTATATCTGAATAAAACCGTATCAACTGTGGAACTGAATGGCCCACTAAATTCATAAACTAAGTCTCATAATAAATGCAACGGAATAGAAACTACTAAGAATAAAATATAAAGCTCCAACTGCACCTCCAAGATGTATCTTCAATAATCTTGTGCAGCTACTCCAGCACTAATACCCGAAAAAGGTTAGTCAACGCACAGGGTCAAAACTTCGAGCATGAATACACACTAATCCCCTCAATTAGGGTCCTTGAACCCTTCCAGTAGCATTATACATGATAAATATCACAATAGAGTATTTTAAATTAAATGAGATAATTAATAACGATGCGAGTAAATAAACAACATATGCTAGAAATAATCATCTATGTCATCTCAACCTCTAAGTCCAATTGTCCACTCATTTAACTTAATTTAAGTTAATCTAAGTATTATTTTCATCATTATAAACATCACTTTGTGGGACTCTCACTTAAATCCTTATCTCATTTTATTTATTTGGTTGCGGTACTCCTACTGTTCTACACCATACACATTCCCCTCGCCATAGCCAGCCAGTCCGTTTAAACTGTAGACCCTGCACGTTATGTACGATGTTTCACGCACGACACATCTTCATAGCCAGCCAACCCATTTAAACTGTCAGCCCTGCACGCTATTCAGACGTCACGCACCCACACGTCTCAATAACCAGCCAACCCGTGTCGGTCCTGTACGTTATTAACGATGCCAATATATTTTAACACCCGTTTTATTATCTTAAATATTAATTCTGAATTTCTCAATTTTCTTATTGTCTTTATTAAATCTACCCCACCCTTATCATCACATTGAAAACACCCCTTAGTCCCATACCTAAGGGTTCCAAAATCACCAATATGTCCTACCCTATGTATAGGATGAATTTCTCGCATTAATGTCATCCTAGTCGGATGCCTAGGCTAGCGTAACGATGATATAACATATAAATCAACTCGACCCGAAAATCACCCATCCGTAAAAATTTACACTCACTAGTCCCATACCTAGAAAACATAAATCGCACTAAAGCCTACCCACTAGTCCCATAACTAGTAAGCATCCTAAAATATAGTTGAGAGCATACTACCCAAAATCCTGTCATACCCGCGATGATAAACGTAAATATCAATCAATCACATAGTCCAACAACACATATAAATAATATCACAAATATATTCATGATGGCACAAACTAATTTAATTTAATTAATAATACTATCATCGTTGTTAACACAATTATTTCTCTTTAATCATTATAGATTAATCAACATATAAGTTTAAGAAATCCACCAAAATTGTCTACTTTTATTAACTACGTAATTTTCATGCGTGTGTACACGTCCCGATTTCATTTAAATAACCCCCATAGAATTTTACATGCGATCCTACACCCAAAACAACCAAACTCCAAAACTCTCTCCTACACACCCAAGGGTTTTAAATCTTATTCCATATTAAAAAATTTCATCAAAACAATACCAAATTTAGTTTTCACTTTTTCTAATTAAGTTGCTAATTTATTTTAAGAAAAACGTGTCATTAAAGGTTTAGGCGACACTTAAAACACCTAATACTAAAGGAAAAGAATAGAGTATCCATGCCTTAGTAAAAAAACTATTTGCAAATTCTGATAAGACAATTCAATTCCTCTCAAAAAATTTATAAAGAGTCGTTCTTGAACAATCTTAAGTAAACCCCAATTAAGCCTTTAATTCTAGAGTCAAAACTTTAATTAAGTTGGAGGTTAAGGTATGTAATTGAGAGGAAAATATTTTGGAAGAGAGCTCTGGTGTAAAAGTTGGAGAAAAAATGGATTATAAAAGGTTACCCAAATATTAGATGTGTTATATAGTGATTAGGTATTTTAATCCTAATAGGACTCTTCTCAAACGACAAGCCAACCCGCCGCCTTTGATCGCGACCGAATCGATTTTGCATAAGGCCGAATTGATTCGCCCCTAGTAGTTTGCCCAGAACGACCAAAAATTTCTATATGAAATAAATTTCCAAAAATGATTCCAGTACCGATTTAAGTTCTACTTTTAATAATAAAAATCTAACAGATTTAATAAATAAAAATATTTTATTCCACAAATTTTATTTCTCCGAATCCCGAATTAATGAACTAAATATTTATAAAATTACGGGGTGTTACATACTTCCCCACTAGCACAGAAATTTCGTCCTCGAAATTTGATTAAGCGTAAATGCTCGAAATTAAAAAAGGCTCACATATGCCGACCCATAGAATACCATGATTAGGCGACCATACACCCAAACCTATCCGCACGTAATCCCACGATAAAAAATACAATACACACACACACACACACACACACACACACACACACACATATATATATATATATATATATATGCTTAACTTTGAAAATAACGGCGTACCATACTCTCTCGTGAATCACCACTCGATTATATCTCCAAAAGTCATCCAAGCGCTAAAGTCGTCAAATCTCTTCATATCACCAAAATCGATACTTACGATAATTAACATCCTCACTAACAATCTTTGAAATAAATCTCGTATCCCAAAATCATTCCTAAGTATCCTTACATTTATATTACTAGTTTTAACCTCAATGCCTGCAATGTCCTTAACACAAAACTCCATATTCCAAGAAACACATCTAAAACGTATGCTAGACCCTCTACCATAAGGATTACAGATCAATAAAGGGGATTAAAGATCCATAACGTGAAAGCTAAACAGACTCACAACCTACGAGAGCTAAGACCATGCTCTGATACAATCTGTAACACCCCGCGTGATTTCGGTGTCAGCCCCCACCAAAACTATATCGGGCGTTAACTAAATAAATACTATACTTAGCATCAGACAGATATGAGACATCATAAAATTCATTCCACAAGATAATAATTTAAATCAATCCCAAAAATTGAATCATCAATGCGATATAAAAATCCATCAACATGCTAAACTCCAATAATACCCAAATCTTAAAATAAATAAACTCCAATAAACTGAATCCATAATTATATCTGAATAAAACCGTAACAACTGTGGAACCGAATGGCCCACTAAATCTATAATCTGAGTCTCATAATAAATGCGAAGGAATATAAACTAAACTAACTATTAAGCATAAAATAAATAAACTCTAGCTGCACCTCCAAGATATATCTCAGATAATCCTGCGCAACTAATCCAACACTTATACCTTAAAAAGGCTAGTCAATGCACAGGGTCACACCCCAAAGCTTGAATACACACTACTCCCCTCAATTAGGGTCCTTGAACCTAGACAGTAGCATTATACATGATAAATATCATAATAAAGTATTTTAAATTAAACGAGATAATTAATAATGATGCGAGTAAATAAACAACATATGTTAGAAATACTCATCTACGCCATCTCAACCTCTAAGTCCAATTATCCACTAATTGGACTTAATTTAAGTTAATCTAAGTATTAATTTTCATCGTTATAAACATCACTTTGTGGGACTCCCACTTGAATCTTTATCTCATTTTATTTGTTTGGTTGTGGTACTCCTGCTGTTCTACACCACACACATTCCCCTCGCCATATCCAACCAGTCCATTTAAACAGTCGACCCTGCATATTATGTACGATGTTTCATGCATGACACGTCTTCATATACAACCAACCCGTTTAAATTATCATCCCTGCACGTTATTCAGATGTCAGACACCCACACGTCGCAATAGCCACCCAACCCGTTTAAACTGTCGGTCATGCGCGTTATTAACGACGCCATTATATTTTAATACCCATTTTATAATCTTAGGTATTAATTATTAATTTCTCAATTTTCTTATTGTATTTATTAAATCTACCCCACCCTTTTCAATGACGTGAGATCCTCAAAATACCCCTTAGTCCCATACTTAAGGGTTCCCAAATCATCAATATGTCCTACCCTATGTATAGGATGAATTTATCGCATTAATCTCGTCCTAGTCTCATGCCTAGGCTAGTGCAATGACGATATAACATATAAATCAGCCCCACTCCAGAATAATCCATCCGTAAAAATCTACACTCACTAGTCCCATACCTAGAAAATATAAATCATACTAAGGCCTAACCAATAGTCCCATGCCTAGTAAGCATCCTAAAATATAGGTGAGAGAATACTATCCAAAATCTCTTCGTACCCGCGATGATAAATATAAATATCAATCAATCACATAGTCCAACAACACATATAAACAACATCACAAATATATTCGTGATGGCACAAATTAATTTAATTTAATTAATAATACCATCATCGTTCTTAACACAATTATTTTCATTTAATCATTATAGATTAATCAACATATAATTTAAAACCCACCAAAATTGTCCACTTTTATTAACTACATAATTTTCATGCGTGTGTACACGCGCCGATTTCATTTAAATAACCCCCATAAAATTCTACATGCGATCCTACACCCAAAATAACCAAAACCCAATACTCTCTCCTACGCACCCAAGGGTTTCAAATCTTATTCCGTATTAAAAAAATTCACCAAAATAGAACCAAATTTATTTTTCACTTTTTCTAATTGAGTTGCAAATTTATTTTAAGAAAAACGTGTTATTGAAGGTTTAGGTGACACTTAAAACGCATAATACTAAAGGAAGAGAATAGAGTATCCATGCCTCAGTAAAAATCATTTGTAAATTTTGATTAGACGGTTGAATTTCTCTAAAAAAAATTGCAAAGAATCGTTCGTGAACAATCTAAAGTAAACCCTAATTAAGCCTTCAATTATTGACTCAAAACTTTGATTAAGTTTGAGATTAAGGTTTGTAATTGAGAGGAAAATATTTTGTAAGAGCCTTCTAGTCTAAAATTTGGAGGAAAAATGGATTATCAAAGGTTACCCACGAATTAGATGTGTTATATAGTGATTAGGTGTTTTAATCCTAATAGGACTCTTCTTAAGCAGTAAATCAACCCGCCGCCTCTGATCGCGACAGAATCGATTTGGCATAAGGACAAATCGATTCACCCCTGGCCATTTGCCCAAAATGCCCAAAAATTTATATATGAAATAACTTTCCAAAATAAACCTCGATTCCAATCCCGATTTAAGTTCCACTTTTAGTAATAAATGTCTAACATATTTAATTAATAAAAATATTTTATTTCAGAAATTTTATCTCTCCGAATCTCGAAATAATTAAATAAATAATTATAAAATTATGGGGTGCTACATACTTCCCCACTAGCACGTGAATTTCATTCTCGAAATTTGACAAAGCGTAAAGGCGCGAAATTAAATAAGGCTCACATATGCCTACCCATAAAGTATCATGATTAGGCGCCCATACACCCAATCCTACCAGCACGTAATTCCACGATCGATATATATATATCTCACCTATGTATATATGCTTAATTATGAAAATAACGGCGTACCACGCTCTCTCGTGAATCCCCACTCAATTCTATCTCTAAATGCTTCCAAACGCTAAAGTCTTTAAATTTCTTCATATCACCAAAATCGATACTTACAATAACTAACATTTGCACTAACAATCTCCAATAAAAATCTCATATCCCAAAATCAGTTCTAAGTGTCCTCACATTCAGATTCCTAGTTTTAACATTAATGCCTACAACGTGCTTGACACGAAACTGCATATCTCTAAGAAACACATCTAACACATATGCTACACCCTCTTTCTTAAGGAGTATGAATCAATAACGGGGATCAAAGTTCGGTAACACGGAAGCTAAATGGACTTACAACCAACGAGACCTATGATCATGCTTTGATACCATTTGTAACGCCCCACGTAATTTTGACGTCAGTTGCCACCGAAACTATTCCGAGCGTTAACTAAATAAATACCATCCTTAGTATGTGACAAATATGAGACATTATAAAATTCATTCGACAAGATAATATTTTAAATCAATCCCAAGAATTGAATCATCAATGAGATATAAAAATCCATCACCATGCCAAACTCGAATAACACCCAAATCTTATATTAAATAAACTCTAATAAACTAAATCCATAATTATATATGAATAAAACCGTAACAACCGTGGAACTGAATGGCCCACTAAATTCATAAACTGAGTCTAATAATAAATGCGAAGGAATAAAAACTAAACTAACTACTAAGCATAAAATAAATAAACTCTAACTGCACTTCCAAGATATATCTCTAAAATTTTGTGTAGCTACTCCAGCAGTAATACCTGAAAAAGGTTAGTCAATGCACAGGGTCACCGCGAGCATGAATACGCATTACTGCACTCAATTAGGGTCCTTGAACCCAGACAATAGCATGATATATGATAAATATCACAACATAGTATTTTAAATTAAACTAGATAATTAATAACGTTGCGAGTAAATAAACAACATATGCTAGAAATACTCAACTATGCCATCTCAACCTCTAAGTCAAGTTATCCACTCATTTAACTTAATTTAAGTTAATCCAAGTATTAATTTTCATCGTTATAAACATCCCTTTGTGGGAATCCCACTTAAATCTTTATCTCATTTTTTATTTGGTAGCGGTCCTCCCGCTGTTCTACACCACACACATTCCCCTCGCCATAGCCAGCTAGTCAGTTTAAACTATCGGTCCTACACATTATGTACGGCGTTTAACACATGACACCTCTTCATAGCTAGCCAACCCATTTAAACTGTCGGCCCTACTCGTTATTAATGACGCCTCTATATTTTAATACACGTTTTATTGTCTTAGGTATTAATTATCAATTTCTAAATTTTGTTATTATTTTATTAAATCTACCCCACCCTCATCATCGCTGTGAGATCTTCAAAATACCCCTTAGTCCCATACCTAATGGTTCCCAAATCACCAATATGTCCTACTCTACGTATAGGATGAATTTATCGCATTAATCTCGTCCTAGTCGCATGCCTAGGCTAGCGCAACAATGATATAACATATAAATCAGTCCCACCCTAGAATCACCCATACGTAAAAATCTACATTCACTAGTCCCACGCCTAGAATATATAAATCGCACTAAGGCCTAACCACTAGTCCCATACCTAGTAAGCATCCTAAAATATAGGTGAGAGCATACTACCCAAAATCTCATTTTATCTACGATGATAAACATAAATATTAATCAATCACGTAGTCCAACAACACATATAAACAATATCACAAATATATTCGTGATGGCACAAATTATTTTAATTTAATTAATAATACCATTATCGTTCTTAATACAATTATTTCCAGTTAATCATTATAGATTAATCAACATATAAGTTTAAGAAACCCACCAAAATTGTCCACTTTTATTAACTACATAATTTTCATGAATGTGTACACATCCCGATTTCATTCAAATAACCCCCCATAAAATTCTACATGCGATCCTACAACCAAAACCCAATACTCTCTCCTATGCACCCAAGGGTTTCAAATCTTATTCCATATTAAAAAATTTCATCAAAACAGTACCAAATTTAATTTTCACCTTTTCTAATTAAGTTGTTAATTTATTTTAAGAAAAACATGTCATTAAAAGTTTAAGCGACACTTAAAATGTAAAATACTAAAGGAAGAGAATAGAGTATCCATGCCTGAGTAAAAATCATTTTCAAATTCTGATTAGACGGTTGAATTTATCTCAAAATTTTTGCAAAGAGTCATTCTTGAACAATCTTGATCAAACCCCAATTAAGCGTTCAATTCTATAGTCAAAACTTTGATTAAGTTGGAGGTTAAGGTTTGTAATTGAGAGGAAAATATTTTATAAGAGCCTTCTGGTGTAAAACTTGGGAGAGAAAATGGATTATCAAAGGTTACCCACAAAATAGATGTGTTATATAGTGATTAGGTGTTTTAATCCTAATAGGACTCTTCTTAAACAGCAAGCCAAACTGCCGCCTCTGATCGTGATCGAATCGATTTGGTATAAGGCCGAATCGATTCTCCCCTGGTTGTTTGCCCAAAATGCCCAAAAATTTATATATGAAATATCTTTATAAAATAAACCTCAATTCCAATCCCGATTTAAGTTCCACTTTAAATAATAAAAATCTAACATATTTAATTAATAAAAATATCTTATTCCATTAAATTTTATCTTTTCGACTCCCGCATTAAATAAATAAATAATTATAAAATTACGGGGTGTTACATACTCCCCCTCTAGAACGGGAATTTCATCCTCAAAATTTGACAAAGCGTCGGGAAATCAAATAAGGCTCACATATGCCTACCCATAGAGTACCATGATTAGGTGCCCATACACCCAATACTACCCGCACATAATCCCATTATAAAAAATACAATATATATATATATATATATATATATATATATATATATATATATATATATATATATATATATATATATATATCTTCAAAAGTCTTCCAAACGCTAAAGTCCTAAAATTTCTTCATATCACCAAAATAGATACTAATGATAACTAATATCTGTACTAACAATCTCCAAAATAAATCTCGTATCCCAAAATTAGTCCTAAGTATCCTCACATTCAGATTACTAGTTCTAACCTCAATGCTTACAACGTCCTTAACAGAAAACTCCATATCTCTAAAAAACACATCTAACACGTATGCTAGAACCTTTTCCTTGGGGAGTATGAATCAATAAAGGGGATCAAATATTGGGAACGCGAAAGCTAAGCGGACTCACAACCTATGAGATCCAGGCCATGCTCTGATACCATCTATAACACCCCGCGTAATTCTGGCGTCGGTCGCCACCGAAACTATGTCGGGCGTTAACTAAATAACTATCATCCTTAGTATGTGACAGATATGAGACATCATAAAATTCATTCTACAAGATAATAATTGAAATCAATCCAAAAAATTGAATCAACAATGCGATATAAAAATCCATCACCATGCTAAAATCCAATAATACCCAAATCTTAAATTAAATAAACTCCAATAAACTGAATCCATAATTATATCTGAATAAAACTATAACAACTGTGGAACCGAATGACCCACTAAATCCATAAACTGAGTCTCATAATAAATACGAAGGAATAGAAACTAAACTAACTACTAAGCATAAAATAAATAAATTCCAATTGAACCTCCAAGATATATCTCCAATAATCCTGTGCAGTTACTCTAGCACTAATACCTGAAAAAGGTTAGTCAATGCATAGGGTCAGAGCCCCGAGCATGGATACACACTACTCCACTCAATTAGGGTCCTTGAACCCAGACAGTAGCATTATACATGATAAATATCACAATAGAGTATTTTAAATTAAACGAGATAATTAATAACAATGTGAGTAAATAAACAACATATGCTAGAAATACTCGTCTATGTCATCTCAACCTCTAAGTGTAATTATCCACTCATTTAACTTAATTTAAGTTAATTCAAGTATTAATTTTCATCATTATAAACATCAACTTGTGGGACTCTCACTTTTATCTCATTTTATTTGTTTTGTTGTGGTACTCCCGTTATTCAACACCACACACATTCCCCTTGCCATAGTCAGCCAGTCCATTTAAACTATCGACCCTGCACTTTATGTATGAGGTTCCACACACAACATGTCCTCAAAACCAGCCAAACTGTTTAAACAGTCAGCCCTACACGTTATTCAGAAGTCCCACACCCACACATCGCAAGAGCCAGCCAACCCGTTTAAACTGTCGTTCGTGCACGTTATTAACGACGCTAATATTTTTGAATACCCGTTTTATTATCTTAGGTATAAATTATCAATTTATCAATTTTCTCATTGTTTTTATTAAATATACCCCACCCTTATCATCAATGTGAGATCCTCAAAACACCCCTTAATCCCAAACCTAAGGTTCCCAAATCACAAATATGTCCTACCCTATGTATATGATGAATTTGGCTAGCGCAATGATGATATAACATATAAATCAGCCCCACCCCCCATCCGTAAAAATCTACTCTCACTAGTCCCATACCTAAAAAATACAATTCGCACTAAGGCCTACCAACTAGTCCCGTATCTATTAAGCACTCTAAAATATAGGTGAGAGCCTACTACCCAAAATTCTATCGTACCCGCGATGATAAATATAAATATCAATCAATCACATAGTGCAACAACACATATACACAATATCACAAATATATTCGTGATGGCACAAGTTAATTTAATTTAACTAATAATACCGCCATCGTCCTTAATACAATTATTTCAATTTAATCATTATAGTTTAATCAACATATAAGTTTAAGAAACCCACCAAAATAGTCCACTTTTATTAACTACGTAATTTTTATGCGAGTGTACACGTCGCGATTTCGTTTAAATAACCCCCCATAAAATTCTACATGCGATCCTACACCCAAAACAATCAAAATTTGATACTATCTCCTACGCACCCAAGGGTTTCAAATCTTATTCCATATTAAAAAATTTCATCAAAACAGTACCAAATTTAGTTTTCACTTTTTCTAATTAAGTCGCTAATTTATTTTAAGAAAAATACGCCATTAAAGGTTTAGGCGACACTTAAAACGTATTATACTAAAGGAAGAGAATAGAGTATCCATTCTTGAGTAAAAATTATTTTGCAAATTCTAATTAGACAGTTGAATTCCTCTCAAAAAATTTACAAAGATCCATTCTTGAACAATCTTCAGTAAACCCCAATTAGGCCTTCAATTCTAGAGTCAAAACTTTGATTAAGTTGGTGGTTAGTGTTTGTAATTGAGAGAAAAATATTTTGGAAGAGCCTTCTGGTGTAAAACTTGGAGAAAAAAATGTATTATCAAAGGTTACCCACTAATTAGATGTGTTATATAGTGATTAGGTGTTTTAATTGAAATAGGACTCTTCTTAAATATCAAGCCAACCCGCCGGCTCTGATCGCGATCGAATCGATTTGGCATAAGGCCGAACGATCCGCCCCTGGTAGTTTGCCCAGAACCCCCAAAAATTTATGTATTAAATAAATTTCCAAAATAAACCCCGATTCCAACCCCGATTTAAGTTCGACATTTAATAATAAAAACTTAACATATTTAATTAATGAAAATATTTTATCTACAAGTATAACGCGCTAATCTTTGTAAATCTCTACAGAAAACTACTCGGTCTAGAGCAGTCCACACGCAACCTTCCACGCTTGGTATCCACCGAAAAACCTTTGTCTTCAGTAGTAAATTACCTCGTGTATCTCAAGTCATCCATGGAGATGCCTTCCCCACAAATGTGAATGAACTGATACAAAACTTTCTAGGGTTTAAATCGTTTCACAAAAACTTTTTTAAGGATGTATGTTGTGAATCAAAACATGTTTTAGAACACAAAACAATAAAGGGCTTTCAAAAAAGATATGCAGAAATGAATATGATAAAAGTCTTAGAAAAACAGAACACGAAATAGGTATTTATAGGGCTCTCACAACTTTTGAGGCGACGTGATCATTTGAAGGACTTTTAAAGCTCGTTCGAACGACAAGTGCATCTTGTTTGAATGAAATAAAATCTCGTTTGAATGAAGAAGCAACCTCGTTTGAACAGGCTTCAAATGACCCAAAATAATACGCCCTTGATCAAAGCACGCTAGAAAATACTTTTAACGACCTTTCTAACGAAATGACAATTAATCTCGTTTGAACCAGATGTCCATCTCGTATGAATGAGGTTTTAAAATAAAATAATTTTCTTTTCAAAAATAAAAATCCCCATTCATTTTTTATAAAAATAAATATCACAAAAATAAATTCTATAACTAATTTAGACTTTAAATTGCTTTATACCTTTAAAGGATGTCAAAAAGTTTTCATACTTAGAGATGTCAAGTTCGGTTCGTCGTGACGGTGCGAACGATTTGTAACGGGATACACCAAACTAGCTTGAAATATAAAGAGGTCTATACTATGAACAATATTAGAAAATTTGTTCTTAGAAATCTCCCCCATTTGGCTATTCCGGAACAAAACAAACAAACATAAACGAACACCAAAAAAAAACATAACCGAACATCAAATTAAAATCAACAATCTCCTTTGACAAAAATCTTAACACACTTCTTAACCCTAGAACGAAATGACATAAGTCTCTTTGTCTTCAAACTTCTTCTTCTTCCCTTTGAAAAACTTTGTCTTCATCCATGTGTCTTGAATTCCTCTTTAAGTACCCACACACATGAGATAAAAATATATACCTCGTGACACATTGAGTTTGAAATAAAGTAAAACTCATAAATAAATTCTCCCACATAAATGAAACTCATCAAATTTTAATTTGCTCTCTCGTTTGTTTTTATTTGAAGTAGACAAAGAAGTATAAACATCAACATGAAATATGAAGCATCACGTACAAGATAATATATCATCACAAAAAGATATAAATCAAGCATGTGTAATGATAATCTCAAAGGAAAACACAACCAACCATATTGAAATTTTTTAATTTTTCCAAAAAAAATAAAAATAAATTTCACAAATACAACATACAATACCATATATAATATATGCAGAATATGTCGAAGAAATTTGATACACATACATAGGTATAAACGACCACAAAAATATGACATAAACACATAAGTTGTACAGGCTAGCATGGTATCGATGTGTCTAAATATGTGGAATGTAATTAATTGGTGTGAACTAGACACAAATGAATTATAACCCAAACACTCAAATATGTTCAAGAAGTTAATTGATCGCAAAACTTTATCAAACTAAGCTTTAGCATCAAGTGATGAATAAAGTTGAACTTAATGAACAAAACAAGCACAATACACACAAGTCTAGATTATTGATGATTCTAAAAATCAATAGCATCATGACAAAATAAACATTTTAGGATTCATTGCGCAAACCCGTTAATCTTCAACTAAACTCCATAAAAAGATAAACATAATCATATTTTCTATCTTTTCTTTTCTTTTCTTAATTCTTTTGAAGTTATTCCATTTTGATGATCAAACAAACTAAACTATTTGGGCCCCTTTTTGGCATATTTTTCTCCTTTTATTGCTATTATTTTTTCTTGGGCTCTTTTCAAATGATGATTTTCACACAAAATTAACCTGTCTTTCGCAACCCTTTCCCGTGTACACTTATATTTTTTCTTTAAATACCAAAAAAAATCTCTCACGGATAATGGATCTTACATGCATAAATCCTCCATAGTCACATAAACAAGTAGATGACAAAATTGATAGGAGAACATCTCACTAAGCTCAAATATATATAGTGAAGTGAAAATCCAATAAGCTTGTGCATGTGTGTGCGGGGGCATATACAAAGTTGAATTCATAATGCAAATCAAGTTTGAAACAAATCCATAAACATGGTAACATCAATCTAAGTATCTAAAGTCATAACCAAGTGTCCTAGGCACATGGAAATTACGGAGTTAATTGGATTCAAGCACACCAATATTCGACACCAAATGTGTAAGACTAAAATACATACAAATAAAAGTTCTTTTTGTATTTTTCAAAAATTTTATCAAAATAAAATCTTTTTGTATTTTTCAAATATGACTCAGTAAAAGAAAACTATAATACAAAAAGTTACACATGTCATAACATAGTAAACATATATCATGAAGCAGAACTAGAGTATGACAAATAAAATCATGCAAGCAGTCATCTATAAGATATAACAAGAGAAGAATCATGTGCAAGCATGTGAGAATCAACAAGTTTAATATCTACCTCCTCCAATACTGATTTTCTAACGTAATTAAGTTTATACTTAATGCGAGGGGTTTTGGGAACTGACGGAACACTTGACTTAAACTTCCTAGGACCTCTTTTAAGATCATAACGAAAGCGCTCGAGGTGACCTATTATACCACAATGCGAACATGTGTAAACATGAGTAATGTTACATATGAGTTGACCTTTTCTAATGTCATTGGATGTGGTTGACCCTCTAAAACAAACAATGGTCTTGTATTTAACACCGAAACCATTAGAAACTTAGGAGCCAGTACCATCACTACTAAAACTACTTGAGTATTTTAAATCTTCTTTTAACTTCAAAATTTTAGACTCAAACAAAGAATTTGACTCTTCCTATTTTGGGGACTCCTTCTTTATATTTTTAATCCTTCCTAGAATGTTGTCTTTCTCCCCTTCAATGAAAGCAAACTTAGTCTTTTCACGTGCCTTAAAATCATTAATTAAAATAATATCCTTAATGGCACAAACATTAACCCTAGAATTTTCTTAAATCCTCCAATTCTTTCTCTGCAAATCAAACTTTATCTTCACTCTCTTTCTTGGAAGATTCTAATTTTATAAAATCATGGCCCATGTCCACTATTTTCTGATGAAAGAAATATCTTTGATTTTGAACAGTTTATAAAAGATCCATAACATCTTTAAAAAGAAAACTTTCTTTTTCAAGAATCTCAATTCTTTTAGCAAACTTCAAATTCGGACGATTTAAGTCATCAAAACTACGTGAATACATTGAGAGAAAAACTAAACAACAAAAAGCAGTAATCAAGTATCTAACACGATAACTAAGTGCAACTGGCTTTGATACCAATGTGACACTCTACCCAACTTAAAACACAATTCCCTAAGGTGACCTCTTTTCTTATAATAGGAACAAACATAAATGGGCTTAGGTCCAACTTTCTCAAAATGTCTGGGATGAGCTCTCCTATGTGTAATCGGACTCCTTAGCGGGTTAGGTCGAGCGCTATATGAATTTAATACAAACTCAGGAACCATCTTGAGTGCAACATGGGAAGTGGATGCACCGTCATAACCTATTCCTAGCCTCCCATCATTACCTAAAGCGAGACTAAGGAGCATCTTTCCAACCTTCTTAGATGTGTCCTCTAAAGTGACTTGGACCTCTTGAGAATGTTCGAAATCTCCTTCGAGTTAGGATCACGAGCTTCGAGTTTCTCACAAGTCTTCAATGAAGATTGAAGATCTTCCGTAAGACTAGCCACAGTTTTGGTAAATTCACTCTTTTCCTAACCTAAGACGATCAACTGCTCACACAAAATAACCTCCACATTCTTAAGTTGACAAACCAACGCCTCACACTCCCTCAAAGATTTCACGTCTCTCTCCAAATCTAACACCCAAAGACTCAAATTTTTATTCAAGTTTTTGGTTTAAAACGTCTCGGTGTATAAATCACTAAAGGGTTTTTGGAGATACACTTCTCCCTCACTTGGAATCTCATCCTCACCCTCACTCTCTCTCGAATGAATCAAATCATTATTGAGGCTCTCACATTTACATGTGTCCTCATCATCGTGGGATAAACTAGGAGTACTCACATGACTAATTATGAAAGCAATGCAAGGTTCATATGGTGATTCTCCCCCTGAACTAACCAACTCGATGCCACTATCGCTAAGACTGGCTTTATTTTCAATCTCCTTGCCCTTTCTCTATTGTCTTGTGGGACATTCGTCTACCTTGTGTACTTTCCTTCGCACTCATAACACCTTATCTCTTCCTCTTTCTCACCACTATCCGTGACCTCATATTTCCTTTTGTTTTTATCAAAAAAATTTTTATTTAAAGAATTCTTTTTGTAAAATTTGAGAAACTTTTTACAAAAATTTCACAAATAAGACCAAGTCTTTAACATCAAAATCTTCCTCAAATTCAAAGTCACAAACTCTTTTGTTTTTCTTCTTAGCTTGAGTCTTTAAATCTACCCCTATATTCTTAAGTTTAATGGTTTTAGGGTACATATCTATCTCATAAGTCTGAAGGTCTCCCATGAGTTCTTCTAACCTAAGAGTGTCTAAAATTCCAAGTGAATTAAACACGTTACCTTAGGAATAAATAGAGAAGGGAGTAACCTCAAAATCATTTTAATAACCCTCATCTTCAGAATTTTCTCACCCAAATTAATACTAGTGTTTACGATGTCCCACAACCTAGAATAAAATTCATCAAAAGTACTCTAACATAATGATGGTCTCAAATTGCGTGGATAAATTTTGAATCTTAGACGCCTTGATAACGTTGGTACCCTCATGTGTCAACTAGAGGATATACCACGATTCCATAGATGTAGTGCATATCATGATACGTTGGAACTCGTCAGGGGTGATGGCTCCAGAAATAGCACTAAGGCCGCGAGAGTTGTAGGTACTCCACTTAAACTCATCATCTATCCAACAATAGACGAGTTTAGGATTTGTGACATTATCAGTTGTGATCGTGGGAAGAGTCCACCCTCGTTTACAAACTAACCAGACGCGCTCATCTATGTCATTCAAGATAGACCTCATCCTAGCCTTCCATAATGCATAATTAGTACCATCGAAGATGGGCACTCGATTATACAAATTCTCCATTAAAATCAAAATTTTCAAAGATCAACAATTTTCAGAAAAATTGATATCAAGAGAAAAATATTTTGCAAAAAAGATCATACAGTAAATTTGTGAAACATGCACTGATACCAATTTGAGAATGCAATAAGAATTCTTTGACACCACATAGAGAGAGTGGAAGGCACTGATACCACTATGAGAATGCGAAAACAAATGTGCTCAGTAAAGATTCCAATTTGAGAGTGCGCAATTATCTAACGGTGTTAACTTATTAAATTCAAATGACAATTTTAGTCCTTTAGACCTAGGACATGCAACTATGTAATTCAAAATATAAATCAAACCAATCATTCAACAAAGAACAGATTTTAGAAAGAAAAAAACTTTGGAGTAAAACCTTTTTTCAGTACTTTAGTAATATTACAAGATAGTCGACTTATAATACTACTTGATAACCACCACAATTATAACACGCCAATATTTGTAAATCTCTAAAGAAAACTACTCAGTCCAGAATAGTCCACAGGAGGCCTTCCACACTCGGTATCCACCGATCAGCCTTTGTCTTTAGCAGTGAATTCCCTCGGGTATCAGAAGTTAGCCATGGAGATTTCGTCTCCACAAAGGTGTATGAAAGGATACAAAAATTTCTAGAGTTTACACTGATTCACAAAAACCATTTTCAGGATATACGTTATGAATCAAAATGTGTTTTATAACACAAAACAATGAAGAATTTTTGCAAAAGATATGCGAAAATGAATTTGGCAAAAATTTTAGAAAAACAAAACATAAAATAAGTATTTATAGAATGATCATAAATTTTGAGGCAGCGGGCTCATTTGAATGACTTTCAACACTCGTTAGGATGACAAGTGCATCTCGTTTGAATGAACTAAAATCTCGTTTGAACAAAGAAGCAATCTTATTTGAACAGGCTTCAATTGACATTCAAACGACATAAAATAGTACGTCATCGATTAAATCACGTTAGAAAACATTTTAAACGAACTTTCTAATGAATTGACAGTCTCATTTGAATGACATGTCCATCTCGTTTGAACGAGGTTTTAAAATAAATATTTTTCTTTTCGAAAATCAAAAGCCATGTTCATATGTGATAAAAATAAACATCCCAAAAATAAATTATGTAAATTAATTTAAACTCTAAATTTCTTTATACCTTTTACGGGATGTTGGGAAGTCTTCATACTTAGATATGTCAAGTTCGGTTCGTCATGACAGTGCGTGACGATTTAGAATGAGATACGTCAAACTAGCCTAAAATATAAAGAGGCCTATACTATGAACAATATTAGAAAAATTGTTCTTACAAAACCTCTTTTATTGAGATGGTCTCAAGACAAAATATTTTTACACATTTTCAGTACATGAAGTACATCATTCAAAGTAAGAACATTCTCAGATATCAATTTCAATTCCACTATGACCTTTCCAATTACTTTGGTGAGAAGGTTATTCGCCATATTTACTTATTTTCCATCGATCTCTTGATATGTTTTGAAAAGAGAATGCTCTTTGCAGATATAAATGATTGTGCCGGTATCTAACCACCATCCACTTTCATTATTTACAAAATTTTCTTCGCACACCAATACAATAAGTTCTTTAACATTGTTGGTTTCCTTTACCACTTGTTTTCCCTTAAATATCTTCATTTTAAGTCAACATTCTCGAGCAAAATGACCCGGTTTGTCACAGATTTAGCATTTACCTTGCTTTTTTATTTGCACCTTAGTTCGTAAAATTTAAATCATTCCTTGCTTCAAGTTTGGAACCTTTGGTATTTTTGTATGTTTGATCCTCAATTATATTTGACTTGGACTGATTATCACTTTGATATTCCCTTTTCTCCCGAATACGAGAATCTTCTTCAATACGAAGATGGCGAAGAAGGGATTCAACCGTGTATGTCTTTTTATCATGATTAATTTTCTTCTTAAAGACATTACAAGTGGAAGGGAGTTTAGAAATAACCACTCCCACCTAAAATTCATCTTAAAGATTTATTCCAGTAGCTTTAAGGTCACCGACTATTTGTTGGAGTTCATGGGCTTGCGCAATGATAAATTTATCATTAGTCATTTTATAATTCATATAGTTGGAAATTAGAAACTTACAGTTTCTCAATTCGTCATTTTGATATTTATTTTCCAATACCTTCCATAATTTCTTTGCTGTAGGAATCATATGATGTGCACTATAGATAGTTTGAGATAATGCAGTAAGAATGTGCCCTCGACACATAAATTCATGTTCTTTCCTCTTCTCATATTTTTGCTTGATATCTTTAGTGTCTCCGGGTGTGGGTTCGGGAATAGGTTTAAGTCCGTCATCAAGAATATATGCCAGTTTGAGAGGTGTGAGAAAAAACATGATTTTCTCTTGTCAACTGGTGAAATTTTTGCCATTAAAACGATCCAGTCGAACAAAATCTTGACTCATAACTTGGATTATACTACCGTTCCTTCCATATTTTCAAAAGAATATTGCCTAAAACTATTGGAAATTTACGAAATAATAATAATAAAATAAATTATTAATCCAAGTTACTACACGGCATGTTCTAGGAACGCTGTCATTTTGGTAATATTTCTTCCTTTTGAGATGAAAACTGTGAGTACATAGTGGAGTTTGTAGTAAAAAAATTCCTTCAACATACGATGCAGTGATGTTACTTGTTTGATTCAAAATATGTATGATTTGATCAAACCAAGAACACTATGGAATATTAACTAGATAATGCTAGAAGGTAGAGGAGAGAGAGAGGAGAACAAGACAATTTTCGGTGTCTAAAATAGAGGCCTAAAACTCTTTTTATAGCCATTTTGGTGGCTGTTCAAGGATATTCACCTCCTTTCAGGTGCGCGACTCAACAGCCCTTGGATCAAGTCTTTTCAAAATTATTTTGATCGTATGGTCCAGATTTGATGTCTCATCGTAAGAGAATGGACCCTATATGAATCTTCACGAGTCAATCCAATAGTTCAGTTTATAACATCCTTTTATCAGATAGATTAACCACAACCGTCGATCTGGTTGACTTTGACAAAACTTTAGGCTTCTATGCTCCGAGGGACAATGCGCATGTGAAAAGTGCCAAGTGCTCATCAAATCATCCAGTGTTCCCTAAGTAGCCCCATCGTCCTTTTGCTTATCGCTTGAATGCACGAACAAGCGCCTCATGTTGCTATTGGTGGTGCTTTGCCCCACCGCAAAACACCATATCATAACCTCTTTCACTAGAAGACTAGTATTCATCTTTTGTCTTTTAGTTATATACCCTTTCACTTTCTTGTAAAGTTTCTATGTGGGACATTTAAGTCATAACCACCTAATTTACATCAACTTTCTTTAGCTCTCTCTCTACTAGAAGACCCAATATAAAATCCACAAAATAAAAAACTCACTTATGCAATATTAATACTAAATTATATTCCAAAAATAAAAACTCAATAATAAAATTTAATTAATAAATTATATTTGAAAATTCCAACACCCACAGAGTTTGAGTTCAAACCCAAAAAGGGACTTAACTATTTTTGAGTCGAGAACCCAATAGTGATGATCTTGGGGTGATGTTACATGATTGAAGATAATTATCTCACATAGAAAGATGTAATCTCCAATACATTATATTTAAGTGCACATGGTATCGATGGCTAGTTATTGTAACACCCCGTGTAAAAACAAGAGACGCTACTACGATTGAAACTAAACTAAATCATCAACAAAATAAATATAACGAATTTCAACTCTTACACTTCCAAAATAATTACAATTAAATTCCACGCAAAAATAAACTAAACTCTCCAAAAATTACACTGCCAAACTACACTAAAAATAATAAAAATCATCCAATCTTCATGCTTTACAATACTCCAAACAATCTCTAGCGCCCAAAACCACGTGAACCTTCTACTAAGAGAAAAATACGGGGAAGTACACAATATGACAAGAATAGATGCTCACAAATAATAACGGTGAATAAAGCACAACAATACGGATCCGCATATAAGAATCAAATGCAATACTCAAGCATTGTACCAATTTTAATTTTTCAATAACACATCGATGGGTCACCAAGCCTCACCTCACCTCACCCAAGCTTCGTAAAGCCTCATCGTGGCTATTGGAATTTTGGAATATTGGTGGGTGCCTATTCTCCATGCCATATAAAAATCTCATGACATCATGCCCATCAACAAATACAATATCAAAATTTTAGATTCCAATTAATATCTCATAGGATTCCAATGAATACCCCAATTCAACATGAGTGCAAATAACACATGAAACAAACAGAATACTCTCGAGAGAATTTAGGAGCATATTGTGTAAGTTCCGTACCTTAAAGTCATCAAAAGAAACTCATAAGGTTCTGTCTCAAAATTATGATCACTCCCCTATGTTCCTCTCGCGAAAATAATCAAATATCATTCTAACCCAAACTCGAGAAAATACCAAATAAGATGAAGTAGCCATAGCTGAATAAAAGTTGATTGAGAATGATGTCATAGATGTATTCTGGTAAAAAATTTGATAAAGATCCGTTCTTGGCCCGCCTTGAGAAAATTTCGTTAATCTTGACAAATTTTGAGTTGAAACCTTGAAGAAAATTGGGGCAAAGGTTTGTAAAATGGAAGGCAAATATTTTGGAGAAGTCTTATGGAGCAAGAGTTGTGGAAAAAGAGAAGAACCCAACCACATATTAGTCTTAATTTATAATGATTAGGAGTTCTAATGCTAATAGAATAAAGGTTTCCCCGTTAGTCATGGTCCAGAACCGTGACAAACGTTTTTTTTAATTCCCATTTTGACTCTGATTTTTATTTCGATTAAAATCATACTTTTCAATATTAAAACTCAACATTTTAAATTACTAAAAATTAATGAATTCCAAAATTTTATTTTACCCAAAGTTTTGAATTAATTTAAATAATACCTTTTAAATTTTATGGGGGTATTACAGTTATGCCTATAGTTCGACAAATCAATATATTCATGATCTCATACTACTCTTTTCTTATAAAGAATATTATTTTCCTTTCAAAGTAATATTATACATGGGATCAAAGTTAGATCAAACATCTTTTTATTATATATCGTGTTTTCCTACCGTAACTTAGGAATGGAAACATCAAAGATATTAAGACAACAACCTAATAATTATAATTAACCCTTATATATATATATATATATATATATATATATATATATATATATATATATATATATATATAGAGAGAGAGAGAGAGAGAGAGAGAGAGAGAGAGAGAGAGATCTTATATGCTTGAAACATCCAATTTTATCCTCTAAGCAATTTATGCCATGGTAAATGATAAGTAAAGTTCTAAAATGATGCTCCCTCAATGGAGCTTTACTTTTATACGAGCTTTGGTTTGGACACCAAACTACTAGTATACATAAAGGTTATAGGAACTTGCATGAGCCTAAAAGTTTGTTAAAGGCGCAAGACAAGTTCAAAAGGGAATAAGGGGTTAGATTGACGACTGCAAAAACAAATTTCATACCATTTTCCTCTAAATTTTAGCATCACCGTCGAAAAACATTTAATTAGTTATTAGCCACCTAATATTTAAAAAGTGAGATGCCAAATTTTATTAACTATATTAATTTACAACTAAGTAATGAATAATCAACCATTCAACATTCACATAAACAATCTCATAGGAATAAATAATAGAAAGAAATAATAGAGTCTGGAGTAACACTCCAAATATAGTCATAATGCTAAATAATCCCATTACAAAAGTCTGAATAAATAAATCCAACATCTGAAATTAATGAAAGTCTGAAACTGCTATATCTGAATAAAAACGGGCAACATGCCCTAACTGATATGAATGACTCTGAAGGAAGCAAAGATAGATGTGGACGCATCTAATACCGAGATCCTGTAACTTCTATAGCGGCTACAACACGTCAACAAAACGAAACTCTTATGCTTGGTGTCCCTATGGATGGGCACCTAAAAGATTTCTTACAAAAAAAAAGATTTGGAAGAAAATGGGTCAAAGCATGAGGTGAAAATATTTTTAAAAACAGCAAGTGTTTAATTGCATTAAACACTAAATATTATATACATGTTAGTCACGTGTTCTCACATGAGTTTCTCACCCCTCAACTATTGTGCACACCTAACACATTCTCTTAACCCATCCTAGTTATGCTAGTACCTAACTAGTCTGTATACATTCCTCCCCTAAGCTATCACCCATAGTGCCCTATATATTTTCCATGATATGCCATATTGAATGGTTTACCATCTTTTATTTCGAAGAGGAGTTCTCACAATCTAACGTTAAATGTTCCCATACTAGCATTATTTTACGTGTCATTCTTTCTCTTATCTACAAAGTTCACACGTAGAACACATCACAAGTACATATATTTATCACTATAATATATATACTAATACGTCACTCCGAGGCTAAGCTGTGGTGCAGGCATACTCTATTATCAATTCCCAGTACATCACGTATATAAGGATTACGAGTTCCGAATCACTCAGGAATCATATCAATACAAATCACATATATTGGTGGCGAATATAGTTCACATACCCATGGGTCACGCATAGACCTATGATCCCATGGTCAGCTGACTTATCAACTCAAAAATAAGTCTTCACAGTCCTATATTCATGAGATACCAAATCTAAATCCCCCCGAAGGCACACAAGATAATATTATCCTCTTCCTACAACCTCCCGTTATAGGAAGTATGGTAGGTATGTCATATACATAATAATTCATATACTAGGTAATCACACAACCCTAGCAATCATCATTTCAATATAGGTATACTCTTATCCTATATTAAAAGTCTCATACGTAGTATAGCTTCATCCCGATTATTTTACGTAATATGTATAACGCGATAACTCTCTTCGTATAAACCCGAGTACTTAAACCTATCCCAAAAGGTTACTAAGTCTCCCATTTGTCTCTAAGGTTATTTCAGTAATCTAAAGTCCCTCTGCTACCATTCCTAACCTTAAGTTATTATTTATCCGAATTAAATTCAAGTTCTCATAATTTCCAACTGTAACTCACTCGTCGGACACTCGTAAGTTTATCATTTAATCCCAAACCAAACTAATATCTTTTGGGCCTCAAACGCACCCCTACTGACCTTATCTAAGTCCCAATATATTCAAATAGTCCACACCAATGATTCTTAAAAGACGGGATTGGTTAAATCTTAAAAGAAAAATATAACAAAAATTTAGGAGGATTCGATCGATCGAAGGAAAGGGTCGATCGGTCGATCCATCAGACATTGGCCTACGATTTCTGCATAATTTAGCCTACGGATTTTATCAATTTCTACCTTTAAATACTCTATTATAACATCCCAACTCCCAAATGTTTATACCAAACGTTATACCAACGTAAACACATAATTTCTAGCGTCTTAGAATTATCAAATCATTATAGGTTGTCAATTTCTTGGATCAAATCATGTATATTTCATAAAAACCCTATTTCTTATATTTCTTTAAGAATAATTGTATATCTCAATATAAATTTGTAATTATCTACACATGGATCATGAATTCGTGGCTACTATTTTTCCAGAGCTTAATCTACATGGAAAACATACCAAGATTAAGATTTAAATCTCCAAATCCATTACTTTATCATTTTCGATGTTTTTCTCCAATTTTAAACTATCATGGATAATATATACATTGAATTATTGCAAGTTAAATCACTTTCCTGGAAATAAAAGTTTTGATCCTTTGGGGAAGATGATATGGTGGTGGTGTTCTCGCTTCGGTCACAAATCCGGTTGTGGTGGTGGTGTAAGATGGTTGTTTGGCCCTAGCAACCCTTAGAAGCCCTTCCTTTCTCTCTACTTCTCTCTCTCAAGTTTGTAGCAGCTAATAACCCTAATGATCCTAAGGATTGGTTGATATATTAATCCTAAATTTCGTAGGTCACTATTCATCAAACAATAAAATGACTAAAATACCTTCCCAGGTTGTCGATTTGGCCTAAAACAGCCTCGGGACCTAAACTAAACCCCCGGGTAAATTTTTCTGACTATCTCAACCCTTTTGAACACATTGACGCACTCAAAATGACCATAAGGATAACATAATAATAAACTACTTTATAATCTATTAAATTGGTCCCGACACGACTGACACGCGCATCCCAACTTAATTTTCAAAATTGTCGTATTTTCCACTCGTGACAATTTTAATAAATTCATAATCATATATTACTATACTCTCTCATTAATATTAAACATAATTATCATAATAAAATACTAACTCTCATCTCGCTAGTATTTAAATCCGGATTAATTACCTATTAATTCACATTTTTAATTTACTTAATCCCATAATTAAAATCTATAAAAATACGGGGTATTACAGCACGGTGATGTTAATTGATTCCATAACCTTAGAGCTTTCTAGGTTAAACACTCTGTATGCTCTACTATTTGATGAATATCCTAATAGTATTCCATCGTCGCTGTGGGAGTCGAACTTTCCTAATTGATCTCTATCCCCTAGGATGTAGCATTTACTCCCCAAAACACGAAAATATGCCAAGTCGGACTTCTTTCAGTCCACAGTTCATAAAGTGTCTGAAGTGTGTGTGGACACAAGTAAACCCCATTCACCGTATGGCATGCGATAGACACTGCCTCTGCCCAAAATCTCCTAGAAACTTTACGACCAAGAAGCATAGATCTAGCCATCTCTTGAATTGTCCGATTCTTCCTCTCAATGATCCATTTTGCTGAGGGGTTTTTATGATCGAAAACTCATGTTTTATTCCAAGGATATTACAGTAAAGATCTACTTTAATCTTTATAAATTTAGTGCTATTGTCACTACACATTCAATTTATAGTGATACCGTGTTGGTTTTGCAGGACACGACACTTGGTCGTTAGGAACTCTACAACATCTGATTTCTCCCTCAGAAAACCAACGACTGAGTATCTGGAAAAATCATCCACCATCACGAGGATATACCTCTTGCCACCCAGACATTTTGTATGAGTAGGACCCATAAGATCTATGTGAATTAACTCAAGTACCTTGGAGGTGGTAATGGACTTCAACTTCCTGCGGGGGCTAGGAATTTGCTTTCCCAACTGACAGGGTCCACAAACTGTGAAAGTTGGTCTTCCAAGAGATGGTAAGCCACATACTAGGTCCTTTTTTACTAATCGATCTAAATCTCTAATGTTCACATGACCTAGACGTTGATGCCACAGATCCATAGGCATGATCATGGTGCTGTTGCAGACGAATGAGGACTTGGGCATTATCCCATAGAAATTATCTTATGTCCTCACCCCTTATAATACAAGTTTACCAACTTGATCATAAACATTACAAGCATCCCGATCAAACTTAACTACAAAGTCAGAATCGCATAGGTTTGCCTTCAAACCTTTGATGTACAACACATTCTATAGCTTACCTTGTCCTACAATGCTAGACCTGCTCCCATCACCAAAATTGACTTTACCTTCCTTGCGATTGACTAAGGAGGTAAAAAACGAAAGGTCACCAGTCATGTGTCTAGAACACCCACTGTCTAAATACCGTTGTGGGGTATTCTTAGCTTTTAGAGCAACATGAGGAATAAGAGCTTTTTTGTCATTATGAGGTACCCAAGTGGAGATAACCTTTTGTTTTCCCTTGTTTTTCGTGGTTCTATTTGCAAAGTTAGTAGCATCCACAAACGGTCCAGATAATCGTTGGAATTCTCCCATTAAACTCTGAGAAGTTGCGTCTAAAAACTAAACTTGCTTTTTTAGTCTCGTGAGATTACTCGTGGGGTGTGATGGAGCATAAGTACGTCTTGTCTGACCCAAACTATAATAAAACTCTCTCAGGTGTCCTTTCCTCTTACAATAAGTACAAAAGTACACAGTCTGAGGCTTACCTCGGTTTTCTTTTCTTGGCCGAACAACTTTCTTGGGTTTTGGTGGATGACCATAAGGATTCATCGTAAAATTAGGGACTGGTCTAGGTGCAATTTATGAAGTGGATGCACCATCAAAACCAATTCCAGGGTTCTCACCAAATCCTAATGCCGGGGTGAGGAGCATCTTTCCCATATTTTCAGATCTATCCTCGATTTAAACCTTGAATTCCCGTTCTCTTTTAAGATCGTTAGTGAGCTGGGCAATAAGGGCTTCCAGAATCTTACGAGCCTCTTCGGATGCACAGAGGTGTCTCATCAGATTAGCCACTTGCTTTGTTAAGTCCCCTTTGACTTTCTCAAAATACTTATCTTTCTCTCCAGATAAACTCTCTCTCTCTCTCTCTCTCTCTCTCTCTCTCTCTCTCTCTCAGCAGTGCACAAGGAGGAATCACTCTCTCTCATCTCTCCTAACTCTTTCTCTAATTCAATAATCCTAAGAACCAAACCTTTATTTCACTTTTTGGTTTTAAATAAATAAGCATATAAATCATTATAGGCGCGACTAAGGTCACTCTCTGTCTCTCTCTCTCACTCTCAGTGTCGAGGTCTCCATGCGAAGAGGCAACCTTATTGTCGTGAGGTGCATCAGAATCGCTCACGTGGCTAGGCATGAATGCGGTGAAGTTTCACTCATGCAGTGATTCTTCTCTTGAATCCATCGACTCGACCTCGCTATCTTCAATGTAGCATTAAGAACAACTTTACCTTTTTCTTAGGCTAGTTTGTTCATCTTTATAGCACACTCAAAATCTCTATGACCCTTAACATCACACTCATAACATCTCTCATCTTTTCTCTTGGGTGTGTCTTTCTTTTCTTTTTCAAAATTTTTGACATTTTTATTTTTCTCAAATTTCTTCTTATCATTAACTTGGCCATTATTTTTTAACTTGAGAAATTTATTAAAATTCTTTGCAAACAATGCCAACTCATCTAAATCAAAGTCAAAATCAGAATCAAACGTATTTTCCTCACTCCGTTTAGATGATTCTACCCTCCTCTTAGCTGACTCAAAATTCTCTTTGGCTTGGGCTTTAAGAGCTATCCCTTTATCTTTTTCTTTAACAACTTTAGGAAACATATCGATTTCATACGTTTGAACATCACTTACTAATTCTTCTAATTTAATAGTGTTCAAATTTCCTAAAGAATTTAACAGAGTGACTTTGAGGATAAACTTCTTAGGCAAAGAACACAGGATTTTCTTAACTACACGTCCATTAGGAATGTGCTCACCAAGGTTGAAACTAGTGTTAACTATATCAGAAAATCGTGCATAGAATTTATTAAAATATTCAGTCTCAAGCATAGTTATAGTCTCAAACTGTGTAGCTAGGTTCTACAATTTAGATTCTTTAACAATGTTCGTGCCTTCATAGGTAAGTTGAAGAACATCCCATGCTTCTTTAGATGTGGTACACGTCATTATGAGTCGAAAATCGTCAGGAGTGATGGATCCACAAATGGCACTAAGCCCTTTAGAATTATATGTGGACCATTTAAATTCATCCTCGGTCCATTGAGCCACATATTTTAAACTTGTCACATTCTCAACAGTGACAGTGGGAAGTCTCCACCCATTTTAACCAAGAATCCACACACGTTCATCAATGGCTTTAAGAGCAGATTTCATATGGGATTTCCAGTATGCATAGTTAGACCCGTCAAAATTGGAATTTTATTAAATGATTTTTTTATTTGAGCAAACACCTTTTCAAGAATTCAATATTTACAGAATTTATATAAAAAAACTTTACGAAAAATTACACGGTGAGATTGTGTAATTGGCTCTGATACCAATTTGAGAGTGTGCTTTTTGTTCAACCGAAGAAATAAATTTAATTAAATCTAATTTTTAAATATTGTGATTTAAACACACACCAAAGTCAGGCATATAAAGGTGATTGATTAAACATTCAACATATTCACATCAAACAAGGATCAATCAAACATAGTAAATTATGAAAAATCCTCCAAAGGGCAAAACCTTTTTTATTTCAATATTGTTTTTAAACAATTACATACATAAAGTAATACAGTTTGACAAGTGAAGACCATCAGACACCAATTCGTTGTCGTCAGCAAGAGCTCCCTCAAGACGCTCGAAGTTCAGAAGTGTAGAGAACCCTCTTGTCAACACAAGATGCTCCACGAATGGGTATGACTGAATTTAGAATGATTCAGACATATGATTCGGAGTGTTTGTGAATATCAAAGTGTTTGTATTTGAATCATATGAAGACTTTACATATTAGGTCTATAAAGTGTTTCCTCAAAGTCTTAAACAAAACAAGCTCCGAAGTGGGAATTTATAGAAGCGAAAAAAATCCGATGCACCAGATTTTTCTGAGCCCATCGGACCAGTTCGAAAAGGATCATCGGATCAGTTCGGTCATCCGAATCGGTTCGATTTTCTTCTTAAATGGATCAGTCCAGACAGATGACTTTTCTTGTATAAAATTACCAATCGGATCGGTTCATTTTTCTTCAGCTCCGGATCGGTTCGGTCAGAAGATATTTTCTGTATAAAAATGCCACCCGGATCGATTCAATTATCTCCAACTCCGCATCGGTACGAATTTTGATTTCTTTCTGTTATTGTATGAGAGGACTTATGAATTCGAAAAATGAATACCACGAACTCATGATGTAGGTAATGATCACGATGCACGATATTGATGATGATAGGAACGTGAAACACATAATTCAGATTGAGGCCGTCAATATATGATCATGCTGAGATGAGTCGACTGTAGCGGTATACGACATATATGCTGAGATCTAGAATAAAACTAAAATACCTAGATACTAACCCGAACATTTATAAAACATGTCCTTACAATAGATAGATAGATAGAGGGGGAATTTTTGAATGATTGAAATATGTACGATTCTTTATAGGTTGACATGGAGGGGTTTAAATGAGGGTCAACATTTACTAAAATGTTTCCATTTATAAAATATATATATACCCATATATATTGTAATTAAAAACTATTAATATATTTTAATTTTGTATTACTATTATTACCTTTAAAATATATAACTAGTAATTTATTGAAATAAATTTGAGTATTATATATTCTTTATTCAAGCACGATAATGAATTATTTACTTCTTTTTAGGCCTTGAAATAAAGCACCTGACTCTCATGATTCAATTCAACTAAGGGCTTGAAAAATGTGCAAAAATTAAGTGATTTTTGTGACAACCCGCCTATTAAAATAAGAGGTGGCCAGCCCGATACTCTAATAATTACAGGAATCACAAATGGTCCATTCTTAGCATCACTATCGTTAAAATAATAATATGAGATAACCACCAATTATTTTAGAAAACGGAGTCTCAAAATGTAATTTATGAGTTTAAAGAAAATTATTTATACGAATCAATTTGAAAAGAAGGTGGATATCAAAAACAAACGAACAACCCTATAACAATAAAGCACAAAGTAATAACCGAATAAGCTGTCAGTTTACAGACCAATACAAACAGGTTACACCAAGTATTACAATTAAATATCACATTGTATTAAACGAGTACAAAATGTGGGCAACACGCCTGAAAATTAAACTAATCCTTTCTAGAGCACAAAAAACAGAAGCATATATAACGAATATCCTACAACATATGCAAAAGGCTATAGCTCCAGGACAACTGGTATGGAGAGGTCAATATGGGTGCCCTTGCGGTGGAGCACCTGGGCGAATATAGAATTCGTGCAAAATAAAGAGATATAGACAGGTCAGGTCCCGATTTGATATGATCACAATGTGAATAAAATGCATTACAGTTATGAATCTCTAATCATCGTCATGAACTTACTCTCTCTCATAGTTAATCATGAAATTTCTCACTTCTCATTCTAAAAGCACAACCTAGCGCAATAACAATGATAATGCTCAATGTTCATATAAGCATGGGAAAACTCATCTACATTCACTCAATGCTATATCATTTCAGTTATTCACAACATAAATGCATAGTTCCGTTTCCCTTTAGGAAATTATATTTAAAGCAATTTATCACACAAAATGATTCACCAATACCGTTTTATACCATTTAACTTTATAGTTCCCATTCTCTCTGGGAAACATATTGAAAGCAGTTTATCGCACAAAATGCTTTACCATCATTACAATTTCCACTTTATTAAGAATGGTTATAATCAAATATATATAACGATTCTAAGAACTTCCTTCCGATTTTCCCCACTGGACGCGCCCCAAAATGGCTATCATCTTCCAGGGCCTATCGAACAAGACAACCTGGGCATCCTACATCGCTTGACGTCGGGAAGAGGCCATATACCTTCGACAGTGAGTCATAACCACACCCAGAATTACCCCACCGCGAACAATAATCACACAATAATAACCGGTCCTATGGCCGAGGACTATATTCACTCTGCATTCACTAGCCAGGGGACTTCACCTCATGCGCGTAACTTCCCATATGATAGCGATTTAGAGAGGTGTGTATATGCAAATTATCATTTACAAAATTATTTTTCCATTTGAATATATTCACTTTTTACATTCTCAAAACCAATTATACTTAACAATTAAGTACCAACTTTAGAATATGCATTTCTTATTCACGAAGTCATATTTTATTAATGACCTAGGGCCCGAAGTGCAATTATCCTCACACTAGTCTCCGAGTATCCAAAGTAATACCATAAGTCACCAAAGGTAATTTTCGTCAATACTATTCTCCCCAAAGTCCCAAACATTATCATTCTACTTTTCGTTAGATGTAGGCTAACTTTCTATATCAAACGAAACATTAACCTCTGTGAACTAACCCTTGAGATAAGCCCAATTACCCCCATGCTAATCTAGGATATTAATCTCCCTAATACAAACGTCTAGGACTCTTTATTACTTCCCAAAGAAAGGTTCCTAATCCTTAAACCTAAAAGAAAAGGACTAGAAACTAAATTGGAAAAGTATCCCGAAAATGCAGAAATTACGAATCGATTGCCCTGGCCGAATCGATTTGATCTTGAAAGCGAATCGATTCGGTTAGGACGAATTGATTCGGTCAAGAGGACCCAACCATTATATATAACCCCGAATCGATTCGGATAGTCCGAATCATTTGGCCCAACACAGACCTGTAACCTACCCCTTTAGCGAATCGCTAGGGTTGAATCGATATGCCTGGGGCAGAATGCCCTGTTTCGGCTATGGGGTTTAAGAACCCTAAATTCCAAAAACCCAAAATTTACCTCTTCAAATCTCAACCAACTCAAATTATTTTCTACCCAAATCATTTATACACAAAAACTAACTAGTAATTCCAACTCGAATTTGATTTTAATCCAATGTTAAGGGGTTAAACACCAAAAATATCCAAAAACCCATAAATGGATAAAACTCCAAAAACACAACTACAAATGCAATTTATCCACATTGAATCATACTCTAGCAAGTAAGAAACTCACCTCAAGTTTGTAGTCTCGAATTTCCTTCTCGTAGCAACAATTCTTGCTTCAAATCTTCAATTCTCTCATTTATTTCCATTTTCTCCCAACTCTCTCTTCTCTCTAACTCTCTCTAAGTTTAACACATATAAATGAGGAAATAAGAGGGTTGGAAGACTAAATCAGGCATTAAACATAAATTCCCCTCTTTAAATGTTAATACACCATTAAAATGACTCATAACTACATAATTGAGTCATAACTTGTCAAAAGTGCCCGAAATTCAAAAATACAATATGACACTTATTTTGACTGTCTCGGCTATTTCAAAACTAATCGCACCCTCTAAATTGGCATCGGGAATATCGTATAATATTTTATATTCCAATGTCATTTTATTTCAATAATCATACTCCAATTGAAATATATGCCATAACCATCGCTTAAAGCACAACGACGCAATAAAACATAACATGATGATATTTACCTCCTCTCAATGGTAAATATGCAAAACTCAGTAAATTTTAACTCTCAAATCACTGAAAATAATATTTACTCCAATTTCCAAAATTTTATATAATTATCTCACATGGAAAAATTATACAAAATCAATTACCCACAAGTAAGGGTTGTTACATACTCCCCCTATTACAAGGGAATTTTGCCCCCAAAATTCAGGCGTACCCTATAACGAGATCAAGAGTGTACTTCTCAAAAATATCTTTCTTTCATCCCTAGCAAATTCCTCGACAATGTAGTGTCTCCACTAGACTTGGGCTAAGGTTACCACTTTCAATCTTAGTTTACACTTTTCATAAAGCTAAACTAGCGTCCGGTTGTTCCTCATGAACTATCGATCCTACCTTTTAAACAACGGAAGAAAATGCATACATAACTTGGCACAAGTTGCCTTTCATCCTGAATCACGTTATACCCTTCCTCGGAAATAACTGCACCCAAACTTGTTCTCCAAACTCTAATATTACATGACCTCTATTCGCATCGGCATAGCCCTTCTAATCATCTTGGGAAATTCGTAAGCGGTTTCTAATGAACTCAGTCTTAGAAAATATGTCTTGGATCATTCTAGGTCCAAAAAGCTTATTATCTCTTACTTTTCACCAACATGTAGGTGATCTACATGGCTTGCTATACAAGGCCACCTACGGTGCCATACCCATTATGGATTGGTGCGAATTATGGTATAAAATTTTGACTAGAAGAATGTTTTACTCTCGTCCACCAAAAATTTAGTATGCACACCGAAAGTATGTCCTCCTACATAGGTTGTTTCTCCCCATTTTGACCAATTGTTTTCTGGTGGTAGAAGATACTTAACCTTAACCGGTTCCAATTATTTCCTGGAAACTTCTTCAGAAATGGGATACAAAAATCTTGTTTCGGTCCAACACTATATTGACAAGAGCCTCATATAGTTCCATAACTCCACCATAAAGAGCTGGGCGTACTCCTCTGTAAATAGCCCACCCATATTGGCCGGAAAAGAGGCAATTTGGTCAAAGGATCAACAATTACTCAAATAGGATCATGACCGTTGTAATGCCGACAATTCAATGAGAATATCCATGGATATACCCTTCCATATCTGCACCGGTACTCTAACGATTACAACAATCCCATTGATTGTTGGTGATCTACACTCACCAATTGATAAGTGGCGGATTGGGGAGAAAACTCAGAGATGCCCCTTCCTCGCACTTCAACACTGACATAAGTGCTCTAGCTATAATGTCCCCCTGGTTAAGCTCATTCTACTCGGCTTCCATGCCTTCGCTAGTTTTCCCCCATGGATTTTCTACTCAGTGTCCGTTATCACCTTTTTGCTTTTCCTGGGTGATAATGAATGTCAAATTGATAGTCTTTTATGAATCCAACCATCGATTTTGCCGCACAATTTGATCTTTCTGGGAGAACAAACATTGTATCGACTTGTGGTCCATGAAAAGACTTAAGCTCCTTCCCCAGAGGTAATGCCTCCCCATCATTAAGGCAAACGCTATTGTGGCATGCTTTCAGTCTTGCATGGGATAGTTCTCCTCATAGGGTTCGAGCCACAGGATATATACGCAATGGTCACCACCCCACTCTTGCAAAGACGCGTCTATTATAACCAAATAGTCCACTCCCGAAGTTGGAAACGATAATCTATCAGTAGGAGTCAACTTGTCCTTCATCTAATCAAAAGCTAAGTCATAGACGTAACAGTTCCTTTAGAGATGGGCCTCACATTCTTCTCGGGCTGGTGGCCCAAGTTACTCAAGATTTAATTTTCCCCTATTACTGAAAACCCAATCATTCTTAAAATTTAACCCACCAATCTTCTCATGGTTAACTCACTACAACATTCCTACTACAATTCCACACGCCCCATTGGCCTTACATCCTAATAATCTTAAGATTGATGTGTTTCTTACGCATAGAGAATAAGTACTATACTAATTATATCCCTAGTGCCCAAGACCTTTCTCAATTTCAGACATTCGCTCGGTTTCATGCATGGGACGTCTCGCAAAGTGAAATCCAGACAAGGAACCCTCCCGTTACACTACTACCTCACATCATCGGTCGTCAAAATATAACGGCCTAAGGTACGCAATCGGGACAGCTAAAAATCTTAACTCGTAACCCTACTAACATGTTTCTACTTCTATATCCTACCGTTACAACAAAATGAAAAAAGCTAACTAATCTGGGCGCCTACTTTCTGCAAAGTATTACGAATCCTTTACCCAAATATATTTATGTACATCATTTTAATTTGCATTCTAATCACAGCCTGTCTATAAGCCTTAATCAAACTCCCTTATCTTTGTCCCGCCCCCATCTATCGGGTGAGAGAACTATTTCCAGTGCTTTTGTACCGCACATATATTTTTAGCCCTAAATCAATCACGTGACTCTTGGCTAATTTAACCAAAACCAACATCCTAACATAAGGTAACATGTCTCCACTCCCAACATCGTTAAGGTTCATGCGTGGAGTCTCTCGCAAGTGAAATTCAAATAAGGAACCCCTCCGATGCACTACTACTTAACTTTGTTGGTCGTGGGGATATGGTAGAATAAAACAAGTAAAATAACAATTCATGCTATTAACGAAAAAGTATTTATCCCTTACTTAATACTTAATTCGTTTAATTTTAATTAATGTACATTTTAGTTTATTGTAATATATTAATTTTGATGATTCCAAACATATATTTATTTACTATTTTGTAAGTTACTCAACATATTTTGTATATAGCCATTTGTATAAATTATTTGTGCATCCATACATGTTCTCCTGCGTATGCACCTGATACATTGTCTATTCTTATGCTTTGCTTACATTCAGTTATAACCTCTTATATTACCTTTATATAAATGTTGCTAAGTTTTGTATTGATTACACACGTTGAGCCACGTACAAATGCAGAAGCTAAAAATTTAAATAGTTTTTTATGTCTTGTCTCATCCTTAATTTCATTTGCTCTCTTTGTCAGCCTTTACAAGAGGCATATGCAGATTCTACTCCCATGCAATCTAGACCTGCTTTACTTGAGCTCCTATTGTTTCGTTCTCAGGCCCCACATCAAATCGTCATCATGGGATGGTTGACTGATTCTTTAATTAAAAAAATATATATATATATATATATATATATATATATATATATATATCTGATGCTTTTAATATTTGAGAGTTATGTTCACGGCTGCTATTTGTTTGAACATGGCGTCAGGCCATACTCCATAAGTATTGGCAGGACTTATATTACCTTAACCATGGAAACTCTTACACCTGTTAAAAAGTTACTGGATTTTTACCGCGAGACTTTTAACCATGAAGCTTAAAAAGATCTCGTCCCTTAGATGGTTTAACCCTCGCCTATACCTATTATATATATATTATATACTTTATTATTTATATATACTCTTTGACGCATATATTTTTTTGCCATACTGCTTCGAGCCACGCGCTCTATTGGGTTAACTGACTTGGTCAGTGTTTGGCATGCAGTAACATGCCTATATACTGTCAACTCATCTCTGTCATGAGGTAGAGCCACATCCACGAAACCTTTTGTACTTGTTGGTTTAGATGTGTCAGAATAGTGCCTTTATTATAAGTTTATTTTATTTTAAACCTTAGTTGGTTTCGGTCATAAGGTGTGCCTGTTAGGATTGTTACGAGTGGATATATTACACCTTCTGTTGGCCATAGGACTTGTTAGGGATATAGGCGATCGTTTTAAGACTATATATATTATACCGATTTGACATCCAATGTCTATCACAGTGCTTTTATCATGGGACACGCAATTTTGTGTTCCAATTTTACATCAACTTATTGTGATTGATTATCTATTCGTACCATGCATGATTATATTATAAAAATTGTTGATTTCTCCAACTCTTTTTTTTTGTTATATCTCTTTTATACACTGGATATTTCTTTTGTTTTGTGAACTAACATTCTGCAGATTCAAATAAGCACAAATGAGGATACTGAGAAATTTATCTTTTAGACTCCATATTTCCAGATGTCTATTCTCATGACTCAACAGCTATATTTTTATGGAGAAGATAAAAATGAAGATTTGCAAAACAGATTTGAAGATCATTTTGAAGCAACATCATCTCAGAAAATCTGGAGCATTTAATGCTCAAAATATATGTGTCTAACAACTAGTTTTTGAAAGTTACATTTAAAGCTTTGAAGAGTTGCATTGAAGATCAAGAATTGAATGAGAATATGATCAACACTTGAATGAGAATATGATCAACACTTGAAATATTATTGAGAGCATTTATTTTACTACTCAGCTACACATTCAAGAGTGCAATCAATCTTATTATCTGCTCAATCATTGAAGAAGAAGAAGAAGACTTGTGCCTACTTCAACATCATTTATTGAAGTCTCATTAAAGAAGGAGAAACCCAGATTACAAATTGTATTTTAAGGAATTTCAGTATTGTACCTTGTACTACAAAAATTCAGATTTGTTGTGAAGCTTTGTTGAAGCTTCGATTTGTACCGGTAATTGGTTCCTACCCGCAAGTGGGCCACGGGGATTGAAGCTCGAAGTTAGCTTGCAAACATTTGTACGCGGTGGTTTGATCCTACCCACAAGTGGATCAGGTTTAGTGAAGCGCAAAGGAGATGGGGGCTCTAGGCGCGTGGACGTAGGCCGGGATTTGGCCGAACCACATTAAATTTCGGTGTCATTTATTTTTCGCACTTTAATTTATTTATTTGCACATGCTTGCTTGAGTTAGTATTTTCAGCACACTATCTTGCAAATAAATTAATTCTGAAATTTGACTAAATTAATTTTAAGGTTAAAATTATTATTTTTGAATTAAATAATTAATTTTAGAATATCACTTAATATTAAATACGAAAATTAATTTAATATTTCTAGAGTGTTAAAATCTGCATTTCTATTTGTTTAAATTAGTTGGTTGCATTTATTTGATATTGTTGGATTTATTCTTTATAGTTTTATTAATCTGAAATTTGTCAAAGTGTTATAAATTAAATATTTTTCTGAAATTTTAATTTGACTTCAAGTTTGTAAAAACTCAATTCACCCCCCCCCCTCTTAAGTATAATATGGGCAACAATTGGTATCAGAGCTAGTGCTCTTCTTATTTTTAGATTTAACAATCTTAGAGTTAAAGATCAATGGCATATGTTACTACATCCCTTAGTGAAGGCCAATCCATTTTTAAACCTCCTCTATTTTCTGGAAAAGATTATAGTTATTGGAAAAATAGAATTAAATATTTTATTCAGTCACATGATTATGAAGTTTGGAGAGTTGTTATGAATGTTTCCTTTATTCCTATTAAAATGAAAAATAATGCTTCTGTCCCTAAAGAAGAAAATGAATGGAATGCAGTTGAAATTAGGAAAATTCAAATAAATGCTAAAGCTATGAATATTTTATATTGTGCACTTAATGTAAATGAGTATAATAGAATTTGTTGTTGTGAATCTGCTAAAGAAATTTGGGATAGACTAGAAGTTACTTATGAAAGAACTAGTCAAGTTAAAGAAGATAGAATTAGTATGCTTGTTCATAGTTATGAGTTATTTAAGATGAAATCTGATGAATCTATTTCTGATATGTTCACTAGGTTTACTAATATTATTAATGGTCTTAAATCTCTTGGAAAAACCTATACTAACAATGATATGGTGAGCAAAATTCTCCGGTCATTACCGGCGAATTGGATGACCAAAAACTTAGCTATCAAAGAAGCCATTAGAGAAAGACCTATCTCTCTTGATGAACTTTTGGGTTCTCTAATCACTCATGAGATGGAACTTAAGGAATTTGTTGAAGAAGAGAAACCTAAAGAAAACAAAATTATTGCTTTCAAATCTTCAAGCAAAAATGTGGAAAGTGAAGATGACGATGATGATATTTCCTTAATGGCTAAAGATTTCAAAAAATATCTTATTTTCAAAAAGAAAGCCAAAGAAAGAAGAAGGAAAAATTATTCAAATGATTTCAATGATGATCATCAATCCAAATCTGAACCAAGATGCTATCATTGTGATGAAGTTGGACACATTAAGCCTAATTGTCCAAAGTATAAGAAAGGGAAGAAGGCATTGAAAGCCACAACATGGAGTGACTCCGACACAAGCTCTTCCGATGAAGATTCGAATGAAAATGAAGTTGCTCATCTATGTTTCATGGCTATGAAAAATGAGGTACATTCTAATCCTAGCTCTAGTGATAGTGATAATGATGAAGTTGATGATTATGAAGTATTACAAAATATTTTTGATGAATTATGTGAAAGTTTTGAAGAAATTAAAAATAGATATATTAAACTTAAGAAGTCTCATTCATTAGTTTCAACTAAATATGATTCTATATCAAATGATTTTGATGAGTTGAAATTAGAAAATGAATCTTTGAAAAATGAAATTAAATCTTTGAAAAAAGAAAAATGTGTTATTGTCACTACTCCTCTTGAAATTGAAAATATTGAGTTAAAAAGGGAGATTGAATATTTAAAGAAATCAATAGATACTTTTACAAAAGGAAATTAATATTTTCATAAGATTGTTGAGATACAAAGGATTAGATTTAATAATAATGGTATAGGATATGATGAAGGAAATGAGAAAAAGACTTATTCCAATTTATTGAAAAATGATGCCTCATCTAGTCATCCTAACTATTTATGCACTTATTGTGGTAGACACACACATTTTTCTGAATTGTGTCCATATAAATTTATAAAAAAAAAATTGCTTGGATTCCAAAAGGAACTAAGATGTATACTAACCCCTATGGACCTAACACATTTTGGGTACCAAAAGAGAAAATTTTCAAAGTTGTGTAGGTTGCATTTTGTGGTGGAATGTGGATTTTCAAGGCATATGATTTGGTCATATTACAAATTGCAAGTATCATGGCCTAATGTTGGAAATGCCACACTTGGAAGAAGTTTCTTGAATATATATTTGGTATTGGTAAGGTGGTAAGGAACACCTTTCTTGAGTTTAATATCATATATTTATTAATGATTTATTTCATAATTTATATATTTCCATGCATAGAATATTTGTTATAACATATGAGCGTGTTGATTGATTATTTGGTATTCACATGTAAATTTGTACATGTATTATTTTTTTATGATTCTTTGTTATATCACACATTTGATTTTGATGATTATTTTATAAGAAAATTCATACATTTTTTTTTAATTACATCTTGATATATTTTTTTGTGAATAATAATATTTGATTAATTCATGATTTTGTTGAATATTAATTTGAAACGAAAATGTCATTTTAAAATTTGCTAGTTTTGAGTGCTACATGTTGATATTGTAATATACGTTTATTGATTTTGATGATATAAACACATCTTTATGAGTTAATCTTTTGCTACATGTTTAGTATCCTTGTTCAAATATTTGTGACATTCTTAAATTTTTTTATTTTTGAATGGAAATAATGCTTATGATTATTTTGTGCTTAAATCTAAAATCTTATGATTAATTGAAACTGTTAAGACTTGTGAAATTTTTTAGATTTGTTGAAAATGATCTTATGGAAATAAATGCTTTATCTCATGAAAAGATGCACTTTAATTTTTATATGCATATTTGTCTTAATTGGTATCCCTTTGGGGGAGATAAATGGTTATTGAAATTTATTTGGAGATAAATCTTTATTGACTATGATTATAATTTTTTTTTGGTATTGATAATCCCAAGAATATTTTTTTGGCACGTATCTCGAAAATGGCAAATTTATGAACTACGCGACAAAATTTTATGGCTTTAAATACCACAACATTCTAGCCCATTTGAGCACTTAACATTTATCTCTTATCTATCTTTTAAGATGTCAAAGAGTTTCTATGTCGTGTGGGTTGGAAAATTTCCCGGAATTTATACTACTTGGGGAGATTGTGAATCACAAATTAAAGGAGTTCGCTGTTCTCAATATAAAAAAATATTCTTCATTTGATGCCGCAATGCTTGCAATTCGCTCATCTCCGCCACATGCCCCTTGGGTGAAGCCTCATTCATGGCCAATTGTTTTACCTCCAAATATGCACTCACATGCTTCTACTCCTTCTAATGAAAATGTTGCATGCTCATCCTTTCAAAACAGTGCTGAAAATTCTATTAAAGTTGTTATTGAGAAAATCACAATCGAGGGAAACACTAAAGATGTGTGCCATCTTGTTAACAACCTTAAGTTGTAAATCATTTATGAAAATGTTGTTGAACTTCTATTTTGACGACTTGCACATTATTTGATGTTATTCCTATCTATCTATTGAATCAAATACATGCTATGTGAGATTATTATGTTGAATATGTGCTTAGTGAAAAATTCGTGATATTCACATATATCCCTTACAATTTTTGGTTATATCCCATGCTTGTATTATTTTTTATAGGGGGAGCTTCGCACCTTTTACCCTTGACACTTGTTTTATATGATATATCTTTTTGATAATGTCAAAAGGGGGAGAAGTATTTACGATTCACTAATTGTGCTTAATTTATTCATTTTATGAATCATTGTTTGTCATCATCAAAAAGGGGGAGATTGTTAACGAAAATGTATTTATCCCTTAATTAATACTTAATTAGTTTAATTTTAATTAATGTACATTTTAGTTTATTGCAATATATTAATTTTGATGATTCCAAACATATATTTATTTACTATTTTGTAAGTTACTCAACATATTTTGTATATAGTCATTTGTATAAATTATTTGTGCATCCATACATGTTCTCCTGCGTATGCACCTGATACATTGTATGTTTTTATGCTTTGTTTACATTCAGTTATAACCTCTTATATTACCTTTATATAACTGTTGCTAAGTTTTGTATTGATTACACACGTTGAGCCACGTGCAAATGTTGAAGCTAAAAATTTAAACAGTTTTTTATGTCTTGTCCCATCCTTAATTTCATTTGCTCTCTTCGTCAGCCTTTACAAGAGGCATATGCAGATTCTACTCCCATGCAATCTAGACCTTCTTTACTTGATCTCCTATTGTTTCTTTCTCAGGCCCCACATCAAATCGTCATCATGGGATGGTTGACTGATTCTTTAATTAAAAAAAATATATATCTGATGCTTTTAATATTTGAGAGTTATGTTCACGGCTACTATTTGTTTGAACATGGTGTCAGGCCATACTCCATAAGTATTGACATGACTTATATTACCTTAACCATGGAAAGTCTTACACCTGTTAAAAAGATACTGGATTTTTACCACGAGACTTTTAACCGTGAAGCTTAAAAAGTCTCGTCCCTTAAATGGTTTAACCCTCGCCTATACCTATTATATATATATATATATATTATATACTTTATTATTTATATATACTCTTTGACGCATATATTTTTTTGCCATACTGCTTCGAGCCATGCGCTCTGTTGGGTTAACTGACTTGGTCAGTGTTTGGCATGCATTAACATGCCTATATACTGTCACCTCATCTCTGTCATAAGGTCGAGCCACAGCCACGAAACCTTTTGTACTTGTTGGCTTAGATGTGTCCGAATAGTGCCTTTATTATAAGTTTATTTTATTTTAAACCTTAGTTGGTTTCGGTCATAAGGTGTGCCTGTTAGAATTGTTACGAGTGGATTGATTACACCTGCTGTTGTCCATAGGACTTGTTAGGGATATAGGCGATCATTTTAAGACTAGATATATTATACCGATTTGACATCCAATGTCTATCACAATTCTTTTATCATGGGCCACGCAATTTTGTGTTCCAATTTTACATCAACTTATTGTGATTGATTATCTATTCGTACCATGCATGATTATATTATAAAAATTGTTGATTTCTCCAACTCTTTTTTTTTGTTATATCTCTTTTATACATTGGATATTTCTTTTGTTTTGTGAACTAACATTCTGCAAATTCAAATAAGCACAAATAAGGATACTGAGAAATTTATCTTTTAGACTCCATATTTTCAGATGTCTATTCTCACGCCTCAACAACTATATTTTTATGGAGAAGATAAAAATGAAGATTTGTAAAATAGATTTGAAGATCATTTTGAAGCAACATCATCTCAGAAAATCTGGAGCATTTAATGCTCAAAATACATGTGTTTAACAGCTAGTTTTTGAAAGATACATTTAAAGCTTTAAAGAGTTGCATTGAAGAATAAGACTTGAATGAGAATATGGTCAAGACTTGAATGAGAATATGATCAACACTTGAATGAGAATATGATCAAGACTTGAAATATTATTGAGAGCATTTATTTTACTACTCAGCTACACATTCAAGAGTGAATCAATCTTATTATCTGCTCAATCATTGAAGAAGAAGAAGAAGACTTGTGCCTACTTCAACATCATTTATTGAAGTCTCTTTAAAGAAGGAGAAACTCAGATTACAAATTATATTTTAAGGAGTTTCAGTATTATACCTTGTACTACAAAAATTCAGATTTGTGATGAAGCTTTGTTAAAGCTTCGGTTTGTACTGGTAATTGGTTCCTACCAGCAAGTGGGCCACGGGGTTTGAAGCTCAGAGTTAGCTTGAAAATATTTGTACGCGGTGGTTTGATCCTACCCGCATGTGGATCAGGTTTAGTGAAGCGCAAAGGAGACGGGGGCTCTAGGTGCGTGGACGTAGGCCGGGATTTGGCCGACCCACGTTAAATTTCAGTGTCATTTATTTTCCGCACTTTAATTTATTTATTTGCACATGGTTGTTTGAGTTAATATTTTCGACACACTATCTTGCAAATAAATTAATTTAGAAATTTGACTAAATTAATTTTAAGGTTAAAATAATTATTATTGAATTAAATAATTAATTTCAGAATATCACTTAGTATTAAATATGAAAATTAATTTAATATTCCTATAGTGTTAAAATCTGCATTTCTAGTTGTTTAAATTAGTTGGTTGCATTTATTTGATATTGTTGGATTTATTCCTTATAGTTTTATTAATCTGAAATTTGTCAAAGTGTTATAAATTAAATATTTTTCTAAAATTTTAATTTGACTTAAAGTTTGTAAAAAATCAATTCACCCCCTCTCTTAAGTATAATCTGGGCAACACATACATACATTAATCCATCTTTATAAAGTCTCAACCCGTATCCAGGAGAGATATTATAGAATAACCAGTTCCAGTCTGGAACCGCAGATATGATTCGTATAACACAAACAAAATCAGTAACGCAATTCAAACAAAATTTTAAAATATCATCATCTATTCGTAGTAATTGACAGAAAATAGAACCTTACCACCAAGGTAAATATCTAGAGATAACCTCTATATTAATATCCATACTACCACAAAGCTCGGATTACACACCCGAGTCTAGGGTCAATAAAATGCTGAGGCTAAATCTTACCCCACAAAACACACTTCCCTTATCCAAGGTGAAACTCACAACAACATTCTTACCAATTACCCTAGCTGCACCAAAGAGTTCCCAGATACAATATACTTGTTCTATCTATACTAAAAACTAGTTCAATCGATGCCCCATCTAGGCATCCTATTCTTGTCCTTTAACTCCTACCGGACAACACCAAAGTTTGTGGTTCTACCTTCCCCATCACCATCATTCCCCATCTTTGTCCATCCTGACCATGTTAAAGTTTTCAGTACCTCAGGCTCCATAGCCTCGATACTGACAATCACCCCAGTAGTTCCCTTAACTTCCTCAGTAAAGGAAAACATAAAACCGGTGTCAATTGTCTTATTTCCATGAATCTCCTTGGGTGAAAGTCCACCAATGAGCTTTCACTAGCACGACTTCTCAATAAGTGTTAACGACATTTACGAGTGAGCCTATCATTTCATAAAAGACTTTTTCTTCCTTACACCTACCTTACTTCGGTGCAAGGTTTCCTTTACTATATATCTCTTCCTATACTGTCGACCTATGACCGATCCTCTTAGGAATACTTGAAAAGTTGCATTCTCTACGTTTTTGATATATCAAAGGAATTAGCTGTCAAAACCATCCATAAGGTTCCTCTACGAGTGAAACCTCCTACTCCTTCAAATATGGGGACTATCGTTCCTATCCATTCAACATTGATCCAATGGGTGAAAAAAAAATTCCCCAAATTTTCGCGTCTGGGTATTTCTATACCTAGCTCTACGCCAAAGTTTTCGAGTCTTAAACTTCCGCTGAATAAGGTTATACTCCCTCCTCATGGATTTAACTTCAATGTATGGTCCTTATCAAGGATGTTTCCAACATTTTCCCAATTTAACTTCACTGAGTAATCTAAGTTTAGTACCACTCTCTTCTTGTAGCGATACTTGGGAAAATTATAGCTACTATATCCTTGTAGTCGTTGTAACAATCTAAGAAAATGCCACAGAGGGATTAACCTCCAATGATGTCCTCGTAACGACCTTCCCTAGTCGTCCGTCTCCAATCAACACACGAATCTCGAACGATCGCACAAAATTTTACTAACATCTTGCATTATAGCAGGAGAATGGTATCTCACAAGAGAAATCAACGATCTTAATCCTAAGGCTCTACATCAAATCAAAAGCATCGCTGAAGGCGTAGCGCATCTGCATAGATTCCTAAGGAATCTTGAACCTGATGCTCTGATACCATCTGTGATAACCCGCCTATTAAAATAAGAGGTGGCCAGCCCAATACTCTAATAATTAAAGGAATCATAGATGGTCCATTCTTAGCGTCATTGTCGTTAAAATAATAATATGAAATAACCACCAATAATTTTAGAAAACGGAGTGTCAAAATGTAATTTATGAGTTTAAAGAAAATTATTTATACAAATCAATTTGAAAAGAAGGTGGATAGAAAAAACAAACGAACAACCCTATAACAATAAAGCACCGAATAAGCTGTCGGTTAACAGACTAATACAAATAGGTTACACCGAGTATTACAATTAAATATCACATTGTATTAAACGAGTACAAAACATGGGCAACACGTTCGAATAATTAAACTGTTCCTTTCTAGAGCACAAAAGACAGAAGCGTTTATAACTAATATCCTACAACATCCGCAAAATGCTATAGGTCCAAGACAACTGGAATGGAGAGGTCAATATGGGCGTCCTTGCGGTGGAGCACCTGGGCGAATATAGAATTCATGCAAAACAAAGAGATATAGACGGGTCAGGGCCCGGTTTGATATGATCTCCATGTGAATAAAATGCATTATAGTTATGAATCTCTAATCATCATCATGAACTTACTTTCTCTCACAGTTAATCATAAAATTTCTCACCTCTCATTCTAAAAGCATAACCTAGCGCAATAACAATGATAAAGCTCAATGTTCATATAAGCATGGTAGAACTCATCCACATTCACTCAATGCTATATCATTTTAGTTATTCACAACTTAAATGCATAGTTTCATTTCTCTTTAGGAAATTATATTTAAAGCAATTTATCGCACAAAATGCTTCACCAATACCGTTTTATACCATTTAACTTTATAGTTCCCTTTCTCTCTGGGAAACATATTGAAAGCAATTTATCGCACAAAATGATTTACCATCATTACAATTTCCACTTTATTAAGAATGGTTATAATCACATATATATAACTGTTGATACCAAATTTAGTCTGCTTACATGGCTCAATTGAGTGAAGACACGTGGCAATCTGCGTAGCAATAACAAACACTTTCGAACAACACCTTGACTTCGAGGAACTCAACTTCCCCGACCCACTCAGATACTCCGAGCAATAGATGCTCTCCGAGGAACCATACTGCAGCGAGGAACTCTGCTTCCCCGATCAACTCAGACGCTCCGACCAACAAGAGTTCTCCGAGGAACTTTAATACACCGAGCAACTTATGAGTACTGAACTACTTAGGCGGTTCGAGCTACACCTCGAACAGAGCGTTAATAGCAGGATAACCAACAGATTGACTACGCATTAAATGCTTATTATTATTATCATACAGATGTATATGCCTAATGGACAACTATGTATTACCCTTTCACATACATAGCCTGAGGGCTATAAATACATTGTATCATCCTCATTGTAAGGGGACCAAGAATTTCTTGACTAAACTGGTAATCAAGAATTCCCAAACAGTCAGCAATAATAGAAACAGTGGACGTAGGCCATTCTTATAAGGCTGAACCACTTTAAAATTTCTTTCCCTCATTTTATTTTATCTGTGATTAAATAATTAGATATAATCTAATTTTTTACATCAACAAATTGACGCCGTCTGTGGGAAAACGACTGGTAATATCATTTTTCATCAAAAACAATTCATTACAAATGGCTGATAATCCAGAACCCAGTAATCGAAACGCTGGAAGCCCTCCAAATCCATCTGCTCTGCCAAACGTTCCAGATCTGGCGCAGGGCCAGACAACCATGCAAAAAACTATGCGACAACTCATACAAACCCTTCATGGAGGAGTATCGACCCATTATGGACATCGAAGTGTTCAAAGAAATACCCGTTTACTTTCTTCGCGTACTAGGCGTACCGATTCATATTGTACTGAGGAGTCTGAAGATTTTTCTTATCAACCTGGATGAACTTCGTCAGTACGAGCCACAGATACTGAACAACGTATCACTCTCTCTACAGAAAGGACTAGTGCGCTAGAAAGGTTAAGTAGGGTATCTCCTTTTGATTGATTAGGTTCTAGGAGGAACAAAAGTCCTCCTAAGGCTGCATCGAGGAGCTTTCGACGATCATCAGACTTAAGGGAAGGATCTGCCCAGTCGCGGCCAGCTGCTCGTCAAGATAAATCACAGGAAGCCACCTCAACGCGATCAGTTTCTCGAACCAACAGACCCGAGGAAGGAAATGATACGTAGAAAGGCTCTATTCAGAGGCTGGAAGACAGACTAGGGGAAATAGCAAAGGCTAAGAACCCCCTACAACGAACTTTTGTTCAAGGGACACCCTTTGTCCAGGCCATTGTGGATTTTCCCACACCGTAAAAGTTCAAAGCACCTGTTGTGACTCCCAAATATGATGGAAAGACCGACCCTGTTCTTCATATAGAACAATACCAAGCTGCAGCCAACATCTATGCTGTTCCAGATGAGATGAGATGCAGAGCATTCTCAGGAACTCTTACCGAATCTACTCAAATATGGTACAATAATCTTCCTCGGGGTAAGATCTCAACTTTCGTTCAACTGGCCAAGTTATTCATTGGAAATTTCTGTTTTGGGGCAAAGCCAGTTAAACGAGTAGCACATTTGTTAAGTGTTAGACAGAAAGCTGGTGAGAGTACCAGAGATTATATAACTCGTTTTAATAACGAGAAACTCGAAGTCATTGATTATGAAGAAAAGACAGCGATTACCGCCTTGATGAGTGGGCTGCTGCCCAACAAGTTGTACTACACTTTGGCCAAAGATCCACCCAGAACCATATCGAAACTGATGGCAAAAGCGGCCAATATCATGAATGCCGAGGAGGCTATGGCTGCGAAGAAGAATATGGACACCAAAGAAACCAAGGTGGAAGGTGATAAAGTTAAGAAGAAAGAGCATAAGAACAATGGTGGTGAGAAACAATAAAAAACAAGGTCGTCATGGGAGGTATTGAATAAATTTGATAATTACACTCCTTTGAAGATAGACATCAACCATATTCTAGAAGAAATCAAGAACAACGAGGAATTAAACTGGCCAGAGAAAATGAAGACAGAACCTGATAGGAGGAATAAGGCAAAATATTACGATTTTCACAAAGATCATGGCCATATGACCAAAAATTGCATAGCTCTTCAGAATGAGATTAAAACACTTATTAGATGAGGAAAATTGGCAAAATATGTTGATCGTAGAAATAAAAGAAGAAACAACGACCGAACAAGAGAGAGGTCTAGATCTCCTCATCGAGCAGAGGAGAACAAGAAAAGAGACCATGAAGTTGATCCAGAAGACGACCCCGATCTTCCCAAGAGACCAAGGTAGTCAGAACGTGAGGTACAACATATCAGCGGCTGATGAACAAGGTGTTTGCAGAACAAATCAGTTGCAATATGGAAGTCTATGTTGATGATATGCTGACAAAGAGCAAGAAAGCTGCTGACCATCTAGTTGACTTAGGCCAGACCTTTGATCAACTAGATAAATATCAAATGAAGCTGAACCCGACGAAGTGCATATTTGGAGTACGAGAAGGCATGTTTCTCAGGTACATTATCAATCAACGAGGCATTGAAGCAAACCCTGAAAAGATCAAAGCTCTGTTAGAGCTGCGATCTCCAACGACGAAGAAAAAAGTGCAAAGTCTTACAGGACGAGTAGCAGCACTCAACATATTTGTATCGCGAGCAACTTATAGATGTCTCCCATTCTTCAAAACGCTCCGAAAGACTTTTGAGTGGAATGATGAATGTGAGAAAGATTTTCAAGACTTGAAGAAATATCTGGGAGCACCTCCACTATTGTCCAGGCCAGTGATGGGAGAAAAATTGTACTTGTATCTGGCAGTGTCAGGGAATGCAGTTAGCTCGGCATTAATAAGAGTGGAGAATGGAGTGCAAAAACCGAATTATTACACTAGCAAAGCCTTCCGAGGAGCAGAGATCAGATATCCAAAGCTGGAAAAATTGGCACTAGCATTGATCGAGGCAAGTAGAAGAATGAATCCATACTTCCAGGCTCATACTATAGTCATATATACCGATATGCCATTGAGGCAAGCTCTTCATAAACTAGAAAAATCAGGAAGATCGATGTATTGGGCAATAGAGCTCGATGAATATGACATAAATTATGAACCCAGATCATCGCTTAAAGGGCAAGCAGTAGCAGATTTTATAGCAGAGTTCACCTATCCTGATACCCCAGAGGAGCAAAAGCTACTCACCGATCAACCTGTGGATGTTACAGAATCATCAAACCCAAGCCCAGACTAACTTAGGTTGGTAAAAGGGCAAGTAGATGTTACAGAATCATCAAACTCAAGCCCAGACCATCTTAGGTTGGTAAAAGGGCCAGAAGTGATGATCGACGAACAACAAGAAATATTAGGAGAGGGTGAAAGGAAGCAACAAATTTTCCACCGAGGAACTCTATCAGATCAGAAATTTGAAGACGAGTTACCTATATGGAGTTTATATATGGATGGCTCATCTTTCACAATAGGCTGTGGGGAAGGGATTATTCTTAATAGTCCAGACGAGGTCAACATGGAATATGCCCTACGCTTCCAATTCAAAGCTTCGAATAATGAGGCTGAATATGAAGCCATAATTGCAGGTCTTAGTTTGGCAAAAACCATGGGGGCAGAGCAGGTTATTGTCTTCAGTGACTCGTAATTAATCATAAATCAAATGATGGGAGTATATGCAGCCAAAGGAGAATTAATGATCAGGTGTCATGCAAAGGCAAGGGAATTGGTATCAGAATTTACTGCTATTCAGCTGGTCAGAATACCAAGAATGGAGAATGCGAGGGCAGACGCCTTAGCTCGATTAGCATCAGCTACTCGTACCGAGCTACGAAGAACAATACCAATTGAAGTTTTAGCTGGTCGGAGTATAGATGAAGATTTGAAGATGAATTTTATTACCCTTAATTTAGGACCATCTTGGATGGATTCCATCAGGGCATATATTAAGGAGGGGGAATTACCAACTAACAAACTTGTAGCCAAAAAACTGAAGTTTAAAGCTGCTCGTTATGTAGTGAATAATGGTATTTTGTATAGACGAGGAATTATAGCAGGTTTGTAAAGATGTGTGCATCCCACCGAGGTGAAAGACTTGATTGAAGAGATCCATGAGGGGTCCTGTGGAGCCCATGTAGCAGGTCGGACGCTTTTGCAAAGGGTTATGACGCAAGGATACTACTGAACAATGATGAGGGCTAATTGTATAGCCTATGCTAAGAAATGTGACAAGTGTCAGCGCTTCTCCACCATCTGATGAAATCCCCAAGCATTGTTAACACCCATTACTTCCCCTTGGCCATTTGCTATGTGGGGAATTGACTTAGTCGGACCACTTCCAACGACCAGAGGAAGATTTAAATATCTCGTCGTCGAAGTGGATTATTTTACTAAGTGGGTAGAAGCTGAGCCTCTTGTCGACATGACGTACGAGAAGGTATATCAATTTATTTGGAAAAATATCATTTGTAGATATGGTCTTCCCCATGCATTCATTACCGACCATGGAACAGAATTTGAAAATGAGGAGTTCACTGCCTATTGTCATCAGTCAAATATCTTGAAGATCCACTCGACACCAGGCCATCCCCAAAGCAATGGACAAACTGAAGTAACAAACAGAACGCTACTGAATGGCTTGAAGAAAAGACTAAATGACGCGAAAGCAAATTGGATCAACGAGCTACAATCAGTACTATGGGCTTACCGAATTACTCCCCGAACAGCAACAAGGGAATCTCCATATATGCTGGCATTTGGAAGTGAAGCCGTTATACCTGCCGAGTTGGGTCTCCCGACACACAGAGTACTGAATTTAATTCCCATGTCAGCGACTTAATGAGAAGATTGGATTTAGACATGCTCGAGGAAGTTAGAGAAGAAGCAGCCATCAGGAATGCTGCTTACCAACAACGAATAGCTTTGTTCTACAACAAGAGAGTAAAGAAGTGCGACCTGAAAGAAGGAGACTATGTGCTAAAGAAAGTGATTCAAAAGCACAACAAATTGAAAGCAAACTGGCATGGACCTTACCGAGTTACAGAAGTTGTTCGACCAGGAACCTACATAATAACAACTTTAGAAGGGCAGGAGTTTAAGAATGCATGGAATGCAGAACACTTGCGCAAGTATTATCAGTGATGTAAACTCTCATGTAATACATTTTTGTTAGTATGAATAAAGTGACAATGTTCTGCCCAGTTCTCTCCTTTTGTTGGAAATTTTTTGCGGAATACTAGTGCTACACACTACTCAGCAAAACCACTACTCAGCAAAACTCAGACTACTCAAAACTATTCCTAAAAATTCCAACTAAGGTTGGTTAGGAAGAAAAACTATTCCTAAAAGTGCCAACTAAGGTTGGTTAAGAAGAAAAACTATTTCTAACCTTAGAAAGTAAAACTATTCCTAAAAATGCCAACTAAGGTTGGTTAGGAAGAAAAACTATTCCTAAAAATGCCAACTAAGGTTGGTTAGGAAGTAAAAACTATTCCTAAAAATCCCAACTAAGGTTGGTTAGGAAGTAAAACTATTCCTAAACTAAGGTTGGTTAGGAAGTAAAACTATTCCTAAAAATGCCAACTAAGGTTGGTTAGGAAGAAAAACTATTCCTAAAAAGGCTAACTAAGGTTGGTTAGGAAGAAAAACTATTCCAAAAAGTGCCCAAGTTGGTCGGTAAGAAAAAATCCACTAAGTATGGTTGATTGGGAATAAAAACCCACTAACTGTAGTTGGTCAAGAAGGAAAATTTACCGACCTTGGTTGGTCGGAAACATTTTATGAGTACGAGAAAGTGATCGAGCAAAATTTTTGATACTCGTAACTTTTTAAATGACTACCAAGTTGGTCGAGAAACAAAACATCATTAAGTTTGGTTAGTTGTCAAATGGTTACCACAAATTCAAACTAGTCAAAAATAAGTTTTAATCAACTCTAAGTTGATCGACAAATAACACAATGTTGTTATCTTTTTAATAGATATACATATATAAAGTGTTTTACAACCACAAGGCAATGACAATCAAGATTGCGAACAAAAATAAAAGTCTTTCATTAAATCCAAAAACATAATACATTGAGAATGAAATACAAATTAATTATTACATCAAGATTCCTATTCTATTGGTTTCTTCCCCTCTGCTTTTGAAACAGGTTCCTCGCCAGCAGGAGGATCGTCTAAAGCATAAGGGGAGTTTATGAAATTAAGATCTTTAAGCATCCTGATGTTCATCACAGATGGTCGATCGAGTAGGTGCTCGGGGCGAGATATTTCAGCATTGGAATGGAGACTATAATCGCCAAGGTATTTGGAAATCAAGCACTGAGGGATTGCCCGGGCAGGGATCCAGCTCATGTCGAGTTTGAAGGGTGGCACTGGCAAGTCGAGCAACCCAGGATTATGATAATCCCACAAGTAGTGACCTTGTTCCATTTGCAGTACACCCAGGGCATTCAACCACCCTTGTTTGTAACCTTCATTATTCGCATTTTGGATCCGATCATCCAAATTGTAAAGAGCCTCATTGTAGCCAGCCATCCAAAATTCTCTGGGCTGCTTGTGGAACTGATAAGTCAACCTTTCCAACTGCTCGTGAAGACTTTTTTATAAAGAGTTCTTTATTCTTCAAGGCAGACTTCTGTGCAGAAAAGATACTCATCCATATTTCTGATCTTCTTAGACATATCAGCCAATGCCTAGTTCTTTGCCATCAGTTGGAAGGCCTGGTTCTCCAGAGAAGATTGAGTTCTCTGTTCCTCGACAGTAATCCGAGCAGCTCTTGCTCGTCCCCGAGAAGCTCTTGCTCGTTCCCGAGTAGATGTAGAAGGTCCAGCTCTCTTTAAGGTTTCTAATTCACCCCTCAAGTTGGCATTTTATACCTCCAAGAAAGAGAATCCCTCGTCGTTCACAGGGACCAAAGCGTTTGAGGTGGAAGCTGCAGACTTCAACTGAGACACCTCTCTTTGCAGGTTATTATTTTCCTGCTCTAACAACTCAGCTATCTGTCTGTGCTCTTCGACCTCAGCCTTCAAAGTTCTCTCCCTCACATCGTAAGCAGCAAACAATTTATTGTATCCCTTATCAACACTGAGTTGCTGATACTTCTTCTCGTATCCTTCGTGCAAAAGGGCTGTAGATTCCTTATATTGTTGTTGAAGCTCTTCAAGAGTTCCTTGGAGATCTTCAATCATTTCATAATATGCTACATTGTTAGCCACTGCATGGTCAAGCAGGCACTTCAAATACTGGTAGGCTAAAATTGCTTGCTCTGAAGCACCTTGACTGAGGATGTCAACGATTTGTGCTGCACTTATATTCGTATGACCAGCTTTGAAGTACTCATTGCATTGCCTCAATAATTTTGTATCATGAGCAGATAATAACTCCATCCTGGCCATAAACTAGTAAATGAAGAGAAAGCAAGAATCAATAAGAGTTCAAACAGAGCATGAAGAAGAGAAACAACAGTATGAATAGGCAAAACTTCAAATTTTATTACATCATAAAGGAGAAGTACAAAATTCAGAGTTACATTTGATAAAGAAAAATAAACAGAGAGAAAAATCTGAACAACTCTACACCTTTTCCTTGTCTCCCAAAACTTTCTCGGGAGGTTGGGACGAGGAGGTAGGTTGCTCGAATGGTACAGATGGTTGCTCGGGGAGTGCTGGAAGTTACTCGTTTGAAGCAATGGATGGTTCAAGTTGCTCGCTAGTGGACTGGATAGCTGGGGAATGAGGAATTTGATCTCCCATCACCATAGAGGATTCCTCAGAGGCGGCTTTGTCCTCTTATTCTTCTTCAGGAGTTAGAGGGGGGACCGAGATGTGTCGCTGAAATAGGTCAGAATTTTCATCGACCTTCATCTCTTGCAGAGCAGCGACCCAGCCATCCCTAAAGTATTTGTGGCTACCATATTCCACCTGCGACATCATGGCAGCCAGACCTTTATTCCACCCTTTATCCCAGCCAGTGCTGAAAGACTTTTTTATAGCCAACTTCTTTTTCGCTTTCTCCAAGGAAATCTTCTCGGAAAGAAGATCCTCAGCAACCTTCAGCTTATTCTATATTTCTTCCTTTTGACGACCTACTTCACGAAGTCGGACCAACTCTTCTTCAGCATTTTTGAGCTTACTTTCAAGCTCCCTAGCATTTTTGAGCTTTTCATCGATATCTTTATTCTTCTCTTCCAAGTTTTTTATTTTCTTCTCCAAACCTTTGGAGACTTCAACAGCTTGGTTTCTCTCATGCTCGGTGGAATCAAGTTTCTCCTCCCAAGCAGCCTTATCATCATCATACTTCTGACGAGAATCTTTCAAAGACCGCGTCAGGCCCACTAAAGCTTCCTCTACACCAGACGAGGAACTTGAAGCTTTAATAGCTTCATCTTTCTTTAAAATGGTATTAAAACAGGTCACCAACTGGGAAAAGAAAATGATATCAAGTCAGTACACAGATGTAACAAGGGAAAAATGAAAGTTGAGGACAATGATACTTACAGAAGCTATATGACGAGCAGCTAATGAGGTAACCATGTCCCGAGAAAGATTTTCTTCCATACCTTGGATCTCGGGAATGAACCAAGACTTCATCGAGCTCATGGCAGAGCTCGGGGCAACAAAAGTGGGAACACCACTTCCAGTAATCGGGGGCTGAGAGATGGATTCAGCCAAATTGACCGAGGAGCTCTTCTTCAGCTTCCTCGGGGGAACAGGAATGGTCTCGACTAATGATGTAGTCTTAGTCGGAGAGATAACAATCACCTCGCTTGGAACAACGGCCTTGCTCGGAGCCACCGTGGGCTTCTCGGTAACCTTCACAGTAGTAGCGGTAGGGGGTGCATCAATCTTCTTTGTCCCCTCTTCTGGAACATCATGTTTACTTCTCTTTGCCTCTCCAGCAACAGAGGCAGATTTCTCGAAGATGGCAGGAGCTCTTCTTTTCTTCATTCTTTCACTCAAAAGGATATGAGACTCAGTTGCAGAACTTGCAAAAGCAGGTACTGATTCTACCTCACTTATCACCGGAGGAGCAGTAAAAGATGAGGTGTAACTCTTATACTACAACAAATATGAAGCTGACCTGATATGCTCGTCAGCAGCAGTCTGATGCAAACCCCAGATAAGTTTTAGATGTTTTGAATTAACTTCTGTCTCTTTTGGAGACCTTCTTTTGCTGTCAACTGCAAATAAATGAAAATAAAATATCAGTGACACATTTTATCAAACACAAAGGAAGCATAATTTCAAAAATAAAATAAAATAAAAACAACCTATCCCATTGCCATAGGGAGGACATATAAGACCCTGGTACACATCATTTCCAGTTAGTGGAGGGTGTTGCCAATTTTTCATAACAACCTCGTGCTCGAAGTAGTCCCTATTGGCATCTGGGAGATTGACCAATAAAGCCCTATTTAAAAACCTAGTTTTTAAATAAAAAGTATTGTCACCAACAACCCATCTATAACACAACATAATTTTTGGAATTCCTATAAGAGTTTCATGAATTTGATTTAATCTAAGAACTCCGTTAACTATTCTCCACGTATTGGGGGCTATTCTTGCAGGAACCACGTCAAAATATTGACAGAATTCCAGACATAAAGGGTTTGGGGGAAAAGAAAAGCCACATTCAGCGACAAAGAGACTGGGGAACCAATGTCCCTCAGCCAAATGAAAATAATCTGAAGGCTCAGAAAGTTCCTCCAAAATAACCCATGAAGGAATAGAGAAATCAGAATGAAACTTATCAAGTGACTCTATAGGGTAAACCATGATGAGTAAAGGAAATCAAAGAGAAAGAAGAAGATTTTACAAGAGAGAGAGACAATGGAAAACTCAAAGAGACAAATTTGAAAAAGTATAAGACGAGGGGATTTTCTGCAACGCTTAAATACCCTGTCTTGGGAATGGGTAAAGATAATGATTACAAAAAGAGACGGTTACGTTACCAGCGGCTAAAAAGACAAAAAGGGCGCAGGAATCGAAGAGGTTATAAAAATTCAAAAAGTCCGATTCTACGAATTTGGAAGGAGAAATAAATACAAAAGAAAATACTCCTAAATTTCAGGATGACCATTTAAAACCGCCATATTTCGAGAAAGAATGTTCCACACTCTTCAAATTTCGAACTGTGAAACATTGGGGGCTTCTGTTGATACCAAATTTAGTCTGATAACATGGCTCAATTGAGTGAAGACACGTGGCAATCTGCGTAGCAATAACAAACACTTCCGAACAACACCTTGACTTCGAGGAACTCAACTTCCCCGACCCACTCAGATACTCCGAGCAATAGATGCTCTCCGAGGAACCATACTGCAACGAGGAACTCTGCTTCCCCGATCAACTCAGACGCTCCGACTAATAAGAGTTCTCCGAGGAACTTTAATACACCGAGCAACTTATGAGTACCGAGCTACTTAGGCGGTCCGAGCAGCTTAGGCGATCCGAGCTGCACCTCGAATAGAGCATTAATAGCAGGATAACCAAGAGATTGACTGCGCATTAAATGCTTATTATTATCATACAGATGTATACGCCTAATGGACATCTATGTATTACCCTTTCACATGCACAGCCTGAGGGCTATAAATACATTGTATCATCCTCATTGTAAGGGGACCGAGAATTTCTTGACTAAACTGGTAATCAAGAATTCCCAAACAGTCACCAATAATAGAAACAATGGACGTATGCCATTCTTATAAGGCTGAATACTTTAAAATTTCTTTGTCTCATTTTATTTTATCTGTGATTAAATAATTAGATATAATCTAATTTTTTACATCAACAATAACGATTCAAAGACCGTCCTTTCGAGTTTCTCCACTGGACGCGCCCCTAAATGGCTATCATCTTCCAGGGCCTATCGTATAAGACAACCTGGGCATCCTACATCGTGTGACGTTGGGAAGCGTCCATATACCTTAGACAGTGAATCATAACCACACCCGAAATTACCCCACCGTGAACAATAATCACACAATAATAACCGGTCCTATGGCCGAGGACTATATTCACCCTGCATTCACTAGCCAGGGGACTTCACCTAATGCGCGTAACGTCCCATATGATAGAGATTTGAGAGGTATGTATATGCAAATTATCATTTACAAAATTATTTTTCCATTTGAAAAATTCACTTTTTACATTCTCAAAACCAATTATACTTAACAATTAAGTACCAATTTTAGAATATGCATTTCTTATTCTCGAAGTCATATTTTATTAATGACATAGGGCCCGAAGTGCAATTATCCTCACACTAGTCTCTGAGAATCCAAAGTAATACCATAAGTCACCAAAGGTAATTTTCCTCAATACTATTCTCCCAAAAGTCCCAAACATTATCATTATACTTTCCGTTAGATGTAGGCTAACTTCCTATATCAAACTAAACATTAACCTCTGTTAACTAACCCTTGAGATAAGCCCAACTACCCCCATGATAATGTAGGATATTAATCTCCCTAATACAAACCTCTAGGACTCTTTATTACTTCCCAAAGGAAGGTTCATAATCCTTAAACCTAAAAGAAAAGGACTAGAAACTAAATTGGAAAAGTATCTTGAAAATGCAGAAATTCCAAATCGATTCGCCCTAGACAAATTGATTCGATCTTGAAAGCGAATCGATTCGGATAGGCTGAATCGATTCGGTCAAGAGGACCCAACCATTCTGCATAACCCCGAATCGATTCGGATAGTTCGAATCGATTCTCCCAACATAGACCTGTAACCTACCCCTTTAGCGAATCGATTCGCTAGGGCCGAATCGATTCGCCTGGGCCAGAATACCTTGTTTCGGCTATGGGGTTTAAGACCCAAAATTTACCTTTTCAAATCTCAACCAACTCAACTTATTTTCTACCTAAATCATTTTGACACAAAAACTAACTAGTAAGTCCAACTCAAATTTGATTTTAATCCAATGTTAAGGGGTTAAACACCAAAAATCATCCAAAAACTCATAAATGGCTAAAAGTCCAAAAACACAACTACAAATGCAATTTATCCACATTGAATCATACTCTAGCAAGTAAGAAAGTTGCCTCAAGTTTGTAGTCTTGGATTTCCTTCCCATAGCAACGATTCCAGCTTCAAGTCTTCAATTCTCTCATTTCTTTCCATTTTCTCCCAACTCTCTCCTCTCTAACTCTCTCTAAGTTTAACACATATAAATGCGAAAATAAGAGGATTGGAAGACTAAATCAGGCATTAAAAATAAATACCCCTCTTTAAATGTTAATACACCATTAAAATGACTCATAACTACATAATTGAGTCATAACCTGTCAAAAGTGCCCGAAATTCAAAAATACAATATGGCACTTATTTTGACTATCTCGACTAATTCAAAACTAGCCGCACCCTCTAAATTGGCATCCAGAATATCGTATAATATTTTATGTTCCAATGTCATTTTATTTCATTAATCACAATCCAATTGAAATATATGCCATAACTGTCGCTTAAAGCACAACGACGCAATAAAACATAACATGATGATATTTACCTCCTCTCAATGGTAAATATGCAAAACTCAGTAAATTTTAACTCTCAAATTACAGAAATAATATTTACTCCAATTTCCAAAATTTTATATAATTATCTCACATGGCAAAATTATACAAAATCAATTACCCACAAGTAAGGGTTGTTACAATTTTCTTTTGAATTATTTTTTAATAGTGGATTTATAGAATTTGTCATTTAAAAAACAATAGTTTTTTTTTACTTTATCCCTTAACATAAAGTTAGACACAGACTTACCCCTTAGTTAGATTGATAATCAAATTTATCCTTCCATCTTCTGGTAGACTTCTAACATCGATAAATTATCCTGTTAACTGATCATTAGACATACCCTTTAATGGTTTAAAGACAAAATTAACACTGCTCTTACTCCTCACTTATTTTTTAACATAATTGACGTAAAAATTCATTAACATAATATTAATAAATTGATAAATTTTACAACAACATAACCAAACAAGAATCAAATTTAGTATAAACCTTTACCCTTACTTGAAATCTAATTGAAACTATAACCTAGTGTAAAAAACTAACTTTAATTAATAAAATTAAAAAAATCCAATCTATAACCGTAACTAACCAAACAAATTTTAGAACCCAACCCAAATCCATAACAAAATAGCCATTTTTAAACCCATGTATATTATAAAACAATTTTTTTTAATAGTTTTCGAAACTTAATTTGATTTTGAATATTAATGTTCGACCCATAAAAACCTATTAATTTTCAAACTGAAATCATTCAAACCTAGAAAAATCCATATAATTTTTTACAAAGAATATTTAATTTTGATCCTAAATATATATCAATATACCCATGTTGGTTTCAAACCCCGAAACATTAGTTTTGATTCTGCATGTGTGATGAAACCAACGAGCTCTAAGATTACCTAGAAACCAAATAGAGTGTGAACCCATATTTATTTCATACCTATAAAACATTAACCATTAGGAAAAAACCATTGTGATTATGTCTATGTGTCCTACCCTAAAAAGTTTTAATAATTTATAAAATCCAATTTAATTGTGGATCCATGGTGCTTTAAAAAGCAGAAAAATCATAACCATTTGTATAAACCCAAATGATGTGTCTAAATTGAAGAAAAACAAAGTAAATATGTAATTTGTTTGAATGAAAAAAATAGATAATTAATTTTTGTTTACATCCTATATCTTTTAAGTTTTTTTTTCCTTTTAAAAAATTACGATTTATGTTATTGGGAAGAAGATAAAGTTGGGAGTAAGAGAATGATATTTTTTGTCTTTAAACTATTAAGTGTAAGTGTAATTACCAAGGTTATTCATATATAAGAATAAAGTGGTAAATTTAATGATTTAAAAAAACTCTAAATATGGCATTATATCTATGAAAACAAGTAAAAAAAACCCATATATATATATATATGTGTGTGTGTGTGTGTGTGAAAACTCTTATTTAATTTGTTTTTATACTAACAAACAAAAAATTTACATTAATTACTTACACATACTTAATGTGGTCACACGCTTGATATGTTGCATTTATTAAGGAATATAGTTCAAATATCATTTACACTTAATCATTTGATATATTAATTATGTTATATTGATGGGTATATTTTAATCGTGGTGCTATTAGTGGGTGTATATGTTTAGCGTGGTTGCAATTGGACAATAGAAACACCAAATGGATACAATCCATCTAGGTTAGCACATTCATGCATAAAACAAAGTTATATCATTCTCTCTCATCAAATGATTGACAAGCGACAAAGATGTACCTAAACGCACACATATATGTATACATGGATACAATATAAAGTAAAAGGTTATTATCTCTATACAAAGATTTGCAATAAAATAAAAATAAAATAAGATATATTATAAAATTTGGAAGAAGACAATCATACAAAAGTAAAACAAGGACAATCTACTTTCTGTAGAAGGACAACCATTCATTTTACACTCTCAACATACACTCTCCTGAATATCTGGGTTGGTTAAATTAAGATGATAAATACAAAAAGCCTCTCTCTCTCTCTCTCTCTCTCTCTCTCTCTCTCTCTCTCTCTATATATATATATATATATATATATATATATATATATATATATCGTTAGCCAACCTTAAAGAGAACAAGAAGTTAATTTAGGACCATAACAAATAATGAAGAAGGCAAATTTGATGTAATATTTAGCTTGGAAAAGATGTTTCATTTTCAATATGTTTTGTGGACTAAAGGGGTTTTAGTTAACTAAATTTTATTGGTCACCCCAATATATAGTTTTTCACTCAATGTTACCTATGTGGATAATCGCATCAAATTACCAAGAGATTCTACACAAAATAGTTAGCCATACAAAAGATCTTCAAAGAAGATTCAACACAACATTGAGTTAAATATAAATTCAATTTAAGTAGTAAAAAGAAGCATTCAAGCTTTAAAAATATTCATCACAACATTAGTAATTTCATTACAAGAATTATTTGAAAGGCCTATGAGCTTAATGTTTCACTTTTTATCTTTATTTATTGTATAATAACTCCATTGTATCTTTCTGATCAGTAGTGTCGTTGCCTAGGAAGTAAAGGACAGAGAAAAGTGACCTTGATCTTTCTCGTAACCACTTGAGAAAGGAAGTACGATTACCTTGTTGGTAGCGGTGATAAGGTGTGTGAAGTTATTGTAAGGTTTTTGTTCCACCTTTATGTATCAAAGATAGTGTGGAGTTAACGACTGTCATCTTGGCATAGATGTTGGTAAGGATGGCCCACTTAAACATGATTATTTTTTCAAGTCTCATACCCTCTTATTTATTTTTATTATTATTACTTTATTATGTGTTAGATATATTAACTTAAGTTTTCCTAAGGAAATAACAATTTTTTTTTTATTAATTTTGTAAAATCCTAATTCAGCACATTGTTGGGATATTTTTCGGGACATAAACTGGTATTTGATAAAGCATATTTTGAGTTTAAAGATAAAAAGCAATGGCATTTTCATTAAGTTTGTATAGGTGGTAATTTCCTACATGTAGTGATATTCAATGCACACGAGCCAGGCAAAAATAATAATGACAGTAAATAATGAGATCACATGCACAAGGTAAGATGTACATGGTTCGATAACGTGCCTACATCCATAGGGTGCTTGTATTTGTTCTTTATTGCTCAAGAACTGAAGTTTCTAAAATTATAATAATACTTGACGTTACAATGATGTATGGCCCACATATGTGGGGTGGCTTTATATTTATAAGACAACTTAAAAGAGTCCTAAGTTGTGATACCACGCTTATAAAAATAATAGGTGACCAACCCTCTAAATAAAACAAGAATCTAAGATGGCTCATTCTTATCATCACTATCGAATAATTAAATTAATTACTGATAGCCTATTAAGTCTAATATCCAATTTAAAAGTTAATTAAATTGTTGTAAATAAATAAATTCTTCACAACCATTCCAAATAAATAATTACACATTCAGTCACAAGTAATATCTAAATTCTGGAATAAATATGAAAATCCAAATAACTGAATAAACTATCGGTATAAATCCAATACAAATATCCATCCCCACTAAACTAGATAAAATTCAATAAAAGTCTAACAACGGGCGACAAGTCCGAATGACAATTGAATAAATCCTATCTAGAATCTCAAGTTACATAGAACTAGTTAAACCCCTACAATCATTCACAACTGCAGCAGCTCCATCAACCTGAAAAGAATAATCATGCCTGGCGTCCCTATGGCTGAACACCTAAAAGTTTTGAAAATATTTTTATATGGGTCCGAGCCCAAAACTTAAAAAAAAATATTTTTCATGTTATTAAAATGCAATAATAAATATGTGATGAAATCTTCCATATTTAAATTGGTTTTGCACTTCTATGAGATACCCCTAACCTCTCAACTATAGTACAAACTTGACGCATTTATTTGAACCACCCTAGTTATGATACCCAACCTAACTAGTCATAACCTGAGTTCCATACGTTACACTGTGTCCCGAATATACCTTATTTTACGTTAATTTCTTAGTTAGCTTTCACATGCACTTTATAATTATAATTTACCAATTCATTTCACATAACTCTGCTTTAGTTATTCATTAAATATTCATAACTTAGTGTCATATACCTGTATATATTTTCCTTACACTTATATATGTATTTTCATATCAAATCAGGTATACATAGATATATATCAGTCGCTATATACGTATTATCACACCACTGCGAGTATTACCTCGCGAATGTAACTCTAGGATGCTATAAAGCTCTACGAATATATACCTCAACCTGGACACCGAGTTGGAATCGCGCCACCGAACCCCAAGCGTAAACGTAAAATTGGAGGCGGTCATAGTCATACATCCATGGATCATAATCATACCATATTACCCCACTGGACTCAAAGTTCATATAGAATGGTTGGGCAATAGATCAATGACCTGGGGAATCGATCCCACACTTGTTGGTCAATGCTAGGGTAGATCGCCCACTAGGCACAACCTCCGCTGATAGCATCCCCCTAGAGTAGGTGTGTTTTATGTATCTCTCTCTCTCTCTCTCTCTCACACACACACACACACAGATATATATATATATATATATAATAAGAATCGGTTAATCGTGCTTATGTCACTCATAGCACTAGCCCATACTCTCCGAGTCTAATTTTGACTCCCGAATATATAAGTGATCCCTTACTTAATTGATAATATCTAATCTGGACATTAAGTTGTGGGTACCCAAAATTCAGAACCATGGGCCGGACGAGTAGCCCAGTCCTGGCAGCCCAAAGTTCGGACCCCTCATCTCTTATATTGATCCGGTCTCCCCCACGTTTCCACAAATTGGAAGTTATACGGGAGATGGAAAATGTGGAAAAACCCATCACCTCCACTTACCTACATGTACATGTATATATTAAACCCTAGGTCCGGGGCAAAAGGACAAGTTGTATTCTCTATAATCACTCTCCGGAGTATATAGAAATAATATCTACTGCACCACCGTGGACGTAGGCACATCCTTGCTGAACCACGTACATCCTTTGTTGTGTGATTGGCATCTTATATTCCTTGTTCTTTCTTGATAATTGCTTCTCTCATATTTATTTGTGTTGCATAATAATTGCATCCACAATTGGCGCCGTCTGTGGGAAACGTTCATCTTTCCCTGAGAAGAGCCCACGTCAAGAAAGGAGTTTAAGATGTCTCGCCACAGCAACAATGCTCCCCAAGCAGGAGATATTCAAGAGCCACCTGCTCCTCACAGGATTAGGTCTGAAGTCCGACGTTCAGATCAGAGCGCTCACTTGGAAAGACCAGCCTCAGAAGAAAGTCAGGGACCAGTGAGGTCCACGCAGATATCCAGGTTGATTGATGCGTACGAGGCAAGGCTCCACGAGCAGAGGGAGTCTTCTCGCAGATATGAGGCTAAGAATGCTCGCTTGAAAAGAAGACTGGAAAGACTGGAGAGGGAGCTTCGTCCTGATAACAGGAGATGCCCATATCGCACTCCTATCCCTCAGGCGAGCAAATCTCACAGCCAAGGAAGGAGCCCTAGGCGAGAATCTCAAAGGGATGAAGGAGGCGAGTCAGATGATGACCTCCGCGAACAGCTCGCCGCTACCAGAGCCCTGCTCGTAGCGACGAAAACATACGAAACATGGTCCGCAGGGAGATGGACCAGCATCCCGCTCACCACGGAACAAGATCAACTAGAGAAATCACGACGCGAGCTCTCAAAACCTAGATGAAGTCACCTTTCATAAGAGAAATCTAAGAGGAGGAAGCTCCCAAGAAATTTGCCATTCCAAGGTTCAAGATTTACGACGAAAAAACTGATCCCATCGATCACGTCAGGTAATACCGACAGGCCATGACCCTCTGGAGTCACCGAGATGCCCTAATGTGCCGCATTTTTCCCTCGAGCCTTCATGATGTAGCATAGAAGTGGTTCAAAAGGCTCCCCCACCGGTCGATCAAGAATTTCAAATCCCTAGCCAAACTTTTTACGGCCCGATTCATTACCAGTAGCTCCCATCCCAAAAGGATGGATGCTCTACTGACAATGAAGAAAATGCCTCAAGAGACCCTCCCAGAATACGCGAAGAGGTACTGGGAGTTATTCAATGAGATCGAGAACTGCGCGGAGGAAGTGGCAGTGGCCTCCTTCAAAATTGGGCTCCCTAGTTCTTCCCTCCTCTACCAGTCCCTGACGAAGAAGGAAGCTATGACTATTGACAACCTAATGGCCCGAATCGAGAAATACGCAAAGGTGGAAGATGTCACCCTCCCTAGTACAGGAGAAAACGGTCGAGCTAAGACCACTACCAAGGTAGGTGAGAAAACTGAGAACGAGAGGAAAGGAGGAAAGAACGGAGGCAAAATGGCTCCAAGAACGGAGGGAACCATGACGCATCAAAAGTATTCCAGGCGGTCAACACCGTCTTTAAAGAACCAATTTACAAGATTCTCGCGAAGATCAAAGATGAGTCATTCATCAAGTGGCCCAAGAAAATGTGAGGAGATCCCTCGAAGAGGAACAATGCGTTAAGATGCGCTTTTCACAAAGAGGGAGGATACAAGACCGAGCACTGCAAAGCTCTTAAGTCTCACCTCGAAGAGTTGGCCCAGTCCGAGCATTTGAATGACTTTGTGGAAAAAAGGGCAGAGAAACTGACTGCCAACAGAGAGGCGAGACCCGACAACGTGCTGGAGGATGATGCTGGACACGAGTTCGCAGTAATCCACGGAGTATCTGACGTCAAGCAGATACAAGGTAACTCAGCTCGAATGCAAATGAAAAAACTTACAGTGGTAATGCTGGCTTTTCAAATCGATCCAGAAAAGTCACAGTCAGGAAAGCATCGACGAGCAGAGGACATCAACTATAACAAGCATATTATTTTCACGGATGAAGATTTGATGGGAGTAAGGACCCCACATCATGATGCCCTGGTCATTACACTCAGGATAGCCAACTTTGACCTCGACAAGCGGCTCATCGATCAAGGAAGCTCATCCGAAGTAATGTACCTCGACCTATTCAGGAAATTGAAGTTGAGCGTCGCCGACCTAAAGGAAGATACTGTTCCTTTGGTCGGCTTCGCTGTAAAAATGACCATGCCCCTAGGCAAGATAGTGCTGCCAGTTCGTGCTGGGAACGTCTCCAAGATGATTGAGTTTTTGGTAGTTGACATCGAATCATCGTACCAGGCCATCCTCGGCAGAGGATGGCTTCATGCAATGAAGGCGGTCTCCTCGACCTACCATCATAAGCTCAAGTATGTAACCGAGAGAGGAGTAATGGAGATCCACGGTGACCAAGCGATGGCAAGGAAGTGCTTCATAGCAGCCATCCCACCAAAGCCAGAGAAGAAGGCTGGTCAACCCAGCGAGAAAGTTGAAGAGGGTGTGATACCTTCTAAATAGCAATTAAAGTATGGAAGACCTGGAGTAGAGGAGACCAGGCTCCTCCTCTCCGAGCGTGTCGTCGAGGACCTGGTAGAAGTTATAGCCGAAGTTGGTGACAGTAGCAGAGTCTTCTTGATTGGAGCATCTCTCACCGACCAAGAACAGAAGGAGTTGACGACCTTGCTGAGACACAACGTAGATGTTTTCGCATGGGAACCATACGAGCTGCCTGACATCGATCCTGATTTGGTCTATCATCAGCTGCACGTCGACCCCACATTCAAGCCAGTCACGCAGAAGGCACGGATAACTGCACCCGATAAGGCTAAAGCGGTAAAAAAGGAAGTCAAAAAATTGCTGGATGCAGGATCCATATGGGAAGTGCAATTCCCTAAGTGGTTGTCCAACCCAATAGTAGTTCCGAAGAATAATGGGAAGTGGAAAGTTTGCATCGACTTCACTGACCTCAACAAAGTGTGCCCTAAGGATAGTTTCCCCCTCCCAAAGATAGACCAACTAGTAGATGCCACTGCAGCTCACGAGCGAATGAGTTTCCTGGACGCATACTCAGGATATCACCAGATCCCTTTGTATGCTACAGACCAGGACAAAACGGCGTTCATCACGACAATTGGGTTATATTGCTACAAGTTCATGCCATTTGGGCTCAAGAATACGGGGGTAAACTATCAGCGGTTGGTCACAAAAATGTTCAAGGATCAAATGGGAGACACAATGGAGGTCTACATCGATGACATGCTCGTTAAGAGCAAGAAGAAGGAAAATCACCTCTCAGACCTGTCAAAGACCTTCGAAATCCTCAGGAAGTACCGAATGAAGCTTAATGCGAGAAAATGTTCCTTCGGTGTCCAATCAGGAAAATTTCTTGGATACCTGGTCAGTAAGAGAGGCATAGAAGCTAATCCAGACCAGATCGATGCAATCAACAGGGTACAACCCCCTCGAACAATCCGGGACGTGCAGAAGCTCACTGGAATGCTCGCCGCCTTAAATCGCTTCATCTCCAAATCCTCCGAGAAGTGCAAACCTTTTTTCCAACTTCTAAAGGGGAGTAAACTGATAGAATGGAGCCCAGACTGCTCGCGAGCTTTGGACGAGTTCAAGTCCTACTTAAGCTCTCCACCGCTGCTTGTCATACCACAGTAAACGGATTCTTTGTACCTGTACCTCTCGGTATCCAATCACACTGTCAGCTCTGCGTTAATATGCGAGGTTACAGGAATCCAACACCCCGTTTACTATACGATCAAGACCTTATTAGATACCGAGCAAAGGTATTTGCCGTTGGAGAAGCTCTCCTTTGCACTGGTAATAGCCTCGAGGAAGTTGAAGCATTATTTCGAAGCCCATACTGTCATCGTCCTTACGTCGCATCCCCTTAAGGTTGTCCTAAGGAAAGTGAACTTATCGGGCAGACTGTCTAAGTGGTCAATCGTGCTCGGCCGGTTTGACATCCAATTTCAACCAAGGACAGCTATCAAGGGTCAGATCCTTGCTGATTTCATAGCCTAATTCACGGGCGAGGAACTCTACGACCAACCTCAATAAACAAAGCAAAAGAAGAACCAAGCAACTGAAAGAACCTGGAAACTCTTTATTGATGGAGCCTCCAACTCAAAGGGGGCAGGGGTAGGCATTGTCCTCATCACTCCAGAAAACATAATCCTCGAACAAGGAATCAGGCTTGGATTTGCAGCCTCTAACAACGAAGCAGAATACGAAGCCCTAATAGCCGGTCTCCAAAAGGCACAAAGTCTAGGAGCAAAATGTTTACAGGTGTTCGACAACTTTCAGCTAGTCTCCAATCAGATAAGTGGAGATTACAATGCAAAGGATGAAAGAATGGCAGCCTACCTCACCTTAGTAAGAGAATTAATGTCAAGCTTTGAAGAGATCAACATCCAGCAGTTTCCCAGGGGGAAAAATAGTCACGCCGATGCCTTAGCAGCCTTGAGTTTGACAGTTGACTCTGACCTTAAGAGGGTCATCCCCATCGATTTCCTCATTTGTTCGAGCATTAACCGCAACAGTAAGTTACCAAACGCGGAACAAGTACTCTAGGTGGGATCAGCCCCCAGCTGGATGGACCCCTTAAGGGACTATTTAAAGGATGGCATGCTCCCAGATGACAAGAAAACTGCCCACCAGATAAGAGTCAAAGCTGCTCGCTTTCACTTATCCACAGGAGGCAACTTGTATAAGAAATCCATCTCTGGTCCCTACCTTAGATGCGTCCACCCAGGTAAAGTCGAGCAAGTGCCACACGAGCTTCACGACGGAATCTGTGGAAGTCATATCGGAGGAAGGTCATTAGCCTTTCGAGCAATGAAGGAAGGCTATTGGTGGCCATACATGCAAAAGGACTCCACAGTATATGTTTGCAAATGCCTGAAATGCCAATTCCACGCTCCTATGGTCCACCAACCCGCTAGCGATGTGAAGTCCCTGTCCAGCCCATGGCCCTTCGCCGAATAGGGAATGGACATCGTGGGACCACTGCCTACCGCCGTCGATAATCGCAAATACCTATTGGTTGCGACTGACTACTTCACCAAATGGATCGAGGCTGTATCCCTGGCGAACATCTGAGATGCTGATATGATAAGGCTCATATGGAGAAATATAATCACTCGGTTTGGAATCCCCAGAACCATCATCACCTACAATGGAACGCAGTTCGAAAGTGGCCCCTTTCAGAACTTCTGTAACGAACATGGGATCATACACCACTTCAGCTCTGTAGCCTACCCTCAGAGCAATGGCCAAGTCGAAGCTTCCAACAAAACTGTGATCGACGGATTAAAAAAGCGATTAGAGCGAGCCAAGGGCACATGGGTAACAGAGCTACCCCATATTCTATGGGCATACCGAACCACTCCTCGGCGAGCAACAGGAGAAACCCCATTTTCGCTGACATATGGCATGGAAGCAGTCATTCCATGAGAAGTAGGTTTGCCAAAAATGAGATCCAAACTTGTCGACCAAGGCCTGAATGAAGAAGCATTGCTCGCCGAACTTGACCTAGCCAACGAGCGTAGAGAACTGGCCCTGGTGAAGCTAGCGAACTATCAACAACAGCTCGCGAAGTAGTACAACAAAAGGGTTAGCCCGAGGGCATTCCAAGTTGGGGACTATGTTCTAAGGAAGGTCCTAGGCAGCACAGTGAAGTCGTTAGACGGCAAGCTAGGTCCAAACTGGGAAGGACCCTTTAAATTAACTAAAGACGACCTGCAAGGTGCCTATCATTTGGAAACGATGGAGGGTAGAGAGATGCCACGAGAATGGAACGCAGCTAATCTCAAGAAATTCTATTTTTAGATTCTCAAGGAATTCTATTGTTGAATCTTTTTCTTGTATTTGTTATGTGAAAGGACAGTTCATTTCCCTTATTACTAATGAAATCAGTAACAGTTGCATTTTATCACACATCTTTTCCAAATCACAGGCATGATGGCCGATATAACAGGGGAATACCCCTCCTCAGGTCATCGTCATGAAACACGAGAGACCTCTTAGCATTGCCCCTGGCAATATATAAAGCCCTACAGAGGATTCTTAGGCAATGCGACCAGATTTTATACTGGCCATCAAACCTACTTTGGTTGAGCAAAATCCTAATCGGATGAAGACATCTAATACCCGGTGTGTCCTCGCCAATTGCCCTACTTAGGCCCAAGGGAGTGTGACGACACAACCTAAAAGGTAAAATGGGGCATAATGGTATTTTGGTATTATACTGGACTGGGTGGACACTTGCATGACAAAATAGAAAGGATTATGAAGCAGCAAGAATATAAAAAGATTAGATGAACACGTTTAGTCGGCAAAATTGCCCAAAACACGAACTTTTCATTAATCCCTTATATTTACAACAATGATAATACATGTTTAGTCGGTGAAGCTTTCCCAAAGCATTTACATTATCAAAGGTACAAAAGAATAACAACTTGCAAAAACTCATGGGGGTGGAAGCCTCGGAGCAAGATAATCAACCACTCTAGCTCTTCGTCCGTCGTCTGGAGCAGGGGCTAGCTATTCCACAACCTCATTTGCGTCCGATCCAATAATTGCCGAGGAATAGCATCGATGGGGATCCATCGATCATCCCTACTGAATGGGTTGGGCATCAAAGTGGAGGAAGACATCTCGTGACGATACCATAACACCGAGTTCCTCGGGACCTGCAGCTTTTTCAAGGCACTTAACCACCCTTTGATGAAAGAAAGTTCCTCGAACTTAGATAGTCTTGTTGGAGCATCTAGCCAGCCTTGATCATAACCATCAGCCCACGCTTGCCGAGGACCTTTCTTGAATAAGTGCCGTAATCGGGTGACGTCCCTTTGAAGCCCAACAACAATTACATATGCTCACCGAACATCATCGCAGAGCTCTTCCATCTCCTTGTCACGCTATTCTTCTACTTCCCTGCTCTTGCCCCTGGTGCTCCTACCAGCTCGCGGGAGGGGAGGACGAGTGGAACCTCGCGGCATAGGAGGAGTATATCCAGCTCTCGACGATGAGGAGCCTTGCAGAACTGCTGAAACAGTGCTCGGCGCATGCTCCCTAAGTTGTAAGACTTCCCTCCTCAGGTCTTCATTCTCCTGCTGCAGGCACTTCCCAACTTGGTTGATCTCGGTGGCCTCAAGTAACTTAGCTCTCAGTACATTAACTTCCTCTTGCACTGAGGCACCAATGTCTTCCATCTCCTGGAGCCTGTCCTTCAGCTTAGCCACTAGCTCAGACTGCTCCTTATATATCTGATTTCTGGACCTAAGAGACTTGCAAAGTTTGACAAAGGCCTGGCGAACTTCAGGGCTCGCATTGGGACCGAGGGTCCTACCCAATTGGGAAGTAGCAGGAATGTAATCATCCACGTCGACTAACTACAAATAAAAGAAAAATAGAGGAGAGAAAGAGATCAGCACAAGCAAAAATGAAGCCTTTTCATTAATAAGGGCCGAGGTTACATCAGATTGAAGAAAAAAATTTTATAGACTAGAAAAAGCAAAAATATAAGAATAGCCCTAAAAGTAGATTAACTAGCCACCTCAGGCTGCACAGAGGTGGCTGGCTTCTTCCCCTTGTCAGCAGCAGCGGAGGCATCCCCCTCTGCAGGGATGCCCTCAGTCGCCTGGGCATGATAAACACCGGCAGGAATTGTCTGAGAGGCAAGATCAACACCCTCGATGCCTGGGGCAGGGGCTTCTTTGTCCACAGTTGTCTTCGGACCCGGGTTATGCTCGTCAAACAGAGGAGACTCAACATCAACACCAGCAGCTAAGAGGGCCTTGTTCCAACCCTTCTTGAAGTTCAGACGGCTGATGTAGCCTATCTGAATCTCGGCGTCTTCGTAAGCAGCAATCCACCCGGAGTTGTATGAATCCTCCTTGATGGTGGCTACCTAGGAATCTTTCTCCTTTAACTGCTCGGTCAGAACCTTATTCTCCTCCACAACATCCAGCTTGCTTGAGCAGACTAGGTCATAGGCCTGCCTCAGCTCTTTCAGCTCCTTAACCGCCGCATCCCTCTCTTGATTAGAATTAATGAGGGCCAGATCAGAGGAAGCTTGGGCGGCGTCAGCAATCTTTAAATCAGCCTCCAGCTGAGAACCCCTAACTTCCAGAGCAGACTTCTGTTGCTCCATCTCGCCATTCCTTCTCACCAACTCGTCGCAAGAGCGATAGAGCACGACGAAGTCAGTCACAAACTGCCAGAAATAAAGAAGAGATCAAGAAGGAGAAATAACTAAAACTTGTTAAAGAATTGAAAAATGGATAGGATCTTACCAAGGCTAGCCTTTGGCTATCTTATAGGGCCAATTGATCAGACCCCAGTGCCCTCTAGCGGTCTGCAGGGAGAACTGCCCTCTCGAGCAGCGCAGGAGCCAGCTGAGGAGAAATGGCAACTGAGGCCCCCTCGGGCAAAGCAGACACCGGGACTAAGGCTTGCCTAGCCTTCGTCCTTGACTCCATCTTTCTCCTCTCTTACTATTTCTCCTTCTCCATTCTCTTCCTCTCCTCCATCCTCTTCATTTCCTCCACCTTCTTCCTTTCCTCCTTTTTTTCTCTCCCTCTCTCTCACCTGCTCTTCCTCTCTCCTCTTCGTCTCTTGCTCCTGAGTAGAAGACCGAAAACCAGTAGCCACGGCCCCAGAAATAGACTTTTGTTTATTTGACCTTTGTGCAAGAAGCACGTGGTCCTCATCATCATCATCATCTCTAATCAAGTTTTTCCTTGGAGGCATCTCTTCACCTGAACTGTTGGAAGTGCTCAACGATCCTCGAGCTTCATAATCCTTCTCACAGTCAGAGGAACTGCTACTGTCAAAGCTCTCTTCACCCAAATTACTCGCAGCTCCTTCAGGCTCACTTTCAGAGCTGCTCTCCTCTTCATCCAACTAGATAGGCTCAGCAGTAGTCTCTTTGAAGTAATCGAACTCTGGTACATTATCCACAGGCCGTGCTATGAAGCTGGAGCCAACGTTCTTACACTTGAGCAAAAAGGCAGCAGACCTGGGATGCTCGCCGTCACCCAGAGGCTCCCTGATATTCAAAGCTTTTACCAAATCCGAGATACGAACCTCGCTGAGAGCAGGCTCCAAATTCTTTGACCTCGCTGTGGAATAAAAAGAAAAGAGGGGTTAGAAAAGTCACGAATCAGCAAAGGGTGAAACAAAAGTACAACGTCTACCTATATATTCTTCTCCGTAAAAAGGAACAGTGAACCTCTCCGACCTCGACCCTTCAAATTGGGGAGAGAACTGCCAATTTCTAACAAGGAAACCTTCTTGCCAGTAGTCCTTATGGGAATCAGGTAGGTTTACTACCAATACCCTATCAGGGCTCCTATCTTTGAGGTACAGGACACCTGAACTAGTTCGAGAAAAGGAGTAACAAAAGCAGACCTCGGCAAGTCCTAACCTAGTGCCATACAATTGATTTATCCTGTGCACACCATTCACTATTTTCCATAAATTAGGCGAGCATTGTGCAGGAACAATATTAAAATAGCCAAAAAAGTGCAAAAATAGATCATTAGGGGGAAAAGTAAGTCCCCCCGGGAAAGGAACAAAACATGGATCCAGTGGGCATCCTCTATATCCCTAACGTTCCTAGGAGGGGAGGCACAACACTCAATATCTACCCACTCAGGGATGTTGTAGAACTTCCTAAATTCAGAGATTGACCTATTTCCAATCTTCGCCATTGAAAAACTCAAGAAAAGCTACAAACCAAAGACAAAGTGCAAAGAAAGGGCACGAGAAACTAACAAAATAGAAGATCGGTTCAAGTGATGAAGAAGCACGAGCTCAAGACGACTAAGAAGCAATGGGAATGGGGATTGATAGAAGAAGGTACGAGGCGCTAGAGTTATCAGAAGAAAGAAGAGTACTGGAAGGGCTGAAGTGACGGAAGAAAAAGTGGCTATCCCAACAAGCCTTCAATTCTAATTATAGCGCACAATAAGCGAAGCGGGTGCTGCCAAATCAACTTCACAGTTTTCGAAGAATCGCAAATCAGCCATAATGGCTGATCATTTAAATCCATTGAACCCATAAACATGGACCAACAAATTTAAGGGCAATTGTGGGTACCCAAAATTTAGAACCATGGATCCGGACGAGTACCCTAGTCCTGGCAGCCCAAAGTCCGGACCCCTCATCTCTTATATTGATCCGGTCTCCCCCACGTTTCCACAAATTGGAAGTTATACGGGAGATGGAAAACGTGGAGAAACCCATCACCTCCACTTACCTACATGTACATGTATATATTAAACCCTAGTTCCGGGGCAAAAGGACAAGTTGTATTCTCTGTAATCACTCTCCGGAGTATATAGAAATAATATCGACTGCACCACCGTGGACGTAGGCACATCCTTGCTGAACCACGTACATCCTTTGTTGTGTGATTGGCATCTTATATTCCTTGTTCTTTCTTGATAATTGCTTCTCTCATATTTATTTGTGTTGCATAATAATTGCATCCACATAAGCTATTCCCAACCAGCCCGTATCCTAATTCTAGTCGAATTTCCCACTCAATTCCATTAGCTGATGTTTGAGTGTTGTTTATCCTAACACCCATAATTTCATACCCAACCCAGGGAAATATAATAACCCATATAATGTCCACAGTCATAATATTTATGTACGGACTTCTAATATTCACTAAAACCCAAAATGGTTCCCGAATTAATTTAAACAAACCAAACTATTTCTCAAAGTAAGTCTGAATCAATTCGGTTTCGAGGATCGAATAGATTCGCTTGTCAAATCAATTTTCCCTTGAGGACCGAATCGATTAGATTCTGAGCAGAGTCCCTATTGATTTATCCTACAAGATTTCATCTGTTCTCATCACTCAATTCAATATGTATCACAAATTTAACCCAAGTATTTCAATTCCTATCAATCTACTCAATTTTCATATTTAAATTCATCTAAACATAATCAAATTCATGGGATTCAATATTCTAATCAAGAATTTCACGATTTCTGAATTTAATCACAATAATTCACTAATCCTCAATCTTTTTCATTTAAGATCATATCTTTCTATTTGGATTGAAACCCAGAATTTATATGGAATAATTATCAATTCCAATTCTATGAAATCATTCCCTAAATCCCATTTTATCATGTAAATTCCATTCAAAATTCATATTTAATTTCACCAACCATGATAAGCAAGTTTAACCATTTCCTTAAAATCATGGTAGAGTCCGAATCCTTTGTGTGTGATGATTCCAACTGAGGAATTGTTCCCAAAATTCTCACTGATTAGTCTTTCTTGATATTCCTGTGATTATCACTTCTCCTCTCTCACTTTTAGACCTTTGGAATGATAGTGTGTCCCCCCTATCATTTACCATCTCTTCTTATAACTACAAACCCGAAACTAGATTATCACCCGTGTGTAAAATGACTTGTATACTCCCATGCGGGTCCCGACTAGTCTAAAAATCCTCAGGGACCCGATTACTACCCCCAAGTACTTAATTTTGACTATTTCGACCTATTCCGGATCACCTACGCACCCGAAATCATCATCCGACTCATCCATCATCAATTTTTCCATCTTAACCTAACACAAACCCACACACGCGTTCCGTTTGAGATACCGTCAAATTTCGTCCCTTTTACCCACTTACGACGTAATACAATATGACATTATTTTATTTACTTTACCACTTTAGTAAATATATATTCACATAAATATTAATCCTTTTCTTGCTAAATTATTTTTCTTTAAATTTCCATTATGTCTTAATGTATATAAATTACATTCACAGATGTAATTTAAATGCTAAAATATAATTACTCAAAATTACGGGGTGTTACATGCTTCCCCATTACAAAGGAATTTCGTCCCCAAAATTTGGACATACCTGGCGTAAAGAGTTTGGGATATTTCTCTCTAATATTATCTTCCTAATCCCACATTGACTATTGTGATGCCCCCACTGATCACGAACAAAGGGCACCACCTTAGACCTCATCTTACGCTCACTAAAATCCAATATAACAATCGGTCTCTCCTCATATTAGATGTCGGGCTACAAATCTATCACCTCTAGTGGAATGTGCTAACAAGCCATCTCACACCTCTGATACTTTTTTGAATATGACACATTGAACACGTCGTGTATTCGTTACATATGCTCCGACAAGGTGAACCTATATGCGACTGACCCTATCCTCTTGATAATCGAGAAAGACCTTACATACCTCGGTACGATCTTCCCCTTCTTCCCAAATATCATAACTCCTCGCGCAACAATACCTGGTTACCCACATCCATTTTTATATGACTCTTATCTGCATTTGCATAGCTCTTTTGCCTATCCTATGCAATCCGTATGTGACCCCGAATAAGTTCTATCTTGGCATAAGTATCCCGGATCATCTTAGGTGCAAAGAGCTTGTTGTTCACTACCTTTAACCAATAAGCGGGTGAATGAAAAGTTTGACCATATAATTCCTCATACGGCTCCATGCCAATAGTGAACTAATAAGAATTATTATACGTGAAATCCACCAATGGAAGGTACTACTCCTAACCTCACCTAAAATCAACTATACACATCCTGAGAATATCCTCCAATATCTGATTAACCCGCTCAGTCTACCCATCAGTCTATGGATCATAAGTCGTACTCAACCACAACTTAGTCCCCATCGCCTCCTAGAAATTATGCTAAAAATAGGACATGAAGATTTTATCCTGGTCAAACATAATATTAATCGGTACCCTATGTAGTCTCACTATCATGACTATAAAGAGCTGGGCATACTGTCCTGTCGTATTCTCCGTTTGAACTGGAAAAAAGTGAGCCACCTTTGTTGAGTGATTCATAATGTCTTATATGTTATCGTGACCCTTTTGTGATGTCGATAACCCCATGATAAAGTCCACCGATATACTCTCCCACTTTCACACCAGAATCTCTAAGGGCTGCAGCATCTCGATTGGCCTATTGTGGTCTACCTTCACTAACTAACATGTGGTACACTTTGAGACAAACTCAGTTATGTCTCCCTTCATACCTGCTCACCAATATTGTTTGCACATATCTTGGTACACCTTATCCCCATCGGGATGTACCATAAATATCGACCTATGGGACTCTATTATAATAGCATGCCTCAAATCCCCATCCTCTGGGATTATATGTCTCCCATTAAAGAGTAAGCCTCCCTCATAACTGATCGAGTATGACTCCACTGCCTTCGCCAAAAAAAATGTCGTACCCTGTCCTATCAAAATTGGTCTAGGGTCCACACTTTCACAACCCGCATAACAATCTCAGATGCGATAGTCAACACTATTATACATGCCCTGGAAACTCCATCCTCCTAGCTATGCTCACTCCACTTAGCTTTCTAGACTTTCGCTAACTCCCCAGTAGGTTGTCGGCTCAATGTGTCTGCCACTAAGTTAGCTTTCCCCTGGTGATAGTCCTTCATAAGCTCCAACCATCTACGCTATTGTATATTGAGATCCTTCTGAGCGAACATATACTGTAGCGACTTATGATCCATGAACATATTAAATTTGTCCCCAGGAGATAATGCCTACAAATCCTTAAGGCAAATACTACCACAGCTAGCTCTAAGTCATGTATGGGATAATTCCTCTCGTGGCGATTAAGATTGTGAAAAGCATATGCTATAGCACGGTCCTCCTATTATAGCACACCCCCAAGTTCGTGCAAGGATTCAACAGTAAATACGAGGTACTCTACTCCTCCTCTAGGCAGTGCTAGCATTGGTGCTGAAGTTAACTTATCCTTCAGCTCATCAAAATCTAACTGACAATAATCATCCCACACAAATGGTAGTCCATTGCGAGTAAAATTTATCAACGGACTCATAATCTTCGAAAAGCCCTTAATGAAATAATGATTATACCCTGCCAATACCAAGAAAATACAAACCTCTATCGGTGTCGTGGGTTAACCCCACTTCCTCACTACTGCAACCTTACTCGGGTCCACTAAAATGCCTCTGTCAGACACAATGTGACAAAAGAACTGCACTTCATGTAAGTAGAACCCACACTTCATGAACTTGGCTTACAACTGATGGTCCTGTAATGTCTGTAGAACCATACACAAATGCTCTTTGTGCTCACCCTTAATCGGAGAATATACTAGAATATCATTTATAAATGTGATTAGAAATTGGTCAAGGAAGTCTCTAAACACCCTATTCATGGATCCATGAATACTTCTAGAGCATTGGTTAACCCGAACCATATAACCCTGAACTCATACAACCCATTTCGCGTCAGGAATGCAGTTTCAGGGACATCCTACTCCCTAATGCAAAGTTGGTGATACCTCAATATCAAGTCTATCTTTGAGAAGCAAGCTGTTCCTCTCAATTGTTTAAACAAGTCATCGATTCGAGACAATGGAAATTTATTTCGAATAGTGACCTTGTTCAACTCTCGGTAATTAATGCACAGTTTAAGTGACCCATCCTTTTTATTCACAAACAACACTGAAGCACTCCACGGCTATGTACTCTGTATAATAAATCCCTCTTCGAAGGTCTATAAAATTTGGTTCCCCAGATCTCACATCTCGGATGAGGCCCATGCGATACGACACATGTGTAATCCGCCTAGTCCCAGGTGCTAAATCGATAACAAACTCTATCTCCCGACTCAACAATAAACTCGGTATCTCCTAAAACACGTTTGGAAACTCCTTAACCATTGGGATCGAGTCTAATGATATAACCACCTCTTACGAGGTGACCTCCTTAATATAGTACATGTAAGTGCTCGAATCTAAATTGGGAAGAGGCATCGCCACAAGGAACATCTCCTACACTGGAATGGAAAAAATAATGGTCTTACCAAAATATTACACCATCACCCAATACTCTTCCAACAATTCCATGCTCAGAATAACTTTGTACCCAATTATAATACGAGTAAGTCGGCGGCTAAACACAATCTCCATACATCTATCTCCATTCCTCTATAAATGGAGTGAATAAGGGCCCTAATACCCAAAGGTTAATCGACACACATAATAATGCTACTGGTTGTCTCTACTAAATCGATCTTGCGTGCAAATCTAGTAGCTATAAAAGAATGCGATGCTCCCCTATCAAATTTTACCCAACCCATATGCCCATCGATAGGAAACATACCCTTAACTACAGGTGGAGCTTGTAGTGCCTATGATATCATCGCGCTCTGAATGCTATAGACATTCCCATATTGCATATGTCCCTGATGCTGTGGGACTGATGGAGCTAGTGGTGTTATAGGTGACAATAATGGCTTCTTTTTCCCACTCCTCGCTACGAGAAATCTCTGTTCATCTGACTCGTCTCCTCACATAGAAAGTAATAGCCTACAAATTCCCCCTATCTCTGGCCTGCTAGCCATGTCGGGGTTATCCTGGTCGCTGGTCCTGGTGGCATCGACCCTCCTACACACCCCCATTATTCCATTGGCCCTGCTGGCCCTGAGGAACATGTTACTATTTCTGCTACTACGAGCCCTTCTAACCCTGCCTAAAGCCAATGCCATCTAATCTGAATCCCCCTGACTAAAATCTCTTAACTGAATCCCCCTGCTGGGAATCCTACCTTTATTGTCTATAAGTCTGCTATTGTGATGCCCCACTAGCACCGTTGCCAACTATCTTGCTCAGATGGATAAACTCTCCTACCCTCTTTCTCCCTTTCATATGGAATCGATGGTCTTGAAAGTGTAGTAATGTGACATTTATGACATCTGTGTACATATTTAATGCCAGGTTGCCCAACAAATGTTATCGAATCCTCTAATTAAGTGCATCCATGAATTTCAGCATCTTTTTCCCTGAGTGATCACTTTTCAGGCACAAAGTTTGCTAGACGGGTGAAATCCTCCTCATACTCGGCTACGGACCGGTCCTCCTGTGCAATATCTAAAAATCTCCTTTACATATCAATCTGAATAGTTAAAGGAAAATACTTACGATGAAACTAAAACCAAACTCTACTATAGTTATCGTATCCCGCTGCTCAGTTGTGGTGATTGATTCCATCACTATGCTGCACCCACTAACTTAAACGTAGCTAGTTTCTATTTCTGAGTGTCACTGCACTCAACCATGCGGAGATAACACTAAATGTCCTTCTTCCATAGACTAGTAGCTACCACACCTGCACTTCCCTGAAACTCTGGTCGATGACCTTTCTAAAAGTCTTTTAAACCCTCTACCATAATGATGGTTCCTAGTAGGACTGGACCAATGGTACCCTAGGTTGTTGCGACTGAGCCTATGAGAACAGCTATGCCATAGCAGTTATAGAGATATTAATTGCCTGTATAATTATATTAGCCACCTCTGTGGCTATCACTGTGCCCTGTGGTACCCACGACTCCAGTTAAGCTTCTCATGCATTGGCCCCTCTGGAAGCCCTAGCCTGTCATCCTCTCCTGGGTGGCATCTGAAACCAAATCGAATTGTGATAATCCAAAATTAATATATTATATCGACAGAAGAATGTAAATGCATAAATGAATGCAACGATCCTAATAATAGGGCTCTATACCAAACGATGTTATGTTGGAATCGTAATAAGCCACACAGATCCTAAAAACACTATAACCTAGTCCTCTAATACCATTTGTGACACCTCGTTACTCAAATAAAATAGGAATCTCAATTGGCTCATTCTTAGCATCACTCTTAAATAATTAAATTTATTACTAATACCCTAATAAGCCCGATTTCAAATTTTAAAACTTAATTACATTGATGTAAATAAATTTATTCTTCACAACCATTCCAAAGAAATAATTACACATTCAATCACAAGTAATATATGAATGCTGGAATAAGTATAAAAATCCAAATAATCGAATAAACCATCGATATAAATCCAATACAAATATCCATCACCACTAAACTAGATAAGACAGAATCAAAGTCTGACAATGGGCAACATGCCCAAATGACAACTGAATAAATCCTATCGAGAATCTCAAGAAATATGTGACTAGTCGAATCCCTGCTAGCATCCATAGCTGCTGAAACTCCGTCAACTTAGAAAGAATAATCATGCTTGGCATCCCTGTGACTAGAAGCCTAAAAGTTTTAAAATTATTTACGGGTCAGAGCCAAAAACCTTTTGAAAATATTTCTTAAGTGATTAAAATGCAATAATAAATATGTGATGAAATCTTCCATATTTAAACCGGCATCGCACTCCTATGAGATACCCCTCACCCATTAACTATAGTACGCACCTAACGCGTATATACTAACTACCCTAGTTATGCTACCCAACCTAACTAGTCATAACATAAGTCCCATACACTACTATGTGTCCTGAGTATACCTTATTTTACTTTAATTTATGTAGTATCTTTCACATACACTTTGTAATGATAATTCTAAATTATAATTTACCAATTCATTTCACATTACTCTACTCTAGTTATTAATTCATTATTCATAACTTAGTGTCATATACCCATATATATTTTCTTCACACTTATACGCGTATTTTCATGACACATCCGATATACACACATCTATATCGCGAGCTATATACGTATAATCGCACCACTACGAGCATTAACTCCCCGATGAAACAATATCATGCCATTAAGCTCCAGGGATATATACCTCAACCTGGCCATCAGGTCGAAACTAGGCCACTGAACCCAAAGCGTAAACGTAAAATCGGAGCCGATCATAGTTATACATCCGTGGGTCATAAGCATACCACATTACCCCACTGGACTCAAAACTCACATAGACCTATGACCTGGGGAATCGATCGTACACTTGTTGGTCAATGCCAGGGTAGACCTCCCACTACACGCAACCTCCACCAATAGGATCCCCCTAGAGTAAGTATGTTTCACATATATCAAAGAGAAATATAATCTCTCTCTCTCTCTCTCTCTCACACATACACACACACACACATACACACACACACATATATATATATATACAGAGAGAGAGAGAGAGAGAGAGAGTAAAAATTGGCTAATAGTGCCTATGTCACTTATAGCACTAGCCCATACTCCTCGAGTCTAATCCCAACTCCCGAATATATAAGTAATACCATACTTAATTGATAATATCTAATATGGACATTAATCTATTCTCAACCAGCCCGTATCCCAATTATAGTCAGCTTTCCCATTCAATTTTATTTATAGATGTCTGAGTGTTATTCCTCCTAACACCCATAATTTCATACCCAACCCAGGGCAATATAATAACCCACATAATTTTCACTAGTCATAATATTGTTTTATGGACAATTGATATTCACTAAAACCCAAATAGTTCATAGATTAATTTAAATAAGTCAAATTAGTTCTCACAACAGGTCTGAATCATCTTACTTCCAGCCCGAGTCAATTCACCCATGAGGTCCAAGTCGATTCGGTTATGGGTAGAGGCCCTATTCATGTATCTAATACGAGATTTCATTAATTAACGCAAGTTATCGGGATCAAAGCACTCAACAAATTAAGATTCAAAGAAAATCATCCACGACAACGGCGCCATTTTGATCGACGCATGAAAAGTGTGCGCATGTAGGTGCACAGTCGTTGTTTTAGTTTTACCATGATAATACAAACAAATCTAAATTATGACTACACTTGCGAGGCAAGCACAACGGTAAGCCGGGCATCGAAAATCCACAGGGACGAGAAGATATAATTTATATGATTTAGTGCTCCGAAATAAAAGTGTAAAAGGTGAATTACAAACTAAAAGAAAAGATGCATGAAAGGAAAATATTAATCTAGGCGAGTGTATTGAAACTAGAATAACAAAGAGAGTAAAACTATAGGTTGCGTCGAAAGTCCCTCACCCGAGTTAATTTGTATAAAAAGGATACATGGGTCGACGAGTTATTACAAATGCGTCTCGTTTTGACAGTCAATTAAATCAAGGGTTGTCACGCCCCTAAATCTGCATAAAAGCCTAATAAGATTTTGGCGTCAACAAATATCCTGGAAATTACGTGCTGAAGGTCGTAAGCACGGGACATACATGATATGCCCCTTCAAATCTTCTAGGCGCAATAACTAGGACAACGCACCCAAAATAGACCTGTAACACCATCACCAAAGCAAAGCAACGCGTCAACTCAAGTGAGTTCCATTCAAACACAACCTAATTTAAATTAGATAGAAAGCATGGTAAAAACGTGATAAATGGAAAGAGTTAAACGCGATAAATCTACCTACAAAGCATGTAAACTAATTAACAAAGCATGTAAATTTAATTAGAAATCAAGAATGAAGTAAATACAAACTATATTAATGGAGAGGGAAGATGAAAGCACCAATTACAAACCCACAAAGGTATCAAACCAATAGAGAAATGAAGATTGAGCTCTCAAATCCCTCAAACCCTAACCTATCCTACCTAAAACGAATTATATCTCATTATTACAATAAAAAAGCTTTAAATAGTAAGTGGGAAAAGAATAAGAAAAGAAAATTAAAGGCAAAATATCTCCCGAAAACAGGGGATCGATCGATCGACCCAAACCGTCGATCGATCGATGATGAACAAATTAGCCCACTGTCGAGAAGGATCAATCGATTGACCCCTTTGGTTTATTGATTGATCAAGCAAGTATCAGCAAACTGCATTACTGTTTTGGTTGAATGCCTTTCTCGTCCACTAAAATCTCCGCAACTTCTTCGTTCTGAATCGGAATGGCACACCGTTTTCTGCCACGCAAATCTTGTGAGGAGGGATACAACTTTCGTGCAGCTGTTGAACTAGGTGCCCAAGCTGTGAAAAGACTAAAATTCCCTTTAACGTGTGATCGTGTACGAAAATCGAGCAGAATGCGTTCGAACTTCACACTTAGCATCCAAATACCTATAAAAGCTCAATTAACCCCTGCAAAACATGTTAACGTAGAAATCCATGGTTCTCTGGTTAATGAGCATAAATATAGGGAATAAGATACCCAAAGAGGCTAAAATGCGTAGGGTCAGAGGATGAAATACGCAATATTTGCGTATCATCACACCCCCTAACTTACACATTGCTAGTCCCTATTAATTAAATAGGATGCAACAAGAACTACAAGCAAACCAAAAATAGGATAAGTACAAAAGTATGGTATAAAAGAAAAAGACCACTTTTGCGGGAGATTTGATTGCATTTAGCATATGCAATAAGCCATTAAACTCCTAGGTTACCCTAGTGGACGAGTGTCGTCTCGTAAGGGTTTTCAGGGATGATACCCACAAACATCACATGGTTTCCTCAAAATATGCCCAACCCAACATGCAACAAGCCCAAAAATAGCAAACAAGATTTCATACGCATTATTAGCACATTGAATGAATTCAAACAAAAGTCCAAATCATTAACATTACAGAATGCACCTCATAGAATTGAAACCTTAAAATGTGGGAGGGGAGAGAGCACATGCAAAGTGTGATTTGGCAAAAACTTAAATAAATTGGATACTAAATTATAGCAAGCATACATTCAATCCTCATGGTCATTACACTCATCAAGTTAATTCACTCGAAACAGGGAGGTAACACACGAAACATGCGGGCTAAAGAGTAAATGTAAATTGAAACTAGGCTGCACACATGTCACAAATTATAAACGCTATATATAAACTGAAAAACTATAATCTCAATGAAAGATACCGCACACTAAAAGAGGCGAAATGCATTTTCACAGATTATCACAACTATTATGACTTTTAAATTACATCAACCAAAGATCACATAGGACTTTACTAGAGTTGTAATGTAGGCTAGGCTAGGGTACGAAACGAAGGAATGTATGCACGGATTCAAAGTGTTCGGGATGAAAACTTGGGATAATGGGGAAATGCGGGCAATATAAAAATTGGAAAATAAGTTCCAAACAAGCATTAAATATATCAACGGGGAGAGTAATCAAAGCTTATTGAACTATATACACAACATTACAACTTTCTCTTTCTTTTCTTTTCTTCTTTTTCTAACTTTTTTCTTTTGTTTTCTTTAGCTTTTTGCTTTCTCTTTTTCATCTCTTTTTTCACTTATTCTTTTCTTTACTTTTCAAACTCTCATATGCCTAAATTTCAACCGACATCACAACAACAACATTCAATCCCAAATAACATTCCAAACAAAGGTATGGAAAGTGTATGTATGGTTTATAACTCTAATTTAGAGTTGGTATAGGAATTTGGGTGTGAAACGAAAGGCTAATATTAGGCTCAAAGGGGGTTCACGAGGGTAAACATATAAGGGTGAGGTCAAGGCTAATATGGTTGATATAACAAAGATGACCTATGATCATTTCACAAAGGTTACGCAATTCTCGAATCAAAACAATATATGAAAATCATGATCAAGTAACACATTTGAAGAATGAACTCAATTAATGAATGGGCAATGAAAGAATAGTGAGATTACCAACGAATTCAACATTTTTAATGAGAAAATAATAGTGTATACACTCACAAATGACGAAAGGTACAAAGCTTACTCGGTGTAAGTATATACAACGCAATAAAAGATTACCGAGTTATAAATATCTTAAACCAAATCGATAAAGCAAGAAAAGTGCATGTGCTCATGGGATTAAAGTTTAATTCATGAAGTTATTCACCATGTCAATAATTGAGGACTAAAGTCTAATAACTTCTAAAATCGAGAACATGCATCATTGGGTTGTCTATTGGATCGGGCAATTATTAAAATTTATCATCAGAAACAAAGGAAAAATGCCCAAAAAAGGAGAAAAAAGAAAGAAAATCTTTTTGAAAATTTTGAATTTTCTAAGAAAAGCATACTAAGTAACTAACACGTGAGTAAAAACATGGACTAAATAAAGAAATGGATAGAATATCCCACACCCCCTAACTTAAAACTTGACATTGTCCTCAATGTAAATTAAGAACCAAGTTAAGAGAGGAAAAGTGCGATATTACCCAAAAGTGGAGCGATCCCCATAAGAACAAGTCCAAAGAATCTACAAAACAAGTTAGTACTGAGCATTGCAAAAACAAATAATAAAAAGTTAACTAATTACACTAGACTAAATTAAAAAGGAAAGAAAAAATAAAAAGAAAGAATAAAAAGAAAACTATATACAACTTACTATTTAGGCTTCACACTAACTATACACTAGAAGTCTAAATAGCTGAGGGTCCACCGAAAAAATGATTTGACTTTGGAGAATAACTGGTGTACCCTCACATACAAGCATGCCCTCCAAAAAATATGAGTTCGTTTGAACAACGAAAGGCATGTATAAGGGGGAATAAAGGAACCATCGCCAATTAAAAGTTTTGGCGGGACGATGGGTGTTTGGATTGAACGGGTGACAAAAACATGTGGGGACCGAGAAAAGCCGAATATCCTCCCAAAGATTTTGAAATTGGAATGGGAGGCGGTGCACACAAAGGCAAAGATGCGATTGTGGAAGGTAACTCGAGCAAGTAATCCTTATCAGCAAAAAGGTTAAAAACATTAAAGTTTGAAACCGAATCATCGGGTACTTGAGACGGTGTGATAATAGAGAATGAAAATGGGGATGAATGAAATTTAAACTCATGAGATGAATCATCATCGCATGAAGATTGAGTTTCAAATGAAATAATATCATTTTTAATGAAATGTTCTTCTTTGGGGGCCAAAGAAGAAACCATTTCATTGCAAATAGATATTACGTCATTTTCATTCTCACTCTCAATATCTATTATGCAATGGGCAAAGTCTAGAATTGTTTGTTCCAAAGTAGGAACAAGTACCTCATTTGGTTCAAAACATTCCTCGACTTCAAAAATCTCGGAAGCAAAATCGTCGTCGGACTCAAATAATAAATCCAAGTCATGTTCCCACGAACGATTTTCTTCTCGATAAAATTTTTCAATTTTCTCATTCTCATACATACGTAAGAACTCACCGAATGTGATAGGTCGAGGTGCGAATGCATGAAAATGGGAACTTTGAAAATTACCATCGGACTTAAACGAAAACTCATTATTATAGGAATTTTGAAAACTATTGCAATTCGTTTCAAAATTCTTATTATAAGGAGGTAAAGGCCCAAATCATTTTCATCATCATCAAAATTCCAATAACCCGTGTATTGACTTTCGTTATACTCCCCTAAAGTCATATTTAAATTTGAAATTATTTGGGATTCTAAGTATTCACCGAAAGTCATAGGCTTGCGAGAATTTTGAGAATTATAACAATGATTACCGAAAGAATTGGAATAAGACATGCTTACCCCAAAAATGGCTCAAGTGGCGGATTCCACAAAGATAGGTGCGCGCGAGAAATTTGAGCGTTTCTAAGTGATCAAATATGGAAGTCCTGCAAAAAGGTTAGCAAATAATACAAATAGAAAGAAAATACTATGAAATACTAAATCAAATAAAGTAAAAAAAAAACAAGTCCCCAACAACGACGCTATTTTAATTAACGCAAGTTGTCGGGATCAAACCACTGAACAAATTAAGATTCAAAGAAAATCATCCCCGACAACGGCGCCATTTTGATCGACGCGTGAAAAGTGTGCGCGTGCAGATGCACAGTCGTTGTTTTCATTTCACCGGATAATACAAACAAACCTAAATTATGACTACACTTGCGAGGCAAGCACAACGGTAAGTCGAGTATAAAAAATCAACAGGGACGAGAAGCTAGAATTTATATGATTGCTTCGAAATAAAAGTGTAAAATATGAATTACAAAATAAAAGAAAAGATGCATGAAAGGGAAATATTAATCTAGGCGAGTGTATTGAAACTAGACTAACAAAGTTAGTAAAACTATAGGTTGCGTCGAATGTCCCTCACCTGAGTTAATTTGTATAAAATGGATACATGGGTCGACGAGTTATTAAAAATGCCTCTCGTTTTGACAGTTAATTAAATCAAGGGTTGTCACACCCCTAAATCTGCATAAAAGCCTAATAAGATTTTGGCGTCAACAAATATCCTGAAAATTAAGCGCTAAAGGTCGTAAGCACGGGACATACATGATATGCCCCGTCAAATCTTCTAGGCACAATAACTAGGATAACGCACCCAAAATAGACCCGTAAACACCATCACCAAAGAAAAGCAACGCGTCAACTCGAGTGTGTTCCATTCAAACACAACCTAATTTAAATTTGGTAAAAAGTATTGTAAAAACGCGATAAATGGAAAGTGGTAAATAAACGCGATAAAGCTGCCTACAAAGCAAGTAAATCAAAGCATGTAAACTAATTAACAAAGCATATAAATTTAACTATAAAGCAAGAATGAAGTACATACAAACTATATTAATGGAGAGGGAAGATGAAAGCACCAATTACAAACCCACAAGGGTGTCAAACCAAGAGAGAAATGAAGATTGATCTCTCAAACCCCTAAAACCCTAACCTATCCTACCTAAAATGAATTATATCTGATTATTACAAGAAAAAATCTTTAAATAGTAAGTGGGAAAAGAAATGGAAAAGAAAAGAGAAAATAAAATAAAAGGCAAAATATCTCCTGGAAACAGGGGATCGATCGATCGAACCAAATCGACGATCGATCGATGATGAAAAAATGAACCCACTATCGAAAAGGATCGATTGATCGACCTCTTTGGTTGATTGATCGATCAAGAAGGTATCAGCACACTGCATTGCTGTTTTGGTTGAAAGCTTTCTCGTCCTCTGAAATCACCGTAACTTCTTCGTTCTGAATCAGAATCGCGCACCGTTCGTGGCTAGGCAAAACTTGCGAGGAGGGATACAACTTCCATTTAGATGTTGGACCAGGTGCCCAAGCTGTGAAAAGACTAAAATGCCCTTTAACGTGCGATCACGTTCGAAAATCGAGCGGAATGCGTCCGAACTTCACACTTAGCATCCAAATACCTATAAAATCTCAATTAAGCACTGCAAAACATGTTAACGTAGAAATTCGAGGTTGTCAAGTTAACGAGCATAAATATAGGGAATAAGATACCCAAGAGGGCTAAAATGCGTAGGTTCGGAGGATGAAATACGCAATATTTGCGTATCATCATTCATCTTTTCTCATCAATCAATAGAATAAGTATCACAAATTTAACCCAAGTATTTCAATTCCTATCAACTCAAAATATGATTATACTCATTTTTCATATTTAAATTCATCTAAACATAATCAAATCCTTAGGATTCAATATTCTAATCAAGAATTGCACGATTTCTATATTTAATCACAATAATTAACTAATCCTCAATCTTTTTTCATTTAAGATCATATCTTTCCATTTGGATTGAAACTCGTAATTTATATGGAATAATTATCAATTCTAATTCTATTAAATCATTCCCAAAATTCCATTTTATCATGTAAATCTCACCTAAAATTCATATTTTATTTCACCAACCATGATATGAATTGAAATATGTACATATAGTATTAGACAAGTTTAACCACTTGCCTTAAAATTATGGTAGAGTGATTCTAGCTCAGAAATTGTTCAAAAAATCCTTCCCTAATAGACTTTCTCTATATCCCTTTGATTTTCCCTTGTCCTTTCTCTCCTCACTCACCTTTAGACTTGGAATGATCGTGTGGCCGCCCCTATCATTTCCCATCTCTTCTTATAACAACAAACCCAAAATTAGGTTATCACCCAAGTATAAAATGACCTGTATACCCTTATGTTGGTCCCGACTAGTCTAAAAAGCCTCTAGAACATGATTACTACCCCGGGTAGTTATTGTTTACTATTTCGACCCATTTTGGATCACTCGTTCATCCAAAATCACCACCTGAGTCATCCATCATCAATTTTCCTATCTCAACCTAGCACGACCCCACATGCATGTCTCGTTTGAGATACCGTCAAATTTTGTCACTTTAACGCACTTATGACATAATACTATTTGACATTATTTTATTTACTTTATCACACTAGTAAATATATATTGACAAAAATATCAATCCTTTTCTTGCTAATTAATATTTATTTAAATTCTCATTTTTTGTTAATTTATTTAAATTACGTGCACACGTGTAATTTAAAAAATAAAATATAATTAGTCAATATTACGGTATGTTACATAAGTCCGCTAATATCTATCCCTAAGATTTCAAAATTATCCTCTATCCTGATAAACCACTACAAGTGATTGAGTTGGAAGATTCCCCCACTACATCAAAAGACCAAAAAAGTCACCATTTTTTGGCTAACCCTTGTCACGGTCCTTAACCGTGACAAACAAACATGCTTATGTTGTCATAGTGACTGACCGTGACAACACACGCGATATTTTTTATTATTATGGTCTTGTCATGATCCATGATGATGACAAAAGTGTCGGGATTCCATTCCAAAGAAACCCCATCTCCCCCCCTCCCAAAAAAAATACACATTTTCACCAAAAGTATGTGATACGTCACGAATATTGCATTTTTCACCCGCTAATTTATGCATTTTTAGGCCCCCTCGGGTACCGTAATTGCTATAATTATGCTCGTTAATAAAAAAACCTCCGTTTTATGTGTTAATACTTCATTTGAGATATTATTGAGCATTTATAGATGTTACGGTACTTAGTGTGAAGTTTCGTCGCGTTTCGATAAAGTTTCGTCACGATTCGCACGTTCAGGAGCATTTTCGTAATTTCACACTTCGGTATTTTTGCCCGAAGTATTCACGAAAGTTGTAGCCCTCGGGCCAAGCTTTGCGTGGCCATAAACGGTGCACGAATCGGAGTCCGATTGAAGAAAACACAGACCTTTAATCGTTCGAAAGAATTAAAAGAAAAATAACAATTTAATTAATTACCCTTGTGTCCCTTTTCTCTTTTAATTAAAAATCCATTAATTCCATCCTTGTCCTCACTTCGTTTTTCACAGGAAACACCATGGGCGATTTTGGTTCTTGGCTTGGGTTTGGCTCGAGTTTTGGTTTTGCCCATTTCGTCTGAAATTGAGCATGAATTTTGAATGTATATCGTTTTGGGACACGGATTTGCGTTTTGGGGTATACCCATTTTGGCCATTTTCAAGCTTTTGCCAACAATGGTGGGTTTTAGCATTTTCATGGATTTTTGTCCACTCAAACGCATGTAGAATTTTTTGGTTTCGAATACATCAATCGAAGTGGGGATTTTTGGCCATGCAATTGGCTTAGTGGAGATCTCGGCTTGATTTTTGCATTTTATCTTTATCATGGTTGCTCCCATGGGTTTTGCTGTGTGCGAAGAGATGAGAAATTGTGGGCTTGGAATTTCAGCGCCGGTCGACCGGGAAATTCATTTTTTCCATGGGTCGCAACCAGTGTGTCCCCTTCTTTCGCACGGTCGACCGGTCACCACCCCTGGTCGACTGATGCTTTGTTTTTGCCCGAAATATCTGTAGCCTCTTTTTCTATTTTTTATTTCCTTTTTCCTTTTTCTTTTATCCTTTAAAATGTAACTTATTCCCCTTTTCTATTTATTTTTCCTTTTCCTTTATTTCTTTTTGCAACTTAGTATAAATACCATACTTAGTGTTTATTTGTAAGATATATAATATCTTCATTTTTAGTTAGTTTCTAGGTTAGGTTTTGAGAGCTCAATTGGGGATTTTTGTGGGATGTTTTCCCTCTCCTACCACTTTGTGTAATTCCTCCATTAATGTAAGTGTACTATTCATTGTCTTTCCTTTTATTCAAGCTTTGTTCCTTTTTCATGCTTTATTTATTATTTCTTTGACTAGATAATTTTAGCGTTCATTTAATTAGTTGTTTGAATTAATTAGGTAATTTAATTAATGCTTTAATTATGTGTAGCGGCTAGGCAAAATTAGGTTGTGTCGGATTTAACTCACCTGCGGTTGACATGTTTCTTTGCTTTGGTGATGGGGTTTACGGATTTATTTCTCGTGTGTTGTCCTAGTTATTACGCCTAGGATATTTAACGGGGTAAATCATGTATGCTCCGTATTTACGACCTTGCGTGCGTAATTTTTGGGATATTTGTTGACGCCAAAATCTTATTAGACTTTTATGCGAATTTATGGGTGTGACAACTATTGGTTTAATTAACTGTCGAAACGAGACACAATCTTAATAACTCATCGATCCATGTAACCATTTTATACTAATTAACTCGGGGTGAGGGATATTCGACGCAACCCATAGTTTTTATTCGCTTTATTAATTTAGTTTAAATACACTCATGCCTAGTTTATCTTTTATTTCTTTTTAGTTAACAAATTACCTTTTATACATTTATTTAGAATTATTAAACCAATTAAATTCTAACAACTCGTCTCTTTGGACTTTTGATACCCGGGCTTAGCCGTTATACTCCCTTTTTTAGTGTAGTCATAAGTTTAGGTTTTTTTGTATTAAAGAGGTGAACAGAAAACAACGATCGACATTTGACACGCGCTACTTTTCACCCTTAATCACTATGATTTACACTACTAACCAAACTGGGCAATTGGTTACGGACTTTATCCCTGACCAAGCAGTGTGGGTCGCGGATTTGGTCCGTGACCAACTCGGGTGGGCCCAATTTCGGTGGTCACGGCCCAAATCCCTGACCCACTGCCTGGTCAGGGACTTCCCATAGTTACGGATGTGGTCACGACCCATAGCTCTGACCCTATTTACATGCTTGGTCATAGTCCAAACCCGTGACCATCACCTGATTAAAAAACCATTTGGTCATGGCCCATAGCCGTGACCATGTTTTCTATACAATCAAACCTGGTCACGGCTTTAAGTCGTGACTATTATTCTTATAATTAATCTTCGTCACGGCTTTAGGCTATGACTATGTTTTCTGTAGAAATCAACTTTGTCACGGCTTTGGGCCGTGACCAAAGTTACTGTATACATAACATGGTCACAACTTTGGACCGGGACTAAATTTAATAATAATAAATAAAAAATCCTCGAATTGGGAGGCTAATTGGCCTGTTGCTGTAAGTGCTCCTTGGGTGACCTCGTGGGGGTCCCATGCTCTCAAATTGGGGGTCGTGTGGCCACGCGGTCATGGAACCCGTGTAAGCATTCTAAAATTATGGCCGTGCTCTCAAACCGGGGGTCCTGTGACATCACAATCGGTTCATGCGAGATACATTGGTCCCGAGCGAGGTGTGGGCGCCACTCACGGGGCCGTTTGGGGCGCGTTGCGGGGTTTCACCCTCTAATGACACGTTTTCAAGCCTAAGTGTAGTAATTCTAAAATCTGGATTGTGCTCTCAAACCGAGGGTCCCGTGACCACGCGTTTGGTTCCTACGAGTTACATTGGTCCCGTGCAAGGTGTTGGCACCGCTCACAGGGCCGTTTAGGGGGCGCTAAGGGGTTTGACCCCCCGACAACACGTTTTAAAGCCTAACTCTGGATATTCTCTATTTTGGACCGTGCTTTAAAATCGAGGGTCCTGTGACCATGTCGTCAGTTTCTACGAGTTCCATTGGTCTGGTGTGAGGTGTTGGCACTACTCAGGTGGCCTTTTTTTGGGGTAGGTGGGGGGCTCTAAGGGGTTTCGCCCCTCGATGTCAGGTTTTCAAGCCGAAGTGTGGATATTCTCTATTTTAAACCGTGCTCTCAAATCGAGGGTCTCGTGATGATGCAGTCGGTTCCTACGAGTTACATTGGTCCCATGCGAGGTCTTGACACTGCTCACGGGTCCGTGTGGGGGGCGTAAATGGTTTCGCCTCCTGATGACACGTTTTGAAGCCTAAGTGTGGATATTCTCTGTTTTGGATCGTGCTCTCAAACCTAAGGTCCTGTGACCATGTGGTCGGTTCCTACGAGCTACATTGGTCCCATGCGAGGTTTTGGAGCCACTCACAAGGCCGTATTGGGGGAGCTAAGGGTTTTCTCCCCCCGACGGCACATTTTCAAGCCTAAGTGTGGATATTCTCTGTTTTGGGCCATGATCTCAAACCGAGGATCCCGTGATCACGCGGTCGGTTCATACGAGTTACATTGGACCTGTACGAGGTATTGGCATTGCTTACGAGGCCGTGTGGAGTGAGCTAAGGGTTTTCTCACACCAACGACACATTTTCAAGCCTAAGTGTGGATATTCTCTGTTTTGGGCCGTGCTTTTAAATCGAGGGTCTCGTTACTAGGCAGTCGATTCATACGAGTTACATTGGACACGTTCGAGGTGTTAGCGCCGTTCACGGGGCTGTGTCGGGGGCACTAAGTGGTTTCTTGCCCTAACAACACGTTTTTAAGCCTAAGTGTGGATATTCTTTATTTTGGGCCCTTCCCTCAAACCGAGGGTCCCATGATGATGCAGTCGATTCGTGCGGACTACGTTGGTCCCAAGCAAGGTGCTGGCATAGCCCACGGGTCCGTTTGTGTGGCGTTGCGTGGTTTTGCCCTACAACGACACGTTTTCAAGCCTATGTGTGGAAATTCTCTATTTTGGGCCATGCTCTCAAACTACGGGTCCCGTTACCACGTAGTCGGGTCGTGCGAGTTACATTGGACCAGTGCGAGGTGTTGGCGCCGCTCACAGTGTCGTGTGGGGGTGCTAAGGAGTTTTGTACCCCAACAACACGTTTTTAAGCCTAAGTGTGGATATTCTCTGTTTTGAGCCGTGCTCTCAAACCGAGGGTCCAGTGACCACACGGTCAGTTCCTACGAGTTACATTGGTCCCGTACGAGGTGTTGGCACTGCTCATGGGACTTTTTGGGGAGGTGCTAAGGGGTTTCGCACTCCAACGGCATGTTTTCAAGCCTAAGTGTGGATATTAATGAAGTTTGATAGAGTATTCCAAATATGAATCCTCTAAAGGCATGTTTAATAGATCTTGATGAATGCCACAATCTCCGTAATGGTAGATATTCTCATTATGGGAAGTGTGGCCATCATCAAGATCCACCAATCCAGGACACTCAAATAGAGGATTCATATTTGTATTTCTCTATCAAACTTCAAACGGGAAAACACATCCTATTATCCGTAACTCCTTTCTAGAAAAAATTCAATGAGCTCTACAACACACAGAAACCGACCGCGTGGTCATGAGGCCATTAAGCAAGGGATTCACTCATGGGAGACTATGGGTGCTAAAATCGTGCTCTGAAAAGTCTTTAGAGTTTTATCTGTACAGTCTTTGGACTAGCAGAGCCACGTAGTCTCCCACGAGTGAATCCTTGGCTTTTTACAACTCTATCAAATGTTCCCATTGTTGATTATAGATGGTGGAGTTATATTTTTTTGAGTAGAGTGAGAAGTAATGTATGTAAGGGAGTAATTTCAAGGTGCAGTGAACTAAACATTATAAGGTGGCCTCACTGGAAGATTAACATCTTGACAACTCTCAATGAGGGTTGTCAAGCTCTTAATCTTCCTTTGAGGCACCTCTTTTGTTCATAACGGTGGGGCTAGGCTTATACTATAAATTGTTCAAAATGTTAGGGCTATTATCGAGCCAACTCAGCAAAAATTATTTCCCTACCCTTAATCTCCTGAGCATAAGTTGAGTTCCTTATGATCCCACTTTGAGCTCCCTAGATTGTCTTATATTGGTGGTTCTTAATGAAGGGCACACTTGTGACAACCCGCTCTAAATAATAACGGGTGGCCAGACCTATACTACATTAAATCAGGTATCCCAGATGGCACAACCTCAACATCAATAGATAATACTAATAATATAAGGCTAACTACCCGAAATCATTAAAAGCGAATTGCCAAAAATTTAAAACTTTATTTAATAACAACAACAAAACCAATAATGCACATAACCAACAATATACATCTGACTACGATGAGTGAAAAGTGCATACTCCAATAAAATAAAGGAGTACAATACAATGTACAAATAAAATCTCAACAATGAAATACCCGAATATGCTGTCGGGTAACAGACAATATAATAATCTGAGAGATGAAATATAAAAGTGTTAATCTACAACACTTGAATACTAACTCAATATACAACTAAATCCTAGTCTAGATGTACAAAGATAGGAATAAACTAAAACAAAGTGCCGCAACAGTCCGCTACTGCCACAACTCCACGAATCCTGAATGGATGAACATCAAAGGCATCCTTGCGTAGGAACACCTGAAGTAGTACAATATATACATGGAGGAGAAAATATAAACGGGCCAGAGCCCGAGTTGAAAAACATTTTATAGCAAGTGTATTAAAATGCATAATAATTACAAATGCATTATTACATGATTTAGTTGGAATCGAACTCTCGATAATAATTCAACTCACCTCTCATGTAAAACGCGCACTAAGCGTATGCACGTGATCTCCAAATGGATGGCCGATTCTATTTAGGTAAGAGGATTCTAACTTAAACCCAAATGAAGTATTTAAGCGAAACCATCTAACCTATCTCCCAATCTACACTTATTTCATCAATCTATAAGTTATATACGTTAACTTTAATGTAATAGTTATAGTTATCTTTATAATTTTCATTTGTTGAACATATAAAGTTACATGATCCATCTCATAACCACATCATCTCAATACATCAACATTATCATTTACTAGAATATTTTATGTTCTAGTTATGCCCTTATTTGGCATGTAAACAATATATATATTTATAATAGTATTTATATATGAGTTATTAGCATCATGAATTAAAGACTAAACTCCTCCCGATTCTCAACACGGCACTGCGTTTCGTGCGTGGAACATCTCGCCGAGGCGAAATCCAAACAAGGAACCCCCCCGTTACACTACTCCTGACCGTATTGATCCTCGAGGATCATTATGACCTCAATGCAAGATGCATGTAACCCAATTTATTATCCAAATTTTAATTAATTAATATTCCCAATTCTCAATAGTACACGGCGTTTCATGCGTGGGACGTCTCACCGAAGCGAAATCCAAACAAGGAACCCCCCCGTTACACTACTCCTGGCACTGTCGATTGTCGGGATAGGTGATATATATATAAGTATAAATATGAGAATTAAGGACTAAACTTATCCCCAAGTTCCAACATTACACTGCGGGTCGTGCGTGGGACGTCTCGCCGAAGCGAAATCCAAACAAGGAACCCCCCCGATACACTAATCCTGGCAATGTAGGTCGTTGAGGTCCATTATGCCCTTGATACCCAAATACAAACACAAGCAATAATAACCATCCAACCGAGCTATAACTCGAAGGACGCAGGCTCACATGCTATCATCTTCCAGCAGCCCATATACGTAGCAAACTGAGGTCACCTGGTGGGGTTCCATAACACCCACCTCGTGATCAACTCACGCACACGACGTCCCGGGAAGGGTCATAGCTCCTAACCGACAAGTGAGAGCGACACATACCCACGACCTCTCACCCCCAAAATAAATAAATGTATATAAATATGTCATTTGCTGACCACCATGGACGACTATGACCTGGGGAATATCCACACCCGGCTCATCTAGCCAGAATGCTCACCCTCTACGCATGAAACTTCCCAATGATAGGAAGGAAGGGGGTATGCTTAACATGTATATACACCATCAAATAAGGTATATATACATCCCACATAATAAAGATATACGATTATATAAGGTATACCTGCAACATCATTTTCATATTCATTATACGCTCTTATGCGCAATGGATTTAATGTCATTGATTAGTTTTAGTATATCTCTCTCTTGATACACTAACTGCTAAATCTCACACATCTTCCCCACTTAGTATACACTATACTATTTCTCATTTGAAGCTCACATGTCGCTTCTAATTGTGAATTGTCTCTCAATTCTATTTAAGTTAAGGATATTCTTTTATCCTAATGCACCTCAATTAGAATTTCTCATTGTGTGAGATATCTCCCAAATCAAACATCAATAAGGATATTTCTATATCCGTATGCACATCAAATAGCATTTATGATTCTCCATCCATTATAGGGTTCAATTCAGTTTATGAACCTTTATAAAGTTATCCCATTTGGGACTGGATTCTAAAATCCATTATCACTAATTATCATTCTTCTATATGAATTTATAATTATCTCCCAATAGAGTCTCCAATCAAGGTGGGCTTCCCCACTTAGGAAATACCATAATATCTAATCGATTTTCCTCAAATTTAGTCAATATGACTCCAATAATTTCTTATAAGGGAAAACTCTCTAAAAGTCTCCAAAACATACTCCAAATAACTCCTATAGAGGTTCCCAATCGATAACCTTAAATGGAACGGGATGAAATTTTTCCTAGAAAAAACATCTCCAAAATTCCCCTGTTTCCGAATCGATTTGGCCCCTCCTAATCGGTTCGGCCACAAAAGCGAATCGATTCGGCCCGTCCGAATCGATTCGGTCCAATGGACCTGAGAGTCTGCTACATACCGAATTTATTAGCAAGGGGGCGAATCGATTCGACCCTAAAGACCTGGGGATTCTGCAACAGACCGAATCGATTCAGAAGGGGCGAATCGATTCGGTAAGTGTCGCAAGCTACGAAATGGGCAATTTTCTTCTTAACCCAAATTTCCCAAAAATCTATTATATCATCATCCAACCATTTTTATCCAACCCAATCACATATACATCATTAATGATCATCCAAGAACACATTTTAATTGATTTCTAACCCTAAATTCATTTTCTACACAACAAATCTAAGGTTTTCCCAAAAAGTTAGATTTTTATCAAACTAAACCTAAAACCCAAAATTCAATCCACAAATCATGCAATAATTGATACACAACAATTATTTACCAAGTTTAATCACTTGTCTCGGGTTCGTAGGGTCTGAATCCGCCTTGAGATCGCGTATTTGGCCGAAAATGTCCACTTTCTCTCTCTTTTCTCCTTCCTTCTCTTCTTTTTTCTTCTTCTTACTTTCTATTTTTCTCTCTTTCTTGGGAGAAATATCTCCCGCAGGCTTTTTAAGCCTAATCTCCCAAGGTACACATCTTTAAATGATAATACACACTTTAAATGACCAGGTAACTTTAATTCGAGTCAAACGGTCCTAATTTATTTCGGAACCTAAATGAACCCCAAGTATAGTCATTTTGACTTTCTCGACCCTTCTGAACACTATGGTACCCTCAGAATCGACATTCGACACTCTTTCTAACAACTTCAAATTTTGACCTCAATTGCCAATTTAATTATTTCTCCAATACAATATTATTTATTTCTCCCAAAATAAATTACTCGTTGTCTCCAAGACCTCGGGTTGTTACAACACTTCCCGTAATGAGAGGAGTTATATTTGGAATACTCTATCAAACTCCAAACGAAAAAATGCATCATATTATTCGGGACTCATTTCAAGAACAATTTTAATGAGCTCTACAACACGCTATATTTAGCGAGGCCAAAAAAGGAAATTTTTTTTGCCAAACATGCCTTTTGAGGGAGAAAACTAAAAGCACCTCCCAAACGGCCCCGTGAGAGGTGCAAAAACCTCTCACGGAATCAATGTAGCTCGCAGGAACCGATCGCGTGGTCACAGGACCCATGGTTTGAGAAAATGACGATAATTTGAGAAAATCCACACTTAGGCATGAAAACATGCCGTTAGCGGCCAAAACCCGTGAGCGGCCCCTTTAGGGAAGAGATCACCGTGAACGGGACCAATGTAACTCGCATGAATCGATCGCGCATGGTCACTGGACCCCCGATTTGTGAATATGATGATAATTTGAGAAACTCCACATTTAGGCTTGAAAACGTGCCATTAGAGGGGAAACCCTTTAGCGCCCACTGTATAACCCCTAAAGAAATTTGAACATCTCGCACGGGACCAACATAACTCGCAAGAACTGACCGTGTAGTCAACGGACCCCCGATTTGAGAATATGATGATAATTTGAAAATATCTAGAATTAGTTTTAAAAACATGCCATTAGAGGGAAAAAAACCCAAAGCATTATCCCATACTCCTTCTAATATACTATCCAATAACAAGCCAACAACCAATAATTATCCAACAGACAAACCAAACAAATACAATAATTAACCCATACCCCTTTTAACATACTATCCAACAACAAGCCAACAACTAATAATTATCTAACATCTAAGCCAAACAAAACCAATAATTATCCCGTACTCCTTTTAACATATTATCCAACAACAATACAACAACCAATAATTATCCAACAGCTAAACCAAACAAAATCAATAGTTATCCCATACTCCTTTTATCATCTAAAAAATTTAATAGATAATGCATATCAATTATATAACTACTTCAGTTAAAGTAAAGAGTACTTGATTCCTGTGATCCAAGAAGGCCATTAAATAGAGTCTTCTGAATATGTGATTGGAGCAAATTGATCCTGAAGCCCCCAACGTATTCTTTTACATGTAAATTTTTTGACTAGTTTCTTTAATACAATCTTTATAAAATAAATCTAATTTAACGTCATTTTATGAACACCGTATCAATGAAACTAATCAATAAATGTATATGTATAGGAATATGTGGAAATTGAGATTGGTCAATTTGATCCATCACAAACTCAAATGACTCTATTCTCAAATCGAGCGTCTTGTGAAAGTAACTAAATATTCGACTGAGCATAACATATTATCGAAAGTTAACTTAAATAAATCATATTAGACATTCGTAAGTAACTAAACATTCATACATCAAAGTAAAGCACTAATACAATGTCAATATAAAAATAGGATACAAATAATATTGAAAAGGTTAACATAATATTTTGATACTCAATCTTCCTCTAAATCAACTAAAAGATCCTTCAAATTAGGGTTGTCATCAAGAGCTGACTGGAATTCTTTTGGAGCCTTTAATGCATCCACTTAAGTAGTCATACCCTTTGGTGCATGTACAACAATAGACCGATTCTCATCATTTAAGCACTTCGAGTAGAATACCTTCTTTACATTCTGAAAGGCACAAATAAAAGGCTCGTCGACTATGCGATCTTTACTCTTCAGCTTTGATAAATCTACCATAATAAGTTTGGAGTCAGGATCAACTTTGCAAGCATTCATAGTATCCTCCCCCTTTACCCAATCACAATAGAATACGATTTCAATGAAATCTAAGTAATCAGTTTCTAGGATTTGTTGGACTATCCCATAATAGGTTAGCTCATATTCTTTGGATTTTCATCGCTTTTGCTAACGATACAGGTGGTCAAGGTAGAAATTGATATTCCACTATTTTGCATCAAAAGTTTTTCCTCATATCGATATGAAATGAAATTAAAACCGTTGGTGCGGAATTTCTTAAACTCTTTCGCATGAAAATTAGGGACTTTTGCTAGGCGTGCAAGCCTGGAAGAGATATCACCTCTTTTTAGAAGCTTCATTTATTAATTAATTTGTATTAGGGCATGTTTTATCACTCTCGAATAAATAACCGCACACATAAGATGTGAAATTTACCTTTTTTGATACCCATGCCTTAAAATCAGTTATCGTGTAATTTCTCCTATGATTTTGGGAAATTTCATTCTCTTTCTTCCTACAGGTAAATTATAGAGTTTAGATCGTAAAATATAAAATACATAGAATCATAGAATAAGAATTCAATAGATACTCTCTCTCTCAATTCTTTGACTTCACCTTGCGATTCGAAGACATAACGAGTTGCTTGATCGTATTGTATATTTATGGGTTTCACCTCTTTAGGGTTCCCAAATGGTAACTCATCCTTAAACTTGTCAGGTTCCTCGATCACTAATCCTCTACGAGGATTGAACCTCCTCACCTCTTGTTCTGGCATATATTCCCTAGCGTATAACGATGATTCCATAGTTATGTATTCTTCAGCAATTGAACCTCCAATATACCGTGTATTATTTACATAATATTTGAAGTTTTTCATCAAGTGCTCAAAAGGATACATCTAACGATACCAAATGGGACCATATAATAAAGCTTCATCGCATAAATGCACAAGCAAGTGAATGCTGATATCGAAGACTGCCGTAGGAAAATATTTCTGTAATACAAAAACTGCATCGGCTAAAGTTGATTTTGTAGCGCTAATGTGCCTTTTGTTTACCACTTTTGCACAAACTAGGGTAAGACACAAACTAATTTGCATAGGATATCTGTGTTCAGAGAAGCAATGCCGAAATAACAGAGGGATTAATTAGATGGTTACATGCCAATCGTGAGACTTGCACTGTTTAAGTCATTTTCTTGGTAGTTTATGACCCTACGTAAATTACGAGAATAAACAGTTGGAGTCTTCAAGTTAAACAACGTGTCTAAGAGGATCTTATTTTCAATAGTAGTTAAAGTGAAAAAAGACAGAGGGGTAGAAATTCTTCCTGTTGTAGGATCATTTTTTAACCATAGTTTTTTCTTTATCTTCATATCCTTTAGATCTCGACGGGCCCGCTCTCCATCTTTGGAATGAGATCTACCCAGACATGTTACTATCAGATGTTTTGCAACATTCTTCTCTATGTGTATCACATCAATTACATGCCTTACGGGATGATCTTTTTAATATGGAAAATAAAAAAATATTGATCTCTTGGACCATGGTTTTGCTTTAGTAGGGTCGTTAGGATCTCCCCTTACCTTACATTTCAGGTTTACAAACTTGGGGGTGTTTGCCTACGTACCAATTCCTCGTAGTCAGAGCCATCGCCTTCTACTCGATCTGCAAACCAGAAAGCCGAGTTGTTGCATCTGACGCTCGTGACTAATAGGATAAAATTTAGACTTGTCATTTCGAAAAGGGGGACTGGTTGGCAGAAATCTACGATGACCCGTGTAACTCATCTTACTACTATGTTGTAGCCAAATGGCTTCAGTTTCCTACTCACATATGGGACATCCATAATAACCATGAACATTACAACTAGACAAGGTCCCATAAGTAGGAAGGTCGTGGATCGCCCACATCACCATTGCTTTAAGTGTGAACTTTTCACCCTTATGAGAGTCGAACACCGTCATGCCTTTATCCCACAACTCTTTAAGTTCTTCAATTAATGGGGCTAAGAATATATCAATATCATCACCCGTAGATTTTGGCAAGGGTATCAATAAAGATAATAATGTGAACTCCTTTCTCATACACAGTGTCGGAGGTAAACTTAAAGGCAAAATAAGAACATGTCAATAACTTTGACTAGTACTTAAATTACCGAAAGGGTTAAACCCATCAGTTGAGATTGCAAGACGAACGTTGTGAGTTTATTTACAAATTCAAGGTTTCGTGCATTTGAAATTTTCCAGACGAGTGAATTAATCGAATGATGCATCAAATTCCCATCATGGCCTCCGCTATCCATGGTACACTAAAATATCGTTTTAACCGTGACCCAAGTGGAAAATACTTCAAAACCTTTTATGGGACTTACGAGCTCTTTTGATATTTTCCAAGTTTGTCATTTTCCTTCTCATAAATGACATATCTAGGCTCACCACATACTGGACATTCATCATTCTCTCTGTGTTCTTTGTAATATAATATGCAATCATACTTGCATGCATGAATGTATTTGTATTTTATTCTCAAACCCTTCAAGCTCTTCTTCAAGGTAGGATAATTGTCTGGTAACGTGTTCTCTTTTGGGATAATTTTTTTAACCCACTTAAGAATTCCGGTTATGCTGTTCCCAGACAAGCCAAATTGAATATTCAAATTTTACAAACCAATCATTGCATACAATATCAAATGATCTTCATCGCAATCTTTATACAACGGTCTTACCGCATCGTCTTTCAATCAAATATATTCTTGATCTCCTGGTAGTTCAGTATTAAATTGTTAATTGTGCACATTATCTGTCTCCATAAGTTAGTGGTTTTGGTCGTGGTGGACTCCGTAAGAATTATCAATTAGGTCGGTCAATGGACGATGTGTTGGCAAATCATTTACCAATTCCACTCGTTGGTGTTCTGTTACGTGGTCGGTTATCGGTAATTTTTCGAGAACATAAGGTACATATTTTTCACCATGGTATGTCCACTTGTTATAATCTTGAAAAATTCCCACATTACTAAATGTAACTCAACATCTTTTAAAGATTTTTTTTCCATTTATACAATGGGTGCACGGACACGTAATCTTCTAACTTTTAAGGTTCTTAAAAGCGTACCTAATAAATTCTTGAACGCCTTTAACATAACTATTAGCTATTCAGTCTACCTCCCCCATCCACTCTTTTTATTGTGGAAAATCCATTTAATAATATTCAAATTGCAATCCTGTGTTGACATGATAAAATAAATATCATGTTGCATAGTAAAGCGCTAATATAGTATCAAAGCAAAGCACTAGTATAGTCAACAACGCACCAATCAATCAAACTATGCAATAACTTAAATACAAGAACACGCCAATCAATGATACTACATAACCACTTAAACTCAAATTAAATAAATTTATCTACTGATATTATTAAAACATAAGAAAAATATTACTATATCTTCATCAAGCGATAAACTTGCCTAGTGGTAACAGAGCCTACATAATTGTTCAAAAAATTCCCTTCTCCACTGTTGACGTGCGCTGGAACAATTTCACAATCCTCATATACTGTATCAACCACGATCTGACACTCACCCTGTAACAAAAGTCGATTATGTACTAAAGTTCCTACAACAGTGGACATGAGCATGAAGATCCCAACGATAAATTTACTCCTCAAGTCCTGTATATAGTATTTCTCACCATAGTCACCATGGGTTATTGTCGATGATCCAAGACCTGTGCTATGCTGAGGCACTGAGAAAGGGAATGTTTAAGGATGAACCCAAATATGTGGGGGAATGGAGAACGAGAAAGATTTTGAGTAATCCATAGCATCCGTGGATGGAAACCGGGATGAATTGGGGCTGTAGGGGCAAACGATCGGTTAAAAGGGACACAATATGTGAAAGTTTATAATTCACACCTCCCAATTCATTTCGAAGCCCCATTATATCCCCTTCAGTCCTAGACTGATGTTCATAGTTGGACGTAAAATGCTTATTAGCAGAATAAAGCTCGTCCACAATAGGTGCGGTGTGCTTGATTCTTATTTTTGACATATGCAACCCCAAACCTCTCGTCCTCCCTCTGTGGTCCTTCCCAAAGGCTTGGGAGATGGAATCCTTGTCAATGTCATCGAACGAAATTGAATCTAATTGTCTACTGATATACTCTATTGATTCTAGAGTCTTGACCAAGTGAGGAGGGAATTCATTATCATTGTCTTTCCTAGCATGCACATACAAGTTGGACCAATTCAGTGTCTTTCCTTCATCCAGGCTACCTTTCATAATGGTCGACTAGTGATTCTTCAAATCTTCATAAGATTTCGAGCCAAGCTAGTGGACATTATTTTTTTTAGCCTTGTTCTGCTTGTTTTTCTCCCTTTGCGGTATTTTGGAGTCCTTCGCCTAATTCTATAGAAAATCATTCCATTAAGAGACTGGCATCTCAACGTTCGAAGGGACTTTGTCTGTGAGCACCAAAATGTCGAAGCTCGATGCTCCCTTAGGGAAATGCTTATGCCTAAGGTTTCTTCGATATGTTCGGATTTGTTCAGCAACCTGAGAAAGCACCTTATTTTTGGAGTTGGGGGAAAATGAAAATCGTTTACTGAGTTGCTCGTAGATGTCATCTTTAATAGATTTATCTACAAGGTTCCAATTTTTAACTCCTCCCACTTTCTCATTCATTTTTACTAAGGACAAACACTAGGCCTTAAACTGTTGAACGTGATTCTTATCCATGTGGGGTTTTTTATCAATAAAGAGAACCCAATGGGCTTCTTCTCAACTGACCCGACAGTTTCAGGAGCGTTGGACATGTCTGTTGGATTATTGGGAGTACGTCACCTACTTCAACTCGGAGTAGGGGAGTGAAAAGTTTGTGGATTAGAGGAGTGAATAGAATTTGGAGTAGGGGAGTGAAAAGTTTGTGGAGTTGAGTATTGCTCACCAATTGGTGATGCGAATTCTGCTTGTGGTTGTGTCACATTGTTGGTTGGAGCATTGCTTCCATTACCGCCCAACATTATCTACAAAATTAATAAAAGTTAAATGTGTATCTATAATAATATATACATAATTTCAAAGTTCAATATGAAAATATAGCTAACAAAATAAATTTTTTGACCATATATTATAATCTACCTGTTCATGGTAAGACTTTAACAAAAGTTCATTGTGTCTGATCTCCATCCATTTTGGATTTTTTTTCCAAAACCTATGGATTTTTGCACGTGGCCAATTAGGAGGAAGCATATCTATAATAGATGCATATATGTCAGTGACATGAACTCGAAATCTCATCCTTTTCAGCCTATTGGAAAGATTGAGTTTGACGTGCATATGTTGTGAGACATCACAGTCTTCATCAATGCTCTTTGTACGTAATTCTACCCATAATGGGTGAATTTTCTTTCTGCCTTCTCTAATAGTGTAAGCAAGGTCAGTGGTCTATTGGTATTATATACCCGATATGTATATAGTACAACTTCATCTTAACATTATGGCAGGGAAAACGGAATACGATCGAACAAGTACTCTTGCTGGAGATGAACTCCACGGTTTATAAGGTAGTTAAATTGTTCGATCTTCCTATTTGCATACCAATAAACCGAAGCACCCACTTATGAGGCTTATTAATGAATTATGTATTCGTGCGGTCCAATTGCAATCTTTCCCACTTTTGTTGCCATTTATTAGCATCGTGACTCATTTTTTCTGAGAAAAATGAACGAGGGCGTGATTATAATTCCTAAAAATAATGGCTCTAATGAATCATTAACGAATTATTATATACGAGTTCATGAATATGATTCCAAAATATTATGGCTCTAATGAATCATCAACCGTTAATTTAGTAGGTTTTGAATACATACTTTTATTATTTAAACCAACAATCCCTAAAATCAACCCTTACACCCTACAATTAATAGATTATGCATTTTTGGGACTTAATTTTACAAAGCCTCTAAAATTAATCCTTAATTTAGCATCAATATTAATGGGGATGTATATTTTTATATTTCAATCCCAAACTTAAACTAACAATATCGATTAAATTAAGTTTTCTCCTAGTTTGAAACTTAAAACAACAATATCCATTAAATTAAAATTTTCCCTAGTTTGAAACTTAAACCAACAATATCCATAAAATTAAAATTTGACCTATTTTGAAACTGAAACCAACCATATCCATTAAATTAAAATTTGCCCTAGTTTGAAACTTAAACCAACAATATCCATTAAATTAAAATTTTCCTTAGTTTAAAACTTAAACCAACAATATCCATTAAATTAAAAAATTTCCTACTTTTAAACTTAGACCAACATTAGTCATATATATGTGTTTTTTTCTCTAATACACACACATACACATTTTGAGTATACACACATACATATATACGATACACACAATGATAATGTATACACACACACATGTATATACAGTATACACACAGATAAATACACATACAAAGAAATATGCTACTACTAGAAATAAACATTTTTATGACAGGGAAAAAGGGACATGAAAGGTTATTTATGACGGTTTTCGAAGATTTAAAAACCTTCGTAAAGTTGTGTGTCATAATCAAATCGATATTGACAAAACCGTCATAACAAATCATCCTATTACGACATTTTTTCGTACAAACAGTCATTAACAATAATATCATGTTCATTAAACCGTCATTATAAACTTATGTAAATGACGGATGTTAATAAAACAGTTTTAAAAAGTACGTATTACGACGGTTACTTTATTCATTATAATGACAACGCACATAAAACAGTCATAAAAAGTACCTATTACCACATTTTTAAAATTACTGTAAACTGTCATAAAAGTTTTTTTTCTTTCTTTTTTTCCGTTGAATTCTATTATACTATTACTATTACAATCACAAACTGTTATGTATAAAAGTACGATGTGTCAATTCAAAGCACAAATTTTCATACTCAACGTAGCAAATTCCAAGTACCAATATAAATTGAACAATAAGTATAAAAAATGTCATTAACATTTGAAATTAAAGAAAATAAATATACACCAACAGTCTCCCATTTGACATCTGGACAACTCACAAATAAAAAAAATATCTAGAACGACCTATATTATAGACATAAAAACTAGCAAATTAAACTACAACATTAGCTCCATTCGTGTTGTATGGAAACCCAATTTAGCAACAGCTACATCAGATACGTAACAACGGGATCGATATCTGAACAAAAGGAGGTAACGAATAATTAGTTAACAACTAAAGCATATTAACCATATAAAGAATATAGATCATGAAAAAACATATTATGAAGGAAGTTAATTTATGAAAAAACTAAAACATACTCTTGTTATTTATATGGTTAATATATTCTTTATAAAACATATTAACCATATAAAGAATATTAAAAAACATATTAACATACTCAACTAAAACATACTCGATACTTTCCCCATTTATCTCTCCCATATAAAAACCAATTTGGGCATTCACGATCAACAACAATATAAATCCCACCCCGGGCATTCACTATCAACAATAACATAAATATCACCCTACGCATTCATTATCAGTAATAATAAAATAAATATCACTCCGGGCATTCACAATCGACAACAATATAAAGGCCCAAACAGACATCACAACTAAACATTTGCATAATCTCAAAGTTAATTTTACTTTATTCTTTATTAATGAATGAAAGATATAAATAGGGAAGGTTTTATGGAAATTTCGACAGAGTTTCCTCTGTTTTTTTAATAATCCAAAATTAAACATGACATATTTAACCAACCACAACAATATAAACCCAACTCGGGCATTCAATATCATCATCAACAACAACAGTAAAAATCCCACCCTGAGCATGCATTATCAACAATAACAATACAAATATCGCCATTCACATTCATTATCAATAATAACAATATAAAGACCACCTTGGGGATTCACAATTAACAACAATATAAAGGTCACCACGTGCATAACAAAATATTTGCATAATCTTAAAGTTAATTTTTACTTCATTATTTTTTAAGGGAGGGAAGGGATAAAAGGGAAAAGCTTAATGAAAATTTCGGCAAAGTTTCCTTTATTTTTTTAATAATCCAACATTAAGCATGAAACGTTTAACCAACAATAATTATATAAAGACCAATCCGGGCATGCACCATCAACAATATAAAGCCCACCCCGGGCATTCACGATCATCAACAACAACAATAATAATATAAATCTCACCCCGTCCATTCACTAACAATAACATTATTCCTGAAATCATATTTTTATAGTGTTTTGATAATATGAATTATGATTTTTGTTATATTTTCATATATAGTATTTTGATTCTCTATATTAAACATTATTAACATCGACACAAAGTAATTAATTATATTGAAGAAAAAAAAAGGTACCATGATAGAAACTAAAAATGCCCCTCCTAAATATGGGCTATCAGTTGGTCCCATGATAGTTTCTTGCCAATGGAACATATCTTCGGCTACAGGACTTGCGCTACATGAAATAGGAGGATCTTTCTTCAAATCTTAGAGATCCTTCAATATACGTTTCGAAGCCATTTACAAAATCTCGCAACTTGGTAGGGTATGGAATAGAGAGGAATGGGATAGAGCTTGCGAAGGAAAGAAAATATTATTTAATTAAAAAAGATTGTTATAATCTAAAGGGGGAAAATAATGACAACATGCAATTTCTCAATTGTATTTATATTTTTCTCAAAACTTAATTTTTACAATGTTAATAACATAGATTTCATTGTTTTCCCAAAAAAAAGTACATGAAAAAAAAATAATGAAAAGCTCCACTCAATCAAAAGTAGGAAAAAGTATCTAATGCAAACTTAAAATTTTTAATACAATTTAAAAAGAAGATGTGTTCTTTATAGAAGCACAATAACATCAGTCTGCCTCCGAATGACAACCTAGTCCTCAAACTTCCTAATTTTTGGCAGTACATAGTCCTTTAAATATATATATATATATATATATATATATATATATATATATAGAGAGAGAGAGAGAGAGAGAGAGACACACACACACACACACACACACACACACAAGAAGGTTACTAGGATATAAGGAGAGTATGGTTTCAAAAATTGTACATTATTACTTGTTCCACTGGTTGTCAATAAATATTGTGACAACGAAAAATAGCAAGTTTCATATAAACTACTATGCATAAAAATAGTAACCCCAGATCTTTGTTTGAGACACAAAACCAATTTCAAGTTTCATAAAAGTTACTATCCATAAAAAAATAGAACCCATCACCACCACACATGCACACAAAAAAATCAGTTGTCCATTATCACCCAGATTTCATATAGGTACACAATCTATTGAAAATAAGATTTTGTTTCTATGCACACTGAAGGGAGTAGTCTCATATCTTCTATTTAACTGGAGATAATTAAATAGGTACCGCTATAAATGATGTTTCTACTGATGATTGATTGTATAACAAGTTGTAACTTATTGTCCTACCTAATGGATACATGACAAATTCGTCTTAAAAGCCTCCAAAAGATACGGTGATGATATCCTCGTTGTTATTATAAGAGTGGCAAAATTGGTATGGCACTCTCATCACCCTTTCCAAAAGTGCGATTCATGGTTCTAATATTGGCTTCCACCTTTTGTATATGTGACCCACTAATGTGACATTCTCATCTTCGTTTCCATATGAGGGTTGTCCGATTTGGTATAAAATTGGTCTCGTTTCCACTGCTATAGTTCTGACCTATATTGTCAGAATACTTAACTTGATTGACCCTTAACTTTATAATTTCACCATATTTGACACATTTTCCTGGGTATTCAATGGTGTAAGACATAGATAAGAAAAAACCAAATCATTTTCGAATTGCTCGTCGATAAATTTCTTTCTGAGATATAAGTTTTTTGTTCCAAGAGGTGTAATATTTTATTCCTCATAATTGAGAGGCCTAGTTGTATCAGGTCCAAATAAGCAGTCCATCAACTAGTTTGGCATTGATTGAAAACTAGAAGCATTCTCCCATAGAAGACCAATTGGTATATAAATTCTCGAGGGAGATTTGGTAATTAGAGCTTCAACGGTTTATTTTTTGTTGGGGAATAATTTGGTTCAGTAACATTGGCGAACCATTAGTGAGAACGTTTTGGTTCAACGACTTTCTTTTTGTTGGTTAATAACTCTTCCCAACTAAGCTATAGATGTTTCTTATCCCCCCCCCCCCCCCCCCCCCCCCCCCCCGCCCCACACACATATATGCGCATTACCCAAAAAATAGATTTTAGATGTTTGTAGAAGAATTTTGAATATCAATGTTGGAATTTAAATAAGTTAATGCTTCACTTAATTATGGATTCTATGCAAACATATATATGAGACCTCCCCAGACTCTAATTTTACTTATTTCGCTGAAATACTCTCAAATTTATCAACAAATACTGTTCGAGGAGAAGATACACTTTTGTGTTCCCCATTCGATGTTATTTATGGGGTTATTTTTACTTAAGTGATGAAGTAATAAACTCGACTAGCACTAAAATATTGAAAGAATTAAACCATGCAACAGATGGCCGAAACAACTTAAACAAAACAATTCTTCAGGTGATAAAAAAACAGGGAGAAAAATTGAACAAATAAACATGCATAACTGTGAATATTAACACCACTGTTCATATATTCAAGCATTCAAACTTCTAATGTCATTAAAATACCCATGCCATGGAATTTATTTCACTAAATTATGTGATGGGTGCCACATAGTATTAAAACTTACATTTGAAATGCCATACAACAGGCAAACTTATATTTGAAATGCCAAACAACATGCAGGGATGAAGTTGCCCATTCTCTGTGGGGTGGGGGGGGGGGGGGGGGGGGCTCCAACTTTGGAATTTTTGTAAATTACAACCCTTCAACTTTATATAATTAAATCTTTTTTTAACTACTTTTACCAATACAATATATTATTTAAGAACATAATTTAGTATACAATGTAGATATCAACACATAAAATCATCATACATTCATAATATCCAATTTAGAACTATTTTATGTAGTAAAATTTCATAATAATAACTTTGTTAATTAAATTAACGAGTTTTTATTGTAATTAGTTACAAAGAATTGGTATATTGGCTTCTCTCAATCTATATTCCCTATCTTCCTGGTTTAGTCCCTTCCTATATGCAAACTTATTCAAGGAAAAACAAAGAAGAAAATCATTTCCCTCACAAACAAACAAAATTCAACAAAAGCCTCTAAATCTCTTATTGTGTAATATCAACACCACTAGTAAAAATAAAGAAGGATAGCATATAAGATTAAAATATGTGCCAAAGTAATGACCATTTTCCTTTATACTTTTTATGTCGCGTAGTTTATCTATTCAGCATACAAGTAGAATAAAATAATAGGTTCTTTAAATTATCCATTCATCGTGATTTTGACATGTATCAAGAACGACACGCGATATTAATTTTTTCTGAAAACGTGGTTCTAATGCACTTTTCTTTAACTAATTCTTAGTAAAAAAAATATTATATGACCAATCTATAAAGGTAAACAATAGAAAAATAGTTCAGTAAATAGTATATTACTATAATTAAATTAAAATGAAATAAGTTCAACAATGAGGTTGCAATTTCTCAATAAAAATTCAAACATGATCAAGTCAATCTTAAGCTAAACATAAAGTAACTCAAAAAAAGAAGACTCAAAATTGAAAAAAATATATCCAGATTTAATTATTACCTTCAAAAACCTGATCGATCGAGAATGCAAAGAAGCAGAACCCAAAAACGTCTTAAAAATGTACTGCCAACACCAGAAGGATGAGTCAAGTTGTTATGTTTCCAAATCACTGTGTACGAATCTGTGTAAATAAGGGCTTTATAAAACGTGTGTCTATGTGTGCGTGCATGAGTGAGAGAGAGAGTACCTGACTACTGGAATCAGAGAACGACGGAACTAGAGAAAATCGGAGGATGATTTTGGGTGATGATAGGAAAGTGTTGGGGTAATTTTGGGAGAGCTAGGTCAGTTTGGAGGGGAAATGGTTCTAATTCGAGATTAGGAAAAAGCGTCCGCCCATTTTCCCCCCTCTTTTTCACGCGTGTCGAAATGTTTTTACGGAAAAGAGAACTGTCATGTATACTATCCTTATTTGACAGTATTTGTGCTTTCTATTAAAAAAAACTGTCACATAAACTAACAATAATAAATAATTAATGACATTTTATAAAAATTATGTCACTTAAGTAATAGTATTGTACTTTTAATGACACTTTTATTTTAAATGTCATTTTTAAAACTGTCATAGAAGGGTATTTTTCTTGTAGTGTACACACACACTTATTTACCTTTGAGATTAAGATTGTGAGAGAGCTTGAGATTGAGAGAAGGAGAGAGCTAAAATCGTCGGAGAGAGGGAGGGAAAATGAGGGACTAGAAATTTTTGAGGGAAATGAAAAACTGTTCTGTATTTTTAAGTATAAAGACCATGGTCACAGCTTAGGGTCGTGACCATATGATGTGACCCCTTTATTTTGTACACGTCAGCATGGAAATAAGGCCATGGTCATGGACCAAATCCGTGACTCAGATAATTTACTGTTCACGAACTTAAGCCATGACCATATCCTTGTGTAATGTTGTGGTCACGGCTAAGGTTCATGACTCCTTCCCTGACCAAAATTAGAGGGAAACATGGTGCCATAATGGTCACGGATGGGTCAGGGTCTAAAGTCGTGACCCAAAGGAGTCAGGGTCTAGAGTCATGACCATGCACAAGACGACCCATGACCACACAGAGTCATGGATTTGTTCATGCCCATTTTGACTGTCGTCACGATTTTGGGCCGTGACTAGCTGGTCACGGCTCCCAGCCGTAACCCCTTCTCCGTGACCATTTCCGGTATTTGGTGTAGTGCACATTTTGACTTTGATATATATATATATATATATATATATATATATATATATATATATATATATATATATATATATATATGTTTGGGCTTGAATATATGTGTTTATTTGTTGTAAATATAATCATTTTGGTTAAAAAATATTTTGTGGGTTTATTTAAATATCTGAAGGATGTTGAGATTTCATATGTATGATTTGTATGTGTAATGTGAATAACTAAAACAAATTTGGTATGTATACACGACTGATGATTTCAAAGTATTTTGAAAATTGGATTCGATTAGGTTATAAGGTACAATTAAAACCAATTTGGTATGCATACAAGGCTTAGGGTTTCAATCTATGTTTTGAAAATTGAATTCGATTAGGTTATAAAGTATAATTAAAACCAACTTGGAATGTGTACGCGGCTTAGGGTTTCAACCGAGGTTTGAAAATTGGTTTCAATTAGGTTATAAATGATAAATAAGATTATTTTGGTGTTATACACGGCTTAGGATTTTAACATGATTGTGTTTCAAAACTGTTATTTAAGCATGATAGGTTCATAATTAGATTGCGCTTATGTATGAGTTAACCAATTATTTAACTACCCTCGAGGATAAACTAACTTATAGAAACAACCACTTTGTTCACATACAGTAGGTAGCGATTCCCATAAGATGTTATGGGGTATCCTCTATACAAAGAATGGATATGTGAGACAAATATACTCAGAGATATGTACCATAGAGGTCTTAATGGGTCTATAAAATTCCCAAAGAGGTGTCACAATGATGACGTGTTCTCATCTCCTTACGCACGTTATAGAAATGGGAAAGTGTTTGAGTGGAAAACAATTTAATTAAATCTTAAATGCGGTATTCAATAGGATTATCGAATGTGGGTTTTTCATGAGGAAATTTATTATCCATTTGTCCCCGAACAATCTCCACTACAATCATTAGAACAAAATATGTTATATGATCTAATAGCCGATGCTTACAAACTTCATATGGTGGAAGACAATGAGAATTCCGATTAGAAAGACAATGAATCTTGTGGTGGAGATTGTAGCGCTCATGACAATGTTGGAATAAACCTTGACAATGATTCCCAAAGTTTAAAAGTCAAAACAACCCAATCATTCTACCCTTACTTAAAAAAATATCAAATAACTTTGCATGCTATGGTTGGTTTGCATAATTTGAATATTTATTTTGTGTTGTTGGACAATAGCATGAATGGAATGCTAAATTGGTGAAGGTTTTTCTCCCCAAATAAAATACACTTCCAAATAACTATCTTATTATCAAGAACAATTTGAAAGGTTTTTTGAATGAAACATAAATGAATTTATACGTGCAATTATGATTGCATGCTATACCAGAAGGAGTCCAAAAATCTTGATCATTGTCCGGTATGCGGGGAACCTAGATATGTGCCAGTGCATTGTTCTAATGACAAGAGAGGCGCACTTTGAAAAGTGACTCAAAAAGTATTAAAATATTTTCTCGTAGTCCCAGGTTGAAGAGATTTTTCATAGTACCATGGATGGCGGATGCAATGATTTGGCATGCTAGGGCTGAAGTAAGGGATAATCTCATGCGTCATCCTATGGAATCAACCATTTAGAAACGCATAAATTTTAATTACCCAAATTTTTCAATGAACAATGTAATATTTGTTTGGAAATATCAACATATGGGTTCCATCCATTTGTCACTCTAAGTACCAATCAAAGTGTATATCTAATGAACTTAGCACCCCTAAATCCCTCTCATTCATCATGCATGAGACCAAAATTTTCGATGTTGCCTTTATTGATATGTGGGCCAAAGGCACAAAGTGATGATAGTTATGTCTACTTGACACCATTGGTAGAATAACCAAATGATTGATGGTTAGCGGTTGTGAAAGAAGTTTACTCGAGCAAACAAGAAGAGTTCACGTTAAAAGTTATGTTGACTTGGCAATTCCTGATTTCCCAGCTTATGGGACTTTATCGGGATGTAATGTTCACAGTTAATTTGGGTGTCCCATTTGTGGAGGGTAAAGTGGACCTCAACATCTCAAGGAAAGTGGAAAAAATTATATATTATTCCCATAGGATATTCTTGCCTCCCGATCACATATTTAGATTTGATAAAGGCTATAATTTTTTACTGGGTTTGGTCGAACATAGGTTACCTCCGAGAAAGATTTCAGGTTCAGAAATTGAAAGTAGGTCTTCCAAATGTTAAGCTAATGTGCCAAGGAAGAATCATAAATTCAATACTATCAAGCATAAAAGGGCCCCTATTAATAATGAAGCCGAGAAAGGGAAGGCATGGTTTTGGATGTCAATATTATTTGACTTGCCGTTTTACAAGGGTAGCCTCGTACGCCATGCATTAGATATCATGCATGCCAAGAAGAAAATCATCGAACATCTTTTGAGCACATTCCTAGGTTGTATTCATTTGAAGGATGGAGGTAAGGCACAATCTGATCTTAAATTATTAAAAATTAGGTCGCAATTGTGGTTGAAAGAAGATAATAGCGGGAGAAAATAATCCACACTGGGGCGTATACTTTGACGAGCAAAGAAAGAAAAGTTCTTTTAGACACACTACATAATTTTAAAGTTCCGTATAATTTTTTATATTATTTTATCGTGAGGGTTTTTAACCAAGCCTCTTGGCCTAGTGGTATAAGACTGCCACTGGGACAGTCTTGGGGGTGGATTAGGTTTGGCCCCCAGTTCGATCCCCGACACTGTCAAAATAATTCTTGGCTAGAAGAATCCATGAACCACGAATGGAGATTAGTCGAGGTGCATGTAAGCGGGCCCGGACACCTCATAATATGCTACCAAAAAAAATATAATTTTATTATGAGCTATGCCACACATGATCTACAAAAGTGCAAGTCTCACAATTGGCATGTGATCATGTAACTTGTCCCTTTGTTGTATAAGTATTGTTTCTCTAAGAATAAAGATTTACGAAGGGCCATTATGAAGATAATCCTTTAATTCACACTTTTGTGTGCAAAAGTAGTCAACCGTAAGCACATCATGGCTACAAAATCATATACAGTGAAAGAAACATGCGTTGGATAAGTACTTCCCCTCTTCAAAAGAAGTATTCACTCATTGAATCACTTATGTGATGAGGTGATACTTTGCAGACCAGTAAGATATCGATGGATATACCCATTTGAAAGTTTGAATAATTTTTTTGAGAAGTATGTTAAGAATATGAGGTACATTGAAGGATCCATCGTGGAGGAATACATTACTATGGAGACATCTATATTCTGTAGAGAATATATGCCCTCTCCAAACATTAAAGATGATGGAGATAAGTTCGTCCATGAAGGTGGTTAAGTCATGTGAAAACGAGTTAAACTGACAAGTTTACAATATGAGCAAGTGACTCTTAATATGTTTGAAACTCATGAATATGTCTATGAATGGATAAAGCAAGTTCGTGTTGTCATTTTTCTTCTTGTTGTTAACTTATGTACTTGATCACATTCCTTATAAATTTTGTCATTCAACGCGTCCGAGATAAGAAAAAATGAAAGGTTTCACGTTCAGGCAGTGAATTTAGAATTTGTGTGTCACATCAGGTAATTATTACATTAAATGTCCCTTATAAAGTTTTAAACTTATCTAATTAACTTATGTAATTCATAATTTCAGTTGTTAAAGATGGGTGATGCCAAGCCAAGGCTTGCTCGTCTCTCCACTGAAACCAATTTCATGGCACGCGAGTATAAGAAGTATCGACTAAATGGTTATGTATTCTCGTCAATGTTGTACGGGAAAAATACATTGTCATAAAACAACGACATTTCATATAAATCTCTTACATTTTTTAGGGCAAAAACCAAAGTCAAAAACCTTGTTTAAGCAGAAATGACTTACTATGGTGTAATTCAAAACAATTTTTAATTTGACTATATATATTTCATAGAGGATATGTTTTGCAATTATTAGGTAAGAGGCGAGGACAAAATTTCTTGTAAAGTCGATTGGGTACAATTTGATAATGGTAGACCTGTCCAAGATGAAGAGTGAGTAGCATATGAATGATGAGCAGTTTATTTGTGCATGTACAAAGCTCAAGAAAGTGCTTTGCTCAGACTATATCAACAATGACTCATGGTCATTCATCTTCCAGGCGCCAAATAATCTAACTAGTAGCATGGATGACCTGATTGCCCCTACCTAATATCAATCCATTTTGGATGACAACCCAAACTTGAAATAATTTATAAATACTTTAAGCAGAGTTATTTGGGTTGTAAAATGTATTGAGGATTCCAATTTGTAATATGTAGTTTGAAATAATCTCAACAGTAATTTATTTTTCATTAATTTTAATTTTGGTTGTTATATTAAAACAGTTGTGTGAGTATTTCCATTTGATTCTTATATCCTGATCGAGTATTTTCATTTAATTCAATAATGAAAACAAGTGGGGGGAATAGTTTTGCGTTATTTATATTCTTATATACCAAACATGAGTATTTCCATTTGATTTATGTTATATATTATGCTAATAAAGCCTTTTTTTTTGTAGAATATGACTTCAATAGGCCATTAGACCCAAGGAAAAATGTGGGTGACAAGGCATCTTCTAACACTAAGCCCATTAAGTTTGGAAAATGTGGGAGCATATTTGACAATAAGACTAGCCTAGAGATGAGGGAGTTCGAGTTATTAAAAACAGTAATTGGTCCTGAGTATGAAGAGTGGAGGATCGTGTCCGTGGAGATAAAGATGGTCATTTGAGACCTAAGAGGTATGAAAATAATAATATTTGACTTTCATATAGGATTTTATTATTATGTTTTTTAATGTCAATTTAGTAACTTTCTTATATTGTATGTTTGTTGGACAATAATAATTCAACTTTTCCTCGAAATAATAGGTCAGTGTGTTCATGGGTGTAAGGGGGCCATGGAAGACATGGAAGAAGAACCTATATGCCTATTATTTCGGGAAGGACCGCCAGTTCGTTCTTGTATGTAGAGATACCATCCTAGAGAAGGAGCCAATCACGTTGGTCAACTAGCAGAGGTTTACGGACAACGAGGCATCCGAGGGACAACTGTCCTCCCATGGATTGGGAAGGACTAACCAATCAATAAAGGTGAATGTGTACTACTTCGAGCGAACATCTTATGCTTTGGTGGATCATCGTATGGTAATTAAATTAATTTATATTACATTTTGTTTAGTGTTAAGTAAATTAATTTATTTTGATCACACTTTGCTTTAATTTGGTCTCATTTTGCAGGAGTTTGGGAGTATACCGGGGGGAAAGACACATAGGATCAACTCCTATATAAAGATCCAGATGAAAATGGGAGAGCTTGCTAATCCATAGGTTGTCGAGACTATCGTAACTTATAATTGAAATTATACGATCAGTTTTAGACTATTTATTAATGTTTTTTAAAAGTTAATAACATATTTTTATATTTTTTCAGGATAGGCTAAAGGCGGTGCACAACACCCAAAATGATGCCAATAAGGCATCTTTGAGTATGGATGCAGTGAGTTAAGTGATGGGACAAGATAGAAAATGCCATACTGGGTGTGTCAACTCATGGATAGGAAAGTCAAAACTCATGGGCGTGTCTTGTAGTAATAATGGTTGTCCACCAAGTTCGACATGTACAAATCAGAAATGGACTCGAAATTCAAAAGTCTTTATCAAACGATGAACCACGTGTTTGAATAGGCAAATCACATTGTCATGTATAAAGGTAAGGGTAAGATGAAGGATAAAGGAAAGGGCAAGGATAAGGAGGGTGGTGGGACCACTATTCCATCCCCTCACCGACTTCGATTGACTCATCACCCACATATGTCATGTACTCTACCTCTAACCCAACTACCCCCACTTAATATAAGTTAGATAGGGAGATAGTATATACACTTGACATGCATGGAGGTGACCTAATTGCCAAGGGAATGAAGTACATGAGCATCACCCCTAGTACTGTGGTGTCCACTGCAAGATTCTAAATCCCGTGTCCGAGTTACTGAGATTATGGTGGGGAAAGTGGATGAGGTATTATGGTTAGACCAAGATGCCAGTGTCCGACATATTGATGACGTGTTGGGGGAATACATCATTTGACCGATTTTTCTCCTCAAGAGTTATTAAGTCTTTGTGGGAGTCGGTGTATTTGAAATTAATGTATTTTGAAATTTGTAGGAATTAACTTGAAATATTAATTTGGTTTGATGTATGGAATTTTTGTATTTTGGTTTTGATGTGTATTATATTGTTGATTGTGCTGATGATAGTTTGAACAAATACATGACTTATTTGAAACATGTTTACTGTTGGGCAGTAACTTTTGCCTAATATTTTTTTCATGTTCTACATATTCCCATAGTCCTTGACCATGGTCAAAAGGAGTTGTCATGACCAAGGGCCCTGATAATACCGTAGAAAAAAATACCCATTCGTATAACCTTATTTTTGGTTCGTGCGCACAGTATCCAAACATTTTAGCACTACCTCTCGTCGTGCGCGCGGGAAAAGGCAATTGTGCACACGAATAAGTTTTCCATGTCACAGTCAAGGACAGTGATGAAACCAATACATTTCACGGTTAAGGACTGTGATATAACCATGACAACGAATATGTTATCACGGTCCTTAAACTTGTCAAGTTTGGGTGACCCCTATTTTTTATTGATTTTATCAGTGTAAAAAGGACGGTGACATATGGTGTTGTCACCTCCAAAAATGTCACATTCATTGACTATCACAACTCCTCAAGGTCCTTGACCGTGACAAAAAGGCCCAAAAGGTGTAATTTTCTCTAACTTAGAGTCTTCATTAATTAAAGGTGCATGTGCCAACATAATTCTTGACCCCACATTTTCCCCAAAAGTCCAGGTTTTTGTTTGAAGTCACTGGGATTTATGCCTAGGTCGACTATTGATACTTGACAACTCTTTAGGATCTATAGGGTAGGTAAGATCCTTCATTTGATCATAGGTTGGCAAGTCTGAATTTTTTATGCATTAGTCGGAGGGTAATTTCATAAATGACCTAGAAACTAAAAAGCTCTTTATCTATTGAGTGTCCCAGGGGTATATTTATAAATATAGTGTATTTACTTAGCCTTGAGGGAAATGCAATCGTCTCTTCAATAACCATCACGTGCATGTAATAATTAGTTTTTTGGGAATCTTAAAATCATTTTACACTAAAAAGTAACCATTACTTCTCCTTCATTTTCATTTAAAAACTTGCGTATTTTAGAGAAGGGATTTCATTACCCCCTTTTCACTGTAATCACCCTAACTCCATCTCTTTCATTCTTCTGCATTTTCCTACTTCTTTCCTTAGTTTTTTCATTGAGTTGCCATTGTTCTTAAAAAATGGTGTATGTCATTAATGAAGGCCCTATAGAAAAGTTCAAAGTTGAATATATTCCTTAATGGGTCATAATAAAACTAGTGGAGGGACCTTGTGGGCTTTGTATGCTTCATGAAGTCTATTGGTTTCCTTCAATTTTTATCACTGAGTGTGGGGTAACTTCCCCCCCAAACTAGTTATTTTTTTAGTTTTGTTAATACCTTAATGTGGTCCCAACCCATGTCTCTCCAAACACTGGGAGTATCATTAATGGGGTTCACTGCATTAACGAATCGTACGGGACCAATCATGATGTAAATAACATCAGGTATTTCTTACAATGTGCATCGACCCATAAAAATGTTTATTGTCTGAAGTTGATGATATCCAATTGGGATATGCTGGTAAACTGCCCTGATTCCAACAAAGACTACCTGGAACACAGCATCATTATGAAGAACTAATAACACCCCCCCTTCATGAGGGCGTAGAATATGTAGGGCCAAAGTGCCCTCGGGAGGGAAAGGAATAGGTTAGGTCGCAATTATGTATTTTCTTTTCTTTTTCCTTTTTATTTGATTGAATGAGGATGTTTTTCTTTATTTTTTATAGTTAACAACAAGAAGAAGTGTTTTCATAACTAAGACGTGAATTTTGTTAATCTTAGGAAAGTTTAGTCTCTTCAGCAAAAGATTGGAACTAGTGACCAACGTAGGCCGCCTTCCTTTTTTCTCAGCTATAAGAGTTCGACTACTTCCTTCGTCACAAGGCTAGTCGACCAAAATATGATCATCCCCATTGACTTGGTTAACTGAGAAACTTTTACCTCCGATGTCTCAAACTAAGGGGAACTAAATGGCGAGGTAATATCTTTATCCTTTGAGTCTCTAGATGTTTCATTCGTCATAACTGTCGAACATTCTCTTAGCACCATGCCCCTTAAGAGAAATGTTGTGAACTTTATTGTTGCCACCCTGTGGCCAAATTCTTCTCCTGGTCGGTCCACGATCAAGAACATTAAAATAGGAGGCCCTTCTAACCCGTTGGACATTGGGGGTTCCCCCACTAAGGACATGGATCCACTCTAAAAAGATGAAGAAGGATCACACCCCTCCTCCCCCACCTTATATTATGGGGGAATAATACTTGTTATACCACTAATATGGTACGATTACTAAACCAATCAAAAGAAATGAGATCAACTCAGATATTATCAGGTTCATCCTGGGAGTTCTGGTTGACCATAATAATTAAGACAACACACTTAACTCTATCATTTAATGGAGGTAACTCTGTCACATATCTCCTTCACAGCAGGTATATGTCAAGTAGTGGAATGATTCCATCAATTCACTTAGATGCTGAAAATAGACAAACAGTCCCTATGACCATGTGTACCCATACTAACTTTATAATTAGTCTTCTATTACCATGTAAGGTGGGTACTAGTTTAATCTATAAAGACGAGATCCCTGACACACTCTAGTGGAATGGATGGAATAGTCCATAAACAAATATTCCAACATCCACATTTAAGGAGGCAGGAGTAAACAAGAAAAAGGCAACTAACTTAGATCTCACACTTGGATTCTACTGAATCAATACTATCTACGTTTCTACCAGTGGACATAGGCAACACTTTGGTCTCAACCATGTAAATATGGATTCATTACCTTTCTCTTATCTCTCTCCATAGGTAGTCATAGATAAGCATTCGATTTATTTATATCCCTATATCTATTAGCGTTTATGCTTCTATCCTGTCGCTCATCTAGGCGTCAACCGTGGGAATGCAACAAGCCATTTATTTCTTTCTATCATTATTGATTTTTCTTAAACTTGAGGATACCCATATTCTAGTAGACCAATGAATTGCATTCCGATTCACATGGGTTTTGATGGGTTAGAGATACTTTCAATCAGTTATTACTCAATTCTATTTTAATCCTTAAATTCGCCACTACATTTTTGCTTTCCTTCTTTAAACCTCATTTCCTATAATTTTTTCACTACAATTGTTATATTCTGCCTTAGAAATTAAAAACTCTATCTTTCTTAACATACTGTGAACATATAGGAATATCCAGAAAGCAGTCGAGTCGCTTAAGGAATTCCTCCCTCAACTCTTGTGGTTATGGGAAATCTATAGGGAATTTTAATAAGCCTAGCTAGAGTTTCGAAGGCTTTGTAGGAAAGCGTGAAGAAACTGACACAGAGTATTCTAAATGGGCAAAAGAAACCTAAATTGAACCCGATTACATTAATAGGTGTGAGAGCTCTGATAGGAGATGGTATATGCCACCCTTAGCCCCATACAAGGACAGAAGGTGGGATCATTACAACAGAGCAACCAAAAATCTTAGGAGATTGGATTCAGACTCACAAGGAGAAGTTAACAGATCTATGCACTTTGAATTAGACCTAAATGAGAGATCCTATCATCTAGGGTCCACCTCCACTGTCAAATCAGGATGATATGATGATGAATAAACCTATTCCTAGGAATGCCTGAGTATTATAGAAAGACTACACAAGAATTCTGCATTTCATCAGTTGGCCCCAAGAGTAGCAAAGGCACATCAATATAGAGAGCCTAAAGAATGCAAATAGGAGACTATAAGGGTTGAATGATCAGACATGTCAAGGACAAGAGTATATGGGTTGGAAAAGGCCGAATTGACTTTTTAAGAAGACAACTCAGTCGAAAGTCGAGGTTGAGCAAAGAAAATCATTGCAGTAATGGCCAAATGGGAAGAACAACCCTGGAAAGGGTCTATTCAATGCTTGGAAGATTGACCGGGTGAAATTGTAAAAATAAAGAACCATTTGCAGAGGGTATTTATTCAAGGATCACCAATTACGGTGTAGTTGTGGGTGATCTAACCCCCACTAAATTCAAGCCATCAGTTATCACTCTCAAGTATGATGGGAAATTAGATCCAATATTGCATGTGGAGCAACATTAGGCTACTTTATATATTTATTGTGTCTCGAATGAGATGTGATGTAGGGATTTGGATCAGCTCAATTATAATATAATAGCTTGCCAAAGACCTTTTTGTTAATAATTTTTATTTTGGTACAAAGCTAGGGAAAATAATGTCTCACCTAATAAGCGTCCGTCAAAAGGGGGATGAAATGACAAGGTAATCATCACGCGATTCAACATAGATAAGTATGAAGTGATTGACTATGACAAAAAACTACCATCACCACTATCATGAGTATTCTGTTGCTTTGTAAATTGTACCGGGTACTATATAAAGAGCCTCCGAGGATGACGGGTGAGCTCCTTATTAAAATGAGAATAAAAGGAATTTAGCCACGCTATATTTGAGGTTGGAAAGATATCAAATAAGAAGGAAAATCCTCTGAAAAACTTAGGAGATTCGATGAATACACCTTGCTCACCATAGATGTACACCATATCCACACCAAACAAAAGATATAAAGATAAGTACTGAGAGTTCCACAAAGATCACGACCACAATACCAACAATTACTTATCCTTGAAAAATGAGATAGAAGCTTTGATCAGATTTGGAAAACTAAATAAATATATGGATAAAGATGATCGTCTAGATATGAGGAACGAACATAATCTAGGTGATGATCTAAATCCCCTTGAAAAAAGGTGGACGAGAAGGAACGTCTCTACTATGGGGACCCATATGATGAACGAGATTCAAATTTTCCTAGTGTAGCCATTCCAAGGGGTCGGGTATCCGAAGTGGATCCCTTCTTCCTTCTCTTTTTTCTAGCGTGCACATGGGATTGTGTCCTTTATCGGGGCGATCGATCGTCGTTAATGTGGGGTGATATGTAGAGATAGAGTCGTCAGCCTATTTTTTACAAATCAAATAAAAGAAATGTTTCCACCTCGATAGAAAGACATAAAGGACAATACTAATTCTTGCGAAACCAAGTAGCTCAAAAGTCCGGGGACTAAGTTACGGAATGAGCAGGTGTTAGGCACCTTTCCCTCCCTTTTGGTCTCTCATGGGCATGTGTTAATCTTCTTCTCTAGAACTCCGTGATATGTGTTCTTATGTGCGTAATATAAATAGAGGATGGAATCACTCGAATCGCATCATGGATAAAGGCAGAGTGAGGTCATCCTTAGAAGTGTTCCCAAAATCATAATAAAAATAGGATGAGAGTGTTTTTCGATTCACAAGTTATTATGGAGGAACGATTGCGTATATATCAGTCACAAGAAAGAAAAAATGTAAAATGTATATATCATGAATATATGATGTGAAAGTGGCAATCGCTTAAATAAGCTCTGGTACCAATTTGTGAAAGCGCGGTGTGATACTGATTTAAATAAATTTGCAAATTCTAATTAAACACTTATCTAATCACTTGACAATTTTTAAACCAATTTAATTCAACTCTAAAACATGCATCTAGGTGTAGTGGATCATGCTAACACAAATAAACATGAATTCCTGACTCATAGATTTCAGAAAAAATCCCCGAAGGGAAAAACCTTTTATTTCACTAATATTACTCACAATGAGTACAAGAGAAATATGCAAAGAATTTACCGCAGTAAACTCTTAAGAACCTCGGTTATGAATCAGCAATGAATCAACCTCAGAAGATCCACAAATACACGTATTCTAGTTAGTCCAGGAACACCCACAAGTACTCCCTTTGACACTCAATCAACGTCAGTCTAGCACCTGCCTCAAATGGCACCTAGATCAGCAGTAGGTTATCCTCCTTACAATAGAAAATCCAACAAAGTTGTATCTTGGTTTCCAAAAATAATTCACTAAAAGATTGGGATTTTTGTGAATTGAAAATAAAAGGATTTGAACCCTAAATGAAGAAGACAAATGTAATCTGCTATTAGCAGTTTATGCAGAAAGAAATTCGTCGGGTCTTCTTAACAAAAACGGAGTGGTTTAACACACGTTATATAAAAAACTTAAGGCTCCACATCGCTTGAACGAGGTGGAAAGACGCTCGAACGACAGCTTTGCGCGAGATCACACTGTCGTTTGAACAACATACAGGTGTTGCTCAAACGACCATCGCGTAAAAAAAGAATTTTTTTATTTCGATAAAAAACTCTACCTCAACACTTCGAAAAATTTCTTTTTGACGAAAAGTAACGCCTCAACACTTAAAAAAAATATCCCAACACTTTTAAATGAACCGTTAAGTAACCAAAACATAACCTTACCAAAATTCATCTCGTGGAGTCTTAAATGTTGAAGAACTTTGATATTCGAGTCCGTCTTTATGCATGATTGAACTTGAATAAGTATTCGACGATTTATAGCGTTATACGACATACACTAATGATGATGCTAGAAATAACACCACCTTTGAAGGTGTTTGTAAGCTCAAATTAATGGTGACAATGGTAGCACATGAGAATATATATATATATATATATATATATATATATATATATATATATATATAGAAGGAAATGAGGAGAAGAGGATGAAAACTTGAATGTAAGTGGTTAAGCCAATCTGGCCTACGTCCATTGTGAGTGCGTGTGAGTAATATGACTCAATGAAGGCACTAATGGCCATGGATACAATCTCTCAAGAATTCTCTCTCTACTGTGAAAAATGACAAAGTTTCAGCTAGGGTTGTAATTTTAGATCCTTTACAAAGTTAGGGATGATCCCTATATATAGTGTTCGGGGGTTGTAATGTACCCCCAAGCATGCAATGTGCATGTGCATGAAGATCCAGCCAGTGCCAGGATGACATCTGGCTCATCTCAACTAAGTAATGATGAACTCAATATTCCCTGACGTGGAGGGAATGATTCAATTACAATAGACTTATCCACGTGTTCCATGGCATTCATGAGTGCAAATGCTCGGCCCTATCCCTGGCTGGTGCAACATCGGCCTATCAGACAAGTCTGACAGTTACCTTATTCGAGGTTAGTCATGATAATATCAGCTAGGTAGGCCAACCGAGGTAAGACATGAGGAGCTGAAACATTGGCCTGGGCCTGGGTTAGGCAAGTATAGTTAAAACGTCGACCTGGGCCGATGATGGCAATGAAGTGTGGTTGAACCCATAAGTCCTTATTGGCCTCGGCTGATTCCCAGTCGAGGTTGATGTGAGAGGTAGATATGGTGTTGGTTGTGGACGACCTGAAGGATAGCTGACCCCATGATTTATGAGGACCTCGACTGTTGCCTGATTATGGGGTAACTAGTAACATTGGCTGTAGTCGACCTTATGTTGGACAAGATCGTTGGTCATAAGTTTTGAGCCCTTGTTACCTCGTCCATCCTGTTGGCCGAGGTTGGTGCCTCCGAGCTGTCAGGTACACTTTGGGCATATCAATCAGATATTACTCACACGCACTCGCTGTGGATGTAGGCCAGATTGGCTGAACCACTTACATTCAAGTGTTCATCCTCTTGCCCTCATCTCCTTCAATATATATATATATATATATATATATATATATATATATATATATATTCTTATGTGCTGCCATTGTCATCACTAATTTGAGCTTACAAACACCTTGAAGGGTGGTGCTATTTCTAGCATCATCATTTTGGCGTCGTCTGTGGGAACGAGAAGTTGTCTCTTCCTCTTTTTCTTCTTAACCTCACCGAAGACTCTGGTGGTGAACCAGGCCTCACCCCTTTCATGGAGCTATTTCACTATTCAAAGATGTCCCTTAAGGTATTATGCTCATTTTCTTCATATGCTCTTCAGTTTTGACACATAGCACCGGAGTTATCATCACCTCCTCCGCCGTCTGGTGTTGGAGGACCTACTTCCAGTCAGGCTCCACCCTAGTCCAAAATGGCTGAGGTGGCGACGACATTAAAGTCCTTGGCTGCAACGTAGCAAGCGATGAAGGAGCAATTTTCCCAGCTCAGTCAAAATATGATGAGGCCACCTGGGGTCTCACTATAGATGATTACTCCAGTAGCTGCTCAACCCCATCCTGAAGCCAGGGGACCACCCCATGGACCACTAAAAGACCAACCTACTCCTCATTGGAGGAGGGACGTTGCTGACCCTAGGTGTTTATGCCTGGAGAGGCAAGGACACCCTTTCCCTGGGGATAGGTATAACGATATGGAGGCAGAAGATGCTCTAGAGGGCTGCTGGGAACCGTATGAGGTTTCAAACAACACTATACGTCTTATCCACCAAAGCTGAGGTTGTGGGGATAAAATAGATGGTGGTGCAGAAGAGAAAGGATTAACTTTTGATCGCTTAGGCAGAGGGTTGGCCTTTGAAAGGCTCGGTCTAGTAAATGACCTGAGGCAGAGGTTATCTAGGTCAAGAAGTGCAGCAGGGTCACAAAAGGAAGACGAGGAACATCGACCTCATCATGGTCGACCCCAAAATGGTTGACTTCATCAAGGCTGAGACAGGGATGAAGAGGGGGCCAATAGCCAACATTGTGCTGCAGTTGGGGAACCCTCAGTTCACCCCTTAGATGTGGCTGGGGATAACCTCGACCATGCGAACATTGCAAGGCCATGGAATGACTCCATCCAACGTCTTGAAGAGAGGATAGGGAACCTCATCAAAAGCAGAGACCCAATGCAAAGAGGTTTCTCAGAGGGCTCACCATTCGTGGCCAGTATAGTGAGATTCCCAACCCCTTCTATGTTCAAACCACCTATGGTGTCTCCCAAGTATGATGGTAGCACCAACCTTGTACATCATATTGAGATGTACCAGTCTGCAGCGAACATTTATTCAATCCCAGATGAAATGAAATACCAAGTCTTCTCTGGGACTTTGACAAGAGCTACACACATCTGGTTTACCTCTCTTTCAAAGAACTCAATTGAGAACTTTAAGGGCTTGGCTGAACGTTTCATTCATAATTTCTGTTTTGGGGTAAGACCTCAAAAGAAGACCACCCATCTGTTGTATGTCAAGCAAGGCAAGAACGAGAGCCTAAGAGACTACATTGCTAGATTCAACAAAGAGAAATTGGAGGTAGAAGATTATGAAGAGAATATATCCATGACATCCCTTATTGGGGGACTCCAGAAGGGGAAGTTGCTATGGAAGCTTGCGAAAGACCCTCCCAAGTCTATGGCAGAGCTATTGGAAACTGAAAGAAAGGTCAAGAACGCCGAAGAGGCTATGGCCGCGAAGTATGAGGATGATAATGGAAGTGGCAGCGGGAAGTTCCAGAAAAATAAAGATGGAAAAAAGAGGTCTGCAGATGACAAGTTTGCACATTATACTCCTCTAACTGTGAGCTGCAAACACATCCTCAATGAGATCAAGAATGATCGGTCTGTGAGATGGCCGAAGAAGTTGAAGTCCCCTCCGCACAAGAGGAATAAGAACCTGTGGTGCAAGTTCCACCAAGACCACGCTATGTGACAGATAAGTGCTTCACTATGAGGGATGAAATCGAGAAGATGTTGATGTCTGAAAAGCTAAGGAAGTATGTCAACGGTAAGTCTCCCAAGAGGGGAAGAGATGACCCTAAATAGAAGAGAAGCGATAGATGTCGAGATGACACCCCATTGAGAAAAGACAAGGACTCTGATGGTGATGATGAGGAGGATCTAAATATCCCACCAAAGGATGACAAGGCCCCTGTGAAGAGGGTTGGAATGATCTCCTTCTGTGTTAACACCATATGTGGAGGACTAGCAGGAGGTGGCTCTGAAGTAGCCTATCGAAAAGCTCATTTGGCAGAGGCTAAGGCAGTGACCAAAGTGGAGGTTGTGAATCTGGCGTCTTCAGAGGCTAAACAGAAAAGGAAGAAGGTAAACATGGATACTCTTATAGTTGGATTCTCCCGACTCGACTTCAAAGGTATATTAGATCCGCATGATGTTTGGTAATTACAACAAGAGTGCATGGATGTGAGGTACAGAGAATCCTTGTAGATGGAGGAAGCTCAGCAAATGTAATATTCTGGCCCTGTTTTAAGAGCCTAGGCCTCAACAGAGCTAAATTGGTACCCTATCATCATCCATTGATGGGCTTCGGTGGTGAAAAGGTCCATCCATTGGGCATGTATGAGATGGGTGTACGAATGGGAGACGGGTGGCCTAAAAGGTTGACCCGAAAGATTAATTTTTCATTATGGATGAAAATGTCTTCTCGGCCTATAATCTCATCATAGAAGGAGTAGCCCTTAAGGAGTTTGAGGCCGTGCAGTCGACGGTCCACCAAATGCTAAAATTCCTGACCCCCTATGGGGTAGGGGAAGTGCAAGGTGACCAGACTACGGCACGAGAGTGATACTTCAACTTGGTGGAAGAGAGAGAGGACCATAAGAGGGAAACAACCACATATAATATTAATACACTTGATCCTAGGGATGAAACAAAGTTGAAAAAAGGAAAGGTCGAGAAAGAGGTAGAATCCATCATCCTCAATGAGGACAAACTGGAAAAAACCATCCAAATCGGTAAGGCCTTAAAACCAGAGATCAAGGAAGAGCTGATAAGATTTTTGAAGTCGAGGTAGAGTGTCTTCGCTTGGATCCACGCGGACATACCTAGCATTGACCCGGGGGTTATGTGCCACAGACTCAATGTGGCAGAAGACGCTAAGCCAATAAAATAAAGATGAAGAGTTTACTCCAGGAAAAGTATGATGTTATAAGGGAAGAGGTCAGAAAGTTAGAAGAGGCAGAATTCATTAGGGAGGTCATATACCCAGAGTGGTTATCAAACATCGTCATTGTGCCCAAAGCTAACGAAAAATGGAGGATGTGCATAGACTTCATTGACCTGAACAATTCTTACCCTAAAGATAGATATCCCTTACCTCAGATTGATCAGATGATAGACGCCACGGCAGGGCATGAACTTATGAGCTTCATTGATGCGTATTCGGGCTACAACCATATCTTCATTGATTCTGAAGACTCATAAAAGATAGCCTTCATCACAGATAAGGGGACCTATTGCTATAAGGTCATGCCCTTCGGATTAAAAAATATAGGGGCCACATATAAATGTCTTGTAAATAAGATGTTTGAAGATCAAATTGGCAAAACCATGGTGGTATATGTAGATGATATGTTGATTAAGAACTTGAAGGCCTGCACCCATATAGCAAACCTGGAGAGAAGTTTTGACAGCATGGACTCATACAGGATGAAACTTAATCTTTCCAAGTGTGTCTTCGGAGTAGGAGCTGGAAAATTCCTTGGATTCATCGTCAACCTGAGGGGGATAGAGGCCAACCCCAAAAATATCAAGTCTTTGCTTGATATGAAGACATCGAAAAGCATAAAAGACGTTCAGAGGCTCACCAAAAGAGTTACAGCACTCAACAGGTTTGTTTCTAGAGCTACGGACAAGTGTCTTTCGTTTTTAAAAGTATTAAGAAAGGCCTTTCAATGGGACGACGAGTGTAACAGGGCCTTTAAACACCATAAGTCCTACCTCGGATCCCCATTGCTCTTATCTCAGCCCATTCTGGGAGAAAAGTTATATGTTTATCTAGCAGTTTCAGAGTTAGATATAAGTACAGCCATAGTGCGGGAAGATGTTGGGGTACAAAAGCCTGTATACTTCAATAGTAAGGCCCTTCAGGGGTCTGAACAGAACTATCCTCGAATGGAGAAGTTGGCCTACGCTTTGATACATGCTTCCAGGAAGATGAAACCTTATTTCCAAGCCCACTCTATGGTCATCCTCACTGACTCCCCACTAAGGCAAGTCCTCCGTAAGCCTGAGAAGTCAGGCAGATTGATGACCTGGGCCATCGAGTTGGGAGAGTATGAACTTGTCTATCAACCTAAGGTGTCCATTAAAGGGCAGACACTCGCAGACTTTGTTGCTGAATTCACATGGGAAGAGGCCGAGATTGAGAATAATCCAGAGATTATAGAGGGATGAAATAGTAACGTCTTTCGAAACTCAAAAGAGGTTGTGTCCAGTAGAGCCAGAACCGGAATAGCTGAGAAAGAGGAAGACAGGTAACTCTTCAAGTAAAGAACCCTGTCAGAGGGGAGATTCTCTTTGAATGAAGATGTTTGGAACCTCTTTGTTGACGAGTTTTCTTGTGAGAGTGGAAGCGGTGCAGGGCCGATATTAACAGCTCCAGATGGTACAAACATCGAATATACGCTAAGGTTCAACTTTAAGGCATCTAATAACAAGTCAGAATATGAGGCCTTGATAGCAGGCCTCTCCATATCAAAACACTTTAGAGTTGGACGACTTCTACTTCACAGTGACTCGAAGTTAGTTGTCAACCAGATACTTGGGTGTATGAGGCCAAGGACGATAGAATGGAGAAATACCTGAATAGGGTAAGAATGATGTTAGAAGTCATTGAAGAGGTAAAGATAAAGAGGGCCCCTTGATAAAACAACAGTCATGTAGATGTATTGGCAAGGCTGGCTTCAACAATAAGGACATGCATCAGAAGGATAATGCCAGTCGAAATCCTACGCAAACCGACCATTGAGGTGAAGAGGTTGCCAGGTCTTGCCTCAACTTGAACCTGGGAGACTCATGGATGGACCCCCTCATCAGATATATGAGAGAGGGAAAGTTGCCAAAATCGAAGATGGAAAGGTGGAAATTGAGGTACAGAGCTGCAAAGTTTGTATTAATAGGAGATGTCCTATATAAAAAAGGATTTCTACTGCCTCTCCTCAGATATTTTTATCCCACAGAGGTCCCCCGCACCTTACAAGATATACATGAGGGTTCTTGCTCCAGTCACGTAGGAGGAAGACCTTTAGCTAAGAATATTATCACGCAGGGATACTGGTGGCCAACCTTGGCTAAGGACGTTGCAGCCTACGTGAAGACGTGTCACAAGTGACAGAGATTCTCCACTATCCCTCATCAACCTCATTAACATATGACATCGATCAGTTCCCTTTGGCCATTTTCAGTATGGGGGATTAACTGGACGGGGCCATTTGGGGGTTGTTTCGGGGCTCCCCCTCTAGTGCCATATTTTTAAGCCTAAGTCTATATATTTTCAAATTATCATCGTAGTCTCAAACTGGGAGCTCCGTGACCACACAGTCAGTTCCTACGAGTTACATTGGTCCCGTTCGAGGTGTCGGTGCCACTCACGGGGCCATTTGAGGGTTGTTTCGGGATTTCCCCCTCTAACGCCATGTTTTTAAGCCCAAGTCAAAATATTTTCAAATTATTGTCGTATTCCCAACCTAGGAGTTCCGTGACCATGCGGTTAGTTCCTACGAGTTACATTGGCCCCATGTGAGGTGTTGGTACCTCTCACGTGGCCGTTTGGGGACTATTTTAGGGTTCCCCCTCAGTGCCATATTTTTAGGCCTAAGTATAAATATTTTAAAATTATCATCGCATTCTTGAACCAAGAGTCCCATGACCACACGGTCAGTTCCTATGAGTTACATTAGTCCCGTGCGAGGTGTCGGTGCCACTCACGGGGCGATTTGAGGGTTGTTTCAGGATTTCCCCCTCTAGTGCCATGTTTTTAAGCCCAAGTCAATATATTTTCAAATTATCATCGTATTCTCAAATCGGGAGTCCCGTGATCACGCGGTGAGTTCCCATGAGTTACATTAGTCTCGTGCGAGGTGTTGGTGCCTCTTATGGGGCCATTTAGGGATGTTTCAGGGTTCGCCCCTCTAGCGCCATGTTTTTAAGCGTATGTCTAGATATTTTCAAATTATCACCGTATTCTCAAATCAAGAGTCCTGTGACCACGTGGCTAGTTTCTACGAGTTATATTGGTCTCGTTAAAGGTGTCGGTGCCTCTCAAAGGATCGTTTCGGGGATTTTTTGGAGTTCGCTCCTATAGCGCCAAGTTTTTAAGCCTAAGTCTAGATATTTTTAAATTACCGCCATATTTTTAAACCGAGAGTTTCGTGACCACGTGGTCAGTTCCTACGAGTTGGTCTCGTGGGAGGTGTTGGTGTCTCTCATGGGGCCGCTTGGGGACTGTTTTAGTTCTTCGCACTCTGATGCTAAGTTTTTAAGCCTAAGTATAGATATTTTCAAATTATCATTGTATGATCAAACCGAGAGCCCCGTGACCACATGCTCAATTCCAACAAGCTATATTGGCCCCGTGCGAGTTGTCGGTACCTCTTACGGGGCCGTTTGGGGGCTATTTTGGGGTTCCACCATCTAGCGCCATTTTTTTAGGCCTAAGTCTAGATATGTTCAAATTATCATTTTATTCTCAACCCTGGAGCCCCATGACTACGCGGTCAGTTCTTACGAGTTACATTGATCCCGTGCGAGGTGTCGGTGCCTCTCACGGGGCCGATTGGGGCTATTTCTGGGTTCCCCCCTCTAGCTCCATATTTTTAAGCCTAAGTCTAGATATTTTCAAATTATCTACGTATTCTCAAAAAGGAAGCCCCGTGACCACGCGGTCATTTTCGACGAGTTACATTAGTCCCGCGTGAGGTTTCGGTGCCTCCATTGGGCCGCTTGGGAGCTATTTCTAGGTTCCCCCTTTTAGTGCCATTTTCAAAGCCTAAGTCTATATATTTTCAAATTATCTTCATATTCTCAAACAGAGAGCCCCATGACCATGTGGTAAGTTTCTACGAGTTACATTAGTCCCGTACAAGGTGTTGGTGCCTCTCAAATCCAAAGAATAAAACAGTAGGAGCCCAAGTAGGTGTCAATAAAACTATAGAACAATCACATTAGAATAAAATAGTAGGGTTCAGTAGAACTATCACGATAGAGTACAAAACTTATCACAACAGCAACCCCTTGCTTGTTATAAAAAAGATGAAGTAATACAAATAAGTATTCCAAAGCTATAAATAACATATTTATTGGGGAGGGAAGGGGATAATAGTGAGATTTGAGACAGGTTGAAAATACACTTATTCTTGATCAGTCATATTTCTTAAATTTAAAATACACATAGTAAGGATGCCTCACCCCCACTTTAGTTTGCTCAAAATTTCCATAGCTACATAAATATTCATATTAAGATGAAGAGGTAGAAGTGATAAATATCTAAGTAAATACACATAGTAAGGATGGATCACTCCCACAAGCCTCCGCTTCCTTTAATAGTATTGAGTAATTGATATTTAATTAGCAACTAGATTTTTAATTAGTATTAAGCACTGCAAAAAGTTCTTAATATTACATGTGTTTTAAGCTGATGCCGAGACCTAAAATCATGTATTGCAGAAACCAAAATATAAGTAATAAATTTGCACTAAATAGTGAAGGTTTAGGAGCCAACCTACATGAGGAGAACTACTCCATTGCACCAATTTAACATCACCCCCAAGTTCTTGTAATCTTTGTTACTTTTTAGGATTTCAAGTGGAAGACTGTTAAAAGGGGAGCCACCCCAATACATCTAGTAAAGGGTTATAGAGCTAACCTTAACAAGCTCGTTGAGAATTTTTGAAGCCAATGATTCTGCTTTGTTGGGAAAGAATCTACGAAAATGAAAAACCGTCCCAAGTCACTGAAATCGCAACACAAATCCGTCGTAAGTGACATCTATATACACAAAAGAATTCATGACTATATACACTTTTTTTAGTCCAACTAAATTTAACAAAAAATGAAAATCCTAGAATACATATTTGCTAATACCCTTTAACTTCATCTTCTTCCTAAAATCAAAACCCTAAATATTCAACAAACGCTGAATTAATTTGCAAATAAGGAATTTTCATGAGTTTTAATGGTGGGAAAAAATTAGAACACGTTGAAGAAATTAACGAATTAGGTATTATGTCAAATAAGGGTTAAAAAGATAAAATATTTGTGGAGTGGGACTAAATGTAAGAGAGATTGAAAGTTGGAGAAAAGGAAGTTAGATCGAAATCTTAGATTCAGTGAGATGTATATATTATTATACCTGAGATCTGGTGTTGATATGGATGACATCAGTGACTAATACCCTCAAAATTGCTCTCATCTCTCAATCGAACTCCAAATATAGTTCCACCATCTCCAACTATGATGAGCTTAAAGCGTATCCACATAAATAAACACGAGATAAAAACAAAAGATCAATCTAATCATCACAAAAAAAAACTTAATCCTAACTGGAATATTACCATTTTAGTGTTGATCGCCGATGATCGCTATGTTTTGAACTCCCTCCGTTATATCCGCCTACAATCGCACAGATTTAACAACAGAACAATTTGATTTTTTAAAAATAAATAATAGTTAACATGCCAGAGAAGTACTAAAAAGCTTTACCCAATAAGAAGATGAAGATGAATGCTGTGTGACTACTCTTTGAGAAACATTATTAGGCATCAACCAACCCTAAAAACTATACAATATACAAGAATAAATTATTAGGCATCGACCAACTCTAAAAAGTATACAATACATATGAATAATTTATTAGGCATGAACCAACTCTAAAAATATATGCAAAAATCAAAGTATAAGCTATAAATCTAAATTAAAAAAAAAATCCTAGAATCTATAAATCGCAAGAAAAAAACAGTTTAGTTTTTTAAACAAATACCAAATTATTCTAGGACCACAATCAAAATATTGTTCCAACAAATTAAAATATGCAAATTTATCATTATGTTTATGAAAATAAACATAATTTTATTGTTTATCAAATTTATGACCTGTTTTTAAAGACATGTTTTAAACAAAGTCTTTAATTTTTGTTTGGCAGCAACAATGTTCAAAAGACTTGTTTTAAATAATGTAAAAGGTGCTTAAATTATATATACATGTACAGATATATAATTTTTATAATTTATGTTCGTTTTTTATATATTAAACCCAACAGATATGAACAATCCTAAATTAAAATGGCTGGAGATATTAAACCCAATAGAAATGAAACCCAAAGTAGAATTAAACCAAGGTTTGATTTATGTTTGATCAATCCTATATCGTTTTGATTTAGGATTGGCCATATATGTACAAAATTAAACCCATAAATTAAACTTGAATATAAATCAAACATAAACCCAAAGCAGATATCAAACACAAACCCAAAGCAAATACTAAACCCTAACTATGTATCCATTGTATATTAACATAAATCAAACAAAAATCAATGATTTGAACCCAAAAAAGATTGAAACTGCACAAAAATCAAACCCTAAACTTACGATGCCATTAATAGCATCGTAATAGCATCCACTCTATCTTCACCAATAAAGAGTTCTCCAACAAACCTATTAGATGGTCAGCGGCTAACACCATTAATAGCATCCACTCAATCTTCCCTTTACTGCACAAATACCTAATAATTTTTTATCTTATTAACATCTAAATTAAATCGATCGATACATGTCAGATGGTTAATAGCGGAGGTGAGCATATGGCAAGTAGCGAAGAATAGAGTAGATGGCCAGCGATGGGGGAAATGTAGGCAGTATGGGAGAAATGAATAAGAGGATAGGGATCAAAGGAAATGAAGGCAGTGTTTTTTTTTAAGATTGAAATTGGTCACAACTCTTAGTCGTGACCAGCCCGCAAAACTCTTTAATGAAACCATTGAATCCCATCAATTTGCATATGGTCACGGCCCATAGCCATGACCCACGCCAAGAAATGGTCACAACCCCCAGCCATGACCCCCAGTGTGTATTTTGGGCTTCGTCATGCCTATGGTCACGACCCAAGTCCATGACCCATCTGCGAGTAAACTTGGAGGGAATTTTAGCATGAATTTGGCTCCAAAATGGTCACGACCTGGTAATGACCCAAGTCCATGACCCACAGTGGTTAGGTATTTGGTCCATGACTATTTTCAGTGCATCCATAACTCAGTTAGGTAATATATATGGTCACGCTAAAAATTGATATGGTCAGGAGCCAAGTGACTTGGGATGTGACCAACTGGACATGACCATTCATAGGATTTAGTGTAGTGTTGGTTCAATATAGCAGGTAACTCCATATCCTTTCCTTCAGATTGGGTATATATGACAACGCAAACCTTTGTCAGGAGTGATAGATCTTGGTCAATGAAGCAGGTAGGGTGTAGGAGAAAATACGGGTAAACTTTAAGCAGTTTGGGTGAGATTACGGGTATGATGAGTGCTTTACTCAACATAATTTGAGAAAATGGATCAAATGAAGGCTCACTCTCTAGAAAGATGTCATTTTCATGGGTTGAAATTAGTTTATGAGTGGTGTTGGGTTGAGGATTGGCTGGTGGGGTGATGATCCCCTGGTCAATTAAACCTTGGATCACATATTGAAAGTGGAAGCATTAGACGGTAGTATGGGAAATAAACTAGAGGAAATCACAACGGGCATCGACTTTGAAGTTTTTAGGGAGTGGATTTGGTAGTGGATAAGGGTCCAAAGGTTTAATGCGATTGCGGCTCAGCAGGTCCTGGTAGACTTTGGATAAGGGATCATGGAGTTCAGTGTTCTCTTTTTTGGTAGGGCTAGGACGAATTTATAGTCCCCATGAGGTAGCAGGTTGGGAAATGTTATAGATGGTTGAGACTATAGCACTGGCGAGCTTCTCATATTTCTGGAGATCGAACTGTCCAGTCACTTTCTCTGGTTTAGATTCGACTTTGGCAACGCCTTCCTCAATTTATACACCAACCTATAAAAGGGCTCATAAATGGGGGTATTACTATCCTCTCATGGACGCTCAGATATGAGATAAGAGGTTCTTCTTCACGATACTAACTTTTTCCTCCTTAGAGGGTTTGTTGGTCATGGTTGAAGCTTTTTATCTCCACCTTCCTATAAAGCTACTAACTATTTTCCCAAGGCTCTACTTAAAAATCTCTAGATCTTGGCGCATAACCTCGAGCTCTTCATTAAATTTGTACAGTGACATGAATTCTCGAGTTACATCCTCCCAACTAAGGTTTCTGGATTCTTTGACAGATTAAAACCAATGGAGGGAGCTGTCTTTCAAGGACTGCTAGAACATCTGGGCCATTATCTCTTCAAAGTCACCAAGGAGAGTCATGGATCGATGATAGCTTCGACGGTGAACAATTGGGGGCTCGCTGCCCCAAAACTTCTCAATATTTGGCATCTTTAACTTCTTTTGCGGTCTGAATTTGTGATAGGGAGACACATGGGTGTAGTCCATGTAGTTACCGGATATCCTAACTTGGTCAAACTTCTTCGATAACAGTTTAAGGCATTCCTTAACCATGTTACGTTCCTCCTCCTTAGGATCTTTGGGTACTGGAAGGTTAGCCCCTAGATGGTAAAGGTTCGGATTAGGGATCGGAGTTAGCAGTGGCTCATTAGCAGACGGGGTATGCGGAGCATGCTAATACTCCTTTGGGACACAAACAAACTTGGGGCGGGTGGAACCACGGCACGAGGAAAGAGAACCTTGGGTTCTTCGAGAATCTAGACTCGGTGACGTTGTATCTCATGGACCTCGATTTGAAGGTTGTCAATCTTGGCAATGAGCTGGGATACGACGGTTATCTGATTGGGTTGTACATTGGGTGTTTGGTCGGCATTCTCCATGAAGGGATCCTAAAAGTACATCCCAAACTCGAATAAGGTAGCAGAAGAACCGATAGAGCTTCAGGGAGGTTTGATGAAAGACCGAAGCCAATAAAGAGCCAGACTAAAATCAGGCATGTGATCGACCTGAGAGGGAGAATGGTTCAAATTTATTTTTTAAAAGAGGAAGGAGAAAATTTTGGGTATTTTGGAAGGAGAAAATATTTTTGGTACTTTTAGAAAATGAGGGAAAAGGAGAGAAATCTCAGTATGATTATTATTAATGTTATCATTTGGTTCTCACTTATATTAGATTTTTCCTAAATGCAAAAAAAAAAATCGAAAAGGACCTGAGTCGGGGAAAATTTGGTTTAGAAAATACATAAGACACGGTTGGACTTGTTTCTAGGCTCAAAAATGGGGCAAAATTACGTGAAGATTCAGGTGGCATGCCGATCAAGAATTTCGATAGAGTTTCACATAGTAATCGGCAAACTAAATATGAGTGTCCTAAATTTGACACCTATATGAGAACTATGAAATTTTTGGGTTAGTGGAAGAGTTCCCCCCTTTTGAATGACTTTTGCGATATACCTTTTGTCTATAAGCGCAATCATTCATTGGTACGTGTAGACAATCCATTTGATATACCTGAGTGTACGTGAATTGCCTCACTATATACCTCGTTGGGGATAGTACGTGTGAAAGATAATTCAATATACTCGACGTACGTTAACGAGTATATCAAATACCCCCCGTTGTGAGTTTAGTGATGTGATACGATGCGAGGGGAACCGTTTGATATACGTTGAAGGTATGAGTCCAATAGAAGGTGAGATTCATATTGCTTAGGCTAGCGGAGACCCATAGGTCCAACACCCATCACAAAGTGACCCCCTAGTACAAAAATTTATTTGGTCAATATAACCATGCTCTTGGTGATGTAGTGTTCAAAAATGCACGAGTCTTAATTAATATAATATGGAGAAAGAGTATTTTTTATCATTTTTATTATGATGAGTAAGGGGAAAACTACACTAATAGGGAGCATATACAATTATATCTAGAATAGAAACAATAATACACATGGATACATGTGAGTGAGTATGTGGCATGGGAGTATATACAAGTGAGTGGGGGGGGGGGGGAGTAAACCTATACATGGATAAACTACATGGTTTGTGACATGTGTAAGTGAGCATATATACCAGTATATAAAGTGTGGTTATGTTCTAGTGAAGCCTAAGCATGGATATTCTAAGTGGTATGTGAAGCATGTGAGTGTAAAGTGAAGCTAAGTATAAGTGTGTGAAGTGTACATAGAGAGAATATACAAGTGTGTAAAGTGTATAAGTGAGTGAAGAGTGATATATACATGAGGGAGAGATATACAAAAAGGTAAAGAGAGGAGAAAAGGGAGAGTACGGGTAGGTGCATACGCACACATACAGAAAAGAGTAACTCCCATGCAAAATAGAGTTTAGTCCTCTTATAAAAATCCCCAGCAGAGTCTCCATTGTGGTCATCATGAGGGGTTGGATCACTGGAGGTGGATCCCACCTTTCTTTCCCATGTGGGATAAAGTGTTCCCAAAATAATAATAATAAAATATGATGTAAGTGTTTGTTGATTCACCATTCATTATCGAAGAGCAATTGCGTATATCGGACAAGACACTAGCAACCAAAAATGTAAAATGTATATATCATGAATATATAATGAGAATTAGATAACAAACTATATGTGGGAGGACTCGAGTTGAGGGATTTACCCAAGATGCTTACATAGCCCGGGTGGGCATCAAAAGTAACAAAATTTGAAGAGGATATGAGGTGGGATTTAACCCATAAATCCAATTGGTGACTTTATTTATGTGCGTGTGTAAAAAAAGGTGTTTTAGTGTGAGAAAGTGTGATGATAAATCCCCTTTTGTAATTTAAAACTGAACCCTCTTTTTTTATTTTTGAGTTTTTCTATGAAAATAAAGTATGTACGGATACTAATAGTAAAAGTTTAGAATTAAGATATGTAATGTAATGAAGTAAAGTAATAAAGAAAAAGTGAAGTAACTAATAAAAATTTAAGAGAAATTAAAGACAAAGAGGAAGAAATGGCCTTCAGATCATTTTCGAGGTAAAAGGGATTGTTCTTTAAAAATGTAAGTCATATTCACGAATGGGAAAAATCGTTAGAAAGAGGATTCAGAGCCCTTCAAAGATTCATTGAGCTCCTGCTTAGACGAGGAAGTGACTGTTGTAAAAATCGGGCCCTAAAGATCCCGGTGTCCTCCAAATTAATTTTTGATTATAAAACATACCGTTCGTCCGAACTATCAGGTCGATTAGTGCATGAGGCAGACCATTATAAAGGGGATTCAAAGACCTTATAATATTCATTAAGCTTTCACTCGGATGAGAAAGTTGACTGGAGTCAAATGGGATTTGGGAGTGCTCGGTGGCCTTTAGATCGATACTTGGGGTTATAACCTAGGGTTTGCGATAAATGTGTGAGTGATAGGGACTGAAGAAGGTGCTTAGGAGGGTCTTAGGATGTGGTGTCTACACCTAGAAATCCCAAATACTCAACATCATCATGATTTATTTCGATTGTCACTTTATAGTTGGAGGTGATGTCGATGGTAGAGATGGGCTTGCCAAGAGGAAAGCCTACCTCAACAAGGCGAATGCATGAGCTCATATGAGATAAAACAATTTGGCTGCTAATAGGGTGACTCTCCCTCAAAAGTTAAGTAAATATTGTCTCATTATTGGGTTTTTAAAAGATGATTTGTCAAAAGTTCTCTATCTCCATAATGACCCTCTAGTGGTCATTATGATGGTGCATGAGACTAGGGTAATAAGCATTATGGTTGATAATGGCATCTCTTCAGATGTACTATTCGATAGTTATTTTAATAAGTTTTGGTTAAAAAAATAGCTATTAGAGGCATACCATAGACCTCTTATCATTTTTTATGGCAAGATGGTTTCCCTTGGGAAGGATCGAACTAGAAGTTATCATCAGCACTTGTCCTACTTGCCGAACAAAAATAATATGATTTTTTGTCCTTGACGAGAACACCCATTCAACCTATAGCATCATCTTTGGTAGGGTTTTATTGGAAAAATTCGAGGTTGTACCTTCCACTATTCACTAATGCCTAATGTTCTCTATAAACTACGGGATTGATGTGGTGAAATAAAACCAAGTGGAATCTTGTAAAAAATATTAAACATCGAATGAATAAGAAGAATATAAGAACATGGTTGACACTTATCAAATTGATATGGAGTCTTAAGATGAAGATAAGTTGGGCATATATGAGGTTATTGAAAAAATTGAACCCATGATTCTAGGCGACGAACATCCTGAGAGGACAATGCAGATCAGTTCGTCACTAGAACTAACCTTCAAAAAAAGTGTTGGCACTCTTTTTAAGACAAAGAAATACTTTATTTGCTTGGAGTCACGATGACATGCCAAGTATAGATCCAACATTTCTTTTCTATGAGATCATTATCATAAAAGACACGAAGCCCATCAAATTGAATCGACTAGTGTTCAACCCTGAAAAAAATTATCAATTCAGGAAGAGGTTGACAAATTATTAAAGGAAGACTTCATTGAGGATGTTAGGTACCCAGAGAGGCTCTTAAATGTGGTCACGTTAAAGAAAAAGAATGAAAAATGGCTCATGTGCATTGACTTTATAGACCTCAAGAGGCTTACCCCAAGGATCATTAACCTCTCCCCAGAATTTATCAGCTTGTTGACACTGCTATTGGGCATGAGCTACTCAGCTTTATGGATGCTTATATAAGGTATTATCAAATCAAGATGAATCCATAATACGGGGATAAGACCTCGTTCATCACTAGATGAGGTATATACTACTACAACACGATGCCTTTCGGACTATAAAAACACTGGAGCTACTTATCATATGATGGTGAATAAAGTCTTTGAGGAACATATTGGAAAAACTATGGAGGTATACGTGGATGACATGATGACAAAGAGTTAAAAGCCAGCCAACCACATCAAAAACGTCGGTAGGAGGTTTGACCAACTAAAGATATATCAGATGAAGTTTAATCCAACAAAGTGCATCTTCATAGCCAAGGAGGGAAAGTTTCCACGCTTCATAGTCAATCAGAGGGGCATAGAGTCTAACCCTGACAAGATTCAAGTGTTAATTAAGATACGACCTCCTACGAGTAAAAGAGAAATCCAAAGATTGATAAGGAGGGTGGTCACACAGAACTGATTTATGTCAAGAGTCACCGATAAATGTCTTCCATTCTTCAAATTATTGAGAAAAACCTTCGAGTGGACCAAAGAAAATGATAAGGGTTTTCTGGAACTAAATAAGTACCTAGGGTCAGCACCTATACTATCAAGGTCAATTATGGGCAAAAATATTTACTTATATCTGGCAGTATCAGAATCTACAGTCAGCTCGATGTTAGTTCCACAAGAAAATGGAATATAAGCCTACAAAATATGGTTAACTGATGTCTTGGGATAAGGAACTAAGAGAGTATGACCTCACATTTAAGCATAAAACAATAATTTAGAGTCCGAACATAGTAGAATTTATAACAGAATTTACTTACGAGGAAAAAAACCATGAGAAAACTACTTCAAAAGATATCTTAGTGGCTGATCAGATCAAAGATAGACTATAGTCATTGGCTCGACAAGATGTAATAACTCGCAAGGTGAAGCAGATGAAAAATATGTTTAGAAATGGATGCATAGTCGAAGGAAATTTTGAAGAAGATCCTCCAATATGGCAACTATTTATAGAAGGTTCATCATGTGCTAGCGATAGTGGAGCCGTGTTGATCATCAATACGCCTGATGGTGTAAATGCCCTCATACTCAACTTTGAGACCTCTAATAATAATGCAGGTTATGAAGCACTCATAGTAGGCTTGGGATTGGCATCATCACTGGATGCCGAGAAATTATAGAACATAGCAACTCTCAACTAGTAGTAAATTAAACCCTTGGATTTTAAGAGGATAGAGAAGAATTGATGGTAAAATAACTAGCAAAAATTAAAATAATACGACTCGGTTGTACAAATGGTTAGAATATCAAGAGTTGAAAATGCCAGAGCAGACACGCTTGCTCGTCTGGAGTCATCAACAAGATCCACACTCAGGAGAATAGTCCCAGTGGAAATCTTGTTATAGTGTCGCATAAAATAAGAATGCATCCTTATTATGGAGCTAAACATAGGACCATGTTGGATGGACCCCATCTGCGCATACCCGGAGATTGGTATCGTACCAACGAATCTAAAGGAGGAAAGGAGGCTCCTCTACAAAGAATCAAGGTATATTCTTGGAGGAGTAATTATATTCAGGAAAAGATTCATTATATCACTACTTAGATGAGTTCATAAATTAAGTACACAAGGGATCATGTTGAGCTCATTCAGTTGGCAGGTCATTGGTAAAACGAGTCACCGCCCAAGGATATTACTAACCCAATATAAAGGAGGACTGTGATATTTACATGAAAAAATGCTATAAATGGTAAAAGTATGTCGTGATACATAAGAGGCATGAGCTTCACTAACACCGATCGCTTAACTTTTACATTTTGCGATGTGGGGGATTGATTTTATCGACCCACTTCTAAAGACAAGAGGCACATTTAAATACCTGATTGTAGCAGTCGAGTATTTTATTAAGTGGGTAGAAGACAAGCCAGTGGTCAAAATTCCTTATGAGAAGGTCTTCCACTTCATTTGGAAGAACATAACATACAGATATGGGATGGCCAATGCATTCATCACCGACCACGGAATGCAATTTGACAATAATAAATTTTAGGACTAATGTATTCAGTCGGGGATTAAGAAGTTACACTCTGCAATAGATCACTCTCAATAAATAGGAAGATAGATATCAAAAATAAAAAAAATTTAGATAGACTCAAAAGAAGATTAGATGATGCTAAGGGAAATTGGATCAGTGAATTGTATAATGTACTTTAGGCCTACAAAACGATGCCATAAATTGTGACGGGAAAAACTCCCTTTCGGTTATCATTCGGTATGGAGGCGATAGTACCAACTGAGGTCGTCTCACCCAACCATAGGGTACTAATATTCAATTCTCCTAAGTGCGCCCTAATGAGAAGACTCGATCTGAACTTGGTAGAGGAAGTCAAGGAGAATACAATACTTCAGGTTAAGGCCTATCAACAAAATACTACTCAATTTTATAATAAAAGGATAAAGCCGAGAACTTTAAAGGAAGGAGTTTATGTACTAAGGAAGTTCATTAAAAAGGGAATAAGTTATAGCCAAATTGGTATATTTCGTACAAAATATATGTAGTTATGTGACCCCGAACTTACAGAATCGATACCTTATAAGGTGAATAATTTAAGAACCCTTGGAATGCAGAACATCTAACAAAATACTATCAGTAGTGATTAAGAGCCTAAAAGAATCACATAAATAATTGTAAATCCATCTTTGTAATCAATTTTCAATCCCTAATGAGAATCTGAAACTCCTTCAAAACATTTGATGTCATTTCCTCCATAGCTCACTATTCTTCACCTAAATCATGGGCAAAAGAGATGTGCAAGAAGCTCAGACTAAAGACATCTCAAAGTTGAACACATCAAAATCACTAATCAGGCAACACTTCACGAATGGTCTCGTTTGAGACAAGTCATGATCAAGAAGTTTAACTAAAATCGAAAAATCCATTGCAATCACATTGATGACTAATGTAATGATATATCTTAGTACATTAATCCAAATTTGGGAAATCAAGTGAAATCATATGGTCAATAAGATCCGACCATATTTTACTAACACAAGAATAGAATCCTAGTGCATTTGGTCGAATCTGGAATCCAATGCCGACACATAGTCAGGATGACAAGATTCGTGCATACGACCAATAAGCTACCATAAGAAATAGTTAATTGTAAGTCAATACAACTAAGTTTTGACCAAAAATTGGTAGCTACTAAGGCAAAACATGTCGAAAAGATCCGTACACATGATATTAGGACTAAAATACTCGCAGGCCTATCTCAACATTAAACAACTAGTAAGTGAACATGGTAAGTGGAAAAGATCCCACTATGAGACTATAAGACTAGAACTAATTGGGAAGTCAAAGAAGAAATGGTAGATCCTAAGTCAGGACAACTCAAGTTCGTCCAAAACTAGTAGCTAATAACACAGAACAGGTCGATAAGATCTGACCAGATGATCATAAGGACTATCTCAATATTAAATAGATAGTAAGTCGACATGGTAGGTGGACAAGATCCCACAATGAGACCATAATACTAGAACTAACTAGTAGGTCAATGATATCTGACCACATAAACTTTCGCATAAACACTAAACTATTAGTGGGGGCTATAAACTAAGCCGAGAAAAATAACAGACAAAAAATCAAAACACATGCATGCACGAAGACAAGAAATTGAATCACATTTTATCTCAAAGTTAATCAAGAACAAATGTAAATGTTCATTACAAAATACTAAAAGGCGAATACAAAAATCTTCACAAAGATATAAATCAGGAGATCTTCATCCATAGGAGAATTTTCAATTCTTGGAAAAACCTTAGGAGTTTGGTCAGTCTCTAGATTGACTAAGGGAATAGTGGCAATAGATGCATAAGCCATAACAGTGTCTTGAGCTACTTCTTGAGCTATAGGAAGAGTAGTTTCTATAGTAATGGTTTGGTTGGCTTCACCAATCTCATCATCTTTTGCAACAGACTCATCTACTTACATTTGGTACTCAACTACTAAGGTTATGGCTTCCTCATCATGGCCCTACCACTTTCCCTCAACATTTGCAATCTCAGGATAATATTTCATCCCCTTATTTTTGAGTTCCTTATAGACATTAAGAAAAAAAGTTACAGTCTCTATGTTATAATTGACAGACGTTTTGAACTTGGTCATCCTAGCCTCCTCACCCCCTAACCAAAGCTTTATTAGTCTTGACAAGATCCTTGTTGACATTAGTAAGATCCTGACTGGCCGTATTAAGTTCGTACTTAGACTAAGTGAGCTCTTCACTGGACTTTTTGAGTGTATCCTCGAAACTTTAGAATTTAATGGCATTAGTGCCAACTTAGTCCTTTAACTTTTGGATTTCCTCTTCTGCCTTACTAAGAACCAGCGTTTTAGCGAGCATCTAGTTATCTCTCTCTTGCCATAGGTTTTTATCAACTGATCGACAGACTATTTCAGTTCCTCTTTTAGCTGGGTTTCCCACCGAGTTAGGGCTATGATGGTTTCTCCATACCCCTCATAATCACAATGGTCGCTCACAACTTATCCTCTAAGGATAGTGGCAACCATTGCACCTTGAAATAAAAGATAAATAGATCAACAAGTAATAAAGTATTTGGCAGATGAAGACGAGCATAAATTTAGCAAACTTATGACCGATATATGATGTTGAACTAATCTCCATAGAGCATTGGTGTCATATACCATCATAAATTCAAAGTCTGTACTATGCATATGGTAGCTAAGTAACTCCATGACATATTCATATAATGGAAGATGGAGTCTGGGTCATTCTTCTACTCTTTAGTCATGACGGATGTTCATAATCAAACATGAAATTCTCCACCTAGCTATAATTGAAGGATTTCCCATGCCTACGAATGAGCCAATAAGAAGAACGTTCACTAATTTGGACCCTATCTATAGTAGAATCGGTTGGCCTCGCCTCACTCACCCTTGGGACTTTAGGGCCACCCCAGGTAGAAGGGGCCTCAAGGGGCCTTTTGTCATCAGTAGCCAGAAGAACCAAAGTCATAAGAAGATTCCTTTTGGACTTATCTTGGGCAGTGACATCTTCTTTGGTCTTCCCCCAAGCATTAATCCTAGATTTCTTTCGATCCTCAACTTCAGCTCTCTTTTGAGCATCAACTTTCTTCTTGGAATTAGAATCACCATCAACTTTTGTCTTCACCTCCTACTCAAGTTATTTGTTAGGATAAACCTCCATGGTAGTACAATCAACATCCCGAGATGCCATCCAACAAGAAGGTTCAGTAATAAATCCTGAGTTGGTGGGAGTAGAAGTCGCATAAGAGTTTAAGGGTTATCCCTCTGGTCATCTTCAATAGGGCCATATTCTACCAAGGTTATCAATGTCTTAAGGGGTTATGACCTAAAGTCCTAAGGGTTTATGACCTAAAAATTACTCTGTAGGTATTGGGAAAATTGGGTAGGAGAAACCCTATAACCCCTTAGGATGAACCTTATACTAGGGTGTAAGGGCATAAGAACTCCAAATTGAAGTGCCAATAGGGGAAAAAGTCTAATCTGTCTTAGGACGATCATAAACCATCTTGTCATAGTCAGACAACCAAGTTGTGATACTGGTGGGGATGCCATACTTTTCTTTCAGGTCGTCCAACTCATCCTTAAGAACATCACAAGCGTGCCATCTAGCGTTAGTGTTTGAAGGGTCATAGGAGTCATTGAAACTCCTAGAAATACTCTCCTTGGTCAAAAATAGCTTAATAGGAGACATGGAAGGAGCATGTCTATTAGACATGACTATCTCAGCCGAAGCCTTTAAGTCAATGATCGATATATCCAACACCCTATTTGCAAAGTTTCCACCACCAGGTTGAAGGTCAACCTCGCTCACTATATTTAGCGCCACGAACTAAGGATCATAAATTTGAAAAAGAGTTTCCAAGCATGGAACTGATCATAAATTGCGGAAAAAGAGACGAGTTTAGTCAGAAAAGAAAGAGTTTTAGAATGGGAAGTTTTTTCACTCCCTAGAAAATAATCGCGCAAAGGAATTTGCATTTGAAAGTTTGAAATGATTTAAAAATCCACGTTTTATACTCTTTTAGGTGGTGAACATTATCCCTATTAAAGGCACAACATTACGTCACACCTGGGAAAGAGGACCAACGCATGCTGCCTCAGGCATATGCGTCATTATTGCACTAGGAACCATTAATAGCGTCTGACACATGGATGTTCATGGCCAAAGGAAATTTTTTCATAAGTTATTCTGCTCGATGCGTGCCAAAAAGATCCAGAGGTGACCATACTTATGAGGCCCACGACATTCCTGAGTTAACACTTCACTCACTCAATCTGCTCATATTCATACTCAAATGATGCAACACTTCAGAGCATTCGTTGTAATCCTTAATTGTGATCAAAGCCTTAGGGGATTTTGTTATACATTAATATGGTATGATTCCTAAACCGGTCAAAAGAGGCCACCTGAATTCATATTCTACAATATAATAATGAGATCGACTCATGTAACAATGATATCAACTCAGATACTAGAAAGGTTAGCCTAGGCATTTTGGTCGGTCCTAGTAATTAAGACAACACACTTAACTCTGTCATTTGACGAAGTTAACCCTATTAAATAGCTCCATCCCAGCAGGCATAGCCAAGTAGTGGGATGATGTTAGCAGCGAACCCACATGTTATAAATAGACAAATAATCCCTCCCACCATGTGTTCCTATAGTAACTTTGCAATTATTCCTCCACTACCATATAAATTAGGTACTTGTTTAATCTATAAAGACAAGATCCCTCACACACTCTAGTGGACTGGCTAGAATAGTTTGTACACAAATATGCCAACATCCATATTTAAAGAGGCGGGAGTAAGCAAGAAAAAGGGAAACTAACTACGATCACGCACTCTTATTCTATTGAATCAATACTATCTACACTTGCACCAGTGGATGTAGGTATAACCTTGGGCTGAACCAGGTAAATTTGGATTTATCCCCTTTCTCTCATCTCTCTCAATATCTAGTCCTAGATAAGCGTTCTGTTGATTTACATATCTTTATCTACTACCATTTATAATTATATGCTCTCACTAAGACAAGATCAATATAATAGTTTCAGGCGATAATAATATTGTTGACAAAGGCAAGGTCTTTGCCGGTTTTGTTACTGCTCACCTCGGCATGGCTCGAGGCTTGATCCGATCGGTGGTTTTTCCTACTGAACGAGCTGCTATTGTTGCCTTAACAAGTGATTAATTTTTGGAACACGCCGACCAAAATATATCCCTTCTGAGTTTCTTATTCATCTGTATTTCTCCTGGTGTTCAGTCTTTTTACAAGTTACTAACTTTTCTCTTGTGCTCCATAATTTGTGGTTAACTATAAACATATATTAGAGAGAAATGTTACGATGACAAAGTCCTCCCAAGTTGTAGAGGTGGAGTTTAAGGAGATGAAGAAGGCTCTAACTGTTGCTCGAGAAGTTAGTACTGTGGAGGTGAGTGAGAATGAGAAGCTTGACTAAAATGTCAAAATTTTAGAGGTTGATAAGGTAAACTTCCATTAGAAGATCAATGAGTTGGCCAATCTTGTTTTTGCTACCCAAAAGGCTAAGGAAGATTTCGAGAAGGACAAAAATAGGGTCAAGAATGACAAGGCCAAGGACGATAAGGAGAAGGCCAAGGCTTATAAGGCCTTACTGGAGCTACACATTCTAAGTGTGATGCCTACACTTTTGGTTAGGATAATGCCTTTGTCAAAGTCCAAGAGCAGATTGGGTACCTGAGAAAGGTATTATTTAAGAATAGTTTGGATGAGGCCCATACTAAAAAAGGTGTTGTTGAGGACTCTGAGTTGTTAAAGTAGCACAAAAAAGGTTCCCTTCTTCTAATTAATTAGTAAGATAATGATGATGATGAGTTGGTTGACGATCGATGATCAGTCTACTAGTCTTAAGACTGCCATTACTGGTGTTGAGAGGGTCAATGTTTGTGTTGATTAAGGCGTTGAGAAAGTGAAACATAACCATGGGGTTACCAAGTTTCTCAAAAAATTCAAAGCTTACCAAGATTCCGAGAAGGCTAAGGATGGGTCCAATCATCTAGAAGACTTTTCTTCCGCCTATGATGGTGAGAAGGCAAAGGTGGGACAAAAGGAACCTTGGAATTTTGGAAATGTTTAACTTATTTCCATTAAATTTGTGATGTAGATTTTTCCCCATTGACTATCTTTCAAAGGAAATTATAAGTTTGATTCAACTTTTATTTTTTCATAGATCTTGTGATATTCTGTGAACTTTTTGTTTAGCCGAAATTTGAATGACCGACCATTCACCCTTGCACTTTTTTAGTTTGGTGTAAGACTTGCAGCATTTGTTGCTATGTAGCATGACTTTACAGAAAGATATCAAAGACTTTTTCTACTAGTGGTGATGGAGATAATTATCTCGACCAGATATTGGGGTCTGATATGTCCATACCAGTGAAAGAGTCCTACTCGGATCTGTGTTGACTTTTCCATTAGACTGTGGAAATAATAAATTTATCATGACATAATTAATTCCACCCAAGTCAATCATAATGAAATGTTAGCTAGTCTGAGGGCTAAGTTTGACAAGGATTTGTCCGAGTTGGTTAGAGAAAGAAGATTTGACCAGAGGCTGGCTAACATTGAGTCTATGTATGCAAGGAAATCCTTTAGTCTATAAGTATACCTCTAAGGAGAAAGGGATGTAGATGTTCCCCTTGAGAAGGAAAATATTGATTTGATAGCTTAGCTTGGGAGAGCCAAACAATCTGTTCCATATAAGTAAGATGTATTGGGAGCTTCCTTCCTTGAATATGATAATATCCAGCTAAGGGAAGAGGTGAAAAGGTACGGCAAGTCCTTCCATGACAAGGATGCGTCCATCAAAAGTTTATCTTCTTCCCAAGACAAGTAGAAGGGTTAACTTATGAAGAAGTTTGAGAAGATGAGGAAATCTTTTCATAATAAGAATGTGAAAGTGATCTAGTTCTCCTAGGGTTATACATGTTTCCAAACAAACACCAATTTTTAATTTTTAAAATATTAAAACAATGTCCATCAATGCACCAATTAAACAAAAGTTTTGTGTAAACAGTTTACCAGTTTTATCTTGACCTAAGAATGCATCTAGGTAATATAGAAAGAGTAAAATAAAGCGAACCACAACATGACATTATACGAGGAAAACCACAATGGGAAAAACCTTAGATGGCCCAACCACGCAAGTCACTAGGATATTGGTATCATAACAAGGACAAATTAAACTTGCTCAATCGATTCGACGCCTTCAATCCTTAATAATCTCTTTTCTCCTTGAACCTTCTTCGTAATCTCTGTTGGGTTCCTTCCATCAGTATCACATTGTAGGCATTTCCACTGTATTGGTATCGACCAATCTAACCATTACATGAATAGTTCATGCAGTCTAAAATAAGCACACATAAACCACCGCATGAATCAAACTCGAAATCCACCACTCGATAAAATCTCTTAATGAAGAGAAATGCCTTAGTGAGAGACACATGGATATCTCAAACAGACATAAGATGGTGATTCTTGGATCTTAAACTTTGGGTGTAAACTAAGGTTTGAAGGATCTTGTTTTTGTCTTGGAGATGAATTTTCATAAAACCTATCCACAAAAACACTTTGTTAACCATAATATTTATAAAATAACTGAAAATTTTTGCATCAATTTTTATGAGAAAACTTGTTCGAACGAAAACATAGAGATCGTTCGAGCGAGATGTCACATTTCATTCAATCCAAAGGAAATTCATTCGAATGACAATGTGAAACTCAGTTTAATGAGGATCAAACAAACTTTACATGGATTTTTTGTCAAATATAAACATCTTGGTCGATGTTCATCCAAATCTCATTCGAATGAAAACTTTATCCTCATCTAAAAAAAACACTCATTCAAATGACATGTACAATCTCGTTTCAATGAAATATGAAAGTTCATCTGAAGGACTTGAAAAACTAAAAATTAATTTTCTTTAAAATCTTTTTAGCAAAAAATCCTCAAAAAAAATTAAAAAACAAACACCCAAAAACGTATCTAGGGATAAAAAAATAATATGCATTCATACCCCATTGAGCTCCCATGGATTTTTAAGACAAAACTTGGAATGATGTGATCGTCATTTAATTTGGCCACTACAGTCTTCAATACGAATCATTGGCTTCAAGGACGAACTGAAGTCAAATCCTAAACTATGACTCAAACAAGTTTTGTCCAAAGAGAATAAAGCCAATACATATACAAATTAACTCAATGTGAAAAATTGCCCTTATAAATCTTCCCATTTGGATATCCTGAGAAAAAACTCAAATACAAAACCTACTGGGCATCAAGGTCTCTAAAGACTCAATACAAACCCCAAAAGTAAAACGTACACATACTTGACATACACAAATTTGAGTACCTTTTCTCTTATGAAACTTTTTTTCATCACTGCTAAACCTGCAAACTTAACACATGTTTCAAATGAAAAAGGGAATATATTAATGTATAACCTGCATATGATAAACACAAACCTGCCCTCTGTTAAACATCTCCCAGTTAGATTATTCATCCCCCTTAGATTAGACTTATGCGTCTGAGGCAATATTTATCCCCATTTTTGTTCGATAATAGACAAAGGTAAAGTGCATAATATAAAATAACTCCATCTCCTAAATGTAACACATGTGAACATAAAGTAAAAGAACATATATGATGCGATGTGAAGTGAAGGGAAACTAAAACAACAAACAAACTCGACAACACAAGCATAAATGATCTAAACAATGAAACAAATGATATCAATGTAAACATGTAACAAAATATACCAACGTGATAATTATGACATGCTAATTTCATAAGACTATGAAGAATATGATAAACATGAATTAAATGTAACACAAATGGATATATATAGGTATAAACACCACAAAAGATAGATAACATAAGCCTTCCACACTCGTATCGCATAAATGTGTCTCAACCAAATATGATACCGAGTGAAGTGGAGTGAACTAGAAAACAAAAAAAAATATCTCCCAAACATTCAAGATAGTCCAAGGAGTTTTATTTGACCGCTTTAATTTATCAAACTTTGATTTAGTCTCAAGTGACAAATAATGTAAACTCATAATGGACAAACATACACAATGCACACTAGCCTAGAAAAATATTGATGATTCTCAAATCAATATAGTCAAAAAGATAATATTAACGTGGGCTCATTATGCAAACCCATTGATCTTCAACTTAACACCCTAAAAATAACCATACGTATTTTTTTTGCAACTTTTTCTTTTAAAGATATCACACTTTGATGATGAATGAAAAACTTGGCCTTGAAAATTATCTTCTTTTTTTGTCTCTCTTTTCTTTTAGGCTCTTCCTAATGGCGCCCTTTCATGCAAAGGAGATTTACTCCCTTCGTAGCCATATTTCATTGCACTCATATATTTTTTAAACAAAAACAATCTCTCGAGAAATGGTTCTTACATGCACAAATCCCCAATCAAATGGATATGTATATGATAAGATTTATATGAGACTACCTCACTTATCTCATGCAACATAGGTAGTTATAATCCAAAAGAGCTGGTGCAAGTGTGTGTGGAGGAATATAGAAAGTGAATCCACTAAGAAAATTAAGTTTGAGCAACTCCATGCAAGCATGATTAAGAACGATCCAAAGCATTATAAATCATACTCAAATGTCCTAGACACATGGAAAATATGGGACTAATAAGATTCAAAAACACTAATAAACCACACAAAATGTGTAAAACCAAATACACAAACAAACCAAAAATCTCTTTTGAGTTTTTAAATATTTTTTGAAATGACTCAAAGGGAAAACAAAATATTTTTGTGTTTTTCTTATAACCACCCAATAAATTAAAAATCAAAATATAAAAGACAAAAACATCATACAACTAGAAACAAAATTTAACATGATTCATAAAAGCTAGTGTATGAAAAATATGCAAAGACAATCACTCATAAGGTATAGCATTAATCATGTGAAAACTTGTGAGAATCAACAAGTCTAACATTCAATGCCTACAAATATTATTTCTAACCCACATAGGTATAACATGATGATCTTGGGTTTTTGAAACCTTGATGACACTAAACTGAGACATCTTAGGACCTTTTTTAAGATCATAAAAAATGTCTAAGGTGATCTTTCCTATCACACTATGCGTAATTGTAGACACGACAAGGAATGTTACTTTTGGGTTGACAATTTATAATGTCTTTGACTATGGTTTACCCTCTTAAAATATTACTCTTGGCTTTAGTAGCGAAAGCATTTGGATCAATAAAGTGTGACACCTCGCCTAATTAAACATCGGGTGATCAGGCCTTTATTAAATTAAAACATGTTTCTCAAATGGTTCATTCTAAGCAGCACTATCAAAAACTTTTTTAATTACTAATCCCCTAAGTAAAAATTAGACCGGTGCCAAATTTTATCTTTCTTAAACATATTAATCAACCATGCGGAACAAACAATAAAATAACCATGTACTATAACTCAATCAACAAAGTGTAAGTACAAGATAATAAGAGTAATACCGAATAAAACATCAGCTAAAATCCCAAAATAATAGTAGAACCACCACTAGTCTGAAACTAAACATCTAAGACTGATACCGGACCACAAGTCCATATAAAGAATAGTGTGAGATCATGCACTAGATCTGAATGAGAGATATCGTCTAATCAAAATCCTGTAAGCACCCACTGTGCTACATCTTCGAGTCCCTAGAATGAAATCATCATGCATGGCGTCCCTGTGTATGGACACCTAAAAGGTTTTGAAAATATTTTATAGCAAGAGTTAGTACTCAAAACATTTTACAAATATTTAGCAAGCGTTTATCACAATATAAAATGCGGTTATTGATTACACATGTTAGGTCCTCATACACTCTCTTGAGTTTACTCACTCCTTATCTATTGTGCACACCTAACGTTCGCCACTTAGCCTACCTAGAAATGTCTCCCAAGTTCACTAGGACTAAGTAATCATCTGAACTTATCTATACTTAAGTTCTCGTATCGCCCACACAGTACGTCCATTTCATTAACGTCTCGCAAAAGTTAATTAATACTAAAGTAACATTTCACCTATGTTCTGTTTCAAAACTTCTCACTTAGTTTCACTACTAAATTTTTACAATTATCACAATTTCTATCTTCCCACTTTTGTAATTAAGCTTCACTACTTAAATTACTAAATAGATATTCTCTATCTAACGTTACATTTCGTAATTAAGTTTCGCTACTTAACTTACCAGTTTGCTATGTATCTTCAAATACATAATATATATCAATCTACTAACATACAGAAGTAGAATATCATCAAGTATATATTTCACACACAATATATACTAAATATCAGTCATTACTATTTTGTCCTTTTTATACACGTAAAGGACTCTTGGTTCAGAATGATTCATCAACCCCAAGTAAGAATTGGTTCGGAATGATACATCGACCACAATTATTTATATACACAAATTCTGGATCGAACTCTTTCATCACGCCACCAGTTCAAAGGTTTGGTTCGGCATTTTACATCGACCCCAAACATATAATAACCCTATGTTAGTTCGGAATATCTCATCGACCCTAACATAGTTAATTTAGGTATACTTCTCTCGGTCTAAGAGATCATATAATACAGTAGGTACATACCCGACCTATTAATTATGTTCGTACGTAATATTTTAATCTCTTATATCTACCGTACAATATTCGCTCTAAGATTTATCTCATTAATCACATTTAATTGAGTATTCACACAACCCTAAGGGTCCTGGTTACCCCTCACATATAATTTCAGTAGTTATTACTCACCCTACTAGTCTATTACTTGAATTGACTTTACCTCTCCTCGTAACTCAATTCCAAATTCCCCGATACTCTACTAAATTGGATTATTCTCGTCGGTTCATAATCCGAGACCTACACTCAATGGCCTTATCGGACCTCAACAATATACCTACTGGTCTTATTCTCACTCCCATATAAGTATAGTATAAATCCTAGGATACCCATTCATTCATGGAATTAAAGAAACCTTAAACATGAAGAATTCGGGGAAAAATAGCTTACGTCGATCGATCGACTACTGGGCTCGATCGATCGACCTAGTAGATCGATCGATCGATCGAACAAGGACAGACGCATATCCTCTTCTTCGTCAACCTCTCCCTCCATTAACAAATCTTTAAACTTCATTATGGTCCACCAAACTTTGACCCAATGATCCTAACATATTTCCACATATACTAGGACAATTTCTAACGTTCCAGATATATCAAAACCTCAATTCCTTTAGAGAAAAAGTGAATTAAACAAAGAATTTCTTAAAACCCTAGTTATGGTATTCTTCCCATATATTCATTCAATACCCATATTTTATTTCGAATGACTCATCAAGTATACTCTGAATATTAATCCTCTACATATGTTAAATCATTCTACATGCGATTCCTATCCCAAAATGTATAATTATCATTATTCTCCTATCAAGATATTGATTTAACAAAAACTATTCAAAAACCCTACACATGGGTATTATAACTTTATAAATTTTTGCAATAAACAACTTGCCTTGACAGAGGGGATCTGATTTCATGGATTTGATGATGGATTGATGCTTCTCTTCTTCAATCCTTCCTCCTTTGGCACCTAGGGTGCAAGATCCAAACCCAACCTTTTCAAAAGCATCTTCGAAGCCTTGAGAATGGTTTTATCCTTCTCTCTAATGGTATTGGTGTTTACATGGGTTTTCTAACCCTAATCCCTCTTTCATACGGCTGATAAAAGGTTCTCAAATTCGTAGTTCTCCATACCCTCTCATGTTAAAAGACCAAAATGCCCCCGAACGGTCTCGATTTAGTCCAAATTTACCCCGAGACTCAACCAGTACCCCCGGGTATACTATTTTGACTAATTTGACCCTTCTGGACTCATATGTGACCTCGAAATTATAATTTGAGTCACTTAAAATATTACTCGTTCTCACCCCAACAAGGTCTACACGCGTTAAGTAACTATTTACCACTCGTACTTGATTAATATAAATCGGTATATATCTCTTGATTAATATTCCATAATTATAATTTTTAATAAATATGATTAAATTACTCCTCTTACGAAATTTAAATTAAGCCGTATTTTCTCATTTAATTCTCCAATTTAACTAAATAGGATATTCAGAAATACGGGGTATTACACAAAGACAATTCCAACCTTGTCATTTTTTTTTATTTAAACGATGCCAAAATTCTTAATCAACTTATCCAAACTATATTCCAAATCAAATTTGACATGACTTGAGTCTCTCAATTTCTCCTCTTAATCAACAATCATAGAATCAAATAAAAGATGAGACTCATCAAACTTTAGGGACTTCTTCTTTAAATTTTTAACAATCCAGGAAGGTTATCTCTCTCTACCTCAATGTACTTGAGATTATCCCTAAGAGTATTCTCATGTGAACTCAAAATATCAATAAATTTAGCATCATCATTACCTACAACATGTTCTTTGAACTTCGTTTATAACTTCAAGTTGGTATTTTTCAACTTCAATAACTCATTGTGCAAATCATAAAACGCCATTTGAGGCTTATTCTCATCCTCTTCTTATTTATCTTCCTCACTCTTATGGATATGATCATCATCAACATCGAAAGACATTTTATTTTGTCTCACATGATTGGACATGAAATCAATGTAATTATGCTCGATGGGGGAATCAGGTTCCTCTTTCGACTCACTATCACTAAGAGTAGAATTGTATGCCTTCGGATTCTTTCCTTCCTTCCTTATTCTAGTGGGACACTCGAAAGCACGATGACCAACACCTTGGCTTTCGAAACACTTGTCCTGATCATCCACATACTTAGGTGTATCCCTCTTCTTGCTATCATGGTAATTGAAGTTCTTAGGTTTTTTTCCTAAACTGTTATCTTCTCTAAGTGTAAGAAACTTTTGAACTTTCTAATAAACCTAGCGATCTCTTAGGGATCTAAATCAACCTCACTATCGTAATCCGACACATCCTCCTTCCTAGACTTCAAAACAAAACTGTAGTCTTTATTTTCATCATTTTTCTTCATATGACACATGTTCATCTCATAGATTTGGAGATCACTTGTAAGTTCTTAGACCCGTATAGTATCTTGGTCCTAGATAATCTAGGGCCAAGACCGTGGCATTAAATGTTTCAGGAAATGATGTTTAGATTTTGTGCACCACTCTTGACTCAGGGATATGCTCACCTAACTTAAAGGAGGAGTTAACTATGTTCGACAAATTAGCATAAAAATCATCAAAAGACTGATTCTCTGATATTTTAATCATTTCAAACTTAGTCGTCAAATTTTGCATCTTAAAAATTATATCAATGTCAGTGCCCTCGTTAGCGGATTTTAAAATCCTCTAATCACCCTTCGCACCTCACATGTCATTATATGTATAAATTCTTCAGTTGTGACTACCCAGAAAATAGCATTGACTCCATTGAAATTAAACGTAAAGGCATTATTTTTAGTCGTTGTTCAAGAGGAGTGTGATTTAAGTAAATCGCCTTTGGTGGGAGGAGACCACCCTTGCTCAACGAAGTTCCAAACATTCTCATCGATTGATTTTAAGAAAAACTGAATCCGTGCCCTCCAATAAGTATAGTTTGAACCTTTAAACATAGGAAGACAGGTTATGGAACTACCCTTATGATTGAACTCCATCAAAATAAACCTAAAATGCAATAACCAGGGATCTAACACAATAAGCTAGTGTAACCCTCTATGATACATATTTAAAAGTTCTTTAGGTCTCCAAGGGTTATACGGGTTTCGAAATACGCACCAAGTTTTAATTTTCAAATTAATTAGGCCAATTTAATCTATGCACTAATTAAATCAAAGTGTTTCGTAAATAGTTTACCAAATTTATCTTAACCTAAGCCTGCATCTAGGTGCTATAACAAGGGTAAAATAAAGAAAACCATAACATGGAGATGTTTGAGGAAAACCCACAACGAAAAAAACCTCACATGACCCAACCATGTAAATCACAATAATATAGGTATCATTGGTACAAGGACAAATTAGACTTACTCAACCAACTCGATGCCTTCAAGCCTTGATGCTCTCTTTGTTCCTTGAACCTTCTTCACAATCTCTAGTAGACGCCTTCAAACAGTATCATGATGTAGTTTCTTCCTACATCTCGGTATCAACTGATCCTACCATTGTATAACTAGTTCATATCGTGTCATACGAACACACATGGACCACCACATGAAGAAAACACAAAAATTATTGCTCTAAACAGACTCTCAATAAAGAGAAACTGTTTTGGTGCAAGACAAATAGATATCTCAAGTATACATAAGATGGTGATTCTTGGATCTCAAACTTTGTCATAAAGAAGGGTTTGGAGGCTCTTGGATATCCGCGTTGGATATTTTTCCCTCTAGGGTTGAACCTTTAGAGGACGCATTACTCCGACTGCACAACTAATCAAGCTACATTTACTTTCTTATTATAAATTATCTGCCTTTTCAATTTCCTTGTAATTAGCTTTGAGTATTAATGGAAAATTTAACATTTTCTTCCCTTTACATTGCGTGGTCCTTGGTTTTACCTTTTTGGTGATGTCGTCTCATCAAACCTTGGGCCTAGAGCCATAAAAATAATAATGCGCCTATTTGTGGCGTCATTTCCTAGCCAGGATATTTTGACCTCATAGGTTATTAGTGCTTAGGATTTCTTGGTAGGACTTTCATCGATTGTGAGAAATTGTTTTACATTTTGTTAATCGTCAAAATATTTTTATTGTGGTTGATCATTCGTTGACTAACCGGTGAGTCTATATAAACATTTTAATCTGTGATGGTATTTTGTTGACTAGTTAATCAGTCTTAAAATAAGACATTTAAAGTAGAGGTGCTTTGCTCGGGGACCAAAGGGTGGTCTTTGGTCGGCCAATCAATCAATCTTGAAGAAGACATTTGAAAGAAGATAAATATCAAACTGATAGATAATATGCCAAACACAATCCAGTTGACTAATTGATCTTGTTTATTAAATAGTCATAGTCCACCACTTTAAATAATGCAAAGAGACAAATTCTAACATAACAAAATATATGCAAAAAATCTAAAAGAATGTCTGAAAAAAGAAAAAATCAAAACTAAAATAAATTTGGACTTAAAAGTAAAACTTCTAGAGGTGGTTGCATTCCATAATTGAGGAACTTCCATACCCTCCATTGTTTTAAAATGGTAGGATCCCTACAAGTCATCTTTGATGACTTTGAATAGACCTTCCTAGTTAGGACCAAGTTTTCCATCTAAGGGATTCCTTGTGCTGCCATAATCTTTCTTAGCACATAGTATCCAATCTTGAATCTCCTCGCTTTAACCACCTGTTATATTTCTTAGCGAAGTTCTACTGATAGGAGGCAAGATTTATAAGGCCTAACTCTTTTTTTTTGTTAGTTCAGTTAAGTTAAGATGTGATGGCTTCGTTTTTGAGATCTTAGTCGACTAGGTAGGACTTCATGTTCGGTAGCCATGTTTCCAATGGACTGACTATTTCCATCCCAAAAGCTAAGGAAAAGGGTTTTTCCCCCATTGATATCCTAGGAATAGTTCAATATGATCATATAATGTGGGGGAGTTGGTCGACCCATGCGCCCTTATATTTATCCTACCTCTTCCTTATCCCGTCGAGGACTATTTTGTTAGAAGATTTTGGCTACCCAATTCTCTAGGGTAGGCCACCAAACTATAGTATTGCCTAGTCTTATTCTCCTCACATAAATTTCAGAATATGTTACTCTTTATGAGTGTTAAAATCATAAGTGGCTTTAGACCCACAGGTGGTCCCCTTAGGACCCCAAATGGGTCAGATGAGAGAAATGTCAAGGTAAGAGACAATGATTTAAAGTGGTTTGGACTTTAGATGAGGGTCCTACATCCACTGTCAAAGGTGTTCCACTCGTTTATTAGATTACAAATGAGGTATTACAGCCTAAAAAACCTCTTGAGCTTTAGTAAAGAGAGTCTGAGGTCTTGCAACCATTGTCAACAACATAGAGGACCTTAGGAAGTAACCGAATGACTTCTCTAAGGGTCCCAAGGTATTTATTTAAGGTTCAACACGACGTATAACTGGTATGAAAAATGGAAATGATCGAAGGCATAAATACCAATTCATAACAGTGGGTTGTGAGTGTGAGGCAAAGTCTAAACATTTATGTATGCTTAGAATTCTTGGAAGTCTGATTACTTGAATTTTTTTTATCTCTTTGAATAATTGGTATTAGTCCTCTTTCACCTTCTACTAGCTTCTCATTAATAGGCGAACTCTTGAAATAGACTTCCATAATATGATTGGTATGTCCTTGAGGTCTACCATTATCACCAAGATGGTGGAGTGTTGGGAAAAGTATTTTCAAGTCGTGTAAGGTTGTTTTTGAGTGCATTTAATGATGATGGGAGAATTTAATACAAGTTGATATGGGTAGTGGAAATAAGTAGAATAGTGTTATGCTTCTTACCTAATCCATCAGAATGCTTGTAGGAGCTTCACCATAGATCCCAGGGGATCTGGAAAGGACCTCGACTTACTCAAAATTAATCATGAAGTAACACTTACTACCACATCCTATGATCGAGGCTTGGGTGTCCTCATGAGGTCATTTTCCTTTATGTCAAGGTCGAGTCTGAATGCAAATCATCATGGAACCTTAGTGTTGTGGTCTCTAAGATTTCCTAAGGATGTATAGTGGAACAACTAACCTTACTAGGGGAAGAATGTGCATCTAAGGTGTACTAAAGTACCATCGGTCAACCTTAGGAGTAGCGAGAAATTTATAAGGCAAGTAGTGGCCTTTCTGAGGTCTGGGGATAGACTTGGGACCTCTTCCCTTCCTCGGGGGAAGTTGGGAAGTTGTAAGATCTTTTGAGCACTAAGTGTGAATTGGGTTATCGCCAGTATCTGTTACAAGGGGAAAAGTATCTCTTGTGAAAGTTGGGGGTATGGTCGTAACAAACCACTGAGATTCCCATCATTATTATATTGTGTTGGGAAGGAGCTCACATGTGGTTAAGGAAAGGTGTTAGCAACTGAAATCTTTGATGTGATTGATGCATCTAATTTTGGAGTTGGAAGTGTCTAGAACTCTAAGCCTTCGGGGTTATAAAATATCCCCTTAGGATGATTTGAGTTATTCACTACTAACTCTCATTTTCTCTCTTCTCCTTTAGATTTTCCTTGATAAAACTAACCCTTTCTTTCAAATAATGTTTTCTAAATAGATATCTCCCTTCTAAGGTCTTGGACCCCAAATGCTTATTCATTATTAGGACACATGCCTCGTTACCGCCTGGAAAAAGTTGATCCCTTCGTTCGCCTTCCCAATGGATCAGTTCCATCTGTGATAACATTGGTGAGTTATAAGGGGGTCATCAACTCTAACTTCTCTAGTGCGGGCTCACTATGACTCATAAATCACTGAGCATGATATGGTCGAGCTCTAAAAGACTTATCAAATTCGAGAAAATGTCATTCTGAGGCTTGCAAAGCCTAATTAGAGGGCCTTTTCCGTGGTGGCGAACCATGAATGTTTTAATGAGTTATTCCTCCATTATGGGGATAGATTCCCCCTACCCTTGCATGTAGTTCAAATCTCAAAGGCTTTTGACATAGTCCATTCTTAGCTGGTGGCCAACTCATATAAGCCTTTGATGGCCAGGGTCCTAACCTTTACAGAATCCAACATGGTAATGTGTGAGATTTCCCGAGCCCAGTTTTTCAAGTTCTACATGGTTCAAGAGAAGATAAATCCCACCGATAGGGGTTTCAAGTATCTAGCCCCTAGGACAAATGTGGTGACCTTTGTGAAGGATAAGCATAATGCCTTAAGAACTGGAGGCAGAGATTCTTATTTATTATGGGGGGTATTAGGCCACCATAGATCCTATTGAGACTATTGGTTGCCCCACTCTTTGGTGTACTCCTCCATCATTAGGTAAGTTCACATTTTATTTTTTTAACGCTTGGGTTGACCTCTATCTTAATATTTGAAAATTTTGTTTACCTCTTCCAGCGATTCCTTCACCCACCATGTCAGAGTTTAATAGGATTATTGAGGCTTAGAGGTTTCCCTCTACCGCCTTCGAGATCCTCGTTACTATAGGTACCTCTTTAACTATTAGATGGGACCTGAGCCCAAGCCTCTGACATATGTGGCAGTCCTTAAGTCCCCTAAGATCATTGTGGGAGCTAGGCTAAAGGCTTAGCCTTATGCCTTGGTCACTCAAAATAGGAAGGTTGTATCTGAATTTCTTGCAAAAGTTCCTGAGGCCTCTAAAGGCGAGGATGACAAGAACAATGGTGGATCTAACCCTCTGAAGGTTGAAGGAGTCTCTGCTTTGGATGATGAGCCCATTCTTCTTTCTAACTGTTCCCTTGAAATTGGCTTGGCTCCTTTTATTTTTTATTATGTTCATTATTTCTTTTATGGTTGTTTAACAGGGGATTATTTCTGAGTCCATGATCAACAAAAAGAGGAGGTCCAAGACAACTAAACACCTGAGGTTTAGTGCCATCATTCTAATTATGTGGTTAAGCTGGTGGAGGAGGTAAACCTAAGGTCTTCCCTATTTAAGGATCAGGTTTGGATCTTGATAAAACCCTACCCTTACTACATGAAGAATTAGGGGTAGGTTAGACTCCTAGGGTGACCTAGGGTGATCCTTATATTCTAAAGGACTTGCATACCCTGGTCTCAAAGTAAATAAGCTTTAGAAAAGGTGGTGCCCCTCGGGGGAGGGTAGTTTTTAAGGGGAGGATAAGGTGGCTAATTATTCAAAGGGGAAGGACTACTTGAGGACTCCATAATTGAGGGGATATACCCTCATACCTCAACAATGGATTCCCTTGATGCACTGGAAAAGATAAATAGTTATGGTATGATCTCTAATATATGGGGTAGAGGTACTCCCGCTAATGCTGAAGAGGTGATCCACTTAATGGGCAAGGTACTTACACATTTTCCTGACTTCTTCCCTGACCTTTTCATGTTATGTTCATTGTCCTCATATCTTTTTCTCTTATAGGCTCAACACTTGATAGATGCTTTATTGGTCGATTCTCTTAATGGAGGTAGCGTATTTAAAAAAGGCTAATGAGATGGCCAATAGTTGGGAGCTCACTCGACAACATTTGGACCGAATAATCAATGGTCAGAAGCCGCATATGGAGACTCTTGAGAGGGGGAAGGATACCTTGAAAACCTAGGTTACGTCCTTGGAGAAGGAGAAGATTTCAAATTAGAGGATCCTAAGAAATAGTTCCCCTTTGTTGGTTGATGCTCGAGGGTCTTTAACTAAGGTTGAAGAGAAACGTACACTTGATCAAGTGAGATCATAATGATGGAATAGGCTCTTTAAGGACATAATGATGAGCCTTATGGATTTAAGGATATACTCCTTCAACTTGATGGTGAGGTGTATCTGTTGAGTTAGATGGTAAAAAACTTGTCTTCTGAGAAAAAAAATTAACCTTTCAGGGTCAAGAGATTCAAAAGAGATATGCTGACATCCTGGTCAAGCATCAAACACTTCAAGTATAGATTCGTACTGCAGTTCAAATCTAGTTGAATGTGGAACAGAGGTCTGAGGTCTTTAAGAGATAACTCTTTTAGAACTTCTGTGTTGGTTTTGAAGCATACAAAGCCAAGTTTTAGGAATTATTTCTTGAGGTGGATGTCTGCGGTCTATTTTCTGAAGCCCCTCAATCGGAGGAAGATAGATCTAATGATGATGGTAGGAGTGGAGGTGATGCTTAATTTACTTCTGCTCCTAAATCCCAAGTGGAAGACATCAGGAAAGCAACCTCTACCTCTGTCTTCAACCTGTGAAGCCCTTGTGAACCCCCAAACACACAAGCCTTGGCTTGATTTAATATAATAAGTTTTTATTTTCATAAGGTATCTATTGGCCATGGTTCGCTCTTTATAATATCCATTTTTACCCTTAATGATAAGGTAGTTTTTGAGTCCTGGACTTTTGTTAGTTTTAATGCTCTTATATCTTTACTTCACGACTTTTTTGGTTTGCTAAGTAATTAATGCATTGACTTGCACTGTTTGAGGTCTACTCAGCAAGTAGTACACCCTTATCTCCCAATTTACTTAGTAAAGCAAAGTAACTTGAGATGTGAATCTGTTGGAGTCGCCCTAAGGGTCTTAAGACCCGAACCCTGTACTTTTGAAATTTCTGAAGTCAAAACTAATGTTTTGTAATGGGTCCTTAGACCTTAAAACCATGGAATACTTGATCCTTTTACTTTTTAGGAATAAAAGCCTATAATTTTTATACCAACACTTAGACCTCCCCCCCCCCCCCCCCCCCCACAAAAAAAAAAAAAACAATTGGCGTAAAGGCTTTAAATTAAACCTTTAAGGGGTCCTAAGACCTTAGGCTTCATATTTGAATTTGAACATATGAAATATAAAGTCATTATAAGGGTCCTAAGACCTACAACATTAAAAAATATTTTAAAGATAAAGTCCTTATAAGGGTTTGAGACCTCTTGACTAAAAATATTTTGGGAATTTGAAGTCCTTATAAGGGTCCAAAATCTTTGGACTTAGATAAATTTTAACATGACGTCCCACAGAAGGGTCATAAGACCTCTGAACTAAGGTAAAATTGAATCCTAAATCCCGCAAAGAACTTGGAATGTTTGAGTTATGAAATCCTTATAAGGGTCCTAAGACCCCAGAACTTGAGAAAAGATTATATCCTGGAGTCCCATAAGAGGTCGTAAGACCTCTAAACTTAGGTAAACTTGGATCCGAAGTCACAAAAAGGGTCTTATGACCTATAAACTCGAATTTTTTTTGAAATTTTGAAGTCCTCATATGGGTCCCTAGACCTCGAACATTGAGCCTTACACCATTGTTTTGATAAAAAAATGAAGTTTTGGACATTTTTTTTGTATTTGAACACTTCCCCCCCAATTTTTTTCAAGCATAAGTTTTTTTTTTATATAGTTTCAAAAATTAAGTTTGATGGGTATGAGGTTTATACAAATTCTTTGTGTAACTCCATAGTTAGGAAAATATTTTGATGTAAGGAAATGGGATGTTTATGGGTATTTAGACCTTAGTTTTTTGGAATTATGGACGAAAATCTCAAAAATCCCTTTAGTCTTTTATGGGTTCGAAGATCTTTGACTACTCTTCTTGGGTTATTCAAACCTGAGGACTATGGTATTTTTTGGGTCATAAAAGCTTTGGCTGTTAGTCTTAAGACAAGGATGAAATCCTTGTAACTTGAGTGTTGGGTCCTAAGACCTTAACTTAAACTTGGAGCTAAGGCTAAAGTCCTAGTTACTCGATTTGTGGGTCATAAGACCTTAGGGTTTTCTCTTAGAGCCAAGGTTGAAATCCTTGTAGCTCTTAAAGAAAACTTATATTTAATACATCATGGGCAATAAAAAGTTTCTTTTTAATTTAAGTACCATAATACATGGTTTATATTCATTTTGGTAGGATGGCTTACATCTCCTGAGGCTTTTGCTACCTTCATTTTACTTGTAGTTATGGGGGGAAACTTGTCTCGTGGGGAGAAGGTACCCAAACTTATTAGCTCCATGCCCATGATTTCTAGAGGGATCTCAGATAATGGTGGTGGTGGAGATAAGACCTATAGTGAGGCCTCAAAGGTTTTTTAGATATTTGTCGGGGCCTCGGCCAAGTCCCGTTGAGAGATGAGTGACTTCTTCTTGTGCTTTATGGAAGTGATGAGCACTCCTGATCTTTTTTGTTCTCTAATATCCTTTTCCACCCCTTTGGATTTTAGGAACCTCATTACTAGCTTACATGTTGAGATCACAATGTCTAAGTCGTTGAGATATGGTTTGCCCATGATGATATTATAGGTTAAAAGGAGGTCAACCAATAAAAATTTGTTCCAAATAGTTGTCCAATAATCTTTGTAACCAAGGGTGAGGGGGAGAGTAGCATATCCCAAGTAATTGGTTTGTTTTTCATTGAAACTAATAAGAGGGTTGTAACTTGTTGCATATGCTTTGTGTCAAGGACTATGGCTTTAAAAGAGTCCATGTGGGGCTTCCTGTATCAATCAGGATCCTCCTCGTGTAACAAGGGATCATTGTTCTACCCAGTTTCGCTATGTTTGATTACCATTGGTTCCTATACCAGGGTAGTAAATGGAGCCTATTGAGAATGGCATCTAGTTTCTCTTAGAGAGTATCCTGTTAGTCTTTCATTTCTTTGAAGGAATTAGTTAAATATGAATTAGCCAACATTTTGAAAGGATCAAGGTGTGTATTTGAGAGAGGTGGAACTTTTCATTCCCACGGACGATGCCAAACTAATGAGTGTTAAAATCATAAGTGACTTTAGACCTACAAGTGCTCCTTTTTGTACCCTAGAGGCGTAAAACGAGAGAAGTGTAAAAGTAAGAGAAAATGATTTGAATGGTTTGAACCTCCGATAAGGATCCCACATCCACTTTTAAAGGTGTTTTTTATTAGATTGCAAATAAGATATTAATGGCCAAGAGACCTCTTAAGATTTGGTCAAGAGAGTTTGAGTCCTTGCAGCCTTTATCAATAGCATAAAGGACATCGAAAGTAACTTAATAACATGTAAGGGTGCAAAGGTAATGATTTAGGGATCAACAAGATGTACAAAAGGTGTAAACAATGGAAATGACCCAAGTTACAAATATTATATAACAACAGTGGGTTTTGAATATAAAGACTAATGTATGCTTAGAACTCTTGCAAGTCGAATTGCTTGAATGCTTTTTACTCTTTGAATACTCAAGATTGGTACTCTTTAACATTCTACCAACTTCCTATATATAGGAGAAATCTTGGAGGGAGAATGAGTGGACTTTCAAAGCATGGTTGGGGTGTCCCTGAGGTCTATTATTGTCATCAATGTGGTGGAGTGTTGGGAAAACTATTTTACAGGTGGTGTACGGTAGCTGTTTAGTGCATTTAATAACGATAGGAGCATTCAATTAAAGTGGAGGTAGGTGGAACAGTGTTAAATTTTTCACCTACTCTGTTATACTACTTGCCTGAGTTTTACTAGAGGTCTAAGAGGTCTGGAAGGGCCGTGAAGTTCTTAGAAACTGATCCTGAAGTACCATGTACTTCCATATCCTATTATTGAGGTTTGAGTGTTTTTAGAAGGTCACTTTCCTTTAATCTGAGGTCAGCTCTGAGTTTAAATCATGATGGAACTTTAGTGTTATGGTATTTGAGCTTACTTGAGGAGGTATACTAGAATAACTAACCTTCCTAGGGTAAGAATGCAAGATTAAGGTATGATAAAGTACCACAGCTTAACCTTGAGTTTAGTGAAGTCTTTATAAGGAAATTAGTGTCCTGTATGTGGTTTAGGTCTAGCCTTGGGACCTCTACCCTACCTCGAGGGAATTTGGGGAGTTAGAAGATCTTTTGAACACCAAATGTGAAATAGGGCATCATCATCTATCAAATTGACTTTATTGTCTATTATGATAATTAGATGAATACAAAAATGAGTAATGATGTTCCTCCAGATAAATCTAGTCATATCCATATCTTAGATGTTTTCCAATGGTTCTCCCTCATTCTATTCAGAGAAATAGTCCATGTTGACAAGGAAAAATTTCCTTCTGCTATATGCAAGGGGCAGTGGACCAATAATTTACAATCCTCATTGTGCTAAGGCTAAGGGCTTATGATGGACTTGAGGTAATTGGTGGGATGATGCACTAAAGGTGAGAAGAGTTGGTAGTTCTTTCACATAAGAATATAGGAGATCGCATCTTACTATATGTATGTCCACTAACACCTTTATTTCATGTACTTGAATGCTAGAGATCTTCCCCTGGTGTGGATTCCACATATTCCTTCATGTTACTTGCAGAGGGTTTGAACGACGTCGTCGAGGTGAACACATTACAAGTAGGGTCCTAAAGAAGAACACCATGGAACCAAATGGTCTTTACCATAATCTTACGTTCCTCTTTCTTGTTATCAGACAGAATGCCCTTTTTCAGGAAATGAATTATCGGATCCATCCAATTTGGGGCCTCAATGATGGCCATAACCTTCTTGTCCAACCTCCATTTATTGATGATGGGTTGATTAATGTATTTTGAGAAAGTAAGGGCTATATGAATTCACTTATATATTACGTCACACACACAAAGATCCATGGTTTACCAAATTTATCTTATTTGACTTAAAGTGAACATGCAGCAGTGATGTGAAGCTAAATTCTAAACCAAAACAGAAAGAAGAAGAAATAAAGGAAAAAATCCCCTTGGGGAAAAACCATTAACTCAGAATTATTAAAGACAAGAAAAATACATAATGTATAAACTACTTGGAGATCCACTAAGTATAATGCACACGAGTATTTAAATCTTTAACTAAATATGATGCAGTCCAGCATCACCCACATGAATCATATCTTCCCTTAGTATCCATCGATAAGCCTTTAGAATATGCAATGTCCATCTTTTTCAGCCGTAGAGCCTTGATTCCACAAATAAGTAGTTGGGAAATTCTCTAAAAGGTTTTAATACTTTTGATTGTATTCTTCTTGGTTTGGAAAAGTGATCCTAAAATATCCAAGGGGTTTGGATGAAAAATTCTAGCGTTTGATCACAAAAATAACTCTAAAAAGGCTTGGAAATAAATTCACACCCTTATGTATTTTTATAGGAAAAGTTTTTACATGGAGATAGAATTGAAGATTTGGGATAAAAACACGCGTACTAATTCGAATGAACCATCACCTCATTTGAATGAAGTGCCTGCTTTCGTTTGAACTTCTTCCAATGAGACTTTGAATAAGATTCCATAACTGACCCAAAATGTGACACTTCAGAATTCTTTCGAACGAAGGAAACTCATTCTAACGACCACTAACATCTCGTTCGAACAACATGTCAAGTTGTTTTAATAAACAAGAGAGATTTTTTTAAAAAAAACTTTTAAAAATAATTTTAAAATCATTTTGAAAAATATTGTAAAAACAAACTCTTTTAAAAATGACCCCTTAATATATTAAGCATTACCAAAACCACCTCTTAAAACTTCTCAGGTAAAGTTTTGATAAACAATCTTCAATATTTGCAAACTTCACCAATGATTCTTATCTTTAGAGACTTGAGAACGGTCATGAAGCTGTAATGGAGTGTAACGGGATAAGCCAAATAAAAGTAAATTGAGAAATTATAAATTTTCCTCTTATAAATTTCCCCCTTTGTCTATTCTGGTACAAAACAAAAATCAAATTCGAATTGACCCCTAAGACTAATACAACTAATGCCCTCCCAAACTAAGAAATGGAAATGCATAAATGTATAAGACCTTAACTAAAAGCCTTCATCTTATGTGATCCGTGAAATCATCATCAAGGTGGAATGACCTACACACATGCCACAAAAGAAATTTTATGACACATATGAGAGTTTAAAACAAAATAAACCCCCCTTAATTTGTTCTCCTCCTTTTTTGTTCATAATAAACAAGAGGTAATAAACTAATCATTAATAATAGGCATCACTCGAGTCCAAAAGAAATAAAACCACAAAGATAAATTATTGAGAATATGTGATGAAATTTCGAAGAAGCATAGCAACTATTTTTGAAAATTTTCAATTTTCTTAAGTATAAAAAGTATATGCATAAAAATTACAAATCGGTATAAATACGTCACATCGTGGAATATCACTAAAATATCCGAATCATGAAAGCAGAATATAATAATGTGAACATTTTTCACAGGTGAATCAATGAAGACAAATGTAACAAAGTTGCACGAAGTCATGATATACTTCTAAAGAATGAACATAATTTAAACCTTGGCTGTAAGAATGTTGAACAAAATGAAATTAACTCGACTTATGGAACATGCCATGAAATTAATTGCTTCTCAAAATAATAACGCCGAACTATTTAATGTTTTTAACGAGAGTTAGATATACAAACCCATTGATTCTCTAATTTATAACTCCCATGAAATCTCACATATTTAAGAATTCACTCTCATATTTTTGAAGATGTCATAATGAAAATGTGTAGCGAAGAATCAGTGAAAACAAAATATGGCCTTGGCACTTCTGGTTTTGTGTACCGTTAATCTTTTAAGCTCTTTTGAAAAAGATGGATTTTAATGCAAAGAGAATTTTATCTTTAGTAGTCCCTTTCCATTACTTAGCATAATTTTTTTATTTTTTTGGAAATGAAATCCACGAATGGTTCTTACAAGAAAAAATTATCTATAGTATATTTGGATCGTTATTAAACACTATTGAAATGAGACCACCATATTCAACATATGATAAGCAGGTACAAAGTCCAAAAAGTTTGTGCATGTGTGCAATAAAGGTGATAAAAAGTCTAGCATGGAGAAAGTAATCATCAATGAACAACGAAATGTTAGCCACACATTATTAATTGTAAGGACATAATTTTATAAATGTCTGGGGTAGAATCTAAGATTTTTCTATCTTCCCTAGATTATAGTTTGCATGTCTGATACCGCTATATTCGTCATGTCATCACGATCATCCACGACGGCCTTTATCCGAATCCATGTATCCATCATCTTCACACGTACATCATGCTACATGCGACATGCGACATGCTCCTCAACTGTTTCCCACTACTCCACGACGAATTATCATTAAAATGATTTATTGGAGTTGTTTATATTTGCATAAATATTTGGGAATTTTTTAGAAAATATTTTTTGAAGTCTAATTTATTTTTTATCAAAAGCAAAATTTTTTCTATGTGTAGAAGCGAACTTTTTTGGACAGCGTGCTCGTTCAGACAAGCTGACTTGTCGTTCGAACGAGATAGCATCTCGCGCGATGTCGTTTGAACGACATAGGTCTGTCGTTCGCGCGATATGCCTATCTCGTTCGAACGACGTTATCTCAATTTTTGTGCCACTTTCTGTCACTTTCTACTTGATTGATTCAAAAGCTTTTTCCAAACTTTTATTCTGCACTAACTGGCCTATAACGGCTCACGTTTTTAGACTTCATCATTTTAAGGCTTTATTCCTCTTTAAATGCAACTGCATTCCCAGTTATGTCGTCCAGATTTTAAAAACCTTCAAGAGATTTATTTTACTCATTTGGAGTATTTTGTGGAGAAGCCAGTCTCTTCTTCATTGCTACCCATTTGGAATTCTTGCGGGAGATTCCAGTCGACGACATCGGAACCGATACCTGCGGGTATTTTCGTATGTCACACTTATTTTCATTATAATTCGTGTAACCGTTCTTTACAAATTATAATGAAAATAATATGCTTTTGGCCTGCGGGGATTTTTCCTGATATTTTGTGTCACGTGATTTATTTATTTATTGTTTGAGACACGCACACACATTGGTGCATGTTTAGGGGCTGATTTTATTTTGTTTAAAAATAGACTCTTATTGAATATGGTTTATTTGGAAACCTGCGAATAATTTTTATTCGATATCGAACACCGAAATTGGTTTGCACAACTTTTCAAATTGGTATCAGAGCGGGTTGCGCTACTTTATCGCGTATTCCTATTTTTCACAAAATCGTGTGCTATTGATTTTTTAAAAAACCTGTTTTGTGTTTATTCGCATTTTTTCCAATGGAACATTCATTTAATATGATGCCCATTTTTTTATGGGTCTAATTACGCCTACTGGAAAGCTCGTATGAAATCTTATTTAAAATCCATTGACGAGCATGTTTGGTTGCTTTATGAAAATGGGTGGACACCTCCCACGATCATAATTGATAATATCACCTCTTTAAAACCCGTGTCAGCCTAGACTGAAGATGACTTTAATTCATGTGGTCGGAGTGCTATTTCTGGATCCGTCACTCCTGACGAGTTTCTCCGAATTATGACGTGCACCACGTCTAAAGAGCATGGAATTTTTTTCAAACTGACACATGAGGGTACGAACGTTGTTAAAGAATCAAAGTTAAAAAATTTGGCCATCCAATTTGAGACTATCACCATGTTTCAGTCTGAATGCTTTGATGATTTTTACGCATGTTTGTCGGACATTGTTAACACTTGTTCTAATTTGGGTGAGGTGATTGATAACACGCGTATCGTTAAAAATATTTTGAGATCTCTTCCAAAATGATTTATTCCTAAAGTCACTGTTTTGAACTCTTTGGGAAATTTGAAATCACTTACGTTGGAAGAACTTCGAGGAGATCTTCAAACCTATGAGATTGACATGTTTCCCCAACCCATTAAGGCTAAGGATAGAGGCATTGCTATAAAGATTCATTTTAAGAAAAAGAAAGAAAAGGTGTGTGAGTCCGATTCTGAGGGAGACTTTGATGATTTGCCCTTATTTGCGAAAAATTTCAAAAAGTTTCTCAAAATTTCTAAAGAAAATTCTTCCAACAAAAAAAGATTTTTTGAGAAAAATAAAATGAAAGGAAAGGATAAAGAAAGAGGTGAGAGGGAAAAAGAGAGTGACTCAGATGAGGAGTGTGAGGAGGAGTTTAAGAACGTGACTTGTTTTGAATGTGGGGGTAAGGGGCATAAGTCGTTTGAGTGTCCTACGTGGCTTAGAAAAAAAGAAAAGAATGTAGGCAATCCCGACACACTTAGTGATAGTAATGAAGGTAAGGGTGATAAGACTAGTGGTGAGAAGTTTGTTGTTTTTTCGAGTCGTGTGAGCACACCCACTTTGTCCCACAATAGTGCACATGATTGTGATAGTGATGATTTGAGCGCTTCAAGTGAGGGAGAATGCGAGAGTGAAAGTGGAGATGAAAGTGATCTACAAAAATCATTTAGAGATTTGTACTTCGAGACCTTGAAAACAAAGAATTATAATAGATATTTAGGTCATCGGGTTTTAGACTTAGAGAGAGTTTGAACATTTAGGTGAGCAAGTTAAGTTTTTGGTCAATACTTCACAAGATTTGATGGAGTTTTTTTATAAGTTGACACCACCTTTTGAAAACCCGTCCACACCTAACGATTGAGGTTTCACTTTTTTATTAGCATAGGATATTTTTCATGATGACATTATTTTCCTATTGCTTTTTGTTTTTTTGTTTACACCTTTTTTTTCTTGGATAAAGACTTAGGATGACCTAGTCACAACATCATTCCATATTTTTCACGTGACTATTTGATAGTGTTTTGAGACAATATATCATGTCATATTTGTGCTTTATAATGTTTGGAGTCATTAAGATGTAATTAAGTGTTACTTCCTACATGTTTGACTCATGATTTTCTTTATTGCACACACGCACGTATTTTTTTATTATTGTGCTTGTCTTATCACATGTTGGTTGGGTGTTTTCACTTCAACCCTGTTCTTAAAACGAACCAAGCTTGATAAAACTTGATATGAAAGGTGTGCATGTAAGAGCCATTTGTGAGTTTTTGTGCTTTCTTTGAAAATGGTGACGGGCTACAAAAGGTAATTATCTATCCTTTGTGATTAAGCCACCATTATATCTGACCTAAAAAATTGAGGAATTTTATTATCTGGGGTCCAAAGAGGTTTAAAAGAGCCCAAAAAATTTAAAGGAAATAAAAAGAAATTCATGCCAATTATGAGACAATTAGGTTTTTGCACCAATTCTCCAAAGTTTGATAATTTAGTTTAACACCTCTAAAAAAAATATATTTGAGTTTTATAACAGGTTTGCACGTCCTTGAAAATCTTGAAAAATCGCTAAATAGTTTTGGACGTTATTGGTGTGAAAATCACTTTGACTTTGATTTGTTGATTTGTATATGAAGATGTCATCTAAATTTAATAATTTTATGCCTAAGGATACTTTTGATGTTCATTCATCAGGAGTTCATGTATGCATCGTGCACATATGATTGATTGAGTTTATTTTCCGATCGAATGTGTTCACACCCATACATTCCATTTCCATGAGTTGGTTATTTGAGTTTATATCCGTGGTGTGATTTTTTTTATCTTATTTTTGTGTAAAAATTTTTTTTGAAAAAAACAATTCAAATATAGAAGATTTTTTGTGACATTTACCATATTCTTAGTTGTATATTTTGGGTTAAAATTAAAAAAAAAAAGAAAAATTTTGAAAAAATAAACAATAGAAGATTTTTTGTGATATTTTCCATATTTATTCTTCTCATGTCTTTCTATTTGGGGACATCATAAAAAGGGGGAGAATGAATTATGGGGGAGAAATATTTTTCAACTATTGAGTGTCACGGGTAACTGCTTTTTCTCATGTGTGTAGGTACAAAGTTGATATCTATTGAATTGCACACCCTGATGAGAAAAGCTTTGAGAGTTTCTGAAGTGTTGAAGATTTGAAGATGTTGAAATTTGATTGAAGACATGTCATTTAGTATTCTCAGTTTGAGGGTTTAATGGGGATATTATCTTATATGTCATTTTTTAGGGAGACTGCATAATTCGAATTTTTTATGTATGTATTGGCAAACACATAGGGGGAGATTCGTAAGGACATAATTATGACACCCTGCCCAATTAAATATCAGTTGATCAGTCCTTTATAAAATTTATAACAGAATGTTCGGTTGGTTCATTCTTAGCATCACCGTTGAAAACTTAAATCCAATTAATTACCTAACATTTAATTAAGCTAGTGTCAAAATATTTCCCAATTTAATTTAAACCAATTAATTCAATTAATTTCTGAACAATGAATTATAAACCACACACAAGAAATGAATACTCATTGAATTAAATACTGAATAATTAAGACTGAATAAAACCCTCCAGTTCAAAGTCACAAACAAAACCAAAATAAATACTCAATCCAACAGAAAAGAACTACAAAAGAACTGAGTACAACCTCGCTAATGAGGATGGGCGACACATGCCCGAACTGAAGTATCTGAACTAGGAACTGAATAAAAGGAGAGAAGCATCTAATCTCAATGACCCGCAACTTCCACAACAATTGCAGCTCGGCAAACCATCCAAGTATCTATAACCGGTGTCCCTGTGGCTAGGCACCTGTACTAATACATATATATATATATATATATATATATATATATATATATATATATATATATATATATATATATATATATATAACAAAAGAGAGAAGAAATACAAGAAACGAGTCAGAGCCCTAGGTGTAAAAATGATTTTGCAAGTATTTAAAACTGGTTCTTAAAACAAGTCTTATACGCATGTTAGTTATCGAACTCTCACATGAGTTTCTTACCTCTCGTCTATTGTGCACGCCTAACGTACAACTAATCTCCCCCTAGTTATACCTCCTAGTCTAACTACTCAGAAACTATAATAATACTAACTATGCTCACTAGTAGTATCCCCCTATCGCCCATACAATACGTTATTCAGATAGTTTATCTCACATACTAAGTTTCATTATTCACCATTTCAATTGTTAATCTTTTATCCACTAAAATTATTTTATTTCTCATTTGCATTTTATCTACTAGATTCACAAAGTAGAAAGTTACCCAAGTACACTTATACATATATATAGTCTCATCATCCCTATATATATACAATAATCCTGCACCCTTAGGTTAAGACCACTCGATGCAAAGTAATGAATATTATTATTACCAAGTCTACTAATTTCACACGGTAGAAATATTCACAAGTTCATATATATATATATATATATATATATATATATATATATATATATATATATATATATATATATATATATAGTCACATCATCCCTATACATATACATACTAATCCTGCACCCCCGGGCTAAAACCCATAAGTGCACCTATTAAGAAAATCCTGCATCCACGGATTAGCACCCATTAATGCATCTATCAATAAGAATCCAGCACCCCCGGGTTATCACTCATTAGTGGGCCTAAAAATAATCATCCTTGTACCCCCGGGTTATCACCCATTAGTACACTTGACAATAGAATTCCTGCACCCCCGAGTTATCACTCATTAGTGCGCTTAACTATAAGATTCTTGCACCCCCGGGTTATCACCCATTAGTTCTCTTAACAATAATTTCCCATAATAGGCATACACACATCCTATTATAATTTATAGGTATTTCTCCAACCTACATATACACTCCTCATACGTATTTTAATCTCATCTCTACGTATAGTATAAATATTTAGATTACTATCTCTCGTAATCTCCAAGGTATGTTCTCTCTAAACCGAAATAATTAAAGTATTTATTCTCACATACTTTCCTGAAATTGTGTCTTATTTAAAGTTACTATTTTGAAGTTTCTCTCACTCCAATAAACAGGTAAACTTAAAACTGGACTCTAAGAAAATTCCCAAAAATTCCTTTTGTCGCTCAATCCAGATGACATGTCGTTCGAACTAGAATGACGTGTCGTTCGAACCACTTCGCACGAGATCCCCAACTCGTTTAAACCACTTCCACATGTCGTTTGAACCACTTTGCATGAGATCCCCATCTCGTTTGAACCACTTCGCGCGACTTCACACGAGACCCACTGTTTCGTCTTCTTCACCAAATGTTAGCGTTTTCTTCCATTTTTGGACCTAAAAACCTCTAAGATTCAACACCCAATGCCTCATCATCAATACCAATCAACACCTAATGGATTATAAATCATTCCCAACATTCGAGGATCATTAATTCATCATTAAACATCATAATTATTGAAAATCCCCAAATAAATTCATATGAACCCTAGTTTCCAAATTTTCAATTAAAGAACCTAATCAACCCAGATTCTTTTATCAATATATAATCCAATTCTGTGATTAATCCTCTACATACATGAAGGACATTAAACTATTAATTAAACCAATCCTTAATCATAATTTAAATCTCCAATTTTCTCCCAATTCATATGTAAATCATGATTAATTTCACCTACACTAACAAGAGCATGATTATTGTTAAAAGAAAGAAAGTAATAAATACTTGCCTCGAATATTATGGTCTGATCCGTTGGTGATGTTGGTTTGGGTGCATTCCCCTTTGTCCCGATCTACACGGTGGTGGTGGTGATTGTGCAAAGTGGTGTTATCTTGGTCCTTTTCTCTTGGAATTAGCTCTCCCTCACACCTCCTATAGCCGTTCTTAACTTCATGTAACTTCTTAACCCTAATGGACCTTCCTTGGATGATATAATTACTCTTAATTTTCGTCCATTAATTTAGCCCAAAATTACAATTTACCATAATGCCCTCTCTGGTTGCCGGTTAGGCCTAAAATCGCCCCGAGACCCAAACTAAACACCCGGGTATACTATTTTGACCATCTAGACATTTCGGACTCAACGGTGCACTCGAAATCACCATACGAGTTAATAAAAATAAATTATCTTTTTATTTTTTTCAATTAGTCCCGACACGACTCACACGCGTGTCAAACTTAAATTATCAAACTACCGTATTTCTCACTTCCGACAATTTATCAAATGTTATAATTCCATATTACATATCAAACAATAATATTCAATAATTTTCAACAATAAGTATTAACCCTTGGCACGCTAGTTAATAATTATTTTAATCCAAATTAATAACAAATTAATTTCTCGCATTTTAGTTTAATTAATCCAACAACAATAATTAATCGTATACTTATTCCCATAATAATAATTAATCACATAATTATTTAAATCGTCAAAAATACGGGGTGTTACAACTTCGCCCTTATAACGGAATTTCGTCCCGAAATTCGGAAAAAGTATACCAGGTACAGACAACGCTGTAAAAATATTGCGCATCACATCCCGACGCTCACAAGTAAGCTACTCCGTACCACCCATATAGTACGCTATCGAATACCCTTAATAGTGAACACTTCACATGTGTTTGTTTTAAGCTCCAGGTTACCCTGTCATGTAGGCTCCTCCCTTAGCCTTACCGTTTAAGTTTCACTACTTACTATATTTTGGATATTCACTATCTAGCCCTCTACTATTTGCACCTTAGTAGATTTATCCTCCTTTCAGATACATACGACTTCGTCTCATGTCGTTCATACAAGTAAATTGGTCGTGCAATATATATTTTACACACAATATATACGATAATATCGATTCTTCTCCGACATTTGTAATCATAACTGTTCCCCCACCTTTAACTCTCAAGTAGAACAACAACAAAGTTTACCGTGCCATACTTCTACTGGCACTCTGCTCGAACGTGAACTCATAGGAGTTATTTGGACACAAACTCCACTAGTGGAAGGTACTTCTCTCGTCCTCCCCTAATATCTCAGAGTCCACATAAAATTTTCTCTTCCGCATCTGATTAGACTGCTTGTCCTGCCCATCCCTTTGTGGGTATTAGGTCATACTCAATCGCATTTCAGCACCTATAATCTTACCATCTCAGCTACATGAGAAGATTCTTGGGGTACTCTCCCATTCCCTAGTGGAAGAAGCCCCTACTGGTTTCGAATTGTCCAACCTTTTTCTAACAGTCAGGTGACCCACTGCCAGACTAACCTTGAAATATTACTCTACATCATAACCCTTCACAACTGTTATTTGGAACCAGATACATTTTATACTCTCTTGAATGTACTTCTAATCGTGATACGTGTGACTTTGTCGTACCGTGTGACACAAGTCTCTTTTCCCTCTCAAAATCTCAGTTTATTTTGAAATGTAAGACTCTGACAAAACTTAGTGAATAAGCTTCGGCTTAACTGACTACATGTTATTTAATTCACATGCTAATCATAATCCACTGCCTGATTCAATCACCTAGGTTTCCCATGCACCCTATACTTTGTGCAACATTGTACAATTGACATGTAATTATCTTACTTTAATTCTCGCATACCTGGTATGCTGATGTAGTAGGGGTGCACTCAACCACCCCACTAATGATGCTAACTTAATCAATCCTTCAATGGCATCATTACTCTATTCCGAATGATGCTAAGACTAGGCGACTCTATTAGACTTAAGTTATAAAAGAATTATCAACTCTCAATTATATTCCTTTATAGGTATAATAACCAACATTCAAAACTTATGTACTATCGACCAAACTTCTCTCCAACTCCCGACATTAGCTAGTTTCATGTGTGGGATGTCTCGCAAAGAGAAATCCAAACAAGGAACCCCCCCGATACACTATTATCTAACCTAACCGGTTGTCGAGGTCCGTAAGGCCTTCAGTACATACTATGTACTTTTCCACAATATATGTATTGTGACATAAAAGTCTTCACATCCACTCTTATTTCCCTAGAAATGTAACACGAAGCATGGCGTTCTTACCAACCCAAGTACTCAGCGCAATAAACATAACGGGTTCTATCTCTCTGCTTGAAGAAGAACACAATGAAACCTGAGTCTCCTCAGTAAAATAAGTTCCTACGCACCGGAATCACATATAACTAGACAAAATACTCGTTGAGGTTTATAACACCATGAAAATTTTCATATATTCATATATCTGGGCCCAACCCTATTTCAGGTGGCGCCGCAGAAAATAAAGATTTCTCCTCCCGGAGTATCCGGCACGACAGTTATATCACTACATTTTTACTATCGTTTTACCATACGATAATTAATCACTATACATTATCATAATAAACTCTACTAAAGCTGACTCAATGCAGTAGTAAATTATAACAACAAAACATATTCTTAGGGCCCACCCAGTTCACTCACGGGCAATCATCAAAATGCCTTGCTAAAAATGAGAAATAAGTTTGTAACAAGACTATTAAAACTAACGTTCCCACTAAACTCGACCCGCACGCGAAGTTTAGGGTTTCTAATTTACATAAAAGATGTGGCACACCCATGTCACTAGAATCTATCCTTTACTCACAAGGAAGAAGCAAAACCTCACCAGTCTCGCCAAATCACAGGGTCTCAGTACGTGGCTGCCATCACGACCCATGAACATCTGCAATTATCATACTTCCTAGGATTTCATCCTATAGTTGTCCTTTCTCATCATGGACAATTTATTCTATCATGTGGGTTTCATGCCCATTATTTAAGCATTTGCCCAAACTCTCTAGGCCTCAATTATAGATTTATTGAACTCCCGTTTACATTTCGGGCCCCGTAGACCCTGACATACTATATGCTACTATAATGAGGACTCTATTGGTCTAGCCTGAACCCATCATTATCGGGTTATAAAGTTCTTGGGCCTAATTCCATGGCCCTAAATTCCTTTGTTGGAAGTAGCACTCCTCCAGTTGTTGTGCCTAATGGCATGATTTACCATTTCTAATCTTTTCGGTCTCACCTCTCAATTGTGGACACATTCAACACTTGTAGTTCTACTTCCTTCACCTAGGGAAACTTCACGAGCCATTTCCCCGTCACTAGTCCCACTGGCCATTTTGGGAATGTCCTTCTCTAGGACCCTTGCTGGCTACACTTGCCTTTCAGAACTATGGTTGGACTCTACGGCCCTGATTGACTTCATCGTCACTTTGTAGGAAGTTAATCAAATTAAAATACTCTAACCGTGTTTCCTATTGGGTATACTCTTAGGTGGGGTTTCACTAACACCGTTAATTTCAATTTTACTTTTTGGCCAGATTCTCTAAGCTTCCTGGCTTGCTTCTTCTGGAAAGAACACAAGAACTAGTCACCGTATAACCTTGTTGACATCAACATTAGTCATCCTAGCTGGATTTCTCATCTATGCTTGTGTTCTACTCGCGGGTTCTTTATCAACTATGCCCCTCTGCTAGGTACGGCATTCATTATGCAATTTAACCTTTCTCTTAAAATTGATTTCTATCTTACCCATTGTGCTAAACATCAAAATTTCACTCTCATTTTGTTACCACACCGAATGGAAGACCTCAAGGTCAAATCGTGCCCAAATTTATTTCTAAATTTCAAACACACTTCTTCAAATATGGTGATTGCCTCTAATCACTACATGATGCTCCTAAGAGCTATAGCTTTTAAATCCAAATTTAATTTTGAGTGTCGTCACACCCTACTCTACACAATTGTCTTTGGATTTTTTACCTCCGCTGGTCTGATACACTTTCTCGTTTTCTTCTCTACATCTTCACCAATGGGTTTTTAAAAGAGTCCCTCTGATTTCCCCTTTATCGACTATGCTAGGTTTTCTTGAAATCAGTCCACTGTTATCTATGACTGTGTCCTGGGAACCCACAGTTCCCGAGTGAGGATTTTACTATCACTTGCTAAAGTAATCCTCATGGTGATTTTTTTCCCGATCACTCTTTCTCGATTACTCTATGTCTTGTGTTGGATTCTTCTCCCGCAGTTCTTCTTATGTCCCTTGCTGGTCGTCCTAAAATGTTCGGTGTTCGAATCACACAGAATTTCGTATAATGAGTCACATCCATTTTAATTCGTAGCAGGAGAATGTAAGTCGCATATGTAAGGGAACACAACAATCCTATCATAAGGCTCTACATCAAAGAACGATGCGCTAAAACGTAATAAGCCGCACAGATTCTAGCGACACTAAAACCTGATGCTCTTATACCACCTGTGACACCCCGTCCAATTAAATATCGAGTGATCAGTTCTTTATAAAAGTTATAACAGAATGTTCGATTGGTTCATTCTTAGCATCACTGTCGAAAACTTAAATCCAATTAATTACCTAACATTTAATTAAGCTAGTGTCAAAACATTTCCCAATTTAATTTGAAACCAATTAATTCAATTAATTTCTGAACATTGAATTATAAACCACACACAAGAAATGAATACTGATTGAATTAAATAATGAATAATTAAGACTGGATAAAACCATCCAGTTCAAAGTCACAAACAAAACCTAAATAAATACTCAATCCAACAGAAAAAGAACTGATTACAATACCTCTAATGAGAATGGGCGACACATCCCGAACTGAAGTATCTGAACTAGGAACTGAATAAAATGAAAGAAGCGTCTAATCTCAATGACCCACAACTTCCACAACAGCTGCAGCTCGGCAAACCATCCAAGTATCTAGAACCGGTGTACCTGTGGATAGGCACCTATACTAATACATACATATATATATATATATATATATATATATATAACAAAAGAGAGAAGAAATACAAGAAACGGGTCAGAGACCTAGGTGTAAAAATGATTTAGCAAGTATTTAAAACTAGTTCTTAAAACAAGTCTTATACACATGTTAGTTATCGAACTCTCATGTGAGTTTCTCACCTCTCGTCTATTGTGCACACCAAACGTACATCGAATCTCCCCTAGTTATACGTCCCAGTCTAACGAGTCAGAAACCATAATAATACTAATTATGCTCACTAGTAGTATCCCTTTATCTCCCATACAATACGTTATTCAGATAGTTTATCTCACATACTAAGTTTCATTATTCACCGTTCGAATTGTTAATCTTTTATCCACCAAAATTATTTTATTTCTCATTTCCATTTTATCTACTAGATTCACAAAGTATAAAGTTACCCAAGTACACTTATACATATATATAGTCTCATCATCCCTATATATTTACACTAATCCTGCACCCTTAGTTTAAGACCACTCGATGCAAAGTAATGAATATTATTATTACCAAGTCTACTAATTTCACACAGTAGAAATATTCACAAGTTCATATATATATATATATAGTCACATCATCCCTATACATATACATACTAATCCTGCACCCCCGGGCTAAGACCCATAAGTGCACCTATTAAGAAAATCCTGCAACCCCGGGTTAGCACCCATTAATTCACCTATCAATAATAATCTAGCACCCCCGGCTTATCACTCATTAGTGAGCCTAACTATAATCATCCTTATACCCCCAGGTTATCACCCATTAGTACACTTAACAATAGAATTTTTGCACCCCCGAGTTATCACTCATTAATGTGCTTAACTATAAGATTCTTGCACCCCCGAATTATAACCCATTAGTGCTCTTAACAATAATTTCACATAATAGGCATACACACATCCTATTATAATTTATAGGTATTTGTCTAACCTACATATATAATCCTCACACGTATTTTAATCTCACCTCTACGTATAGTATAAATATTTAGATTACTATCTCTCTCGTAATCTCCAATGTATATTCTCTCTATACCGAAATAATTAAAGTATTTATTCTCACATACTTTCCCGAAATTGCATCTTATTTAAATTTACTATTTGGAAGTTTCTCTCACTCCAATAAACATGTAATCTCTAAACTAGACTCTAAGAAAATTCCCAAAAATTCCTTTTATCGCTCAATCGAGATGACATGTCGTTCGAACCAGAATGACATGTCGTTCGAACCAGAATGACATGTCATTCGAACCACATCCACATGTCGTTCGAACCACTTCACGTGAGATCCCCATCTCGTTTGAACCACTTCGCGCGACTTCACACGAGACCCACTATTTCGTCTTCTTCACAAAATTTCAGCGTTTTCTACCATTTTTGGACCTAAAAACCTCTAAGATTCAACACCCAATGCCTCATCATCAATACCCATCAACACCTAATGGATTATAAATCATTCCCAACATCCTAGGATCATTAATTCGTCATTAAACATCATAATTATACAAAATCCCCAAATTAATTCATATAAACCCTAGTTTCCAAATTTTCCATTAAAGAACCTAATAATTCCAGATTAGTTTATCAATATATAATTCAATTCCGTGATTAATCATCTACATACATGAAGGACTTTGAACTATTAATTAAACCAATCCTTAATCATTATTTAAATCTCCAATTTTCTCCCAATTCATATGTAAATCATGATTAATTTCACCTACACTAATATGAGAATGATTATTGCTAAAAGAAAGCAAGTAATAAACACTTGCCTCGAATATGATGGTTTGATCCGTTGGTGATGTTGGTATGGTTGCGTTCCCCTTGTCCCGATCTACACGGTGGTGGTGGTGGTGGTGATTGTGCAAGGTGGTGTTATCTTATCCCTTTTCTCTTAGAATTAGCTCTCCCTCACACCGCCTATAGCCATTATTAACATCCTGTAACTTCTTAACCCTAATGGACCTTCCTTGGCTGATAGAATTACTTTTAATTTTCGTCCATTAATTTAGCCCAAAATTACAATTTACCATAATGCCCTCTCGGGGTGCCGGTTAGGCCTAAAATCGCCCCGGGACCCAAACTAAACACCCGGGTATACTATTTTGAACATCTCGACCTTTCGGACTCAACTATGCACTCGAAATGACCATACGAGTTAATAAAAATAAATTTTCTTTTTATTCTATTCAATTAGTCCCGACATGACTCACACGTGTGTCAGACTTAAATTATCAAACTGCCGTATTTCTCACTTCCGACAATTTATCAAATGTTATAATTCCATATCACATATCACACAGTAATATTAAATAATTCTCAACAATAATTATTAACCCTTGCCATGCTAGTTAATAATTATTTTAATCCGGATTAATAGCAAATTAATTTCTTGCATTTAAGTTTAATTAATCCAACAACAATAATTAATCGTATACTTATTCCCGTAATATTAATTAATCACAAAATTATTTAAATCGTAAAAAATACGGGGTGTTACAATAATTTTATAAATGTTCGAGGTAGAATCTAAGAATTTTCTATCTTCCCTAGATCATAGTTTGTATGTCTCATACCGCTACATTCGTCACGTCATCACAATCATCTACGTCGCTCTTTATCCGAATCCATGCATCCATCATCTTCACATGTACATCATGCCACATACGACATGCTGCTCAACCATTTCCCACTACTCCACGATGCATTATCGGTAAAAATGAATTATTGGAGTTGTTTATATTTGCATAAATATTTGAGAATTTTTTAGAATTTTTTTTTGAAGTCTAATTTATTTTTTATCAAAAGCAGAATTTTTTATGTGTAGAAGTGAACTCTTTTGAACATCGTGCTCATTCAGACGAGATGACCTGTCGTTCGAACGGGATAGCATCTCACGCGATGTCGTTTGAACGACACGTGTCTGTCATTCGCGCGAGATGCCTATCTCGTTCAAACAACGCTATATCGATTTTTGTGCCAGTTTCTGTCACTTTCTACTTGATTGATTCAAAAGCTTTTTCCAAACTTTTATTCTACAATAACTGGCCTATGATGGCTCACCTTTTTAGACTTCAACATTTTATGGCTTTATGCCTCTTTAAATGCAAATGCATTCCCAGTTATGCCTTGCAGATTTTATAAACCTTTAAGAGATTTATTTTACTCATTTGGAGTATTTTGTGGAGAAGCCAGTCTCTTCTTCATTGCTGACCATCTGAGTTTCTTGCGGGAGATTCCAGCCGAAGACATCAGACCCGACACCTGCGGGTATTTTTGTATGTGACACTTATTTTCATTATAATCCGTGTAACCATTCTTTACAAATTATAGTCAAAATAATATGGTTTTGCCCTACGAGGATTTTTCTTGATATTTTGTGTCACAAGCTTTATTTATTTATTATTTGACACACGCACACACGTTGGTGCATGTTTAGGGGCTGATTTTATTTTGTTTGAAAACAGACACTTATTGAATATGGTTTACTTGGAAACTTGCGAATAATTTTTATTCGATATCAAACACCGCAATTAATTCACGCGACTTTTCATTAATCACATTAAAAAACGAAGCCATATATCAAAACATCATGAAAAAGTCACATGAATGGATGAAATTTAGGGGTGATTCGAACATCTTAAATACGCATCAAGGTTCTAAAAAGCGCGGGGCGTGATCGAGGCGTGGAGGCCAAGCCTTAAGCCTTTGAAGCCTAGGCGGGCCTTGGCGTAAAAAGGCGTCAAAAGGCGTTTAGGCCTTCTTAATATATTTTAATATTTTTTAACCATAACAAGGCTATTAAAAAACTAAAATTGTACATATCATAAAAATATGTCTGAATATTTACAAATTAAAGTACTATTTGATTATTTTGGATGAGATAATGGTCTGGTTTGTAAAAAATTCTTTAAAAGACGATATTATTTCACTAAAGCATTGTTCTTTTTAGAAAAAAAATGCGCCTTAAGGATTTTACCAAGAATAAGGCGTGAAAAACTTAAGGCGAGGCGTTTCTCCCAAGCCTCAAGCTTAGGCGTGCCTAGGCGGAGCCTAGGCGGGTTTTTTAGAACAGTGATACGCATCCATATTCGGTGAAAAAAAATACAAATCATTTTTGTCTTTTTAAAAAAAAATTATCAAAAATAAAATCTTTTTGAAAATTTTCAATTTTTTTTCTTAAAAACTAAAAATCTTTTCGGATTTTTATTATTTTCAAATAAAGGCATATATAAACGTAGAACTACAATAGAAATACAAGATAGCAATAGGGACAAATGATGTGAACATGATAAATTCCCTATACTAGAAACAAGTCATAACCTTCACCCTTAGTCTAAGAGAATGTCTCAAAAGGAGTAGATATCTTTTGAAATTCCTCGATCAAACTTTGAGAAGTTATAACTTTGTAAGAGAAAAATATATAAATGCTTATGTTAGTTTTATTTGGCTTATCCCGTTACACCCCACTACACCTTCATGACCATTCTCAAGTCTTCGAAGAGATCAAACATTGGTGATATTTGCAAGATTGAAGATCATTCATCACAAATTATCCCAAGAAGAGTTATGAGGTGGTTTGGTAAAGATTTAAATATCCCGGGTCATTTTTAAAAGAGTTTTCATTTAAAAGTTTTCAAAATATTTTTAAAATGATTTTTGAAAAACTAGCTAACTCGTTAGAGCGAGACTAACATGTCGTTCAAATGAGTTGCGTTGTGTCATTCAAACAAGATTTGAAATGTCTCATTTTGGGTTCGCTCTGGAATGTCGGTCAAATTTTCGCTGGAAATAGTTCTAACGAGATAGGGCACATCGTTCGAACGAGGTGGAAGTTAGTTCGAACAAGTATCCATGTTTTTAGTTTTTAAATAAATCTTTATCAAATCTTTAATCCCTATATCTTTGCAACAATTTTCCCAATAAATAGAGATACAGGATTATACTTTTTGATAAGTATTTTTAGAGTTCTTTTTGTTATCAAACTCTATAATGTTTCCATCCAAACATGTTGGATCTATGAAGATCACTTTCCCAAATCAAGAAGAACACGTTAAAAAGTTTTAAAACCCTTCGAGATATTTTCACTACATTTAATTTGTGGAGTCGAGGATCTACTACAGAAGAAGAAGAATGGAATTGCATATTCCAAAGGCCTATCAGTGGATACTGAGGCCAAATCTGCTTCCAGTGGGCAGTGCTGGACTGCATCGTTTTCTATTGAAGATTTGAAAACCCTTGTGCATTATACTTAGTGGATATCTAAGTAGTTTTTAAGTCATTACGATCTTTTAAATTCTTTAATATTATAGGGGGCTTGAAGATAATATCTTAATTAGAGATAAGCCTCCTCAGAATGAAGCAGCATAAAGGCAGATCATTAAGGTAGCTCAGTGTGGCAGCTCAAGTGAGGATGCTCGGTCAGCTTGGAAGCTCAACGACGCAGCTCAGGGTGACAATCCAGCATAGAAAGTCAATATAGCAGCTTAGTGTGGCAACTCAGCGAGACATCTCAGGGAGGCAACCCAGCGTGGAATCTTAGGGAGGCAACTCAGTGCGGTAGCCTATGCACACCTTCCAGCGAAGAGACTAGCCAAGAGAGCTCATCCTTTATCTTCTTTTTCTTTATTAGTTAAATTGTATCCTTAGCACAGATTGTAATGAGGTAACGATTGTAATATTATTCCGTGTGAGGTCAAACAGTACTCATAAGATACCAGGCCTGGCAGGGCTTGGGAGAGCTTACATTCTCTATCGAATGACCTCGTCGTGGGAAATTAAGGGGGACTTGGTTTGGAGGATTGATAAGTGAGGCAATGTTAGGGCTTCTCCTATTAGATACACCTGGTAAAACACTGAGAGACCTTTAAAATTGGAAGCTTGTGCGGAGTAGCCTTGAGTTCCATCGTATGTTGAGTTTCAAACCAAAGCATCATCTACCTAATACCACATCTACTTTAGGTGATGTAACTAGATAGATAAACACTATCCAGACCGTATTTGAGTAAACCACCATGGTATTTGGGGCTATCAGAAAGTTGGTGAGACACCTATGTGGCGATAGTCCTCTCACGCACAGTGGTTGGGAAAAACACGTGTGTTGGCATTTAATGTTTATGATGTTTGACTGACTGGCCCATCATGCATTTAATATTCATGACGTAAAGTATGAGGGGATGTCTTTCACAATTGTAAATGACTCAGGCATCTCGAGAATGGTGTAGGGACTATTTATTGGCCTCAACCACTTCTGAGAGAGAGAGAGTTCTTTCAAGATATTTTATTAGTAGGGAGAGAATATATCAGAGAGAAGTTACTGCAAGCCAAAGATCTTACTCACTCACTATTATCATTTAATATGAAGCTTTTAATAGCTAATAAGAGATCTTTCAAAGGTTACTGGTGTGTTGGTTGCCTGCCAAGGTGTGTCTAGTGTGCTTACTTTTATCTCCCTTTAAATGAGTCACTTATGAGTTTTCCTTTTATTATTGTTTGAGTTACACAAGAGTGTATTGTGAGTTCAATCTAAGTGTTGATAATATATAATATTGCGTGTTCATGAGGAGTTTCTGAGTTATCATTTATCAATATACCTATCGGGGTTACACCTCAACTAGTATTACCATACTCCTAGGGCTACAAGGGGACTACCCTCTTAAATTTGGCGACTGGGGAGGTATTCCCCTAAAAGTATAGCGCAAGATAATATTAATCGTACCATAGATTTTGACATTATTCAGCGTAATGAAGAACAAGTTATGAGGGAGCGTAAGGCTTCTAGGGATGGGGTTTCTCGGGTGGAGGTTCCCCAGTTCAAACGGCTGCAAGTATCCCTGGGGTAGCTCAAGCTTCCACTAGTGCCGGGGTTGGATAAGAACACAAGGACCTTCTCATGAGCAAGTTATTTTAGTTCTTGTTGACTCCCGTTGCTACAACTATTTTGGGTGGATTTGACCCCAGTTCCTTCGTAACACTAATGGCAGCTCCGATAGCCCCATTGAGCTCAGCTCCAATGGGGACTAGCCCCACGAGCATAGTACCCGCCCCTATCCTAACGGTGCGCATTCCAGGTGTGACGAGCATTCCACCCATGGTAAGTACGCCAGGTGTAACAAGTATTCCACATGTGGTCCCTCAGCCTATTGCTCTAACAGCCAAGAAAACACCAATATCTGCCTTAGAAGAAATGAGGAAATATACGCAGAATGAGATGTTAAAGATGATAGCAACTACTTCGTAGTTAGCCAGTGAGGTAGCATCGGCGTATGATGATTTTCTCACTCCTTATCCACCGAAATACAACGATGAGCCTTACCCAAAGGACTACATTCCTCTCAGCTTTGATAAATATACAAGAAAAAGGGGAACCCCAAAGGAATATATCAAGCACTTCATTGAGCAACTAGGAGATCACTGCAGTAAGAAGAAGATTATTTTGAAGGAATCCTCCAAATCCCTAACCGATAAGGCTTTCACCTGGTACTTTCACTTGGCACAAAAAAGTGTCTCAACGTGGGAGGAAATGCATGTACTCTTGGTCCAAAAGTTTTTTTCGGTAGAAGGTGAGTTCACTCTGACCCAACAAGGAAGGGAGAAGCAATTGTTGGGGGAGGACGTGGTAGCATATGTCCAAAGGTTTAGGTAGAGGTCTCTCGATGTAAGAGAAGAGGCCAAGGAGTCCAAATGGCTTCAGCTTTATGCTGAAGGTTTTCTCCTGGAGTATATATTCCACCTCATCAATGAAACGCATGAGGGGACTTTTACGGTATCTCTAAAGGAGAAAAGGAACATATTATTGGTTGTTCAAACAAATTCTATTGTGGTGCCTGTGATGTTTAGGCAGCCGATACAGCCTATTGCGACATGGGGCCAACCCCTATGATTAGAGTATGCCGGTGGAGGAGAAGGAGCCAAGCAACCAAAGAAGAATAATAAGAGAAAGTTTGGTAGGGATGGAGAGGATCCACCACCACTACATTGCACTATCAAAGAGGCTTTAAGTTATTACAATGCCATGGTCTAAGGGGGAAAGGTTTATGAACCCAAGGGCATTACAACCGTGGAACTAGGTGCAGTAACTAGAGTTGATCCTAAATGCTTCCAGATCCATCGAAAGGAAGGTCATCTAATTGGTACCTGCTTCACATTCAGAAAGATCATAAGCAAACACATGAATACGAGGACTCTATAGATCCCTCAGGAGAATGTAAACGATAACCCCCTGCCACCATATGTGGCTAATCTTACAGTTGCTTATGATGAGGAGGCTGAATTGGAAGCAAGAGAACTAAAGATCGAACGAGAGGAATTTCAGGATGCAATGGAAGACTGACCAATGGAATGGCCAATGTGGTGATAGCTTACGATGAAGTTAGTTATAGGGATGTGGAATATGTGTACAATTTGGAAGTAGAAGAGACAAACCAAGAGCTAGAGTACCAGTCTGTATCACAGTCGCCCAAGTTATCCAGTTCTTCAACCAAGTAAGGATGCCAAAGGATAATAAATTAGAGATAATGTAAGTGATTCTAAATATTGCGCATAAGAACGCATTCCCATCGCTCAGATATGGAGGGACAATGGACAGGTTGGTAAGGAATTTTTTATCTGAGGTAACTTCTAGTGACGCTGATATGGATGTAAGGTTCCCACAGAATTGGACCTTATAAGTAATTACTAGTATTAACAGGGTGAGTTTTACGAGAGCCTTGATGTATGGGGAGCGTCGATAAATATCATGCCAATCAGTTCCTTCTAGGTAGCCAACATTCCTGAGGAAAGTTTGATACCAATGCCTGTGGTAATTTCTTGTTATGATAACCAATCATCCAAGTCAATTGGATATGTGAACGTTGGAATTGCGATGGGGAATCTTATTTCTCACATAAAATTCCACGTTATTGAGAGTGCTACTTCGTTCCACCTTCTGATAGGAAGGGTATGGATGCACAATCATGGTTTAGTCCCTTCAACATATCACCAATGTGAGAAGGCAAATTCAAAAGGGACGGAAGTCATTATACTTTTAATGAAAAAACCATTTTCCACCGAAGAAGTTCACCTGGTAGATGCATCTTTCTACACAGAGTTGGAAGAAGATGTTAGGTTCTTAATGAGAATAATGGATGGAGCAAGGCTTCCCTCTATCAAAGAATGGATGGGTCTTGTGAATGGTTTGAGTAGCCAGAGTAGCGAAGGATTAAAAAGAAGGGAAGTGGCTGAGGAAGTTCATCAGGTTGATTCTAAGCATTAGAATATCTCGAAACAAATTAGAGATAGAATGAAGCCCAAGATAGATCCCATGGAGCTCGAAGCCCAACGACGGAGTGTGTAGAGAAGGTTTTCTAAAAGCTAACTGGCAGATGTTTTGATGGAAATAAAGAGGAAGGTGGTTGTAACGGCAAGCAGGAAATGCAAGAAAAAGATCACAGAGGATTGGAGGATGATTCACCTACTCCTAAGGTGTGAGTGGGTGGTCAAAGGAGTTGTTTTAGAGGTTGACGAAGAGGCTAACACGATGTATGAATGTTTCTTGATAGACCAATGGAGGAAATGTATGGTCATTAATAACTTTAACATATAAGAGTTTGTAGAAGAAGTGGTAGAAAATCAACAGTACATGATGGATCTAGTGAAGCCACAAGTGTAAGAACTGGAATAGCTGGATTTAGCTGATGAAGGAGAAGACCCAAGGCCCATCTTCATTTCGAAAGACCTGAGCGAGGAGAAAATAAGGGCCTTGGTTGAGCTAATTCGGGAATACAAGGACGTTTTTTCATGGAAATACACAAAAATGGAGGGGATAGATGATGAAGTAAGTTGCCACAAACTTAACGTTATGCCTTCATCCATACCGATGAAGCAAGCCATAAGAACTTACAAGATTAAGTTGGATTTGAAGATCAAAGAGGAGGTGGAACGGTTGCTAGTGCACTACACCAAAAACAGGAATCTAGCACGGTTCAGAACTGTGCTAGATCAAATCTGGAACAGTTTTGAACTGTGCCAGAATCAGGTGTTCCAAAATGTCTAATTTTTTCTGGCATGGTTTAAAAGTGTGCCAGATTTGACCAAATAAGAACATTTCTGGCACACTTTTAAACAGTGCCAGAATTTGATATTTCTGCCACACTTTTGAACTGTACCAGATTGAGCACACTTTGATAAACTTTTGGCACAGTTCAAAACCGTACCAAAATTTGATACACTTTTGGTACGGTTTTGAACCGTGCCAAATTTTTGGATAAAATAAAAAAAATTAATTTTTTGAAAACTAGAAAATTCACAAATTGCAAATCTTGCACATTGTTGATAAACTAATGTACATACAAACTTTAAAATATTACAAGTCTTTAGTAGTTCACAAACCAAAAAAAATTGGGCAGAATTTTCTCTATTTTCGGGACATTCTAAAACCTGCTAATATAAAACCTGGAAAACATAAAGCCCACATAGCCACAAAATATAAAAAATAAACTTACAAAAGCCCGCACGGCTATAAAAGTTTACAATAAAACTACAAAAGCTTGCACGACCATAACACAAAAAAATAGAATCATGAATAAACCCCTTGTTGTAAACCATTGAGTTCTCCGTGTGTTCCCCGTGAATAAATGCTAACGATAAAATGTTATCCTGCAAAAAAATAGGATACAAAAAAGATAAGATATTAGTAACCAAGTAATTTATAAAAAAAACATACTCACGCTAAAAAATTACATATTGGATTGGCAATTATTATTATATTCTAAAATTTAAAATCTTACGCAAGTTATGACTACCTGAGAGGCCCGTGACTATGCTATCAGTTCGTATAAGTTACATTGGTCCCATGCGAGGTGTTCATGCATCTAACGGGGCTGGTTTGGGTTTTCACACTCAAATGACTTGTTTTCAAGCCTAATCTACATATTTTGAAATTATTGTCATATTCTCAAACTAGGAGACCCGCGACTATGTGATTAGTTCGCACAAATTACATTAGTCCCGTGTGAGGTGTTCGTGCCTTTTACGGGGTCATTTGGGGACTGGTTTGGGTTTTCACCCTCAAACGGGTTATTTTCAAGCCCCATCTACGTATTTTGAAATTATTGTCATATTCTCAAATCGGGAGATCCGTGACTACGCTGTCAGTTCATACAAGTTACATTGGTCCCATGCGAGGTGTCCGTGCCTCTTACGGGGCCATTTGGAGGCTCGTTTGGGATTTCACTCCTTTAAGGGCTCGTTTTTAAGCTTAATGGATATATTTTCAAATTATCATCATAATCTCAAATCGAGAGGCCCGTGACTACGGTATCAATTCATACAAGTTATATTGGTCCCGTGCGAGGTGTTTGTGCCTCTTACGGGGCCGTTTGGGCACTGGTTTGGGTTTTCAACCTAAAACGGCATGTTTTTAAGCCTAATCTATGTATTTTGAAATTACCATCATATTCTCAAACTGGGAGACCCATGACTATGCGATCAGTTCGTACAAGTTACATTGGTCCGATGCAAGGTGTTCGTGCCTCTTACGGGGCCGTTTGGGGCCTGTTTTAAGTTTTTACATTCAAACGGCTTGTTTTTAAGCCTAATCTACCTATTTTGAAATTATCCTCGTATTCTCAAATCAGGAGACCCGCGACTATGCAATGAGTTCATGCAAGTTACATTGGTCCCGTATGAGGGGTTGTGCCTGTTACAGGACCGTTTGGGGGCTGGTTTGGGTTTTCACCCTTTAAGGGCTTATTTTCAAGCTTAATCAATATATTTTCAAATTATCGTCATATTCTCAAACCGAGATGCCCATGATTACGATGTCAGTTGGTTCAACTTACATTGGTCTCGCGTGACGTGTTCGTGCCTTTTACGGGGCCGTTTGGGGGATGCTTCGGGTTTTCACCCACAAACGGCTTATTTTTAAGCCTAATCTACGTATTTTAAAATTATCATCATATTCTCAAACCAAGAGACCCGCGACTACTCAGTCAGTTCATACAAGTTACATTGGTCCCGTGCAAGGTGTTCGTGCCTCTTACGAGGCCGTTTGGGGGCTGGTTTGGGTTTTCACCCTTTAAGGACTTATTTTTAAGCTTACTCAATATATTTTCAAATTATCATCATATTCTCAAACCGAGAGGCCCATGACTACGTTGTTTGTTCGTACGACTTACATTGGTCCCGTGCGAGGTGTTAGTGCCTCTTACGGGGCCGTTAGGGGGCTGGTTTGGATTTTCACCCTTTAAGGGCTTATTTTTAAGCTTAATCGATATATTTTTAAATTATCTTCATATTCTCAAACTGAGAGGCCCGTGACTATGCTGTCAGTTCGTACAAGTTACATCGGTCCCGTGCGAGGTGTTCGTGCCTCTTACTGGACCATTTGGGGGCTGGTTTGGGTTTTCACCCTTTAAGGGCTTATTTTTAAGTTAATCGATATATTTTAAAATTAGCATCATATTCTTAAATCGAGTGGCCCGTGACTACGCTGTCGGTTCATATAACTTACATTGGTCCCGTACGAGGAGTTCGTGCCTCTCACGGGGCCGTTTGGGGGCTGGTTTGGGCTTTCACCCTCAAACAACTTATTTTTAAGCCTAATCTACATATTTTGAAATTACCATCATATACTCAAACCAAGAGGACCGTGACTACACGGTCAGTTCGTACAAGTTAAATTGATCCCGTGAGAGGTTTTCGTGCCTCTTACGGGGTCGTTTAAGGACTAGTTTGGGTCTTCACCCTTTAAGGGCTTGTTTTTAAGCTTAATCGATATATTTTCAAATTATCATCATATTCTCAAACTGAGAGTCTCGTGACTACGCTGTTCGTTTGTACAACTTACATTGGTCCCGTGCGAGGTGTTCGTGCCTCTTACGGGGCCGTTACGGGGCCGGTTTGGGTTTTAGCACTTTAAGGGCTTATTTTTAAGCTTAATCGACATATTTTTAAATTATCGTCATCTTCTCAAACCGTGTGGCCCGTGACTAAGTTGTTAGTTCGTATAACTTACATTGGTCCCGTGCGAGGTGTTCTTCCATCTCATAGGACCGTTTAGGGGATGGTTTGGGTTTTCATCCTCAAACGACTTGTTTTTAAGCGTCATCTACACATTTTGAAATTATCATCATATTATCAAACCGAGAGGCCCGTCTGTTGTATAAGTTACATTGGTCCCGTGCGAGGTGTTCGTGCCTCTTACGGGGCCGTTAGGGGGCTGGTTTGGGTTTTCACCCTCAAACAGATTGTTTTCAAGCCTAATCTACGAATTTTGAAATTATCGTCATATTCTCAAATCGGGAGGCCCGTGACTACGCGATTTGTTCGTACAAGTTACATTGGTCCCATGCGAGGTGTTCGTGCCTCTTACGGGGCCGTTTGGGGGCTGGTTTGTGTTTTCATCCTTTAAGGGATTGTTTTTAAGCTTAATCAATATATTTTCAAATTATCATCATATTCACAAACCGAGAGGTACGTGACTACGATGTCAGTTCGTACAACTTACATTGGTTTCGTGCAAGGTGTCATGCCTCTTACGTGGCCGTCTGGGGTCTGGTTTGGGTTGTCACCCTTTAAGGGCTTGTTTTTAAGATTAATCGATATATTTTCCAATTATCGTCATATTCTCAACCCGTGAGTCCCGTGACTACGCTGTCAGTTCGTACATGTTACATTGGTCACGTGCGAGGTGTTCGTATAAGTTACATGTCCCTTTTATGAGTGTAATTGGGTATCATTACGTGCCATTAGGACACACATTATAGTGTTCTTTATTATATGGATATGTATCGATATAAATTAACACATTTGTGCATATAGTGAATAATCCAAAATACAATTGTCTATAAATATCCAATGTGTTTCACATCACACATACGTACACAAACACTCTCTCCCCCACTAAACATACACATAAATGTTCTCATGGATAGGCTGACAGAACAAGATCAAATCACGGTTGAAATTCAAAGAAGATTGATTTTCTCAAACGAACTAAATTGATTTCTTGCATTTAAGAATTATATATTCATTGAATAATTTACAAGTGTCAAAACTTTAGAACATTAAGATATTAAAAGAGAAAATCTCAAAATTTTCGAAAACTCCTTAGTGAAATTTTTGAACTTAATGGAATACAATGGGCCTAAGAAGATCGGCTCGCTATAAATGTGATTGCAAGACAAGTCATTATTTAAGTTCACTCACCATCCATATTCTTATTTTTTTCATGTTTCTTTTTTTTATTGATTCGGGCCGCAGGGGGGGGGGGGGGGGGGGGGGAGAGACTCGAACCTTAGAGGGAGAAATAATACCAGTAGCACCGAGTCAACCCTTGGTCTCACTCATTGTCAATATATAATTTTTTTAAGAAAATGGAAAAATACATAAATAAACCAGTTTAGCAATCAAGGAGGAGAAGATTATTAAGACTAGATAGCATACTTTCCAACCACCATGGGGTGCCTCGCTTGATTTTCCCCCCACATCATCAATCAAAAGAAGAACTCCTCAACATGCCGATAAGATTTTCTACTTCCTTGGTTTTCTTTTCTACTACATTGTCCATATATTCTGTAAAACACCATTGACGATTAGAAAATTCACTTACAGCCTTCGTAATTATCAGACAATATCTTACAACCGATCACAATAACATTGAGAGGTATTTGAGATATAACCCACCTCCAATTTCAGATTTTGATGAGTGTAAAATTTGATTCTTAACAAGGGTTTTAAGCATTTCCTCATTTGTAAGATCATGAGATGCTAGTGTCTTGTCCAGCTTCCCCCGGTACTGCGCAATGTTATGTTTCCCATCCATATTCACATCTCCTATCAACAAGAACGAATTTTCTTCCCAAACCTTAACAGATAAACAAACTCAAAGATATTAATTACTTTGGGTATCATCCCTGGAGTTAACCAACAATATTTGAAAATAACGAATAATAGAAAGGGGAAAGCGCAAAAATAACCCTTGAACCATCCATTTTTTGTAGGAAACCCCTTAAACTATTGTGTAATGCCAATAAAAACTGATCTATGCATTTCGTTGCAAAAAATGTTTTAATGAAAAAAAATGCATATTTCAAGGGTTTTTTGCATTAAAAATCTTTCTAAGGAGTTTCTTGCAAATATTCAATAGTTCATTTTCTTATTCAATTCGCACTTTACCCTAAGAGAAATATTAATTGTTTTCACTATGTGCCATATCAAATTAAAATAAGAGCCAAATTGAGATATCCCCTTTCATGATCTCAAGTGGAATAATATGCCAAACTACTATAAATTGAGTTTAGAAACCATCCTGGGGCTTGAAAGTAAATCCCAATTTGAAAAATGACAAAGAAATTGTTTGATTATTTTTTTCAACTCATATATTGTTCACAAACACACACACATGCACATATATATATATATATATATATATATATATAGGAAAGATGATTTTTTTTCATTGAAGTTCAACTCACATGTAGCTTTTTCAAGAAAACCCAGCTGGAGTTTTGGATATCGGATGAAGACCGGTGGTTAAAATTCTAGATCTCAACAGAAAAGAGATAAGATCAGGTGGTATGTGATCACCTAGACAAATTTATAACACCAACTTCTTTCTTTTCCTAGCAATCGAAAAAGTTAATCGCAGCACTAGGGTCATCCTCGACACCGCCGTTGTACTCCCCCACGCTCCTCAAACCCTCGGAAGTGGTCCTACCCGAGATGGAGAAACCTGCCTGAGCTAAGGGTTGACCTTGGCTCTAGGTTAGAGGAAACAAAAAGGTTGCATCAAAGGGGGGAGGTGACACAAGGAGGAATAGGGGCGACAACAGCGGCAGAGAGAATGAGAGGGGTAGGGCTTGGGTTTTTGGTCGAGAGAGAAGGGGGAGCGGGGGAGTATATGAGGGAGGAGAGAGGAGGGAAACTAAAGTGTTCCAAAATTTTAAGGTATTTTATACCCTAGTCAAGTGTTCTTAATTTTGGCACACTTTACAGTGCCAAAATTTGGCACTGTTTTAAAGTGTGCTAAATTGTCATTAAACCGTGCCAGAATTTGGCACAGTTTAAAATATTGCCAAATTTTTAACATCAGGGTGTGACAAATTGCTATTTTTGGTGTAGTGGTGGTAGGGTTCATTAAACCAACAAAACACCCACTTCGTTTGTCAATCATCATCATAGTGGGGAAGAAGGATAAGAATCAGATAAGGATCTATGTGGACTTCAGAGATTTAAACAGAGCTTGCCTGAAGGATGAGTAACCTCTGTAGAATAATGGATCCATTAAGACTCACGCTCAGAACAAACCTCATTCTATAGAATAATGGACTTCCCAAGTCATTCATCCATTAGCAATGAGATATATCACCACATAGAGTCCAAAGAATAATCTAATACCAACCTATAGCAGGGACAGAACCCAGAAGACCTCAGTAGAACTTCCTCAATCGGTCTTCCAAAGTAGGTAGAAAATAGAACCCAATTACACCTACCATGACTACTAAGTTCCAAGTGCATTGAATGCTCCCCAAAAAATTTATTTAACTTAAAAACCATTTTACACCGCCTATAAATACTTTTCCCAATAATCCACCTTCTGACTGATGTTGTGATAGATCATTCATCCTCTCTCCAAGAGTTCTCTTATAAACAGAAGGTTGCTAGAAGGTGTATGGGGATCAATCTCTAGCATTCAAAGAAACTAGAGCATTCAAGCAATCAGACTCATAAGATTTTTAAATTTTCATAAGTGTTCCTACCTTGTTTTATACTCGTAACCCACTGTTGCAAAGTCTGTACTTGTATTTGGACCATTTGTATTGTTCATACACTTTTTACTAAGAACCCTTAGAGAAGTTATTCAGCTACTTCCTTAAAATAGTACCTAAGCACCTTTGGAGAAGTCATTCAGTTACTTCTTAATGTCCTATATACCGTTAACAAACGTCACAAGACCTCAGACTCCATTGAACAAAGCTCAAGGGGTCTCTTAGATTTTAGAAATCAAATATATTCTAATAAATGTGAATAAGAACTTTCTATAGGGGACGTAGGATCATCTCCTAGGGTCTGAGCCACTTTAAACCTTTGTCTCTCTCTTTAAAACTTATCTCCTCTTACCCATCTGAGGGAGCACCCAGGGTCTAAAGTCATTTACGATTTTAACACTCATTAGTTTGGCACCACTTATGGGAAAGACAAGTTCCTTTTTTCATATAAGAACATGTTGCTCACTTTAAGATGTCAACTAACACCATTATGACATGCCTCTCCAAAGGAGTTGAAGATAAAAAATAAGAGCACCCCTTAGAAGGCTTAAGCATAGAATTGATAAATGTGGACACTCCAAACCCACGTGTCAAAAAGAAAGATAAAAGGGGGAGCCTGCTGAAGATCCACGTTTCAAAAGAGCCAACCAAATAAGTTCGAATTGGGTCAAACTCAGATCCTCCCTCGGTGAAGAACATATCATATTGTTGAAGGAAAATAAGGATGTTTTTGCCTGGAGCCATTCCGACATGATCGGGGTGGACCCAAAAGTCATGATCCATCACCTATGCATGGATTCAAATCACCAGTTAGTCCGAAAAAAGAATCAGTTTTATGTCCCAGAAAGGAACAATGCCATAATAGAGTAATTTCATAATATCCTAACCTCCACTTACCTACACCGGAAGAAGGTACTATCTCTCTTGCACTTTGCTTTAAGTTTAAAGCCTCTAATAATAAAATAGAGTACAAAGCCTTAGTGGTAGTCTTGGGCCTTGTCGTCCATTTAAAATCTCAATAGGTTTAGGCTATCAGCAACACTCAGTTGGTGCTTAATAAGGTCACTGAGGTTTACGAGTATAAAGGTGACATGATGGTAGGGTACCTAAAAATTTTACATCACCCCATCAAGAGGATGCCTAATTTTTTCATTAGAAGGGTCCCTCGAGTTGTGAACTCATAGGCATATCATGTTACACATGCGTCGTCTTCAGATGAGATAGACCCAGAGGTTTTAGTTATCATTATGGATCATCAAAGCATTTCATAGTTACAGATAAACATGGAAAAGGTAGCTTAAAGCTTAGACTAGACCAATCCCCTCAAAGCCAGCCTCAGAAATGGTCAGTTGACCAAAGACAAGCTCCAGGATAGAAAAGTGAAGTTCAAAGCCTCCAGGTATTAACTAGAAAATAGAGTATTGTATAATAACAGATACTACTTAGTACCCTATAGATGCCTGAGCCTATTAGAAGTCAGTTACGTCCTCAGATACCTCCATGAAGGCATCTAGAGTGCTCAAATAGTCCCAAAGACCTTAGCCTATAGGTCTTGGGGTAAGGATACTTATGGGAAATAAGGCCAAGGACCTAGTGCAACATTTTGTTAAGTGACAAAGATTTACTTATGTTCTAAAGTAACCAGCCGAGAAGATGGATCCAATGCTAAGTCCATAGAATTTATCTCAATGATTATGGATTTGGTAGGACTTTTACCCCTCAATAAAGGGCAAACATGTTTTGCATAATGATAATTGATTACTTTGCCAAGTGGGATGAGGCTGAACCCTTAGTCACCCGCACTGAGAATAAAACCGACAACTTCATCTGGAAGAAAATTATCTGCTAGTTTTTCCTACCTAAGGCCATCATCTCCAACAACAACAAGTTGTTTAAAAATCTATCGTTCGTAGAATTCTTCTTAGAATATGGAATTTACAACCACTAATCATCTCTAGTCCATCCTTAGGCCAATTATCAAGTCAGAGTCACCAATAAAATAATCTTCCATAATTTGAAGATAGGGTTTAAGAAAGCCAAGAGGGCTATGGGATGAAGAATTATCAAGCATTCTATTGGCTTATATTACCATAGTTAGAGATCCGATGGGAGAAACTTATCTCTGACCTTCGGTATTGAGCATGTGATCCCAACTGAAGTCGAAATACCCAAAAAAAAGGTATCTCATTTTGAGGAAGGGAATAATGAAGAAAGACTGAAGCTATCCACGGATGAATTAAAAGAGAAGAGAGAAATTGTGTTGGTCAGTATGGCAACCTACAAGATAAAAAGTAACCTCTTACTTCAACCGAAAAGTTCAGAACAGGAAATTTTAGAGGATTTGTTCCTAAGGGAGGTCACTTTGGAAATCAAAAACCACAGTGATGGTAAATTAGGCCCCAATTGGGATGGTCCATACTTGATGACCAAAATTACAAGACTTGGTTGTTACTACCTCAAAACATAGAGGGATATGGACTACCACATCCCTGGACTATAGAGCACCTCAAAAATATTACCAATGATGTATTCAGTACTCAAGTAAAATGAAATGAAGATTTTATTTCCCATTATGTGTTCTACATGAGTTCTCTTTATAAGACACGAGGACCTAAGCTTGACTCAAAACTTAAACAATGGCCTAAAGGACTGAAAAATAGTTGCAAGGATTTTGGCTTAAGCTCTAGGTTTAAGCTAAGGTCTTAGGACCCATCATTCTAGTTTCAAAGATTTAAGCCTTGGTTTAGGAATAACAGTCAAAGGTCTTAGGACCCAAAAAATACTAATGTCCTCGACTTAAACAACCCAAAAAGAATAGCCAAAAGGTCTCCAGGCCCATAACAGACTAAGATCATTATTAATATTTTCATCCATAATTCTAAAAGTCTACGGTCTAAGGACCTAGGAACAACCCATTTCCTTATAATAAAGACTATCCTTTACCTTGGAGTCACACAAAGAGAAGTACAAACCATATACCCTCCATTTGTGAAAACGTTTAAAGATAATAAAATCTAAAATACAAAAAAAATGGTCGTTCAAATTTTTAAATTTTTTCTAAGTCTGGAGGTTCCAAACCCTAATAAGGATTTTATATTTCAAAAAAAATTAGTCCGAAGGTCTTAGATCCATATAAGTACTTCCAAGTTTCAATTTTTTTCGAAGTCCATATTTCCCAGGCCCTTGTGAGGACTTCATATTACAAAAAATTATAGTTAGATGGTCTGAGATCCATAAAAGAACTTCAAAAGTTTTCATTTTTTCTAAGTTCGGAGGTCCCAAATCCTTATAAGTACATCAGATTACAAAATTAACATGTTCGGAGGTCTCAGGTCCATACATGGACTTCAAATTTTTAAATTTCTTCTAAATTCGTTCATGTGAGGACCCTCACAAGGATTTCATATTTCAAAATCTCCTATGTTTAGGTTCTTATGACCCTTTGTGAGACTTCAAATGGAACTCTTTTTGAATTCGGAGGCCTAAGGACCATTATAAGGATTTCAGAATTCAAAATATCCTACATGAGAGGTCTTGTGACCCTTTGTGGGACTCCAGGTTTTAGTTTTACTCACTCCAGAGGTCTTAGGACCCTTATAATGATTTTATATTCCAAATGTTCAAGTTCAAGTTTTAAAGACTAAAGTCGTAGGACCCATTACATGTTCGACTTCAACACATTTACACCTAAAAAAATTTAAGGGTTTAAGTGTTAAAACAGATATTATGGGATTCTAGTCTCATAAAAGAATGGGAATCGAAAGTGTTGAGGATCAATGCCCCACTATAGAAATAGGCTCTTGACTTCATCAAACTATGCAAGTATGAAGCCAAGGTGACAGGGACCCCTCATGTATACTTCAATAAAAAGATTCCCCCAAGTAGTGCATAACATTCAGATCATACCTCAGACATTTCAAGTAGTGCATAACATTCCTTAGAAAAGAAAAAAGTTAAAGAAATAAGGAAGTAAAATACTTAAGAGCATAACATTCCCATTCAAAAACCACTTTCATTGAAAATTGAAGATTGTGGAATTACATCTATTAACCCACGGCCAATCAATTCTTGAGGCTTTGGTATCCATGAGAGCTTCACTTTATTTCAAAAGCATATGCATCTTCCTTAGGTTTCTCAAGATTGACCACATCATCCAAGCTCTTCTACCTGATCTAGGGGCCTCAGTAAATAGGCCGAAAACATTTGCCTCATGAAATAACCTCTAAACCTTAGTCTTGAAGGCATCAAATCTAGAGCAGTAATTCTAAAATAGGTACTTCTTAAAGTAATCAAACCAAAAATAGATATCAACATTATTCTTAACAGTAGAGTGGATTCCACCTAGAGAGTAATAAAGCAATAAAATCCGAGCATGTTCTTTCTGAAGCTCCTGGCCCTTAGACGATAGTTCCTACTCTTGGACTGATTATTTCAAAGGTTCCACTTCATAATCGGCATGAATAAGTCTATCCAATAAGACTTAGACCTCATCCATCAATCTTCGAAGAGTATCGGTTATCTCAAAAGTTCAATTTTTCCAAGAGCATGAAATTTCTCCACCTCCGCGAGAGAGCCTCTCGCAGTGAACATTAGGGAAGTATTGTCCCTAAGATTATTGACATGCAAATATTTCTCTTGCTGCAAAATAATAAAAAAGACCTCATATATCCTTTCTCCTTCCTAAGTTCATATACCTCTACCCCCAGATCATTTATAGCTCCATCCAATTCCATTAGGGTAAAGGTCTATCCCTCCGTCATCTTAACAAACATGTTCCATCCCTTACTTCCATCGAGGGCATCAGCGAGAAAAACCTCAGTCAGGTGTTGAACCTATAAAATGATAGGCAAATGCAAGAACAAGGGCATAAAAGGTAAAATAACTAGTAGGTGGACCATCTCCTCAGCATTGACAGAGGTCTCTCGAGTTCTCGGCTTGGCCACAACATCGAAGCACTTTGTCCTAGACACTGAATGGACGACATCCACTAGAGAGGTGTAAGAATCGAGAATTTATTTAAACCATAATTTACCAACGACCGTTATTTAAACCCTCATGACGAGTGTAAAATAAAAAGTCTTTTAAGAGGAAAGAAACTATTTTTAAAAACGTACAACTTTGTTATATTAACTTCGACCCCTTGATTTTTTAGTAAATTATAAAAAAGCCCCTGAAATTTTCAAAGTATGATAACTTGAAATATATTTAACCCTTGAACCCCAACCTTACATCAAAATAAACCTTTAGACCTCAACTGACATAAAATTACAATTTTAACCTTGGAAACTTTTTGAAATTAGCAAAATACCCCTAAACTTTACAAAAACGTGTACTTTTAGAACTATGAAAGCAATTATATAAACAATGAAGGACTAAAATCAAAACCTTCTTAAATATTATTTCAAACCCTATCCACATGCTACCCCACATCATCATAAGATTTTAAAAACACATGGAAATCCTATGAACCCATGTGCACCCCATTTATCCATAACTAAAACCTCAGCAAAACTAGTTCAAATCCACGCAATTGTGCCAATCCCATGTCGTGGAAAGAATTATGCCATATTGCCTACACAAAATTCCCATGATATGATAGAATGTATTATACGTTTCCAATATTTTTCTGCACATATTTTATTTGATTCAGGTTCAATACATTCTTTAATTAGTCTTAGACTAGCTAAATTATTGCAATTAATACCTACTTATGTAAATGCACCAATGCATATTTAATTACCAACAGGTGGAATCAATACACCAACATAAGGATATAGCAATTGTAAAATTTATCTTGGTCTAGGAACACTCCTTGTTAATTTGATCATTTTACATATTTGTTGTTTTAATATTATTATCGAAACGGATGTTTTGTAAAGACATCATGCTTATATCGATTGTCATGCTAAGAAAGTTTATTTTTAAAATGCAGATAATTGTCCTTCTATATTTCAAGGATCAAATCCATCTAAACCCTTAAGTTTCCAAATCCAAATCTCTTCTTTAATTCCAAATCTATTGGAACAATTCGAAGATGTTTTTCCCAAAGAATTACCAGGATTACCCACTTCCAGAGAAATTGAGTTTAGTATCAATCTTTATGCTTATACACTTCCTATTTCGATACCTCTGTATCGAATGGCTCCTTTAGAACATCCAAAACTCCGTACCCAATTAGATGATCTCTTAGAGAAAGGTTTTATTCGACTAAGTTCATCTCCCTAGGGAGATTCGGTATTATTTGTCAAGAAATATGATGGAAGCTTTAGATTATGCAAAGAATATTGTAAACTAAACTCAGTAACAATTAGGAATAAGTATTATTTACCTCAAATAGGAGATCTATTTTATCAACTTCTAGGAGGAAAGATATTTTCTAAAATAAATTTATGATCTGGTTATCATCAATTATGTGTTAGAGAAGAAGATATTTCGAAAGTTTCTTTTCAAACCCGTTATAGACATTTTGAATTTACCGTATTGTCATTTGGATTAACCATCGGTTATATGCTAAAAATAGCAAATGTGATTTTTCAATGTAGGAAATAAATTTTTTACGGCATGTGATTTCTGAAAATGGATTCCAAGTCGATCTCGCCAAAATTTCAGCCTTTTTCAAATGGAAAGATTCTACCAATATTACTAAAATAAAATGTTTTTATGGATTAGCTGGATATTTTAAAGCTAACTAGGAAGGAAGTTCCATTTTTATGGACTGATGAATGTAATCAATCATTCCAACTGTTGAAGGACAAATTAACTAATGTTCCTATCATCACTCTTCTTTCTAGTGACGTAAGCTACGATATATACCGACGCTTCATTATAAGGGTTACGATGTCCGTTAATGCAAAATGATAAAGTTATAGACTATGGGTAACGACAACTCAAAACTCATGAATGAAATTACCCTATCCATGATTTTGAATTAGCCACTATAGGTTTCACATTAAAAATTTGGCATTGTTACGTTTATGGTGTAAATTTCGAGGCATTTTCTTATCATAAAATTTTAAAATATATTTTTACCCAGAACGGCTTGAATTTAAGACAACGATGCTGGATGGAAATTTTGGAAGAATACCAATTGAAATTAAATTACCATCCAGGCAAAGGTATTGTAGTAGCCGAAGCTTTCATTTGAAATCCAGTACGAAGACACCACACTTTAATTTTCTATGATATTATCGCTACCATAGAGCAATATGACCTGCTGTTGATATACCTTTTCATAAAAAAAATTAACCGTATTGATTATCCTGAGTTGAGAGAACAAAACTTAGTTCAGCAACCCCAAGATTCTTTTGTACAAACCTTTCAAAACAAAAATCCTAACTTCTCATATGATAAGGAAATAGGTTTATGATTTAGAAATAAATTGTATGTACCTAATGATGTATCTGTTCGAGAAGAAACATTGCAAAAAGACCGTCATTTGAAATTTATTTTCACACCGGAAGTTCAAAAATGAACCATGCAGTGAAAAAGCAATAATGGTGGCCAAATATAAGAAATGATATCGAGAATTTTGTAAGGAAATGTCTTACTTGTCAATAGTAAAAATATAACACCAATATCCTGGTGGACTCCTTCGACCTTTAACAATACCCGAGTGGAAATGGGGTCATATTACCATGGACTTTGTCCGTGGACTACCTCATACGTACCAAGGATATAATTCTATTTGGGTAATAGTAGATCGACTCACCAAATCTTCTCATTTTGTACATTTGAAGGCCACTGATTCATTGTAAAAGTTGAATAAGCTTTATATTCAAGAAATTATTCGATTAGATGGATTTCCTTTATCCATCATATCAGATAGAGATTCTAGTTTTGCAGAAAAGTTTTGGCAGGCATTGCAAAATGTAATGGGTACTAAACTTTCTTTAAATAATGCATCCCACCCACAAAAAGGATGGACAATTAGAAAATACGATCGAAACTTTAGAGGATATGCTACGTGCTTTTACATTAGATATGTTTGACAATTGGAATGTAAATTAACCCCCTGTCGAGTATTATATAACAATAGTTATTAAGTCAAAATTAAAGTTTCTACGTTCGAAGCTTTATACAAAAGACCGTATAGATCACCTGTATGTTGGATTGAATTCAGAAATAGTAAATAATTTGGTCCCAAAATAATCCAGGAAACCACTGAAAGAATACAGAGAAAGATTGAAGATACCCTACGATCGACAGAAAAGTTATACAGACCAATGTCGGATACCCTTTGAGTTTCAAGTTAATGACCAAGTATTTATAAAAGTTTCTCCTCGAAAAAGAAATTTTACGTTTTGGAAAGAAAGGAAAATTAGCCCCAGATATACTGGACCTTTCACAATTTTTAGACGAATTATCTCCGTAGCTTATCAAATTTAAGTACTTGTGGAATTATCCAATATTCACAATGTATTTCATATGTCTCAGGTACGCTAGTATATTTTTTATCCATTTAATACCATTACATGGAAAGACATTTCTATCAAGCCAAACCATGAATTTGAAGTACACCTTATTCAAATTCTGGATTGCCAAGTGAAGTACCTTAGAAACAAGAAAATTTACTCTGTTAAAGAACTTTGGGAAAATAAAAATCAGTAAGGAGCTACATAAGAACTAGGACAAGTGAGGAAATATCAATACCCCAACTTATTTCAAGGTAAATTCGAGGACGAATGCTTTTTAAGGTAGGTAGGCGATCATAATCGGGATCTTCAAAACCGACCCTAAATACCTACGGTCACTGTTTCAACCCTTATAAATTATTCAAATTCAAAAGTCTTCTAAGCATAAAAAAACTATACTTGATGCCCTATAATTTTACCGAATTAACTTAGACACCCAGAAGTCTCAATAATTACAAAATAGCCCCTGAAAACTTCAAGTAACATGACTTGAATTATATTTTTCTCCTAAACCTCAACTTTATATTAAATTAATTCCTTACACCTCAACTAACATAAAATCACACTTTCAACCCTTAAAACTTTCTAAATTACAAAATTATTGCTATACTTTATGAAAAGTGTAGTTTAAGGCTATAAGTGTAAATCCAAGACCAACCAAGGACCAAACACCAAATATTTGTTAATTTCATAAAACCCCCTATACAAATAAGCCCCACCTAAGCACAAATAGCAAAGAATGACATGTGTACACCATGCACACATGTGTGGAATAAGAACCCAAGTTAAAAACTCTACTTTAACAGTTCAGATCCACCTCTTTTTTCCACCAATGAATTGCCATGTTATTATACTATAGATACACCATAAAAATCTCGTTTGAAACTCACTTAAACAGAAGTTCCAAGACTCAAACTTTTCACTCCAAACAGACACTCTATGATTTTATGTATTATATTCAATTCCTTTTGTTTCAATCTTTTTCTGTGTAGTTATAATGGTAGAATAGCTCAAAATAATAGGGGATTTTATGTAGAAAACAAGCTCTAGGTGAAGAACATGAAGTTTCCACAATTAAAGCTTGAGCTTCAATGGTGAACTTACAAATATTAATCAAAACTCATGTTTAAATCTTTGAATGTATTCATTATGAATGTAATTATCAAATGAGATGAATGTGTCTATTAAGATCAAATCGATTAAAAGAGTAATTTGAACCAAAAAACTAAAAATATGATATTCTCATTGTATAATCCATATCAACCTTTGAAATCAAAACAAAACTACTCCTACACATAGCAGAAAATAAACTACGTTTATAAGAATCCCTGCCACATCCTTAAAACCCACGAATGTTAAATTAAATTTTCAGAAAAACACACAGTTATGGAACTTGAGATATAGTGCATCTCAATACACAAAACTTATATATTCGGATTCCTTATGAGAAAGTAGGTTGAGTTTGTTTAGAAATTATATCAAATGGTTTATAAATGTATAAGTTATTCAATGTCAAAAATTAGAAACCCTAAACTCAACTGTCGAGGGGATGAAGATAAACTTTTTGACCAGAAACCTAGAGCTTGCGCGTGAGGTGTGGCCAATCAGAATTTTCTGAATTTTTTTTTCTATATTTTTATTTTATTTTTCTGGTCAAAATGATATAAGGTAAGGTCTTGTTTGGATTAAATTTTCCTAAGTTATGGAAAACTAAGTTTCTAACTTAAGAAGATTTTCCAAAATTGCAATTTGACCTTTCCTGACTTTCTGAACTTATGAATTTGATCCCTAAACTTTTTCTATGAATACTTCAACATATTTTAAGACAAAAAGTCTCTTGAGCCAAAGTTCAAAAAATCAACTCAGGTCCAGTATTTTAAAGTCCCAAAATATTTACAACTAAACACTTGGACTTTAAAAGATACAATTTTTGTATAAACTGACATACCAAGTCCTAAATACTTACATACCCAAACATTGTATACAGAAAATCAAGTATCAGCTACTCTTGATATCCTCATGAGATATAAAAAGACGACCTATATACCGTGCAAGTAAGTTTTTCCTACCTTCTCAATGTAAACTTTATGTATTTGGCATATTGCTATTGACATCACTATGTGATAGCTCCTATTTACTCTAAGTATGTCCATGTTATAATACTTCTATACTACATATTTTAAATATCAGTAGTATTTGAATCTAATCATCTGTATTTGAATTTAACTATGGATCAACTTAACCCTTCTTATCTAATAACTAGTATCATGTTCCTTATTGATTCAGTTTTCCCCTACACTTTTTGTGAAAATATTTATATTATAAGCAATAGTATTAAATAGGAAGTAGGCTAACGTGTTATCCCATGAAACTTTCTACTTGGCCTAATGGTCTCAGATGTTTGAGAGATTGGATTTTTTGCTACATTAGTATGAGTGCCACTTTAATTATGTGTTTAGTCGGTCACTTTAATGCAATGGTTTTGGGTTGATTGTTATTATTATTTTGATTTTACTGATGGCTGAATTATTTCTATACCCCTTAATGAATATGTAAGTATGGGATTATTAATTCAAAGATCCTTGATTTTCTTTACATGGTCCTTAATGAACTGGTAACGAACTTTATTTTCTTAATGAACTAGTAGGCATGGGATTATTAGTTCAAAAATGTTATTGTTCATTTTAAACTAATAAGTATGGTATTATCAGCCTTATTTTTTTAGCATTGCTAAACATTGATTCTATACACACACCAACTTTCATCTATACGTATACTTTTTATAAAACGGGTAGAACGGGCTTAGCATATTTATGATAATTCCTTTTCCCTGCAGATGAACTCGTACAAAGAGGATAAATATCAATTCCCTATTAGAGATAGATATCAGTGACATGTTTGCGTATATGACTGTGTGAGAAAACAATAAGCCAGATGGGAGCAAGGAGTGATACTTTTCATTTTTCTACATTATAGTTTGTACTAAAAAATGTAGCTCACCCATGAGGTGGTACAACCCTATGTAAACTACTTTAATAATGAATAATTTTTTATTATTATACCTGAACTTTACTTCATTGCTTTATATGTACTTCTTGTTCATTCATACCAAAAAGCAGGGAATGACATATTAGCCTCCCCAAAATATGGAGAATGGTAGTAATTGGTTTGACGAGCGTGGATCCTTAGGGAACCACACCTTGCCGAGGGAGTCTTCTTAATAATAGGAGCCATTGCAAAGATAGTATTTAAGACTTTGGAGTAAAAGAATATTTGGAGAGGGAAAGGCAAATAGAAATTATTTTGTCTCCCTGAAGATAGTATTCGCCAAAGGAAAACCGCAAAGATAAAAAAAATTTAGAAAAATAATAAGCCTTTTAAATGGGTCAAAGATCAAATTTGAAACGATGGGAGTTGGTTTCGCGCCCGGGTGGTTGCGCATTTACTGCAAGCGCAATGATGAACTCTGATTTGATGATGACTAAGGTGAATCATGTGGAACATGCGCGGTGTCCCTAACGTTCCACGTGGAAAGTTTGGGGAAGGATACAAGATTGATTTAATATGAAGAGACGGCTCAATGATGATGGTTTAGCTTGGGGGATTAAACAAATCATCCCACGAATCTCTTTTCTTAGGGGAACAAAATAGTAGTGGGGGTAATTTCAAAAACCATTATATTTCTAAAATAAATATAAACAGGTTTATTATAAAACTTTTTTATCTCCAAGAAAAATTCTTGACCAAGTTTCCAGGTTGCTCGAGCAAAATCTCACTTGGAGGGAAAATGTTCACGTGGTTATTCGCACATACCCTTATGCAAGTCATTTTTGTTTCCTTAGTTATTTGTTTGTTTATTTGAAATAACCTCAACCTACAGGTTACTCGAAGAGAGGTGATGGTATTTCTTACAGATATTTTTTTTAAGATAAACAAATATCTCTATGATGGGGAAAATTTAGATTTACTCGAAGAGATGTGATATGTTGATATTTTGCAATAGGAATTATGATGTACATGTATTATCTCTTATTATTTAAATACTCAAATTTGTTTTTTAATGATTCTGAAGTTGATCAAGGATCATGTCTGCCAGGACATGGGAGAGCTCATATGCTCTATAGAACAACCTCATTTTAGGAACTCTATAGGGACTTGGTTTGGAGGATTAGGAACAAGGTAACATTCGGTAAGCAATACTAACCTCATTGGAACACTTAGGCAAAACCTATAAATTATCGCCTGAGATACCATCTGTTGAAGGGCATCTCTTAAGGGACATCACTTCCAACAGTTGTTCAAAGATGTTCCTTTGGTCTCTCATAGATAGTTCCAAGTTGCTAAAATAATCATCATAATAAAGACCACGTTTAGCTGATTAGATAGCTCACCTTATAGGCTACTGTTTGCCAACTCTTATGACATCATGTTTCCTGAAACTTAAGGAACTCAAGAAAAGTAGCACTCGAGTGAGTTTAGTTCTTAAACTACCAACCCATTTAAGGGAATGTACCAACAGTCGTCATATATATATACCTTTGTGTAAACCTATCAGATCTCAATCAATATAAAGGAACTCTTGATAGCACAAATAGTATTCTCGCCAAAATATAATACCTCATGCATTTTATGCAATATCTTTAGCATTAATTTCATAGTACACTCAGTATTAAAGGATGTCAGAACATTTAATGCGGGGAAGGTTGCTCAATTGACCTTACCCTCATATAAATAAATTCGATTGCCTTCTTTAAATAGGATCTTGATCTTAATCCTTGATCAAATTTAATATTCCCATAGTTAATGCCCTGTTTTCCCTAGACACGAGAGTTGGCTGTGAGCTCATAATTTGTTGACTATCCCCATTGATCTATTTATTCCCCTAGATTTGGTATTTATTCTGCTTTTGGTTTACTATCTTGCCTTTATTGTGTTAGAGTGATAGTTCCTTCTCCCTCCAATCAAGTTGGTTATGGGGTCCTATTTATTTATTGTAATCTAAGAGCCGTTACGTTGAAAGAGCTTTATTAAATATAGACTTTTGGTTTTAAAGACTGTTTGTTATAAACAATATAGTTATGATTTATTATGTTATTTTTTGTTCATTAATCATCATTCTGATATGGGGTGAGCCTTGTTAAATACTAATTGTATTTCAAGAACCCGCATCTTACAGTTATCATCAGAACTACTATCAAAATCATTATTATAAGAATTTTGAAATCTATTTAAATTAGTTTCAACATTATTATTATAAGGATTTTGTGGCCCTTTATCGAAAATATCATTCTCAAAATATGCATAATCCATAACTTGACTTTTGTAATACTCACCAAAAGTCATTTTAGATGTATCATGCTTTTGACTTTGCGAGTATTCACCAAAAGTCATAGGTCTAAGGCGATTTTGATAATTGGATTTACCATTACCAAAAAAGGGAGAGTAAGACATGCTTACCCGATAAGATCGCATGACCAAGAATTCAAGCATTTCTTGGCGCTTAAAGGTAAAAGTCCGACAAAACTTGTTAACAAACAATACAAATGGAAAGAAAAATATTACGAAGTACTAAATCAATTTAATTCTAAAATAAGAAATTCTTCAGCAACGACGCCATTTTGATAGACACGTAAACTCTGTATGTAAAATATGTTGTTGGGTGTTTACGCCCTATACAAACAAATACCAAAAATTTACATTCTAACTATGCATTATAGTCGAAAGTAGGGATCGAATTCACAGGGAATTGCAGTTAGAATTCTATTAATTTATTACTTCTCAAATAAAAGTGTAAAAGGTGATGAGTGAGCAAAACATTTTACTAAACGAGTAATGAAACTAGATTAACAAAATGGATAAAACTATAGATTAATAATCGTATCCCTCACACAAAATAAATAGAATAAATGGTTACATGGAAAGAAAAATGTTAATAAGATTAATCTCATTCAGAAAATTAATAAAAATAAGAGTTGTCATCCTCTAAATTCTCATAAAATATTAATTTGAGATCGGCATCAACGAATATTCTCGAAATTATACATGAAAGGTCGTAAATATGGCGCATAGATGATATACACCGTTAATTATCCTAGGCACAATACTAAGAAAAACTAACACATGAAAACTATCCTACACCCATCATACTATAGCAAAGCAACTAATTAACCCATGTGATTTTAACAATCTCAACCTAAATTAAATTACAGGTAAAGCATGGTAAATAACATGTATTTAATGAAAGAAACCAATAAAGCAAGAAACCTAATTAATCAAAGCAATAACTTAATTATCAAAGGAAGAAGTAACAATAAGAAAGCTTGAATTAATTAGATAAGAAGATGAACAGTAACATAGAATGGACAAAGTAGGAAAAGGCCCCAAAATTCTATGGAGTAAGAGAATCTCTCAAAATCCTACTCTAGTTCCTAAATTAAGATCAAACCCATATATAGAAAGATGTAAAAAGAAAAAAGAAAAGAGAATAAATGAGAAAAACTTGCCAAATATTTGTGTTGAGCGATCGATCAGTCCTTTGATCGGTCGATCAGTGGTCTTGTAAAATGCCCACAGTCTTCGAACCAAGGAAAAACCTGATTGACCAATCTATCGGTCCTTTTTCACCAGTCGATCAATACTTATTTTTTGAGACAATTTTTCTTGTTCAAAAGGAGAAAAATTTCATTATGGAATCATCTCTAACTTCATCTTAGGACTCAAAATGAGGCATGATTTATGGCTATGCAAAGCTAACACAACGAGCTACACTTACATAGAGAACCACTAGTTAGCACATAAAGTATAAAAAGACCAAAATGCTCTTAAAGTTGCATCGAATGATGAACTTACCAAAAATCCAACCTGTAGACACCCCATTCAGAAATCCCCTAACCTCTCCGTAGGTCCCTAGCACCGTACATCATCTCTACAAACCTAAGTTATGCCCCGAGTACTGACCTAAAGGCCATCGAACACTCTCAGGATCCATTTGACCAAAAGTCAAACTCGTCAGCTTGATCAACACTCAATGAATTTAAAAAGGTCACTGAAACCCCTTTCCAATGATCCATCCCATGCGCAATTCTGACTTACGATGTGAATAAATGACTCGTTTTCCCCCAAAACCTGATCAGGAGGTCACTGGGCGCTCCCAGTCTTAGTTTGACCAAATTCAACTCTTTATCTCGACCGAGACTGAATGAATCTTTGAAGGTCACTGAAACCCCTTTCCAACGGTCTACCCCGTGTGCAATTCTGACTTACGAGATGGACGAATGGTATATTTTACTCCGAAAGGACGTCGAATGCTTTCAGGCCCCAGTTGACCAAATCCAACTCCCCAAACTGAGTCAAACTCTTTGGAATGTGGAATTACATCTCTTAACCTTTCCAACGATCCACCCCGTGCACGATTCTGACTTACCATACGGACGAACGATTCGTTTGCGTCTGACGATTCCCCGTCCAAAGGACCGATGAACGCTTCTGAGCCACATTTGATCCAAAGTCATCTCCCGGACCCGTGAGAAGTACAAAGACTTTCTAAGTTCTATGAATTACCTTTCCAATGGTTTGCCCCGTGCACTAATTCGGATCAACAGTTTGCGCTCTACGACCGATTTTCCGAAGGAACCTAAAAGAGATTGCCAAACGGCAAGTTCCAAACCCTGCCTATCGGCAGTGTGCCTAAACACACCTGCTGATAAGAAGGACCAGGGCTATTCCGATTGGTAATTCCCTAGGCCTATAAAAAGGAGGTCCTGACCTCATTGCAGAAAAAATAAGATCTGAAACCCATCACTCTCAGCGAGCTCACAAAACCCCTCTCGAAGTCAGCGAGATTTCCACATCCAAATCCCTTTCCAACCTTCACATTTCATCACATTTTTCATCAAACTTGGTGAATTAAATACCCTCCATCATCACCCAAGGGCAAGGGATACTCTCTAACATCCAAGATCAAGCTCAAGATGTTTAACAAGGTCCAAATTTCTCAACTTTCTCTTTAAATTCTCCTAAATTAGCATTAATTTATCTTATTACTTAGCACCTTTATTTTCTCATCTCACATATCCTAATATACTTTTTTATTTAGTATTATTGCACATATCTTATTTTCATATAAATAAAACCCCAAAAAAATAAGAAAAATAGAGTTTGCTCATAAATTCCAAACGAAAATTCTCACACCTCTCTCACAGCTAAAACACTTTTTTACACACATACACATATAAGAGATGTCCTCAGTTGGATTTATGGGATAAACACCACCCCTCGTTTTGCGTACGAACTACGTGGACTTTGATGTCTCTATAGGCTACGTAGGCGTCTCGGGGTAAAACTCGAGACTCGAGTTGTATTCCTACTTTTTTTTCTATCTTTCTATATTCTTTAAATTTAACTCTCTTAGACTCTATATGTTTATATATACATATATTTATTCTTAGTGGTGTATTATCCCGCATGCGTTATCGTTCCATTATAACGGTCAACGCTAGGATAATCACGTATATCCTATTTTTTAATATTACTTTTGGGAACATTCCTACAGATGAATCGCTTTATCTCCTCCATGATACAAGTCGATGATTCCTATCTCCACTATATATACACATGCACACATATCACGGGGAAATAAAGGAAAATAGCAATAACCCATGAGAGACCGTGAGGGTGAAATGGGTGCTTAACACCTTCCCATTTCGTAACTTAGCCTTCAGACCCTTTTCGAATCATTTTTGTTTCGTATGTATCAGTATGTCTTTGGATGTTGTCCTTCAGGATGGCTCCCTTTTCTGTTGTCTGTTTTAAGTAAAATAGACTGGCGACTCCATATCTCTACATTTTTCACCTCATCATCGACGTCGGTCGATGCGCTCCCGAGAGGGATGCACGGGACCAAGATCCTCTCGATCACTACACCAAAATGGGCAAATTGTCACCTTTCAGCCGGCCAGCCTTGTCAAGGTCATTGACCGTGACAAAAAAACACGCGTTTTATGTCACGGTCATTGACCTTGACACGACCGTGACAACGACTTGTCACGGTCATTGACCGTGACAAGCCCGTGACAATTCAATTTGTCACGGTCGTGTCACGGTCAAAGACCTTGACACGACCGTGACAACTTTTCCAGCAAAAACCCTACCCCCCTTCTTTTTTCCCTCCCGCGCCCTTCCCTCCCTCTCTCTCTCTCTCTCTCTCTCTCTCTCTCTCTCTTCCATTTATATATATATATATATATATATATATATTTGTCTGTATATTTATGTGTGTATGTGTATATATATATGTGTGTATGTGTCTGCGTGTGTGGGGGGTGGGGCGGGATGGGGGTAGGGGGTGGTGGAGGGGGGCAGGGGGTGGGGCGGGGCGGGGTGGGGCAGTGTGGGGGAGGGGGTGGGGGTATGTGTATATATATATGTGTGTATGTGTATGCGTGTGTGGGGGGTGGGGCAGGGTGGGGGTAGGGGGTGGGGCGGGGTGGGGCAGGGTGGGGAGGGGGTGGGGCAGGGGGGGGAGGGGGTGGGGCGGGGTGGGGCAGGGTGGGGGAGGGGTGGGGGTGAGGCAGGGTGGGGGTGGGGCGGGGTGGGGGAGGGGGTGGGGCGGGGTGGGGGAGGGGGTGGTGGAGGGGGGCAGGGTGGGGTGGTGTGTGTGTGTGTGTGGGCAGGGGGTATTTTTTTATATTAACTTTGAAATCCTTAGAGAATAAGAAGGCCTAAGAAATGATTACAAAAATCAAATTGTATACTCATTATAATGTGTATGATTACAATAAATTTATGTGTTATGCTACAATTGAAATCTTGGAAATTTGGCTAATACACGAGAAACTGATAATCGTAAATATTATAAATAAAAATGGTACTTTCTTGGAGACTATAAATTATTATGTACAAACTTTGGTTCTAGACCTATGTTGTTGGATTTGGATGTTGGGTGTTGATTAGTTGGTATTATTGGGAAGATTGGGTTAAGTTGAATCATATGTTGTTGGAGTTGAAAATTATATGTTAATTCATTATTACTATTGGGGGATACAGTGTTGAAAAATATTGGTATTTATCGTAGATAGTAGAATTGTTTAGTAATTGGTATTGTTGAATGTTAAAAGATTACGGGTTGTGATATGTGCAAAAATTATGGGACTTAATTTGTTGAATGATAATATTTGTATTAGATACTTGTGTGGTTTTACCTAACTTGAATGAATTAATAAATGTTTCAGTAAAGGTTGAAGTGGACAAAAAACGTGTGAATTGATTAATATCCATAATGTAAATAAAAGGTAAAGTAAGTGTGTAAATGGGTGGTTGAGCAAGCTAAGACGTCTAACCCATATTTAATACATAGGTGTGTTATGAAAGGTTTTCAAAGGGTAATTAAGTATTTTCAAATAATGACCCCGAAACATAGAAATTCAATCTCAAGCAATTTAATTTCAATCTCTACAAATTTATGCATGTATTCAAGGAATTTATGAAGGATTAATATTAAAATTCAATTCCTATACATAATCTAAAAATTATAACTCAGATTCAACTAAAAATAAACCAAACCAAAGTTAGTTAAATAAACCAAAGGATTAATATTAAAATTCAACTCTATTAGTTAAATTATAAATGTAATAGAATTAATCCATATAAATCAGATTTTAATCACAATTAGGTTTTAGAGTTACATAGATAGGAATAATCTAAATCAATTTCAGTCCTACAAATATTCTAATTAACTTGCCGGGTGGGTAGGGGTGGTGTGTGTGTGTGTGTGTGTGTGTGTGTGTGTGTGTGTGTGTGTGGCGGGGGGAGGGGGCAGGGGTGGGGCACCCATTTAATAACTCTTTAAATATTTGGAAAAAACATAATATTACAAAATTTTTATCTGTACTAATAACATTTTTTTTACAGCAAAAATGTCTCCTTCAGATGTTAGGGCGAAGATGATGATGCTGTTTATGATGGTGTCGTCATCTGGGTTCGGTGGTAGCGGAGGCGACGAGGGCTCCTCCGCCCCTAGGCTCCCCAAATATGGAAAATTTGGGATTACCATTGAAAACAAGTCGGAGCTTTTAGCGAGATCCCTCGAGCTGCTAAAGACGGTCATCGGCCCGGGGTTTATGAGTTGGAAGGAGGTGCCGTATGAGCTCAAGTTAGGTGTTTGGGCGGCACTACAAGTAATATTTATATGAATATTTCAGTTTCAATTTATATTTATATTTATATTTATATTTATATTTATATTTATATTTATATTTATATTTATATTTATATTTATATTTATATTTATATTTATATTTATTCGCAACTGACATTGTATTTGTTGGACAGGAACAATTCAACTTGGATCCAAAGCTACGCGATTCCGTCTTGGAGCAGTTGAGGGAGCAACACAAGACGTGGAAAAAAATATGCGGACACGGTACTTTGGAAAAACACGAGAGTCCATTTTACAATGGCGCGGATCCGTCCCGCCCAAGGAGCCGATCTCATTGGCACAATGGCAAAAGTTCATTGACAATGAGATCGAGGATCGACAATTGACATCTCTCCAATCGGGGAGGGAAAATCGGGCTAAAAAGACGGACGTGCACTACTCCGGCCGGACCTCTTACGCTGAGGTGGAGCATAGGATGAAGGTAATATTTAATTTATCTATAACTACAGAAATATATTATTGGATATTAGTTTACTTTGCGGGGCCGATACTAATTTTACTTTACTTTATTTTATTTCAGGGGGTAGGGAGTGGGCCAGGGGGTAAGCCACATAGGCTCGATACTTATGTGGCTCTTCGGACGAAGAAGGGGAAGGACAAGGAGGTGTCCCCGAGCGTCGCAGCCACGATTGTAAGTAATCTGACAGTTTAATTATTGTTAATTACGTTATAATTTTTTAGTTTACTTATTTTACTAATCATGTGCTTTTTGTCATTTCAGGAAAAGCTTAAGGAAGTGCATGAGTCGCAGTCTGATGCCGACAAGGCATCTTTGTCCACAGACGCACTCAGCCAAGTGCTTGGCTCTGATCGCAAGGGGAGGACAAGGGGAATGAGCTCGCGGGTGGCCAAATCTAGGATCATCGGATTGGAGACGAGCGACACCGGGTTGGCTCGAACGGTGGATTCACACGACGCGAAGTTGTCCCGTTTGGAGGCGACGGTCCAAGATATGTACGCATTCATGAAGCGTACGTTGGGTGGAGACCGTAAAGAGAAAGGGAAAGGGAAAGGGAAGGAGAAGGCGGTGGAGGAGGAGGTGCGGGAGGATGAGGCACAGGATGACGAGGATGTGGACCTCGCTGCTTCATCACCGACACGTTCGTACTTCGACGATCCACTTCCCTATTTGACACCCTACAATAGACCATTATCGACAATTGGTTGGCCGAGCGTGTTCATATTGGACATATTTGATGGCCAACGGATAGGGCGGGGGTTGAGGGACCCGAATATCGTCGAGGGTGGAATAGTCCATGGACGTGTGCTTCAACAGATGGAGTCCAGGGTGCTCGTCACGCATGTCATACCCGGGAAGGAGAACTCCCTATTGTGGTTGCGCGAACAATGCGGCACGACGTATATTAGTTGGTGCGTCAATTCGTATGTCGTGTGGCCTACTCACCTCCTCACATTTACCCAAGACATGTAGTAACATTATTTTTAAGTTTGTCCATTTTAATTATATTTGGATTATATCGTCATGTATATTATTTTTACTTTGAAGATTTGGATTATACTGTCATGAATATATATTTGCATTATCTTTAGTTTGTGTTGCATATATGATGTTTGGAACAGGTACAACATTGCTATAACAGGTACAAATATACTGCTGGGCAGTGGCAGTGGCCATACTGCCCAGCAGATTTTTTTTAAATTCTGCCCAGAATTGTCACGGTCATTGACCGTGACAAGTCCGTGACAACATTTGTCACGGGCTTGTCACAGTCAATGACCGTGACAATTTTTTTTAAAAAGGGTCACGGATTTGTCACGGTTATAAACCGTGACAAACGTGTCACGGTCATTGACCTTGACACGACCGTGACACACAACGCGAGTTTTTTGTCAAGGTCAATGACCGTGACACGACCGTGACAAAAAAAGTTATCTCGCCTCGAAATGTCACGGTCATTGACCTTGACAAGGTGAATTTGTCAAGGTCAATGACCTTGACAAATGGGCAGATTTGGTGTAGTGGATGTTATAGACACCTCTCTTATTTTTCCCTCCCACCGCGAGGATTGGGGGATGGAAACAGTGGCGACTCCGCTGGGGACACTTATTTTGAGGGATAGACTCTATTTACATGGGTGTTATATTTGCTTGTATTTTCCCCTATTTTTCATGCCCACTTTACTATTCATGTGCACCTCATGCTTATGCTTCTATTCACACACTTGTAGAAGATTCTCCACGTACACTTCATAACACGTGCACCTAGGATCACATATGTCCACAAGTTGCACGCAGCACCCATCCATACTTGGTATACCATGGGTACTTTTACTTTGCTCCCTATTTGGCATGAGCGAGAAAGATACTCTCATTATAAGATACTAATAAGAGAATCATGCATGATTCACACGACATCATCAAAGAGCATTGTGATTAACCAAATTTTGTCCAGTAGCTGGAGGGTCACTTTGTGATGGCCGCTGGTTCGGCAGGGCGCAGTTAGCCTAACCGATATGACTCTCACCTTCCATTGTCCAAGTAACTTTGACATATATCAAACGGTTCCCCCGCATCGTACCACTTGACCAAAGTCATGACGGGAGGTGTATCGCAGGGAACTCGTTCACGTATGTCGAGTATATCGAATCCGTTCTCACGGATATCGTCCCCACGAGGTATATAGTGAGGAAATTCACGTACACTCAGGTATATCAAATGGTTTGTCCACATGTACCGATTGCCCTCAAAAGCAAGACATATATCATGGAAGCCACGCCAAAGGGGGGAACCCTTTCCAATTCACCCAACCAACTGCATACCCGCACATAGGTGTCAAGCCTAGGACACACGTGTTAGATTATCGGTTTCGACCCGAAACTCTATCGAAATTCCGGGTCGATCTACTGCCCAAATTTTCACGCATTTTTAAAACGGGACCCTGCCCATAAGCCTGGTTTCAAGCCCAACCATGGCTTTGCATATGTTACAAACCCAAATTTTCTAGGCTCGAATTCCATCTAGCATTTCCTTTTTCATTTAGGAGAATTTAATATAAGTGAAAACATAGTAATTATAATAATCATGCTGAGACCCGTCTCCCAAAATACTTCTCCCTTCTTTATCAAAAATCCAAAAACATTTTTCCTTTCAATATCAAAACGAAAAAAAAATGTTAAAAATATTTCCCTTCTTTCTTTTCAAAAATAAATCCCATTTTACGCCTTTTAGGTCGATCGCACGCCCTTGGCCTGTCTTCTTATTGGCTTCGGTCTTCAGTCAAACCATCTAGAAGTTCCATCCATTCCCCTACTACTTCTTTCGAGTCCAGTATCCATCCACTTTTCATGGAGAACACAGATCAAGTGCCAGTTGTGCAGCCAGATCTGACAACAGTTTTAGCTCTGCTCATGTCCAAGATTAACAACCTCCAGACTGAGGTTCGAGACATGCAACGAAACTAATTTCCTAGTCCTTAAGAGACCGAGGCCCTATTCCCTCATGCTATGGGTCCACCCGAGCCTGTATGGGTTCCTAAAGAGTATCATCATGCTCCATGTGCCCTTCCTGTTAATGGGTCGTCGCCTGCCCAGCTTCATATGCCAAACCTTGCCCAGCCTGGAGCTAACTTGGCTATGCTCATTGATCCAAAAGAGGAAGAGTTGAACAACGTCAAAGAAGATCTCAAGATGCTAAGCCAAATATCGAGAAATACGGCGAAAGTGGACCCCCTATTGTTCATCTTCGCAGTTATCACCATCCCATGACTTTCCTGGGGGCTTCTGAAGAAGTTATGGTCCAATTATTTCAGCAAACTTTGAAGGATAGTTCCCTCCAATGGTTTTTATCTCTCGAGGATTCCAGAATCCATTGATGGGAAGATGTAGCCCGAGAATTCATGTCGCAGTACAAATATAACGAAGAGCTTGAGCTCACCCATTGTGATTTAGATCATCTCAAACAGAACACTAGAGAATCATTCAGTAACTTCATAACCCGATGGAGGGAAAAAGAAGCCACCATGATCAATCAACCATCTGAGGAAGAACAAGTCAACATAGTAAAAAGAACTTATTGCCCCATGTTCGAGCAACCATATGAGAACAATAATATCCCCACTTCCGATCCCTCAGAGAAGCATGAGTAGAAATTGAGGAAGGTCTTGCTAAAATAGAAGTTGAACCAAAGAAGTGCCCGGACAGTTCACCCCCAGAAAATATGATAAACCTGCCAGTGGTGCAGTCTCAACCATCAACAACATCTCTCAACCAACCACCTCTTGGGCACTAGAAAGTCTCCATGTCCCAGCCCGAAAGGAATACACTGAGATCCATGCTCCCTTCTCCAAAGTTTATCAAGCTCTGTTAAGTCTAAACCTTATCAAACCCTTGGACCCCCGTCCATTATCGAATCCACTTCCAAGAAACTTCAAGGCAGATGCCCATTGCATCTTTAACCAAACTATTGCCCATACCACCGACCAATGCTTTCACCTCTGAAACATAATCCAAGGTCTAATTGACTAGGGTACCATTGCCCCACCAGACAATCCTATGCCAAACACTACTCATAACCCACTCTCAAATCATACCAATGCTATATTCCGTGAAATGAACCCAGAATTTGATCCCTCAACTCAAATCACACCTAGATACTCTCCCAAACCTCTCCAAACTTGCCCATATTTCCTCCTACACCATGTTTGTCTCGTTGATCAGGCACTGTCACTCCTTACCAGAGCATTCATCATTGTCCGTACCCATTCTGAAGATGGAAGTATGGAATCATCAGAAGTGTTAAATCAACTCCTAGAGTTTGTCCTGAAATTGCCCTCATAGATGATCATTGATTGCCAAAAGTTCAGTACGCTATTCTTGAAAGCACGAAAATGGGATCGAGAGTCAGACAGTTGGGTGGTGCCAACCGATAAAGTCAACCTAGATGACGTTGTCTAGATTATGGCAGAATTATTCAGGCAAACCAATAATATTTGCAGTATGACTGAGTTACTCGATACTCTAAAGTTACAAGGGCGTTTGGTCCCTTCACCCTTACTTATCCACATAGAATGGGAAGACATGTATGAAGAAGCCATTGAAGTTGTGGAATTCATTGACTTTACATGGAAAGAAAGAATTATTGCCATCAGATGGGGGAAAGAATTCGAAGATTCAAATGGAGAGAAAGCTTCAGAGAAAACTGACCCGATAGCCGACATGTGTGGGATGATATCATTTGAAGAAATCCTCAAAGAAATAAATAAAGTGGAAGAACAACCCAAGATCGATGAAGAAATAGGGTTCATATTCTTTCCTTCTTCAGTAAAGCACATGACCAGATGAGGGAGGAATTACCAGATCCCGAGCTCACTATAAGCCAATGACAAAGAGAAGGGAGTTGAAAACTTTCCTATGCCAGAAATGACCCTCGAGGAAAGCAAGATCCTCCATCAACTGAATAAAACTAAAGCTAACATCACTCTATGGGGCTTTTCACATCTTCCTAGCTACACAGAAATGCTTTGATCAAATTGCTCACTAGACCCACAGTTCTTCCTTCTACAACACTAGAAGAAGTGGTAAATTTAGTCGGATCCTTGACCTCTACCCGAATGTTATCCTTTTTCAAAGAAAAAATCCCCAGAAGTGGGCCAAACCACAATAATGCACTCAACATCTCCGTCGAAGTTATGGGGAATTTCCTACCACTCTCCCTTGTTGATAATGGATCCGCCTTGAATGTCTCCCCATTAAGAACCTTCAAATTCTTTGGACTGAAGGAAAAATACCTCGCTCTAACCTTCGCTGCTATACGTGCCTATGATAATACTCGTTGAGAAGTGATGGGATCCATAAAACTTGCAATAGGGGTTGGACGAGTCATCATAATTTTGGGTGATGATGACAATACCGATGGTGCAAGCACAAGCAATCCAATCCTTAAGATATAGGACGGGTCAAATGATATGCTCCTACCAGGATTCCGAGTTGAAGCACTTCTACTCCTGGCAGGGGACAATTTCAAAGAAAGAGTTTGTCCAGAATACGGCCCTCATGGCAACGTCAATGTGATTCAGATGTTCAGAAACATGCACTTCATGCACGAACTGGGGCTAAGACAAAGACATCAAGGGATACTTGAGCCCATCGAACTGAAGAAAGATTTCCCTCCTTGTAGTTTGGGGTATCAACCATCAGAATAAGAGCTCAGAATGTTCTACCAGTCTCCACCTAAGAGAAGACAAAACTGCATCCAGACTATCCCGGGTGACTCCTTGAATGGTCTATTCATTAAACAGGGCGAGGACTTCCCCTTTGCGTCTTTTTGGAACCCTGGTATGACCATACAGATAAAAAGATGAAGCCTGAAATGGAGATCTTTTTCCAAGACAACTGCCCATGGGCCGAAAGTTCCTAATACCACGTACAACCGCTCATTAGAGATATCGAAAATTCTGAGGGAAGTGACTCTGAAGATTCCTTCAACTTATGGACACTAGGACTGATACTCTGCATGGTTCATTCAAGCACTACATCACTGGATCCGTCCCACTTTATTAAAGCTACTGATACACCTCCCCTCAACTGGCATGCTGCGCCGATTCTACCTATTGAAATCCCACATAATCCCAACATTTATCCAATATCTTCTTCTATTGTCTATCCTTACTCAAATGTAATCGAGACCTCCTTTGATGAGGTTCTCAATGCTATTTTTCTTATCAATGAAATAAACAAAGATTTTGAGTATCTTGTTGTGCCTTATATTAATTATTTAGATTTTAATCAAACTATTGATGATGATGCTTTTGTGAATGAACAATTCTTAACTGATCTAAATAAGGTTAATAATAAACAACATAACCGTGTTGAAGTTAATAAAGAAGAGACTATTATTATTAACCTCGGTTCTAGTAGCCAACTGCGCGAGATTAGGATAGGGGTTACCCTCGACGAAAATGAGTGCGCACAACTCGAAGAATTATTAAAGGAATTTGTGGATGTCTTCGCATAGTCCTATGATGATATGCTCGGCATTGATCCTGAAATAGCCCAACATGAGATCCCCACTCTCCCTGATTACAAGCCAGTTAAAGAGAGGTTGAGAAAGCTCCGCATCGAATGGTCGCTCAAAGTGAAAGAAGAGGTGGTCAAATAGTTAAACGTGGGATTCATTCGTGTGATCGAATATCCCACGTGGCTAGCCAACATAGTGCATGTACCGAAAGTAGGAGGGAAAGTTCAGATGTGTGTAGACTACCGAGACTTAAACAAAACCTCTCCAAAGGATGATTACCCGTTACCCAATATCGACATGATCGTGGAAAACACAGCTAGTCATGCTCTCAAGTCATTCATCGATGGGTTTGTCGGATACAACCAAATCAAAATGCACCCAGATCACCAAGAAAAAACCACGTTCATCACACTATGGGGAACCTTTTGCTACACTGTTATGTCATTTGGTCTTAAGAATGCTGGGGCTACCTACCAGAGGGCTACCATGACCATCCTGGACGATCTAATTCACAAAGAAGTCGAGGTTTATGTGGATGACATGATTATCAAATCCAAAACTAAAGAAGGTCATGTTCCCGCTCTCCAAAAATTATTCGAACGATTGCAACGATATCAGATGAGACTCAATCCACATAAATGCGTCTTCGAAATTACAAAGTTATAACTCTTGGGATTCATGGTCAGTGAGAAGGGGATAGAAGAATATCCTACCAAAATAAAAGCCATACTTGAGATGCCACCTCCCCGAACGGAGAAAGAAGTCCAAGGTTTCCTTAGGAAATTACAATACATCAGTTGGTTCATCACTAACTAACCTCCATCTGCGAACCTATCTTCAAACTCCTCCGAAAGGACTCAACCAAAGTTTGGAATGAGGCCTGCCAAGAAGCTTTTGACCGAATGAAACAATATCTGACCCAACCTTCGGTACTCATGCCACCACAGCCTAGTCTCCCCTGGCTCTTATACATAACTATAACCGACACTGCAGCTGGGGCTTTGCTAGCCCAATACCAAGGAGATTCCTGCAAAGAAAGAGTCATCTATTACGCAAGTCACAAATTGGTTGGGTACGAAGTCAACTACACTGCTTTGGAAAAAGCATGCATCGCGCTTACCTGGGTCACCCAAAAGTTACGACACTACATGCTCGCCTTCCCCATTAAACTTGTATCCCGAATGGACCCCATAAAGTACCTTCTTGAGAAACCCACCTTATCTAGCTGAATGGCTCGATGATTTATGCTCCTAGCCGAGTTTGATACCGTGTACGTCACGCAGAAAGCCATGAAAGAAAAATCCATCTATGACTACCTCGCTGACTACCCCATGGAAGAAGTTGACTACTGGATCTCTGAATTCCCAGATGAAAACATCCTCTACACCGCTCAAGACGATCTTCGATGGCATGGAAGCAGTCCTACCCGTGGAGCTAGAAATCCCTTCCCTGACTCTCTAGTCTATGGCATGGAAGTAGTCCTACCCGTGCAGGTAGAAATCCTTTCCCTTCGTGTTATGCTCGAAAGCCATGTCAGTGAGGAGGACTAGCATCAAAGCCACCTCGACAAGCTATGAATTTTGGACCACGGTGTACAAGGGTACCATTGAAAGAACTATATCATATACAAGGGCACCATCGTCGTATAGTGCGTTCATTAATTAAGAGAGTTAAGGACCACGGTGTCCGAGGAGGGGATTTAGCCCTCAAGGAAATAGTAGAGCTCATCTGGGACCCCAAAGGGAAATTCAAGCCCAATTGGAGCAGCCCATACATCGTCAAGAAAATCTTCTCCGGCGGTGCCGCCATGCTCACCGACTTAGATGGAGAAGATATGACTCGTCCAGTCAACCTGGACTGTCTCAAGAAATTCTACCTCTAGTCCGAAATCTCAGCGTGCTACGACTCTTCTCATCTCCCTTTTATTCTAAAAAAAACTTCATTTCCCTCTACCCAGAACTACGTGGGTCTGATCCTTTGTAAGAACCATTTTCAGAAAAATTAAAAAATTTCAAAAACCCCCAGAGATACGTAGGCACCTCATACATCTTACATGAGCACGTCCCTTTCTTTTTCACAAAAAACTATTCTCTTCTCATCTCCGAGAATGACAGTTCATTCTAACGTATATTTGAACAAAAGGATTATGCATGCCTTAGCGATCGGTATAGATAATTCAAAATACAAAATTCATCAAAAGTCACGGTTATATGATCAAAACCTTGTTTATATCACTAATAATAAATTATGGTACAATTACATAAGAAAAGGAACGGATAACTAACCCCCCCCCCCACCCTACCTTCCTAAAAAGATAAATAAAATTCCCAAATTTATTCCCCATTATAAAACAAACTCTCCAAGATCCCTACCCACAACTACTAGAGGAGCCCGCTCCATCATCATCATCTACATCCCGGGGTTCCCAAGCTTCCCCTGCCTTAATGGAGTGCCGCAGACGCTCCATGGACCGATAAGCTCGAACCAGCCTTAGAAAAACAACAACACCTCCCTCCATGGTATCAGATAAAATAAGCCACCTTTGTCCAATCTCCACTGCCAACATCTTGCTAACTACTCTTCTCCACAACCACTTCATATAATCCCTAAGGATGTGCTAAACTCTCCCAATAGACTGAGAGGGATGGGACAATGGACTCCGACTCTCCCACAAAGAGCCAAGCTGCATAAGCAAATGCTCTTTCAAATCTTCAACCGAAAAGAAGTCTAGTGTCCGAGGTGGAACGATCTGCTCTCAGCCAAATTGGTGCAGAAGCCGCTAAGGGAAATAGAAAGAGGTATGTCTAAGACCAACTAGTCGAATGTTCAGGTATTCTCCCAGCTCCAGAATAGGCAGCAGATGTCCCCACCAAGGCACTGACCAATACAGATTTAGAGCTCCATGCTCCATAAACCAGTTCTCCCAGCTCTCAATATCCAGACCAACACTGATAAAATAGCATGAAAAGAAGTTGGGTACAACCGACAAATGGTATTCCGGAGGAGTCACCAGGCGGTATCTTTCAGATAACCACATGAACAATATCACAGGGCTACCCCTCAGAAAGTCAGAATGACCTTCTCGCCAGGCATCCAGGCCATTCAGAGTCTCCGCCAGTATCACTGCCGCGGGATTGCGAGGGTAGAACATCCATGAAGTAATAGCTATAAGTTGTGGGTCCACCAGCAGCTCCCCGGTCACCAGCAGTAATTTTAAAACCAAGCCCAAAATGACTGCTCCAACATATCCAGCATCACCAACCTCCTATAAATGCACAGACTGCAAACCGTCGGAAGGGATATCATTCCTCCAGCCACCAGTGGTCTGACCGCCGAGGGTGAAATAAGAAGAAGCCCGACCAACAAATCCCTGGGAGAATGAGAAAACTTAGGTAGAGCCGCAGCAACGTGGGGGTATACCCCCAACATGGCAGAAGATTCCTCATAAGTCGAACAGACTTCTTCCAAGCCTAAGCGGAATACATGGTCATCAGGGTACTAGAATTATACCGTCGCCATCAGCATATTCCATTCTATGGGCCGATTACGCCATAAAGAGACTCGACGCAAGTTAAAAGAATCGTAGTCAACGTTATAGGAGCACATCGCCTCCAAAGTCTCGAGGTAGTTGGAAAACTCAACACTATCAAGGAGAGCCATCTCACATAATAAGAAAGATAGATTGTGAAGGTGTGATGAAAACACTCCACCCTTACCCCTTTTTATACTTGAAAACCCTCACAAAAAACATTATCTCTGCAGAATTCGAAGGGAATCCTACCCCCATAAGGTACCAAAGGCTTAAGAGGGTACCAATCAAAGCTTTGAATTAATGGGACTGGACTGACCTGTCGATAGGCTGGATAAGGTGCTTGCCAATCGGCAACCCCCTATCTTTAGAAACTTACCTTTTTCCTCTTTTGTCAAAATCATAAAACTCAATAAAAATAAATCGATATTCTTAACAGAATTTCAAAAGAATCCCCTTTCCATCTTTATGTAATTTCTCATTGTGAATAAAACTTCCTTTCAAAACTTCCAAAAAATTTCTTTTTACGGTCTCAGCAGCAAAGTAAAAAGCTCATGTGCATGCATTCATTCATCATTAACAGAAAATAATCAATAAACTTCATTGCATTTGCATAGATATTTTTATGTGTTACATAAATCTTGCAGGAATTAAAGAAAAGCAAAAACAATGGAACTCAGTCTGAACCCACACTCTTTCTCTCTATCACTTTCCCTTTTCCTTCTCTCTCCTAAGACCTTCCATCCCTGCGACGCTCTCTCTTTCCCCCGTAGAGAGATGACACAGCACCGCTACCCGGAGCAGACTCCTCCTTTGATGAGGAAAACGGCACCAAGAAAGAAGCAACAGGGACTGCATCCCGAATATAGGCAGTCGTCGAAGATATCATGTCCCTAATATCCCTCAACCAAGTGGTGGACACCCGGACTTGCTGCAACAAAAGGCAGAATCAGTATCAAGCAGAAAAGATCAAAAGAAACCAAAACAAACTAAGGAAAAGGGAAGAACGAAAAGATATACCAAAGGATGAAGAACCTCCGCTATCAATCCCAAATCCTCTGGGTTCATCACATGAGGACGATGCAACACAGGCACCATCCCTCTATTAGCCCCTAGGATGTTGTATGAAGGAGTATGCAACCTCACAAAGGGAACCTCCGAAGTCATCTCCGCCACAGATGTCAACGGACCTCCACCGTTGTGGGAGGACCCCACAGGCCAACTTGAACCCGTAGGAGGGAAGGGCAGTGCATCATATGTGTTGGGCGCTATCAATCAACTTATCACAAAGTCCATATAATCATACGGTACAACCGTATCGGTGTACAGAAGATAGGACTCTCCAATCATTACCGCAATCCTCATACCCTCTAGCAACAGCCGCTCCGCCTCATAGACATAAGGGGCCTCGCAAGTGGCACCGCTACCTCCTCCTCAGAAATCTGTCGGACCACCCTCTCCCTGAGATACCAAGAATGGCCAAACACATGCGCTAGGAAATGACTCATTTGCGCATTCACTCCAGTCAACCTCGTGTCCTAAACGATCGTCCCCCAAGGGTAAAAAGTCACCTAAAAAAATCCCCAATAAAATATAAGGACATATGTAATCAGAGCATACGAAGGTCTTAGACTGAAAAAGGAAAAATCTTACCCTATCACTAGTCAGGCCATTTAAGACCTGACGTACCGCCTCCAGAGAGAGAAACCTCCTCGACTCTCGATTAGCCTTTCGCCACCGATACAACCAATAAAGTCCCCAACGATCTTATCCTTCAAAGAAATTAGTTGGGTATTACACCCAATAACCTCATAGAACCACGTCTGCCAAAGACAAAAATTTGTAATAAAAAAGAGACGCACAAGGAAAATGCGAATTCACGAAAGGAAAATGCACAAATTAAAGAATACCTCAAGAAGATGTGTGGCTCTAGTGAAAGACTGCCGAAAGCACCGGATGAATCCATCAAGAGAAAAATAAAGGGTAGCCAAAGTCAGGCTCCCCCAATCATAGAGAGCGATGTTTGAAAACATCCTCAAGTATGGAAAAAACCATAAATGGACGACGTCGCCGCTCGATGCCACCAGAAATCCCCTTAGCATCAGTAAAATGAACAACCGGGCCATCTGCCACACCTGCAGCCCATCCTCTACATCAATCACCCTACCTAGCAAAACATCCCTCAGCAGGGATATCCGGATAGAATACCCAGACACAATCCTCTCCACATCACCAAGCACCGCCCGCATCGCCTTCGGCCTCACCCGCAAAGAGCAATCCACCTCTATTTTCTCTCCATCATAATCCAACCCCAGCAGCTACTGCACATCTATGGGAGTCACAGTCATCTCCCCAAATCCGAAATGAAAGTTGTGGGTAATGCCCCATAACCTTTCCTCTAGAGTGCATAAAACCACCGTTGAACGAGGCGTTCCATCCAGCACAAACGCCAACCTCCCAAAGCCTACTAATGATACCACCCAACACACCACAGGTGGAAGATGCTCCCAGACATCCTTAAGCCCCGTCGTCCCGTCGGAACGCATAGTCGATAAAGAAACATCAAACTGTCAAAAGAAAAACCTTGTCAAAATCCAAGAAAAAAGGAAAACCACCAATAAAGAATGCCAAAAGTAATTTTACTTACATAACCGCCAGGGTTCACCACCCTCGAAGAGCGATGACACGATGGCTCCCACAGTAAAGTCCGCTCATTCGCAACCGGCTTGAATGAATCAAAAGAGTCCTCGCTCTCCAAAGAAAGAGGCGCCTTGGCCCTCCACTCCATATTTGCCTAGTCTTCAACACCCAACCACTCCCTATGTACCACAGTGCTCACAAAAGTGGCCATTTTTTAGATTGCGTAATGCTAGAATGATTCGCAGAAGAAAATTACAGAGATAGAGAAGGCAAGAAGCTGTGAAAAATGAGGGAACCCACCCCTTTTTATAGGATGCCAAGGGTCATGCCGATCGGCATTGCACCCCCACATACCGATCGGCACTGACCTTTTACCTTCTCAAGGAAGTCCAAAAGTCCATGCCACTGTCAAATGGCACCCTCCACACCATTCCAACTGGCACCCCCCTTAAATTTTCATAAAGAAGCTCCCAAAAAATACCAAAAAACCCTGGAAAATTCTAAAAAAAATCCTAAAAATCCTGGAAAGGATTTAGAACATTTTCACCAAGAAAATTTCACAGTCCTTCAAGCAAAACCCTTATTTCCCCAGCGAAACTCTCAAAAGATAGGTGAATCTCCTCCCGAAAACGTCCCCAGAGGACCCCTAAAGCATCCAAAACTTCAGGATCATCTCCTAAGGTCTCAAATCTCCCCGAGCAAAGCATCAAAACCTTGGACCACCTAATCACTTCCCCAGGGGAGTTTATAGCATCAGATTAGCTATTCCTCGGTAAAGTCTCCAAAAGATATAAGGATTTCCCCAGCAATCGGCTCCCCAGCTAAAATAAAAATCATGAGGTAATTTCCCCTATAGAGTTCCCCGAGAACATCTCAATTTAAGCCCTCGGAATTGGCTTCGACCTACAGAATTGGTCATCTCAACTTAAGCATGCAGAATTGGCTTTGACCCGTAGAATTGGTCATCTCAACTTAAGCCCGCTCGACCCGCAAAATTTTTCATCTCAACTTAAGCCCGCAAAATTGACTTCGACCCACAGAATTGGTCATCTAAACTTAAGCCCTCAAAATTAGCTTCGACCCGTAGAATTGGTCATCTCAATTTAATCCCTCAAAATTGTCTTCGACCTGCAGAAGTGGTCGTCTAACCATAAGCCCGCAGAATTGGTCATCTCAATTTAAGCCCGTAGAATTAGCTTCAACCCGCAGAATTGGTCATATCAACTTAAGCCCTCAGAATTGGCTTTGACCTGCAGAATTGGTCATCTCAACTTTTATCCCTCAGAATTGGCTTCGACCCGCAGAATCGATCATCTCAACTTAAGCCCGCAGAATTAGCTTTGACCCGTAGAATTAGTCATCTCAACTTAAGCCCTTAGAATTGTATTCGACCCGCGGAATTGGTCATCTCAACTTAATCCTGCAGAATTGGTTCTGACCCACATAATTGGTCATCTCAACTTCATCCCTCAGAATTGGCTTTGACTAGCTGAATTGGTCATCTCAATTTAAGCCCTCAGAATTAGCTTCAACCCACAGAAGTGGTCATCTCAACTTAAGCTCGTAGAATTGGCTTCGACCCGCAGAATTGGTCATCTCAACTTAAGCCCGCAGAATTGGCTTCAACCCGCATAATTGGTCATATCAACTTAAGCCCTCAGAATTGGTTTTGACTCACAAAATTGGTCATCTCAACTCAAGCTCGTAGAATTGGCTTCGACCCGCAGAATTGGTCATCTCAACTTAAGCCCTCAGAATTGGCTTTGACCCGCAGAATTGGTCATCTCAATTTTATCCCTTAGAATTGGCTTCGACCCGTAGAAGTGGTCATCTCAACTTAAACCCGTAGAATTGTCTTAGACTCATAAAATTGGCTTCGACCTGCAGAATTGGTCATCTTAACTTAAGCCCTCAAAATTGGCTTCGACTCATAGAATTGGTCATCTCAACTTATAGCCCTCATAATTATCTTCGACCCACAGAATTGGTCATCTCAACTCAGCCCGCAGAATTGGATTCGACCAGTAGAATTGGTCATCTCAACTTAAGACCTCAGAATTGGCTTCGACCCACAGAATTGGTCATCTCAATTATAGCCCTCGGAATTGGCTTCGACCCGCAAAATTGGTTATCTCAACTTAAGCCCGCAGAATTGGCTTTGACCCGCAGAATTGGTCATCTCAACTTAAGACCTCAGAATTGGCTTCGACCCACAAAATTGGTCATCTCAATTTAAGGCCTCAAAATTGGCTTCAACTCGCAGAATTGGTCATCTCAACTTAAGACCTCAAAATTGGCTTCGACCCGCAGAATTGGTCATCTCAATTATAGCCCTTGAAATTGGCTTCGACTCGCAGAATAATTCACCCTCATCCCTAAGCCCTCAGAATTAGCTTCGACTCGTAGAATCGGTCACCCTCATCCCTAAGCCCTTAGAATTGGCTTCGACCTGCAGAATCGGTCACCCTAATCCCTAATCCCTCATAATTGGCTTCAACCCATAGAATTGGTCATCCTCATCTTTAATCCTTTAAAATCGGCCTCAACCCTCTGAATCGGTCATCCTCATCCTTAGGTCCTCAGAATCGGCCTTGACCCTCTAGTTATCCTCTTTTAAAGGCATCATGCGGTGTCCATTCAACGGTTATCATTTGTTCCAAACCTACTCGCCGAGGGTCTCTATAGACACCCCATTCTAACACCCCCTAACCCCTCCGTAAAACCCTAGCACCTCCCCTCATCGCAACAAACTGAAGTCATGCACTAGGTACCAACCTAGAGGCCATCGGACACCCCCAGGCTCCATTTGACCAAATTCAAACTCTTCAGCTCGATCGAGACTGAATGAATTTACAAAGGACACTAAAACCCCTTTCCAATGGTCCGTCCCGTGCACGATTCTGACTTACGGTGCAGACGAATGAGCCGTTTTCCACCAAAACCTGATCAGGAGGTCACCAGATGCTCCCTGGCTTCGTTTGACCAAAGTCAACTCTTCAGCTCGATAGGAACTGAATGAATCTTCGAAGGGCATTGAAACCCCTTTCCACCGGTCTGCCCCGTGCGCGATTCTGACTTACGGTACGGACAAATGATCCATTTTACTTCGCAAGGTTATCGAACGCTTCCAGGCCTCGATTGACCAAAGCTAACTCCCCAAACCAAGTCAAAATCTTTGGAATGTCGAAGTACTTCTCCCAAAATTTCCAACGGTCTGCCCCATGCGCGATTTTGACTTATCATGCGGACGAACGATTCATTTGTGTCCGACGATTCCCCGTCCAAAGGACCGACGAACGCTTCTGAGTCACATTTGACCCAAACTCAACTCCCAGACCCGGGAGAAATCCAAATACTTTCAAAGGTATCTGAAGTACCTTTCTAACGGTTCACCTCGTGCGCAATTCAGATCAACGGTTTGTGCTCTACGCCCGATTTTTTGAAGGAACCTGATAGAGACTACCAAACGACAGGTTCCAAACCCTTCCTATTTGTAGTGTGCCCAAACACATCTGCCAATTAGCAGGACCGGGGATATGTTGATCGGTAATGCCCTGGGCCTATAAAAAGGAGGTCCTGACCTCATTGCAGAAAAAATAAGATACGAAATCCATCACTCTCAGCGAGCTCAGAAAACCCCTCTCAAAGTCAACGTGATTTCCACATCCAAATCCCCTTCCAACCTTCACCTTTCATCACCTTTTTCATCAAACTTGGTCAATTAAATACCCTCCATCATCACCCAAGTTCAAGGACTACTCTCTAACATCCAAGATCAAGCTTAAGATCTTTAAGAAGGTCCTACTTTATCAACTTTCTCTTTAAATTCTCCTAAATTCGCATTAATTTGTCTTATTACTTAGCACTTTTATTTAATCATCTCACATATCATAATATACTTTTTTATTTATTATTATTGCACATCTCTTATTTTCATATAAATAACCCCCCCTAAAAAAAAGAGGGTTTTCTCATAAAATTCCAAACGAGAATTCTCACACCTTTCTCACAACTAAAACACTTTTTTACACACACACACACACATAAGAGAAGTCCCCGGTTGGATTTATGGGATAAACCCCACCCCTCTTTTTGCATACGAACTACGTGGACTATGATGCCTCTATAGTCTACGTAGGCGTCTCGGGGTATCTCGAGTCCCATTCCTACTTTTTTCTATCTTTCTATATTCTTTAAATTTAACTCTCTTAGATTCTATATGTTTATATATACATATATTTGTTCTTGGTGGCGTATTATCCCGCATGCGTTATCGTTCCATTATAACGGTCAACGCTAGGAAAATTGTGTATATCCTATTTTCTAATATTACTTTTGGGAACATTCCTACGGATGACTCGCTTTATCTCCTCCATGATACAAGTCAATGATTCCTATCTCCACTACATATACACATGCACACATATCACGGGGAAATAAAGGAAAATAATAATAACCCATAAGAGACCGTAAGGGCGGAATGGGTGCCTAACACCTTCCCATTTTGTAACTTAGCCTCCGGACCCTTTTCGAATCATTTTGGTTTCGTATATATCAGTATGTCTTTGGATGTTGTCCTTCGCGATGTCTTCCTATTATTTTGTCTGTTTTGAGTAGAATAGACTGGAGACTCCATCTCTCTACATTTTTTACCTCATCACCGACGCCGGCCAAAGAGCTCCCGAGAGGGATGCTGGGACTAAGATCCTCTCGACATTGAAGATGCCCCTCTTCTTCGTCCCACCCACCGCGAGGATCAGGGGATAGACACACAACCAAATACACCCTTGAGCATTCTAATACCTACGAAATCTCACATAAACGATGCAAAGCATGCACCTATCCAAATCCGAGGTTAATCAATATATTATTAGAAAAGTAGGATATTACATATACAATTATGTTAGAATGAATAAGAATGAAGGGTTGTAAAGACCTATTGCCACATTCCCTAGTTTTCATTATGTATGTCCTATACCATTACAACTGTCAATGGAAGTTCACATTCATACGTTCAAGAAGGCATATCCATATGTCAAGTATCTTCAACAACAGTCATCTCGAGATTGATTTTGGTAAGGAATGCGCTTATGTTTCGAAAATGTTATATGATAGTATTGGGATAATTTTTCTAAAATCAACATGAGACGTTTTTCTAAGTTAAAATATTTTTTGGAATACTTGTGGGTGAGCATTAAAAAATAATAAGTTTTCGCTCTGGTCATTTAAATGACAAGGAAGTCTCATTCAAATGACATTCACATGTTGTTCAAATGACCTCTTCTAACAACAACACATGTCCTTTTTTAGGTCGCGAGATATGTTATTCCTTGTTTGCATCAAATGACCCTACACTCTTGTTTTTAATAGGTCATTTCTTACATCATTCAAATGAGATCTAATGTCGTTCAAACGGCAGGGGAATATCGTTCGGATGAGCTGCACCGCCTCAAGTATTTTATCTTTCTATAAAGACCTGTTTTGTGAGGCTTTTTCGTCAAGACTTTTACTCGACAAAAATTACATATGTGCAGACTTTTAGTCTTTACTTTTAGGGAACAAAACCTTATTTTTTATTCACAAAAACATCCCGTATACTTTTGTGAATCATTTTGGAATCAAAAACACTTCTTGTCAAAGTTTCTCTTGCAGAGAAGGATTCTCTACTGCTGGATTAATAGTTCTTGCCGGAGAGATTTGCTAACGTCTGCGGTTATTGGGGATAGTCGAGGGTATTCACTACTGAAGGAGGAGCTGTGACTATTGGGTTCTTGAGTAAATCTTTACTGGTTCTAGGCTGCGGTCTATGTGGATTTTCTGCAGGAAATTCATTATAGATTTCTCTGTGTAATTATATGTTGCAATTTACAGTTAATAGTGAAATAAAGGTTTTTACTCACAAGGGTTTTTTTCCTGAAATTTTGTTTTTCCTTGCACGCATTATTTACTTAATGCTTTAAATCACTTAAATGCATGTTTTAGGGTTAAGAAGATGAAATTGGATCGAGGATATACTCTAATTAAATAAGTTTAAATCTATTGGAAATTTGCGTCTTTACATAAACCACGTAGAAAAGGGCCTTCTCAAATTGGCATCAGACGTTTTATATTGGGATTTCTGCCTTTACAAATTTGTATCAGAGATAGAAATACTATTTTATTATGTGAAGTGATCTCGTGTCTTTTGGTATGCCTTTCGGGGAGGTTGATGATTTTATAACACATTTTCTTGATGGGTCTAATTAGAAAACACGTATAAAGTCTGCACTTAAGACTTTAGTTAAATAATATGACTTTGTGACGTGTCTTTACTGTGAAGGGTTTGGCCATAGGATAGATAAGTGCCCCACTAATCTAAGGAAGGATGTCAATATATCAATAAAAACATGTTTCTACCCTTAATGATAGTGGCCTGGAAGAAGAAAACTTTTATGCCAGTAAGCGATTCCTTACCAACTTTGTGGCTAATCATGTGAGTGATGACGAAAAATCTTCCCATGAAGATATTTCTTTGCATGATTCTTTCGCAGCCACAGGTAGTGAAGCACAAGAAAGTGAGGGTGATGTGAGTTATGATGAAGAGGTGGATAACAAAGACTTCTAAGTTACCTGACATGAATTGTAAATGGAAACTTTGAAGGTGAAGAATACAAACTTAAAGTTAGAAGCTAAGTTGAAACAACGTGCCATAAAGAATAATAATGACGCTCTTATTGAGGATCGCAGGACACGTGAGAAGACTCTTTGGGAGAAGATGGAATACATTGGGGGTGAGAGATAGTCTTTGAGGTTTAATGGAGGCTATAAAAAAGGAGCTTTTAGATTTTGATGAGTCTAAGCATTTGCTCGAGTATAGGATAAGTGAGCTTGGGAAGATATTGAGAGATTTGAGTAAGGTGAAGTTTGATTTGAAATCTAGGTCAAAAAAGTTAGATATGATATTAGGCACAATCCAAATCAAGGATGATAGGTGTGGTATTGGCTTTAATGATCATGTTACACCCATTCCCAAAACCAAAACCATGCATGCGAGAGAGACTCCTAGGAACATTAGGCGAGAGCCACCAAGGAACTTTAGGAGAGAACCACCTAGGAAGGTTAAGAAAGGACCACCTTTAGGTAACGTTCACCGCCATATCTACACTTGCTCACATTGCGGTAGGTAAGGTCACCTTAGGCATTTCTATTACAAACTTCAAAATGCTCCTAGGAAGTTTAATAATAGACTCACTTCGATTCCCAAAACCCCGATGCGTCATTACACACCTATTTGGGTTAGCAAATCGAACATAGAGGCTTTAGTGGATCTAGGAATTATCCTTCATGACTCTCGTGTGCTTACAAGTGATTCTTTCCATGTTATATCTTTCGGTTTCTTGTTGGATGTTTGTTACACACTAGTCATACTTTATGATATATATTATTCTAGTGTTATCATGAGTATCTTTTGCATATTGTTTTTTGCATTTTGAAATATTTTTCTAAAAAATCAAAAAGATTTTTTGTTTTTGAAAATTTTCGAAAACTACAAACAGATTTTTTATTTTTTTGAGAAAACATTAAAGAGACAAAAAGAATTTTTTTTTGATAAAATCTTTTGAAAGAACAAAAATATTTTGTATTTCGTGTTACACCCTTTATTTATGGACATTTAGAATGACTAAGTCACAAATTCATTCCATTATCCATGTGTCTATTTAATAGTGATTTGAGACGCATCATCATTTTATTTTGTGCTTTACAATGTTTGGAGTCAATGAGATGTGATTAGTTATTACTTCCTACATCTTTCACTCATGATTTCCTTTAATGCACACGTGCATGGATTTATTTGATTATTGTACTTGTCTATTACATGTCGGTCGAAGTGTTTTCAACTCAATTCTATCTTTAAAACAAACCAGATGCGATAAAACTTGATAATGAAAATAGTGCATGTAAGAACTGTTGCCTGCGAGTATTTGTTTAAAATTGAAAAAATGATGAGTGAACACGGAAAAGGGTTGCGAGAGAATAATAATCTTCTTGAAAGCCACCGTTTGAAAAGAGCCCAAAAAATTAAGGCAACAAAAGAATAATATGCCAAAAAGGGGTCAAATAGCATAGTTTGATCACCTCAATAGAAAAACAAAAATAATTTTATTTATGAGGGTGTTTGGATGGGAATAAAATAACGGGTTTGCACGTCCTGACAAAGTCTTGAAAAAGCATTACATAGTTTTAGATGTTATTGGTGTGGAAATCATTTTAGACTTTGATTTATTGATTAGATTGAGTCGATCTTATTTAAATTCAATATTTTTTCACCTAAGGACGATTTTGAGTTCATTCGTTAGGAGTATCCATATTAATCGTGCACATTTGTTATGTTTGATTGAGTTGATTTTCCTATCGAATTTGTTCACAGCCATTCATTTCGTATCCACGATTTGGTTATCTTGGTGTAAATTCACGGGGTGTGTTGTTTGTGAACAAAAAATTTCTTGAAAAATTTAAAGATTCAAAAATAGATTGTGGAACCTTTTGAATTTATCCTTACATGAGCGTATTTGACATATGTTTGAGATGATTTGTTATGCTTGTGGTGAAACTCCATATTTATTTTGCTTATTCTTTTCCTTGTCTATTTTGGACAAATAAAAAAGGGGAGAATTAATTATGATTTATGGGGGAGAATTTACTTAATTTTATTTATGTTTATCTCATTTCAAACTCGAAACGTCAGGAAGGTATTTGCATTGTTTATTGTGTGTAGGACTTTGATGATCATTTGGAAAGGACACAAAAAGAAGAGCAAGGAAAGCAGTGAGACTTGAAGATATTGAATAATTTTTTGAAGACTTGTATTTTTAGTATCTTTCCACTTTTGGGTTCATAGGAGGGTATTAGATTTGTATTGGACATTTTATTGATAATTCATATTATTTTTATTTTGTACCGGCATAGAAATAGGGGAGATTCATAAGGAAATAATTTTCACAATCCCTACTTTACATTGTGTATGTCATATAGCCTTACAGACGTCAACAAAAGTTCATGTTCATATGTTCAAGAAGGCGGATCCGAATATCAATTTTCTTCAATAACGGTCATCTACGAGATTGATTTTGTAAGGAATTCATTTAAGTTTTGAAAATATTTTATGATAGTATTGGGATATTTTTCTAAACTATTTTTTTATCAAAATGAGGCAGTTTCTTAGCTAAAATATTTTTTGGTAGACCTATAGGCGAGCATTGGAAAATAATATTTTTTTCGCTCATGTTATTCAAACAACAAAGCTGTGTCGTTCAAACAACATTGCATGTCATTCAAATTACTTCTTGAAACGACAACACATGTTGTTTCTTAGGTTGCCAGATAGGTCGTTCCTTGTTTGTATTAAATTACCCAACACTATTTTTTTATTTAGCAGGTCATTTCTTACGTCATTCAAACGACATCTAATGTCGTTCAAACGACAGGGCAATATTGTTTGAACGAGCTGTGCCACCTCAAGTATTTTATTTTGCTATAAATACTTGTTTTGTGAGACTTTCACATCAACACTTTTATTGCATGAAACTTCATATCTGCAGACTTTTAGTCTTTACTTTTAGGACACAAAACCTTTTTTTTATTCACCAAAACATCTTGTATACTTTTTTCAATTGCTTTGGAACCCAAAACACTTCTTGTCGATGTTTCTCTTGTAGAGATGGATTCTCTATTGCTGGATTGATAGTTCTTGCGGGAGTGATTTATTATTGAATGCGTTCATTGGGGATACTTGAGGGTATGCACTACTGAAGGAGGAACTGTGGTTCTTAAGGTTCTTGAGGAAAATTTTGTTGGTTCTAACTTGCGATCTATGTAGATTTTATGCAGGAAATTCATTTCAGATTTCTCTATGTAATTGTAAGTTGCGATTTACAGTTAATAGTGAAATAAAAGGTTTTTACCTGAAAGGTTTTTTTTCCTAAAATTGTGTTTTTCCCTGCATGCTTTATTTACTTAATGCTTTGAATCACTTAGATGCATATTTTAGGGTTAAGAAGATGAAATTGGATCAAGGATAGACTCTAATTAAATAAGTTTAAATCAATCAGAAATTTGCGTCTTTACTTAATGCACATAAAAAAGGTCCTTCTCAAATTAGCATCAGAGCTTTTAGCTCGGGATTTCTTCCTTTATGATGGCGCAAATATATAATATTCATGGCGTATTAGAACCTCTTGCGAGTTTTAGTTTGGGGGCTAGGAGGTAAGTTTTGTTGAGCAAGCTAAGGCTCAACCACTTCAATATATTAGGAAAGAGAGAATACTGAAGTGAGAAAGCTAAGATGCCACTTGCACTAACTCACACTATACAATCCCCATTTACATAAATAGTAAGAAGTTAATGACTACTCACAAGACATTTTGACAAAGAAAATGGCGAGTGACTCTCAAGGTCACTCGTAAGTTTTCAAAATTCTTCACTAAGAAACCATTTATAAACAGAACAAATAATACTTTTTGGCATTATGGCCAATAAGATTACTTTTTTCACTTCTATACGAAGTCTCATTCCACTATAGAGTGATCCTGGTAGACAATTATAAATAGTGATTGGATAAAAGTATTTTTAGATTTTTGTCACAAGTGCCACTTCAGCCCTAATATAATAAAGCAATTCTCTTAGTGCTAGGGTGAGTAAATAAAAAATGAGGCTTAACCTTTATTAATAGCGATAATTTAGCAGACAAGATGCTATTGGAAATGAATTAATAAACTTAGTTGGAATGAATCAAACTCTTTAGTATAAGCTCCCAAACTCTCATGTATAACTCAATAAAAAGAAATAAATATGATCTATTTAGAACCTCTAAAGCATCTAGTTAGAGGGAGAAAAAAACAAGCACTCTAGATACCCTAGTTAGGCATCTTAAACACCATGGTAGGAAGGAATAAGGGTAAAATCTCTATAAATGCCTATGTTATTGGTAGAATGATTGGGCAAAATTATTAATGATTAAGGATAAAAGATCTAGTTCTTGAAATATCTCTCTCTGAAATCTCTATATCTCTATGATGTGTGATCCCTTGTGACTTATCCGTCCTTACCTCAATGGAATAATATAGTACATATAATCTTAGTCCCAATATCATGGGATATTAAATCCATTTTTATCTTTTAGCATGCCCTTTCTAGTCTGCCATCAGCCATCTAATGGGGGACAAACCTATTCAATGTGGTATAAAGTTATCTCAGAGCATAGGCAAAAGTATTAATTTAATGAAAAGTAATTATCACATTGCCCAATGAATTATATAAAGTTTTCCGACATGGAATCATGTGTAAAAGGATTATTCCTTTTTATTAGATAATGCTTTGTACATCTGCATTTATTCACTTCTCATGAACACTTTCAGTGGAACGAGATGGGGGTTGCTCGAAACATATTCCTTTGGCTTATGCTCTCTCAGATTTAGATGGTGTTTAACATGGTGTATCTAAAAAGGCCAAGTCATGTTTTTATGTTTACTTGATTCTCAATCCTAAAAACTAGTTCCCTCATCGGTTCTCTAAGGGGGCTTATTTAATAAAGCAAGAAAGCTCTCCTAAGTCTTGCTAGACCTGGCCCCTTACGAATACCGAGTAACCGCACCAAATATTACAATATGACTCATAGTTACAATACGTCTTATAATAACAATATATCTGATAAATGCATATGACATAAGTTAAAACAAAATACAAAAAATCTTTGAACAACTCCCCTGGGAAGGCTTCTTGTGTGCCCCCTTCTTCCCTTTAGACTGGTTTACTTTCTCCTAGCTTCCCATGTCTTTCTTCGAGCTAGCTTATGAGAAATCTCACTTGTCTCCTCATACTCCTTTATAATCTCACTAATCTTTGTTAAATCCTTTTCTAGTTTCTTAATAAGGGGAATTACTTCTAATCACGGGTTTATCTTTAAGCCCCCTATATTTACCTCTTCATAGCAAAACATGTTGTGTTGGTAAGAAATATCATTACAAAACACCTTGCTCCAAAAAACCTCCACTTCGAAAAGCCTCTCCTCATGTGAAATCAAAGGAAAATAACTGTGACTTTCCATTCCCATAATAAGAAGATACTACTCTTGAACGAACTTGGTATTTTGGCTCTCCTTGTGGACGAACTTGATCTGTGGGAAATTATTGTGAACGAACTTTATCCGTGGGAACTCGTTATGAAAAAACTTAAATTTTGGGGATTTATTGCAAACAAACTAGATCCGTGGGAGCTTATCGCGAATAGCCTTGGTTGATAAAAAATTTAAAAATTATCATTGGAAAATACTACAAAACTCTTCCTTTGTAGACAAGTTGTCCTCTTTTTGGGGCATGTCAACAATTAATGTTTGAATCTAACCATCAGACATTTCTTCCATTGTTTTGCAATGTGGCGAGTTAGGGTGATCTCTGAAGATCTCATTTACCCAAAATCCATCATTCTTTTTATGACGCCCATGCGTAGGAAATCAAAATGTCAATGTCCCAATCGGCTAGTTCTCAGTCATTTAAAACCCAACACTTATTTTTTTTCCTAACCTTTAAACTTTATGTTATTAAAACTTACAGCTTAATATTTTCTAGATAGAGAAAGTGTCATTTTCCCTTAAATGGCACCGAAAGCCACCACAAAGTCCCATCTCCACAAGTAATTTCTTGTCGTCTTCCTTTCTATGTTGTTTGCACATCATTTCATCCGTCAAAACCTTCACTTAGTATGAAGTTTTTTATCAAGTTTTTGGCCAAGACCTAATGGCCCAGGCGGTGGTGCCTCAATTCCAATCCTTGTGCCCCATACTTTGGGGGAAATGATAAGTTTAGGAAGAATTGAAAGAATTTTCCATCTTGTTGCAAGCCAAAGCTGACACTCTGATCTGGTGGAAAAACTAAAGAAAAGAAAAGATTAGGGATGCCTAGCCCTAGTTGGAACTCTTCATTTTAGGTTAGAGCGTGGGGCCTTACCTTAATCTCATATGAATTTTGAAGAACCTAGAGGCTCCCTCGAAGGCTTTATTAACTCATCAACCTGTATCCACCAAACATACTTTGTTATCCTAAAAAAGGTGGGTCTTATCCACACTTGTGGTTTGGTGACTTCACTTTATCCATGAATAATGTATCCCTCTAGTTATTGGTCTCTATATGGAACCAAGTATCCCACACTTTTATTGTATTTTAGGGTAGAATTCAAGAACATCCTTAAAGATGTTTGTGATCTGAAGGGTCGTGAGCCTTAGAGTACCCTTTCTTACAGTGAGTAAGCTCTTGATGTCAATGAAGCTACAATATGAACATACTTAGTTAAACTCTATCGTGAATGCATTGGGGATTTTAATAAAGCTACCTTTACTCAACTCATTAAATTTTATTACAAGGTTCTCCCAAAACTCACCAAAGAACAGAAGGCCAAACATATCATCCCTGATGCAACTTTTGGTGAAGTTAAAGGATCCTCATTGGAGCTAGATTTTATATCATGTGTGTTCTCCCTCCCTTATTTTTACTAGGAAAGTCCAACGATCAATCTCAAAGAGACTTAATCAATTTATCTGTGAGCTCCTCTCCTCCATCGATGCTTACTTTGGGTACAACCAGAATAGAATGGCCCCTGACGATGAGGAAAAGACCTCATTTATTACACAAAAAAGAACCTATTGTTATAAAGTTATGCCTTTTGGACTGAAAGATGCAGGTGCTACTTATCAAAGGGTTTTGAACTTTATTTTCAAGGACCTCATTAGCAAAACCATGAAAATTTATGTTAACGACATTCTAGTTAAAAGTTTGGAGGCTCGAAACCATGTACAAAACCTCAAAGAGATCTTCTCCATACTCAAGAGGAACTAAATGAACCTGGAACCAAAGAAATATTCTTTGGGGGTTATTGGTGGCAAGTTCCTTAGGTTTATGACCACCACGCGAGGAATAGAAGCAAGAGAAAACTCAAATTCTAGTAGATATGAAGTTTCTAAGGATAGACATGGAGGACCATATACTAGCTTGAAGAGTGGCTACCCTCAATCAATTTGTCTCAAAGGCCATGGACAAGTGCTTTCCTTTCTTCAAAATACTAAAGAATGTGTAAGGAAAATTTTTTAATCGAGTCAATTTGTATGTAATTGGATTAATTTCGGACAAAACATTTCACTCATAGGTTAGGCTTTGACTTGTTGATCCCATAAGCCTATAACGTGCCTAATGTAGCGGGCAATCTTCAAAGATTGGATACATCATGTCGAGTTAACCCTACCAAGTTCGTCTTCACATTTATTAAGGATCTTTCAAGTATGGAAGCATTATGAAATATGGTCCTCGAATATTTTTAAGGGTGTTTATTTTTTAACACAAAATAATTTGGAACTATTTTTTAAAGAAAAATATATTTTGGTTTTAGTCTCGTTAGAAAGAAATTTAAACCTCATTCAAATGAAAATAGAATTTTTGTTAAAATGACATTTGTCTCGCTATAACGACATTAATATATTGTTAGAGTTAGCTTTGAAATCCATCAAATGAGAATTCTCTATCAAGAAGGACCGAAGTCGATGGAAGGTCATTAGAAGCATCTTCGAAAGAGAATGGGTTGTCGTTTAAATGAGATGTGAAGCCGTTAGAATGAAACTTGTGTTTCCACTTGAACGGCCTTACATTTTCATTCGAACGAGTTCACCACCTCAAAATTCATGTTTTTACTATTTAAGGTGTGTTGGACTCAACTTTTTAAAGAACTTTGGGCAAAAAATAGTTTCCTATCTATTTACCAAAGTTCCAAAACCCTTATTTCATCCTTTAAGTTTAAAGATCCAAGTTCTTCATATTCATATGGTTTGAGATCTTTAGTTTGGAAACTAAAGTTTGATTCTCTACTTCTTAAGAGAACATGTTGCATGAGATGGATTCTATACATGTTGTTTACACGCGGTGGACTTCGTGTTTGTGATGTTACGGTGAAGAAGCAATGGATTACATGTTCTTATCTAAAGATGGTTGTTGATCCTCATCTATGGATACCAAGACATGATTGGACTCGTGAGTTATGGCAGCTAGCATGGGTGGACTCCTGTGTTGCACTCTAGAGGAGAGGTCGAAGATTGAAGAGAGTTAAGGATTGTTTGGATCGAGTCGTTGAGTAAGTCTACTGTTAACTTTTGTAATTCTTTATCATAGTGATCTGTCTGGCTTGGCCTTTCAAGGTTTTTCCCTTTGTGGTTTTCCTCATACATCGGCATCTTGCGAATGATTTAATTATTTTATCTACTTAACACCTAAATGGATGTTTTAGGTTAAAAATATCAAATTTGGGTAAATTTATTTTCCACAATAAAGGTTTTAAATTGGTGTTGGTTTTTTTTTTAAGTTTCAATCTTCAAAATTTGAAAAATATGAAATGAAACTTCGTTTGTTCGGACCATCCTTACCTATTAGTACGCATGCATTTTTTCTCTCATAGTAATATCAGAGAGGGTTGCACTTCATTATTATATTTTGATCTCGTGTTGTTAGGTATGTATTCTGGAGGATTTAATGGTATTAGAACCCTTATGTTTGATGGGTCGAACTATGCATATTGGAAAGTGCATATGAAATTGGCACTTAAGGCAATAAATGAGAAGGTTTGGTTAGTTGTTGTTAATTAATGGTCTCCATCTTTTACTAAAGAAGGTCAAGCAATTTATTTAAAACCCATATAGTCATGGAGTGAGGTTGAGTATAGGTTAGGAAATTTTAATTCTCAAGGTTTGAATGCTCTATTTTGTTTTGTCACCCCCGTGGAGTTCCACCATATTATGACTTGTGAGAAATCTAAAGAGGCTAGGGACATACTCTAACTCACCCATGAAGAAACTAGTGCTATTAAGGCTTCCAAACTCCAAAACATCACCGTTCAGTTTAAAACCATTAGGACATTTAAGGGTGAGCCCTTTGACGAGTTTTATACTAGACTGTCTGACATAGTTAACTCTTCTTTTAATTTGGGAGAGAAAATACCCGATAATCGAGTGATGAAGAAAATTTTAAGGTCGTTGCCTCAAAGATTTAACGTAAAAGTGACTATTTTTAATTCTTTAGATACTCTATATTCTATGAAACTTGAAGATCTTGTAGGTGAGTTACAAACTTATGAGTTTGACATGTCTACCTCCAAGAATGTGAAGAAGAAAGAGAAGGGAATTTCTTTGAAAGCCCATAAGGAGGAAACATCTATTTCGTAAGATGAGTCTGACATCAAGTTTGAGGATTTATCTTTGATGGCTAAGAAATTCAAGAAATTTATCAAATTAAAAGAGAAAATGAAAAACGCTAAACGGTTTGAGAAAAATATTCACAAAAAGGCCGATCACTTCTTTAAGGATTGGAATTTTAATTCTAAGAGGGATGAGTCAGAATGATGTCATGGTTATGAGGGTTATGGCCATAGGTTAGTCGAGTGACCCACTAAACTAAGGAAGGAGGTCAATAAATTGGTAGCATTTAATGCCTCCCTTAGTCATAATGATCTGGAAGAGGAATCTAATTCCCCCATTGAGCGTAACTTTATAGAATTCATGGCTATTCATGTTATCTTTGATGAGAAATCTTCACATGAATATATTTCTTTGCATGACACTTTCGAGGACATAGTTTGTGGATCTCAAGTGAGTGATGGTCTAGTGAGTAGAGATGAGATTGAGGATAAAAAGATGAGGATAGTGGACTCCAAGTTTCCTTCCATCAGTTGTATGGAAAAACTTTGAAGGTGAAGAACTCTAACTTGAAATTGAAAGAACAGGTCATAATAAATTATGATAGTTTCTTTATTGAGGATCTTAGGGCATGTGAGAAGACTCTTCGAGAGAAGCTAGAATATGTTGAGTGTGAGAGAGACAGTCTTTGTGGATTGATGGAGGATATAAAGTAAGAGCTTCTTTAGTTTGAGGAGTCTAGGAATTGACATGAGTCAAGGATAATTGAACTAAAGGAGATATTAAGAGATTCAAGTCGGGTCAAAATTGATTTGAAATCTAGGTCGAAAAAATTGGATAAAATGTTCGGCAGTCCAAATCAAAGATGACAAGTGTGTAATTGTCTTCGATGATCAAAAGGCTTCCACTATCCAAGCGAAGACCATGCGTTAGATAAAGTTGATTAGGAATATTAGGAAAGTTCAACCTTTAGGTAACACTCCTCGTTGTGTTTTCACTTGCACGCATTGTGCTAGAAAAGGTCACCTTATGAGGTTTTATTATGATCTAATCAAATATCTTAGGAAGTCTAAGAATAGAGTTATCTGGTTCCAAAATCCCTTAAGTGTCATGTTAAATCTATTTATGTTAGGTAATCCGATTGGAGGCTTTACATATTAGACTTGTTAATCCTCGTTTGCTTGCACATGATAATTCCCATTCAATATCTAATGGTTGATTGTGTTAGCTTGTTTGTTAAACTCTATTTTGTGTTTTATGATATATGTTTGCTAGTCTCTCAACATGTGTAACTTTTGTATTATGATTTTTCTTTTATTGAGTCATATTGAAAAGATATAAAAAGGTTTTATTTGTCTTTTAAGCTAGAGTTTGTTTTTAAACATTAGTATTTTATTTTGAAAATTTTTAGAAAAACTCAAAAAGATTTTTGGTTTTTTTGTATTTTAGTTTTACACATTTGGTTTGGCATTTGTTGTGTTATAGTCCAATTCATTCCATGATTTTCATGTGGCTAGGATATTTGGTTATGATTGTTTACACTTAGATTGTTCTTAATCATACTTCCATTCAGCTGTTTCGAACTTGATTTTCTTAATGAATTTGACTACGTATATGCCTTCACACACACATGCACGAGCTTTTTGATTGTTCACTTCACATGAAAATTAAGCTTTCTGAGATATTCTCCCATCAATCTTGTCATTTACATATTTTGTGACCACGGTGTATTTGTTCATGGAAGAAATGCTACCCGTGAGCTTATTTGTTTATTATTGAAAAATATAAGGGTGTATGAGAAAGGGCTATAAAAGGAGAAAATCTCCTTCGCGGGAAAGCCACTGTTGGCAAGACCCTGATGAAAAAATAAAGGTAATAAAAATAGAAAAATTACCAAAGGCCAACATGTTTAGTTTGTTTGATCTTTTAAAAGTAATATCTTCAAAATAATTGAGAAAAGAGAAGAAAATATTATATATGTTTATCTTTTAAGGGAGATTAGTTGAAGATCAACGGGTTTGCACAATGAATCCTGGTTATGCTTATTTTTTCATCACGATATTGATTTGTATAATCATCACTATTCTAGGCTTGTGTACATTGTACTTGTATGTTTATAGAGTTCACTTTATCTTGTCACTTGAGGATAAATCGTATTTCGATAATGTTTTTCTCTCAATTAGAACTTCTTGAACATATTTGAGTGTTTGGATCATAATTCATTTGTATCTAGTTCATGCCCATTCATTCCATCCCACATGTGTAGACACTTCGATACTATGCTAGTGTGTAAAGCTTATATGTTTTATATTGAGTTTGTGGTTGTTTATACCTATATATATGTGTCGGGTTTTCATTGGTATATTTTCCATATGTTATGTATGGTATCATGTTTTGAGTCTTTATGGTTTAAATTTAATCCATGTTTGCCATATGCTTTATCACAGGATTTTTACTTGGCATGCTATATGATCATATTAATATCACTCATTGTTTGCATTGAAATTCCATATCTCATTGTGGTAATTTCAAATTGGTATTAAGCTTCATTGCGTACTCAAATGGGTGCCTTTATGAATTGATGTTGATATTGGTCATCATAGTTTGGACTATTTGAGCATGAGTTGTCATATTGTGTGTTACACCATACACTATCGCATGTTTTATTCCCTTATCGATATGTTTAAAATTGGTATCTTATGATCATATATTTAGAGGGAGATTTGGTTTTTAGGGGGAGTAATTGTTTTATGCTATCTTGCTTTGTCTATTCCTGAACAAAAAGGGGGAGAAATGGTATATTTCCTTATAAGAATAAAATTTATCTTGGGGGAGACGTCTTACCTAGTTTGAGATTGTTTTAGAAATTGATGAATGTTTACTCATTTGCAGATTTATACTTGTTATATTATCTTTGCATTTAAAGGAGTGTTTAAGTGTGCAGGTTTGCAGGTTTACAACAATGCAACAAAGGTTTAAAGCAAAGAAAAGCTACTCGGTTTGTGTGTCAGTCTAGCATTTGTACTCTTTTTCCTTTTTGGGGTTGTGAAATGAGTCTTTTTAGAGAGATTGACGACCCATAGGATTGTTATTTTGGTTTTGCCCCGAAATAACCAAAGGGGGAGATTTGTAAGGATAGATTTCCAATCTAGTTATTTTTTTTTATGTAATTGGCTTAAATCTGGACAAAACATATGTGTCACGGGTAAGGCTTTGTGTTTTTTATCCCATAAGCCTATGACGTGTTTGATGAAGACATAGTGTCCAAGCTTCAATGGTTTAATACATCATGCCGAGTTTATCGTGCTAAGTTTGTCTTCACATTTATCGAGGATCTTGCAGATGTGGATGCATTATGAAATATGGTCCTTGGATATATTTTTAAGGGTGTTTGTTTTTTAACTCAAAATTATTTGGAACTATTTTTTAAATATTTTTTAAAGAAAATATTCTTTTATTTTAATCTCATTAAAATGAAATTTAAGTCTCATTCAAACGAAAATAGCATTTTCATTATAACGATAGTTATATCGTTCAAATGACAAGAAGATCTTGTTGGAACTCACTTCGAATTCCATCAAAGGAGAATCCTCTGTCAAGAAGGACCAAAGTCGTTGGAAGGTCGTTAGAATCATGTCCGAATGAGAATTGGTTGTCGTTTGAATGAGATGTGAAGTCATTAGAACGAAACTTATTTTTTAGTTCGAACAACCTTGTGTTTTTGTTTGAATGAGTTCTTCACCTTGGAATTCATGTGTTTACTATTTAAGGCATGTTGGACTCAGATTTTGAAGAATCTTTGGAGAAAAATGTTTTCCTATCTCTTTACCAAAGTTTCAAAACCCTTGTTTCACCCTTTGAGTTTAAAGATCCAAGTTCTTCATATGCATATAGATTGGAATCTATAGTTTGGTAACCAAGGTATGATTCTCTACATCTAAAGAGAACTTGTTTCTTGAGTTGGATTCCGTACTTTCTATTTACACACGGTGGACTCCATGTTTATGGTGTTACGATGAAGAAGCACTGGATTTTGTGTTCTTATCTGTAGACGGGTTTTGAGCCCCATTGGTGGATACTGGGATGTCCGTGGACCCATAAGTTGTGGAAGCTTGTGTGGGTGAACTCATGCGTTGCATTGTGGAGGAAAGGTCGAAGATTAAAAAGTATCATGGGTTTTGGGGATCGAGTCATAGAGTAAGTCTACTGTCAACTTTTGTAATTTCGTATTATAATGATATGTTTGTCTGGGTCATCCGAGGTTTTTCCCTTTATAGTTTTCCTCATACAACGGAGTCTTGTGGATGACTTATTTATTTTATATACTTAACACCTAGATGCATGTTTTAGGTTAAAAAGATAAAATTGGTTAAATCAGTTTTTCCAAAAAAAGGTTTAAAAATTGTGCTAAATTTTTTATAGGGTTAATTTGTTTAATGTTGTAATAATTTAAATTTGAATAATAAAAAGAGACTTTTTCTTTGTTCGGACCATCCTTGCCTTTTAGCGCACCCGCATTTTTTTTTCTCTCAGACGGTGTTCAAGTAGATTCTTTGGCCTAAAGAAGCCTTCTAGAACCTCAAGAAGTACCTAGAGTTCATGCTACCATTACAGGGGAAGATTTGTATTTGTATTTATATGTATCACCAACTATTGACATCAAAGCTCTAATTTGAGAGGAATTTGGGGTTTGGTACCTAATCTTTTACATCAGTCGAGATTTACAAGGGGCCGAAAGTAAGTATCCGAAAATGGATAGGATAGCCTTCTGCCTCATCACCTTATCCTTGCGTCTAAGGCCTTAATTATGGTCATGATCGATCAACCCCTTTGACGGGTCCTCTATGATCCTGATACCTTAGGAAGGCCTGTCAAGTGGTATGTGGAGTTCGATGAGTTGATACCAAGTATCACCGACAAAGTGACATCTTGGAATAGGATCTAGATGACTTAATTTTAGAGTTCAATAACATGGAAAAGTGGAATAAGAGTCTAGGGCTTTTGGGTAGAGGTCATAGAAACACCCAAAGATCCCAGGTAGACAATGTTCGAGGAGATAAATTTAGTTTTCCCACATGGGTCGGTCACATGAATGGCTCCTCAAATAGCTCAGGCAGTATATATGCACTTCATCTAGCGATCCTCTATGGAGGTATTACATTATCTTCTATTTGTTTCATGTTTAAAGATTATAATAATGAAAAAGAGTACGAAGCCTTGGTGTTTGGCTTAGGCTTGGCCATCTATTAAAAACTATAATAGGTAGAGGCCATTAAAGGCTCTCAACTAATGGTCAACCATGTCACTGAGGTTTATGAGGAGAAAGGTGATAAGAGGGAAGGGTACTTGGCTATTATGAGGCACCTCTTTTAGAGGATCCTGAGTTTTTATATCAAAAGGCTCCCATATGCAGAAAATTTAGTGGTTGACCATCTTGCATGAGTGTATTATTCAGATAAGATAGATCATGAGGACCTAGTTGTCACCTTGGAATAACCAGGCATCACTCAGCTCCAGATCAAGGTTGATTAGAGCTTAGACTGGAAAACTCCTATTAAGGATAACCTCAGGGATGGGGTCTTGCCCAAAGATAAGCATCAAAATAGGCGAACAAAGTTCTTGGCTTCTACATACTACATGTAAAATGGGCTATTGTTGAAAAATGGTCACTAATCGCCACCTAGGTGGTTCTATATCCCGTCAGAATCCAGTTTATATCCTCATAAATATACATGACGATGTATGTTGTGCCCATATAGTCCCAAGGACCTTGGTCTACAAAGTCCTAAGGCAAGGGTATTTCTAAAAAAAATTGGGAAAGAATGCCAAGGACCTGATCTTGAATTGTGATAAGAGTTAGAGGTTCTCTTTTGTTCAAAAATAGTTAGCCAAGAAGATGGATTTGATTGAGTCAATATCCCGTTACTCAATAGAGTGTGTATTTGATACGACCTTTGCCCCCTAGTAAAGGTAAAAACAAGTTATGTATTATGGTCATTAATTACTTTATTAAGTGGGTTGAGTTTGATCTCTTAGCCACCACCATAGAGAAGAAAATTACCAACTTCATTTGGAAGAACATTGTAAGAGTAAGATTTTATAATTTCTCATAGTTTAGATTATTTGGCGTATCCCGCTACAAATGAACGCTACATCCATATATGTTTCCACGATCGTTTGACGAAATGTTAGTGATTGAGCATCGTTTTCAAATTTTAAGCTATTGGAATCATCACGAACACTTTATGGAGGTATATGGATTTTAGGGCTTGATTATTTCTCAGTCATATATATTCTGGGATATTCTATTTTTACTCTAGGCATCTTCTCATAAAAGGATTTTGAAAATAATTTTTTTATTTTTTGATATTAGTAGAATGAAATGTGGCTCTCGTTAAAATAAACTCCCTTTGTCCATTTGAACGAAGTATCAATGTCGTTAGAACAAAGTACTAAATTTGCTAGAATGAACTTCTAATGTGCATATAACGAAGTGGTCTCTTTTTTACATAACCAAACTCGTTTGAAGTTCGTTAGAAGGTCGTTCGAACAAAGTAGGCCTTTCGATCGAACAAGATTGGACCTTGTTAGAACGAAAAATTGATTTTCGTTCAAACGAAGTACCATTTTCGTTGGAATGAGTTTATCGCCTTGAAATATATGTTTTTATATATAAAAAAAGGATTCTTTTGGACTATTTTACATAGAACTTTTGTTGAAAATCAATTGCTATACTTGCACCAAAAGTTATCTTTTTTTGTTTCATAGAAACACTTTTATTTACCAAATCATACATCCCTAAATATGATTTGTTGAATTTTGTCAAACCCAATTTACATAAACTACATAAAACCCTTGTAGAGGTTTCTTTATGGCTGATTGTGGAGTTAAAACTTTATTGAAGAAGAAAAGATTATGTATCCTGAGGTTGATCGGTAGATACCAATGGAGGAGTTGCTTCCTACGAGTGGTGCTTGACTGCATCACTTTATGTCAAAAGTTTAAAGATCATGTGCATTATACTTAGTAGAGCACTAAGTAGTTTTTAAGTCATCAAGTCTATCAAACTGTTTTACAATGTTGAAATATAGGTTTTGCCTGAAAGGTATTTTTCCTCAAAACATCTTCTTCATGTGTTTTGTTTGGTTTAATTGCATGGTTTGGAATAATTTATTTGGGCTTTATCTTTCATGCACAACTAATTATAATCAAAACAAAATTTAGTTAAAAATTGGATCTTTGTATACAAGTAAATCTATATAACCCCTCCTTTGTCAAATTGATATCAGAGCCGGTTACATTAATTTATTGCGTGATCCTTGAAATTTATGATTATATGGATAATTTATATAATTGGCTACCTATTTTTTTATGGATCAAATTATGCAAATTGAAAAACTAGAATATGGTCTGCTTTAAAATCCGTTTACAAGAGGGTTTGGCTTGTGTTAAAAGAGGGTGGACACCACCCACTATGACTAAGGATAATGTCAAAAATCTTAAACATGTCACTACTTGGATAGAGGATACTTTCAAATGGAGTAATTTTAACTCCCTCAGCTCAAGTAAAATTTCTAAACCCGTTACCCTTAACAAGTTTCACCACATCATGATGTGCACCACATTTAAGGAAGCTTGGGATACTCTCCACCTCACTCACAAGGGTACCAATGCTGTGAAAGCTTCTAAATTAAAATATATCACCATATAGTTTGAAACAATCATTACACTAAAATATGAGACTTTTGATGAGTTTTATACTTGGTTATCTGATATAGTAAATTCTAGTTTTAATTTGGGTGAGAGAATTCTTGAAATGCGCATTGCAAAAGAGATTTTGAGATCCCATCCATCCCGCTTTATTCTTAAGGTCATTTTCCTTCATTCGTTGGGAATTTTAGATAGCTTAGGTTAGAATAACTCATAGGAGACCTTCAAACTTATGAAATCGATATGTTTCCTAAAACTATTAAACCAAAGGGAAAAGGGATTTCTTTGAAAGTTCAATCTAAAAAGAAAGAGTAGGTTTCTTTTGACTTCAAGTATGAATTTGATCTAGATGATCTTGCCCCTTTTGCAAAAAATTCTCAAGATGAGAAAAGAAAATACTTCCAAAGAAAACAAAAGTTTTGAGAAAGATAAAAATTTTAAATTGGGCAAGAAAGGTTTTGAAAAAGTTATAAGAGAGTACCCTAAGAAAGATAAGGAGAAATATTGTGAATGCAAGGGTAAAGGTCACAAATATCCCGAGTGTGGAAGGAGGTTATAAGGACAATGCACGCTCAAAGCTGCCTTCAATCCCATCTAAGTGATAGCAATGTCGAGTCGATGGATTTTGGGAATGAATCACAACATAGACGTAACTTCATCATGTTTATGGCTAATCAAGTTAGTGCATCGTGAACGTTTCACACCGATGAGGATATTTCAAAACATGATGACCTCGACAGTAAATCTAGTCATTTAAGAGAGAGTGAAGGAGATGAAGTTTTGAGTGAGTGTGAAAGTGGCCAACAACATGCTTATGTCGAGCTTTATGTCGAGTCCTTTAAAACGAAAAAGTAAAACAAAAATTTGGCATTTAGGGTTTAGCTGTAGAGAAGGATTTCAGAGATTCAAGGGAGATAGAGTCCTCGGTGAGAGTTTCTTTAGAAAAGAGAGTCATTTTAGTGAAGAGCATAAATGGTGACTTGATCAAAAAAGTGGATAGTCTTATGAGGGTTCTTCAATTTTCATTGAAGACTAGTGAGAAACTTGAATCCCTTGTGTCCCAACTTGAGAAAGATCTCGAACGTGCCTAGGAGGTCAAGGTTACTATAGAGGACTGTAGGAGGGTAGTGAGACTGAGGTCTATGAATAACTGGAAAGGGTGAGGCGTGATCCACTCCAATGGGCGCTGCCTGCAAGGTCTTCAAGGTCTCCTGGTGCAACTTCTGAAGAAAACTTCTCCTTCTGGTAACAATGGAACTCAAGCTTCAACTCACTCCTTGCAAGAAGATGAACTTTCACAGCAAAAATAGTAATTTTCTCAAGGGAAACACCTGAGAGTGATGGCTGTCAGTGGGGAGTGAAGGAACAAGGCACTCAGCACTATGAGAATGAGCAGGGAGAGAATACTTAGGTAGGTCTGGTGATATTTTGGCAGAGTAACAGTGCAATTTCTATTATCTATCATTTGACCTTGCCCAGAGGTCTATTTATACATGGGCGTTAGGGGTGAGCTGGCGATTTTGGGCGCCAAAATTGAGAGAGTTGGTGGGGAACAATGTTTGAAGTGAACCATTTGTCCCTACCTGTAGGCAGCCTGCCTGTCCCCTCTGCAGGCGCCACCTGGCGCCGACCAAAACTCAAAAATCACATATGTCCCCTAATGGAGACAAAATAGCAGATTTTGGTAGTTATCTTTTGAAACGGTAACTTGTGGTGAAATTTTGCAAATCTTGAGAGAGGAGACCTTAAGGCCTCATCTCCTCTAAAAGTGTTATTTTTCTTGAGAGGGACCTCGAGGACCCCCTATTCTGGAAAAGTCATTTTCTTGTAAAGAGTTTACTTCTTGTGAGTAGCCAGCTCTTTGGCTTCTCCTTCACTTGTGACCAAGTGTGCAGTGTGTGTGGTCTCGAGTGACTTCTGGGTCTTCCTACTAGTATTCTCTCAATCTTATAGTGCTAAGCGGTTGATCTTTCTCAACATACCTTGTCCCTCAGCCGCCAAGCCAAAACTCCCAGGAGGTCCCAAGGCGCCTGTTCAAGCCCTGCTTGCTCGACTAGGCAACCTGTATAAGAAAGTAAAGTGTTAGTGTTGTTGTTCATTTAGAGACTGATGTTTCATGATGGGGGGTTGTTCGCGATAGTTACTCCCTCAATATGAGTTTCTGTCAAAACCCCTGTAGCAGCACTTCTCGAATAACATTTATGCAGTGACCCTTGCAGTGGCGCTGACTCTTGCGGTGACGTCGACTCTCTCAGCTGTCATTACTGGAGTGGCCCTTGAAGCGATGCGGGCACTTGAAACGGCGTCGAACCTTTCGGCGGCGGCGACCCTTGTATTGGCGCTGGTATTTGAAGTGGCGCCGACACTTGCAGTGGCGTCAACACGTGACGCGGTTCCGACACTTGCAACGGCATCGACACTTGAAGTGGCGTTGACGTTTGAAGTAGCGCTGATACTTGAGGTAGCGCTGACGCTTGAAGTGGTCGTTGATACCTGGGGCGGTGTCGACCCTTGTCGCGGCGCCGACACTTGAAGCGGCACTGACGCTTGAAGCGGTTGCTGAAACCTGAGGCGGTGCCGACACTTATCGCGGCGCCGACACTTGAAGCGGCGCTGACGCTTGAAGCGGTCGCTGATACCTGAGGCGGCATTGACCTTTGTCGTGGCGCCGACGCTCGACATGGCGCCGAAGCTTGAAGTGACACTGATGCTCGAAGTGGTGCTGATACTTGAATTGGCGCTGACATGTGAGGCGGCGCCGACCCTTGTCGTGGCGCCGACGCTCGAAGTGGCGCCGACGCTCGAAGTGGCGCCAACGCTCGAAGTAGCGCTGATACTTGAATTGGCGCTGACATGTGAGGCGGTGCCGACCCTTGTCGTGGCGTCGATGCTCGAAGTGGCGCCGACGCTCGAAGTGGTGCTGATACTTGAATCGGTGCTGGCATGTGAGGTGGCGCCGACCCTTGTCGCGGCGTCGACGCTCGAAGTGGCGCCGACGCTTGAAGTGGCGCTGACGCTCGAAGTAGCGCTGATACTTGAATCGGTGCTGGCATGTGAGGCGGCGCCGACCCTTGTCGCGGCGCCGACGCTCCAAGTGGCGCCGACGCTCGAAGTGGCGCTGATGCTTGAATCAGCGCTGACATGTGAGGCGGCGCCGACCCTTGTCGTGGCGCCGACGCTCGAAGTGGCGCTGATGCTTGAATCGGCACTGACATGTGAGGCGGCGCTGACCCTTGTCGCGGCGCCGACGCTCGAAGTGGCATTGATGCTTGAATCGGCGCTGACATGTGAGGCGGCGCCGACCCTTGTCGCAGCACCGACACTCGAAGTGGCGCTAACATGTGAGGCGGTGCCGACCCTTGTCGCGGGGCCGACGCTCGAAGTGGCGCCGACGCTCGAAGTGGCGCTGACGCTTGATGTGGCGCTGACGCCTGAGGTAGCGCTGATGCTTGAAGTGGCGCTGACGCCTGAGGTAGCGCTGATGCTTGAAGCGGTGCTGATACTTCGCAATGGCTTTTGGGCTTCTTGGTGACCCTCGCGGGTACCTCTCGGGTGTCATTAATAAGAGAAAGTATTTTTAATATCATTTGCTTTTATATGTTGATAACACCCTTCTACATTTGCCCCTCGAGCAAAGATTTTTTGGTTGGGTAGACTAAAAAAACTTTGTACGCTATAAATCTGGTTTCAACAATCATATATATATATATATATATATATATATTTTTCTGAGGGATCCTAGGATCATTAACTTTTGTGTCCCTTTATTCGAGATTTTAAATTTTTTGAGAACCCACGCGTCAGTATGGGAACTGTCATCTCATCATTTGGGAAAAAAAGGTCATCGCCTTTTTGCCTTCCTGCACGTTTTCCCATTTTGGTGCAAAAAAACATAAGCCCCTTTTCTTGGGCTCCTTCATCTTCTTCAATAAAAACATAAGGCACCTTTGGGTTTGTAGTGAGAAAAAGTGAGGAAGGGATTTTTAAGACACCATAGCCACCCATCTCCTCATTTTTGCTCTAACTTTCCCAACCACCATAGCTTCTCATTCATGGATTCTAATCCAAAGAATGGCTCTCCAAATGCCAACAACCCTAAAGCACCCAAGGTTCTACACTCCATGCCGTCTCCATCCGTCGTTCCCATCGCCTCCATGACCTACATAGTTGCCGCCGGCGACGATTTGCCCCTTACGGCCAGCGGCGCTACCGCCCCGTGCGCGATACCTATTTCTGCAGATTTTAGGTCGAGAACCCTCATGGGTTCCTCGCCCTTTCAGTCGCCACCTGCGGGGGGTCTCGAGCGACAGTCTTCCGACATCTAAGGGGCTTACGCTCGATTGCAGTGTGCGCGAGGAGCATGAGGTCTCGACCGAAGGTTTTCTGATAGCTAAGGGTCTCACGCCCAATTTCATTGTGCGCGAGGAGCGTGGGGTCTCGACCGGGGCTGTTCTGACCGCCAAGGGTCTCGCGCCCGATTGCGGTGTGCGCGAGGAGCGTGAGGTCTCGACCGAAGGTTTTCTGATAGCTAAGGGTCTCGCGCCCGATTTCATTATGCGCGAGGAGCGTGGGGTCTCGACCGGGGCTGTTCTGACCGCCAAGGGTCTCGCGCCCGATTGCGGTGTGCGCGAGGAGCGTGGGGTCTCGCCTGGGGCTGTTCTGACCGCTAAGGGTCTCGCGCCCGATTGTGGTGTGCGCGAGGAGCGTGGGGTCTCGCCCATTCTGGGCATGGGTTTTAAATTTTTGGTCGAGAAAGATGCCGACCAAGGTGCCTCGTCAACATCTCCTCCATCGGAGGGTCTCTCGCCTTCTTCCAGGTTTCGCGACATTACCCCCTTTCCGCGGAACTTGCCTTGCTCCCTCGAAGACCTCGTGCACTTAGGGTCCGCGTCCCCGGGTTCCTCACGATTTCTATATGGTGCTCCAATCTCAGGTATCTCGCCCCACTCCCTTGATATGGTTATTGACGAGGGCCCTCCATGGGTGGACCTCTCGTCCGGGGGTCTCTCTCTTGTCGCCTTGGATCCTTATAAGGAAATTAGTTGCGTTGGGAGGGGTATCTCGACCTCTATTTATGAAGTTTATCCAATTGATTTGGATAAGGGTATCTCGGAATTTTCTGGCACCGACAGTGGTTCCTCGCGCGTTGAGCTAGGCGCGGGGAGTTCTTTGTCTATTGAAGATGAGTTTGGAGGAAGGGGGGTCTCGAAAGGTATTAGTGCTGACGCAAGCATCTTGACCTCGGGTGTCTCGATGCCTTTGACTGTTTCTGAAATGGGTATTTCATCTTATGGCAGCATGGTGACCTCTCGTCGGCAGTCGGGGGCCTCGAGACTTGGCCTCGCGTCCACGGGTCTCTCATTCATGCAGGGGGGTGTCTCAACATTTTGTCACCTCGGGGGTTCCGTGACCCAGGGTGTCTCGCCGACTATTGGTGTTACGGAGAGCATGCCGCCGACCAGGGGCTCTTCACATGATTTTGCTGGGGTTCCTGTCTCTACTTCTTTTTTTTTGCAACAGGGGACCCCGAGGGTCCCTCGCTCGGAGTCCCCACTAGGGTGAGTTCTTTTCTTGAGCCCATGGTTCTAGGTGGTTCATCGGCTATGCCCAGCTCTTCTCAGGCATGGAAGGACTATATGCACATTCGCCAAGGGCGGGACTTTGGTATTTATCGTCGTGCTCCTTTTTTGGTCCTGCTGACAGTTTCATGATTTCCCTTTCTGATTTTGGGGAAAGATTTTCGGGTGCTGTTCTCGAACGTTCTCATGCAGGGTTAACTGAGTCTGCTGATCTTCCCACTATTTCTCCGGATTCCATTCTCCGAGTCCGAGTTGACCGTGGTGATTTTCCTTATTCCAACGTTGAAGTTAAAACCCCGGGTGGACCCATAGAGGAGTGGGCCAGCTGGGTCGATTATGTTCTGAGCGTTCCTGATTATGTGGCTCCTGTGACGATGTCTCCAATTTTGTTCCTGCTACTACTGCTTCTCCTCCTTCTTCTCCTGTGAGGACCCGGGCTGCGAAGAAAAAGAAAGGAGATGGCGCTAGCATAGCTTCTTCCTCTACGGTGGATCGAGAGTCCAATACTGGAAACCTTGGTGCAGGGGGGACTTCCCAAGTGGTGAAAGGGAAAGGTTACTCCTCACCGAGCCTTACTTCCCAGAAGACGCGGGTCGCGTCTATTCCTATTGCAGAAGGTACTACATCACAACATCCTTTACTTAGTGGAACTAGTTCTCAGGGAGTTTCTTCATCTCCCTCCCCTTCATTGGAAGAGGAACTAGTTGATTATGGAAGCACCCCTTCCTATGACGACCATAGTTCTTCTTCGGGTGATATGGGCAGCCTGGGTTTCCATAGAGAAAGCACTACTAACACTTATGCTTTGTTATCAGTCTCTAGAGAGTCTTCCAGTGATGATGAGGCCTCCCGTTCTCCTGGGGGGGTCAGCCCCACCCATCTCCCTTATAGCCAGACTACGCTCCCTGTTACTGTAAGCGTTCTCCCTTTACTTGTCTCTATTTTTTTTGCATATGATTTTCTTTCTTCCCCTCATTATATATATATATATATATATATATTTTCATTCAAAGCATTATGTTATATTTGTGCAGGCCATTTCCGTAGAGGCAAGTAGTTCTCCTCTTCCCCCACTACGACCGACGCCCTTTCAGCGGGAGAGGAACTCCATGCTCATTTCCTCCCGAGGCCTGTTTAGAGAGGTTTGCTATCTCCTTAATTCATTTAACATCTGTTGTAATTTATTCATCTTCTAACTGCCTTTTGGTTGCGTACACTGTCATTTCCTCACAGCTTTCATCCGTGCACTTTACTGTCACCAGGACCACCCCTGTGGCTTCCCCTTCTCCTCAGGTATGCCTCGCTATTTCCAAAACTTTCATTGTGCCATTTTCTTTTTTTACTTCTTTCTTTTATTTATCCATTTATCCTGCGTAGAGAGTTGTGTCTTCGGGCGTTGTCACCCTACCTTCTCTTGTCTCGACGGTGGGCGTTTCTGCAGCTGAGCCCCTGGAGGCCTCTTCACCTGGGGTACGTATTTTTACTTTTGAATATTCGTTTCTTTTTTAATAGGAGTCCTAATGGCTCTTGGACTTTCTTCTCAGGGAGGGGCTCCTCCCTTAGCTGGCGTTATCGCCCCGGGTTTATCCTCTTCGGGGAGAATTTCTATCCCTAGGGTCCGTGTATCTATGGACGGTAGACCTTTGGTTCAGGCGATCTCTCGTGGCCCGATATTTACTGTGGCTTCAGCCCGCGAGCCTACGCTTCAGGTCAGGCCTTCTTGCTGAAACATGTAATCTCTTTCTCCTCGATCATGCGATTAATAACATACTTTCATTCTTTGCAGGCTATCAGCACAGCCCCCGCTGCACCGACCGTCCTTTTCCGCGCTTCCCCTTTGGATGGGGTTCAGGTACTCTCTTATTTTTTCTTGTTTTTATATTTCTTATCTATCCAGCTTGTACTTATCGTAGCCCTCTTTTACTTTTTCGTTGTTATCCCTTGGCGTTGTTTCGAGTGCATCTCCTGCTATTATCTCTTCAGCAGCCCCTCTCGCCCTTTCCTATCACTCGCAGCCCCGCCTACCCCTCGCGCCCTCCGTCGTTGAGATTGTTCTTCCGGAAGTGCCGGGGGTTGAGGTAGCTTCTTCGGTAGCATTGGTCGTTGAGGCAGCCCCTTCTAGAGCATCGACTAGTGTTGCTGCCCCTATGGGAGCCCCTGCTCCTCCTTCTATGACCGTTACGGAGGGCGTTATTCAGGTACCGTGTATAAGAGTATCTACTTCCCTCGTGTCATTCTTATGTCTTTATTATTTTGTTTAAATTGTGCAAGCATTCTCCTCTTCACCTTTGTTGCATTGTCTCCAGGTGAGCGAGGTCGCTCTGATGACTAAGGAGCCGGATGAAGTTGTTCTGATACTTGTGGAGTTAGAGAATGAGATGGCTATGAGAGAGGTATTAAACTGGCATACTCTCTTTTTACTATTTCCCTTATTTTCTTCTTGCGTATACTGTGCAGGCATTCTCATTTCTCCCTTGTCTCATTGTTTCCAGGTGCATGAGAGTACTCCGATGACTGTGGAGTCTGGCGGTGGGGAAACTACGAGAGAGGTATTAGACTGGCATACCCTCTCTTTTCAGTATTCCCTTCTTTTCTTCTTCTTGCGTATACTGTGCAAGCATTCCCATTTAACCCTTGTCTCATTGTTTCCAGGTGCATGAGAGTACTCCGATGACTGTGGAGTCTGGCAGTGGGGCAACTGTGAGAGAGGTATTAGACTGGCATACTCCCTCTTTTTACTATTCCCCTCTTTTCTTCTTGCGTATACTGTGCAAGCATTCCAATTTCACCCTTATCTCATTATTTCCAGGTGCATGAGAGTACTCCGATGACTGTGGAGTCTGGCAGTGGGGAAACTGCGAGAGAGGTATTAGACTGGCATACCCCCTCTTTTTACTATTACCCTCTTTTCTTCTTGCGTATACTGTGCAAGTATTCTCATTTCACCCTTGTCTCATTATTTCTAGGTGTATGAGAGTACTCCGATGACTGTGGAGTGGGGCGACTGTGGAGGGAGATCATAGTTCTGAGTTCACTCCTTTGGTTGGTGACGCTGATTCTGGTGGAGAGTCTTCTTTCCTTCCTTCTGAGGTGGGGTCTCATCACTCCGATGGTGATGATGAAGCCGAGGATGCTGCGATTATTTCTAGTAGGCTATGGCGTGAGGAGTTACCAGGCCGCTTCAGGGTACATGAGCGTCAGCTCTTGGATCTCATCTTGGAGCACCATCCCGAGACGTTCACTTCTCAGAGTATACTCCAGGTTGACAGTCTTACGGCCTTCAACCTGAGGGCTCTTGCCAGCCATGTTCATGAGTTCTTGGCTACCTCCCCTGCTAAGCTGACTACCTCTTCTATCTTGCTATTCTTGGATGCTCTCCGTGACTTACAACAGTTCTATCATTTTCATTTAGATTGGCTTGACGCAGGGGTTCGCCCCTTTCTGAGTGTTCCTTTCCGAAAGATAGTGAGGTTTCACACTTCCTGGCAGTCCAGGGTTGAGCAACGACACGCTGAGGCTACGAGGATCCGGAATCAGATCGCCCTGCTGCAGGTGAAGCTTGCCAGACTCGAGTCTGGCGATGAGGAGGATGAGGCTAAATTCGTCAGGTTGGAGGAAGAGTTTCTGCGGGAGGCTGGTCCGTCATATGCTGGCGCCATCGCGCGTGATGATTTATTTTTTGTGGTTTCTAGCCGATAGGCTACTTCTTGCTTTGTAGTGCTCAGAATTCTATGTGTATATCACTTATCATTCCTTTATGAGACACTTTGTTTCTTCTGCACTTTCTTTTTCTTTTGTTCTCCCTTTATGCTGTGGGTGTTCTTTTTATGTGACTTGCTCTAATTTCTGTAAGCATTTAGTCTACTGGTGGCTACCCCATATACTGCGGGGTATTTGCATTGATATGAAAAGTTAAGTATTATCATATTGTACATATTTTTTTTTGAAAATGCACCTCTTGTAGCTGTGAGGTGTTGGCATGTGACTTTCTTGGGTTGCCCCTCCTGTCTGTGGGGGTATTCCTACATATTACTGCTTATAGTCGTAGAGGCTGGGTTGGAGAGGAGGGTGACCCCCACCCATTTTCGGAAGCCTGATTTTATTATAAAAAACTGTATTAATTTATGTCTAGGGGACTTTGCTGAGTATAATTTCTCTTAGGATGGACTTACCTCCCAAGTGTAGTGAGCAAAGTTCCTGATCTTTTTTTTTGTACTCTCTTCTAACTTAATAGGGAGTGTATATGTATGTATAAATGAGAAAGCAAAGCAAATGTCAACAATGATCAAAAGTGTTGCTATTTCATTTCTTTACCTTTGTGTGCTGTTTACAGTGTAGTATTGCTCTTTAAAAAAAAATTCACAAAAAAACTTTTCTGGTATAGGAGCAATCCTCGAAATCCACTACAGACATGCAAAACACAAACAAAACTTGTTAGATGTTATTAAGCATAGTACCTCTTCAGCCACTTGCAGTTGATGGACTGGAGGCAATCACTCTCTGGTTCTGATATTTGGCAGTAGCCTGACTTCCCCACCCCTCTGACAACAAAAGGGCCTTCCTAGTTAGGTTTGAATTTTGATGCCGACATGCTACGGAGATGGTGAGTTGATGCTCGCAGGACTAGATCTCCCACCTAGAATTCCCTAGGCTTAACCAAGTTTTTGTAGGCCCTGGACAGCTGTTGAGTGTAGACTTTGAAATTATCTCTCGCCTTGTCTCTGTGCTCGTCCAGCGCCTCCAGTTGCACATGTCTTGGGTCTGGGATGAGCCCATTGCTAAGAGAAATTCTGGCTGAAGGTACCGCCAGTTCCACTGGTAGGACAACTTCGGTCCCATATACTAGAGAGAAGGGAGTGAACCCTGTTGGCTTTATTTTCGAAGTACGGTAGTCCCATAACACCATAGGCAACTTCTCATCCCATGCTCCTGGCATGTCTTCTAGCATTTTCTTCAAAATATTTATCAGTGTCTTATTAGTAGCTTCTGCTTGGCCATTGCCCTTGGGGTAGGATATGGTTGAGCTATTATGCACAATCTTATACTTGTCCGTGAGGAGGGCCATCTCTTTGCATACAAATTGCTTCCCATTATCCGTTAGGATCACTTTGGGTATACCAAACCTACATATGATATACTCCTTTATAAACTAGGTTACCACTTGGGCGGTAACTCTCCTTAAAGGAATGGCCTCCGCCCATTTGGTGTACAATTCTGTAGCTACGAGGATAAAAGCCTTGCCGTGAGATGCTGGGGCGATCTTACCCACCAGGTCGAACGCCCATGTGTAGAAGGGATAGGGAGTTGCCAAGCTTTGTAGGCTGACGGAGGGAGCGTGCACCATGTTTCCATGCACCTGGCATGCTCTACACTTTTTCACATATCCAATGGAGTCAGCCTCCATGGTCGGCCAGTAGTACCCCAGCGTCATCAGTTGATCATACAGCTTGGCGCCTCCCATGTGGGAGGGCTCATGAGCTTCTTTCAGTACCCTTTCCACTTCCTCTTTGGCTACGCACCTTAGCGCCTTTTCATTGTACCCTTTCGTATATAACTCTCCTTTCACCAAGTAGAAACGTGCTACCCTTTTTCTAAGGTAAATTTCATCCGCTCTCTTGGCGGGCAGCTCCCTATCTTTTAGATATGCTAGGTACGGCTGTTTCCAATCTTCGAAGGCTTCCACGAAGTTAGACTCCGTCGACTGGTCAAAATTAGCTTGGCACTTTAAAAAAAATTGTTGCAAGCGGTCTTCTTCTACGCTCATGGTGGGCCAAAAGTACCCGCTTCACTGCAATTGTCTGTACTGGGGGATATCCGTATCTCCACAGTGCTTCTGGTGCATTTCTATTAACCTCTCCTTGGCTTCTTGCTCCCCTACGTACCTTGCTAGGAACCCCCTAGGACTCTTGAAGTAGAGAGTTCCCTGCAGCAGATGATAGTTGGCTAACTCTAATATTTTCATTATCCCTTCCCTGGTTTCAAGTTGCTTCTCTACCAGACGCCTCCAATCTTCCGGCTCGTTACTTGGGAATAAGGACTTTACGTTAGTTGGTACCGTTATCCGCCTCACTGTGATGGTTGCTTCTGACTCTTCCATGTCCAACTTTTGTGCTATGGTGGCCAGCGCATCAGGGTGCCTGTTCATCGTTCGCGCCTGCCTCTCCACAGTTACTTCCAAGAACTGTCCCAGCAGTCGTTGGATGATGTGTCTGTACGGCGCTAAGTTGGCATGTTTAAGGGAAAACTCTCCATTGACCTTCCTTATGACCAGATTGGAGTCTCCTCGTATACACAGTACCCTGATCCCTCTTCTGAGTGCTTCCAACATCCCTAGAATGAGGGCTTCATACTCAACTTCGTTATTTGAGCATTTAAAATCTAACTTGAAAGAGAGGGTAATCTTCTCCTTCCCATCTGACAGTATGACGCCGGCCCCACCTGTTCCTTGAGCACTGGAACCATCAAACTCCATAAACCACTTCTTCACCTCCTCCGCCATGCATGCTTGGAAACTTTCTCCGGGTAGCTCTTCACTAGGAGGTTCGAAAACCCCACTCGGGAAGTGGGCCAGCAGATCTGCTACTGCCTGGCTCTTAATGGCTTTAGGCACTACGCATTTTAAATCATACTCTGACAAGATCAAAAACCACCTTGCTGCTCGTCCTACGAGTATAGTCCGCGCGAGGAGGTACTTGATGGGATCACACTTGGTGACTATGTGAACGATGAAGGCTAGAAGGTAGTGTCTCAACTTCTAGGCTACAAATACCAGCGCCAGGCAGTGCCTCTCAACGCTGGTGTATCTCGGTTCTGTTCTGGATATTACTCTTGACAGGTAGTAGACCGGCTTTTCCATTCATTCCTTCTCTTGCGCTAAGAGGGCCCCTATCGACCTCTCTGTAGAAGTGAGGTAGAACAGCAGCGGCGCTCCGGCTTCGGGGGGAATCATCGTGGATGGAGAGGCTAGGATTTCTTTAATCTTCTCGAACGCACTCTCTTGCCTCTCTCCCCAAACCCACTTGGCTTTGTCTTTTAGTAGAGGTGTGAATGGATGAGTTACTTCTGCCAACGCAGGTATAAACCTCCTCAGGTAGGATACCTTTCCTAGGAAGCTCTTAAGTTGTCTCTGACTCTTGGGCGGTGGCATCATCACAATGGCTTTCATCTTCTCTGCATCCACTTGCACTCCTTGTCTATTCACCACAAAACCTAAGAATTTCCCTGCAGTAACCCCAAAGGCACACTTTGAGGGGTTCATTCTCATCTTGTACCGCCGACACCTCTCGAATACTCTTCTGAGATCCTGAATGTGCTTGTTTTCTTTCCTAGACTTCACCACCAAATCATCCACATAAAATTCTAGTATATCGTGAAATAAGTCATGAAAAATTGCCATCATGGTCCGCTGGTATGTGGCTCCAGCGTTCTTCAATCCGAAGGGCATGACTGTATAGTGAAAGTTCCCTAACGGTGTGCGGAAGGCAGTCTTCTCTGCATCCGTGGGGTCCATTTTAATCTGGTTATAGCCAACATACCCGTCCATGAAGCTATACATCTCATGTCCCATGGTGGAATCCACTAAGATATCTATGCTGGGTAGTGGGAATTCATCCTTAGGACACGCCCTGTTCAAGTCACGAAAATCTACACAGATTCTGATTTGGGTCTTGTCTTTCTTTGCCACTGGCACTATGCTGGACAGCCATATGGGGTGTTGAATAGGCTTGATGAACCCTGCCGCTAACAACTTCTCCACCTCAGCCTTTATTTTCAAATCAAGGTCTGCTTTATATGTGCTTGTGGCTTGCCTTACCGGAAGGGCGTTGGGAAGGATGTTCAATCTATGAGAACTCACTTCTGCGTCTATTCCTAGCATCTCCGTGTACTTCTAAGCAAATACATCAGTGAACTCCTTAAGTAGCTGAATGAGCTCTTCCTTCTGCTTCGGTTCCAGGCACTTGGAAATTAGAATGGGTCTACTCTCGCCCTCTTCTAACCCCAACTTGATTTCCTCTAATTCCTGCAGCTGCTCTCTGGGTCCATCTTGCATGCACTCCGGCGCCTCTTCTGGTTCTTCAACATGCTCAACAATATGGGATTCATCAACAATAAAACACTCGGGCATCGAGTCGATGCTCTCGTCCCAGAACATCGCCCGCGCAGACCGTTATAAATGGTAGATGACTTTTCCAATGGGCAAGACCACTTTCTTGCAAGTTCGAGGAGGTCTAGCTACCTCCTCTACCTTCCTCTTGCCTTTTGACATATGGGGGATTATCCTCTCCCCTAGACGGTCATGAACGGATTTTTTCTACGGGAACCTTCCCTCAGCTACCTTGATTCCTGCTAGCTTTCTTATAGAGACCTTTCTTTCCTCATCCAACTCGGTGTAAAAGGCAGCATCTACCAGGTGGGCCTCCTCAATGGCGAAGGGTCTCTGCGTGGCCTTGATCACTATCTCTGTACCTCTAATATTTGCCTTCGCGCATTGATGGTAGGTGGAAGTCACTACGCCATGAGTGTGCATCCATACCCTTCCAATGAGTAATTGGTAGCTATTGTCAGCGTTAATAACATGAAATTTGATGTGGGAGGTGAAATTTCCCAACTTAATTCCCACATTCACGTATCCAATAGACTGCATTCCGGCGTTGTCGAATCCGAAAATTACTAGCGGTATCGGGACCACCTTCTCCTGGTCAATTCTTATTTCATATAATGTACTGATGGCCATGATGTTAATGGATGCTCCTCCATCCATCAACTCCCTAGGAAATGAGAATCCATTAATTATGGCTGTGACATACAACGGGCGGTTGTGGAAGTAGGGTACCACTCTATCCGCTTCTGAAAACACCACTTCAGAGGTATACTTCTTAATCATCCTTCCGATTGGCCCCTGCCAATTTAGCGAAGGGTCTCCCTGCTCCTGCACCGCCTCCAAGACTTTCCTCATGATGGACACCCTCGTGTCGTACTTCACCCCTATCTGGTCGAAAAACCACTTGAACTTGGGGCTCCTCGCTATGGCCTCACATTCAGAATCTAAGTCTACCTCGTACGTCTGGGCACTGCAAGCATACTCCGCTTCGGATGTAACTCCTCGTATAGGTGGGAACCCTCTCTTTGAGTGGAGGAGAGGAGCCTCCTCACTTATTCCATAGTAACAGTCTTAGAGGGTGATTCCTCCAAACATGTGCTCTTAGGAGCTGGAGAACCTGTTGGCGCCAGGACCTGCTCCGGCGCCGCCTTTCGAGACGGAACCGCCTCTGTCGGAATCGTAATAGGAGTGGCTACCCCTCCGGATGGGGCAGCAGCAGGTGTCACACAACCTTGACCCAAGTTTGATAGATCCACGTTGTTTTGATTTAAAAAGTCAAAAAAATTGCCATAAGGTTCATACCTGCCATTGGAGCCGCTGCCGGAGAACTGGTCTGACCTCCCTGAGGTGCTGGCGCCTTGGCTCCGATCACCACCACTTCTTCCTGAGTAGTCTGGTCACTGTGAGCTCCATTACAAGATGGAATGTCCTCAAAAACAAACTTCTTAGAGACATTGAAACCTTCTTTGTCCATGGAAATGAGAATACCTCCCCAGCAGAGTCGCCAAATGTAGGAGGGTAGTGAGACTGGGGTCTATGAATAACTGGAAAGGGTGAGGCGTGACCCACTCCAATGGACGCTGCCTGCAAGGTCTTCAAGGTCTCCTGGTGAAACTTCTGAAGAAAACTTCTCCTTCTGGTAATAATGCAACTCAAGCTTCAACTCACTCCCTGCAAGAAGATGAACTTTCACAGCAAAAATAGTAATTTTCTCAAGGGAAACACCTGAGAGTGATGGCTGTCAGTGGGGAGTGGAGGAACAAGGCAATCAGCACTATGAGAATGAGCAGGGAGAGAATACTTAGGTAGGTCTGGTGATATTTTGGCAGAGTAACAGTGCAATTTCTATTATCTATCCTTTGACCTTGCCCAGAGGTCTATTTATACATGGGCGTTAGGGGTGAGCTGGCGATTTTGGGCTCCAAAATTGAGAGAGTTGGTTGGGAACAATGTTTGAAGTGTACCATTTGTCCCTACCTGTAGGCAGCCTGCCTGTCCCCTCTACAGGCGCCACCTGGCGCCGACCAAAACTCAAAAATCACATATGTCCCCTAATGGAGACAAAATAGCAGATTTTGGTAGTTATCTTTTGAAACGGTAACTTGTGGTGCAATTTTGCAAATCTTGAGAGAGGAGACCTTAAGGCCTCATCTCCTCTAAAAGTGTTATTTTTCTTGAGAGGGACCTCGAGGACCCCCTCTTCTGGAAAAGTCATTTTCTTGTAAAGAGTTTACTTCTTGTGAGTAGCCAGTTCTTTGGCTTCTCCTTCACTTGTGACCAAGTGTGCAGTGTGTGTGGTCTCGAGTGACTTCTGGGTCTTCCTACTAGTATTCTCTCAATCTTATAGCGCTAAGTGGTTGAGCTTGCTCAACATACCTTGTCCCTCATCCGCCAAGCCAAAACTCCCAGGAGGTCCCAACGCGCCTGTTCGAGCCCTGCTTGCTCGACTAGTCAACCTGTACAATAAAGTAAAGTGTTAGTGCTGTTGTTCATTTAGAGACTGATGTTTCATGATGGGGGGTTGTTCGCGATAGTTACTCCCTCAATATGAGTTTCTGTCAAAACACCTGTAGCAGCACTTCTCGAATAACATTTCTGTAGTGACCCTTGCAGTGGCGCTGACTCTTGCGGTGACGTCGACTCTCTCAACTATCATTACTGCAGTGGCCCTTGAAGCGACGCTGGCACTTGAAATGGCGCCGACCCTTGAGGCGGCGCGGACCCTTGCATCGGCGCTGGTATTTGAAGTGGCGCCGACACTTGCAGTGGCGCCGACACGTGACGCGGTTCCGACGCTTGCAACGGCGTCGACACTTGAAGTGGCGTTGACATTTGAAGCAGCGCTGATACTTGAGGTAGAGATGACGCTTGAAGTGGTCGCTGATACCTGGGGCGGTTCCGACCCTTGTCGCGGCGCCGACACTTGAAGCAGCGCTGACGCTTGAAGCGGTTACTGATACCTGAGGCGGCGCCGACCCTTATCGCGGCGTCGACACTTGAAGCGGCGCTGACGCTTCAAGCGGTCGTTGATACATGAGGCGGCGCCGACCCTTGTCGTGGTGCCGCCGCTCGACGTGGCGCCGACGCTCGAAGTGACGCTGACGCTCTAAGTGGCGCCTACGAAGTAGCGCGGATACTTGAATTGGCACTGACATATGAGGCGTCGCCGACCCTTGTCATGGCGTCGACGCTCGAAGTGGTGCCGACACTCGAAGTAGCGCTGATACTTGAATTGACGCTGACATGTGAGGCGGCGTCGACCCTTGTCGTGGCGCCGACGCTCGAAGTGGCGCTGATACTTAAATCGGTGCTGGCATGTGAGGTGGCCCCGACCCTTGTCGCGGCGCCGACGCTCGAAGTGGCACCGACGCTCGAAGTAGCGCTGATACTTGAATCGGTACTGGCATGTGAGGTGGCGTCGACCCTTTTCGCGGCGCCGACGCTCCAAGTGGCGCTGATGCTTGAATCGGCGCTGACATGTGAGGCGGCGTCGACCCTTATCGCGATGTCGATGCTCGAAGTGGCGCCGACGCTCGAAGTGGCGCTGATGCTTGAATCGGCGCTGACATGTGAGGCAGCGCCAACCCTTGTCGCGGCGCCGACGCTCGAAGTGGCGTCGACGCTCGAAGTGGCGCTGATGCTTGAATCGGCGCTGACATGTGAGGCGGCACCGACCCTTGTCGCGGTGCCGACACTCGAAGTGGCGCCGACGCTCGAAGTGGCGCTGATGCTTGAATCGGTACTGACATGTGAGGCGGTGCCGACCCTTGTCGCGGCGCCGATGCTCGAAGTGGTGCCGACGCTCGAAGTGGCGCCGACGCTCGAAGTGGCGCTGATGCCTGAGGTAGCGCTGATGCTTGAAGCGGCACTGATACTTCGCAATGGCTTTTGGGCTTCTTGGTGACCCTCGCGGATACCTCTCGGGTGTCATTAATAAGAGAAAGTATTTTTTATTTCATTTGCTTTTTTCTGTTGATAACACCCTTCTACAAGGACACATCAAAGAAGGTATCAAAGATGTTACTCGAACCCACTTCAGGTTTTAAAGAGAGGAAATGAAATGGTTACAAAAGTGCATTTAGTTCCCATGCTACATCAAAATTGATTCCAAACTTTGTGGTGGATCCATATGGGTCTAGACCTAATGCACCAAAGAGAGTTCAACCTAAACAAGTAAACTAAGGTAGACCTAAACATGTCTATGTTTGCACCTATTCCTACAGAAGAGGTCACCATAGGGAATTTTTTATAAATTAGGAAGAACTCAACATACACATACTTTCATATGAAGCACCTTATACTTTTGACTAACTTGAGTCTGGACTATATAAGTGTTCATCAAGTTTGGAAATTGTGATAAAATTTTGTCTATCCTAGAAGCCAAAGAACCTCAGAGTTTAGATTGCTATTTTATTCCTCTTGCTTGATTGATCTAGATACCTTTACCAACACTCACACATATTAGAATTGCATTCATACATTTCATATTACATATAAGTGTGTATATATATGTTGAGTGTATTTAAATCCCTAAAATTTCTTTTTAATAATTTTTGGGAATTTTATAAACTTTTAAAATAAGGTTTTTATTAATTAAAATTTGGTTTTAAAAAGTTTTGGGTACATTCTGCAATTATGGTTTGTTGGTTATATTGGCTGAAAGTTCCCTTGGGTAGAATCTGAAAGCGGCAGAAACTTCAGGGTGCATTTTTAATTATTTTTGAACGCGCGTTTGTTAACCCTTTTTTGCCCAACATCTGTTGCATTCTGATTGGCTGAACTTGTGTTTCTTCTAAGAGAGTAAACCAGCGAATGTTAACAGCCATTGGATCATGTTTATCAACGATTTGCATGCGCTCTTACATAATCCATGTGAACCTCTTTTGAGCCAATCAGGAGTGTTATAATCACCGCCTTTGTTTAAACCATTGGATCAAAGTCAAACATACAAGACCAGATCCTAGCCCTTGATCTTGGTCTGTGTTCTCGAATCTTCTCAGCCTCCTATAAAAGGACCCCTACCCTCAGCCATCTGAGACTTTTAACACTTTGTTCGTTCGAGTGATAAAGAGAGAAGAGAGGAGAGAGAGAGAGAGAAACTAGAGTTAGGAAACCCTAACCCTAATTCGTCCAAAACTATTTTCAAACCTTAACCTCTTTCAAAACCAGTATATACCAAACACAACCTTGTGTGTTTGAGAAATTTTGAGTGATTGGTTTGTTAGTTTTGTTGCTGTAAACTCTTCGTTCCCAGATCTTGTTATCAACTTAAACATATTTTTAGATCTGTGTTTCTTATTTTATAAAAACCTTAGATCTAAAACGTTGCATGTTATATTACGCATAGATCTATATTTTTAGTTTCTCATCTTGAGAAAATATTTGTTGATTTGGTTATGTAAATGTTTTTAACTTCGAAATCAACAAAATCATTTTCTGTTTCTAGTTCTTTTGAAACAAGACCTTTGACCTAGTTTAGAATCGCACTTGGTGATTTTCAATCTCAAAAATATTTTCAAAACCTGAGATTGATTAAGATCTTGATACGTCTTCTGAGCAAGATAGCCGTGGATTCTTGGATTATTGTAAAGGTCAAATAAGGTTAAGTTTTGTGAGAAGATAGAAATAGAAAATCACATCATATAGATCTTATATGTAATTTGTTAGGACGATTTGTATGAAATAAGTGTGTGTGTGTGTGTGTGTGTGTGTGTGTGAATGCATGTGTTAGAAAGCACCTACCACACTAAAAGTGTTGGTAATAAGATCTCAAGAACAAGAATAGACGTAAAGAACTTGAACAAGTTGGAAGTTAGCAAACAAGGAGAACAACATCAATAATCAGAACTGCAGAGAAGTTATAAGGACACCAGTGGGTACATTCCTAAACTTGTATAGGTCTGAGTTGTGTGCATGTTTGTTATATAGTTTTTAACTGTTAAAATTTGTTTTAGTGGAATTTTTGGTTTACTCCGTAGAGGGAGTCGTGGATGTTTCCTTAGTTGGGTGAGGTTTTACGACGTAAAAAACCCTTATTCTTCATCTTTCTACATCTCCTCATCTAATTCTTGGTTGTGCTGAGTTTAAAGTTTTTTAAACTGATTTATTAAATCTGTTAACAAATCTTGAACAGATCTCGTACATATTTTTGTTAAACACATCTCGTGATTAATTAGATTTGGTTTTGAAGAAAAGAGTTTCTTCAAAAAACTGTTCGAAGTTACTTAAATAGTTTAATTTTATATTAAACGGCTTTAGTAATAGATTTTCAATTGGTATCAGAGCTTTGTAAACTTCTTTTAAGAGATCCTGTGTTTCTGAAATTGTTTTCTGAAAATCAAACATGGACGAGAAAAATAAAAGATTTGGTAACTTGACCAGACCTTCTATCTTTGATGGACCAATTTTGCTTACTGGAAAGTAAGGATGACTGATTTCATTCAAGGGACTTTGGGAGATGATGTCTGGAACATTGTTGAAAATGGATACATTTTTCCTACTAAACCAGCCATTGAAGGAAGTAATGAGAGGGTTAAGAAAGTATTAAGTGAGTTCACACAAGAAGAGAAGCAAGTTTCTCACAACAATAACAAAGGAAAGAATGCCATATTTATGTCCATAAATGAACATGAGTTCAAAAGAATCTCATCCTGTACCACTTCTAAGGAAGCTTGGGACACTTTGGTTACTGTTCAAGAAGGTGACACTACAGTTAAGGCTGCCAAAACACAAATGCTCATTCAACAGTATAACTCTTTAATTATGTCTGAATCTGAGTCATTTGATGACATCTAAATAAACTTGACTGATATTGTGACCAAACTGCATGCTAATGGGATAACATATGATAGACATGAAAATTGTATCTAAAATTCTGAGATCATTACCACAGAAATTTGACAAGAAAATATATGTTATTGAGGAAATGTGTGACATAAATCTCACTCCTGAATTACTCAGTAGTAAATTAAGAACTGTGGAAATGGAATTAGAATTTAAGAAACAATTGACCCAGTCCCATAGGAAACAGATTCGTTCCAATCTAAGTTTTTCTTCTAAGTTGATTAAGCCTGAGTTTAACATTCCCAATTATGACTCTGATGAGGAATGCGATATAGAGAGCTTGGACAATCATATTGCCTTAATGTCAAAACAGTTTAAGAAAATTATCAAGTTTTGAAATAACATGGCAAACAAACAAGGCAAGTCCAATTATCCAACTCACTCTAATCACAAACCTCATGAGAAAGGTCAAGATAAACATCATAAGGAAATTCACACTAGACCTAACAGAGACCTTAAGAAGACTGAATGCTTTAGATGTGGAAAACTAGGACACATTGTACAAAATTGTAGAGTTAACTTGAACACTCAAAATAAACATACTAGGGCCAACATTTGCACGACATGGGATGATTCAAGTGACTCTGAAAATAAAGAACCTGAGTTATATGATGTTTTTTGTCCTTGCATGTCTTTCTTTGCGAAGATTATCTATAATGATGATATGCATGCACTTGTTACAGGTAATATTTATATGAATATTTCAATTTCAATTTATATTTATATTTATATTTATATTTATATTTATATTTATATTTATATTTATATTTATTCTCAACTAACATTGTATTTGTTGGACAGGAACAATTCAACTTGGATCCAAAGCTACGTGATTCCGTCTTGGAGCAGTTGAGGGAGCAACACAAGACGTGGAAAAAAAATATGCGGACACGGTACTTTGGAAAAACACGAGAGTCCATTTTACAATGGCGCGGATCCGTCCCGCCCAAGGAGCCGATCTCATTGGCACAATAGCAAAAGTTCATTGACAATGAGATCGAGGATCGACAATTGGCATCTCGCCAATCGGGGAGGGAAAATCGGGCTAAAAAGACGGACGTGCACTACTCCGGCCGGACCTCTTACGCTGAGGTGGAGCATAGGATGAAGGTAATATTTAATTTATCTATAACTACAGAAATATATTATTGGATATTATTTTACTTTGCGGGGACGATACTAATTTTACTTTACTTTATTTTATTTCAGGGGGTAGGGAGTGGGCCAAGGGGTAAGCCACATAGGCTCGATACTTATGTGGCTCTTCGGACGAAGAAGGGGAAGGACAAGGAGGTGTCCCCGAGCGTCGCGGACACGATTGTAAGTAATCCGATAGTTTAATTATTGTTAATTACGTTATAATTTTTTAGTTTACTTATTTTACTAATCATGTGCTTTTTGTCGTTTCAGGCAAAGCTTAAGGAAGTGCATGAGTCGTAGTCTGATGCCGACAAGGCATCTTTGTCCACAGACGCACTCAGCCAAGTGCTTGGCTCTGATCGCAAGGGGAGGACAAGGGGAGTGAGCTCGCGGGTGGCCAAATCTAGGATCATCGGATTGGAGACGAGCGACACCGGGTTGGCTCGAACGGTGGATTCACACGACGCGAAGCTGTCCCGTTTGGAGGCGACGGTCCAAGATATGTACGCATTCATGAAGCGTACGTTGGGTGGAGACCGTAAAGAGAAAGGGAAAGGGAAAGGGAAGGAGAAGGCGGTGGAGGAAGAGGTGCGGGAGGACGAGGCGCAGGATGACGAGGATGTGGACCTCGCTGCTTCATCACCGACACGTTCGTACTTCGACGATCCACTTCCCTATTTGACACCCTCCAATAGACCATTATCGACAATTGGTTGGCCGAGCTTGTTCATATTGGACATATTTGATGGCCAGCAGATAGGGCGGGGGTTGAGGAACCCGAATATCGTCGAGGGTGGAATAGTCCATGGACGTGTGCTTCAACAGATGGAGTCCAGGGTGCTCGTCACGCATGTCATATCCGGGAAGGAGAACTCCCTATTATGGTTGCGCGAACAATGCGGCACGACGCATATTAGTGGGTGCGTCAATTCGTATGTCGTGTGGCCTACTCACCTCCTCACATTTACCCAAGACATGTAGTAACATTATTTTTAAGTTTGTCCATTTTAATTATATTTGGATTATATCGTCATGTATATTATTTTTACTTTGAAGATTTGGATTATACTGTCATGAATATATATTTTCATTATCCTTAGTTTGTGTTGGATATATGATGTTTGGAACAGGTACAACATTGCTATAACAGGTATAAATATACTGCTGGGCAGTGGCAGTGGCCATACTGCCCAGCAGATTTTTTTTAAATTCTGCCCAGAATTGTCACGGTCATTGACCGTGACAAGTCCGTGACAACATTTGTCACTGGCTTGTCACGGTCAATGACCGTGACAATTTTTTTTAAAAATGTTCACGGCTTTGTCACGGTTATAAACCGTGACAAACGTGTCACGGTCATTGACCTTGACACTACCGTGACACAAAACGCGAGTTTTTTGTCAAGGTCAATGACCGTGACACGACCGTGACAAAAAAAGTTGTCTCGCCTTGAAATGTCACGGTCATTGACCTTGACAAGGTGAATTTGTCAAGGTCAATGACCTTGACAAATGGGCAGATTTGGTGTAGTGGATGTTAAAGACGCCTCTCTTATTTTTCCCTCCCACCGCGAGGATTGGGGGATGGAAACAGTGGCGACTCCGCTGGGGACACTTATTTTGAGGGATAGACTCTATTTACATGGGTGTTATATTTGCTTGTATTTTCCCCTATTTTTCATGCCCACTTTACTATTCATGTGCACCTCATGCTTATGCTTCTATTCACACACTTGTAGAAGATTCTCCACATACACTTCACAACACGTGCACCTAGGATCACATATGTCCACATGTTGCACGCAGCACCCATCCATACTTGGTATACCATGGGTACTTTTACTTTGCTCCCTATTTGGCATGAGCGAGAAAGATACTCTCATTATAAGATACTAATAAGAGAATCATGCATGATTCACACGACATCATCAAAGAGCATTGTGATTAACCAAATTTTGTCCAGTAGCTGGAGGGTCACTTTGTGATGGGCGCTGGTTCGGCAGGGCGCAGTTAGCCTAACCGATATGACTCTCACCTTCCATTGTCCAAGTAACTTTGACATATATCAAACGGTTCCCCCGCATCGTACCACTTGACCAAAGTCATGACGGGAGGTGTATCGCAGGGAACTCGTTCACGTATGCCGAGTATATCGAATCCGCTCTCACAGATATCGTCCCCACGAGGTATATAGTGAGGAAATTCACGTACACTCAAGTATATCAAATGGTTTGTCCACATGTACCGATTGCCCTCAAAAGAAAGACATATATCGTGGAAGCCACGCCAAAGGGGGGAACCCTTTCCGATTCACCCAACCAACTGCATACCCGCACATAGGTGTCAAGCCTAGGACACACGTGTTAGATTATCGGTTTCGACCCGAAACTCTATCGAAATTCCGGGTCGATCTACCGCCCAAATTTTCACGCATTTTTAAAACGGGACCCTTCCCATGAGCCTAGTTTCAAGTCCAACCATAGCTTTGCATATGTTACAAACCCAAATTTTCTAGGCTCGAATTCCATCTAGCATTTCCTTTTTCATTTAGGAGAATTTAATATAAGTGAAAACATACTAATTATAATAATCATGCTGAGACCCGTCTCCCAAAATACTTCTCCCTTCTTTATCAAAAATCCAAAAACATTTTTCCTTTCAATATCAAAAAGAAAAAAAAATGTTAAAAATATTTCCCTTCTTTCTTTTCAAAAATAAATCCCATTTTACGCCTTTTAGGTCGATCGCACACCCTTGGCCTGTCTTCTTATTGGCTTCGGTCTTCAGTCAAACCATCTAGAAGTTCTATCCATTCCCCTTGCTACTTTTTTCGAGTCCAGTATCCATCCACTTTTCATGGAGAACACAGATCAAGTGCCAGTTGTGCAGCCAGATCTGACGACAATTTTAGCTCAGCTCATGTCCAAGATTAACAACCTCCAGACTGAGGTTCGAGACATGCAACAAAACCAATTTCCTAGTCCTCAAGAGACCGAGGCCCTATTCCCTCATGCTATGGGTCCACCCGAGCCTGTATGGGTTCCTAAAGAGTATCATCACGCTCCATGTGCCCTTCCTGTTAATGGGTCGTCGTCTGCCCAGCTTCATATGCTAAACCTTGCCCAGCCTGGAGCTAACTTGGCTATGATCATTGATCCAAAAGAGGAAGAGTTGAACAAGGTCAAAGAAGATCTCAAGATGCTAAGCCAAATATCGAGAAATACGGCGAAAGTGGACTCCCTATTGTTCATCATCGCAGTTATCACCATCCCATGACTTTCCTGGGGGCTTCTGAAGAAGTGATGGTCCAATTATTTCAGCAAACTTTGAAGGATAGTTCCCTCCAATGGTTTTTATCTCTCGAGGATTCCAGAATCCATAGCTGGGAATATGTAGCCCGAGAATTCATGTCGAAGTACAAATATAACGAAGAGCTTGAGCTCACCCATTGTGATTTAGATCATCTCAAACAGAACACTAGAGAATCATTCAGTAACTTCATAACCCGATGGAGGGAAAAAGAAGCCACCATGATCAATCAACCATCTGAGGAAGAACAAGTCAACATAGTAAAGAAGAACTTATTGCCCCATGTTCGAGCAACCATAGGAGAGCAATAATATCCCCACTTCCGATCCCTCAGAGAAGCATGAGTAGAAATTGAGGAAGGTCTTGCTAAAATAGAAGTTGAACCAAAGAAGTGTCCGGACAGTTCACCCCCAGAAAATATGATAAACCTGCCAGTGGTGCAGTCTCAACCATCAACAACATCTCTCAACCAACCACCTCTTGGGCACTAGAAAGTCGCCATGTCCCAGCCCGAAAGGAATACACTGAGATCCATGCTCCCTTCTCCAAAGTTTATCAAGCTCTGTTAAGTCTAAACCTTATCAAACCCTTGGACCCCCGTCCATTATCGAATCCACTTCCAAGAAACTTCAAGGAAGATGCCCATTGCATCTTTAACCAAACTATTGCCCATACCACCGACCAATGCTTTCACCTCCGAAACATAATCCAAGGTATAATTGACCAGGGTGCCATTGCCCCACCAGACAATACTATGCCAAACACTACTCATAACCCACTCTCAAATCATATCAATGCTATATTCCTTGAAATGAACCCAGAATTTGATACCTCAACTCAAATCACACCCAGATACTCTCCCAAACCTCTCCAAACTTGCCCATATTTCCTCCTACACCATGTTTGTCTCGTTGATCAGGCACTGTCACTCCTTACCAGAGCATTAATCATTGTACGTACCCATTATGAAGATGGAAGTATGGAATCATCAGAAGTGTTAAATCAACTCCTAGAGTTTGTCCTGAAATTGCCTTCATAGATGATCATTGATTGCCAAAAGTTCAGTACGCTATTCTTGAAAGCACGAAAATGGGATCGAGAGTCAGACAGTTGGGTGGTGCCAACCGATAAATTCAACCTAGATGACGTTGTCTAGATTATGGCAGAATTATTCAGGCAAACCAATAATATTTGCAGTATGACTGAGTTACTCGATACTCTAAAGTTACAAGTTCGTTTGGTCCCTTCACCCTTACTTATCCACATAGAATGGGAAGACATGTATGAAGAAGCCATTGAAGTTGTGGAATTCATTGACTTTACATGGAAAGAAAGAATTATTGCCATCGGATGGGGGAAAGAATTCGAAGATTCAAATGGAGAGAAAGCTTCAGAGAAAGCTGACCCGATAGCCGACCCGATAGCCGACATGTGTGGGATGATATCATTTGAAGAAATCCTCAAAGAAATAAATAAAGTGGAAGAACAACCCAAGATCGATGAACAAACAGGGTTCATATTCTTTCCTTCTTCAGTAAAGCACATGACCAGATGAGGGAGGAATTACCAGATCCCGAGCTCACTATAAGCCAATGACAAAGAGAAGGGAGTTGAAAACTTTCCTATGCCAGAAATGACCTTCGAGGAAAGCAAGATCCTCCATCAACTGAATAAAACTAAAGCTAACATCACTCTATGGGGCTTTTCACATCTTCCCAGCTACACAGAAATGCTTTGATCAAATTGCTCACTGGACCCACAGTTCTTCCTTCTACAACACTAGAATAAGTGGTAAATTTAGTCGGATCCTTGACCTCTACCCGAATGTTATCCTTTTTTGAAGAAAAAATCCCCAGAAGTTGGCCAAACCACAATAATGCACTCAACATCTCCGTCGAAGTTATGGGGAATTTCCTACCACTCTCCCTTGTTGATAATGGATCCGCCTTGAATGTCTCCCCATTAAGAACCTTCAAATTCTTTGGACTGAAGGAAAAAGACCTCGCTCTAACCTTCGCTGCTATACGTGCCTATGATAATACTCGTTGAGAAGTGATGGGATCCATAAAACTTGCAATAGGGGTTGGACGAGTCATCATAATTTTGGGTGATGATGACAATGCCGATGGTGCAAGCACCAGCAATCCAATCCTTAAGATATAGGACGGGTCAAATGATATGCTCCTACCAGGATTCCGAGTTGAAGCACTTCTACTCCTGGCAGGGGATAATTTCAAAGAAAGATTTTATCCAGAATACGGCCCTCATGGCAACGTCAATGTGATTCAGATGTTCAGAAACATGCACTTCATGCACGAACTGGGGCTAAGACAAAGACATCAAGGGATACTTGAGCCCATCGAACTGAAGAAAGATTTCCCTCCTTGTAGTTTGGGGTATCAACCATCAGAATAAGAGCTCAGAATGTTCTACCAGTCTCCACCTAAGAGAAGATAAAACTGCATCCAGGCTATCCCGGGTGACTCCTTGAATGGTCTATTCATTAAACAGGGCGAGGACTTCCCCTTTGTGTCTTTTTGGAACCCTGGTATGACCATACAGATAAAAAGATGAAGCCTGAAATGGAGATCTTTTTCCAAGACAACTGCCCATGGGCCGAAAGTTCCTAATACCACGTACAACCGCTTATTAGAGATATCGAAAATTCTGAGGGAAGTGACTCTGAAGATTCCTTCAACTTATAGACACTAGGGCTGATACTCTGCATGGTTCATTCAAGCACTACATCACTGGTTCCGTCCCACTTTATTAAAGCTACTGATACACCTCCCCTCAACTGGCATGCTGTGCCGATTCTACCTATTAAAATCCCACATAATCCCAATATTTATCCAATATCGTCTTCTATTGTCTATCCTTGCTCAAATGTAATCGAGACCTCCTTTGATGAGGTTCTCAATGCTATTTTTCTTATCAATGAAATAAACAAAGATTTTGAGTATCTTGTTGTGCCTTATATTAATTATTTAGATTTTAATCAAACTATTGATGATGATGCTTTTGTGAATGAACAATTCTTAACTGATCTAAATAAGGTTAATAATAAACAACATAACCGTGTTGAAGTTAATAAAGAAGAGACTATTATTATTAACCTCGGTTCTAGTAGCCAACTGCGCGAGATTAGGATAGGGGTTACCCTCGGCAAAAATGAGTGCACACAACTCGAAGAATTATTAAAGGAATTTGTGGATGTCTTCGCATAGTCCTATGATGATATGCCCGGCATTGATCCTGAAATATCCCAACATGAGATCCCCACTCTCCCTGATTACAAGCCAGTTAAAGAGAGGTTGAGAAAGCTCCGCGTCGAATGGTCGCTCAAAGTCAAAGAAGAGGTGGTCAAATAGTTAAACGTGGGATTCATTCATGTGATCGAATATCCCACGTGGCTAGCCAACATAGTGCATGTACCGAAAGCAGGAGGGAAAGTTCAGATGTGTGTAGACTACCGAGACTTAAACAAAACCTCTCCGAAGGATGATTACCCGTTACCCAATATCGACATGATCGTGGAAAACACAGCTAGTAATGCTCTCAAGTCATTCATCGACGGGTTTGTCGGATACAACCAAATCAAAATGCACCCAGATCACCAAGAAAAAACCACGTTCATCACACTGTGGGGAACCTTTTGCTACACTGTTATGTCATTTGCTCTTAAGAATGCTGGGGCTACGTACCAGAGGGTTACCATGACCATCCTGGACGATCTAATTCATAAAGAAGTCGAGGTTTATGTGGATGACATGATTATCAAATCCAAAACAAAAGAAGGTCATGTTCCCGCTCTCCAAAAATTCTTCGAACGATTGCAACGATATCAGATGAGACTCAATCCACATAAATGCGTCTTCGAAATTACAAAGTTATAACTCTTGGGATTCATGGTCAGTGAGAAGGGGATAGAAGAATATCCTACCAAACTAAAAGCCATACTTGAGATGCCACCTCCCCGAACGGAGAAAGAAGTCCAAGGTTTCCTTAGGAAATTACAATACATCAGTTGGTTCATCACTAACTAACCTCCATCTGCGAACCTATCTTCAAACTCCTCCGAAAGGACTCAACCAAAGTTTGGAATGAGGCCTGCCAAGAAGCTTTTGACCGAATGAAACAATATCTGACCCAAACTTCAGTACTCATGCCACCACAGCCTAGTCTCCCGTTGCTCTTATACCTAACTATAACCGACACTGCAGCTGGGGCTTTGCTAGCCTAATACCAAGGAGATTCCAGCAAAGAAAGAGTCATCTATTACGCAAGTCACAAATTGGTTGGGTACGAAGTCAACTACACTACTTTGGAAAAAGCATGCATCGCGCTTATCTTGGTCACCCAAAAGTTACGACACTACATGCTCGCCTTCCCCATTAAACTTGTATCCCGAATGGACCCCATCAAGTACCTTCTTGAGAAACCCACCTTATCTAGATGAATGGCTCGATGATTGATGCTCCTAGCCGAGTTTGATACCGTGTACGTCACGCAGAAAGCCATTAAAGAAAAATCCATCTATGACTACCTCGCTCACTACCCCATGGAAGAAGTTGACTACTGGATCTCTGAATTCCCAGATGAAAACATCCTCTACACCGCTCAAGACGATCTTCGATGGCATGGAAGCAGTCCTACCCGTGGAGCTAGAAATCCCTTCCCTGACTCTCTAGTCTATGGCATGGAAGTAGTCCTACCCGTGCAGGTAGAAATCCTTTCCCTTCGTGTTATGCTCGAAAGCCATGTCAGTGAGGAGGACTAGCATCAAAGCTAACTCGACAAGCTATGAATTTTGGACCACGGTGTATAAGGGTACCATTGAAAGAACTATATCATATACAAGGGTACCATCGTCGTATAGTGCGTTCATTAATTAAGAAAGTTAAGGACCACGGTGTCCGAGGAGGGGATTTTGCCCTCAAGGAAATAGTAGAGCTCATCTGGGACCCCAAAGGGAAATTCAAGCCCAATTGGAGCAGCCCATACATCGTCAAGAAAATCTTCTCCGGCGGTGCCGCCATGCTCACCGACTTAGATGGAGAACATATGACTCGTCCGGTCAACCTGGACTGTCTCAAGAAATTCTACCTCTAGTCCGAAATCTCAGCGTGCTACGACTCTTCTCATCTCCCTTTTATTCTAAAAAAAATCTTCATTTCCCTCTACCCAGAACTATGTGGGTCTGATCCTTTGTAAGAACCATTTTCAGAAGAATTAAAAATTTTCAAAAACCCCCAGAGGTACGTAGGCACCTCATACATCTTACATGAGCACGTCCCTTTCTTTTTCACAAAAAACTATTCTCTTCTCATCTCTGAGAATGACAGTTCATTCTAACGTATATTTGAACAAAAGGATTATGCATGCCTTAGCGATCGGTATAGATAATTCAAAATACAAAATTCATCAAAAGTCACTGTTATATGATCAAAACCTTGTTTATATCACTAATAATAAATTATGGTACAATTACATAAGAAAAGGAACGGATAACTACCCCCCCCCCCCCCCCACCCTACCTTCCTAAAAAGATAAATAAAATTCCCAAATTTATTCCCCATTATAAAACAAACTCTCCAAGATCCCTACCCACAACTACTAGAGGAGCCCGCTCCATCATCATCATCTACATCCCGGGGTTCCCAAGCTTCCCCTGCCTTAATGGAGTGCCGCAGACGCTCCATGGACCGATAAGCTTGAACCAGCCTCAGAAAAACAACAACACCTCCCTCCATGGTATTAGATAAAATAAGCCACCTTTGTCCAATCTCCACTGCCAACATCTTGCTAACTACTCTTCTCCACAACCACTTCATATAATCCCTAAGGATGTGCTAAACACTCCCAATAAACTGAGAGGGATGGGACAATGGACGCTGACTCTCCCACAAAGAGCCAAGCTGCATAAGCAAATGCTCTTTCAAATCTTCAACCGAAAAGAAGTCTAGTGTCCGAGGTGGAACGATCTGCTCTCAGCCAAATTGGTGCAGAAGCCGCTAAGGGAAATAGAAAGAGGTATGTCTAAGACCAACTAGTCGAATGTTCAGGTATTCTCCCAGCTCCAGAATAGGCAGCAGATGTCCCCACCAAGGCACTGACCAATACAGATTTAGAGCTCCATGCTCCATAAACCAGTTCTCCCAGCTCTCAATATCCAGACCAACACTGATAAAATAGCACGAAAAGAAGTTGGGTACAGCCGACAAATGGTATTCCGGAGGAGTCACCAGGCGGTATCTTTCAGATAACCACATGAACAATATCACAGGGCTACCCCTCAGAAAGTCAGAATGACCTTCTCGCCAGGCATCCAGGCCATTCAGAGTCTCCGCCAGTATCACTGCCGCAGGATTGCGAGGGTAGAACATCCATGAAGTAATAGCTATAAGTTGTGGGTCCACCAGCAGCTCCCCGGTCACCAGCAGTAATTTTAAAACCAAGCCCAAAATGACTGCTCCGACATATCCAGCATCACCAACCTCCTATAAATGCACAGACTGCAAACCGTCGGAAGGGAGATCATTCCTCCAGCCACCAGTGGTCTGACCGCCGAGGGTGAAATAAGAAGAAGCCCGACCAACAAATCCATGGGAGAATGAGAAAACTTAGGTAGAGCCGCAGCAACGTGGGGGTATACCCCCAATATGGCAGAAGATTCCTCATAAGTCGAACAGACTTCTTCCAAGCCTAAGCGGAATACATGGTCATCAGGGTACTAGAATTATACCGTCGCCATCAGCATATTCCATTCTATGGGCCGATTACGCCATAAAGAGACTCGACGCAAGTTAAAAGAATCGTAGTCAACGTTATAGGAGCACATCGCCTCCAAAGTCTCGAGGTAGTTGGCAAACTCAACACTATCAAGGAGAGCCATCTCACATAATAAGAAAGATAGATTATGAAGGTCTGATGAAAACACTCCACCCTTACCCCTTTTTATACTTGAAAACCCTCACAAAAAACATTATCTCTGCAGAAATCGAAGGGAATCCTACCCCCATAAGGTACCAAAGGCTTAAGAGGGTACCAATCAAAGCTTTGAATTAATGGGACTGGACTGACCTGCCGATAGGCAGGATAAGGTGCTTGCCAATCGGCAACCCCCTATCTTTAGAAACTTACCTTTTTCCTCTTTTGTCAAAATCAGAAAACTCAATAAAAATAAATTGATATTCTTAACAGAATTTCAAAAGAATCCCCTTTCCATCTTTATGTAATTTCTCATTGTGAATAAAACTTCCAAAAAATTTCTTTTTACGGTCTCAGCAGCAAAGTAAAAAGCTCATGTGCATGCATTCATTCATCATTAACATAAAATAATCAATAAACTTCATTGCATTTGCATAGATATTTTTATGTGTTACATAAATCTTGCAGGAATTAAAGAAAAGCAAAAACAATGGAACTCAGTCTGAACCCACACTCTTTCTTTCTATCACTTTCCCTTTACCTTCTCTCTCCTAAGACCTTCCATCCCTGCGACGCGCTCTCTTTCCCCCGTAGTGAGATGACGCACCACCGCTACCCGGAGCAGACTCCTCCCTTGATGAGGCAAACGGCACCAAGAAAGAAGGAACAGGGACTGCATCCCGAATATAGGCAGTCGTCGAAGATATCCTGTCCCTAATATCCCTCAACCAAGTGGTGGACACCCGGACTTGCTGCAACAAAAGGCAGAATCAGTATCAAGCAGAAAAGATCAAAAGAAACCAAAACAAACTAAGGAAAAGGGAAGAACGAAAAGATATACCAAAGGATGAAGAACCTCCGCTATCAATCCCAACTCCTCTGGGTTCATCACATGAGGACGATGCAACATAGGCACCATCCCTCTATTAGCCCGTAGGATGTTGTATGAAGGAGTATGCAACCTCACAAAGGGAACCTCCGAAGTCATCGCCGCCACAGATGTCAACGGACCTCCACCGTTGTGGGAGGACCCCACAGGCCAACTTTAACCCGTAGGAGGGAAGGGCAGTGCATCATATGTGTTGGGCGCTATCAATCAACTCATCACAAAGTCCATATAATCATACGGTACAACCGTATCGGTGTACAGCAGATAGGACTCTCCAATCATTGCCGCAATCCTCATACCCTCTAGCAACAGCCGCTCCGCCTCATAGACATAAGGGGCCTCGCAAGTGGCACCGCTACCTCCTCCTCAGCAATCTGTCGGACCACCCTCTCCCTGAGATACCAAGAATGGCCAAACACATGCGCTAGGAAATGCCTCATCTGCGCATTCACTCCAGTCAACCTCGTGTCCTAAACGATTGTCCCCCAAGGGTAAAAAGTCACCTAAAAAAATCCCCAATAAAATATAAGGACATATGTAATCAGAGCATACGAAGGTCTTAGACTGAAAAAGGAAAAGTCTTACCCTATCACTGGTCAGGCCATTTGAGACCTGACGTAGCGCCTCCAGAGAGAGAAACCTCCTCGACTCTCGATTAGCCTTCCACCACCGATACAACCAATAAAGTCCCCAACGATCTTATCCTTCAAAGAAATCATTTGGGTATTACACCCAATAACCTCATAGAACCACGTCTGCCAAAGACAAAAATTTGTAATAAAAAAGAGACGCACAAGGAAAATGCGAATGCACGAAAGGAAAATGCACAAATTAAAGAATACCTCAAGAAGATGTGTGTCTCTAGTGAAAGACTGCCAAAAGCACCGGATGAATCCATCAAGAGAAAAATAAAGGGTAGCCAAAGTCAGGCTCCCCCAATCATAGAGAGCGATGTTTGAAAACATCCTCAAGTATGGAAAAAACCATAAATGGAAGACGTCGCCGCTCGATGCCACCAGAAATCCCCTTAGCACCAGTAAAATGAACAACCGGGCCATCTGCCACACCTGCAGCCCATCCTCTACATCAATCACCCTACCTAGCAAAACATCCCTCAGCAGGGATGGCCGGATAGAATACCCAGACACTATCCTCCCCACATCACCAAGCACCGCCCGCATCGCCTTCGGCCTCACCCGCAAAGAGCAATCCACCTCTATTTTCTCTCCATCGTAATCCAACCCCAGCAGCTACTGCACATCTATGGGAGTCATAGTCATCTCCCCAAATCCGAAATGAAAGTTGTGGGTAATGCCCCATAACCTTTCCTCTAGAGTGCATAAAACCACCGTTGAACGAGGCGTTCCATCCAGCACAAACGCCAACCTCCCAAAGCCTACTAATGATACCACCAAACACACCACAGGTGGAAGATGCTCCCAGACATCCTTAAGCCCCGTCGTCCCGTCGGAACGCATAGTCGATAAAGAAACATCAAACTGTCAAAAGAAAAACCTTGTCAAAATCCAAGAAAAAAGGAAAACCACCAATAAAGAATGCCAAAAGTAATTTTACTTACATAACTGCCAGGGTTCACCATCCTCGAAGAGCGATGACATGATGGCTCCCGCAGTAAAGTCCGCTCATTCGCAACCGGCTTGAATGAATCAAAAGAGTCCTCGCTCTCCAAAGAAAGAGGCGCCTTGGCCCTCCACTCCAAATTTGCCTAGTCTTCAACACCCAACCACTCCCTATGTACCACAGTGCTCACAAAAGTGGCCATTTTTTAGATTGCGTAATGCTAGAATGATTCGCAGAAGAAAATTACAGAGATAGAGAAGGCAAGAAGCTGTGAAAAATGAGGGAACCCACCCCTTTTTATAGGATGCCAAGGGTCATGCCGATCGGCATTGAACCCCCACATACCGATCGACACTGACCTTTTACCTTCTCAAGGAAGTCCAAAAGTCCATGCCACTGTCAAATGGCACCCTCCACACCATTCCAACTGGCACCCCCCTTAAATTTTCATAAAGAAGCTCCCAAAAAATACCAAAAAACCCTGGAAAATCCTAAAAAAATCCTAAAAATCCTGGAAAGGATTTAGAACATTTTTACCAAGAAAATTTCACAGTCCTTCAAGCAAAACCCTTATTTCCCCAGCGAAACTCTCAAAAGATAGGTGAATCTCCTCCCGAAAACGTCCCCAGAGGACCCCTAAAGCATCCAAAACTTCAGGATCATCTCCTAAGGTCTCAAATCTCCCCGAGCAAAGCATCAAAACCTTGGACCACCTAATCACTTCCCCAAGGGAGTTTATAGCATCAGATTAGCTATTCCTCGACAAAGTCTCCAAAAGATATAAGGATTTCCCCAGCAATCGGCTCCCCAGCTAAAATAAAAATCATGAGGTAATTTCCCCTATAGAGTTCCCCGAGAACATCTCAATTTAAGCCCTCGGAATTGTCTTCAACCTTCAGAATTGGTTATCTCAACTTAAGCATGCAGAATTGGCTTTGACCCGTAGAATTGGTCATCTCAACTTAAGCCCGCAGAATTGGCCTCGACCCGCAAAATTTTTCATCTCAACTTAAGCCCGCAAAATTGGCTTCGACCCACAGAATTGGTCATGTCAACTTAAGCCCTCAAAATTGGCTTCGACCCGTAGAATTGGTCATCTCAATTTAAGCCCTCAAAATTGTCTTCGACCTGCAGAAGTGGTCGTCTAACCATAAGCCCGCAGAATTGGTCATCTCAATTTAAGCCCGTAGAATTAGCTTCAACCCACAGAATTGGTCATATCAACTTAAGCCCTCAGAATTGGCTTTGACCCGTAGAATTGGTCATCTCAACTTTTATCCCTCATAATTGGCTTCGACCCGCAGAATCGGTCATCTCAACTTAAGCCCGCAGAATTGGCTTTGACCCGTAGAATTAGTCATCTCAACTTAAGCCCTTAGAATTGTATTCGACCCGCGGAATTGGTCATCTCAACTTAATCCTGCAGAATTGGTTCTAACCCACATAATTGGTCATCTCAACTTCATCCCTCAGAATTGGCTTCGACTCGCTGAATTGGTCATCTCAATTTAAGCCCTCAGAATTAGCTTCAACCCACAGAAGTGGTCATCTCAACTTAAGCTCGTAGAATTGGCTTCGACCCGCAGAATTGGTCATCTCAACTTAAGCCCGCAGAATTGGCTTCAACCCGCATAATTGGTCATATCAACTTAAGCCCTCAGAATTGGTTTTGACTCACAAAATTGGTCATCTCAACTCAAGCTCATAGAATTGGCTTCGACCCGCAGAATTGGTCATCTCAACTTAAGCCCTCAGAATTGGCTTTGACCCGCAGAATTGGTCATCTCAATTTTATCCCTTAGAATTGGCTTCGACCCGTAGAAGTGGTCATCTCAACTTAAACTCATAGAATTGTCTTAGACTCGTAAAATTGGCTTCGACCTGCAGAATTGGTCATCTTAACTTAAGCCCTCAAAATTGGCTTCGACTCATAGAATTGGTCATCTCAACTTATAGCCCTCATAATTATCTTCGACCCACAGAATTGGTCATCTCAACTCAGCCCACGGAATTGGATTTGACCAGTAGAATTGGTCATCTCAACTTAAGACCTCAGAATTGGCTTCGACCCACAGAATTGGTCATCTCAATTATAGCCCTCAGAATTGGCTTCGACCCGCAAAATTGGTTATCTCAACTTAAGCCCGCAGAATTGGCTTTGACCCGCAGAATTGGTCATCTCAACTTAAGCCCTCAGAATTGGCTTCGACCCACAAAATTGGTCATCTCAATTTAAGGCCTCAAAATTGGCTTCAACTCGCAGAATTGGTCATCTCAACTTAAGACCTCAAAATTGGCTTCGACCCGCAGAATTGGTCATCTCAATTATACCCCTCGAAATTGGCTTCGACTCGCAGAATAATTCACCCTCATCCCTAAGCCCTCAGAATTAGCTTCGACTCGTAGAATCGGTCACCCTCATCCCTAAGCCCTTAGAATTGGCTTCGACCTGCAGAATTGGTCACCCTAATCCCTAATCCCTAATAATTGGCTTCAACCCATAGAATTGGTCGTCCTCATCTTTAATCCTTTAAAATCGGCCTCAACCCTCTGAATGGGTCATCCTCGTCCTTAGGTCCTCAGAATCGGCCTTGACCCTCTAGTTATCCTCTTTTAAAGGCATCATGCGGTGTCCATTCAATGGTTATCATTTGTTCCAAACCTACTCGCTGAGGTCTCTATCGACACCCCATTCTAACACCCCCTAACCCCTCCGTAAAACCCTAGCACCTCCCCTCATCGCAACAAACAGAAGTCATGCACTAGGTACCAACCTAGAGGCCATCGGGCACCCCCAGGCTCCATTTGACCAAATTCAAACTCTTCAGCTCGATCGAGACTGAATGAATTTACAAAGGACACTAAAACCCCTTTCCAATGGTCCGTCCTGTGCACGATTCTGACTTACGGTGCAGACGAATGAGCAGTTTTCCACCAAAACCTGATCAGGAGGTCACCAGATGCTCCCTGGCTTCGTTTGACCAAAGTCAACTCTTCAGCTCAATAGGGACTGAATGAATCTTTGAAGGGCATTGAAACCCCTTTCCAACGATCTGCCCCGTGCGCGATTCTGACTTACGGTACGGACAAATGATCCATTTTACTTCGCAAGGTTATCGAACGCTTCTAGGCCTCGATTGACCAAAGCTAACTCCCCAAACCAAGTCAAAATCTTTGGAATGTCGAAGTACTTCTCCCAAACTTTCCAACGGTCTGCCCCGTGCGCGATTTTGACTTATCATGCGGACGAATGATTCATTTGTGTCCGACGATTCCCCGTCCAAAGGACCGACGAACGCTTCTGAGTCACATTTGACCCAAACTCAACTCCCAGACCCGGGAGAAATCCAAATACTTTCAAAGGTATCTGAAGTACCTTTCCAACGGTTCACCCCGTGCGCGATTCAGATCAACGGTTTGTGCTCTACGACCGATTTTTTGAAGGAACCTGAAAGAGACTGCCAAACGGCAGGTTCCAAACCCTTCCTATTTGCAGTGTGCCCAAACACATTTGCCAATTAGCAGGACCAGGGATATGTTGATCGGCAATGCCCTGGGCCTATAAAAAGGAGGTCCTGACCTCATTGCAGAAAAGATAAGATACGAAATCCATCACTCTCAGCGAGCTCAGAAAACCCCTCTCAAAGTCAACGTGATTTCCACATCAAAATCCCCTTCCAACCTTCACCTTTCATCACCTTTGTCATCAAACTTGGCCAATTAAATACCCTCCATCATCACCCAAGTGCAAGGACTACTCTCTAACATCCAAGATCAAGCTCAAGATCTTTAAGAAGGTCCTACTTTCTCAACTTTCTCTTTAAATTCTCCTAAATTCGCATTAATTTGTCTTATTACTTAGCACTTTTATTTAATCATATCACATATCATAATATACTTTTTTATTTATTATTATTGCACATCTCTTATTTTCATATAAATAACCCCCCCTAAAAAAAGAGGGTTTGCTCATAAAATTCCAAACGAGAATTCTCACACCTTTCTCACAACTAAAACACTTTTTTACACACACACACACACACATAAGAGAAGTCCCCGGTTGGATTTATGGGATAAACCCCACCCCTCTTTTTGCATACGAACTACGTGGACTACGATGCCTCTATAGGCTACGTAGGCGTCTCGGGGTATCTCGAGTCCCATTCCTACTTTTTTCTATCTTTCTATATTCTTTAAATTTAACTCTCTTAGATTCTATATGTTTATATATACATATATTTGTTCTTGGTGGCGTATTATCCCGCATGCGTTATCGTTCCATTATAACGGTCAACGCTAGGATAATTGCGTATATCCCATTTGCGAATATTACTTTTGGGAACATTCCTACGGATGACTCGCTTTATCTCCTCCATGATACAAGTCAATGATTCCTATCGCCACTACATATACACATGCACACATATCACGGGGAAATAAAGGAAAATAATAATAACCCATAAGAGACCGTAAGGGCGGAATGGGTGCCTAACACCTTCCCATTTTGTAACTTAGCCTCCGGACCCTTTTCGAATCATTTTGGTTTCGTATATATCAGTATGTCTTTGGATGTTGTCCTTCGCGATGGCTTCCTATTCTTTTGTCTGTTTTGAGTAGAATAGACTGGAGACTCCATCTCTCTACATTTTTTACCTCATCACCGACGCCGGACAAAGAGCTCCCGAGAGGGATGCTGGGACTAAGATCCTCTCGACATTGAAGATGCTCCTCTTCTTCGTCCCACCCACCGCGAGGATCGGGGGATGGACACACAACCAAATACACCCTTGAGCATTCTAATACCTACGAAATATCACATAAACGATGCAAAGCATGCACCTATCCAAATCCGAGGTTAATCAATATATGATTAGAAAAGTAGGATTTTACATATACAATTATGTTAGAATGAATAAGAATGAAGGGTTGTAAAGACCTATTGCCATAGTCCCTAGTTTTCATTATGTATGTCCTATACCATTACAACTGTCAATGGAAGTTCACATTCATACGTTCAAGAAGGCATATCCAAATGTCAAGTATCTTCAACAACAGTCATCTACGAGATTGATTTTGGTAAGGAATGCGCTTATGTTTCGAAAATGTTATATGATAGTATTGGGATAATTTTTCTAAAATCAACATGAGACGTTTTTCTAAGTTAAAATATTTTTTGGAATACTTGTGGGCGAGCATTAAAAAATAATACGTTTTCGCTCTGGTCATTTAAATGACAAGGAAGCCTCATTCAAATGACATTCACATGTTGTTCAAATGACCTCTTCTAACAACAACACATGCCCTTTCTTAGGTCGCGAGATATGTTATTCCTTGTTTGCATCAAATGACCCTACACTCTTGTTTTTAACAGGTCATTTCTTACATCATTCAAATGAGATCTAATGTCGGTCAAACGGCAAGGGAATATCGTTCGGATGAGCTGCACCGCCTCAAGTATTTTATCTTTCTATAAAGACCTGTTTTGTGAGGCTTTTTCGTCAAGACTTTTACTCAACAAAAATTACATATGTGCAGACTTTTAGTCTTTACTTTTAGGGAACAAAACCTTATTTTTTATTCACCAAAACATCCCGTATACTTTTGTGAATCATTTTGGAATCAAAAACACTTCTTGTCAAAGTTTTTCTTGCAGAGAAGGATTCTCTACTGCTGGATTAATAGTTCTTGCGGGAGAGATTTGCTAACGACTGCGGTTATTGGGGATAGTCGAGGGTATTCACTACTGAAGGAGGAGCTGTGACTATTGGGTTCTTGAGTAAATCTTTACTGGTTCTAGGCTGCGGTCTATGTGGATTTTCTGCAGGAAATTCATTATAGATTTCTCTGTGTAATTATATGTTGCAATTTACAGTTAATAGTGAAATAAAGGTTTTTACTCACAAGGGTTTTTTTCTTGAAATTTTGTTTTTCCTTGCACGCATTATTTACTTAATGCTTTAAATCACTTAAATGCATGTTTTAGGGTTAAGAAGATGAAATTGGATCGAGGATATACTCTAATTAAATAAGTTTAAATCTATTGGAAATTTGCGTCTTTACCTAAAGCACGTAGAAAAGGGCCTTCTCAAATTGGCATCAGACGTTTTATATTGGGATTTATGCCTTTACAAATTTGTATCAGAGATAGAAATACTATTTTATTATGTGAAGTGATCTCGTGTCTTTTGGTATGCCTTTCGTGGAGGTTGATGATTTTATAACACATTTTCTTGATGGGTCTAATTAGAAAACACGTATAAAGTCTGCACTTAAGACTTTAGTTAAATAATATGACTTTGTGACGCGTCTTTACTGTGAAGGGTTTGGCCATAGGATATATAAGTGCCCCACTAATCTAAGGAAGGATGTCAATATATCAATAAAAACATGTTTCTACACTTAATGATAGTGGCCTGGAAGAAGAAAACGTTTATGCCAGTAAGCGATTCCTTACCAACTTTGTGGCTAATCATGTGAGTGATGACGAAAAATCATCCCATGAAGATATTTCTTTGCATGATTCTTTCGCAGCCACAAGTAGTGAAGCACAAGAAAGTGAGGGTGATGTGAGTGATGATGAAGAGGTGGATAACAAAGACTTCTAAGTTACCTGACATGAATTGTAAATGGAAACTTTGAAGGTGAAGAATAAAAACTTAAAGTTAGAAGCTAAGTTGAAACAACGTGCCATAAAGAATAATAATGACGCTCTTATTGAGGATCGCAGGACACGTGAGAAGACTCTTTGGGAGAAGATGGAATATATTGAGGGTGAGAGATAGTCTTTGAGGTTTAATGGAGGCTATAAAAAAGGAGCTTTTAGATTTTGATGAGTCTAAGCATTTGCTCGAGTATAGGTTAAGTGAGCTTGGGAAGATATTGAGAGATTTGAGTAAGGTGAAGTTTGATTTGAAATCTAGGTCAAAAAAGTTAGATAAGATATTAGGCACAATCCAAATCAAGGATGATAGGTGTGGTATTGGCTTCAATGATCATGTTACACCCATTCCCAAAACCAAAACCATGCATGCGAGAGAGACTCCTAGGAACATTAGGCGAAAGCCACCAAGGAACTTTAGGAGAGAACCACCTAGGAAGGTTAAGAAAGGACCACCTTTAGTTAACGTTCACCGCCATATCTACACTTGCTCACATTGCGGTAGGTAAGGTCACCTTAGGCATTTCTATTACAGACTTCAAAATGCTCCTAGGAAGTTTAATAATAGACTCACTTCGATTCCCAAAACCCCGATGCGTCATTACACACCTATTTGGGTTAGCAAATCGAACATAGAGGCTTTAGTGGATCTAGGAATTATCCTTCATGACTCTCGTGTGCTTACAAGTGATTCTTCCCATGTTATATCTTTCGGTTTCTTGTTGGATGTTTGTTACACACTAGTCATACTTTATGATATATATTATTCTAGTGTTATCATGTGTATCTTTTGTATATAGTTTTTTGCATTTTGAAATATTTTTCTAAAAACTCAAAAAGATTTTTTGTTTTTGAAAATTTTCGAAAACTACAAACAGATTTTTTATTTTTTTGAGAAAACATTAAAGAGACAAAAAGAATTTTTTTTTTATAAAATTTTTTGAAAGACCAAAAATATTTTGTATTTCGTGTTACACCCTTTATTTATGGACATTTAGAATGACTAAGTCACAAACTCATTCCATTATCCATGTGTCTATTTGATAGTGATTTGAGACGCATCATCATTTTATTTTGTGCTTTACAATGTTTGGAGTCAATGAGATGTGATTAGTTATTACTTCCTACATCTTTCACTCATGATTTCCTTTAATGCACGCGTGCATGGATTTATTTTATTATTGTACTTGTCTATTACATGTCGGTCGAAGTGTTTTCAACTCAATTCTATCTTTAAAACAAACCAGATGCGATAAAACTTGATAATGAAAATAGTGCATGTAAGAACTGTTGCCTGCGAGTATTTGTTTAAAATTGAAAAAATGATGAGTGAACACGGAAAAGGGTTGCGAGAGAATAATAATCTCTTCTTGAAAGCCACCGTTTGAAAAGAGCCCAAAAAATTAAGGCAACAAAAGAATAATATGCCAAAAAGGGGTCAAATAGCATAGTTTGATCACCTCAATAGAAAAACAAAAATAATTTTATTTATGAGGGTGTTTGGATGGGAATAAAATAACAGGTTTGCACGTCCTGACAAAGTCTTGAAAAAGCATTACATAGTTTTAGATGTTATTGGTGTGGAAATCATTTTAGACTTTGATTTATTGATTAGATTGAGTCGATCTTATTTAAATTCAATATTTTTTCACCTAAGGACGATTTTGAGTTCATTCGTTAGGAGTATCCATATTAATCGTTCACATATGTTATGTTTGATTGAGTTGATTTTCCTATCGAATTTGTTCACAGCCATTCATTTCGTATCCACGATTTGGTTATCTTGGTGTAAATTCACGGGGTGTGTTGTTTGTGAACAAAAAATTTCTTGAAAAATTTAAAGATTCAAAAATAGATTGTGGAACCTTTTGAATTTATCCTTACATGAGAGTATTTGACATATGTTTGAGATGATTTGTTATGCTTGTGGTGAAACTCCATATTTATTTTGCTTATTCTTTTCCTTGTCTATTTTGGACAAATAAAAAAGGGGAGAATTAATTATGATTTATGGGGGAGAATTTACTTAATTTTATTTATGTTTATCTCATTTCAAACTCGATACGTCAGGAAGGTATTTGAATTGTTTATTGTGTGTAGGACTTTGATGATCATTTGGAAAGGACACAAAAAGAAGAGCAAGGAAAGCAGTGAGACTTGAAGATGTTGAATAATTTTTTGAAGACTTGTATTTTTAGTATCTTTCCACTTTTGGGTTCATAGGAGGGTATTAGATTTGTATTGGACATTTTATTGATAATTCATATTATTTTTATTTTGTACCGGCATAGAAATAGGGGAGATTCGTAAGGAAATAATTTTCACAATCCCTACTTTACATTGTGTATGTCATATAGCCTTACAGACGTCAACACAAGTTCATGTTCATATGTTCAAGAAGGCGGATCCGAATATCAAGTATCTTCAATAACGGTCATCTACGAGATTGATTTTGTAAGGAATTCATTTAAGTTTTGAAAATATTTTATGATAGTATTGGGATATTTTTCTAAACTATTTTTTTATCAAAATGAGGCAGTTTCTTAGCTAAAATATTTTTTGGTAGACCTATAGGCGAGCATTGGAAAATAATATTTTTTTCGCTCATGTTATTCAAACAACAAAGCTGTGTCGTTCAAACAACATTGCATGTCATTCAAATTACTTCTTGAAACGACAACACATGTTGTTTCTTAGGTTGCCAGATAGGTCGTTCCTTGTTTGTATTAAATTACCCAACACTATTTTTTTATTTAGCAGGTCGTTTCTTACGTCATTCAAACGACATCTAATGTCGTTCAAACGACAGGGCAATATTGTTTGAACGAGCTGTGCCACCTCAAGTATTTTATTTTGCTATAAATACTTGTTTTGTGAGACTTTCACATCAACACTTTTATTGCATGAAACTTCATATCTGCAGACTTTTAGTCTTTACTTTTAGGACACAAAACCTTTTTTTTATTCACCAAAACATCTTGTATACTTTTTTCAATTGCTTTGGAACCCAAAACACTTCTTGTCGATGTTTCTCTTGTAGAGATGGATTCTCTATTGCTGGATTGATAGTTCTTGCGGGAGTGATTTATTATTGAATGCGTTCATTGGGGATACTTGAGGGTATTCACTACTGAAGGAGGAACTGTGGTTCTTAAGGTTCTTGAGGAAAATTTTGTTGGTTCTAACTTGCGATCTATGTAGATTTTATGCAGGAAATTCATTTCAGATTTCTCTATGTAATTGTAAGTTGCGATTTACAGTTAATAGTGAAATAAAAGGTTTTTACCTGAAAGGTTTTTTTTCCTAAAATTGTGTTTTTCCCTGCATGCTTTATTTACTTAATGCTTTGAATCACTTAGATGCATATTTTAGGGTTAAGAAGATGAAATTGGATCAAGGATAGACTCTAATTAAATAAGTTTAAATCAATCAGAAATTTGCGTCTTTACTTAATGCACATAAAAAAGGTCCTTCTCAAATTAGCATCAGAGCTTTTAGCTCGGGATTTCTTCTTTTATGATGGCGCAAATATATAATATTCATGGCGTATTAGAACCTCTTGCGAGTTTTAGTTTGGGGGCTAGGAGGTAAGTTTTGTTGAGCAAGCTAAGGCTCAGCCAGTTCAATATATTAGGAAAGAGAGAATACTGAAGTGAGAGAGCTAAGATGCCACTTGCACTAACTCACACTATACAATCCCCATTTACATAAATAGTAAGAAGTTAATGACTACTCACAAGACATTTTGACAAAGAAAATGGCGAGTGACTCTCAAGGTCACTCGTAAGTTTTCAAAATTCTTCACTAAGAAACCATTTATAAACAGAACAAATAATACTTTTTGGCATTATGGCCAATAAGATTACTTTTTTCACTTCTATACGAAGTCTCATTCCACTATAGAGTGATCCTGGTAGACAATTATAAATAGTGATTGGATAAAAGTATTTTTAGATTTTTGTCACAAGTGCCACTTCAGCCCTAATATAATAAAGCAATTCTCTTAGTGCTAGGGTGAGTAAATAAAAAATGGGGCTTAACCTTTATTAATAGCGATAATTTAGCAGACAAGATGCTATTGGAAATGAATTAATAAACTTAGTTGGAATGAATCAAACTCTTTTGTATAAGCTCCCAAACTCTCATGTATAACTCAATAAAAAGAAATAAATATGATCTATTTAGAACCTCTAAAGAAGCTAGTTAGAGGGAGAAAAAAACAAGCACTCTAGATACCCTAGTTAGGCATCTTGAACACCAGGGTAGGAAGGAATAAGGGTAAAATCTCTATAAATGCCTATGTTATTGGTAGAATGATTGGGCAAAATTATTAATGATTAAGGATAAAATATCTAGTTCTTGAAATATCTCTCTCTGAAATCTCTATATCTCTATGATGTATGATCCCTTGTGACTTATCCGTCCTTCCCTTAATGGAATAATATAGCACATATAATCTTAGTCCCAATATGATGGGATATTAAATCCATTTTTATCTTTTAGCATGCCCTTTCTAGTCTGCCATCAGCCATCTAATGGGGGACAAACCTATTCAATGTGGTATAAAGTTATCTCAGAGCATAGGCGAAAGTATTAATTTAATGAAAAGTAATGATCACATTGCCCAATGAATTATATAAAGTTTTCCGACATGGAATCATGTGTAAAAGGATTATTCCTTTTTATTGGATAATGCTTTGTACATCAGCATTTATTAACTTCTCATGAACACTTTCAGTGGAACAAGATGGGGGTTGCTCGCAACATATTCCTTTGGCTTATGCTCTCTCAGATTTAGATGGTGTTTAACATGGTGTATCTAAAAAGGATAAGTCATGTTTTTATGTTTACTTGATTATCAATCCTAAAAACTAGTTCCCTCATCGGTTCTCTAAGGGGGCTTATTTAATAAAGCAAGAAAGCTCTCCTAAGTCTTGCTAGACCTGGCCCCTTACGAATACCGAGTAACCGCACCAAATATTACAATATGACTCATAGTTACAATACGTCTTATAATAAAAATATATCTGACAAATGCATATGACATAAGTTAAAACAAAATACAAAGAATCTTTGAACAACTCCCCTGGGAAGGCTTCTTGTGTGCCCCCTTCTTCCCTTTAGACTAGTTTACTTTCTCCTAGCTTCCCATGTCTTTCTTCGAGCTAGCTTATGAGAAATTTCACTTGTCTCCTCATACTCCTTTATAATCTCACTAATCTTTGTTAAATCCTTTTCTAGTTTCTTAATGAGGGGAATTACTTCTAATCACGGGTTTATCTTTAAGTCCCCTATATTTACCTCTTCATAGCAAAACATGTTGTGTTTGTAAGAAATATCATTACAAAACACCTTGCTCCAAAAAACCTCCACTTCGAAAAGCCTCTCCTCATGTGAAATCAAAGGAAAATAAATGTGACTTTCCATTCCCATAATAAGAAGATACTACTCTTGAACGAACTTGGTATTTTGGCTCTCCTTGTGGACGAACTTGATCTGTGGGAAATTATTGTGAACGAACTTTATCCGTGGGAACTCATTATGAAAAAACTTAAATTTTGGGGATTTATTGCAAACAAACTAGATCCGTGGGAGCTTATCGCGAATAGCCTTGGTTGATAAAAAATTTAAAAATTATCATTGGAAAATACTACAAAACTCTTCCTTTGTAGACAAGTTGTCCTCTTTTTGGGTCATGTCAACAATTAATGTTTGAATCTAACCATCAGACATTTCTTCCATTGTTTTGCCATGTGGCGAGTTAGGGTGATCTCTGAAGATCTCATTTACCCAAAAGCCATCATTCTTTTTATGACGCCCATGCGTAGGAAATCAAAATGTCAATGTCCCAATCGGCTAGTTCTCAGTCATTTAAAACCCAACACTTATTTTTTTTCCTAACCTTTAAACTTTATGTTATTAAAACTTACATCTTAATATTTTCTAGATAGAGAAAGTGTCATTTTCCCTTAAATGGCACCGAAAGCCACCACAAAGTCCCATCTCCACAAGTAATTTCTTGTCGTCTTCCTTTCTATGTTGTTTGCACATCATTTCATCCGTCAAAACCTTCACTTAGTATGAAGTTTTTTATCAAGTTTTTGGCCAAGACCTAATGGCCCAGGCGGTGGTGCCTCAATTCCAATCCTCGTGCCCCATACTTTGGGGGAAATGATAAGTTTAGGAAGAATTGAAAGAATTTTCCATCTTGTTGCAAGCCAAAGCTGACACTCTGATCTGGTGGAAAAACTAAAGAAAAGAAAAGATTAGGGATGCCTAGCCCTAGTTGGAACTCTTCATTTTAGGTTAGAGCGTGGGGCCTTACCTTAATCTCATATGAATTTTGAAGAACCTAGAGGCTCCCTCGAAGTCTTTATTAACTCATCAACATGTATCCACCAAACATACTTTGTTATCCTAAAAAAGGTGGGTCTTATCCACACTTGTGGTTTGGTGACTTCACTTTATCCATGAATAATGTATCCCTCTAGTTATTGGTCTCTATATGGAACCAAATATCCCACACTTTTATTGTATTTTAGGGTATAATTCAAGATCATCCTTAAAGATGTTTGTGATCTGAAGGGTCGTGAGCCTTAGAGTACCCTTTCTTACAGTGAGTAAGCTTTTGATGTCAATGAAGCTACAATATGAACATACTTAGTTAAACTCTATCGTGAATGCATTGGGGATTTAATAAAGCTACCTTTACTCAACTCATTAAATTTTATTACAAGGTTCTCCCAAAACTCACCAAAGAACAGAAGGCCAAACGTATCATCCCTGATGCGGCTTTTGGTGAAGTTAAAGGATCCTCATTGGAGCTAGATTTTATATCTTGTGTGTTCTCCCTCCCTTATTTTTACTAGGAAAGTCCAACGATCAATCTCAAAGAGACTTAATCAATTTATCTGTGAGCTCCTCTCCTCCATCGATGCTTACTTTGGGTACAACCAGAATAGAATGGCCCCTGACGATGAGGAAAAGACCTCATTTATTACACAAAAAAGAACCTATTGTTATAAAGTTATGCCTTTTGGACTGAAAGATGCAGGTGCTACTTATCAAAGGGTTTTGAACTTTATTTTCAAGGACCTCATTAGCAAAACCATGAAAGTTTATGTTAACGACATTCTAGTTAAAAGTTTGGAGGCTCGAAACCATGTACAAAACCTCAAAGAGATCTTCTCCATACTCAAGAGGAACTAAATGAACCTGGAACCAAAGAAATATTCTTTGGGGGTTATTGGTGGCAAGTTCCTTAGGTTTATGACCACCACGCGAGGAATAGAAGCAAGAGAAAACTCAAATTCTAGTAGATATGAAGTTTCTAAGGATAGACATGGAGGACCATATACTAGCTTGAAGAGTGGCTACCCTCAATCAATTTGTCTCAAAGGCCATGGACAAGTGCTTTCCTTTCTTCAAAATACTAAAGAATGTGTAAGGAAATTTTTTTAATCGAGTCAATTTGTATGTAATTGGATTAATTTCGGACAAAACATTTCACTCATAGGTTAGGCTTTGACTTGTTGATCCCATAAGCCTATAACGTGCCTAATGTAGCGGGCAATCTTCAAAGATTGGATACATCATGTCGAGTTAACCGTGCCAAGTTCGTCTTCACATTTATTAAGGATCTTTCAAGTATGGAAGCATTATGAAATATGGTCCTCGAATATTTTTAAGGGTGTTTATTTTTTAACTCAAAATAATTTGGAACTATTTTTTAAAGAAAAATATATTTTGGTTTTAGTCTCGTTAGAAAGAAATTTAAACCTCATTCAAATGAAAATAGAATTTTTGTTAAAATGACATTTGTCTCGCTATAACGACATTAATATATTGTTAGAATGAGCTTTGAAATCCATCAAATGAGAATTCTCTATCAAGAAGGACCGAAGTCGATGGAAGGTCATTAGAAGCATCTTCGAAAGAGAATGGGTTGTCGTTTAAATGAGATGTGAAGCCGTTAGAATGAAACTTGTGTTTCCACTTGAACGGCCTTACATTTTCATTCGAACGAGTTCACCACCTCAAAATTCATGTTTTTACTATTTAAGGTGTGTTGGACTCAACTTTTTAAAGAACTTTGGGCAAAAAATAGTTTCCTATCTATTTACCAAAGTTCCAAAACCCTTATTTCATCCTTTAAGTTTAAAGATCCAAGTTCTTCATATTCATATGGTTTGAGATCTTTAGTTTGGAAACTAAAGTTTGATTCTCTACCTCTTAAGAGAACATGTTGCATGAGATGGATTCTATACATGTTGTTTACACGCGGCGGACTTCGTGTTTGTGATGTTACGGTGAAGAAGCAATGGATTACATGTTCTTATCTAAAGATGGTTGTTGAGCCTCATCTATGGATACCAAGACATGATTGGACTCGTGAGTTATGGCAGCTAGCATGGGTGGACTCCTGTGTTGCACTCTAGAGGAGAGGTCGAAGATTGAAGAGAGTTAAGGATTGTTGGGATCGAGTCGTTGAGTAAGTCTACTGTTAACTTTTGTAATTCTTTATCATAGTGATCTGTCTGGCTTGGCCTTTAAAGGTTTTTCCCTTTGTGGTTTTCCTCATACATCAGCATCTTGTGAATGATTTAATTATTTTATCTACTTAACACCTAAATGGATGTTTTAGGTTAAAAATATCAAATTTGGGTAAATTTATTTTCCACAATAAAGGTTTAAAATTGGTGTTGTTTTTTTTTTTAAGTTTCAATCTTCAAAATTTGAAAAATATGAAATGAAACTTCGTTTGTTCGGACCATCCTTACCTATTAGTACGCATGCATTTTTTCTCTCATAGTAATATCAGAGAGGGTTGCACTTCGTTATTATATTTTGATCTCGTGTTGTCAGGTATGTATTCTGGAGGATTTAATGGTATTAGAACCCTTATGTTTGATGGGTCGGACTATGCATATTGGAAAGTGCATATGAAATTGGCACTTAAGGCAATAAATGAGAAGGTTTGGTTAGTTGTTGTTAATTAATGGTCTCCATCTTTTACTAAAGAAGGTCAAGCAATTTATTTAAAACCCATATAGTCATGGAGTGAGGTTGAGTATAGGTTAGGAAATTTTAATTCTCAAGGTTTGAATGATCTATTTTGTTTTGTCACCCCCGTGGAGTTCCACCATATTATGACTTGTGAGAAATCTAAAGAGGCTTGGGACATACTCTAACTCACCCATGAAGAAACTAGTGCTATTAAGGCTTCCAAACTCCAAAACATCACCGTTCAGTTTAAAACCATTAGGACATTTAAGGGTGAGCCCTTTGACGAGTTTTATACTAGACTGTCTGACATAGTTAACTCTTCTTTTAATTTGGGAGAGAAAATACCTGATAATCGAGTGATGAAGAAAATTTTAAGGTCGTTGCCTCAAAGATTTAACTCAAAAGTGACTATTTTTAATTCTTTAGATACTCTATATTCTATGAAACTTGAAGATCTTGTAGGTGAGTTACAAACTTATGAGTTTGACATGTCTACCTCCAAGAATGTGAAGAAGAAAGAGAAGGGAATTTCTTTGAAAGCCCATAAGGAGGAAACATCTATTTCGTAAGATGAGTCTGACATCAAGTTTGAGGATTTATCTTTGATGGATAAGAAATTCAAGAAATTTATCAAATTAAAAGAGAAAATGAAAAATGCTAAACGGTTTGAGAAAAATATTCACAAAAAGGCCGATCACTTCTTTAAGGATTGGAATTTTAATTCTAAGAGGGATGAGTCAGAATGATGTCATGGTTATGAGGGTTATGGCCATAGGTTAGTCGAGTGACCCACTAAACTAAGGAAGGAGGTCAATAAATTGGTAGCATTTAATGCCTCCCTTAGTCATAATGATCTGGAAGAGGAATCTAATTCCCCCATTGAGCATAACTTTATAGAATTCATGGCTATTCATGTTATCTTTGATGAGAAATCTTCACATGAATATATTTCTTTGCATGACACTTTCGAGGACATAGTTTGTGGATCTCAAGTGAGTGATGGTCGAGCGAGTAGAGATGAGATTGAGGATAAAAAGATGAGGATAGTGGACTCCAAGTTTCCTTCCATCAGTTGTATGGAAAAACTTTGAAGGTGAAGAACTCTAACTTGAAATTGAAAGAACAGGTCATAATAAATGATGATAGTTTCTTTATTGAGGATCTTAGGGCATGTGAGAAGACTCTTCGAGAGAATCTAGAATATGTTGAGTGTGAGAGAGACAGTCTTTGTGGATTGATGGAGGATATAAAGTAAGAGCTTCTTGAGTTTGAGGAGTCTAGGAATTGACATGAGTCAAGGATAATTGAACTAAAGGAGATATTAAGAGATTCAAGTCGGGTCAAAATTGATTTGAAATCTAGGTCGAAAAAATTGGATAAAATGTTCGGCATCGTCCAAATCAAAGATGACAAGTGTGTAATTGTCTTCGATGATCAAAAGGCTTCCACTATCCAAGCGAAGATCATGCGTTAGATAAAGTTGATTAGGAATATTAGGAAAGTTCAACCTTTAGGTAACACTCCTCGTTGTGTTTTCACTTGCACGCATTGTGCTAGAAAAGGTCACCTTATGAGGTTTTATTATGATCTAATCAAATATCTTAGGAAGTCTAAGAATAGAGTTATCTGGTTCCAAAATCCCTTAAGTTTCATGTTAAATCTATTTATGTTAGGTAATCCGATTGGAGGCTTTACATATTAGACTTGTTAATCCTCGTTTGCTTGCACATGATAATTCCCATTCAATATCTAATGGTTGACTGTGTTAGCTTGTTTGTTAAACTGTATTTTGTGTTTTATGATATATGTTTGCTAGTCTCTCAACATGTGTAACTTTTGTATTATGATTTTTCTTTTATTGAGTCATATTGAAAAGATATAAAAAGGTTTTATTTGTCTTTTAAGCTAGAGTTTGTTTTTAAACATTCGTATTTTATTTTGAAAATTTTTAGAAAAACTCAAAAAGATTTTTGGTTTTTTTGTATTTTAGTTTTACACATTTGGTTTGGCATTTGTTGTGTTATAGTCCAATTCATTCCATGATTTTCATGTGGCTAGGATATTTGGTTATGATTGTTTACACTTAGATTGTTCTTAATCATACTTCCATTCAGTTGTTTCGAACTTGATTTTCTTAATGAATTTGACTACGTATATGCCTTCAGACACACATGCACGAGCTTTTCGATTGTTCACTTCACATGAAAATTAAGCTTTCTGAGATATTCTCCCATCAATCTTGTCATTTACATATTTTTTGACCACGGTGTATTTGTTCATGGAAGAAATGCTACCCGTGAGCTTATTTGTTTATTGTTGAAAAATATAAGGGTGTATGAGAAAGGGCTATAAAAGGAGAAAATCTCCTTCGCGGGAAAGCCACTGTTGGCAAGACCCTGATGAAAAAATAAAGGTAATAAAAATAGAAAAATTACCAAAGGCCAACATGTTTAGTTTGTTTGATCTTTTAAAAGTAATATCTTCAAAATAATTGAGAAAAGAGAAGAAAATATTATATATGTTTATCTTTTAAGGGAGTTTAGTTGAAGATCAACGGGTTTGCACAATGAATCCTGGTTATTCTTATTTTTTCATCACGATATTGATTTGTATAATCATCACTATTCTAGGCTTGTGTACATTGTACTTGTATGTTTATAGAGTTCACTTTATCTTGTCACTTGAGGATAAATCGTATTTCGATAATGTTTTTCTCTCAATTAGAACTTCTTGAACATATTTGAGTGTTTGGATCATAATTCATTTGTATCTAGTTCATGCCCATTCATTCCATCCCACATGTGTAGACACATCGATACTATGCTAGTGTGTAAAGCTTATATGTTTTATATAGAGTTTGTGGTTGTTTATACCTATATATATGTGTCGGGTTTTCATTGGTATATTTTCCATATGTTATGTATGGTATCATGTTTTGAGTCTTTATGGTTTAAATTTAATCCATGTTTGCCATATGCTTTATCACAGGATTTTTACTTGGCATGCTATATGATCATATTAATATCACTCATTGTTTGCATTGAAATTCCATATCTCATTGTGGTAATTTCAAATTGGTATTAAGCTTCATTGCGTACTCAAATGGGTGCCTTTATGAATTGATGTTGATATTGGTCATCATAGTTTGGACTATTTGAGCATGAGTTGTCATATTGTGTGTTACACCATACACTATCGCATGTTTTATTCCCTTATCGATATGTTTAAAATTGGTATCTTATGATCATATATTTAGAGGGAGATTTGGTTTTTAGGGGGAGTAATTGTTTTATGCTATCTTGCTTTGTCTATTCCTGAACAAAAAGGGGGAGAAATGGTATATTTCCTTATAAGAATAAAATTTATCTTGGGGGAGATGTCTTACCTAGTTTGAGATTATTTTAGAAATTGATGAATGTTTACTCATTTGCAGATTTATACTTGTTATATTATCTTTGCATTTAAAGGAGTGTTTAAGTGTGCAGGTTTGCAGGTTTACAACAATGCAACAAAGGTTTAAAGCAAAGAAAAGCTACTCGGTTTGTGTGTCAGTCTAGCATTTGTACTCTTTTTCATTTTTGGGGTTGTGAAATGAGTCTTTTTAGAGAGATTGACGACCCATAGGATTGTTATTTTGGTTTTGCCCCGAAATAACCGAAGGGGGAGATTTGTAAGGATAGATTTCCAATCTAGTTATTTTTTCTTATGTAATTGGCTTAAATCTGGACAAAACATATGTGTCACGGGTAAGGCTTTGTGTTTTTTATCCCATAAGCCTATGACGTATTTGATGAAGACATAGTGGCCAACCTTCAAAGGTTTAATACATCATGCCGAGTTTATCGTGCTAAGTTTGTCTTCACATTTATCGAGGATCTTGCAGATGTGGATGCATTATGAAATATGGTCCTTGGATATATTTTTAAGGGTGTTTGTTTTTTAACTCAAAATTATTTGGAACTATTTTTTAAATATTTTTTAAAGAAAATATTCTTTTATTTTAATCTCATTAAAATGAAATTTAAGTCTCATTCAAACGAAAATAGCATTTTCATTATAACGATAGTTATATCGTTCAAATGACAAGAAGATCTTGTTGGAACGCACTTCGAATGCCATCAAAGGAGAATCCTCTGTCAAGAAGGACCAAAGTCGTTGGAAGGTCGTTAGAATCATATCCGAATGAGAATTGGTTGTCGTTTGAATGAGATGTGAAGTCATTAGAACGAAACTTATTTTTTCGTTCGAACAACCTTGTGTTTTTGTTTGAATGAGTTCTTCACCTTGGAATTCATGTGTTTACTATTTAAGGCATATTGGACTCAGATTTTGAAGAATCTTTGGAGAAAAATGTTTTCCTATCTCTTTACCAAAGTTTCAAAACCCTTGTTTCACCCTTTGAGTTTAAAGATCCAAGTTCTTCATATGCATATAGATTGGAATCTATAGTTTGGTAACCAAGGTATGATTCTCTACATCTAAAGAGAACTTGTTTTATGAGTTGGATTCCGTACTTTCTATTTACACACGGTGGATTCCATGTTTATGGTGTTACGATGAAGAAGCACTGGATTTTGTGTTCTTATCTGTAGACGGGTTTTGAGCCCCATTGGTGGATACTGGGATGTCCGTGGACACATAAGTTGTGGAAGCTTGTGTGTGTGAACTCCTGCGTTGCATTGTGGAGGAAAGGTCGAAGATTAAAAATCATCATGGGTTTTGGGGATCGAGTCATAGAGTAAGTCTACTGTCAACTTTTGTAATTTCGTATTATAATGATATGTTTGTCTGGGTCATCCGAGGTTTTTCCCTTTATAGTTTTCCTCATACATCGGAGTCTTGTGGATGACTTATTTATTTTATATACTTAACACCTAGATGCATGTTTTAGGTTAAAAAGATAAAATTGGTTAAATCAGTTTTTCCAAAAAAAGGTTTAAAAATTGTGATAAATTTTTTATAGGGTTAATTTGTTTAATGTTGTAATAATTTAAATTTGAATAATAAAAAGAGACTTTTTCTTTATTCGGACCATCCTTGCCTTTTAGCACACCCGCATTTTTTTTCTCTCAGACGGTGTTCAAGTAGATTCTTTGGCCTAAAGAAGCCTTCTAGAACCTCAAGAAGTACCTAGAGTTCATGCTACCATTACAGGGGAAGATTTGTATTTGTGTTTATATGTATCACCAACTATTGACATCAAAGCTCTAATCTGAGAGGAATTTGGGGTTTGGTACCTAATCTTTTACATCAGTCGAGATTTACAAGGGGCCAAAAGTAAGTATCCGAAAATGGATAGGATAGCCTTCTGCCTCATCACCTTATCCTTGCGTCTAAGGCCTTAATTATGGTCATGATCGATCAACCCCTTTGACGGGTCCTCTATGATCCTGATACCTTAGGAAGGCCTGTCAAGTGGTATGTGGAGTTCGATGAGTTGATACCAAGTATCACCGACAAAGTGACATCTTGGAATAGGATCTAGCTGACTTAATTTTAGAGTTCAATAACATGGAAAAGTGGAATAAGAGTCTAGGGCTTTTGGTAGAGGTCATAGAAACACCCAAAGATCCCAGGTAGCCAATGTTCGAGGAGATAAATTTAGTTTTCCCACATGGGTCGGTCACATGAATGGCTCCTCAAATAGCTCAGGCAGTAGATATGCACTTCATCTAGCGATCCTCTATAGAGGTATTACATTATCTTCTCTTTGTTTCATGTTTAAAGATTATAATAATGAAAAAGAGTACGAAGCCTTGGTGTTTGGCTTAGGCTTGGCCATCTATTAAAAACTAGAATAGGTAGAGGCCATTAAAGGCTCTCAACTAATGGTCAACCATGTCACTGAGGTTTATGAGGAGAAAGGTGATAAGAGGGAAGGGTACTTGGCTATTATGAGGCACCTCTTTTAGAGGATCCTGAGTTTTTATATCAAAAGGCTCCCATATGCAGAAAATTTAGTGGTTGACCATCTTTCATGAGTGTCTTATTCAGATAAGATAGATCATGAGGACCTAGTTGTCACCTTGGAATAACCAGGAACCACTCAGCTCCAGATCAAGGTTGATTAGAGCTTAGACTGGACAACTCCTATTAAGGATAACCTCAGGGATGGGGTCTTGCCCAAAGATAAGCATCAAAATAGGCGAACAAAGTTCTTGGCTTCTACATACTACATGTAAAATGGGTTATTGTTGAAAAATGGTCACTAATCGCCACCTAGGTGGTTCTATATCCCGTCAGAATCCAGTTTATATCCTCATAAATATACATGACGATGTATGTTGTGCCCATATAGTCCCAAGGACCTTGGTCTACAAAGTCCTAAGGCAAGGGTATTTCTAAAAAAAATTGGGAAAGAATGCCAAGGACCTGATCTTGAATTGTGATAAGAGTTAGAGGTTCTCTTTTGTTGAAACGTAGTTAGCCAAGAAGATGGATTTGATTGAGTCAATATCCCGTTACTCAATAGAGTGTGTATTTGAAACGACCTTTGCCCCCTAGTAAAGGTAAAAACAAGTTATGTATTATGGTCATTAATTACTTTATTAAGTGGGTTGAGTTTGATCTCTTAGCCACCACCATAGAGAAGAAAATTACCAACTTCATTTGGAAGAACATTGTAAGAGTAAGATTTTATAATTTCTCATAGTTTAGATTATTTGGCGTATCCCGATACAAATGAACTCTACATCCATATATGTTTCCACGATCGTTTGACGAAATGTTAGTGATTGAGCATCGTTTTCGAATTTTAAGCTATTGGAATCATCACGAACACTTTATGGAGGTATATGGATTTTAGGGTTTGATTTTTTCTCAGTCATATATATTCTGGGATATTCTATTTTTACTCTAGGCATCTTCTCATAAAAGGATTTTGAAAATAATTTTTTTATTTTTTGATATTAGTAGAATGAAATGTGGCTCTCGTTAAAATAAACTCCCTTTGTCCATTTGAACGAAGTATCAATGTCGTTAGAACAAAGTACTAAATTTGCTAGAATGAACTTCTAATGTGCATATAACGAAGTGGTCTCTTTTTTACATAACCAAACTCGTTTGAAGTTCGTTAGAAGGTCGTTCGAACAAAGTAGGCCTTTCGATCGAACAAGTTTGGACCTTGTTAGAACGAAAAATTGATTTTCGTTCAAACGAAGTACCATTTTCGTTGGAATGAGTTTATCGCCTTGAAATATATGTTTTTATATATAAAAAAAGGATTCTTTTGGACTATTTTACATAGAACTTTTGTTGAAAATCAATTGCTATACTTGCACCAAAAGTTATTTTCTTTTGTTTCATAGAAACACTTTTATTTACCAAATCATACATCCCTAAATATGATTTGTTGAATTTTGTCAAACCCAATTTACATAAACTACATAAAACCCTTGTAGAGGTTTCTTTATGGCTGATTGTGGAGTTGAAACTCTATTGAAGAAGAAAAGATTATGTATCCTGAGGTTGATCGGTAGATACCAATGGAGGAGTTGCTTCCTACGAGTGGTGCTTGACTGCATCACTTTATGTCAAAAGTTTAAAGATCATGTGCATTATACTTAGTAGAGCACTAAGTAGTTTTTAAGTCATCAAGTCTATCAAACTCTTTTACAATGTTGAAATATAGGTTTTGCCTGAAAGGTATTTTTCCTCAAAACATCTTTTTCATGTGTTTTGTTTGGTTTAATTGCATGGTTTGCAATAATTTATTTGGGCTTTATCTTTCATGCACAACTAATTATAATCAAAACAAAATTTAGTTAAAAATTGGATCTTTGTATACAAGTAAATCTATATAACCCCTCCTTTGTCAAATTGATATCAGAGCCGGTTACATTAATTTATTGCGTGATCCTTGAAATTTATGATTATATGGATAATTTATATAATTGGCTACCTATTTTTTTATGGATCAAATTATGCAAATTGAAAAACTAGAATATGGTCTGCTTTAAAATCCATTTACAAGAGGGTTTGGCTTGTGTTAAAAGAGGGTGGACACCACCCACTATGACTAAGGATAATGTCAAAAATCTTAAACATGTCACTACTTGGATAGAGGATACTTTCAAATGGAGTAATTTTAAGTCCCTCAGCTCAAGTAAAATTTCTAAACCCGTTACCCTTAACAAGTTTCACCACATCATGATGTGCACCACATTTAAGGAAGCTTGGGATACTCTCCACCTCACTCACAAAGGTACCAATGCTGTGAAAGCTTCTAAATTAAAATATATCACCATATAGTTTGAAACAATCATTACACTAAAATATGAGACTTTTGATGAGTTTTATACTTGGTTATCTGATATAGTAAATTCTAGTTTTAATTTGGGTGAGAGAATTCTTGAAATGCGCATTGCAAAAGAGATTTTGAGATCCCATCCTTCCCGCTTTATTATTAAGATCATTTTCCTTCATTCGTTGGGAATTTTAGATAGCTTAGGTTAGAATAACTCATAGGAGACCTTCAAACTTATGAAATCGATATGTTTCCTAAAACTATTAAACCAAAGGGAAAAGGGATTTCTTTGAAAGTTCAATCTAAAAAGAAAGAGTAGGTTTCTTCTGACTTCAAGTATGAATTTGATCTAGATGATCTTGCCCTTTTTGCAAAAAATTCTCAAGATGAGAAAAGAAAATACTTCCAAAGAAAACAAAAGTTTTGAGAAAGATAAAAATTTTAAATTGGGCAAGAAAGGTTTTGAAAAAGTTATAAGAGATTACCCTAAGAAAGATAAGGAGAAATATTGTGAATGCAAGGGTAAAGGTCACAAATATCCCGAGTGTGGAAGGAGGTTATAAGGACAATGCAAGCTCAAAGCTGCCTTCAATCCCATCTAAGTGATAGCAATGTCGAGTCGATGGATTTTGGGAATGAATCACAACATAGACGTAACTTCATCATGTTTATGGCTAATCAAGTTAGTGCATCGTGAACGTCTCACACCGATGAGGACATCTCAAAACATGATGACCTCGACAGTAAATCTAGTCATTTAAGAGAGAGTGAAGGAGATGAAGTTTTGAGTGAGTGTGAAAGTGGCCAACAACATGCTTATGTCGAGCTTTATGTTGAGTCCTTTAAAACGAAAAAGTAAAACAAAAATTTGGCATTTAGGGTTTAGCTGTAGAGAAGGATTTCAGAGATTCAAGGGAGATAGAGTCCTCGGTGAGAGTTTCTTTAGAAAAGAGAGTCATTTTAGTGAAGAGCTAAAATGGTGACTTGATCAAAAAAGTGGATAGTCTTATGAGGGTTCTTCAATTTTCATTGAAGACTAGTGAGAAACTTGAATCCCTTGTGTCCCAACTTGAGAAAGATCTCGAACGTGCCTAGGAGGTCAAGGTTACTATAGAGGACTGTAGGAGGGTAGTGAGACTGGGGTCTATGAATAACTGGAAAGGGTGAGGCGTGACCCACTCCAATGGACGCTGCTTGCAAGGTCTTCAAGGTCTCCTGGTGCAACTTCTGAAGAAAACTTCTCCTTCTGGTAACAATGGAACTCAAGCTTTAACTCACTCCCTGCAAGAAGATGAACTTTCACAGCAAAAATAGTAATTTTCTCAAGGGAAACACCTGAGAGTGATGGCTGTCAGTGGGGAGTGAAGGAACAAGGCACTCAGCACTATGAGAATGAGCAGGGAGAGAATACTTAGGTAGGTCTGGTGATATTTTGGCAGAGTAACAGTGCAATTTCGATTGTCTATCCTTTGACCTTGCCCAGAGGTCTATTTATACATGGGCGTTAGGGGTGAGCTGGCGATTTTGGGCGCCAAAATTGAGAGAGTTGGTGGGGAACAATGTCTGAAGTGTACCATTTGTCACTACCTGTAAGCAGCCTGCCTGTCCCCTCTGCAGGCGCCACCTGGCGCCGACCAAAACTCAAAAAGCACATATGTCCCCTAATGGAGACAAAATAGCAGATTTTGGTAGTTATCTTTTGAAACGGTAACTTGTGGTGAAATTTTGCAAATCTTGAGAGAGGAGACCTTAAGGCCTCATCTCCTCTAAAAGTGTTATTTTTCTTGAGAGGGACCTCCTCTTCTGGAAAAGTCATTTTCTTGTAAAAAGTTTACTTCTTGTGAGTAGCCAGCTCTTTGGTTGCTCCTTCACTTGTGACCAAGTGTGCAGTGTGTGTGGTCTCGAGTGACTTCTGGGTCTTCCTACTAGTATTCTCTCAATCTTATAGTGCTAAGCGATTGATCTTTCTCAACATACCTTGTCCCTCAGCCGCCAAGCCAAAACTCCCAGGAGGTTCCAATGCGCCTGTTCGAGCCCTGCTTGCTCGACTAGGCAACCTGTATAAGAAAGTAAAGTGTTAGTGTTGTTGTTTATTTAGAGACTGATGTTTCATGATGGGGGGTTGTTCGCGATAGTTACTCCCTCAATATGAGTTTCTATCAAAACCCCTGTAGCAACACTTCTCGAATAACATTTATGCAGTGACCCTTGCAGTGGCGCTGACTCTTGCGGTGATGCCGACTCTCTCAACTGTCATTACTGCAGTGGCCCTTGAAGTGACGCTAGCACTTGAAACGGCGTCGACCCTTTCGGCGGCGGCGACCCTTGCATCGGCGCTGGTATTTGAAGTGGCGCCGACACTTGCAGTGGCGTCGACACGTGACGCGGTTCCGACGCTTGCAATGGCATCGACACTTGAAGTGGCGTTGACGTTTGAAGCAGCACTGATACTTGAGGTAGCGCTGATGCTTGAAGTGATCGTTGATACCTGGGGCGGTGTCGACCCTTGTCGCGGCGCCGACACTTGAAGCGGCGCTGACGCTTGAAGCGGTTGCTGATACCTGAGGCGGTGCCGACACTTATCGCGGCGCCGACACTTGAAGTGGCGCTGACGCTTGAAGCGATCGCTGATACCTGAGGCGGCGTCGACCCTTGTCGTGGCGCCGACGCTCGACATGGCGCCGACGCTCGAAGTGACACTGATGCTCGAAGTGGCGCCGACGCCCGAAGTGGCGTCGATGCTCGAAGTGGTGCCGACGCTCGAAGTAGCTCTGATACTTGAATTGGCGCTGACATGTGAGGCGGCGCCGACCCTTGTCGTGGCGCCGATGCTTGAAGTGGCGCCGACGCTCGAAGTGGTGCTGATACTTGAATCGGTGCTGGCATGTGAGGTGGCGCCGACCCTTATCGCGGCGTCGACGCTCGAAGTGGCGCCGACGCTTGAAGTGGCGCTGACGCTCGAAGTAGCGCTGATACATGAATCGGTGCTGGCATGTGAGGCGGCGCCGACCCTTGTCGCGACGCCGACGCTCCAAGTGGCGCCGACGCTCGAAGTGGCGCTGATGCTTGAATCAGCGCTGACATGTGAGGCGGCGCCGACCCTTGTCGCGGTGCCGACGCTCGAAGTGGCGCTGATGCTTGAATCGACGCTGACATGTGAGGCGGCGCTGACCCTTGTCGCGGTGCCGATGTTCGAAGTGGCGCCGACTCTCGAAGTGGCGTTGATGCTTGAATCGGCGCTGACATGTGAGGCGGCGCCGACCCTTGTCGCGGCGCCGACACTCGAAGTGGCGCTGATGCTTGAATCGGTGCTGACATGTGAGGCGGTTCCGACCCTTGTCGCGGGACCGACGCTCGAAGTGGCGCTGACGCTCGAAGTGGCGCTGACGCTTGAAGTGGCGCTGACGCCTGAGGTAGCGCTGATGCTTGAAGTGGCGCTGACGCTTGAGGTAGCGCTGATGCTTGAAGCGTTGCTGATACTTCGCAATGGCTTTTGGGCTTCTTGGTGACCCTCGCGGGTACCTCTCGAGTGTCATTAATAAGAGAAAGTATTTTTTATTTCATTTGCTTTTATCTGTTGATAACACCCTTCTACATTAGCCCCTCGAGCAAAGATTTTTTGGTTGGGTAGACTAAAAAAACTTTGTACGCTATAAATCTGGTTTCAACAATCATATATATATATATATATATATATTTCTGAGGGATCCTAGGATCATTAACTTTTGTGTCCCTTTATTTGAGATTTTTATTTTTTTGAGAACCCACGCGTCAGTATGGGAACTGTCATCTCATCATTTGGGAAAAAAAGGTCATCGCCTTTTTGCCTTCCTGCACGTTTTCCCATTTTGGTGCAAAAAAACATAAGCCCCTTTTCTTGGTCTCCTTCAACTTCTTCAATAAAAACATAAGGCAGCTTTGGGTTTGTAGTGAGAGAAAGTGAGGAAGGGATTTTTAAGACACCATAGCCACCCATCTCCTCATTTTTGCTCTAACTTTCCCAACCACCATAGCTTCTCATTCATGGATTCTAATCCAAAGAATGGCTCTCCAAATGCCAACAACCCTAAAGCACCCAAGGTTCTACACTCCATACCGTCTCCATCCGTCGTTCCCATCGCCTCCATGACCTACATAACTGCCGCCGGCGACGATTTGCCCCGTACGGCCAGCGGCGCTACCGCCCCGCGCGCGATACCTATTTTTGCAGATTTCAGGTCGAGAACCCTCATGGGTTCCTCGCCCTTTCAGTCGCCACCTGCGGGGGGTCTCGAGTGACGGTCTTCCATGGTATGGGGGGTCTCGAGCGACGGTCTTCCGACATCTAAGGGGCTTACGCCCGATTGCAGTGTGCGCGAGGAGCGTGAGGTCTCGACCGAAGATTTTCTGATAGCTAAGGGTCTCACACCCAATTTCATTGTGCGCGAGGAGCGTGGGGTCTCGACCGGGGCTGTTCTGACCGCCAAGGGTCTCGCGCCCGATTGCGGTGTGCGCGAGGAGCGTGAGGTCTTGACCGAAGGTTTTCTGATAGTTAAGGGTCTCGCGCTCGATTTCATTGTGCGCGAGGAGCGTGGGGTCTCAACCGGGGCTGTTCTGACCTCCAAGGGTCTCGCGCCCGATTGCGGTGTGTGCGAGGAGCGTGGGGTCTCGCCTGGGGCTGTTCTCACCACTAAGAGTCTCGCGCCCGATTGTGGTGTGCGCGAGGAGCGTGGGGTCTCGCCCATTCTGGGCATGGGTTTTAAATTTTTTGTCGAGAAAGATGCCGACCAAGGTGCCTCGTCAACAGCTCCTCCATCGGAGGGTCTCTCGCCTTCTTCCAGGTGTCGCGACATTACCCCCTTTCCGCGGAACTTGCCTTGCTCCCTCGAAGACCTCGCGCACTTAGGGTCCGCGTCCCCGGGTTCCTCATGATTTCTAGATGGTGCTCCAATCTCAGGTATCTCGCCCCACTCCCTTGATATGGTTATTGACGAGGGCCCTCCGTGGGTGGACCTCTCGTCCGGGGGTCTCTCTCTTGTTGCCTTGGATCCTTATAAGGAAATTAGTTGCGTTGGGAGGGGTATCTGGACCTCTATTTATGAAGTTTATCCAATTGATTTGGATAAGGGTATCTCGGAATTTTCTGGCGTCGACAGTGGTTCCTCGCGCGTTGAGCTAGGCACGGGGAGTTCTTTGTCTATTGAAGATGAGTTTGGAGGAAGGGGGGTCTCGACAGGTATTAGTGATGACGCAAGCATCTTGACCTCGGGTGTCTCGATGCCTTTGACTGTTTCTGAAATGGGTATTTCAGCTTATGGCAGCATGGTGACCTCTCGTCGGCAGTCGGGGGCCTCGAGACTTGGCCTCGCGTCCACGGGTCTCTCATTCGTGCAGGGGGTGTCTCAACATTTTGTCACCTCGGGGGTTCCGTGACCCAGGGTGTCTCACCGACTATTGGTGTTACGAAGAGCATGCCACCGACCAGGGGCTCTTCACATGATTTTGCTGGGGTTCCTGTCTCTACTTCTTTTTTTTGCGACAGGGGACCCCGAGGGTCCCTCGCTCGGAGTCCCCACTATGGTGAGTTCTTTTCTTGAGCCCATGGTTCTAGGTGGTTCATCGGCTATGCCCAGCTCTTCTCAGGCATGGAAGGACTATATGCACATTCTCCAAGGGCGGGACTTTGGTATTTATCGTCATGCTCCTTTTTTTGGTCCTGCTGACAGTTTCATGATTTCCCTTTCTGATTTTGGGGAAAGATTTTCGGGTGCTGTTCTCGAACGTTCTCATGCAGGGTTAACTGAGTCTGTTGATCTTCCCACTATTTCTCCGGATTCCATTCTCCGAGTCTGAGTTGACCGTGGTGATTTTCCTTATTCCAACGTTGAAGTTAAAACCCCGGGTGGACCCATAGAGGAGTGGGCCAGCTGGGTCGATTATGTTCTGAGCGTTCCTGATTATGTGGCTATTCTTAGGGAGGTGGGACTCTTCACTGCCGTCAGCAGCCTGAAGTCCTGCACCATATTTAAACACGGTTCTTCGCTCAATCTCTTATTGTCTCGATGGAGTATGGAGTCTCACACCTTTGTCACGGGCTGGGGGGAATTTACCATTACCCTAGAAGATATATGTGAGTTGTACGCCCTTCCTTTCTTTGGGCAGCAGGTCTTTTCTGATGACTGCGAGGACTCCCTAGAGCAGGAGCTGGTGGGGGAGTTACGATCATCTCTCGGAGAGTGCTCGAGGTATGTGTCCATAAATATAACTGGTCATTCCAAGCATTCCTTTGCCAAATGGCAAAGATACTGGTTCAGAGACTTTGAGCAGTTGCAAAAGGGGGAGACTTCTCGTGCAGCCCCCAGATCCCAGGATGGTCCTATGCTTCAGTCTCCCGCACATTTAGCCGCTTTCCTCGTTACGTTCCTGACTCGGTTCCTTCTACCAGGTAAGCCTGAAGATTGTCCTCGCAAACTTCTTTTTAGATTGGCTGTACGATTGTCTCGCGGTAGGTCGGTACCCATGGCTGCCCTGACCTTGGGTTCTCTTTACACCTGGATAGATCGAGCACACATAGATGTAGAGAGGTCCTGCGGTCGATATGATGTTTCTAATCATGTCAACGCCCCTCTCTTGATGGCCTTTTTGTTTGAGCATTTCCCCCACTTTACTTCAGTGGCTCACGCTTGTCATAGCGATGCTGCGAGACTTCTTCGGTGGCATAAGAAAACTCCCAAGCAGTCTCTGGGAATGTTGATTGATGATATCAAGGAGTTTCAGTTTCGGCCTTACACCAGGCGCCCTGGGGGTACTTTCAGCTGGCTTTCTTTCCCCAGCGACGGCGGGACCTTCTATTACCCTTCAGCAGTGGGGTCGGTTTCCACGTGTCCTCATATTAATGTGTTGACGATGCTCTTACTGTGTCACCTTCCTTCTTGGACCGAGTTAGGTCCGCGTGCTGAATCTTATCATTCCGAGAGGGCAAGACGACAGTTTGGTTATGATCAGGGCGTTCACACTCCTCCTCTTTCTTCCTACAGCAGTCATTCTGAGGCATTCTCTGAGGCGTGTGCTAGCTTTACTCTTCAGGGATTATTCCGCAGAGTCAGTGGTTTGGGTGGTCTCTATGTGCCTCCCTGCGATTATCACCCTTCATTCACTTCATCTTGGTTCCTTCTTTGGCAGCAGCAGGTTCGTCTTATCCAAGAATGTGTAGTTGGGCCTCCTCATGAGACTAACCCCATTAAATACACCAGAGCTCAGTTTTTGGTCAGGCGGACGCAGAAAGATCCTTGGTTTCTCAGCACCACCTCTGTGCCACCCTTGGAGCAGGCCATCCCTATTTTAGTGAAACCTCTCATTGACGAGTCACTTTCGCCTCTATCGACTGAGCTTACCCCTGTGAAGTCTAAAAGTCAACCAAAAAGCAAAGGGAAGGCGGACACCTCTACTACCAGCAAAAGGAAACACCCTGACGCCGATGTCTCCAATTTTGTTCCTGCTACTACTGCTTCTCCTCCTTCTTCTCCTGTGAGGACCCGGGCTGCGAAGAAAAAGAAAGGAGATGGCGCTGGCATAGCTGCTTCCTCTACGGTGGATCAAGAGTCCAATACTGGCAACCTTGGTTCAGGGGGGACTTCCCAAGTGGTGAAAGGGAAAGGTTACTCCTCACCGAGCCTTACTTCCCAGAAGACGCGGGTCGCGTCTATTCCTATTGCAGAAGGTACTACATAACAACATCCTTTACTTAGTGGAACTAGTTCTCAGGGAGTTTCTTCATCTCCCTCCCCTTCATTGGAAGAGGAACTAGTTGATTATGGAAGCACCCCTTCCTATGACGACCATAGTTCTTCTTCGGGTGATATGGGCGGCCTGGGTTTCCATAGCGAAAGCACTACTGACACTTATGATTTGTTATCAGTCTCCAGAGAGTCTTCCAGTGATGATGAGGCCTCCCGTTCTCCTGGGGGGTCAGCCCCACCCATCTCCCTTACAGCCAGACTACGCTCCCTGTTACTGTAAGCGTTCTCCCTTTACTTGTCTATATTTTTTTTTTGCATATGATTTTCTTTCTTCCCCTCATTATATATATATATTCATTCAAAGCATTCTGTTATATTTGTGCAGGCCATTTTCGTAGAGGCAAGTAGTTCTCCTCTTCCCCCACTACGACCGACGCCCTTTCAGCGGGAGAGGAACTCCATGCTCATTTCCTCCCGAGGCCTGTTTAGAGAGGTTTGCTGTCTCCTTAATTCATTTAACATCTGTTGTAATTTATTCATCTTCTAACTGCCTTTTGGTTGCGTACACTGTCATTTCCTCACAGCTTTCATCCGTGCACTTTACTGTCACCAGGACCACCCCTGTGGCTTCCCCTTCTCCTCAGGTATGCCTCGCTATTTCCAAAACTTTCATTGTGCCATTTTCTTTTTTTACTTCTTTCTTTTATTTATCCATTTATCCTGCGTAGAGAGTTGTGTCTTCGGGCGTTGTCACCCTACCTTCTCTTGTCTCGACAGTGGGCATTTCTGCAGCTGAGCCACTAGAGGCCTCTTCACCTGGGGTACGTATTTTTACTTTTGAATATTCGTTTCTTTTTTAATAGGAGTCCTAATGGCTCTTGGACTTTCTTCTCAGGGAGGGGCTCCTCCCTTAGCTGGCGTTATCGCCCCGGGTTTATCCTCTTCGGGGAGAATTTCTGTAAGGCCCTAAGATATGATTAGGAAGGTTAATTACATGATTAATTATAACTTAGGAGTTATAAGTTATAGATTGGTTATGTGTGTTAAACATATTAATTATCATGTTTAGGGGATGCATGCTCATGTGATATATGTGTTGTTTACATTAGGTGTTAATTGAGCTTATAATCGGGGATACCATGTTTAGAACATATGATTAGTTATGGGGTTAAATGAATCATAAATTATGTTTTTAATGCATGATTATGTTTATAAAAGTAAATAAGGGTGTTGATACGAAATTGGCAATGTTTGGTCGCCAATTGTGAAAGTTTTGAGATTTTCGGTAAATTGCTACTTTCCTGTTCGATGCCCAAATTAGGCGTATTAGTTTATGATTTTGGGAAAACATAAATTATGAAAGTTGTATATGTATGAATTAATATTATAACACAACAAACGGTGGGTTAAACGGAGGCTCGTACAAGAAGTTATAGTGAAAGTACGAAACAAGGGCAAATATGTCCATTCCTTAAGTGACAATTGTCTTATTAGGACACCATGTGCTATTTTTTGATTGGTTAGAGGGTGGGTGATAGTTTGGCCGACTTAAACTTCATAAAACATCCCCTTTGTTCAGCAAATGCAGCCATGAACAAGGGTTTTGCATAAAGAGAGAGAAAGAGAAGAAAATTAAGGAATAAATCTTTGGAAAATTTCCATAAATCAAGGAATCCTCGTAAGGTGGGGAAGCAGCTAATACTACCATACCAAGGAAGTAGTTGGTATTAATCTTAGCACTAAATACAAGGTGAGTGACCTTCCTTATGAAATATAAATGCTTATAATTTCATATGGAAATGTGTAGTTAAACACATGTGTGAAAATGTTTATGGGAGTGATGTTGTATTTATGAAACATATGCATATGATTAAAAATGTTAAGCGATGTTATATAATGATATGGACTAGTGAGTCCTTTATCTAATGTTAAGGACTGTGGTGGGTCCTACGGGATGTGGTGGTCCTGTTAATCCAACTTAAAGGTTTGTGTACTCGGGCCTAATAAAGGGATGTGGTGGTCCCTAATAACTGTGTTGGTTAATTGGACTGTGGCGGGTCCAGGCTTGCGAGAGTTTCACAATTCCTGTTGGGTTATAGCATTAGAACAAAATAAAAATGGTTATTCAAATTGGTTATACGCGTGGTATGTGGTCATTCACTAAGCCTTTATAGCTTACACTCCTGTAATGTTTTGTTTCAGGTATGCTTATAATTTGGAGTTCACTGCCAAGTTAGGACCTTAAAACGGGGGAGTGACGGATAATTAGTATGGTTTGAATATAAAGATTCCTTTTGTGTAATTATTAAACTAAGGATCTTGGTTATGTAAAGTTATGTAGTACTTATAAGTTATAAGTAAAGGCAGTTATGTTTTCATCTACACATACCTTTGGGGAAAAAAAAATTCTTATGCTATTTTCCTCAGAGATTTAAATTAAAGCATTGTTTAAGGCAATTTATCTCTACCAAAAAGGATGAGTTTAGCTTAATTAATTCGGGGCGCGACAACTTGGTATCAGAGCATGGTTATTTGGTTCTGGATAGGGTGTGAGGGTCTAGATTGGCAGTGGACACTAGAAAGTGAGTTTGTTATGCACCTGGATTTTGACTAACAATGTTAATATTAAACTGCTGCTATTATATTTTGTTTAAGTTAATTATATTGCAGTGAGTGATGGATCCACACGAGCTGCATGATAGAGCAGAGGGTGAGGCATCCTATGTACCTAATAGTCAGCAAGGACATAGACCTATTGAAGTGGATGAACCAGAGGTGCAACAACAACCTATTGATGATGTGGGAAGAATATTACGTGCTGTGGCACAACTTATGGAACAAGCAAGAGGTGGAGAACATGGTGGGGATAGGGACAAATTGCATGAGAGGTTCATGAAGTTAAATCCGCCAGCATTTACTAGGACTACTGATCCGTTAGTGGCAGAGGGGTGGATTAGAAAGATGGAAACAATATTCAAGGTGATGGAAGTGCGAGATGAACAAAAGGTTTTGTTAGCAACCTTTAGGTTAGAGGATGATGCAAAGTTATGGTGGGACGCAACAGAAAGATTACTTACTACAACGGGGGGAGTGGTGCCAATAAATCCTCCACGAATTACATGGGAAAGGTTTGTGAAAGTGTTCTTTGAAAAATATTTTCCAAGGCTTTATAGGAAAGAGAAAGAGGAAGAATTTATCACGTTGAAATAGGGGAACCGAACAGTGGCAGAGTATGAAGCTTTATTTATATCCTTATCAAGATTTGCACCTGACTTGGTGAGGATGGAAGAAAGTAAATGTGATCGGTTTCAAACCGGGCTGAACGTAGAGATAAAAAGCATGGTTGCTAATATGAAGATCATAGATTATGTGGACTTGGTGGATAGGGCCATGGTGTCAGTCAATAAAAGAAATGCAAGTTGAACACTCGAAGAAAGCTAGACATGATGGCATAAGGTCATATGGATGGGAGGTGGGAACCTCAACTCAGAGTGTAGCACGGGGAGTACCTAAGGGCCAAGAATTTAAAAATAATAGAAGTGCACGTGGAAGATTTCAGGCTCGAGGTGGAAGGACTGGGATGAATCGGTCAGAAAATGCATCTGTGTTGGTTCCGAGGGCTATATTTTGTTATAGATGTGGTGGTCAAGGGCACATGTCTCGAGAGTGTACAATAGCTGAGACGACACCTTTATGTTTCCATTGTCATCAACCGGGGCACTTACGCAAGAATTGTCCAGCGATGGGAGCTACAACGTCAGTTGGAAGTGTGGCAGTAGGAGGTAGGATTTCTATACAGAATGTACCCAGGGGAGGTAGAGGAGGTATATCGCAAAGTCAAGGCCAAGGCAGAGTGTTTGCACTGACGCAACAAGATGCACAAGCTATGCCTAACGTAGTGACATGTACACTTCCTATTGGTGATAAAGATGCTTATGTGTTGATAGATCCTGGTTCTACACATTCTTTTGTGTCTTTGCTTTATCTGTTGCATCTTAATAAACCATTATCATCACTAGATTTTGGTTTAGCTATTGTTACTCCAGTAGGGGGGTTAGTTTTTATTGAGAGGGTATATAGGGAGTGTGTGGTGCGAGTGGGTGAAAAAGAATTACTAGTTGACTTATTACCTCTCGATATGCCCGACTTTGATGTAATACTGGATATGGATTGGTTAGCCTCATATCATGTATGCTTGGATTGCTTTAAAAAGGAGGTAGTGTTTCAATTACCGGGTGAACCTGAATTTAAATTTATTGGGGAACGAAATGTCACTCCAACCTGTTTGATCTCTGCTACAAAATGTTATGAACTGCTAAGGAAAGGATGTGAGGGTTATCTTGCTCATGTGGTGGACACACGACAAGAGGCTGGAAAACTATCAGATATACCAGTAGTTAATGAGTTTGCAGATATCTTCCCAGAAGAACTCCCAGGGTTAGCGCCATATCGTGAGGTGGAATTTTCGATTGAGTTGGTACCAGGAACTGCACCAATATCTATTGCACCATATCGTATGGCACCTGCAGAATTAAAAGAGCTAAAGATACAGTTGCAAGATTTGTTAGATCGTGGTTTTATAAGGCCTAGTGTATCACCGTGGGGAGCCCCAGTATTGTTTGTGAAGAAGAAAGATGGAACCATGAGGCTGTGCATCGATTATCGTCAATTGAATAAAGTGACTATCCGTAACAAATACCCACTACCCCGCATTGATGACTTGTTCGATCAGTTGCAAGGAGCCAAAGTGTTTTCTAAGATTGATCTCAGATCCGGATATCATCAATTGAAAGTAAGAGATTGTGACATTTCTAAAACTGCTTTTCGTTCCAGGTATGGGCATTATGAATTTCTTGTCATGCCATTTGGGTTAACAAATGCACCGGCCGTATTCATGGATTTGATGAACCGTATATTTCACCCATATGTGGATTCTTTTGTTATTGTCTTCATCGATGATATTTTGATATATTCTCGTAGTAGGGATGAGCATGAATGCCACCTGCGTATTATTTTACAGACCTTGCGAGAGAAGCAGTTGTATGCTAAATTTTCTAAATGTGAATTTTGGCTAGCCAAGGTAGTATTTTTGGGGCATGTTATTTCTGCTGATGGTATTTGTGTAGATCCCAAAAAGGTTGAAGCAGTAATGAATTGGGAAAGACCAACTAGTGTGACAGAGGTGCGTAGCTTTTTGGGATTGGCAGGCTATTACAGGAGGTTTATACCGGGGTTTTCTTCTATTGCATTGCCATTAACTAAGCTTACCAGAAAGGAGAACAAGTTTGTGTGGAGTGGCGATTGTGATAAAAGCTTTGAAAATTTAAAGGGTAAGTTGACATCAGCTCCAGTATTGACTATCCCAACGGGTACAGAAGGTTTAGTTATTTATAGTGATGCCTCGTATCAAGGACTCAGTTGTGTGTTAATGCAGCATGGAAAGGTAATTGATTTTTCTTCTCGACAGTTAAAGATACATGAACACAACTACCCTACACACAATCTTGAGTTGGCTGCAGTAGTTTTTGCATTAAAAATCTGGAGACACTACTTATATGGTGTTAGTTGTGAAATTTTTACTGACCATCAAAGCTTAAAATACTTGTTTACACAAAAAGACTTGAACTTGAGGCAAAGAAGGTGGATGGAACTTATAAAAGATTATGATTGCACGATACATCACCATCCGGGTAAAGCTAATGTTGTTGCTGATGCTTTGAGTAGAAAATCTCTAGGCATAGTATCTTGTATTTATTGTATTCGAGTTGACCTGCTGAGAGAGTTAGCTTTAATGGGGGTGGAATTAACTTTGAATGAGTCTTATGGAATAGTAGCACATTTAAATGTTAGACCCATGTTGATTGACTGGATTAAACAAGCACAGGCAGGAGATGCAGAATTGGAGAAAGTTAGAAATAATATGAAAAAGGGTAAAGCAAATGAATTTTCTACTCGGGATGATGACATTGTTATGTACGGAAACGGTTTGTGTGTACCTAATGTGCCTGATTTAAGAAGAACAATTTTGGAGGAAGGCCACTGTTCGTTATATACTATGCATCCAGGGAGCACGAAACTGTATAGAGATTTGAAACAATGTTATTGGTGGCCGGGAATGAAACACGACATTGCAGATTTTGTTGCTAGATGTCTAGTTTGCCAACAAGTGAAGGTGGAGCATCAGAAGCCAAGTGGTTTACTACAGCCCTTACCTATTCCTGAGTGGAAATGGGAGCATGTTACTACAAATTTTGTTATAGGTTTACCAAAATCATCACGAGGGTTTGATTCTATTTGGGTTGTCGTTGATAGGTTGACTAAGTCTGCACATTTTCTTCCTGTTAAAACTACTTATTCCATGGATAGATATGCCAAATTATATGTGGATGAGATTATCAGATTGCATGGTGCACCTGTTTCTATTATTTCTGATCGAGATCCTAAGTTCACTTCTCACTTTTGGCCTAGTTTACAACAAGCTTTGGGGACTAAATTGAAATTTAGTACAGCTTTTCACCCTCAGACTGATGGGCAGTCAGAAAGAACGATCCAGACACTCGAAGATATGTTACGAATTTGTGTATTGGAGTTCAAGGGGAGTTGGGATGAACACTTGCCACTGATAGAGTTTGCTTATAATAATAGCTATCATTCGAGTATTAATATGGCCCCTTACGAAGATTTGTATGGGAGAAAATGCAGAACTCCAGTGTGTTGGACTGAAGTGGGAGAACGAAAACTTCTTGGGCCAGAAATTGTACAACAGACTACTGAAAAGATCAATGTTATCCATAATCACTTAAAGGTGCCGCAAAGTAGATAGAAAAGTTATGCAGACAACCGAAGGAAAGAATTGTAATTTGAGGAAGGTGATTGAGTATTCCTGCGTGTTTCTCCCTAGAGAGGGGTTATGAGATTCGGGAAGAAGGGAAAGTTAAGTCCCAGGTACATTGTCCCTTATGAGATAGTGAAACGGGTTGGAGCTGTAGCTTATAAATTGGCGTTACCACCAGAATTGTCCTGAATACACGATATTTTTCATATATCCATGTTACGTAAGTATGTGCCCGATCCTTCACATGTGTTTATCTCACAACCGATAGAGCATCAAGATGACTTAACCTATGTGGAGGAACCAATTGCTATTGTAGATCGAAAGGAGCAAGTGTTACGTAGTAAAACCATTTCACTAGTTAAAGTGATGTGGAGAAATCGGAATGTGGAGTATGGCACTTGGGAAGGGGAAGATAACATGAAGAAGCAATATCCTCATCTATTTGGTAAGTTTCTTATGCGTTAAATTTCGAGGACGAAATTTTTATAAGAGGGGTAGAATTGTAGGGCCCTAAGATATGATTAGGAAGGTTAATTACATGATTAATTATAACTTAGGAGTTATAAGTTATAGATTGGTTATGTGTGTTAAACATATTAATTATCATGTTTAGGGGATGCATGCTCATGTGATATATGTGTTGTTTACATTAGGTGTTAATTGAGCTTATAATCGGGGATACCATGTTTAAAACATATGATTAGTTATGTGGTTAAATGAATCATAAATTATGTTTTTAATGCATGATTATGTTTATAAAAGTAAATAAGGGTGTTGATACGAAATTGGCAATGTTTGGTCGCCAATTGTGAAAGTTTTGAGATTTTCGGTAAATTGCTACTTTCCTGTTCGATGCCCAAATTAGGCGTATTAGTTTATGATTTTGGGAAAACATAAATTATGAAAGTTGTATATATATGAATTAATATTATAACACAACAAACGGTGGGTTAAACGGAGGCTCGTACAAGAAGTTATAGTGAAAGTACGAAACAAGGGCAAATATGTCCATTCCTTAAGTGACAATTGTCTTATTAGGACACCATGTGCTATTTTTTGATTGGTTAGAGGGTGGGTGATAGTTTGGCCGACTTAAACTTCATAAAACATCCCCTTTGTTCAGCAAATGCAGCCATGAACAAGGGTTTTGCCTAAAGAGAGAGAAAGAGAAGAAAGTTAAGGAATAAATCTTTAGAAAATTTCCATAAATCAAGGAATCCTCGTAAGGTGGGGAAGCAGCTAATACTACCATACCAAGGAAGTAGTTGGTATTAATCTTAGCACTAAATACAAGGTGAGTGACCTTCCTTATGAAATATAAATGCTTATAATTTCATATGGAAATGTGTAGTTAAACACATGTGTGAAAATGTTTATGGGAGTGATGTTGTATTTATGAAACATATGCATATGATTAAAAATGTTAAGCGATGTTATATAATGATATGGACTAGTGAGTCCTTTATCTAATGTTAAGGACTGTGGTGGGTCCTATGGGATGTGGTGGTCCTGTTAATCCAACTTAAAGGTTTGTGTACTCGGGCCTAATAAAGGGATGTGGTGGTCCCTAATAACTGTGTTGGTTAATTGGACTGTGGCGGGTCCAGGCTTGCGAGAGTTTCACAATTCCTGTTGGGTTATAGCATTAGAACAAAATAAAAATGGTTATTCAAATTGGTTATACGCGTGGTATGTGGTCATTCACTAAGCCTTTATAGCTTACACTCCTGTAATGTTTTGTTTCAGGTATGCTTATAATTTGGAGTTCACTGCCAAGTTAGGACCTTAAAACGGGGGAGTGACGGATAATTAGTATGGTTTGAATATAAAGATTCCTTTTGTGTAATTATTAAACTAAGGATCTTGGTTATGTAAAGTTATGTAGTACTTATAAGTTATAAGTAAAGGCAGTTATGTTTTCATCTACACATACCTTTGGGAAAAAAAAAATTCTTATGCTATTTTCCTCAGAGATTTAAATTAAAGCATTGTTTAAGGCAATTTATCTCTACCAAAAAGTATGAGTTTAGCTTAATTAATTCGGGGCGCGACAATTTCTATCCCTAGGGTCCGTGTATCTATGGACGGTAGACCTTTGGTTCAGGCGATCTCTCGTGGCCCGATATTTACTGTGGCTTCAGCCCGCAAGCCTATGCTTCAGGTCAGGCCTTCTTGCTGAAACATGTAATCTATTTCTCCTCGATCATGCGATTAATAACATACTTTCATTCTTTGCAGGCTTTCATCACAGCCCCCGCTGCACCGACCGTCCTTTTCCGCGCTTCCCCTTTGGATGGGGTTCAGGTACTCTCTTATTTTTTCTTGTTTCTATATTTCTTATCTATCCAGCTTGTACTTATCGTAGCCCTCTTTTACTTTGTCGTAGTTATCCCTTGGCGTTGTTTCGAGTGCAGTTCCTGCTATTATCTCTTCAGCAGCCCCTCTCGCCCTTTCCTATCACTTGCAGCCCCTCCTACCCCTCGCGCCCTCCGTCGTTGAGATTGTTCTTCCGGAAGTGCCGGGGGTTGAGGTAGCTTCTTCGGTAGCATTGGTCGCTGAGGCAGCCCCTTCTAGAGCATCGACTAGTGTTGCTGCCCCTATGGGAGCCCCTGCTCCTCCTTCTATGACCATTACGGAGGGCGTTATTCAGGTACCGTGTATAAGAGTATCTACTTCCCTCGTGTCATTCTTATGTCTTTATTATTTTGTTTAAATTGTGCAAGCATTCTCCTCTTCACCTTTGTTACATTTCTCCAGGTGAACGAGGTCGCTCTGATGACTAAGGAGCCGGATGAAGTTGTTCCGATACTTGTGGAGTTAGAGAATGAGATGGCTATGAGAGAGGTATTAAACTGGCATACTCTCTTTTTACTATTTCCCTTATTTTCTTCTTGCGTATATTGTGTAGGCATTCTCATTTCACCCTTGTCTCATTGTTTCCAGGTGCATGAGAGTACTCCGATGACTGTGGAGTCTGGCGGTGGGGAAACTACAAGAGAGGTATTAGACTGGCATACCCTCTCTTTTCACTGTTCCCCTCTTTTCTTCTTCTTGCGTATACTGTGCAAGAATTCCCATTTAACCCTTGTCTCATTGTTTCCAGGTGCATGAGAGTACTCCGATGACTGTGGAGTCTGGCAGTGGGGTAACTGTGAGAGAGGTATTAGACTGGCATACCCCCTCTTTTTACTATTCCCCTCTTTTCTTCTTGCGTATACTGTGCAAGCATTCCCATTTCACCCTTATCTCATTATTTCCAGGTGTATGAGAGTACTCCGATGACTGTGGAGTCTGGCAGTGGGGCAACTGCGAGAGAGGTATTAGACTGGCATACCCCCTCTTTTTACTATTACCCTCTTTTCTTCTTGCGTATACTATGCAAGTATTCTCATTTCACCCTTGTCTCATTGTTTCTAGGTGTATGAGAGTACTCCGATGACTGTGGAGACTGGTAGTGGGGCGACTGTGGAGGGAGATCATAGTTCTGAGTTCACTCCTTTGGTTGGTGACGCTGATTCTGGTGGAGAGTCTTCTTTCCTTCCTTCTGAGGCGGGGTCTCATCACTCCGATGGTGATGATGAAGCCGAGGATGCTTCAATTATTTTTAGTAGGCTATGGCGTGAGGAGCTACCAGGCCGCTTCAGGGTACATGAGCGTCAGCTCTTGGATCTCATCTTGGAGCACCATCCCGAGACATTCACTTCTCAGAGTATACTCCAGGTTGATAGTCTTACGGCCTTCAACCTGAGGGCTCTTGCCATCCATGTTCATGAGTTCTTGGCTACCTCCCCTGCTAAGCTGACTAGCTCTTCTATCTTGCTATTCTTGGATACTCTCCGCGACTTACAACAGTTCTATCATTTTCGTTTAGATTGTCTTGACGCAGGGGTTCGCCCCTTTCTGAGTGTTCCTTTCCGAAAGATAGTGAGGTTTCACACTTCCTGGCAGTCCAGGGTTGAGCAACGACACGCTGAGGCTACGAGGATCCGGAATCAGATCGCCCTGCTGCAGGTGAAGCTTGCCAGACTCGAGTCTGGCGATGAGGAGGATGAGGCTAAATTCGTCAGGTTGGAGGAAGAGTTTCTGCGGGAGGCTGGTCCGTCATATGCTGGCGCCATCGCGCGTGATGATTTATTTTTTGTGGTTTCTAGCCTATAGGCTACTTCTTGCTTTGTAGTGCTCAGAATTCTATGTGTATATCACTTATCATTCCTTTATGAGACACTTTGTTTCTTCTGCACTTTCTTTTTCTTTTGTTCTCCCTTTATGCTGTGGGTGTTCTTTTTATGTGACTTGCTCTAATTTCTGTAAGCATTTAGTCTACTGGTGGCTACCCCATATACTGCGGGGTATTTGCATTGATATGAAAAGTTAAGTATTATCATATTGTACATATTTTTTTTTGAAAATGCACTTCTTGTAGCTGTGAGGTGTTGGCATGTGACTTTCTTGGGTTTCCCCTCCTGTCTGTGGGGGTATTCCTACATATTACTGCTTATAGTCGTAGAGGCTGGGTTGGAGAGGAGGGTGACCCCCTCCCCTTTTCGGAAGCCTGATTTTATTATAAAAAACTGTATTAATTTATGTCTAGGGGACTTTGCTCAATATACTTTCTCTTAGGATGGACTTACCTCCCAAGTGTAGTGAGCAAAGTTCCTGATCTTTTTTTTTTGTACTCTCTTCTAACTTAATAGGGAGTGTATATGTATGTATAAATGAGCAAGCAAAGCAAATGTCAACAATGATCAAAAGTGTTTCTATTTCATTTCTTTACCTTTGTGTGCTGTTTACAGTGTAGTATTGCTCTTTAAAAAAAAAATTCACAAAAAAACTTTTCTGGTATAGGAGCAATCCTCGAAATCCACTACAGACATGCAAAACATAAACAAAACTTGTTAGCTGTTACTAAGCATAGTACCTCTTCAGCCAGTTGCAGTTGATGGACTGGAGGCAATCACTCTCTGGTTATAATATTTGGCAGTAGCCTGACTTCCCCACCCCTCTGACAACAAAAGGGCCTTCCCAGTTAGGTTTGAATTTTGATGCCGACATGCTACGGAGATGGTGAGTTGATGCTCGCAGGACTAGATCTCCCACCTGGAATTCCCTAGGCTTAACCAAGTTTTCGTAGGCCCTGGACAGTTGCTAAGTGTAGACTTTGAAATTATCTCTCGCCTTGTCTCTGTGCTCGTCCAGCGCCTCCAGTTGCACATGTCTTGGGTCTGGGATGAGCCCATTGCTAAGAGAAATTCTGGCTGAAGGTACCGCCAGTTCCACTGGTAGGACAGCTTCGGTCCCATATACTAGAGAGAAGGGAGTGAACCATGTTGGCTTTCTTTTCGAAGTACGGTAGTCCCATAACACCATAGGCAACTTCTCATCCCATGCTCCTAGCATGTCTTCTAGCATTTTCTTCAAAATATTTATCAGGGTCTTATTAGTAGCTTCTGCTTGGCCATTGCCCTTGGGGTAGGATATGGTTGAGCTATTATGCACAATCTTATACTTGTCCGTGAGGAGGGCCATCTCTTTGCATACAAATTGCTTCCCATTATCCGTTAGGATCACTTTGGGTATACCAAACCTACATATGATATACTCCTTTATAAACTGGGTTACCACTTGGGCGGTAACTCTCCTTAAAGGAATGGCCTCCGCCCATTTGGTGTACAATTCTTTAGCTACGAGGATAAAAGCCTTGCCGTGAGATGCTGGGGCGATCTTACCCACCAAGTCGAACGCCCATGTGTAGAAGGGATAGGGGGTTGCCAAGCTTTGTAGGCTGACGGAGGGAGCTTGCACCATGTTTCCATGCACCTGGCATGCTCTACACTTTTTCACATATCCAATGGAGTCAGCCTCCATGGTCGGCCAGTAGTACCCCAGCATCATCAGTTGATCATACAGCTTGGCGTCTCCCATGTGGGAGGGCTCATGAGCTTATTTCAGTACCCTTTCCACTTCCTCTTTGGCTACGCACCTTAGCGCCTTCTCATTATACCCTTTCGTATATAACTCTCCTTTCACCAAGTAGAAACGTGCTACCCTTTTTCTAAGGTAAATTTCATCCTCTCTCTTGGCGGGCAGCTCCCCATCTTTTGGATATGCTAGGTACGGCTGTCTCCAATATTCGAAGGCTTCCACGAAGTTAGACTCCATCGACTGGTCAAAATTAGCTTGGCACTTTAAAAAAATTTGTTGCAAGCGGTCTTCTTCTACGCTCATGGCGGGCCAAAAGTACCCGCTTCGCTGCAATCGTCTGTACAGGGGGATATCCGTATCTCCACAGTGCTTCTGGTGCATTTCTATTAACCTCTCCTTGGCTTCTTGCTCCCCTATGCACCTTGCTAGGAACCCCCCAGGACTGTTGAAGTAGAGAGTTCCCTGCAGCAGATGATAGTTGGCTAACTCTAATATTTTCATTATCCCTTCCCTGGTTTCAAGTTGCTTCTCTACCAGACACCTCCAATCTTCCGGCTCGTTACTTGGGAATAAGGACTTTATGTTAGTAGGTACCGTTCTCCGCCTCACTGTGATGGTTGCTTCTGACTCTTCCATGTCCAACTTTTGTGCTATGGTGGCCAGCGCGTCAGGGTGCCTGTTCATCATTCGCGCCTGCCTCTCCACAGTTACTTCCAAGAACTGTCCCAACAGTCGTTGGATGATGTGTCTGTACGGCGCTAAGTTGGCATGTTTAAGGGAAAACTCTCCATTGACCTGCCTTACGACCAGATTGGAGTCTCCTCGTATACACAGTACCCTGATCCCTCTTCTGAGTGCTTCCAACATCCCTAGAATGAGGGCTTCATACTCAGCTTCGTTATTTGAACATTTAAAATCTAACTTGAAAGAGAGGGTAATCTTCTCCTTCCCATCTGACAGTATGACGCCGGCCCCACCTGTTCCTTGAGCACTGGAACCATCAAACTCCATAAACCACTTCTTCACCTCCTCCGCCATGCATGCTTGGAAACTTTCTCCTGGTAGCTCTTCACTAGGCGGTTCAAAAACCCCACTCGGGAAGTGGTCCAGCAGATCTGCTACTGCCTGGCTCTTAATGGCTTTAGGCACTACGCATTTTAAATCATACACTGACAAGATCAAAAACCACCTTGCTTCTCGTCCTACGAGTATAGTCCGCGTGAGGAGGTACTTGATGGGATCACACTTGGTGACTATGTGAACGGTGAAGGCTAGAAGGTAGTGTCTCAACTTCTGGGCTATAAATACCAGCGCCAGGCAGTGCCTTTCAACGCTGGTGTATCTCGATTCTGTTTCGGATATTACTCTTGACAGGTAGTAGACCGGATTTTCCATTCCTTCCTTCTCTTGCGCCAAGAGGGCCCCTATCGACCTCTCTATAGAAGTGAGGTAGAACAGCAGCGGCGCTCTGGCTTCGGGGGGAATCATCGTGGACGGAGAGGCTAGGATTTCTTTAATCTTCTCGAACGCACTCTCTTGCCTCTCTCCCCAAACCCACTTGGCTTTGTCTTTTAGTAGAGGTGTGAATGGATGAGTTACTTCTGCCAACGCAGGTATAAACCTCCTCAGGTAGGATACCTTTCCCAGGAAGCTCTTAAGTTGTCTCTGACTCTTGGGCGGTGGCATCATCACAATGTCTTTCATCTTCTCTGCATCCACTTGCAACCCTTGTCTATTCACCACAAAACCTAAGAATTTCCCTGCAGTAACCCCAAAGGCACACTTTGAGGGGTTCATTCTCATCTTGTACCGCCGACACCTCTCGAATACTCTCCTGAGATCCTGAATGTGCTTGTTTTCTTTCCTAGACTTCACCACCAAATCATCCACATAAAATTCTAGTATATCGTGAAATAAGTCATGAAAAATTGCCATCATGGTCCGCTGGTATGTGGCTCCAGCGTTCTTCAATCCGAAGGGCATGACTGTATAGTGAAAGTTCCCTAACAGTGTGCGGAAGGCAGTCTTCTCTGCGTCCGCGGGGTCCATTTTAATCTGGTTATAGCCAATATACCCGTCCATGAAGCTATACATCTCATGTCCAGTGGTGGAATCCACTAAGCTATCTATGGTGGGTAGTGGGAATTCATCCTTAGGACACGCCCTGTTCAAGTCATGAAAATCTACACAGATTCTGATTTGGGTCTTGTCTTTCTTTGCCACTGGCACTATGCTGGACAACCATATGGGGTGCTGAATAGGCTTGATGAACCCTGCCGCTAACAACTTCTCCACCTTAGCCTTTATTTTCAAATCAAGGTCTTCTTTATATGTGCTTGTGGCTTGCCTTACCGGAAAGGCGTTGGGAAGGATGTTCAATCTATGAGAACTCACTTCTGCGTCTATTCTTGGCATCTCCGTGTACTTCCAAGCAAATACATCAGTGAACTCCTTAAGTAGCTAAATGAGCTCTTCCTTCTGCTTCGGTTCCAGGCACTTGGAAATTAGAATGGGTCTACTCTCGCCCTCTTCTAACCCCAACTTGATTTCCTCTAATTCCTGCAGCTTCTCTCTGGGTCCATCTTGCATGCACTCCGGCGCCTCTTCTGGTTCTTCAACATGCTCAACAATATGGGATTCACCAATAATAAAACACTCGGGCATCGGGTCGATGCTCTCGTCCCAGAACATCGCCCGCGCAGACCGTTATAAATGGTAGATGACTTTTCCATTGGGCAAGACCACTTTCTTGCAAGTTCGAGGAGGTCTAGCTACCTCCTCTACCTTCATCTTGCCTTTTGACATATGGGGGATTATCCTCTCCCCTAGACGGTCATGAACGGATTTTTTCTGCGGGAACCTTCCCTCAGCTACCTTGATTCCTGCTAGCTTTCTTGTAGAGACCTTTCTTTCCTCATCCAACTCGGTGTAAAAGGCAGCATCTACCAGGTGGGCCTCCTCAACGGCGAAGGGTCTCTGCGTGGCCTTGATCACTATCTCTGTACCTCTAATATTTGCCTTCGCGCATTGATGGTAGGTGGAAGGCACTACGCCATGAGTGTGAATCCATACCCTTCCAATGAGTAATTGGTAGCTATTGTCAGCGTTAATAACATGAAATTTGATGTGGGAGGTGAAATTTCCCAACTTAATTCCCACATTCACGTATCCAATAGACTGCATTCTGGCGTTGTCGAATCCGGAAATTACTAGCGGTACCGGGACCACCTTCTCCTTGTCAATTCCTGTTTCATATAATGTACTGATGGCCATGATGTTAATGGATGCTCCTCCATCCATCAATGCCCTAGGAAATGAGACTCCATTAATTATGGATGTGACGTACAACGGGCGGTTGTGGAAGTAGGGTACCACTCTATCCGCTTCTGAAAACACCACTTCAGAGGTATACTTCTTAATCATCCTTCCGATTGGCCCCTGCCAATTTAGCGAAGGGTCTCCCTGCTGCTGCACCGCCTCCAAGACTTTCCTCGTGATGGACACCCTCGTGTCGTACTTCACCCCTATCTGGTCGAAAAATCACTTGAACTTGGGCTCCTCGCTATGGCCTCACATTCAGAATCTAAGTCTACCTCGTACGTCTGGGCACTGCAAGCATACTCCGCTTCGGACGTAACTCCTCGTATAGGTGGGAACCCTTTCTTTGAGTGGAGGAGAGGAGCCTCCTCACTTATTCCATAGTAACAGTCTTAGAGGGTGATTCCTCCAAACATGTGCTCTTAGGAGCTGGAGAACCTGTTGGCACCAGGACCTGCTCCGGCACCGCCTTCCGAGACGGAACCGCCTCTGTCGGAATCGTAATAGGAGTGGCTACCCCTCCGGAAGGGGCAGCAGCAGGTGTCACACAACCTTGACCCAAGTTTGATAGATCCACGTTGTTTTGCTTTAAAAAGTCAAAAAACATTACCGTAAGGTTCATACCTGCCATTGGAGCCGCTGCCGGCGAACTGGTCTGACCTCCCTGAGGCGCTGGCGCCTTGGCTCCGATCACCACCACTTCTTCCTGAGTAGTCTGGTCACTGTGAGCTCCATTACAAGATGGAATGTCCTCAAAAACCAACTGCTTAGAGACATTGAAACCTTCTTTGTCCATGGAAATGAGAATACCTCCCCAGCAGAGTCGCCAAATGTAGGAGGGTAGTGAGACTGGGGTCTATGAATAACTGGAAAGGGTGAGGCGTGACCCACTCCAATGGACGCTGCCTGCAAGGTCTTCAAGGTCTCCTGGTGAAACTTCTGAAGAAAACTTCTCCTTCTGGTAATAATGGAACTCAAGCTTCAACTCACTCCCTGCAAGAAGATGAACTTTCACAGCAAAAATAGTAATTTTCTCAAGGGAAACACCTGAGAGTGATGGCTGTCAGTGGGGAGTGAAGGAACAAGGCACTCAGCACTATGAGAATGAGCAGGGAGAGAATACTTAGGTAGGTATGGTGATATTTTGCAGAGTAACAGTGCAATTTCTATTGTCTATCCTTTGACCTTTCCCAGAGGTCTATTTATACATGGGCGTTAGGGGTGAGCTGGCAATTTTGGGTGCCAAAATTGAGAGAGTTGGTGGGGGAACAATGTCTGAAGTGTACCATTTGTCCCTACCTGTAGGCAGCCTGCCTGTCCCCTCTGCAGGCGCCACCTGGCGCCGACCAAAACTCAAAAAGCACATATGTCCCCTAATGGAGACAAAATAGCAGATTTTGGTAGTTATCTTTTGAAACGGTAACTTCTGGTGCAATTTTGCAAATCTTGAGAGAGGAGACCTTAAGGCCTCATCTCCTCTAAAAGTGTTATTTTTCTTGAGAGGGACCTCGAGGACCCCCTCTTCTGGAAAAGTCATTTTCTTGTAAAGAGTTTACTTCTTGTGAGTAGCCAGCTCTTTGGCTGCTCCTTCACTTGTGACCAAGTGTGCAGTGTGTGTGGTCTCGAGTGACTTTTGGGTCTTCCTACTAGTATTCTATCAATCTTATAGCGCTAAGTGGTTGAGCTTGCTCAACATACCTTGTCCCTCAGCCGCCAAGCCAAAACTCCCAGGAGGTCCCAACGCGCCTGTTCGAGCCCTGCTTGCTCGACTAGGCAACCTGTACAAGAAAGTAAAGTGTTAGTGCTGTTGTTCATTTAGAGACTGATGTTTCATGATGGGGGGTTGTTCGCGATAGTTACTCCCTCAATATGAGTTTCTGTCAAAACCCCTGTAGCAGCACTTCTCGAATAACATTTCTGCAGTGACCCTTGCAGTGGCGCTGACTCTTGCGGTGATGCCGACTCTCTCAACTGTCATTACTGCAGTGGCCCTTGAAGTGACGCTGGCACATGAAACGGCGCGGACCCTTGCGGCGGCGCGGACCCTTGCATCGGCGCTGGTATTTGAAGTGGCACCGACACTTGCAGTGGCGTCGACACGTGACGCGGTTCCGACGCTTGCAACGGCGTCGACACTTGAAGTGGCGTTGACATTTGAAGCAGCGCTGATACTCGAGGTAGAGATGACACTTGAAGTGGTCGTTGATACCTGGGGCGGTGCCGACCTTTGTCGCTGCGCCGACACTTGAAGCGGCGCTGACGTTTGAAGCGGTTGTTGATACCTGAGGCGGCGCCGACCCTTATCGCGGTGCCGAAACTTGAAGCGGCGCTGACGCTTCAAGCGGCCGTTGATACATGAGGCGGCGCCGACCCTTGTCGTGGTGCCGACGATCGACGTGGCGCCGACGCTCGAAGTGACGCTGACGCTCTAAGTGGCGCTGGCGCTTGAAGTGGCGCTGATACTTGAATTGGCGCTGACATATGAGGCGTCGCCGACCCTTGTCGTGGCGTCAACGCTCGAAGTGGTGCCGGCACTCGAAGTAGCGCTGATACTTAAATTGGCGCTGACATGTGAGGCGGCGCCGACCCTTGTCGTGGCGCCGACGCTCGAAGTGGCATCGACACTCGAAGTGGCGCTGATACTTAAATCGGTGCCGGCATGTGAGGTGGAGCTGACCCTTGTCGCGGCGCCCACGCTCGAAGTAGCGCTGATACTTGAATCGGTACTAGCATGTGAGGTGGCGTCGACCCTTGTCGCGGCGCCGACGCTCCAAGTTGCGCTGATGCTTGAATCGGCGCTAACATGTGAGGCGGCGCCGACCCTTATCGCGACGTTGATGCTCGAAGTGGCACCGACGCTCGAAGTGGCACTGATGCTTGAATCGGCGCTGACATGTGAGGCGGCGCCGACCCTTATCGTGGCGCCGACGCTCGAAGTGGCGCTGATGCTAGAATCGGCGTTGACATGTGAGGCGGCGCCGACCCTTGTCGCGGCGCCGACACTCGAAGTGGCGCCGACGCTCGAAGTGGCGCTGATGCTTGAATCGGCACTGACATGTGAGGCGGTGCCGACCCTTGTCGCGGCGCCGACGCTCGAAGTGGCGCCGACGCTCGAAGTGGCGCTGACACTTGAAGTGGCGCTGACGCCTGAGGTAGCGCTGATGCTTGAAGTGGCGCTGACGCCTGAGGTAGCGCTGATGCTTGAAGCGGCACTGATACTTCGCAATGGCTTTTGGGCTTCTTGGTGACCCTCGCGGGTACCTCTCGGGTGTCATTAATAAGAGAAAGTATTTTTTATTTCATTTGCTTTTTTCTGTTGATAACACCCTTCTACAAGGACACATCAAAGAAGGAATCAAAGATGTTACTCGATCCCACTTCAGGTTTTAAAGAGAGGAAATGAAATGGTTACAAAAGTGCATTTAGTTCCCATGCTGCATCAAAATCGATTCCAAACTTTGTGGTGGATCCATATGGGTCTAGACTTAATGCACCAAAGAGAGTTCAACCTAAACAAGTAAACTAAGGTAGACCTAAACATGTCTATTTTTGCACCTATTGCTACAGAAGAGGTCACCATAGGGAATTTTTTATAAATTAGGAAGAACTCAACATACACATACTTTCGTATGAAGCACCTTATACTTTTGACTCACTTGAGTCTGTACTATATAAGTGTTCATCAAGTTTGGAAATTGTGATAAAATTTTGTCTATCCTAAAAGCCCAAGAACCTCGGAGTTTAGATTTCTATTTTATTCCTCTTGCTTGATTGATCTAGATAACTTTACCAACACTCACACATATTAGAATTGCATTTACATATAAGTGTGTATATATATGTTGAGTGTATTTAAATCCCTAAAATTTCTTTTTAATAATTTTTGGGAATTTTATAAACTTTTAAAATAAGGTTTTTATTAATTAAAATTTGGTTTTAAAAAGTTTTGGGTACATTCTGCAATTATGGTTTGTTGGTTATATTGGCTGAAAGTTCCCTTGGGTAGAATCTGAAAGCGGCAGAAACTTCAGGGTGCATTTTTAATTATTTTTGAACGCGCGTTTGTTAACCCTTTTTTGCCCAACATCTGTTGCATTCTGATTGGCTGAACTTGTGTTTCTTCTAAGAGAGTAAACCAGCGAATGTTAACAGCCCTTGGATCATGTTTATCAACGATTTTCATGCGCTCTTACATAATCCATGTGAACCTCTTTTGAGCCAATCAGGAGTGTTATAATCACCGCCTTTGTTTAAACCATTGGATCAAAGTCAAATATACAAGACCAGATCCTAGCCCTTGATCTTGGTCTGTGTTCTCGAATCTTCTCAGCCTCCTATAAAAGGACCCCTACCCTCAGCCATCTGAGACTTTTAACACTTTGTTCATTCGAGTGATAAAGAGAGAAGAGAGGAGAGAGAGAGAGAAACTAGAGTTAGGAAACCCTAACCCTAATTCGTCCAAAACTATTTTCAAACCTTAACCTCTTTCAAAACCAGTATATACCAAACACAACCTTGTGTGTTTGAGAAATTTTGAGTGATTGGTTTGTTAGTTTTGTTGTTGTAAACTCTTCGTTCCCAGATCTTGTTATCAACTTAAACATATTTTTAGATCTGTGTTTCTTATTTTATAAAAACCTTAGATCTAAGACGTTGCATGTTATATTACGCATAGATCTATATTTTTAGTTTCTCATCTTGAGAAAATATTTGTTGATTTGGTTCTGTAAATGTTTTTAACTTCGAAATCAACAAAATCATTTTATGTTTCTAGTTCTTTTGAAACAAGACCTTTGACCTAGTTTAGAATCGCACTTGGTGATTTTCAATCTCAAAAATATTTTAAAAACCTGAGATTGATTAAGATCTTGATACGTCTTCTGAGCAAGATAGCCGTGGATTCTTGGATTATTGTAAAGGTCAAATAAGGTTAAGTTTTGTGAGAAGAGAGAAATAGAAAATCACAGCATATAGATCTTATATGTAATTTGTTAGGACGATTTGTATGAAATAAGTGTGTGTATGTGTGTGTGTGTGTGTGTGCATGCATGTGTTAGAAAGCACCTCCACAAACACTATCACCCTACCACACTAAAAGTGTTGGTAATAAGATCTCAAGAACAAGAATAGACGTAAAGAACTTGAACAAGTTGGAAGTTAGCAAACAAGGAGAACAACATCAATAATCAGAACTGCAGAGAAGTTATAAGGACACCAGTGGGTACATTCCTAAACTTGTATAGGTCTGAGTTGTGTGCATGTTTGTTATATAGTTTGTAACTGTTAAAATTTGTTTTAGTGGAATTTTTGGTTTACTCCGTAGAGGGAGTCGTGGATGTTTCCTTAGTTGGGTGAGGTTTTACGACGTAAAAAATCCTTATTCTTGATCTTTCTACATCTCCTCATCTAATTCTTGGTTGTGCTGAGTTTAAAGTTTTTTAAACTGATTTATTAAATCTGTTAACAAATCTTGAACAGATCTCGTACATATTTTTGTTAAACACATCTCGTGATTAATTAGATTTGGTTTTGAAGAAAAGAGTTTCTTCAAAAAACAATTCGGAGTTACTTAAATAGTTTAATTTTATATTAAACAGCTTTAGTAATAGATTTTCAATTGGTATCGGAGCTTTGTAAACTTCTTTTAAGAGATCCTGTGTTTCTGAAATTGTTTTCTGAAAATCAAACATGGACGAGAAAAATGAAAGATTTTGTAACTTGACCAGACCTTCTATCTTTGATGGAACCAATTTTGCTTACTGGAAAGTAAGGATGACTGATTTCATTCAAGGGACTTTGGGAGATGATGTCTGGAACATTGTTGAAAATGGATACATTTTTCCTACTAAATCAGCCATTGAAGGAAGTAATGAGAGGGTTAAGAAAGTATTAAGTGAGTTCACACAAGAAGAGAAGCAAGTTTCTCACAACAATAACAAAGAAAATAATGTCATATTTATGTCCATAAATGAACATGAGTTCAAAAGAATCTCATCTTATACCACTTCTAAGGAAGCTTGGGACACTTTGGTTACTGTTCATGGAGGTGACACTACAGTTAAGGCTGCCAAAACACAAATGCTCATTCAACAGTATAACTCTTTAATTATGTCTGAATCTGAGTCATTTGATGACTTCTAAATAAACTTGACTGATATTGTGACCAAACTGCATGCTAATGGGATAACATATGATAGACATGAAAATTGTATCTAAAATTCTGAGATCATTACCACAGAAATTTGACAAGAAAATATATGCTATTGAGGAAATGTATGACATAAATCTCACTCCTGAATTACTCAGTAGTAAATTAAGAAGTGTGGAAATGGAATTAGAATTTAAGAAACAATTGACCCAGTCCCATAGGAAACAGATTCGTTCCAATCTAAGTTTTTCTTCTAAGTTGATTAAGCCTGAGTTTAACATTCCCAATTATGACTCTGATGAGGAATGCGATATAGAGAGCTTGGATAATCAGATTGCCTTAATGTCAAAACAGTTTAAGAAAATTATCAAGTTTTGAAATAACATGGCAAACAAACAAGGAAAGTCCAATTATCCAACTCACTCTAATCACAAACCTCATGAGAAAGGTCAAGATAAACATCATAAGGAAATTCACACTAGACCTAACAGAGACCTTAAGAAGACTGAATGCTTTAGATGTGGAAAACTAGGACACATTGCACAAAATTGTAGAGTTAACTTGAACACTCAAAATAAACACACCAGGGCCAACATTTGCACGACATGGGATGATTCAATTGACTCTGAAAATAAAGAACCTGAGTTATATGATGTTTTTTATCCTTGCATGTCTTTCTTTGCGAAGATTATCTATAATGATGATATGCATGTGCTTGTTAGTGAGGATGAATCTAGTAATTCTACTTCTGTTGTTGTGAATTATGTTGTTACTGGTTTAGATGCTTTAATTACTGAGAACATTGTTATTTCTACCACGGGATGTATGAGTCAAAGGGAAAGCGATAATGACGATGTCAATGGGTGTGTGAGTCCAAGAAATGAAGCCTTAAGGGTCACTTCACACACTACACTTAGTGACTTGGATAATGAAGACCTCCCTAATATTCACACACTTTATGCGAAAACTCTCAAGAAAAGCACTAGACTAGAGAAGATTGTGAAAGATCTCACTAAGAAGCTAGAAGATCTAAGCCTGATGGTCAAACTTAATACTGAAGAGTATACTACCCAATGTCTTACTCATGAAAGTGAAATCAAAATGTTTGATCAAAAACTGAAAAATTTGACTGAAACAAATGAAACTCTGGAGAAAAAATACAAAGGGACATTGTTAGAATTGGAACTAACTAAAGAAAATATAGCAACTCCTTTCAAAAAATTTACAAAATTTGAAAATAACTCAAACTGTTTTGATGGATTTGTTGCTCAATCAAAAATCAATTTTGATGATCGAACAGGAATAGGGTTTTGCCCCAATTTGAAGACACAAACAAAATCTTTTGAACCTATCAAGTTTGTGTCAGGAGGTAAAAGACCTATTGAAACCTGCCCAGACTTTCATTCTCTAAAAACTGAGTTTGGCTCAAAACATCAAAATTTTGATATTGGGGAATCAAGTTACTCTAAACATGAAAGTTCACTAAAGGCTAAATATGTTTTCCCCTCCATTAGGAAGAGTGAATCTACATTCAAAAATGTTATATCTAGGAATAGGGTTCAACCTCAAAATTCCTTAAAGCCGATATTTAGAGATTTTCCTAAGGAGACTCCTACCTTGAGCAACCTGTATTGCTCCTACTGCGATATATACGGCCATTATTTTGATGGTTGCTATGCTAGAAGACTAGTTAAACCTGTATGTAATCCTCCTATTTATCAAAACTTTAACCATTCTAGGAGAAGACGCAACAATTATGTTCTGCCTAGACAACCAGACAAAAACTCTAATTATAAGAAGAGAAAGACCAAACCTAAAAGAACATTCCCTAGAAGGATTCCTAAACACTTTCCAAAGCCACATGCTCATGTGTTTCATAAAATTCAAAATCATGCGCAAAATATTTTTCAACAAAAATTGAATGCTCGCAAATTTTATCAATTCAGAGCAAATAAGCGCAAAATGAAAACAAGAGCAATTTGGGTTTCAAAAGATGATATATTACCCGAGATGAAGTGTAACATTATTATTACTGCTTTAAAAGCTTAACACACATCTTCTGGTTGGTATTTAGACTCTGGATGTTCTAAACACATGACTAGGGATGATACAAAACTCTTAAACAAAACCAACTTTGCTGGAGGAAAAGTTATTTTTGGTGATGGAGTATCATCTCAGATCATAGGTAAAGGAACTCTCCAAGAAAAAGGACTTCCTATTCATGAAAATGTTCTTCTAGTTAAAGGTCTTTAGGCCAATCTACTTAGTATCTCACAATTTTGTGACTCAGATCATACTTTCACCTTTTTAAAGAATAATTACAAAATTTTAAATGAAAAGAGTTAATGCATAATTACAGGATTCAGGACTCCTGACAATTGTTATACTGTCATGAATAATTCTGAAATCTGTAATGTTGCCAGAATGGATGACAATGAGATATGGAATAACAGGATGGGTCACATAAATTACGATAATCTTAGTAGATTGACTTCTCAAGAAATAGTTAGAGGAGTTCTAAAAATCAAATCCATTTCTAATATTGTCTGTGGTTCCTGTCAGGAAGGAAAAATTGTTAAGGCACCTCATAACAAAGTCAAAGATATCCTTACCTCTAACCCCTTAGAGCTCATCCATATGGACCTAATGGTCCCTCCCAAACTATTAGTCTATGTGGGCACAGTTACATTCTTGTTATGGTTGATGACTTCACTAGATTTACGTGGGTATCCTTCTTAAAACAAAAGTCTGACACTTTTCAAACCTTCTTAAAAATACTTCTTTGGATTGAAGATGAGAAGGACACTCAAGTAAATTGAATTCGTAGTGATAGAGGTGGAGAATTCAAAGACACTGGTATAATAGAGTATTGTGACTATAATGGTTACAAACATGAGTTTAGGGCTCCTAAGACTCCTCAACAAAATGGTATCGCTGAGATAAAGAATCGTACTCTTCAAGAGATGGCATGTGTTATGTTACATGACAAGAGTTTGCCTAAATATATTTGGGTAGAATCTATTCGTACTGCGTGTCACATTATCAATAGGGTCTATCTTAAAAAGAATTATAAACAAACTCCTTGCGAGCTTTTGTATAAGAAAAAGCCCAATCTTAAGTACCTTAGAACCTTTGGTAGTACTTGTTATGTATGCAAAGATAGAGAACACTTGCCCAAATTTGAGAGCCGGGGAGATAAAGCTATTTTTCTAGGATACTCACTTAACAGTAGATCCTACCGGGTTTATAATCTTGGCACAAAAACCTTGATGGAATCCATAAATGTAATTATAAATGACACTACTGTAGAGAGTAAGACTGGTGAATCAACTATTGTGGAAGAGTCTACAAATGTTTTTGAAAATGACTCTCCGGAAATAGATGACTCATTACCAATTGAGATACCTGAAGTACCTAACTGGGTTTCTAAAGGCCATCCCATAAATAACGTTGTTGGTAAATCTAGTGAGCCTGTGCGTACAAGATCTCAATTAAGAAATTATGCTCATTATGCATGTTTTGTTTCCCTAGTGGAACCAAAGAATGTAAATGAGGCATTGAATGACTCTCACTAGATTTCTTCTCTGCAGGAAGAACTTCTTTAATTTGTCATTCATGATGTTTGGTATCTTGTACCTAGGCCTACACACAAAAAGATTATTGGCAGACGTTGGATATTTAAAAATAAATCTGATGAAAGTGGGATAATCATTAGAAACAAAGCTAGATTAGTTGCTCAAGGATATTCTCAAATTGAAGGAATAGATTTTAACGAAACTTTTGCTCCTGTTACTCGTTTAGAATATGTTCGTCTTCTCTTTGCCATAGCTTGCCACTTGCATTTTACACTTTACCAAATGGATGTCAAATCTGCATTCCTTAACGGAATATTGACTGAGGAGACCTATGTAGAACAACCAAAAGGGTTTATTAACCCTCAATATCCAAATCATGTATTTCATCTTAAAAAGGCTCTGTATAGCCTTAAACAAGTGCCTAGAGCCTGGTATGAATGTCTTTCCAGCTTCCTCTTTGATAAAGGTTTTAAGAGAGGTGGAAATGATCAAACTTTATTTGTCAAACATTTTGACAAACACATCATTATAGATCAAGTTTATGTTGACGATGTCATCTTTGGATCAACTTCTCCCTCTGAAGTAAAATCCTTTTCTGAAATTATGCATAAAGAGTTTCAAATGTCTCTTATGGGGGAGTTACAATTTCTCTTAGGTCTTCAAGTCAAACAAAATTCAGAAAGATTATTTGTCTCGCATTCTAAATACGCTTTAGAGATAGTCAAAAAATTCGGCCTTGAGAGTGCTAAAGATGATAAAACTCCCATGAGTACTACGGTAAAACTATCTAAAGCTGAAACTGGAAAATCTATAGATCCAACTCTATATCGTAGTATGATAGGAACCTTGATATACCTTACTGCCTCGCGTCCTGATATAATGTATGATGTGTGTGTATGTGCTCGTTATCAAAATAACCATAAAGAGAACCATCTATCTTCTGTTAAAAGAATTATTAAATATGTAAAAGGCACTCTGAACCTAGGACTTTGGTACACTAGTGACACACCTAGCACTATAATTGGATACACTGATTCTGACTGGGCTGGGTGTACTGATGATAGTAAAAGTACATCAGGAGCATGTTATTATATAGGTAATAATTTGGTAGGATGGAGTAGTAAGATACAAAACTGCACATCACTCTCAACAGCTGAATCTGAATACATAGCCGCTGGAAGTTGCTGTGCTCAATTACTTTGGCTTAAACAAATGCTAAGTGATTATGGTATTCAAGAAAACCAATTGCATCTCTATTGTGATAATCAAAGCTCGATCAATATCTCTAAAAATCCTGTTCAACACTCACGAACAAAACACATAAAAATAAGACATCACTTTATACGCGAATTGGTTGAAACTAAGGAATTAGAAATCAATTATCTTCCTAATGATTTGCAACTCGCAGATATGTTTACCAAACCTTTATATTACAATCAATTTATTTCTTTGCATAAATCAATAGGTATGGTGTGTGCTGATTAATCTCTTTGGTCTCTATACATTTTTTTTTCCCTTTGTCTATTTGAGACAAAATGGGGGAGAAATTTGAGTCCAACGAATATTTTTACATATTCTAAACAGCTTGATCTTAGTGATTCATTACAGGATTATGTACAGTTATTCTCAACAGTTGTAATAGGGTATTCAATTGTAAATAGTTGAGTCATGTACTTTTGTTTTCTATGAAATGGGTAGGCAGAATTCTTATAGGAATAGGTTTTCCTTATTTTTGTTGCCCTACGAGTCCTAGATGACTCAAAGGAGATTTTGTCTCATATTTCCAAAGGGGGAGATTGAAGCACCTTATACTTTTGACTCACTTGAGTCTGTACTATATAAGTGTTCATCAAGTTTGGAAATTGTGACAAAATTGTGTCTATCCTAGAAACCAAAGAACCTCAGAGTTTGGATTGCTATTTTATTCCTCTTGCTTGATTGATCTAGATACCTTCACCAACACTCACACACATTAGAATTGCATTCATACATTTCATATTGCATATAAGTGTGTATATATATGTTAAGCGTATTTAAATCCCTAAAATTTCTTTTTAATAATTTTTGGGAATTTTATAAACTTTTAAAATAAGGTTTTTATTAATTAAAATTTGGTTTTAAAAAGTTTTAGGTTCATTCTACAATTATGGTTTGTTGGTTATATTGGTTGAAAGTTCCCTTGGGTAGAATCCGAAAGCGGTAGTGACTTCAGGGTGCGTTTTTAATTATTTTTTAACGCGCGTTTGTTAACCCTTTTTTGCCCAACATCTGTTGCATTCTGATTGGTTGAACTTGTGTTTCTTCTAAGAGAGTAAACCAGCATATGTTAACAGCCCTTGGATCATACACAATTCATGTGAACCTCTTTTGAGCCAATCAGGAGTGTTATAATCACCGCCTCTGTTTAAACCATTGGATCAAAGTCAAACATACAAGACCAGATCATAACCCTTGATCTTGGTCTGTGTTCTCGAATCTTCTCAGCCTCCTATAAAAGGACCCCTACCCTCAGCCATCTGAGACTTTTAACACTTTGTTCATTCGAGTGATAAAGAGAGAAGAGAGATAAGAGAGGAGAGAGAGAGAAACTAGAGTTAGGAAACCCTAACCCTAATTCATCCAAAACTATTTTCAAACCTTAACCTCTTTCAAAACCAGTATATACCAAACACAACCTTGTGTGTTGGAGAGATCTTGAGTGATTGGTTTGTTAGTTTTGTTACTATAACCTCTTCGTTCCCAGATCTTGTTATCAACTTAAACATATTTTTAGATTTGTGTTTCTTCTTTTATAGAAACCTTAGATCTAAGCATGTTATATTACACATAGATCTACATTTTTAGTTTCTCATCTTGAGAAAATATTTGTTGATTTGGTTCTGTAAATGTTTTTAACTTCGAAATCAACAAAATCCTTTTCTGTTTCTAGTTCTTTTGAAACAAGACCTTTGACCTAATTTGGAATCGCACTTGGTGATTTTCAATCTCAAAAATATTTTCAAAAACTGAGATTGATTAAGATCTTGATAGGTCTTCTGAGCAAGATAGCCGTGGATTCTGGGATTATTGTAAAGGTCAAATAATTTTAAGTTTTGTGAGAAGAGAGAAATAGAAAATCAAAGCATATAGATCTTATATGTAATTTTTTAGGACAGTTTGTATGAAATAAGTGTGTGTGTGTGTGTGTGTGTGTGCATGCATGTGTTAGAAAGCACTTCCACAAACACTATCACCCTACCACACTAAAAGTGTTGGTAATAAGATCTCAAGAACAAGAGTCGACGTAAAGAACTTGAACAAATTGGAAGTTAGCAAAACTGGGAGAACAACATCAACAATCAGAACTGCAGAGAAGTTATAAGGACACCAGTGGGTACATTCCTAAACTTATATAGGTCTAAGTTGTGTGCATGTTTGTTATATAGTTTGTAACTGTTGAAATTTGTTTTAGTAGAATTTTTGGTTTACTCTGTAGAGGGAGTCGTTGATGTTTCCTCAGTTGGGTGAGGTTTTACCACGTAAAAAATCCTTATTCTTAATCTTTCTACATATCCTCATCTAATTCTTGGTTGTGTTGAGTTTAAAGTTTTTTAAGATGATTTATTAAACCTGTTAACAAATCTTGAACAGATCTCGTACATATTTTTGTTAAACACATCTTGTGATTAATTAGATTTGGTTTTAAAGAAAAGAGTTTCTTCAAAAACTTGTTCCGAGTTACTTAAATAGTTTAATTTTATATTAAACGGCTTTAGTAATAGATTTTCATCGTATGCAACTGTTATGACTTGTATAGTCTTATAAATAAAGTTGAGTACCTAGTCGTAACTTCGTAAAGCTTAATGGAATAATTTTAAAGGATGTCTATGCCTTTTGAGAAGCTTCTAACGCGACGACTACAGACAATAATTATTAGGGCAAACAAAAGGTCATCACCACTTAGGTACTTAAGCAAGATGATAAAGCCTTTATTGTTCATACTTCTCTTAAGGTTTAAAATACTTCCCAATGGTATTTTGATAGTGGTTGATCCATTAGTGACAAGTCATATTTTACCGACCTTATGGATTACAAGTAAGGTAAAGTCACCTTTAGAGATAGGAGTAGGTCTAGTATTTTAGGACATGGCGGTGTTAAGATACCTGAATTTCCTAAACTAGAAAATATGTTGTACGTTGAAGGGTTGAAAGAGAACTTGATTACCATAAACTAACTTTTTCATGTAAACTATGCGGTAAAGTTCGACTGATCTGAGTGTAACGTTTATGATCAATCCGATGAACTAATACTACAAGGAGTGAATAGCGATGATAATTGTTATATAATCATTCCCAAGTCTTGCTTTGTGTTCAATAATGCCACAGTCTCCTATATAGACCTTTGGAATCGATAACTAGGTCATGTGAACTTTAGAGATCTTGAGAAATTAGTGAAGAAAGACATAATCCGTGGGTTACCATAACTTGTGAAACTAACTTCCAAGGTTTATGGTCCTTGCCAATAAGGAAAACAAATCAAGATTCCCTATCAGAAGTTGAATACCCTTACCACCTCTCGTGTGTTAGAATTAATTCATATAGATCTTTTGGGTCTTACACGTATGAAGAGAATAGGTGGTAAGAGATGCATTCTCATGATGGTCGGTAAATTTTCAAGATACTCTATCATGGGGTTTCTTAGAGAAAATATTATGCAGTTAAGTTCATAACCAAGTGTTGTGTCCTTTAAAACCTATATGGTGTCATTATTAATCGGATATGTAGTAACAATGGCATGCCACTGAATTTAAAGAAGCAAGAGTGGATAGCTATTGTGATGGAGTGGGCATCAAACACGAGTTTTCGGTCGTTCATACTCCTCAACAAAATGGGATAGTTCAGAGGAAAAACTGAACGATTCAAAAAATGTCTTGATCAATGCTTCTTGGGAGAAATGTGCCTAGACATTTTTGTGAAGAGGAGGTTAATATCGCATGTCATATGGTGAATAGGGTATATCTTAGTCCACACACATTACACACACCATATGAGTTATAAATAGGGAAGAAGCCCAACCTATCATATTTTTGTGTCTTTATGAGTCCTTGCTACAATTTAAGAGATATAGATGAAAAGGGTGGTTCCTATATGTGTTTCAAATCAAACCAATTTTTCACCAAAAAATGTTCAACTTTTAATGTGCACCAAACCAAGTTGTGCAAACGCAATTCTTACTTTAAACCATTTTTATCTTGATTAATCCTAAACATGCATCTAATGATTAAAACAAGTAAAGTAAAGTAAAGAATACTCATAACACCGGATGTACGAGGAAAAAACCCAAAACGGGAAAACAACCTCAGACGGCCCAAGCCAGACAATCATTATGAACAAAGGTTTTAAAAATACAGATTAGCCTTACTCAATGACTCGATCCCCATGGGTCTTGACGCTCCTTCTGATTTTCTACTGTTCTTCAATAGTGCCCATGCAAAAATTATGTCTTCCACGATACCTGTCCGCAACACTCGACTCCACGAATGTCTTGGTGTCCACTGAATGGTTTTGATTAGTCTACGATGTCGAACAAGAAGTCCTTCTTTTTTTTTCACCGTAAAACACCAATTTTCAATGGTAGAATAAACTTGCACCAATTAAACTTCGGCATGATTATTTCTTTGAAGCTTTGTCGCAACGTCTTCGATTTTGTTCAATACATCATAGACTAAGTGGGATCTTGACAAAATAAAAATCTCCCTATGACATATTACAAACACGGTTTTGTTCACGGAATTAAGTCAAAACAATACAGGGACTCAATTGGAAATTTATGTCCTTACAAATCTCCCCCTTTGATTATTCCGTGACGAAATTAAACCAGTGAAATGCCTAAGCCGGTTCATCAAGCCGTATGATGCCTAAATCCCATCCCATTAACCCAAAATCAAAAATATAGGACATAGACTAGTATATGTAGCACCGAAAAGCGTGAACTATCTGAATGTGATGTAGACTTGAAATCTCGAATCGCTGAAGCATGCCTACACACATGAAACAGACAAAAAAATTCCCAGTGAAGTATGGAGGAACAAATGAAACCAATATATATATATACAAATGATACCAAATGACAATAGATACCAATATGAATAAACTCTGAAAAATCATTTATTAAACAATTTGAGCAACAAAATGATACCAATGTGTACTACTAATTTGTAATACAATTTTGTAAAATATGCAATCAAAAACATGCTCAAAATATCCCCCTTTTTGTCTCGAATAGACAATCCAGTGAAAAGATAAAGCAATCAAAGTATCTAGCATGAGAATATACCAATTTTAATCAATTTGAAATCGCTAGATAATAATGAAACAACCAGCTAATTATGATCAATAGATGACAAATTAGTAGCTAGTAAACCAATGAATCACACAAAAATTATAGCAATCTAATCAGATGTAGTAAACGGACTATATGTAAAATACAAATTTAGAACAAATAAAAACTGAATATAAACCAGTCAGTCCAGAAACACTTCCAGTAGCAGCAAAAATATCTCCATAAAAACCAGTGGACTGCAAAGCAATCAGAAGCAAGAATTCAGGTTGTCGTTGGAACGAGCCAGTGACGTCGCTCAAACGATATGAGGACGTCGCTCGAACGATGCTTCGCACGACATAGTAATGTCGTTAGAACGAGATCTTGCGACATGCCAAACTTTCACATTTTCCCAAAAATATCTTATATTTTTGCCCAGTGAAAAAATTTCCAGAAAGAAATCAGTGGAAGGGACTGACAGCAGCAAAATAGTGTTAAAATAGTAAGCTTTTAACACAAAACACAAAAACTCATAAAAACTAAAAATGTGAGTTACATACAAACATAGTATCGATGTGCTCAAACATGGATATAGAATGAATCAGCGTGAGACTACAACAAATGACTCACAATTCCAACACATCGAAATGATCAAGAAGCTCTAATTGATAGTAATAAATCATCAAACTTTATCATAGCCATATGACAATTAAAGTGTGAGCTTAATGCACTAAACATACTACATGCACACAAATCCAGAATTTAGACGATTCTACAAGCAATAGCGTCAAATTGCAATGTTTCAACATTAGGATTAGTTGAGCAATCCCGTTTAAATTTTTAATCAATCCAAACTCCCTGAATAACATCATATTTTCTTTGGAATGAAATAAACTAATTTGACCCTTTTCTAATCATATTGCATTTTCTTTTGGGCTCTTTTAAATGGTGGCTTTCACGACGAGTTAATTTTGAACTCTCGCAACCCTTTTCTCGTAAATCACTCATAATTTTTTAATTAAGTACCAATTCAAATCCTCACAGTAAATGATTTTTACATGCACAGTTCTCCTTAAGTCTACTTACGCATAGATAACAAGACTGAGATAAGAACGCCTCACCAAATTCAAGTATGCAAGAGAAGTCAAACATCCATGTAAACTCGTGCATGTGTGCAATGTTGGCATATATACAAAGTCGAATCAAAATGCATATCAACTTTGAAACAACCCCATATAAACAATGGTTAAGATCATTCTAAGCATCGATAATAATGATCAAATGTCCTAGCCACATGGATATGAAATGATGGGGGTCCAAGCACACCAATATGCCACATCAAACATGTAAACTCAAAAACAAAAACTGAAAATATTTTTGGCTTCTAAAACATATTTTGACTCAAATACAAGAAAAATCTTTTTGGTTTTTCAAAAGTTTTCTCAAAAACAAAATCTTTTTGGATTTTTTAAAAAATTTCTCAAAAACAAGATCTTTTGGGATTTTTCAAAATTTTCTCAAAAACAAAATCTTTTTGTATTTTTCCAATAGGACTCAAACAAAAGAAAACTATAATACAAAATGATACACTTGTAATTATATTAGCAATGGATATATCATGAAGAAAACTAGCATATGACAAATAAGGCAACACTATCATCCTTTAGATTTAGCATGGGAAGAATTAAGTGCACCCAAACGAGAATCATGAAGTTTTATTCCTAAAGAAACTAAATCAGATTTCATAACCCAAGTGGGTGTAAAATGATGCATGGGGGTTTTGGGAACCGGGGCAACTTTATTCCAAAACTTCCTAGGAGCTTGTCTAAGGTTGTAACAATCACGTCTAAGGTGACCTTTCCTACCACAAAACGTGCAAGTGTTGCGACTGTGGGAATGATTACCTATATGTGGACCTTTTCTAACCTTCCTAGTGTTTCTCACACGTGTGAGGGAATAGGAACAACTCTCTCATCAAAACCTATACCTCCCCTATCTCCCTTAATTTGGACGGTGCCTAAGATCTTATCTAACTTCTCCGACCTAGACTCCAAATCAAACTTAACTCTAGAAGAGTCTCTCAGTCTCTCCTCCAACTCATGAATCCTACACTCGAGCAAACTCCTAGACTCCTCAAACTCTAAAATCTCCTTTTTTAAGGACTCCATCAAACCACGGAGATTATCTCTCTATTTCTCCACAAACTCAAGTTTCTCCCTAAACTTCTTCTCTCGTGCCTTAAGATCCTCAATCAAACTATCATTATTTTCTATAGCACGCTCATTCAACTTAGCTTGCAATTTAGATTTATCCTTTTTCACCTTCACAGTTTCGGCAAACAACTCATTAAACGCGTTTTGCAACTCTTTCACATATACCTCCTCCTCGTCACTCTCTTCACCCTAACTAACATGGGATCCACTCAAAACCTCCTCGGAAGTGTTATGCACATGAGAATCGTCGTCGCTCTCATGACATGGCATAAACGTAACGAAGTTATGATCAATGGGGGAACTATCTCCCTCTTCCGGATCACTATCATTTAAGCTGGCACTATAGAAAATGGGTTGCTTTCCATCTTTCTTAAGTCTAGTGGGACACTCCTTAACTTTGTGATCGTACCCGTCACACCCAAAACACTTATCCGACTCATCTCTCTTAGGCTTCTCAAACTTATCCTTAGAGGTGGGATCTACTTTGTTGTTTTTGAATTTTTCAAATTTCTTGGCATCTTTCGATTGCTTTTGAAACTTAATAATTTTTTTAAATTTCTTTGCCAATAAAGTAACATCCTCAAAATCGGAATCGAAATCGGAATTCAAAACTTTAATTTCCTCCTTTCGGGTTTTCAAAGCAATACCCTTTTCTTTCTTAGGCACTTACTTGGAGGTAATCATGTCTATTTCATAGGTTTATAAATCACCTACAATCTCTTCTAGTTTTGCCGACTCTAACATACCCAATGAGTTTAAAATGGTCACTTTCGCATCAAACTACTAGGCAACGACCTAAGGATTTTCTTAATGACACGGTTGTCAGGAATTTTCTCACCTAGGTTAAACGATGAATTGACAATATTGGACAACCTAGCATAAAACTCATCAAAAGTCTCACTCTCTAACATCCTAATGGTCTCAAACTAAGTAGTGAGATTTTGAAGTTTTGACGCCCTAACCGTGCTATTTCCCTCATGAGTGAGTGACAAAATATCCCAAGCCTCTTTTGATGTTTCACAAATCGTAATTCTATTATATTCTTCCTGTGTGACATGTGAAGAAATAACGTGCAGCCCCTTAAAATTATATTATGCAAGTCTTTGTTCAGTTTCAGTCTATGACTCAATAGGCTTTAAACTAGTGATATCACCTACAATAGTGATAGGGGGTGTCCAACCTTTCTCAACTGCTAGCCACACACACTCATCAATAGATTTTAATGTACGTCTCATTCTCATCTTCCAATAAGTGTAATTAGTGCAATCAAAAACAGGAGTTCGAGAAAATTCGTTACATTCAAAATTCATATTTTGAAAATACACGGGATCACAAAACAAATAAAATATGTTTTCTAGCTCTGATACCAATTTGAAAAGGGTAGTCCCTATGTGTTTTTCAAATAAAACCAATTTTTCGCCAAAAAATGTTCAACTTTTAATGTGCACCAAACCAAGTTGTGAAAACCCAATTCTTACTTTAAACCATTTTTATCTTGATTAATCCTAAACATGAATATAGTGATTAAAGCAATTAAACTAAACTAAAGAATACTCATAATGCCGAATATACAAGGAAAAAACCCAAAACGGGAAAACAACCTCGGACGGGCCAAGCCAGACAATCACTATGACCAAAGGTTTTACAAAGTCAGATTAGCCTTACTAAATGACTTGATCCCCATGGATCTTGACGCTCCTTCTGATCTTCTACCATTCTTTAATAGTGCCCACGTAGAAATTCCATCTTCCACGATACTTGTCCACAACACTCGACTCCACGAATGTCTCAGTGTCCACCGAATGGATTTGATTCGTCTACGATGTCGAACAAGAAGTCCTTCTATTTTCTTCACCGCAAAACCCTGATGTTCAATGGTAGAACAAACCTTCTTGGTGCAGTAAGATCACGTAAACATATAAGAATGATAACTCGGATCTTTGCAAACTCTATGGATGTGTTTTAAGCTTTTTAAACCTAGAAAACATGTGCAAAACTCGTAGTGGATCGTATACTATTTTTCCAAAATATAAACTTACGAAACTCTGATGAAAACACACTTTAAATAGGAATTAAATGCCGCCTCAAAAAAGTGTCGTTCAAATGATAGAGTCACATCGTTCGTGCGACATAAGCATCTCGTTTGAATGAGACTACTTGTCATTTGAACGAGCCCGCATGTCAGTTTGACCTTTTGACTTTTTGGTAAAATCATCTCTTTTAAAAGGGATCCAAATAAGTCAAACTCTTTTTCAAGCTTATCAGAATAAAAACGTAGTGTACACATTTAAAACACTTTTAAAAACATTTTTCTTTATAAAATTACATCCTTATCTTTTATAAAAACAATTTCGAGCACCATTAATTATACGCATTCATACCTGTGTGATCTCGAGATGTAATTAACTTTGAAGACGAATAAACTCGCACCAATTAAACTTCGGCATGATTATTTCTTTGAAGCTTTATTGCAACGTCTTCAATTTTCTTCAATACGTCATAGACCAGGTGGGATCGTGATAAAATAAAAATCTCCCTATGACATATTACAAACACAGTTTTATTCACGGAATTAAGTTAAAATAATACACGGACTCAATTGAAAATTTATGTCCTTACAATAGAGAACTTATAAAAGTTCGACTCCCGGAGCAATGAGGGGGTACTTTTAGGTTATTCATCATCGAGTAGGGCCTATAGGGTGTTTAACCTTGAAAGCTCAAAGGTTGTGGAGTCAATAAACATCATGATTAGAGATGACAAGTTGTTGGTGTTTGTTTATCCTGACCTTGATTATGAGAATGGTTCACCCCCGGTGACGATCCCATTGTTCTTCATACTACCTCAATGGACCCCACTCTTGATTTAGATGATCCACCCTCTTGGGTTTGAAAGAGTCATAACCATTTCCCTATACTTGGTGATCCCCCACTAGGTGTCAAGACTCATGATAAACTTAAGAATGTGGTTATCTACTTTTGCTACACCTGCTTGGTAGATCCCAATAATGTGAAAGAATCACTTAAGGACAAGCATTGGATATCCCCTATGTAAAAAGAGTTTCTTCAGTTTTGCAAGAACGATGTTTGGGAGTTAGTCTTCCGACCTTTCCACACAAATGTTATTGGTACCAACTCGATTTATAAGAATAAGATGGATGAGAATGGTACCATAGTTCGTAATAAGGCTAGGTTGGTCACTCAAGGATACACGCAAATTGAGAGTATAGATTTTGATAAGACATCCACTCTTCTGCTGCTAGGCTTGAGTCCATTTTCTTACTACTCGCCATAGCATGTCATCTACACTTCAAGTTATATCAAATGGATCTCAAGAGTGACTTTATTAATGGAATTCTACAAGAGAAAGTGTATGTGGAATAACCAAAGGGTTTGGAAGACACAAAGCACCAGGGACACAACTTTTATATTAAGAAGGCCTTATATGGTTTGAAGAAATAATCTCGTGCTCGATACGAGAGGCTCACTTCTTATCTCTTATCTCGTGGCTTAAAGATAAGGGAGTGGATAAGACATTGTTTGTGAGAATAGAGAGTGGTGTTATATTGGTTGCCCAAGTCTATATGGACAGCATAGTATTTGGGTCCATGTGATCCCAACATGCTCACATGTTTGAGGAGGAGATGAAAGTGAATTTGGGATGAGAATGGTTGGTGAGCTTACGTTCTTCTTAGGTCTCCAAGTGTGTCAACTTAAGGATAGGATATTCATATCTCAATCTATATACGCAAGGAACTTAGTGAAGAAGTTTGGTTTAGACTACACAAAAAACTCACGCACCCCTATGACTACATAGAATAAGCTTAGAAAACACACTTTAGTCAAGTCCATAGAGCAAACCCTTTATAGGGCATGATAGGTAGTATACTCTACTTGATCGCTAGTCATCCCGACATTGCCTTTAGCATTGGATTTTGTGTATGTTACCAAACATTCTCGAAAGAGTCTCACTCTCTCTCTCTTAAACATATCATCCTATACGTGAGTGGAATTCTTTACTACAATATTTAGTATTCCTTTTATACCGATGATCACTTGCATGCCTATTCAGATTCCGATTGGGCCAAACATAGTGATGGTTATAGGACCACCTCGGGTTGGTTTTTTTACATTGGGAGGGCTCTTGTCTCTTGGGTGAGAAAGAAGAAAAACTCCATATTTTTTCCATGACGGAGGTTGAGTATATAGCTGTCGGGAGTTGTAGCACGCACCTCTTATGGATGGAGAAAATTTTCCAAGATTATGGGATTTTCCAAGACACAATGACTATTTCATGTGATAATATGGGTGCTATTAACATATCTCATAATCCGGTCCAACATTTCGGCACGAAGCACATTAGGATAAGTGAGCATTTCATTGGTGATCTCATTAAGGAGAAGGTCATGTCCTTGAGCTTTGTGAACACTGAACGTCAATTAGCCGATGTTTTCATGAAATCGTTAGATGCACTTAGATTCGAGAATCATAGGAAGTCTTTAGATATTTGTTCAATTGATTGAGTTCAGGCACTTTGTCAAGTTTAGGGTGATTATCATGGTCCTATCTTTTATCCCTATTGTTTGATTGTATTGTTATTGTATTAATTTGTTTATACTTGTTTATGATTTTTTATATATTTTGAAAAATCCAACAAGATTTTTGGTTTTTAAGGAAAAGTTTGAAAATTTCCAAAAAGATATTATTTTAATAAAAAATTTGAAAAAGACAAAAAGTTTTTTATATTTTCATTTTTCACTGTATATGGATGTGCATTTAAGATGTTCAAATCACCCTTACATTTTATCCATCATGGGACTTTTTCATGGTGTTTTGAGACATGGATTCGTTTCTTTCTTGTGCTTAATAATGTGTCGATATCATTTTTCGTCCATTAATGATTACTTTCTTCATGCTAGACTCTTTATCATCTTTATTTCACACATGCACGAACTTTTTGAACATTGTACTGGCTTGTCATATTTTGAATACAGCATTCTTATCTCAATCGTGCTTAATAACGAACCAAATGTACTAGAGATAAGTTGTGCTTGTAAGAACCATCCCCCGAATTTCGTTTCCCAAAAAATTTGTTATATGTTAAGCAATATAAAGGGTCTACGGAAGAGAAAAATTCTATTTGCGCTAAAAGCCACCATTTGTAAAAAGAGCCTAAAAGATTACCGACACACAAAAGTAGAAGTGCCTTCACTACACATGAGAATTATGATATCTTCAAAAATTTGAGAGTGACTTATTATATATGTGATATTTTGTGGGTGTTCTAAAGTAGAAGATTAATGGGTTTGCAAAATGGACTATCTTGAAAATAATTAAATTGTTTAGTATTATTGATTTGGCAAGCATTTAAATTCAAGGCATGTTGCATGAGTCGAGTCAAATTCATTTTATTCTAACTCTCTTACACCTAAGGTTTAAATTAAGTTATTTCTTTAGAAGTATCTCATTAACTTCGTGCACATATGTTATGCATGCCTATGTTGATTTTCTCGTGGAAAATGTTCACACAATTACATTCAGCTCTCATGATTCGGATATTTTCATGCCATTCAATGGTATTATGTATTTTACCTATATGTAATTTCTATACTTATACTTGTTATACTTGAAAATTTTGAATTTTTTTAAAAATTATTGGTATACTTCATCGAAATCTCATCACATGTGCTCAAATGATTATATTTGTGATGTCGTTTCTTTTTAATTCATGTGAGGCTTACTATTCATGCTTAGTTTATTACCCTTTGCTTATTATGGACAAAAAAGGGGGAGAATAATTTAAGGGGGATTTCTATTTTTTTAAAACTCGTACTCGTCAGGGTATTCTTTTGTTTCATGTGTCAGATCTCTATTGCTTTGATAATAATCTCATGGACTACACAAAATAAATAATTTCAGTTAAACACAAGGTATCGATTGCCATTCCGTTTTGGGTTTGGGAGGACATTAGTATATCATTATCTTAGGGATTTTATTGTTATTTGGATTTCAGTTTTTGTTTCCTACCGAAATAGCCAAAAGGGGAGATTTATAAAAGCATGATTTTATAATTGCTCATAGTTTATATTATTCGGCATATACCATTACAAACCAAAAACTACATCCACATAAGCTTCCTTAATCGTTTGAAGACATGATAGTGATCGAGCATCATTTTTGAATTTCAAGACGTTGTAATTGTTTTGAAAACTTTATGGAGGTATATGGAAGAAAGGTTTTGATTATTTCTGAGTCATATATATTCTGGGATGTTTTGTTTTTACTCGGGACATCTTTTCATAAAAGGAATTTGAAAATAAAAATTTATATTTTTTGATCTCGTTGGAACGAGATGTGGCACTCGTTAGAACGAACTTCTTTGTTTGTTCAACCGAAGTATCAATGTCATTAGAACGAAGTACTAAATTTTTTAGAATGAACTTCAAACGAGCATCTAAAAAATTTGTCTATTTTTTACAGAACCAAACTCATAGGAAGTTCGTTGGAAGGTCGTTCGAACAAATTAGGCCTTTCGTTCGAATGAGATTGGACCTCGTTAGAACGAAAAATAAATTTTCATTTGAATGAAGTCCCATTTTCATTCGAACGAGTTTTTCGCCTCAAAAAAGTTTTTTTCTATAAAAAGGATACTTTCGAAAAATTTTAAATAGAATTTTGGCAAAAATCAATTGCAATACCTTCACTTAAAGTTTCCTTCCTTTTGTTTCATAAAAGCACTTTCATTTTCCAAATCATACATCCCTAAATATGATTTATTGAGTTTTGTCAAACCCAATTTCCATACACTACATCAAAACCTTGTAGAGGTTTCTCTATGGCTGATTATAGAGTTACGAAGGATTTCGTATCCTAAGGCTGGTTGATGGATACCATGGGAAGAGTTGTTTCTTGTGGGTGGTGCAGGACTGCATCATTTTCTATTAAAGATTTGAAGATCCTATGCATTATACTTAGTGGAGCTCTAATTAGTTTATAAGTAAACAAGTTTGTCAAAATCTTTTATAATGATAAAATATGGGTTTTGCTTCAAAGGAATTTTTTCCCAAAATATCTTCTTCGTGAGTTTGGTTTACTCTGGTTTGATTGCTTAGTTTGGAATAAATAATTTGGACTTTATTTTGCATGTACACCTAATTATAATCAAGATAAAATTTGGTTAAAATTGGATCTTTATGTGTTTGGCCTAAGATATAAGTAAATACATATAACCCCTCCTTTCTCAAACATAATCTACTGGTTTGGCTTGCCCAAGGCTAGAATATCAAACAATGGAAAACAATTCGATAACCTAACCTTCATAAAGTTCTATTTTAACTACAGCAGAGCCAACTACTACTCGCCTCTAGGCCACCCCCAAGTCAACGGCCAAGTTTCGATTACCAACAAAACCATCTTTCACATTTTGAAAAGGAGGTTAAAGAACGCTAAAGAGATGGACTGAAGAACTTCCAAGCATCTTGTGTGCAAACAAGACCACTATTAGAGGTCCAATGGTAGAGACTCCATTTTTCCTAACCTTTATCACTGAGATAGTGATCCCAATAGAGGTCGAAGTGCCCAAATAGAGGGTAGCTCAATTCAAACCAGAGGCCAATGATGATGGTCTCAAGAGCTGTTTAGATGAGCTGCAGGAAAAGAGGGAAGTTTTTTTATATGAATGGCAATATACAAGCAAAAGACAACCACATAGTTCAACAAAGAGGTCCACCATATAGAATTCAAAATAGGGGACTTAGTCTTAAGAGAAGTCATCATCGTGACAAGGAATCCAAGTAAAGGGAAGATAGACCCCAAATGGGAATGCCCATATATCGTAACCAAAACTGTGAATCCATGTTGTTATTATCTCAAAGTCATGGAGGGATAAAAAATTCCTTACCCCTGGAATGTATAATACCTCAAAAAATACTTCTAATGATGTACTTTGAAATTAAATGAAATGAAATGAATCCTTTTTGTTACTTGCGATGTCTCAATATAAGCACTCTTTAAGAGTTGCAAGGAATTCAGTCCGGGCTTTGAAAACAAAGGTCTAAGTCTAAGGACCCAAAACATAGAGTTGCAAGGGCATCAGCCTTGACTCAAGGTTTAAGTTAAGGTTTATGGACCTAAAATCTCAGGTTTCAAGGACTCAGTCCATAGCTTAGGCTAATATTCATTGGTCTAAGGACCCAAAAGGGACTAAAATAATGTTCAAAATGACTAAGGTCTAAGGACCCTTAAATAGTCAACTCAGAGGTCTTTTGCACACCTGATTTTTTTTTTCAAATGAGATAAATTTAAGAAGGCTTGGATCGTAGCAAAACTTTCTTTTCAAATTTAATTTGAGGCTTGAAAAAAAATCCCTTTTAAAAACATTTGACGTGTCTCAGTGTTCAAATGCAAAAAATTATACAAAGCTTTAGTTTTTAAAAATGGTGCAAGGACCAAGGTTCAGAGATCTTAGGACCCATTGCCGAAACTCAGAATGTCCTCCTTTAGGGGGATAAGGTCTAGAGATTTTTCATCCCGGTATGACCTTCAAAACATTTCTAAGTCCATAGGTCTTCTGACAGCTGGTGGGACTTCAAATTTTAAACTTCCCAAGTTTGAATGTCTTATGGCCCTTTGTGGGACATCAGGTTCAAAATTTTCAAAGTCAATGGGTTTATTACCTTTTTGGGGACTTCAGATTTTAAATTTCTAAAGTTAAGAGGTCTTATGACCCTTTGTGGTCAGGTTCAAAATTTTATAAGGTTAAAGATCTTAGGACCCATTGGGGGCTTCAGGTTAAAATAGTTTCCAAATTCTAAGGTCTCAAGACACTCAACATAACTAATTTTCCTACATTAAGGATTTCATCCTTAGAAAAATAAGTTTCAAATGTCTTAGGACACTTTATGGAACAAATTTCAAGTCTGAATTTCAAATCTAATGTCGTATGACACATGACAAATTTACTTTTTGGTCTTTCATCCCTAAAAATTTTGGGGGACTAAGTGAAAAATTTTGGGCCTTCACAAGAGAACAAGTGCCAAAAATCCCACGGTTCTAAGGTCTTATGACCCATTTCAATGCCTTATTCTCGACTTCGAAAAACATCAAAAAGTATATGGCATAGGACTTAGAACCCTCAGACCTACATCAAAAATTTACTACTCAAGTTATTTTGTTTTACAAAGAAATCTTGGGGGGTAAAGGAGTATTACCTACTGGCAGACCTCAGATAGATGGATTCTATGAAAAATTCCTTAACAAAGAAAAAAAACAAAGTAAGTACGAAGTAACGAAGACGCGATACATCATATATGATATGAAACAAAGCATCACATAAGTTAAAATTTTATAAATCAAAGCTATTTATCATTAAACGATAGAGATCGGAGGTCTACATCAAAAGACTCGAGGCCTAAAACAGTTCAAACCAAAAAACAAAAATAACATATAAGACTTTTTAAGTCTTGAGATTGGTATGGTCAATAAGAGCTTCACTTTACGGGGTCTTGGTTGGGGAGAGAGGGGGAGGCTTTCTTCAAAGCCTTTTCTTCTTAGACCTAGGAGGCGGAGGCTTTGTTATCTTATTCTCCACTACCGATCTCATCATATGATATCTCTTTACTAGACCAAAGAGCTTTAGAAAATAGATCAAAAATATTCACATCAGGAAAGAGCTCATGGACCTTAGCCTTGTAAGCTTCAAACCCAGAGTTGTACTTGTGGAAGAGAAATGTTTTACAAGGCTCAAACTCAATATATGCAACCATTTTGATCTTCAAAGTGGCATTAATCATTCCCTGTAGCTCATTATGCTTCACCAGGACCTCAAAGTACTCATTATGTAGTTCTTGATGTTTAGACATCAACTAGTTAATAGCACTGAGATCTTTGAGTGCTTTCTTAAGGAGCTCTACATCACTTTCAGCTAAAATAAGATTTTACTGAGCACTTTGAATCTTGATGTTTTGACTTTAAAATTCCTCCACCGCCACTTTTTCTCAATATAAACCAAATCATGGTCCTACTTAACCTTAGCTAAAGAATCCTTAGCAATATCTAAGAGGGAAGCATCGTCCCTAAAAGTTATCTCATTAAGAAGTATGAAAATCTCCAACGAGGTGATCCTAGACCTCAGGTAAACCCTCTTCTTCTCCAACGAAGGCAAGTCCAGCCATTGTTGTTAATGATATGATTTAGTTCTAATTGGATGAGGTCCTACTTATTGTAAATATCTACAACCTTATTTCATCCTCCATGTCCTTCAAAGGCATTATCCATAAGGTCCTGCTTTAAGTGTTGAGCCCGTAAAAAAAGGAGAAAAATATGAGAAATAGACAGACCAAAATAAAATCCACTAACGAAAAATCAGTTTGATTCAAAATCAACCTGCTCAGCAGGTGTATCATTTCCTGATCATTAGAAGAGACCCATCAGCCCCTCAATTGGGCCACTATCTCTGAAGAATTTATTTTTGCCAAAGACGGGAAAGCATCCATAACGAAGGTGTAGCTTCGACAGAGGGAGGCCTCAATTATCCCTCAACTCCATAGATCAGAAGGCCTTCCCTCACCATAGTAGTGGTCTCCTTGAGTCAAACTGAGGTCCCAATAGCACCTATCAGCCCCCTTCTTTGGAGGGGATGCCATCACAGCCTTCCCTTTTATGAGGGGATTTTGCAAAGCTTCATCAATTTTTTGGACCAAGGGCTAAAAATGCCTTGGAATAGAAGGATCACTCTAGGCTTACCTATAGGTCCCACTAATCCATGAATATTCTTACAACAAGGTTAGGGTTTTTATAAGATCCAATATTAAGATTTCACCATAGCCAGACCCCGAGTTTGCCTCCTCCATGAGCTTAACACTAAGGATTGGAAGATCCACCGACGCACTAAACTTTAAGCGCTTGGTGGTCTTCAATAACTTATTATTATTTATTGAGGCCTTAGTAAGGTTTTCTTTGGTAGATCCTCCCATTCATATACTGGATTAATAAAAAATTAGAGTTATCTATCAGAGAACCAGACATGAGGTAAAAGAAAAAAATCTAAGTTATTTATAGGGGAAATAGTTAGAGTCTAGAACAATTGGGCCTTCAGTTGTGGAGAGGACCTCTTTCATCCTTGAAGGGAGCCCAGCCATATGCTTAAGCTTATCATCCTCGCCCTCGAAGGCCTCAGAGATTTTTAGCAAAGACCTTGAGATCAAACGTCCTCTTCTTAGGTACCACGATAAAGGCTTCAGCACCAAGCGAATTCCCAAGCACTATCATGGGGGCCTCAAGGACACTCCTAAATGTCATGGATAAGGGCTCAGGTCCCAACCCCCATTTAAATAGGCGAGTGGAAGTGACAAATGCCTCAAAAGGGAAGGAATCTAATTTTTAGGCCTCAACAATCCCATCGACCTCCTCCTTAGAGGGTTCAGTAATAACTATGAAAGAATAAGAGTCATTAGAGCTCAACTCATAGGTTAATAAATAAACTCAAGCACCAAAAAATGAAATTAAGGATCAACTCACCTACAAATGGTGGAGAGCATCATAGAATAGGGTAGCCAATTAGTTCAGAATCCCCTAAGGAAGAAGAACATATCCTTCTAGTTCTTGGGGGCATTGTGCTTATCCTTTGCAAATACCACTATGTCCTTGGGAGAAAAATATTATAACCCTTTATCCTTACTGGGCTGAAATGACATTATACTTTCCCCTACTTAACTCTCTAAAATCCAAGATCTTATCCATTAGAAATCTTTATGAGTTAGCCACCAGTTAAGAAAGGAATATTCTAATAGCTTTCAAAATCCTTATCATAGGAAAAGGAAGAGGAAACTTGGCCCCATACTGAAGATATCAATTATTGAAGAATAAATATTGAGAAACCAGAGAGCAAGCCTTCACTCTAGACTTGGCAACTTTGAGAGTAATAGAATCTAGAATCTGATATATGTTCTGAATCTCCACCAAGTCTTTCTCAGTGATCTTAGAAGCGAAGGGGTCTCACCCAACAAAATTGGGGTCATTGGCCCCCACGTAATTAATCACCATAGTACGGGAAAGGAAGGTCCGGGTAGCGAGGTGCCCAGAGGACTCGATTCTTTTCTCCTCAGATGGAGGAAGGGAGACATGAGGACCAACAGCAGATATAGGCTTTGGGTCCAAAACCTTTGAAGGGGAAATAATCTCGGCAAACACTATTGAGGAAAATAAGGGAAAAAGAGTTTACATGCTCAAAGAATTCCAAAAAGAGCAGATATAGCAGGAGTAAATGGTAAAGGATTCAACCCAACCCAAGGGGCTCTTTTATAGCCCCTAATGCCTAGCGTTCCAGTTTCTTTAGCCTTCAAATTCAGATGCTTAGATCCCCTCATTCATATCAATTCTCTCTCCCCCAACACTTATATATTGCCACGTGCTAGTGGCTTCCCAATGCAATCTAATTATTATGCAAATCTCATGTGTTAGTTACCACCTTGTCCCCAGCTTGCATGAATAGATAAGAGTTGCCCCTTGAAATATTTACAAGAAGCAATAAGGGGCTATTGATGATATCCTATTTAACCCTTGGTATTTAAATTTATCTTAGTCCCCTCGATTGTCCTCACTAAAGAATAGGGTTCTTAACCCTGACCTTTAACGTCAATAAGACCATTGTTGGGTCCCCAAGACCTCTATCGCTCTCAATAAAATAACATACCACTATGGCAGACCTCATCCACCTCTTTCTCTCACACACCCCACCCTAAAGAAGACTCCATCGTTCCAACATTTTTCTTTAACGAAACTCAAAGACCGTAGCACCAGGGTCCCTCCATGTCTGACACTTTGAGCAGACCCCAATCTAAGGAGAAATGGCCTCCTAAGTTCACTTAACTCCCGATATAGAGTCATATAAGTGAGAAAAACCTTTTGGGAAACCTAAAGTAGTCCAATGACCATTCCCAATATCTTAAGCCTCTATCAAAGCTTTTATAACCAGTCTAGCAGGTAAGGTAAAAGAATAGTATTATTTCACCTACCACCTCCACTAAATCCCACTTGCATTGAAAGCTCCCATTTGCATTTAATGCACTCAAAATTTCCTTATACCACTTGAGGAATATTTGGCCAACACTCCACCACCTTACTGACGCCGTCAGACCTTAAAGGCACCACAACCAAGATTTGACAGTCCATGCATTTTCTCTCCTAGATTTTTTATATAAATAGGGGTTGGTTTAAAGTTTAAGACATGTTCAAATCATATATCCAGAGAACTAAGATTTTTCACATTCATAAGTGTTTACTCCTTGCTCTATATTCTCTCAGCCCACTATTGTGAGCTTATATTCATACCTTCGTGTATTTTAAACCTAGATACACTTATTTCTAGCCCTAAACAGTTTCTCCACTTTCAATTTTGTAAGTATTCAATCATAATCTATTTTCTTGTTATCGTACTTTATTTTTAAAGTATTTTTTAAGAAATTGTTGAACACCCAATAAGTAATAGGGAGAAAGAAGATGCGTAACCTTCAACCCCTATTGGAATAGGGGATCTAATAAGAATTTTTTTCAGAACTTATTCAAGATCCAAGAAACTATTCAAGAAAATATGAGACAACTCATCCAAAGTGTTTGAGCCTCATAAAGCTGACCAGTTCATCCAGAATCGGTTCTAATAACCCTAGCTGTGAAGAAAACCCTAGATAAACATAGGTAATCACTTCCTCTTACCCCTTACAGAGATAGGAGGTAAGAGAACCTAGGTAGAGAAATGGAAAATCCCAAGAGGATAAATCTAGGGTCTGATACGAGCAGATCTGCTCGAATAAGTCGGTTAGAACATGAAAAATCCTCCTACCAACTAGGTGAAGCCTTAACAATAAGGTCAATAGGTTATGATGATGACCAAACATACTCGAATAACATACAAGTGCATTTTAAAGGATCATCAAAGTACCAGTCTTTAATATATTATGAAGAAGAGGGGTGCGAGCACATTTTCACCCTGAAGGGAGAACAAGATGAGAAGATTGTCGAAAGAAAAAATATGATTGTTCGAGATATAATGCTAGAATCTCGACTAGGCCCGGATAAGGAGGCCAAAGAGAAGAGAGATCGGCTGAAAGTCATGGATAAGTTAACAAAGGTATATAGACAGTTGAAGCCCAACCATGGAGGGGATCAATCCAAAGGATAGAAGATCGCCTAAGCGACCTGCTCAAAACTAATAACCCACTCGAAAGAGGGTTTGTGCATGGATATCCATTCATAACTTCCATTATTAGCTATCCCACACCTAAAAAATTCAATCCACCTATAATCACCACTAGCTATGAAGGAAAATCATATCTAATTTAAATGTTGAACAATACCAGATAGCATGCGACGTATTCTCCGTAACTAATGAGATGTGTAACAGACCTTTTTCAAGCACTCTAACAGGATGTGTTCATATCAAAAATAATAGGTTACCAAGAGGGAAGATCTATGATTTTAAATAATTAGTTGATTTTTTATTAATAATATATATTTCGGAGAAAAACCTGGTAAGAGGGTAGCTCACTTGTTCAGCTTTCGTCAATGCAAGGATAAATGACAAGAAGATATATTACCAGGTTCAATACTAAAAAATAATAAGTGATAAAGTAAAACGACAAAGTTTCCATTAAAGTAATTTTGTGTGGGTTGTTGACTAGAAAGTTGTACTAGGCATTAGTTAAGGATCCTCCAAACCATATAGTCGAGATTTTGGATAAAAAGGGAAAGATCATGAATGCATAGGAAGCAATGGATTCAAAAGAGTTCATCCATAAAAAACTTGAAGAATGTAACAACTAAGGAAGAAAGGAAAAGCCCAAATAGAGCCTCAGTCCGAAGAATGAAACGAAACCATACCAGAAGTTTGAAGAGTCTCCTTTAATAATAGGAGTACACCACATCCTCGATAAGATCTGAGGATATGGCGAATTAAAGTGGATGGAGAAGTTAAAAACTCCTGGTGGAAGAAGAGATAAGAATAAATTTTATAAGACCAAAGATTGCCTAATTTTGACTGATGGAATTGAATCCCTCATCAAAAGAAGGAAGATAAATAAATATGTGGAGAATAATGGAAGTCCAACACCATCTCATAATGATTGTAAGCCAAGGAGAAGATCAAGATCACCTCGCATGAGAAATAAGGATCATAAAAGAGCTTTGTAGAATAATGAGAAGGAGAACCCAGACCTCCCTGCAAGGACCAAGAAACCTATGAAAGAAGTTAATACGATTTAACTATCATGTAGTTTCATAGCAGGAGGGGATGATGGTGGAAGGGATAAACCAGATAAAAAAGGCATACCTTCATGAAGCAAGAGCTTGTGCTGACAACAGAGACGTCAACATTACAACATCAACTGGTACCGAACGTCATAAGGTCACCAAGGAATGACAAGTGATAGGATTTTATCAAGATAACCTATCAAGGCCATTATATACTCATGATGACCCACTTGTCATGACCGTGATGGTCCACGAAAGGAGTGTGAAGAGAATTTTGGTATAAAATAATAATTCGATTTACATGTTATTCTATAACTGCTTCAAGAGGCTGAAGCTTTTCGAAAGAAAATTGGAAGCTTACCATCACCCACTGATCAGATTGGCAAGCATAGAGGTAAAACCACTAGTCACAATTGAGCTGGAAGTTATTATTGGAACTTGGCCTACATATAAAACTAAGATGATGAGATTCTATAATATTATCAGTGGAAGAATGGGTTTGAAGAAATTTGAAGATATATCCTTAACTATTCATCAATGCCTAACGTTCCCCTCTAATTTCAGTGTAGGTATGGTAAAGGGAAACCATATGGAAGCACGGGAATGCTACTACACTTCGTTAATGAGGAAGAAAGGAAAAAATTATCTCAAACTTATAAGATAAAAACATTACATCCTCGAGAAGAAGATAAGTTTATAATTGGAGAAGAAATTAAGCAAACAGAACGAGTAATCCTAGTTCATGAGCATCCTAAAAGGACAACCCAAATTAGCTCGTCCCTAGATCCCGTCCTTAAAAAGCAACTAGTTGACTTACTACAAATTAGGAAAAGCGTTTTCACTTGGAGCCATAAAGACAAGCCTATAATTGACTAACCATTATTAGTCATGAGCTCAACATAATCAATGAAGTAAAACTAGTAAAGAAATAACAAAGGGTATTCTCTAAAAATAAGAACATGACAATTCAAGAAAAAGTGGCCAAATTGAAGAAAGCTGACTTAATTGAAGATGTGATGTATCCCAACTAGCTAGCAAATGTAGTATTAATAACAAAGAAAAATTACAAATAATGGATGTGTGTGTATTTTATATACTTGAATAAGGCATGCCCCAAGGAATATTATCCTTTGCCTCGAATTGATCACATGGTGAATGTAACGGTTGGCAATGAACATCTAAGATTACCTAATGATTATTCTGGTTATAACCAAATTAAGATGAAGCTAGAAGACAAAGATAAGACATCCTTCATCACTAGCCAAGGTACTTTTTATTACAATGTCATGCCCTTTGGACTGAAAAATGCAGGTGTCGCCTATCGTGGCGGGTGAACAAGGTGTTTGAAAAGAATATAGGGAAGAATATAAAAGTTTACATGGATGAAATGCTGACTAAAAGCATAAAGGATGATGACCATATCAAAAACTTTGACCCGACCTTTGATGAGCTAAAAAAATATCAGATGGAGTTAAATTTATCCAAATGGGTGTTTGGAGTCAAGGGTGGGAAATTTTTGGGTTTTATTATTAAGCAAAAGGCATAGAGGCCAACCCTGACAAAATCCAGGTGTTTATCAATATGCATCCTCCTAAGAGAAAAAAGGAAATACAAAGCCTAACATGCCGAGTAGAAACTAGAACAGATTTTTAACTAGAGCAATAGATAAGTGACTCCCATTCTTCAAGGTGATTAAAAATTCTTTCGAATGGAAAAAGGAATGACACTTTTCCCTTTTAGAGATGAAAAGATACCTAAGATCATCCCTACTGTTGTCAAGTCCAATCCTAGGAGAAAAATTAAACTTGTTATTGATACGAAAATTAGTCAACTGATGTGGACCAATTATATGAAGACATGTGTCATTTTACGTGGCAAATACATATACTCACCGAACAACTCGCAGCACCGAGCTACCCATCACCCTGACCTACTTAGTGTGCCAAGCTACTCAACGTGCAAAGCATATGGCCAGGAACATCAAACGACAATTACACATTCAATGAACATCGAATTTAATGAACATTCTTATTATATAGATGTATATGTCTATTAAATAATGGCATATCGTCTATTCACACTGACATCCCCAAGGCTATAAATACATTGTAACACCCTCCATAATAGGGTAATTGATCATTGGTGATTGTGATTGAGGTTAAGGAAAAAACATCCAGCAATACAAAACCGTGGATGTAGTCCATTTTCATAAGGCTGAACCACTTTAAAAATCCTTTGTCTTATTTCTTATTTCATATTTATCTGTGATTGATTAATTAGATCAAATCTAGTTTTTTACATCAACAGATTGGCGCCGTCTGTGGGAAATCGACTATACGTAGCATTTTTCACTAAAAACTTATCACAGATGGCTGAGATCCCAGAATCCAGTAACAGGAACAATGATCGAGTTCCCCCCAATCCCTCTGCTCCCCTAACTATTCAAGATCTCACTGGCATAGTGGCCAATTTAGCCCAAGGGCAAACAGATATGCAAGAGACCATGCGTCAACTCATTCAAACTGTTCGTAACGGAGCGCTTTCCCAGTCAGGTCAATGAAGCATTTAGAGAACCACCCATTTGCTGTCTTCAAGAACCAGACGTACGCTATTCCCAAGTGTTTCTCAGTCCAGACACACTGACTCTCATCATACTGAGAGGTCCAATAATCCCTCATATCAGCCTGGCCGAACCTCTTCTATAAGAGCTACATATTCTCAACAAAATGTTACTTTAACCCCAGAACGAACAAGTTCTCTGGAGAGGTTGAGTAGAGTCTCTCCCTTTGATCGTTTGGGCCCTAGGAGGAATAGAAATCCCCCTAGGATTGTGTCGAGAAATTCTCAATGACCAAGTGATCTAAGGGAAGGTTCTACCCAGTCATGACCAGCAACTCATAATAAAAGATCCCAAGAGGATAATTTACCACGATTTGTTGCTCGGACAAATAGGTCTGAGGCTGGAAACAATGTATGGAAGGGCTCCATTCAAAGACTGGAAGACAGGTTAGGGGAAATGTCTAAGGCCAAGAACCCTCTCCAAAAAACCTTTGTCCAAGGATTACCCTTTGTACGGGCAATTTTGGATTTACCCACACCATAAAAATTTAAAGCTCCTGTAGTGATGCCTAAGTACAATGGAAAAACTAATCCCGTCCTCCACATAGAGCAGTACCAAGCTGATGTTGATATCTATGCAGTTCCTGGTGAGATGAGGTGCAGAGCATTCTTATGAACTATCACTGGGTCAGCCCAAATATGTTATAACAACCTTCCTCAAGGCCAGATTGCTACATTCCATCAACTGGCAGAGCTCTCCATAGGGAATTTCTATTTTATCACGAATCCAGTTAAGAGAGTAGCACACCTACTGAGTGTAAGGAAGAAAACAGGAGAGAGCACCATGGATTACATCACTCATTTTAACAATGAGAAACTTGATGTGATTGACTACGAGGAGAATACATCCATTATAGATCTGATGAATGGTATATTACCCAATAAGTTGTATTATACATTGACCAAAGATCCTCCCAAGACCATGGCGGAACTGATGGAAAAAGAAGCTAAGATCATAAACGTCAAAGAGGCCATGGTTGTGAAGAAGAATGCTGACACAAAAGTAGAGACAAAAGATAAAGGTAAAACTTAGAGGAAGGATCAAAAGCCCAATGGGGGCAGTAAGCAGCCGAAAGGCAAGGAGACACTAGAGAAGTTGAGGAAGTATGGGAATTATACTCCCTTAAAGGTGGATATAAACCATATTTTGGAGGAGATCAAGAACAGCGAGGAGCTAACTTGGCCAGAGAAAATGAGGACAGCCCCTGACAAGACGAATAAGTCCAAATATTGTGAGTTCCATAGAGATCACGGCCATACGACCAAGCTCTATATAGCTCTCCAAAGTGAGATTGAAGCACTTATTCGACGAGAAAAATTGAGCAGGTTTGTTGATTGTCGGAATGATGGAAAGACTAACGAAAGAGGAAGGCAAAGGTCCAAATCTCCTCACCGAACAAAAGATGACAAGAAGAGGGACCATGAAGATGATCCAGAGGATGAACCCGACCTACCCAAAAAGCCAAGGCAACCCGAACGCGAGGTATGTTCAATCCACTTTGGATCATTTGAATGTAATGTGATTACAGGTGGAGATGCAAGAGGTGGGGATCATACTGCTGAAAGTAAAGCTTACCTCAATAAGGCCCAAGCTTGTTCTTATATACAGCGCATAAATCTGGCTGAAGATGATCTACCGAGGAAGGTGAACAAGGATAAAGTGGTCATCAATTTTTCCAAAAAAGATCTGGAAGGTGTCTTATATCCTCACGATGACCCCTTGGTTATTAAGATGAGAATGGAGGATGTGGTGATCTCACGAGTATTGGTGGATAATGGTAGCTCTGCAAATATCATGTTCTACCCTTACTTCAACAGCTTGAATTTAAAGCTAGCCTCGTTGGAGAAATATCACAGGCCCCTCCTTGGCTTCACTGGCAAGAAAGTCTTTTCACTTGGGACGATCAAGTTGGATATGTTCATTGGCACCTAGCCTGCTTGCAGAATAGAAAAAGTATGCTTTTTAATAATGGATAAAAATAACCAATCAGCCTACAACATAATCATGGGGAGGGTAGGCCTAAAAATGTTCGAGGCAGTGCCATCCATGGTACATCAATGCTTGAAGTTTTCAACCAACTTCAGAGTTGGAGTTGTGAAGGGCGACCAGAAAGTAGCTCGGGAATGCTATTATTCATCTTCCGAATAGGAATAATTAGAGGAAGCCAGGAAGAAGACCACTACGTACCAAGTTGAGGAGTCTGAAGATGCAGAGATTGAGACCTTAGACCCTAGAAATGAATTCGAGCTTGTGAAGGGTCGGGTCATGGAGGCTATAGAGAACATTATTCTGGATGACGAACGTCCAGAACGAACAACTCAAATTGGCACCTCACTGGACCCATCAATAAAGTAGGAGTTAGTAGCATTTTTAAGGCACAAAAAGAAAGCTTTTGCATGGAGTCATGAAGATATGCCAGGGATAGATCCAGCCTTCTTGTGCCATGAGCTAAATGTTAATAAGAAGATCAAGCCAGTGAAACAGCGAAGAAGGGTACTTAGCCCGAAGAAGAACCAAGCTATCCAGGAGGAGATTGATAAGCTACAAAAGGCCTCTTTTATTGATGATGTCAAATATCCAGATTGGTTAGCCAACGTGGTGATGGTGAAAAAAAAGAACAACAAATGGAGGATGTGCGTAGATTTCACAGATCTCAACAAAGCCTGCCCAAAATATCACTTTCCCTTGCCCCGAATTGATCAGCTGGTGGATGCTACTTCGGGACATGTATTGTTCGGCTTCATGGACACTTATTCCGGCTACAACCGGATTAAGATGAAACTAAAAGACAGGGAGAGTACTTTTTTTATTACCCCAAGGGGAATATACTGTTATAATGTTATGCCTTTCGGACTTAAAAATGTAGGTGCTACGTACCATAGGTTGATGAATAAAGTGTTCGCAGAACAAATCAGCAAAATATGGAGGTTTACGTCGACGACATGCTGACTAAGAGCAAGAAAGTCGCTGACCATCTAGCGAACCTGAGCCAAACTTTCGACTAGCTGGAGAAATATCAGATGAAACTGAACCCGACTAAGTGCATATTTGACATACGAGAAGGCATGTTCCTCGGGTATATTATGAATTAGCGCGGCATTGAGGCGAATCCAAAAAAGATTAAAGCTTTCTTGGAATTACGATCTCCGACTATGAAGAAGGAGGTGCAAAGCCTCATGTGGCGGGTTGTATCTCTAAATAGGTTTGTTTCACAAGCAACAGATAGATGTCTCCCATTCTTCAAGACTCTCAGAAAAGCTTTCGAGTGGAATGATGAGTGTGAGAAGGCATTTCAGGAGTTAAAAGGATATTTAGAGACACCTCCACTGTTGTCCAGGTCGGTGATGGGAGAAAGATTATACTTATATCTGGCTATCTTTGAGAGCGCAGTCAGTTCAGCATTGATAAGAGTTAAAGATGGAGTACAAAAACCTATGTATTGCACGAGCAAAGCTTTCCGAGGAGCAGAGGTTAGATATCCCAGACTGGAGAAGCTAGCCTTAGCATTGATAGAGGCAAGTGGGAGGATGAAACATTATTTCTAGGCCCATACCATAGTGGTGTACACTGATATGCCACTCAGACAGGCTTTGTATAAGCCAGAAAAAATTGGAAGACTAATGTATTAAGCAGTAAACTGGGCGAGTATGATATTGTTTATGAGCCAAGGTCTTCACTCAAAGGGTAGGGGGTGGAAGATTTCATTGTGGAGTTCACTTACCCAGATACCTCCGAACAACCCATAGACATTAGAGGATTATCAAAGATAATCCTCGATCAACTTCCATCAGCAGATTTGCCAGAGGGAATAGATAACGAGCAATAGTAATTATCGGGTAATATCTCGATATTGGGGAATGATAATAGGAAGTATCAAATATTCCATCAGGGAACCTTGTCAAACCATGAGTTTGATAATGGTATACCTGTATGGAATTTGTATGTTGATGGATCTTCATGTGCTACAGGAAGTGGAGCCGGAATAATTCTCAATAGTTCGGACGGATTACATATCGAATATTATTTGCGCTTTCAATTTAAAGCTTCCAATAATGAATTTGAATACGAAACTATGATTATGGGACTTAGTTTAGCCAAAATAGTGAATGCAGAACAAGTTAACGTGTTTACTGATTCATAATTAATTGTGAATTAGATTTTTGGGTTGTATGCAATAAAGGGAGACTTGATGTCAAGATATCATGCCAACGCTATAGAGATTGTGTCCACTTTTATAGCGGTCCAATTGATTAGAATACCAAGATTAGAGAATACGCGAGCTGACGCACAAGCTCGGTTAGCCTCAGCTACTCGCACTGAGCTACGAAGAATGATTCCTATTGAGATTCTGGCAGATCAGAGCATAGATGAAGATTTAATGGTGAAATTCATCACCCTGGATATGAGACCATCCTGGATGGACCCCATCAGGGCGTATATCGAAGAAGGAATTGTACCAACAGACCAACTTGCAGCCAAAAGGCTGAAGTTTAAAGTTGCTCGATATGTACTGAATAATGGTGTTTTGTATAGAAGGGGTATCATAGCGGGTCTACAAAGATGTGTGCATCCTTCAGAAGTTAAATCTATGATAGAAGAAATTCACGAAGGCTCTTATGGAGCTCATGTAGCAGGACGAACTCTTCTGCATAGAATAATGATGCAGGGATATTATTGGCCAACTATGAGAGCTGACAGTACAGCTTATGCGAAGAAATGCGATAAGTGACAACGTTTATCTTCCATTCGAAGAACTCCCCAGGCATTGTTAACACCCATCACTTCCCCTTGGCTATTTGCTATGTGGGGTATAGACTTGGTCGGACCTCTGTCGACCACCAAAGGGAGATTCAAATAGTTAGTAATCGTTGTTGATTATTTCACCAAATGGGCGGAAGCTGAGCCTCTCATTGACATGTCGTATGAAAGGGTTTACCAATTTATTTGGTTGAATATTATTTGTAGGTATGGTCTACCGCGTGCTTTTATTACTGATCATGGTACCCAATTTAATAATGATGACTTCGCTACATATTATCATCAATCCAATATCCGGGAGATCCATTCTGCACTAGGCTATCCTCAGAGCAACGGGAAAACTGAAGTGACGAACAAGACTCTGTTGAACGGTTTGAAGAAACGGCTGGATGATGGTAAAGGAAATTGGATTAACGAACTATATTCTGTATTATGGTCCTATCGCATAACACCCAGAACAGTAACTGGGGAATCTCCTTACATGCTAGCCTTTGGAAGTGAAGCTGTCATACTAGCTGAACTGGGACTACCCACACACAGGGTACTTAATTTTAACTCTCCTGTAAATGATTTGATGAGATGGTTAGACTTCGATATGCTCGAGGAAGTGAGAGAAGATGCGACAATCAGGAACGCAACTTACCAACAATGAACCGCCATGTTCTACAATAAAAGAGTCCAGAAATGTGATCTTAAGGAGGGAGACTATGTGTTCACGAAAGTGCTCCAGAAATATAATAAGTTGGAGGCCAACTGGCATGGACCTTATCGGGTAACTACGGTTGTTCGCCCTGGGACCTACAGAATAGAAACCTTAGAGGAAGAAGAATTCAAAAATGTGTGGAATACGAAGCATCTGTACAAATATTATCAGTCATATAGATTTATACGTACCTCATTTATTTCAATATGAATAAAAATGATGTTTTTCCATATTCTTGTCTGTTTAATTTTTTACTACACCAACTAAGGTTGGTCGACATATCAACAACCACCAACTACGATTGGTCGGCATATCAGCAACCACCAACCACGGTTCGTCGGCACCAATAAATTTAACCAATAATGTTGGCATAACAATCATACAAGGCAAATAATGTTTGATCACGGGTGACCTCAAGGGGCATCCCAAACTAGGCAAGAAGATGGGTGACCTCACGGGGCATCCACTGTCTGGGCAACAAGGTAATCCTGACAAGATTACTACAACTAAGCAGTATTATGGGATAAAAAGCATTCCATTGCTTAGGCACTAATGGCTAACAAGTCACTACAACTAGACAGCAAGTGGGCCAAGCTCCATTGTCTAGGCAACTACAACAAAACAGAACATATTGTCCCTCTATAGATATATATGCATATGATAAGAAAAACATGTTGCAAATTATTTCCAAGGAAAGAAAATTGAAAGACAAAATCTTTCTTCATTAAATACAAGATGGTTAGGTGAACTTTTCTTCACTAAATACAAATTTCCTATTTTATTGGCTTTTTTCCTTCTGATTTTGGTATAGGTTCCATCCCAGCGGGAGGATCATCTAAAGCATAAGGAGAATTGATAAAATTCATATCTTGCAACATCCTAATATTGCTCGAACACAGTCGATCAAGAAGATCTTGAGGTCGAGATATCTCAAAATCTTCATGAAGCTGGTAATCACCAAGATACCTAGAGATCAAACACCGAGGAATGGACCGGGTTGGAATCTAGCTAACATCCAATTTAAAAGAAAGATTGGGGAAATCAAGTACTCCAGGCTCATACCAATCCCATAAATTAATTCCCTACTCAAGCTTCAACACAGTCAAGTCGTTCAACCATCCTTGCTTGTACCCTCGTTGTTTGCTTATTTCAACCGAGCATCGAGATAGTATAGAGATTCATTGTATCCCGCATTCCAAAATTCTCTAGGATGCTTGTGAAATTGATAAGTCAATCTCTTAAGATACTCATGATGCTTCTTCACCAAGTTTCCTTTACTTTCTAGTGCAAAACTCTGATTGGAGAGATGGTCGGTATGATTTGAATCTTTTGGGACATTTTAGCCAAGTCTTGAATTTTTTCTTTCAGCTGAGCAGCCTGATTTGCTAAGGCTTGCTCAGTCCTAGTCTCTTCAACACTTCTTCACCCATCTCTAGTTCTACCCTACGAGGAGGATATAGGTCTGAATTATTTACAAGCCTCCAGCTCCTCTCTCAAGGCAGCATTTTCAGTTTCCAAAAAGGAAAAGCCTTCATTATTAACTGGAACTAAAGCTCCCGAAGAAGACGAGGCGGCAGATTTGAGTTGTTTCACTTCTTCTCGCAAGGAAATATTCTCTTCCTCCAATATCTTAGCAATATTCCTATGTTCCACGATCTCAAGTTTCAGCACACTTTCTTTTTTTCATGGGTTGAGATATACTTGTCATAGCCCCCATCAGTACTCAACTGTTGGTACTTTTTCTCATAACCTTCATGCATGAGTGTAGTGGTTTCTTTGTGTTGAAGCTGGAGTTCCTCTATCATTCCTTGGAGGTCTTCAATCATTTTATAATAGGCCACATTATTGGCTACAGCACGATCAAGTAAACACTTAAAGTATTGGTATGCATCAACTGCTCGCTCAGAAGCATCGGGTCCAAGGATATCAATTATTTGAGCCTCAGTAAAATCTTTATGACCATCTTTGATGTAATCATTACATTTTTCATCAACTCTGTATCATGAGCTGATAAGAGTTCCATCCTGGCAACAAACTAGCAAGGAAAAATAAAAATGCATCAACAACGATATAGACAGAGAAAGTAAAGGAGAAACTCAGATTAGATAACAAAGTCCATTTTATTGGTCATAAGAAGATAGAGTACATCCAAAGTTATAACCAAAAAGGGAAAAACAACATAACAAGAGAGCTGAATAACTTTACACCTTATCCTTATTTCCTACAACATTTTCAGCTGGTTTAGATGAAGGAGTTGGTTGCTCGGAAGGTAGTTGGTGTTGCTCAGTAGAAGTTGTAGCCTATTGAACTTAGTTAGAGGATTGCAGAAGGGTAGAAGCAGGTGTTTGTTCTACTATTACCATAGAATATTCATCAGATGCAGCTTCATCTTCTTCTTCTTCAGCAGCAAGAGGAGGACCATGGGTATGTTCCTAGAATAGTTCAGAGTCCTCAGCAACATTCAACTTCTTCAAAGCGGCTACCCATCCATCTCTGAAGTATTTCAAATGTGCATACTCCATCTGGGAAGAGACAGTAACTATGGCCTTATTCCATCCTTTGTCCCATCCAGAGCTAAAGGACTTCTTCACAACAGCTTTTCTCTTCGCTTTCTCCGAGAAATATTTCTCCCTAAGAAGCTCTTCGGTAGACTTCAGCTTCTTTTTAAGTTCTTTCTTATGTCGTTCATCCTCTTTAAGCTTGGCATCCACCCCCTGGAGGCATTTAGAGCTTGATCTCGAATGAACTCAGCAGATTTGATTTTGTTCACCCAGGCTGCTTTATCCTCTTCGTACCTTTGCTGGGACTCCATTAATGATTTTAACATCCCAGTGAGAGCTTTCTCAGCATCACTGGATGAGGTTGAAGCTTTAATGGCTTCATCCTTCTCCATGATATTGTCAAAGTACACCAAAAACTAGAAGAAAAGCACGAATTAAAGCCTGAACATGGCAATGAAAAATAAAAAATAAGTTTAAAGATCACTTACTGATGCAAGCAGTTGAGAGGCCATATCAACAACTTTACTCCAAGGAGTTAAAGTTTTATCAGCTCGTCGATCGGGGAGAGTCCCTGACTTGATCAATTTCTTGGCCAAGCTAGGAGTGGGGATAGCTGGAGAACTAGCCATCAGAGAAGAAATCCTAACTCTAGAAGTTTGGGCAGCAGAATCAATGGTCCTCTCAGTAGGACCTTTTCTCAATCTTTTCAGAGAAGCACCTTCAATCAAAGGTGTTGCCTGTGTTGAGGTAACATCTTCAATCAAAGTTGTTATCTCTTCTCTATTGAGGGTAGCAAGGGGCTTATTTCTCATATCTTTGGCAGGAGCAATCCCTTCAATTGGGACATTATTTTTGTGTTTCTTTACCCCTTCAGTGTCCAGAGCAGACTGGTCAAAGAACTTCGGAACCTAACTCTTCTTCATCAGATCAGCAACAGAGGTATTCAAATTAGAAGAATATTCTTTTGCACTCGCTTGAGATATTGGTACTTGATCAAGATCAATTACCACATGATGGGCAAGAGGATGAGCACTGAAAGATGAGGTGGTGTTTTTGTATCTCAGCAAATAAGAAGCAGACCTCACGTGCTCCCCGTTGATTGACTGATGCAAACCCCAGATAAGTTTCAACTATTTTATATTTATGTCACTCTCTTATGGAGGTTTCCTTTTACTGTCAACTGCAATAAACAAAAATTAATGTTAGTGACGCATTTCATCAAACGTAGAGAAAGAGAAATAAAAAAACTAAAAACAACCTATCCCATTGCCATAAAGTGGACATTTAGGACCTTAATACACATATTTTCCTTTTAATTGGGGGTGTTGCAAATTTTTCATCACAAACCCATGATCAAAATAGTCCCAGTTGGCATCGGGGAGATTAACCACTAAAGTTCTATTTGAAAACCTAGTTTTTAAATAAAAACTAGTGTCACTGGTAACCCATCTATAACAATACATAATTTTATGAATTCCTAAGTGAGTTCTATGTATTTGATTCAACCTACATGCGCCATTAATTACTCACCATGTATTCGGAGCTACTCTTGCAGGAATGATATCGAAATATTGGCAAAACTCCAAACACAGGGGATTAGGCAGGAAAGAAAAACCACACTCCGCTACAAAAATGGAGGGAAACCAGTGTCCCTCAGCTAAAAAAATAAATCAGAAGGGCAAGGAGGTTCCTCTAGAATAACCCAAGCGAGAATCGCAAAATTATCCCGGAACTTATCCAAGGATTCGATAAGATAAACCATGTTCACTAAAGCAAAGAAACAAGAGGGAAGAAATTCTTATAGAAAATTAAGAAATCTGCTAGGGCAGACGATGGAAAGAACGACAGTATAAGAACAAAGTGAGAAAACAAAGAGTTTAAAAGTTCAGAAGTAAAAAGTAGAAAATGATTTGATTCTATCGCTTTTAAATTCCTTGCATAGGGAAGTGAGAAAAGAAATGATTACTAGAAAAGACGATTGCGTTTTCGACGGCTAAACGATGAAAAAGATGCAAATATCCAAATGACTGTTGAAGATTCAAAATATTTACAACTTTTCCATTTCGCGCTCAAATGACAAGACTAAAGAGAAAATTTCATAAGTGTTGGAGATCTGTAATCTAACAAGAATGGGTAAACCATATCCTAGCAACTTTTGGGCATAATATTCCACACTCTCATGTTCAACCTCAACTGTGAAACATTGGGGGCTTCTGTTGATACAAAAATTAGTCAGCTGACGTGGACCAATTATATGAAGACATGTGTCATCTTATGTGGTAAATTCATATACTCCCTCAATAACTTGCAGCACCGAGATACCCATCACCTCAAGCTACTTAGCGTGTCGAGCTACTCAACGTGCAGAGAATCTGGCCAGGAAGATCAAACGACAATTACACATTCAATGAACATCGAATTTATTGAACATTCTTATTGTACAGATGTATATGTCTATTAAATAACGGCATATCTTCTATTCACACTAACATCCCCAAGGCTATAAATACATTATAACACCCTCCATAACAGGGTAATTGATCATTGGCGATTGTGATTGAGATTAAGGCAAAAACATCCTGCAATACAAAACCGTGGACGTAGGCCATTTTCATAAGGCTGAACCACTTTAAAAATCCTTTGTCTTATTTCTTATTTCATATTTATCTGTGATTGATTAATTAGATCAAATCTAGTTTTTTAATTTAACACTTGTATTTGGCGGTGTTAGAGTCATCCGTTAGCTCGACTCTGATCAGAAGTGATGAAGGAATTCAGAAACTGGTATACTATACAAGAAAATATTTTTCTGGCGCAGAAGTGAGATATTACATAATGGAAAATTCACTTTAACTCATATAGTGGAATTAAGGAAAATGAAGTAGTATTTTCAATACCACTCTATAGTGGTCTACACTTATGTCCCACTTCGACAAACCATCCAAAAACTTAACAAGTTTGGTAAATTAATGACATGGGAAATAGAGCTGGGTGAATATGATATCACATATGAGCCAAGAACAATAATAAAATGCCAAGTCATTGAAGATTTCATTACAGAATTAACCTATGAGAAAAAACGCCCGACCGAACAAGCGACTATTATTCTAGTCGAGCAGTTCTAAAGACCAGCTGAGCAACCTATTATAATTTTAGTCGAGCAGATCCCGAAATAAATAGAGTCCTCATCCGAATAAAATAAGATTGGCTATAGGGATGAATTTCCTATAAAATTATTTAAATATCGTTCCTTAATAGAAGGAAACTTTGAATATGAGTTGCCAGTATAAAAGATATTCGTGGATGGATCATTATGTGCAAGTGGTAACGAAGCTAGATTGATAGTCAACACAACTGATGGAGCTGACATGGAATGTGATCTTTGTTTTAGATTTGAAGAATTCAATAATGAAGAAGAATACGAGACTTTGATTATTGGATTAGAGTTGACTGTATCACTTGGAGCCAAGTAAATAATAGCGCACAGCTAGTGGTGAACCAGGTGCTGAGAGAGTATGAAGCAAGAGAGGAAAATATGTTAAAATATCTTGGAAGGGTGAAATTATTGCGGCCAAAACTAAAGATACTCCAAATTATTAAAATCCCCAGAACTGAAAACACCACAGCGGCATATTATCATATCTTGCATTAATTACCAAGGCCGATAGGAGGTGAACTATTCCCTTATAGATACTGTGGAAAAGAAGAATTGACGTAGAAGATGATAACTTTTTGGAGTTGACCATGGGCCTATCATAGATAGACCCAATTAGAATATACTTGGTGGAAGGTATTCTGTCAGTGGATCAAAAGGAAGCAAGAAGACTTCGCTGCAAAAAGGTTAAATTTGTGGTGGAAAATGGAGTGTTATACATAAAAGGTTTTACTATATCAATAATGAGATGTGTTGTCCCCTATGGAAGTGTCTCATCTAATCAAAATAATACACGAAGGATCATGAGGCTCCCAGACAGTAGGTCGGACATTGGTAAAGAGGATAGAAATACAAGGATATTACTGGCCCATAATGAAGAAAGATTGTGAACAATAAGAAGTGAAATAAATGTTAAAGATTCGGTGTGATGCATAAAAAACCTAGAGTCCAGTTGTTATCGTGCATATCACCTTAGCCTTTTGCTATCCTGCGGTATGGATCTGGTCAGGCCACTGCTAAAGACTAATGGAATATTTAGGTATCTGATGGTAGCTGTAGATTATTTTAAAAAATGGGTGGAGTCCTAACCACTCATAGAAATGGTCTTCAAAGGTCTCCTAGTTTATATGGAAAAATGTGATAAGCAGGTATGGGATCCCTCATGCTTTCATTACCAACCACAGCACACAGTTTGACAATGATGAGTTTCAAAAGTATTGCGATAAGGCCAAAATCAGAAAATTACATTCATCACCAGCTCATCCATAATGCAAAGAGAAAACAGAGGTCATGAATCGAACTTTGCTAGATGAAATAAGAAGTGGCTGGAGTCAGCTAAGGAGAATTCTATAAATTAATTACAAATTATGTTGTGGGACTATAAAACACACTGCGAATAGAAATAGAAGAAACACCCTACATGTTGGACTTTGTAAGTGAAGCGATGGTCCCATTTGAGGTTGGCCTCCCAAGACACGGGGTCCTCAACTTCGATTCCCCTAAGAGTGATTTTATAACAAGATTGGATCTAGACCTAATAGATGAAGTGATGGAGGCAATAGTAGCAGTCTATTAATAATGCACACTCAAATTTTACAACAAAAGATTCAAGCCTAGTACACTCAAGGAAAGGAACTACTTCTTGAAAAAGGTTACACAGAACTCCAACAAGCTAAAAGAAAATTGGCATGGATCATATCACGTTGCAGAAGTTGTACGACTTAGTACTTATCAGATTGAAACTCTAGAAGGGGAGTTCTTCAAAAACCCTTGAACTCTGAGCTCCTAAAGAGGTATTATCATTAAAGAAGTCTTTTAGTTATTAAAGAAAATGAATAGAGTGGGAAGTTATATTCTTGTATGAGAAGAAGCCATTAAATAACAATACTTGTTACCCAATTTTAGTGTATGATTATCAAATTCTCATTAGCATTCATTTAAAGTTCGTTCAAAGAGATGGGCAAGAGGATTCAGCCGAAGACATCTCAAGGTACAAACTTAACACATGTCTTGGAAAATGTTAGGTCATGTAGTCTCAAGCCAGCCCAATTGACTAAATTCACGACTTTAACTTCACAAAAATCTTACTCAAAATAGCTTAATCCAACCCAATTGACCAAATGCACATCTTTGACTGAACTAAAATCTAAGGTTAGGTGAACTCTAGTGAACCTAATCAACCAAATGGATGTCTTTGACTGCACTAAAATATTAGGTCATGTCAACTTAAGCAACCCCAATTGACCAAAGCACATTTTTAACTACTCAAAAATCTTAAGTCAGTTCGGTTCAAGCTAACCCAATTGACCAAATCACATCTTTGATTGCACTAAAATCTTAGATAAGGTTAACTCAAGCCAACTCAATTAATCAAAGCACATTTTTGGATGCTCAAAAATTTTAAGTCTGGTTGGATAAAGCCAACCCAATTGTCTAAATGCACGTCTTTAACTACATAAAAACTTTGGAAAAGGGTGTGACAACAAAATTTGACCACATGAATTTCCTAATTGGACAAGTAAAATATTTATCCCTAGGAAACTAGTAATCCAAGGATGTGATGACAATATCCGACACGGTCAAAAAGGCTAAGAAATACTGGCAAGACACAAAATAAAACTTGTATTAAACTGCAAAATTGACTAGATCCAATCCTGTAAATCTATGAATAAAACTACTTAGAAAAGAAATTATAGTACATTGTGAAAGATATAAAATACTTTCATTGACATTAATTAAAAAAAAATTCATAGATTTCTCCCATTCACAGGTTTATACATTGAATAATGTTTGCAAGAAACTACATAAAGATAAATAGTAGTAGGCTAAGTAATAGTATCTTTAGGAGCCAACTCTGAGTTTCTAATATTAGGAAGCTTCTCCCTGATGACCTAGTGCTCACCCCTTGATAATGACCCTACTTTAGCTCTTCTGGAGGGCTCCTTTTATTCATCCATGGTTTTAGCTTCATCAGCCTCACCCCAATCCATGATGACCTCGGCCATATCTGGATAATGTTTAGCTAACCTCTTTTTTAGCTCGCCATAACCCTTAAGGAAGTATATGGTGGCGTCAATCATATATTTTTAGAACATTTGAAGGCCTTTATAGCCTCTTCTCCTGCCATGGAAGCATTAATCAAGGCCTCATCAAGTTAGACTTTCAAATTGTGATGATTGTCTTTGGCAAACTAGAGGTCCTGCTACAAAAGGTTGACATATAACTCAGCTCTACTGAGGTCTTTAACCTTGTTCACCATTTGGTCATCAACCTCCTGAAGCTTGGTATGAGCTTTAGAGAAGTCGACCCCAAAAACCTTGGTTTTATCTTCAATACCCTCTTTTGTGTTCCTCAGCTCATCATAACAATTCAAGGCATATTGAGGATTCTCCTTCAAAATTTTGGTCATCATGTTACTCTGCATAAGAAGAAATGGAACAAATTATCTCAAGGAAAACACATCAACTTGGAGAAGAATAATGGAAGATGATTTGATTCAACTTAATGAAAACACATTAGCAATGTTCTAGAGATTATCAACATCCAAATTACATATGAACTGAAAGTCAGGGGTATGTACAACATAGCCCGAGACTTCAGGTGTATTAGCATAATTCAAGAGAATGGAATTTTTAATTCAAAGGAGTTTCTCCTTGGTTATTAAAGTGTCAATCTCGTAGGGATTAACATGACCATAGGGTGATGAAGATTACCCTCCTTATATAGCCTCTTATCATGTTGTCCATCAATTAAAATTCTCTCTTTGGCATTAAACGTAGGCAATTTTGGATCCCTGGTGGATGGACATCGAAGGGCCTCATTTGGCTTATCTACCTATCCTGAGACACCTTGATGTTTCCTTTGTCAGATATTTTCTTCTTCTTGTCTTCCCCAGTAGCTAATTTAGCTACCACGGTATTTGTAAGATGAGTCATATCCTCATTGTTCTTCTTAGCCTGATCTTTCTCCTTAGTCATTTTATTAGTTACTCGTCGGGTAGGTTCTTCGATCTATTTATCTCGAATATCCAACAATTTATCACCAGAAACATTACCTGGATCCATGACAATGAGCTTGAATTTGATATTGAAGCTACATAAAAAAATAGGGATAAATTTTTTTAATAATCAATTTGGTATGAAGTACAGAAACACAGAGAAAAGAAGGATGACCTAAGACTTGAAAAATATCTCACCTTATTTGACCACCTGATCGACCTCTTCATAATCAACTTTAACCTCGATGACCTCCATCTCATTTTCCTCCTCTTCCTCGAAACTTTCCTCATAAACATCAGCTAGCCTTGGTGGCTTATGAGTGTTAAAAACAATATTACTAAGGCTCAGATAATTCTTTATGGCCCTAAACTTCTTGGGGTAATATACATCCTCAAAATACTTAGGGTTTAAAATACAGACTCGCCTAATCAGCTTCACCGGCCTCTTATCCAATGATGGGGACTTCTTAGTAATCAAATATGGGGAGCACCAATCCTTTAAATGTTGATCCCTCTCTGTGTGTCATTAGGAAAGAACTCCCATGCACTAGAGTTATAGAAAAACTTGGTTTTCTAGTTGTGGCTACTAGTTGGGGTGACTTGGACTATTTTGGTGTTTGATTTCTTGGGAGAAAAATAGTAATATCAAGGGGTTTTCTGGTTATTCTTTAAACTATACACAAACCTGAATATTTCTCCATTAATGTCAAACACACATATTTCTTCTAGTAGATCGTGGATCCTACTATAGGCCTATTGGCATTTGGAGGAAGATGGGTAAGGGTGAGTCCATACCCCTTTAATATAGATGTTATTGAGGGACGGAGGGGAAGATGAACTCCCACTTGGAGTGACCAAAGAGGAAAGCAAACCTTATTGGCATATCTCCTATCATAATCTCTCTCCTCTAGGTTAGGAACTATAATGATCATGTCCTCTAGTATGGAGTAAAAACTCTAAGGTAGGTCAAGTCTTCATCTCATACATCACTTTTATACCATCTGGCATCAGAGGTTGTATGATCGTAAGATTTAGTAGTGATCTCTCCAAGTTCCACCTCTTCGACAATTAAAGGAACCTCAACAAGGGAGGTGGAAGGATAATGGTTATCTATTAAAGTCCTCTCCTCTAATTTAATATGATTACATGAAGTTGTATTACTGGTGTTAGCATGATTGTTCCCCCAACTTTACGATTTATTCCATTAAAACTCTCTGAAGTATGGTATTCTGATGTATTATATTCAACATTGGGGGATTGGTGGGTAACACAAAGGAAGAAGAAAATTTTTGGATGAAATTAGTGTTTGTTGTATCATTCTCAAGTTTAAGGACCTGAAGTGGTGTGGGAAATTTCTTAGCAAAGTCACTCGTCACCAGACAAAATTTTATTCAAATCGAATGTGTTTCTAAATTTTCAAAGGTTCACTCATACAGGGAACACTTACACTTAAACCAGCCCTAACAAAACCCTAGAAATGGAAAAACCTAGGCAAAAATCCCTCAACTCAATGCAAACCCCAAAATGAAAGAATTGTAAATAAATAGATTAAAATTAAACAAAGAATACTTAATGATTAGAAATGAACTAAAAGACGAGTTGTGAAAATCCTCAAAAGTTCACGTCGGTCTCTTTCTCTCTCTAAGAAACTTGAACACAAAATTTGAAAAGGAAAATTAATGTTTTGTCCTTATTTTATATAAAAAAATATGTGTATCAAATGCACACATTGAAGATTCATCATATTATCGACACATGGCAAATTTAAGTTAACTGGAATTTTTTATCTGAGAAACATACAAGTCATTTTTCTCGTCCATATGAACAGAACAATGGGGACCTCTAAAACCATGAGATGACAACCTAGGACCATTTTTAAAAAACTTCACGTACTTCTTTGCAAATGTGCCTTGGGGGATTTTGTTGTACCATATTTGTTGAGCATATCATGACCTAAAGAGAACTATATAAAATCATTCAATAGAAATTGAAAGAGCCTATCCTTGGTCAATCAAATACCAAGGAAGAACCTTGGATCAATAAATAGGTCGGCCTCCTTTCCACCTGGACGGACTGGGTCGATGCCAACAAGGCTAACTGATTGACTTTAACTTTAGTGATGTTGTTAAAAGATAGACAACACCATGTTTATGGCACCACAAATACCCAACATGTGAAGAACATTCCCTAATGGTTAAAATATTAACTATTACATATCTTATGGGTTCTTTATTCTGAAGATACTCTAACATAGACCATACTGGTCCAGTAGATATTCCCTCATAATAATTTATTATTAAAAATGAGAACCCCTATTGGGATCAGGGGCAACCAATCGATCGACAGATGGAGATATTTTTTAAGGCCGAACCACATAACTCTGTGTGTATTTCCTCTTATACTCATATCTATCTTCATACATCTACATTTTATTATTTATTTGTTTGTTATCTCGGATTGGATCTCACTTGCTAAGAGAAAACCATGAAACTAATTTTTAATAATAACAACTCCTGAGGCATAGAAGCTTGAGATAATATACTAATGAGGGTAGTTTTATGTTCTTCAGACATAACTATTAACTCCTAGATAGTAATGTTAGCTGATTCTCAATGAAGACGCTCCTGGATCTTATTATTCTCTTAGGGGAGGGAAGATATGGCTCACTCAGCTGAACCTTGCCCTTTGTCAATAGGATTCTGGGGAGTGGAATCTCATCCTGATATGGTGAGGAAGTCGACTTCTCTGTTTGAAGAGAGTAGGGGATTTGTATATACTTATTTTTAGGCCTTTTCCAGGCGAAGTAAGAGATTTGCTAATGATATGGGGCTGGAGGTAGGCGGTGTTGGATATGGAACATTACTTTGGTGTAATAGAGTAATGGAGTTTTTTTGGGCCAGTGGGAGTCTTTACCTAAGTTTGGGAGAAATTCTTGGATACTGTATCATCTATCTAACATACTATCTGGTTTGGGTCAAGGGAATCAGTGATCATTTATGCCAGCATTACGAGTACTTGCTCGTCCTTTCGATTCAAGTATCAGAGGATGATCGTGAAAAATCTTGACCATATTTTGTTATCCGAGGCAATTTATTTTAGGTCCTTATCATCAGACAAGATTTTAAATTCTTTCGGGTTTATCTCTCTTACGTTGTTCATAGATTTGCAGTAGATATCCCCGTATTAGTACCAATACTCACCATATTATGGTCCCCAGGGTAAGAATCCTTTGACAAAGCTATAGGTATTTAATATTGATACTACATATTGACGGTTGTCAAACTTCCCATGTGCATGTTTATGGGGAGCAGTATTGACCATCTCGATGATTATGCTATATGAAAACCTTAGGGTTGTGGGGACCTTCTGGTGGGGTTAGCCCTAGTGAGTCATTTATTCTTGAATTACGGTGATGCCAATGATGTGGGTTTCATCTAGATATATATGTTTTTAACTTCACCCCAAATATGTATAGTTGTGGGTCCATGAGGATATCCAAAGTACAAAAAGGTCAAATCCCATCTATAAGATGAGTAGGTCTAGTTCACTGTAGGGACCCATAAGGTCTTCCCTGGGATATCACTTAGGGGTGGAATGATTCCAGTTAGATTAAGATCCACCTTGATAGATCCATAGATAATGTCTTGTGTTTCTACTGGAAAGTTATCCCATTTGGTGGGTTGGATATTTTGGTAGATATTGACGTTGGGGTATCGAAGTTCCCCTACCTCTTGAAGAACTATAAGTGTAGTCCTTTATATAAATTGTCTAGAGCATAAACTCATTTTTTCATTTGGTTGGCCCGGTGTCTGCGATGTACGAGGTAATTGATCTCTTCTATAGTGGCTTTGTATCCTATCTTAAACTTTTAATATTAGGTGTTAGGAGTCTCGAAAGATGTATGTCCTTGATCATTGAAGCCTACCCCTTTCCTTAGGGAGTGATCCCGTTATTCCATAATTTCCTAAATTTAGGATTTGATGATGAATTCTACCCCAATATGTGGAGTTATATTTCCCTCAGTGATCAGGAGATGGTCAAAGTAATTTGTGATGCCCTGCCCTAGGAAGTGAGTGCAGTAGATATGTCTTGGTTTGGTAACTGAAACTTTAGAATGGGTTTTGTACTATAGGAGGTGGTGTTTATTCTGGTGGAGGGATTTTTTTAGGTTGGCCCGATAAATAGAGAAGTTACAAGATTACTACTCATATATATATGGATCATATGGACGATGATAATAGGGGAATCTCATCGTTCAGCTTCTCGGGGAGTAACCCGAGCGGGAGTTATATATCTTCTTCCATAGATTGTTTGGAATATCATTTAAGTTGACATAACTCACAAATATTCTCGGACTCAGTTCCACCTTTCTCTTACGAGACTAAAGTGAATGACATATGCTATTGGGCTAGGGCTATCACTTTATTCAACTTCCTATGGGACATCCCAATGTGTCTCATGGTCTCTGACCCTCTCTTCCTCTTCGTAGAGTAACTCATGATGAGGTTGGTAGATCCATGTAATGTAGTTGTTTACCCTCAGTTGTCTACCTCATTCGCACATATGGACCGGAGGTCTAGGGTACTATGGTGTTTGGATTGAAGGTTCCTCTAACTAGTGATTGTAATCTCCCCTGATTTTTAAAGTGATGTCTAGGAAGGTTTTTGAGGTAACAGGGGAATAGTCATCGCCACTTTTATTCAAGTCGGTGAGGCCATACAAGTGAACATCGGAATGGAATTAATTTCCACCAACGGATTGAATGGGTATTATGAATGTGATATGATATGTCTCTAGATAATCCTTATTATACATTTTCCCCCATTTAATCGAGTGATCAATGTCTTCCTCTGATGGTCTCTGTAATCCAGGTTCTTTAGAGAGTGTGAATTTCATGACGAGTAGTAAGGTTGGGTTATAGTGACTAGTTTGTAGGAAGTGTATAGCCATGGTGAAGAAAGCCATATGTTCAATGGTAGGTTTAGTTTCAGATATAATTTATATGGTCGGTGACGAAATGCTTAAAAGGTTACTATTTGGAAGGGGAGTGTGTCCTCATTATCAGTTTATGATGGATGGGGATTATTTGGTATCACCCGGGTGGTGAGCTGAGTACCATAGTGGTGATGTGGGATATAGAAGCCCTAGGTTAGTCCTTCTTGGCAAAGAACTAATTTTTCTATCGTTGAGACTCTTCAGATGATTTGGCTTATTTGGTGTCCAACTCTCATCAAGTTTTCACCCTATGTGGTTGAGATCCTTAAAGTCGAGGATCCAGGTGAGCCCAAGTTCATTTCCTTACCAATATTTTTACCACTGTCTCAATTTAATCATTCTCTAGAGGTGATTAACCATTTTACCAATCTTTTCCCTCCAATGGTGCCCGATTGCTTCTCTTTTCTCTTATTTTAGCATATCCAAGTCCTTTCTACTGACACTGAGTTCCCCATTGTACTCATTATTCTTGAGAAAAGCCCTATAAATATCGGCCTGAATTTTGGCAATACCTCATGCTTCGTACCTAAGAGTCCCTTCAGACAGAGTGGAGGAGAACATCTTTTCCAAAACCCCTAGGTTTATATTTTTTTATCGACATTTGGATGTGATAATTGGATAGATGTGCAAAGAAGGAACCTGTTCCTTTGTTTATCTTAAAGATAAAAATTTTGAACTTGTCCAGAAGTCAGGCTTTAGGGTAAAGGGTCACCTTTTATGTTATTCAATTCTTCAGAGGTATGCATCTTATTGATGGCTTCGAGAAGGAGATGAAATTCAGTTTAGCCTTTGTTTTCTTCTGATTTAGGAGAGGAGGAGGGGTAGCTTCATCAATGAGTGGTAGAGCCACTAATTTTGCTTATATAGGTCCTTGGTAGGCAAGGTGAGAATACCCTGGGGATTTAAGGTAGGGTTGAAAGTAACCATGGGTACTAAATGAAACTTGGAAGTGAGGGTGCCAACGTTAGTAGGGGATCTAGTGCTAATATGGGCGTCAACAAGTCCTGATGGTTTGTTAGTACCATTTTAGCTACATCATATGGGATACTAGTGTGGGGAAAAGGGGGAGGCGTATGGTTTTTCTAATCCCTAGTGTGATGGTAGCATATTGAAGTCAAATGTTTTCTTGGCTTAGTGCCGGGATCTCAAATTTCATGGAGTTTTGAAAGGCGGTGATATTCTTCAACTGTCGCAAAATTTTATCCAATATGGAAGAAGCCTAATATTCCTCTAGAGATATAGAACCTACCACAGAACAAACTTTACCATCGTGATTGGGGGGTTCGTTGATGAAGACTAGCCGACCACATGAAGCGCAAATGCATGATTCGAGGGTAAGTGTGTTGCATGTATTCCATAGGTAATGTTAACTGCACAAAAAAGTGAGGCACCTTTGTTTAGGAATTTAAGATAGAAGGACTGATATAAGGACAATACATAGGAGGAGATGACTCACATATATAGGATTTCTTCAATATAATTATTTTATCTATTTTTAACCGTATGTGGATGGTATTTTATTTTTTGTATACTTTGTTTCGCAATATTTTCTAAGGGGGATAAATGAGTAGAGTCCCATTAGATTTGAGTGAACTGGGATAAGCTCACGACTTGCATGCAAGGAGAGAGAAAATGATAGGCTGAGGTCCAAAAATTTCCTAAAATACAAATATGGGTAAAGGAATCCAACCTAAGGGAATTATGATTTGGCAATAACTTGCGAATTCATAGTATTGTATCTCCTATTAAAAAGGGGAAGACAGTCATTCCTAGAATTCGAGGGGTTTTGGAATAGCCTTTGATCATCTTATAATTTAAAAAAAAAATTGTCAAAGCAAGTGGCCCACACGTATCCATTATTTTTTGAAACATAAAGTGGGTACCTGGATTTTTTATCTATATGCAAAAGGATATATGACTCGATGATCGGTGTATCCCTTTTCATTTCCATGAATCACGATATATCGAGTTTCTTGGACTGAGCAACCATTAAGGTTTGTGTGAAACCATTTTACTCTAGTATTGAATAGCTATGGAAACATATTCGATATAACCTAATACTAGACGAGATCCAAATATTCCCTATCACCAAGACTTTGGGATTGAGAGAGAATCAACCCAATCTACTAGACGGGTGGGCGAAAAGAGTGAGGATAGTCATTGTTGACCAGCCTTTTTGCGACCGCTTTTGGTCTCGCGTGTATAGGGTTTAAACAATATGAAGATCAATAATACCTAGTGTGTAATGCAAAAATGGGTAATGTTTATTTATACATGCTTAGATGTTTATTTCATCGCGGTGTCCTTTATGCGTCCTTATATGTTTGGACAAATATAAAATGTTGCACATGGGGACCTAAGCACGTATCTACGCTTTGAAGGGCTCTAAAACTAAGGCCTCTAAATAGATTTAAAATATGGGGAAATTAGTCATGTAGGTATGTGATATTAAGCGCATACAAGGGAAGCATAAGGATAAATCAGTCTGCTTGATGTTATCCCAGTAGAATCATCACTATGGTTATGGGCCCCGAACAAAAGGTAGATCAGGATGTGGGTGTATGCAAGGGAGGCATGATGCCTCGATCCGCGTGTGTGTTCATTGTATTCCTTATGGTAAAATGAGAGTGCCCGTCTCTCGGTCTTTGTTTCCCATTGAGGTCCCGTTTATGCGATCGTGCCCTAGAAGTAGTTCGACACAATATCGAGTTTTTGTTGGACGCCACTATTTAGGCCTAAGCCTATTCTTCATTAGAGGGGTTTTAGATTGTTCAAAGTCGATAATTTAATTAATATAAAAATAAATAAAATGGGTGGGGTTAGACCTTTTGGGCTTACCCTAAGGCAGGTTAATGTCTGTGAATGCTCCATAGACTTTTGTCGTGGTCTTGGGAATCGGGTTAGGAGTGGAGAAGGTATTAGGCACCCAACTTGTTCTTTATGCTTCCTTATCTATATATTTATTATTGTATTTATTATTTTTAATTACTTTTAGTTTATTTTAGAACATGTTGAGAGACCTTAGTTTGATAATAGACATATGCAACATTATAAAAATGGTGTTAGTGAGAGGTGTAGGAATGTCACTAAACGGTGTGGAGTGCTTGTGCCCAAATATGTATTCGAATAATGGGTGGCCATTAGTATGTCTATGAATGGGTACGAGAAGTCTTGAATTGTGTAATGGAAGGTCATTAAATGTATGTGAATGTAAGAAAAGACCGTTAATGTGTTAAAGTATTTTTTCTGTAAATATGCATGAGAAGTCGCGGTTTGAGATAGTTTGATATCTCGTTAGTGAAGAGTGATGAAAGTTAGAGATGGAAGCATCTCTATGTACGCAATATATCAAGAGACATTATCGAGGCTCTTGCTCATGAGAATGACTCGATTTAGTGCCTACATACTCGTGGGAACATAAGATAAAAGCCTATGTAGTTCATCCTTTTGGTGAGCCGCATGGAAAGTTTTCCAATATGATGTGTGTGCAAGTTTGAGGACCTGGATTGAAAGGGACGAGGGAGTTTGGGTTCCAGGAGGCTGACTCTAATATAAGTGTTGAAGGGGAGTGGACCCTAAATCACTAACAAGGACATCGATATCCTTATCGAGTAACCCATATACTGAAGATGTTGTAGGACCTCGAGTTGGTTTGAGAATGGAAAGGATGTAATATTTTAGACATCCTTCACTGCCAGCTAAGGGGGCATTGTGTTAAGGACGTCATGTTTTAGATCCATGAGGTTGATTTTTATATGACATTAATAGGATAGAGAACTAAGTATCCCTTATCAACCGGTTAAAATCTTAAATGTGTCATGAGGCCTCGGGCTGATCTAAAGTGATAGAGATGATCACTTCATATAAGAAGTGGGTTTTAGAGTAGAGATGGAGGCTCACTAAAGCTAATACGTCAAGAGATGTATTATAAGGATTGGGATCATGTGTGTAGCTCGATATTATTCTTACATATCCAGAAATATGAAGGATCAAAGCCTACATAGTTCTAACGGGGGTTATATTTACGTGTATGGTCTATGGGATACCACGTATAAACTATAAATCATCATAGTATTTATGGAGCATGGTCCTTTGTGTATCCCCTTATGAGCCAGAGTATTATAGTCATATGTTAAAAATTCATATTCAGAGATAAGTATTTGATATGTATTCTAGGAAAATATAGATTTATGGGTGCCTCCGTTGAGACAGGAATGTTTGCTCAAAGAAGTGGTAAAGAGTATTTCGAATTTTGACTATGGTTTCAGCAAAGAGTTCGGAGTAACTAGGTTAGTTGAAACCTTCCTTAAATTGGGTTTGAAAAGTGTGTTTTCATGTCGTAATTAGTTGCACCGATTTTGATTAGTTTTATTTAACATATGAATATGTCACTCAACTCAATAAATAGGAAATCTAGAGAAAAACCCGACTTTGAAATATAAATGTTGTAAAATTCTTAATTGATCCCCTGACGGGGGCTGTTAAATTTTCTAGTAAGATATGCACATTTCCATATTCTAATATATATATTTTTGATAGAGATTCATGTTTTCTTCAGAATGTTTACCCTTGTACAATGAGCTTAGTTTTTTCGGGGGAATGTCCCCTTTGAGGTGGGACCATTGGACAAAGCTTTGTTTGGAAGGGCTTGTCTTCGCCGGATGCATGCACATATATCTCCTTATTTGTTGAATGATGTGACTTTTCGAAAAATCATAACTTCACTCGGTATTTTGAACAGAACTCAATATTTTCATATACTCGGGGTTGAAGAAAAATTGAAAACCGAATCAATGTTGGGTTCTAGGATGACTTTGGTGATAGAAATGGGAAAGTCGGGAGCCCATGTAAATAACAGTGTCGCTATTTTTGGCTCCCACCATTATACAAAAACCTAAACTAAGACTACACTCTTACGGGAGTATAGAGACAAGTTTGGATATCGAATCCACAGGGAACATTACTAGGTGTTAATTGATTTATTACTTCTAAATAAAAGTGTAAAAGGTGATAGGTTTAAGACAATATTAATCTAGGCATGTATTTAAACTAGGATTAATTAAAACGAGCAAAAACTATAGACAGAGAATAATATCCCTCACCTCGGTTTAATTAGTATAAACGGTTAAATAGGAAGAAAAGATTATCAAGATTACATATCATTTTTACAATTAATAAAATCTAAAGTTATCACCCCCTAAATTCTCATACAAGCTTAATTTATTTTGGCGTCAATAAATATCCCTAAGATTACAGATGTAAGATCGTAAATACGGCACATACATCTTATACACCGTTAGATCTCCTAGGCATAAAATCAAGAACAAACTAACCCATTTAAACTAGTATAATATGTCACCAAAGCGAAGCAACTACTTAATCCAAGGCGAGTTCAATCATCCTAACCTAGAGTAATTTAGCAAGAAACCATATTAAATGATATGGAATTAAAGGAAAGTAATAAATAAGCAAGTAAAACTAATTATCAAAGCAAGAAAACTAATTACTAAAGCTTGAAAACAAGAAACACAATTTACATATATGGAGAAGATGATGAATAGCAAATTTACACACAAACCCTTGGAGAGAGAATGGAGGAAAGCTCCCAATACCAACAAAACCCTACCCAAACCTAATACAAAATGAAAGATATTCTCCAAAGAAGACCAACTTAAATATATATATAGTGACTGATTAAAAAGAAAAAAAATGAAAACAACAAGCCGACTTGAAAAATATTTGTGTTGGCTGATTGATCAATCCTTCGAGCAGTCGATCAGTGGTTTTAAAAAATTCACACTGTCTTCAAACAAAGGCAAAACTTGATTGACCGATCGATGGATCCTCTATTTTCTAAGCCAGTTTTGCTTCTTCAAAAGGGAGAAAATTTCCATTACAAAATCATCTATAACTTCATCATCCAAACTCGGAATGAGTCTTGATTTGCAGACACACAAAGCTAACTTAATGAACTCAGCTTCCATGGAGATCCACTGGTCAGGACATGAATTATGAATAGACTCAAATTCCCTTAAAGTTACATCGAATGACGAACTTTCTTAAAATGCAACCAATTGCGTCGTTAAGCATTCTAATACTCACAAAAGCTCACATAAACCATGCAAGCGTGTGAATATATATACATAAAAATAAGATTAGACAATATATATCATAAAAGTAGGATATAATATACACAATAGTGATAGACTGCATAAAAATAAAGGGCGCAAATATACACTATCTGTGACATATCACACCCCCAATGTAGACATTGCAAGTCCCTAGTGATGAAAAAATAAAATTAGTCCAACAGAGAGCGATAACAAACAAAAAATCTAAGCAATATAAATGCCACTTTCACAGGTGAACAATTACATTTAGCATATACAATAAGTCATTAATCCCCTAGGTTACCTAGTGAACAAGTGTTGTCTCGTAAGGGTTTTCGGGGATGAAACTCAAAAACATCGAGTTTCCTCAAAAAGTATGCCCAATATTCATGAGACAAGCCAATAATAATGAAAAATATTTCAAAAAGTTATTTATCATTAATATTCTATAATGAAATTCATAGAATTGAAACCTTAGGTGTGGGAGGAAAAAGTGAGCACATGTAAAGTATGATTTGGCAAAAAAATTACAAATCGGATCAACATTAAAGCGTAGCATGATATTCAATCATCACTGTTGCTAACACACAATAAAAGAATCACTACGAAATAGAGTGTGACACGCACGGGGCATGTAGGCATAAAGAGTAAATATAAATGGAAATTAGGCCGCACACATGTCATCAATGAATAACGATATATATAAACAGAAAAATAGTGAAATCTTAATGAGAGGATACTATTAATTAAGGGAGGTAAAATGTATTTTCATAGATTATCGCTATCATTATGACATTTGAATCACACTCACCCTAGGATTAAATAGGACTTGTTTGGGTTCTAATGTAGGTTTGGGGTTAAGGTTATTAAAAGAAGGGGATATTTACGAATTCAAAGGTGTTTGGGAATGAAACAATTGGGATAATAAAAAAATTTGGGCAATTTAAAAATTAGAATATGATTATCATAACAAGCATTGGATATAACAATGTAGAGTAACAAAGATTATTGAACACTATTTTCAACAAGGAAATACTCTCTCTTTCTTTTATTTCTTCTTTTTCTCATCTTTTTTTTCTTTTATTTTCTTCTTTTCTATTTTCTTTTCTTTCCACTCTCACATGCTCAATTGCAACCACATAACAAGAACATCATAAATTCCCAAGTATCATTCCAGACAAAGGTATGGATGGTGATATGTATGGTTTAAAATTCTAATTTGGAATTGCTTAAGGAATTTTGGGTTATGAAACAAAAGGCTATATTTAGGCTCAAAGGTATTGACTAGGGGAAGTATTAGGATGAGGACAAGGTTAATATAGGTTAAATAACAAAGAGGGCCTATGATCCTTTTCTAAGGCTTACGTAATTCTCAAGTCTTGCACAATTAACACATTTCATATATGAACTCAATTAGTTAACGATCGAATAAAGGAATAATGGGCTTGCCAATGAATTTAACATTTCAAGGAGGAAAGAGTAATGTATAACACTCAAAAATGAAGAAAAGCACAAACCTCACATGGTGTAAGTATATACAATGCAACAAAAGATTACCGAGTTATAAAGGCCTTAAACAAAATCAATTAAGCACGAAAAGTTCATGTTTTCATGGGTTTAAAGTTTGATTCATGAAGTTTTTCATAATATCAAGGATTAAAGGACTAAAGTCTAATAATTTCTAAAATCGAAACATGAATCGTTGAATTATCTATTGGAACGGGCATTTTTTGAAATTTATTGTCAAAAACAAAGGTCAAACTCCCACAAAGGAGATAAAAGAAAGAAAATCTTTTTGAATTTTTTTAATTTTTAACAACAAAGTCATGCTTGGGAAGAACATATTATCATGATAAAATCATGCTTGGGAAGAACATATAATCAAATTATGTAATTCAAAAAGCAATGGGAAGAATATCCCATACCCCCTAACTTAAACCTTGCATTGTCGTCAATGTGAATCAAAACCAAGTTAAAGAGATGAAAAGAGATATATTAACCAAAATGGGATGATCTTCGAAAAGTACAATGGTGTACCATAGGTGATAAGATAAAGAGGAGATAAGATAATATACAAGAGGTTCAACCTATCGAAGCCTACTCCACTGTGTGTGTGTGTGTGTGAGAGAGAGAGAGAGAGAGAGAGTGAGTGAATTTCATAGACAAAGGGCTCTAATGGCCTTTACATACAGGTCACTCAACTTTCTCTGTCTATGTTACAATCTCAGCAGGGTTTCAATAGGGATTTTGAATTAAGGTCCTTCTCAAGGTAGAAGGATATCAATATTTATAATGTTGGGGTGGTGCAGTGTGCACCCCAAGCATGCAATAGGTGTGTACAACATGAGATAACCAATATATTACAGCCACTTGTCATCAATGCATGCAAGTCATGATGGAGAAATATTCCCTCACGTGTGAGAGAGATCTGATTATAATAGTTTTGTGCATGTAGGATTTGCAAACCACGCGCACCTTTCCATGAATTCTCCAACCCACGTGCACTGTCGGCTATCAAGTGTTGGTCGTCGGAACTAGGCCTAGGCCGAGCTATCTAATATAATATTGTGTTGACTGTCTTCGATCAGCCTTCATCTTCCAAGGGTTGGACGAGGCCGAGGATATCCAAGTCATAAGACTGCTAATGTTGATGTTGTGGAATGCGTCCTGAGACAAGGACGAGTCCTCTTATGTAGGGATGAAAGCTAAGGATGAGGGACTTAGTGTAGGTCCCGAAGTCGAGCCATAACTCACTCTGTTGGATGCTCTGGTACTAGTTGGCCTTGGCCGAATGGGTCCACTCTGTGGATGAGGCTATACTTGGTATATCAATCCCTTCTAGCCCTTAGTCTTCAATGTGAATGGGAGACTCAGGGATAAAGCATTTGTAGATACACATTTATGAGACGTCCTTTCACCTGTCAGGTCTGGTGCATTGAATGAGGACCTTGGGTGACACATGGCAGCTATTTTATGGAATGGCGTGTGGCTCAAGAATGATGGTTGTAAGTGTGCCATAGGGAGTTGTGCCCTAATAATAATTTTATTGGAAGTTGTGCACAATCATCACAAGTATTTGAATGTTTTAAAAATCATCTTCTCATTCCTATTTCATCTTTTTTGCACACAAGCTTTCTTTCTCTAACTGAGTTTGCTTTCTTTTCTCCCATTACCACTGTTCAAGCATTTCCATCAGTTTTAGGGTTCTTCTTCGTCTCCAGACTTCTTATTTTTCTCATTCATTTCATCATTTTTCTGCCATTTTAGTTATAAAATCTTTTTTCGACGATCTTGATACTTTTTTTAGGACTCTAATTGAGGGTTCTTGTGTAGCCATTAGGTGATTGGATGGTGTTTCTAAGGGTTGATCAGTAGTTTATACATTTTTTTGGTTTTTTCCATCTTTCTATACCCTTTTATTAGCTATTAGTACATCTCCGGTGAAGCTCCGTTGAAAGTTGTTCTTCACTGTTCTTGGTTGTTTTTGAAGAAAAACGATTCAATCCCCTATTTTGATCTATTATTCAACCATAGTCAAACTTTAATTTGTTTTCACCTTTTGAGCCTTTAGTTGTTTAAGTTGAAACTCGTCATCTTGGATGTTACAGACCCTATACAAATTAGTAGAGCAATCCCCCACACTTAGGGAGAGATGTTTCAAAGAGATCCGTAGGACTGAGGAAGAGAATGAGGATCGTCATAGATTCGGGATCGATCGTACTCGCCCAATCTTTCCCATTCCTATGAAGACCATTCTACCCTCTTCACCTAATCTTGGCAAGGACAAGATGGCTAACTCATCCTCTACTCCAGCCGAGAGTAGGGATTCATTCGAAGAGGGCATGAGAGTACCACCTACACATCCTGTGGGGTTTGAGGTGAGAGCTCATCTTGAAATTCATCTTCTAGCCAAGACAAGTCCTCTGGTCAAGACAACTCTTCAATACAAATTGTGGATTATGGGTTTTCTACTCAAGATGATTCTTCAGTTCAAGTAATCTCAGACCATGCTGAGTTGACTGTCAATGTTGTTATCCCTCCAACTGTCATTCATCTCACAGCCATGATCGAGAGTGATTTTCAAGAGAGGTTTGCAAAAGGGGCTCCAACTACTAAAACTCTTGATAAGGATGAGGGCTCATAGTCTAAGGACTTTGAGGCTAAGGATTCAGAGGTCGAGGAACCAGCTAACTATTCATACACTTAACCCTTCTAGTCTACTACGAAAGAGTCTGACCTTCTCCTTTGTAAAAACTTATATGGCACTAAATCCAATATCATTATGTTCATTATGGAAGAGGATGAGAGAGTATGGTGGCTGAGAAGGTAAAGTTATCATTTATGACCAAATATTTAGGTTCGACATCAGATTGTCATTCCACCCTACTGTTCGAGCCATTATGTCTAGCTTAGGACCTGCTACCTCTCAATTAGCACCAAATTCCTTGAAAATCATTCTTGGTTATGTATCCATATGGATGAACAAGTACACTGACGACCCTTTAGTTGAGATATTATACAACTTCCCATCTTCTATGATCCAGTCCAACTATTACCACCTAGGGGCGAGAAAACCTGATAAGAAAACTATTCAGGTCGCCCAAACATCCAATCACTACTAGAAGTCGAGGTTCTACATCATTTTTTAGGCTTAGGAATTTTTTTCCAACGCTGACCCATCTAAGGATGAGCCGAGAGCTCCCTGTGAGTGGACCAACCCTTTCATGTCATCCATGTTGCACTCTGTCCCCAGCGTTACTGATCGGGAGAGGATTGGGTACATGAAGAGCCAAGGGAATTCAAGGATCTTATGACCCATGACTTTCTGGAGAAGGCTAGCTTGGGGTTCAACCCCTTAGCTGAGCTATGTGAGTTACTAAACTTTCTTATTCTCAAGTCCTTTATCATCTTTGATTTTTATGACTGATCATTTTTGTTTCACATTTGCAGATTATTCCACTCATATCTTGGACGACATATGGAATATGACAGCTCCTAGCTTAAAAAATATCTTGAAGAAGGGAGGCAAACATCCTCTAAGAAAGACAACTACTGGAGGGCCGACCAACCTCAAGTTGGCCACAAGAGAAGAAAAACTACTATTCCCTTTAACACTCACCGTGATCAGAGGCCAAGGCATAATCCACCTGCCCAGGCAATGTCGAGGGGGTCATTAAAGCCTGACTCATCTTTAGGTGACTCCTTTGAAAGCATATGGGCAGCTAACCTAGCCTAGCTCAAGGCCTACCCTGACTCTCTTATCCCGTCGGTGTCAAGGTGGAAGGCCACTCTATTTTGTCTCCCTTCAAAGGGAGATTATGAATTTTTAGGGAAGATGCCTCCCATGAAGACCCTATACTTTTCATTTCATCATCTAGTGAAGGTTCCTACCCTCGCCTTATTCAATCGCTCATTTATTTTATTCGATATCCTCCCTCATCTTATTTTGACCTTTATCGTATATAAATTTTGCAGTCTATGTGCGCCTTTGCCTCTTTCAATAAATGGGCCGCTGAGAACTTATCAAAGTTCTAAGAGGGTGAAAACGCCATCTAAGATTTTTTTGACCTGAAAAAAAAGCATAAGAAGCTCTGAGATGAGAACACGACGGCTCTAGATAAGCTCATCCTCGATCACGTTAAGGATCTGAATAATAAGGAGGGAGATGTAACTGATCTCAAAACTCAAGTTGCCAATAATGCCACAAACCTTTCTACAACCATCCATAAAGCTAAGGACGAGGCTCTTTCAATTGAGGTTGTTCAGAATATCAAAGATGAGGCCATAAAAGCTTATAAGGCTTCTGATGAATTCCTCGACTTCGGTATGGAATATGTTGAAAGGGGACTCAAGCGGCCTGTCGGTGGGTGGTCACAAAGTTCTCTGAGGTCGTCTCATCCATCAGTGCCGAGATAGAATCTCCTAATATAGAAGATCCCTTCATGGGTTTAGCCTTGGAATACATTGAGTCCCTGCCATCAGCCGAGAAAGATGGGATTATGGTCAAGGTCCCAAATGACTCCAACATTGATGTTGTAGATGGAGAGACTCAAGTCAAGTGAGGTGTTATAGGTTTGGATAGCAATACTAACCAGACTCACAACGGTGAAGGTGATGGAGGATTGGCCACCATCGTTGAGCCAACTGTATAGGGTGGTCGCCTATGACCTATACCCTTTCTCCTTGTAGTTAATTTTTGTTCGAAATAATTGATCTTTTACCAATGTTTTGAATTGAACTTAATTTTCGCTTGGATGGATGAAGAATTGAAGTGTTGCTCGTACTTGATCTTTCTTTTACTTTTTCCTAAATAAATGCGAACACTAAACTTTATTTCTCCCTTGTCCTTGGACGATGGTTCAACTAACCATTCAATTTGATTAAACAAATTTGAGTCACTAAGTTATGATGTTAATAAGTAACCATAATTAAATTATTTTAAATAGGAGATCACAAAATCAATGACGTATTTCTCCAATCTCTTATTGTCCTTAGCCGAGATAAGTATAATCAAGTTAATTATTTTTCATAATCTGAATCCACCAAATTACGGTGTTTTAATCATAAGTCCCCTCTCGTCGTTTTGAGAATGTATAGACGAGTGCTACGTCGTCCTGCACTATCGTCTCAGACGAGAGATTTTTTCACCAAATGAACGATGTTGAGATAAACCATACTTAAATGATTTTTGAATTTTAATTCACCAAATTATGGTGTTTAATCACAAGTCCCCTCTCATCGTTTTGAGAGTTTATGGACGATACATCTCGTCCTACACTGTCGTCTTGGCCGAGAGAGTTTTTCACCAAATTAATGATGTTAAGGTAAATCATAGTGAAATGATTTTTGAATTTGAATTCACCAAATTATGGTTTTTAATCATAAGTCCCCTCTCGTCGTTTTAAGAGTGTATGGACGAGACATCTCGTCATACACTGTCGTCTCGATCGAGAGAGTTTTTTACCAAATTAATGAAGTTAAGGTAAATCATAATGAAATGATTTTTGAATTTGAATTCAATAAATTATGGTGTTTAATCACAAGTCCCCTCTCATCATTTTGAGAGTGTATGGACGAGACATCTCGTCCTACAATGTCATCTTCACCAAGAGAGTTTTTCACCAAATTAATGATGTTAAAGTAAATCATAGTGAAATGATTTTTGAATTTGAATTCACCAAATTATGGTGTTTAATCATAATTCCCCTCTCGTCATTTTGAGAGTGTATGGACGAGACATCTCGTCCTACAATGTCATCTCGTCGAGAGAGTTTTTCACCATATTAATGATGTTATCAGATTGCTTGCCAAATTATGGTGTTTGATCATAAGTCCCCTCTCATCATTTTGAGGTGTATGGATGAGGCGTCTCGTCCTACATTGTCCTCTCGGTTGAGAGAGTTTTGCATCAAATTGATGATGTTATTACACTATTCCCCCCTCTCAGTGCTATTGAGAATTCACATAAGAGGTTAGCGCCGTCCAGATTATCATGTCACCAAGAGTGAGTTATGGTTATTTCACCACATGGGTGATATTTTATAGCTTAGGATAAACTTACACATACAATTTGAATCAATCATACAACATGAATAGGAGAGAACGCTTGTAATATTTTATTGATTAATTTTCTTTTATATAATGATACAATGATAAAGGAAATTTTTTTAACAAAGTCCTACTGATAATACTTCTTTAAATGGTTGGCGATCCAAGGATTGGATAACGGCTTTCCATCCAAATTCTTGAGTTGATACATTCCATTAACCACTTTTTCTGTTACCCTGTAGGGACCATGCTAATTAGGGTGAATTTTATTAGACTTTTGCCAAGCCTTATTCAGAACTAAGTCTACAATAGCTAATGGTCGGGCCTTCACTCTTTTGTTGAAGAACTTGGCAGTTCTCTACTGATAGGCAGCTTGCCTAATTTCTGCAACTTCTGTCCTCTTTTCAATAAGGTTCATATCCAACCTCCTATCTTTAGAATTTTCTTCTGGGTCATAGGACTGAACTCTAGGGCTTGGTAGACCAATTTCTCTAGGGATCACCTAGTAAATGATCGCAAGCTCAATTCAGTAAGATCTCAAATGTGTAACAATGGTGAGAATTTAACAATAGTAATAGAGAAAGAGGTGAGGAAAATAGGAGCTAAGACAATTTATAAGTGCTTCAGCCTATCTAGGCCTACTCCACTATGTGTGTGTGTGAGCAAGAGAGAGAGAGAGAGAGAGTGAGTGAATTTCACTAAGAAAGGGCTCTAATAGCCTTTAGACACAGGTCACTCAACTTTCTCTCTCTTTGCTACAATTTCAGTAAGGTTTCAGTAGGGCTTTTGAATTAAAGTCCTTCTCAAGGTAGAAGGAGACTAGTATTTATAACGTTGGCGTGGTGCAGTGTGCTTCCCAAGCATGCAATAGGTCTCTACAACATGAAATAACCAATATCTTGCAACCACCTATCATTAATGCATGCAAGTCATGATGGAGAAATATTCCCTCATGTGTGAGGGAGATCTGGTTTTAACAATTTTATGCACGTGGGATTTGCAGCCCACGCGCACTTTTCCATGCAATCTCCAACCCACGCTCCCTGCCAGCTATCAAGTGTCGGCCTTCGGGACTAGGCTGAGACCGAGTTGTTAAATATAATCCTCTGATGATATGATGACTATCGTGTTGACTATCTTTGGTCGCCCTTCGTCTTCCAAGGGATGGACGAGGCCGAGGATATCCAAGTCATAAGACTCCTAATGTTAATGTTATAGAATGCAACCTGTTACGAGGACGAGTCCTATTATGAGGGATGGAAGCCGAGAACGAAGCACTTCGTTTAGGTCCCAAAGCCGAGCCATAACTGACTCTGTTAGATGCTCTGAACTGGTCGGCCTTAGCAGAGTGAATATACTCTGTGGATGAGGCTATATTTGGTATATCATACAAGTCCAATGATTTTACAAAACATGTTAGCACCAAGCACATCAAAAACATAACTAATTACGTTAGATAATAAGTAAAAAGAAAAATTAACCTGCTATGTGCAACTTACAATTTTAACTTCTAACTAACTATACACTAGAAGTAAAAAAATTTATTGTCCACCCAAAATATGATTTGACTTCGAGGGATAATTGGTGTACCCTCATTTGAGTCCGTATCTTCCAAAAAATAAGAATTATGTGTGAACAACGGAAGGTATGTGTAAAGCGAAAGAAATGAACCATCACCAGTTAAAAGTTTTTGTAGGATAATGGGGGTTTGGATTGAACGGGTTAAAAGTACACATGGGATCCAATAAAAAGTAAATTTCCTCCCACAAATTTTACAATTGGAATGAGAGGTGGTGAACATGAAGGAAAGATTGCCTTCGTGAAAAGTGACTCAAGCAAGTAATCATCAACTGTTAAAATATTAAATATTTTAAAGCTTTTAACCGATTCATGAGATCGATGCAAAGGAGAGATAATGGTTAATGGAAATAGGTATGAAAGAAATTCAATCTTAAAATATAACTCATCATCGCTCAAGGATTTAATTCTGAAAGAGAAAGATTCACTTTTAATGAAATGTTCATCCAAAATGATTTGAGGTGAAACAAATGTATCAACCTCCTCTTTATTTTTCAAGGTATAAATAATCTCATTTGAAAGTGATTCAATTTCCATATCCTCGCCATTTTCGATCTCCTGTATGCTGGCGCAAAGAAAAAAATGGTTTTCTATGGACAAAATTTCCAATTAAGTCCAGTGTATAGTTTTGACTTATTCCCGGAACAAAACACGTTTGTGTTTTAGGGAGACTTTTATTGTCACGAGCCCACACAGACTATGATGTGTTGAATTTTATTTAAGATGTTGCGGCAAAGCTTCAAGGAATTAACTATGTCGAATGTTTAATTGGTGCAAGTTTATTCGTCTTCAAGTTTTAATTGCATTTCGAGATCACTCAGGTATGAATGCGTAATTTTATTGGGACTTGGAATTTATTTTAAAAAGGTTTAAGGATGTTATTTTGTTAAGAAATTATTTTTATAGTTTTTGAAATGGTTTACACTTCGTTTTATTCTGATAAGGATTGATTAGAGTTAGATTTAATTTAAACTCTCTTTTCGGAGTTGATTTAATTTAAACTCTATCGCGCACGTCGCTCAAATGACCTGACACGTCGTTCGATCGAGATGGCACTGTCGTTTTAACGACATGCACATCTCATTCAAGCGACATGTCATTTCATTTAAACGAGTTGTCGCCTTAAGAAAATTATATAATGCGTGTTTCCTTCAGAATTTTGTGAGTGTGCATTTTGCGAAAAATTGTTTACGAATCAGAATGTTTATGCACATAGTTATCTAAGGTTTTTAAGTCTTAAAGCATCCTTAGAGTTTACAAGATCCGAGTTTTCACTACTATATGCAATAGTGATCTTGTTAGCACCAAGAAGGTTTTGTTCTACGTTGAATATTGATGGTTTTGCAAAAAATAAGCAAAGGAGTTCGTGTTTTAATTTCGTAGACGTTACAAGCCATATCGGTGGACACTCAGACATACATGACGCGTGTGTTGTGGACACGTATCGTATAAGAAGAACTTTATGCATGGGCACTATGAGAGGAGTGGTTGAAGATTATAAGAGCGTCAAGTCTTGTGGGGATCGAGTCGTTGAGTAAGACTTGTGTCTGTTCGTTGTAATTCCACATTCATAGTGATTGTCTCGCTTGGGTCGTCTGAGATTTTTTCCCGTTATGATTTCCTCATACATCTGACATTGTGAGTATTTTTTACTTTATTTTACTTGCTTTAATCACTTGATGGATGTTTAGGATTAATAGAGATAAAATTTGGTTAAGTCAAAATCGTTCACAACTTGGAGCGAATTAAAAATCAGAAAAAGGTTTTTCGTAAAAAGAGAAATTGTTTTTGTCATCCTTAAAACACTTTCTGCATAAGAAATAAAAAGGGGCCCACAAATTGGTATCAGAGGTAGAAACATATTTTTATTTTGTTTGATTCCTTGTGTTTTTCAGAATGAATTTTGGAGGTTTTGAAAGTTTTTCCGCTCCTATTTTTTATGGCACAAACTATGCTTATTGGAAAATATGAATTCGAAGTTCTTTAAAATTCATTGATGGGCGTGTGTGGTTAGTGGTTGAAAATGGGTTAGACACCACCAGTCACACGAGAAGGTGAGGTCACGAGTTTGTAACCCGTAGAGTCGTGGACTAAGGACGAACATAGGCTTGTACTTTACAACACTAAAGGTTTGCACCTAATTTGCTCACATGTCACACCTGAAGAGTACAATATGATCATGACTTATGAAACATCAAAAGAGCCTTTGGATACATTTGCACTTACTCATGAGGGCACTAGCATGGTTAGGGCGTCAAAGTTGCAAAACCTCACTACACAGTTTGAGATGATTAAGATGTTAGAGAGTGTGTCGTTTGATGAGTTCTACACTAGGTTGTCCACTATTGTCAATGTGTCATTTAACTTAGGAGAGAGGATTCTCGATAATCATGTGATAAAGAAAATTTTGAGATCTTTGCCGAGTAGGTTTGATGCAAAAGTGACCATTGTAAACTCCTTAGGTATGCTTGATTCAACAAAACTTGAAGAGATTGTAGGTAACTTATGAACTTATGAACTCGATACGTTTACCTCCAAGAAAGTAGCAAAGAAAGAAAAGGGCGCCACTTTGAAAGCCCGAAAGGAGGAAACTAAAGTTGCGAAAGACGATTTCGATTTTTAGGATGTTGCCTTATTGGCAAAGAAGTTCAAAAAGTTTGTTCAATTTCAAAAGCAATCGAAAGATGCCAAAAAGTTTGAAAAATTCAAGAACAGCAAGGTAGATTCCTCGCCTAAATATATGAGTGAGAAATTTAATTGGGTTGATTCAGAGAAGTGTTTTGAGTGTGAGGGGTATGGTCACAAAGTTTCCAAGTGTCCCACTAAACTTAAGAAAGAGGGAAAGAAACCAATTGCATATAGTGCCTCCATAAGTGATAGTGATCCAAAAGAGGGAGAGAGTTCCCCCAATGAGATCAAGTTTGTTGCTTTCTTGACATGTCATTTAAGCGACGATGATAAATTTTCCAACGAAGATTCTTATGTGCGTGACACTTTCGAGGCTGTTGAGAGTGCATCCCGAGTGTGCGAGGGTGATGAGAGTGACGAGGAGGATGTCGATGTGAAAGAGTTGCAAGTTGCATTTAATGAGTTGTATGCCAAAGCAGTGAAGGTGAAAAAGGGAAAATCTAAATTGCAAGCTAGGTTGAATGAGCGTGCCATAGAAAATAATGATGCGTTCATTAAGTATCTTAGGGAACGAGAGAAGATGTTTAGGGAGAAGATAGAATATGTCGAGAAATAGAGAGATAGCCTTTATGGTTTGATGGAGGCATTGAAAAAGGAGATTCTAGAGTTTGAAGAGTCTAGGCATGTGCTTGAGTCTAGGATTTATGAGTTAGAGGGAAGTTAAAATACTCGAGTAAAGTTAAGTTTGACATGGAATCTAGGTTGGGGAAGTTGGATAGGATGTTAGGTACCATCCAACTCAAAAGTGATAGGTTTGGTATAGACTACGATGATAGAGTTGTTCCCATTCCCAAAGCCAATACCAGCCGTGTGAGAGAGTCCACTAGGAATCTGAGGAGTGGTTGATATTTTGGTAATCATTCCCGCCGTCTTTACACTTGCAGTGGTAGGAAAGGTCACCTTAGACATTTTTTTTATGACCTTAGGAACGCTCGTAGGAAGTTTAGGAATAAAATTGTGTCGGTTCCCAAAACTCCCACCCGTCAAGTTACACCTACTTGTGTTAGGAAATTAGATTTAGTGGATTTAGGACAAAAACCTCATGGTTCTCATTTGGTTGCACTTGAATCTTCCCATGCTAGATCTAAAGGATGATTATGTTATCATGTTTGCCATACGCTAGTCTTTGCATCATAATTTATATCTTGCTAGTGTTATGACATGTATATCATTTTGTATTATATTTTTCATTTATTGAGTCTTATTTGAAAAATACAAAAATATTTTTGGTTTTTTAAATTTTTGAGAAAATACAAAAAGATTTTATTTTTTAAGTCAAAATACGTTGAAAAACAAAAAAGATTTCTATTTGTTTTTATTTTTGAGTTTACATGTTTGATGTTGCATATTGGTGTGTTTGGACCACATTCCTTTCATTATCCATGTGGCTAGGACATTTGGTCATAATTATTGATGCTTAGAATGATCTTAACCATTTTATTATGGGGTTGTTTCGAAGTTGATATGCATTTTGATTCGACTTTATATATATGCCATGTTTGCACACATGCACGAGTTTATATGGATGTTTGACGTCTCTTGCATATTTGAGTTTTGTGAGACGTTTTTATCTCAATTTTTCCATCTATGAGTAAGTAAACATAAGGTTGAGGTGTTCCTGTAAGAACCGTTTATCATGAGGATTGAAATTAAAAAAATGATGAGTGTTCATGGGAAAGGGCTGCGAGAGTGTAAAATTGACTCATCATGAAAACCACCATTTAAAAGAGCCCGAAAAAAATTAAAGGAAATAAATATAATTATATGCCAAAATATGGTCCAATTAGTTTATGTTCATTCCAAAACAAAATATGATATATATTTGAGGGAGTTTGGATGGATAATTTAAACGGGTTTGCACCACGGATCCTAATGTTGAAAAATCGTATCATGACGCTATTGTTTGTAGAATCATCAATATTTCGGATTTGTGTGCATGATGTTTGTTTAGTTCATTTAGCTCAAACTTTAATTGTCACATATGACTCAAATAAAGTTTGATGATTTATAGCTATTAATTAGAGCTTCTTGATCGTTTCGATGTGTTGAAATTGTCATTCATTTGTTATAGGTCACGCCCATACATTCCATGTTCATGTTTGAGCACATCGGTACTATGTTAGCATGTAACTCATATTGTTTTTTTAGTTTTCGCTACTGTTTTACTACATTTTTACAATTTTCTGCCCCTTGTAGTTAGTTTTTTCACGAATTTTTTTCACAAGGTAAAACTGTTTGATTTTCTGGACTAACTGTAAGATTTTTGGTTTCTCATTCGAGCGAGATATGTGTGTCATGCGAAGTCCATCTCGCGAGAATCCTCTATCGTTCGAGAGACATGGCTTACTCGTTCGAGCGACAAGACTGGAATTCTATTTTCCTACTGTTTCAGTACCCTGGTTCTTTTGGATATTTTTTGGTACTGCTGGTTACTTGTGGTTTCTGTTTATGCAGTTTACGTTGATAGATTTGATATTTCGCTGCATTGGATCATTTAGTTACACCTGTATAGATTGATTATTCATATTATATGATTACTATTTGCTAGCTACGAATTTGATATTGTTGATCATTATTAGATGATTGTTTTCATGTTTATCTAGATATATTTCATTTGTTTATCTTCTACTAGATATGTTTATATTTTCATCGGGTTGTCTATTCCAGACAAAAAGGGGGAGATATATATGTGATGTAGGGGGGGATTTTGTGTGATGATCTTGGTATTTTGATTTAATTGTTATTGACATATTGATATCATGTTTTGCTCACATAACAAATGATTTGGATTTGTAACTTTCATATTGGTTTATATCATTTGTTCCTCCATACTTCACTAGGTATTTTTCTGTTTCATGTGTCTCGGTCCTCTTTAAGAGATTCGAGATTTCAAAGTCTACATCATATTCAGACATTCAGAGACACTTCATGCTTATCGGACCATCGTTTACTAGTCTTATCCCATAATTTTTTTGTTTTGGGTTTATGGGATGGGATTTAGGCATCATACGGCTTGACAGCCTGGCTTAGGCATTTCCTGGAATAGTCAAAGGGGGAGATTCGTAAGGACAAAATTTCCAATTGAGTCTGTTGTATAGTTTTGACTTATTCCCGGAACAAAACACGTTTGTGTCATAGGGATATTTTTATTGACATGATCCCACACAGACTATGGCGTGTTGAAATTTATTGAAGAGGTTGCGGCAAAGCTTCGAGGAATTAATTATGCAGAATGTTTAATTTGTCAAAGTTTATTCATCTTCAAGTTTTAATTCCATTTCGATATCACTCAAGTATGAATGCGTAATTTTAATGGGACTCGGAATTTTTTTTAAAAAGGTTTAAGGATGTTATTTTATTAAGAAAATGTTTTTATAGTGTTTTAATTGGTTTACACTTCATTTTATTCTGATAAGGATGGATTAGAGTTGGATTTAAGTTAAACGCTCTTTTAAAAACTAGTTTAAATTTAAGCTCTATCGCGCGTCACTCAAACGACCTGATACGTCGTTTGAGCCAGATGGCACTATCGTTTGAACGACATGCACATCTCGTTCGAGTGACATGTCATTTCACTTGAATGAGCTACCACCTTAAGAAATTTATATAAGGCGTGTTTCTTTCAAAATTTCGTAAGTGTGCATTCTATGAAAAATAGTTTATGAACCAGAACGTTTATGCACATAGTTTTCTAAGGTTTTTAACTCTTAAAACATCCATAGAGTTTATAAGATCCGAGTTTTCATTACTATATGTAATAATGATCTTTTTATCATTAAGAAGGTTTCGTTTTATATTGAATATTGTTGGTTTTGTGCGAAGGAGTTCATGTTTCGATTCCGTAGACGTTACAAGAGATATCGGTGGACACCGATATATATGTGGACGCGTGTGTTATGGAAAAGTATCGTATATGAAGGACTTTCTACGTGGGCACTGTAAGAGGAGTGGTTGAATATCAGAAGAGCATCAAGTCTCGTGGGGATCGAGTCGTTGAGTAGGACTTGTGTCTGTTCATTGTAATTCTACATTCATAGTGATTGTTTGGATTAAACTGTTCGAGGTTTTTTCCCATTGTGGTTTCCTCATACATCCGGAGTTGTGAGTATTATTTACTTTATTTTACTTGTTTTAATCACTAGATGGATGTTTAGGATTAATCAAGATAAAATTTGGTTAAGTTAAAATTGTTCACAACTTGGTGCGAATTAAAAATTAGAAAAAGGGTTTTCATACCAAGAGAATTTTTTTTTGTCATCCTTAAAACACTTTCCGCATAAGAAATCAAAAGGGACCCACTGGTTTGTTCCCTAGGCACGATTCCTCATTTAGTTCAAGATATTCCTCAAATTTAAAAGTCTGCGAAGAAAAAGCATCGTTGGATTCAAATAATGAATCCAAATCTTATTCCTAACAATGATTTTCTTCATGATAATGGTTTTCAAGATTTTCATTTTTAAGAATTCGAAGACCCTCACGCAAAGTCATTGGCAATGGTGAAGATTTTTCAAAATGAAAAAATTAAGAACTATCGTGGCAACTACTATAAAAATCATTATTATAAGAATTATGAAAGTTGTTGCAACAAGTTTCAACATTATTATTATAAGGATTTAGTGTCCCTACATCGAAAAGATCATTCTCAAAAGTTCTATAATCCTTTACTTGACCTTTGTAATACTCACCCAAAGACATTTTAAATGTATCAAGATTATGACTTTGAGAGTATTCACCAAAAATCATAGGTTTAGGGGTATTTTTATAATTATCGTTACGATTATCGAAAGTATTATAATAAGACATGCTTACCCCCAATGAGCTTAATTGAAAAAATCCACAAAGTGATGTGCGGTCGATGGATTCAAGCATTTCTTGGAGCTAAAATGTATAAGTCCTACAAAACTAGTTAACAATGAATAGCGTGAATTAGGTGTGTTACGAATCCTGTTTGGGCGGACTATAGACCAAACTCTAGGTATTGGAGGCCCATTATTTTATCCTAATGCTCTTCGTTCCAGAGCAGAAATGCGCTGCATGGGTGAGACTTAATTTCTCGTTGGCTCCGATTGGCTGAGAAAAGTAACTTGAATCGCACAAATGGCTCCAATTATAGGAGTTAAAATCCTACTTACATTAATCCTAGGAAAATAAAATCAATAAGTAAAGGAAAATCAAACAGCATAACATATAATATATGTCGTTTGGCAATGTACCTACATTCACGGAGTGTATCTCTCCTTGTATTTATCAATTCATAGTAATAGGAATTACATGCCACTTTTCTCAGTGATGAGGGTTATATTTATCAAGAATAGAAAGAGAATGAGTCATGCCGGACTCTGGGACTTTTGGATGAAGTTGTGATTTGATAGAATAGATTAAGGCCCGAGATATTCAGTTCAATCTTTGATCGTCTATCAGGATTTGGTACAAGTGTCAGTTATTCCATTCAGGTCGGATAAATCGGATAATTCCCCTACAGATTCCATTTATAAAATTTTCCATAATTTCTGCGAACTTCTTTCCCCATCCACGGAAGGACAGATTTCACAATGTTTATAGTTAGTAATATGTTTATTATAAATTTATAAGATTGGGTTTATTTTTATTAGACAAAAGTACTTGAGTCAAAGGTTATGAGTGTGTTTATTTTGTCCTTTAATCCTATGCATGTTGAAGACAGGTAGCAGCCGAGTTAAACAAACATCAACTTCACGTCAAGTTTTGTCTTCAACATTGGAATCATTAAAAAGGTATAAAGTATCTACTATGTTTATCCCTAGATTTTAGGTTTGGTTGTTTAAAAGTTTATTTAGGCCATTTTCAAAAAAGAATTTTTTAAAGAAAAAAATTTGGAAAGTTATTCGAATGACCTTTATTATCGTTCAAAAGAGTTTGGTTGTTCACTCGAATGAGCTTCAAAAATAAATTTATGCCAAGACAGTAGGGTCTCGTTCAAATCTTGTGTGATCTACATTATAACAAGATTTGGTATCTCACTCGAATGACCTTGGGACTTGTTCAAATGAGATTTCCAAAGTCATTCGAATGAACGACTTGCCTCGAGTTACATGCTGCCATTTTTTTTTACTTTTTTCTATATATAAAAGGGCACAACAAGAGTTTTAAGCAATAAGGGTTTCAAAAAATAGTTTTCTAAGAGAAAAACACAAATCCTCTTTAGCCCATTTAAACCTTACTTTTAAGATCCAAGAATCTGCATAATATATTAGTTTGATATCTCAATTTTTTAGCACCAAAGCTTGTTTATCATTGAGAGAGTTGTTTAGCGTGGTGGATTTTGTGTGACTCTCATGATGGTTTGCTAATAAAATATCGATGGACACTGAGACATGTGATGCACATATGTTGGAAATATCATGGGCGGATTTCTACGATATAGCTATGAAGGATGTTTAAGGAGTGGATGGAATACTGCATCTGGCTTGAAGGCATCGAGTCATGAGTAAGTCATTTGTCATCCTTGCATGAAATCCTATATCATAATGGACTTTGCGTAGGCTAGGCAATCCGAGATTTTTTCCACTGTGGGTTTTCCTCGTACATCGCAACATTGTGGTTTACTGATTTTATTCTGGAAAATATCACCTAGATGCATGCTTATTCAATATAAAATTGGTTTAGCTTACACAATGTATGTCTAAATGGTGCTAGAATTAAAATATGATTAATTTCTCACTCTGTTAATTTAATTAAAATTAAAATTTGGTTTTTGTTAATCCATCCCTATTAGTACTATTTGTGTCTTTCAATTGGTATCCATGCGTTTTTCACTATGTTATTGTGTTGATCCTTATTTAGTGAACTTTTGGGGTTTGAGATGGATTTTAACCGAGAGGGTAGTTCCATCACCCGACCTCCCATCTTTGGCAGTTCAAATTATCCTAGTTGGAAAGTGCGGATGAGATTTTCTTGAAATATATTTATGAGAACATTTAGAACTCCGTGGAGCAAGGGTGTTCTCATTAAGATTGGTTTGGACAAAGTCTATTCCCTTTGGCTAGAGGCTGAAAAAGATGCCTCGACATTTAATTCCAAGGGTGTGACTGTTATCTTTTTAGTTGTAACGGCTGAAGAATTTGTATTATGACATGTGAAAGCGTGAAGGATGCTTAGAAAATTTGGAAATCCACACAAGAGGGTACCAATACGGGTAGGATTTCCATGTTATAAAATCTGACAACGAAATTTAAAACGATTAAAGTGGGAGAGCATGAGTCATTTGATGAGTATTAGGCCAAATTATCGAATATTATCAATTCTTCAATTAGTCTAAGTGAGCCTATAAATGAGACTAGAGTGGTTAGAAAAATCGTAAGGTCGTTATCTAAAAGATTTAATGCCAAAGTCACGGTCCTATATTCTCTTGGCGTTGTTAACACTATAAGAGTAAAAGAACTTGTAGGTGATCTCCAAACCAATGAGATGAATGTATGCCCTAGTAAGAAAAAATGGAAAGAAAGAAAAGAGCATTCCTTTGAAAATTTGTAAGGAGGATATGTCAGATTCAGATAGTTATGGTGATATTGATTTTGAGGAGATTGCTAGGTTCGCTAGAAAGTTCACAAATTTTCTTAAGCTTGGAGAAGAGAATATTTATAACAAGAAATTGAAGAACCTTAACAATTATCATGACAAGAATAAGAAGGATAAACCTAAGAATGTGGATGACCAGGGTAAGTGTTATGAATGCCAAAGGTTTGGTCATCATGCTTACGAGTGTCCCACTAAACTAAGGAACGAAGTTTATAATCCAAAATCATACAACGCTGCGCTTAGTGTTAGTGAGTCAAAAATAATAATTCTCCCCTGAGCATAACTACGCCACTTTCATGGTTAGTCATGTGAGTCTAAATGAGAAATCCTCTGGCATTGAAGATAATCATGTAGATGACAGTTCTCAGGTCTAGACATATGATTCCCAAGTTGGTGAAGAGGATATTAATGAGGAGGAGGATAGTGAGCTTCAAGTTTCCTTTCATGAGTTGTACATAGACTCTTTGAAGTTGAAGAAGGTGAACTTGAAGCTAGAGGCTAAGTTGAACTAACATTCAATAGGAAATAATGATACCTTGATTGAGGATTTGAGGGCACGTAAGAAGACTCTTAGGGAGAAGATCAAATACATTGAGGAAGATACAAATAACTGTCGTGGATTGTTTAAAAAATTGAGTGAGTTCATAAAATTTGATGAGTCTAAACTTTTTCTTGAGCCTATAATTTTGGAGTTAGAGGAAAAATTAAAAGACACAAGTTGTGTCAAATTTGATTTTGAATCTAGGTCAGAGAAGTTGGATAAGATTTTATTAACCGTCCAAATCAAAAAAGACAAGATAGGCATCAGCTATAAATGATTTGAATGCTTTTTCTCCTGAAGTCAAGACCAATATTTTAAGAAAGTCAACATTTTTCAAGGAAGTTATAAAACGTTAACCCAAACGTAACATCCCTCATGTCTACACATTGTAACACCCCGCCTAATTAAATACCCGCTGATCAGTCCCATACCTAATTAAATCAGAATATATACAGTTGATTCATTCTTATCATTACTGTCAAAAACATTTTCTTATCACCTAATACTCAGTTAAGCTGGTGTTAAAAACTTTCCAATTTTAATTTATTAAAATTTCAATTTACCATTTCGAACAATTCCACACACTCCATTCCACAACAACACAACTGAATAAATATCACAATATAATTTAAATGCAACTGGAATAAAACTTTTACAGTAAATACATCTCAATACATAAATCCCAACAATAGTAAATTTAATATAACAACACGAGTATAAAATCCTGACTCATATAGAAGAGAAATATTTAAAATCCTCTTGGGCGACATGCCCTAACTGAAAGATCACTACAGATTGTGAATAAAAAATATGAAGGCATATAAATCAAGCTCAACTCCTTATCTCCATAGCTCGTCAAACATCACAATCTTCTATGGTTGGCATCCATGCGGTTGGACACCTTATATAGGAGAAACAAGAGAGAAAAGAGAATATGCAAGGAAACGGGTTAGAGCCCGATGTAAAATAGTTTTGAAAATAGCAAATGAATAAAGGCTAAATTCAGTAATTATTATATTCATGTTAGATTATCGAACTCTCTCTATTGAGATTCTCACCTCTCATCTAGAGTTCACACCTAACATACCTCTAAACCATCCTAGTTATAGTTCCCATGCTGACTAGTTCATATCGGGACTAACTAATCATAGCCCAATAACTCATCCCACTTATTTTCTCATACAATATTAGTGTGTGTGTCTATATATATATATATATATATATATATATATCCATTAAGATTTATCATGGATAAGATTTTTAATTATTTAATGTAATTGAGTATTATCATACTTAATGAATTACATACTTTATCATCTTCTAAATCTACTTAATTCACACAGTAGATAAATCTAACCAGTATATACATATTCATTCAAATCATTATATATATATATACTTATATATAATACAATACAGCACCCCGAGAAACAGCTGTGGTGCATGCATATCTCTGCTATCATGTCTCGGTATAGATTGTCATTGTATAGGGGACTATGGGTTCGGTAAAGATTCCTCAAACCACAAATATCAAACACAAATATTGGAGGCGAACATAGTCCTAAGACTTTAGGCAACGCACATACCTACACACCCAAATGACCGGAAACACCCGTATATATACTAAAATACTTAGTCCCAAACTTCTATGTTCTCGAGCGACAAATCAAAATCCCACAGATTTTCAGGATATGCTTTCCCTCAAGCGTAAACCTCCCGTCGATAGAAAGTAAGATAGGTATGTCATACACATAAATCATCAATTAAATAAGCATTATCTTCTACTTATTTATAATTAGGTATTTATTTTACCTATATCACATTAGGAAATTTATCCTATCCCAAGTACCTGTCGTATTACTCGAATACTACCCGTACTTGTAATCATAATTATCATCGTATTTTATTGTGGGTACTCGAAATTTAAAACAATGGGCCCGGACGAGTAGCCCAGTCATGGCGGCCCAAAGTACGGGCCCCTCATCTCTTATATTGATCCGGTCTCCCCCACAATGTCCACAATTGGAAGTTACACGGGAGATGGAAAACGTGGAGAAACCCACCACCTCCACTTACCTACATGTACATGTATATATTAAACCCTAGGTCCGGGGCAAAAGGACAAGTTGTATCCTCTGTAATTACTCTCCGGAGTATATAGAAATAATATCGACTGCACCACCGTGGACATAGGCACATCCTTGCTGAACCACGTACATCCTTTGTTGTGTGATTGGCATCTTATTTTCCTTATTCTTCCTTGATAATTGCTTCTCTCGTATTTATTTGTGTTGCATAACAATTGCCTCCACAATTGGCACCGTTTATGGGAAACGTTCATCTTTCCCTGAGAAGATCCCACGTCAAGAAAGGACTTTAAGATGTCTGGCCACAGCAGCAATGCTCCCTAAGCAGGAGATATTCAACAGCCACTTGCTCCTCGCAGGATTAGGTCTGAAGTTCGCCGTTCAGATCAGAGAGCTCGCCTGGAAAGACCAGCCATAGAAGAAAGTCAGGGACCAGCGAGGTCCACGCTGATATCTAGGTTGATTGATGCGTACGAGGCAAGGCTCCACGAGGAGAGGGAGTCTTCTCGCAGATACGAGGTTGAGAATGCTCGCTTGAAAAGAAGACTGGAAAGACTAGAGAGGGAGCTTCATCCTGATAACAGGAGACGCCCATATCACACTCCTAGCCCTTAGGTGAGCAAATCTCACAGTCGAGTAAGGAGCCCTAGGCGAGAATCTCAAAGGGACGAAGGAGGCGAGTCAGACGACGACCTCTGCGAACAGCTGCGAAGAGCTCGCCGCTACCAGAGCCCTGCTCACAGCGATGAGAACATACGAAACATGGTCCGCAGGGAGATGGACCAGCATCCCGCTCACCATGGAATAAGATCAACCAGATAACTCGTGAGGCGAGCTCTTAAAACCCAGATGAAGTCACATTTCATAAGAGAAATTGAAGAGGAGGAAGCTCCCAAGAAATTTGCCATCCCAAGGTTCAAGATTTACGATAAAAAAACTGATCCCATCGATCACGTCAGGCAATACCGACAGGCCATGATCCTCTGGAGTCACCGAGATGCCCTGATGTGCCGTATTTTTACCTCGAGCCTTCATGATGTAGCACAGAAGTGGTTCCAAAGGCTCCCCCATCGGTCGATCAAGAATTTCAAATCCCTAGCTGAACTTTTTACGGCCCGCTCCATTACCAGTAGCTCCCATCCCAAAAGGATGGATTCTCTACTAACAATGAATAAAATGCCTCAAAAGACCCTCCGAGAATACGCGAAGAGGTACTGGGAGTTATTCAATGAGATCGAGAACTACGCAGCGGAAGTGGCAGTGGCCTCCTTCAAAATTGGTCTCCCTAGTTCTTCCCTCCTCTACCAGTCCATGACGAAGAAGGAAGCTATGACTATTGACGACCTAATGGTTCGAATCGAGAAATATGCTAAGGTGGAAGATGTCACCCGCCCTAATACAGGAGAAAATGATCGAGCTAAGCTCATTACTAAGGTAGCTGAGAAAATTAAGAACTAGAAGAAAGGAGGAAAGAACGGAGGCAAAACTGGCTCCAAGAACGGAGGGAACCATGATGCGTCAAAAGTATTCCAGGCGGTCAACACTGTCTTCAAAGAACCAATTTACAAGATTCTCGCGAAGATCAAAGATGAGCCATTCATCAAGTGGCCCAGGAAAATGGGAGGAGATCCCTCAAAGAGGAACAATGCGTTGAGATGCGCTTTTCACAAAGAGGGAGGACATAAGACCGAGCACTGCAAAGCTCTTAAGTCTCACCTCGAGGAGTTGGCCCAGTTCGGGAATTTAAACGACTTTGTGGAAAAAAGGGCAGAGAAAGTGACTGCCAACAGAGAGGCGAGACCCGATAACGTGCTGGAGGATGATGCTGGACACGAGTTCGCAGTAATCCACGGAGTATCTGACGTCAAGAAGATACAAGGGAACTCAGCTCAAATGGAAATAAAAAAACTTACAGCAGTAATGCAGGCTTTTCAAATCGATCCAGCAATGTCACAGTCAGGAAAGCATCGACGAGCAGAGGACGTCAACTATAACAAGCATATTGTTTTCACGGATGAAGATTTGCTAGGAGTAAGGACCCCACATCATGATGCCCTGGTCATTACACTCAGGATAACCAACTTTGACATCGACAAGCTGCTCGTCGATCAAGGAAGTTCATCCGAAGTAATGTACCTCGACCTATTCAGGAAATTGAAGTTGAGCGTCGCCGACCTAAAGGAAGCTACTGTTCCTTTGGTCGGCTTCACTAGAAAAATGACCATGCCACTAGGCAAGATAGTGCTGCCAGTTCGTGTTGGGAACGTCTCCAAGATTATTGAGTTTTTGGTAGTTGACATCGAATCACCATACCAGGCCATCCTCGGCAGAGGATGGCTTCATGCAATGAAGGCGGTCTCCTCGACCTACCATCAGAAGCTCAAGTATGTAACCGAGCGAGGAGTAATGGAGATCCATGACGACCAAGCGATGGCGAGGAAGTGCTTCATAGAGGCCATCAGACCAAAGCCAGAGAAGAAGGCCGGTCAACCCAGCGAGAAAGTTGAAGAGGGTGTGATACCTTCCAAGTATAAATTAAAATATGGAAGACCTGGAGTAGAGGAGACCAGGCTCCTCCCCTCCGAGCGTGTCGTCGAGAACCTGGTAGAAGTTATAGCCGAAGTTGGTGATAGTAGCAGAGTCTTCTTGATTTTGAATCTAGGTCAGAGAAGTTGGATAAGATTTTATTAACCGTCCAAATCAAAAAAGACAAGATAGGCATCAGCTATAAATGATTCGAATGCTTTTTCTCCTGAAGTCAAGACCAATATTTTAAGAAAGTCAACATTTTTCAAGGAAGTTATAAAACGTTAACCCAAACGTAACATCCCTCATGTCTACACATTGTAACACCCCGCCTAATTAAATACCCGCTGATCAGTCCCATACCTAATTAAATTAGAATATATACAGTTGATTCATTCTTATCATTACTGTCAAAAACATTTTCTTATTACCTAATACTCAGTTAAGCTGGTGTTAAAAACTTTCCAATTTTAATTTATTAAAATTTCAATTTACCATTTCGAACAATTCCACACACTCCATTCCACAACAACATAACTGAATAAATATCACAATATAATTTAAATGCAACTGGAATAAAACTTTTACAGTAAATACATCTCAATACATAAATCCCAACAATAGTAAATTTAATATAACAACACGAGTATAAAATCCTGACTCATATAGAAGAGAAATATTTAAAATCCTCTTGGGCGACATGCCCTAACTGAAAGATCACTACAGATTGTGAATAAAAAAATATGAAGGCGTACAAATCAAGCTCAACTCCTTAGCTCCATAGCTCGTCAATCATCACAATCTTCTATGGTTGGCATCCATGCGGTTGGACACCTTATATAGGAGAAACAAGAGAGAAAAGAGAATATGCAAGGAAACGGGTTAGAGCCCGATGTAAAATAGTTTTGAAAATAGCAAGTGAATAAAGGCTAAATTCAGTAATTATTATATTCATGTTAGAATATCGGACTCTCTCTATTGAGATTCTCACCTCTCATCTAGAGTTCACACCTAACATACCTCTAAACCATCCTAGTTACAGTTCCCATGCTAACTAGTTCATATCGGGACTAACTAATCATAGCCCAATAACTAATCCCACTTATTTTCTCATACAATATTAGTGTGTATATATATATATATATATATATATATCCATTAAGATTTATCATGGATAATATTTTTAATTATTCAATGTAATTGAGTATTATCATACTTAATGAATTACATACTTTATCATCTTCTAAATCTACTTAATTCACACAGTAGATAAATCTAACCAGTATATACATATTCATTCAAATCATTATATATATACACTTATATATAATACAATACAGCACCCCGAGAAACAGCTGTGGTGCATGCATATCTCTGCTATCATGTCTCGGTATAGATTGTCATTGTATAGGGGACTATGGGTTCGGTAAAGATTCCTCAAACCACAAATATCAAACACAAATATTGGAGGCGAACATAGTCCTAAGCCTTTAGGCAACGCACATACCTACACACCCAAATGACCGGAAACACCCATATATATACTAAAATACTTAGTCCCAAACTTCTATGTTCTCGAGTGACAAATCAAAATCCCACAGATTTTCAGGATATGCTTTCCCTCAAGCGTAAACCTCCCGTCGATAGAAAGTAAGCTAGGTATGTCATACACATAAATCATCAATTAAATAAGCATTATCTTCTACTTATTTAAAATTAGGTATTTATTTTACCTATATCACATTAGGAAATTTATCCTATCCCAAGTACCTGTCGTATTACTCGAATACTACTCGTACTTGTAATCATAATTATCATCGTATTTTATTGTGGGTACCCGAAATTTAAAACAATGGGCCCGGACGAGTAGCCCAGTCCTGGAGGCCCAAAGTCCGGGCCCCTCATCTCTTATATTGATCCGGTCTCCCCCACAATGTCCACAATTGGAAGTTACACGGGAGATGGAAAACGTGGAGAAACCCATCACCTCCACTTACCTACATGTACATGTATATATTAAACCCTAGGTCCGGGGCAAAAGGACAAGTTGTATCCTCTGTAATTACTCTCCGGAGTATATAGAAATAATATCGACTGCACCACCGTGGACGTAGGCACATCCTTGCTGAACCACGTACATCCTCTGTTGTGTGATTGGCATCTTATATTCCTTATTCTTCCTTGATAATTGCTTCTCTAGTATTTATTTGTGTTGCATAACAATTGCCTCCACAATTGGCGCCGTTTATGGGAAACGTTCATCTTTCCCTGAGAAGACCCCACGTCAAGAAAGGAGTTTAAGATGTCTGGCCACAGCAGCAATGCTCCCTAAGCAGGAGATATTCAACAGCCACTTGCTCCTCGGAGGATTAGGTCTGAAGTCCGACGTTCAGATCAGAGAGCTCGCCTGGAAAGACCAGCCTTAGAAGAAAGTCAGGGACCAGCGAGGTCCACGCAGATATCCAGGTTGATTGATGCGTACGAGGCAAGGCTCCACGAGGAGAGGGAGTCTTCTCGCAGATACAAGGTTGAGAATGCTCGCTTGAAAAGAAGACTGGAAAGACTAGAGAGGGAGCTTCGTCCTGATAATAGGAGACGCCCATATCACACTCCTAGCCCTTAGGCGAGCAAATCTCACAGTCGAGTAAGGAGCCCTAGGCGAGAATCTCAAAGGGACGAAGGAGGCGAGTCAGACGACGACCTCCGCGAACAGCTGCGAAGAGCTCGCTGCTACCAGAGCCCTGCTCACAGCGACGAGAACATACGAAACATGGTCCGTAGGGAGATGGACCAGCATCCCTCTCACCATAGAACAAGATCAACCAGATAACTCATGAGGCGATCTCTTAAAACCCAGATGAAGTCACATTTCACAAGAGAAATCGAAGAGGAGGAAGCTCCTAAGAAATTTGCCATCCCAAGGTTCAAGATTTACGATAAAAAAACTGATCCCATCGATCACGTCAGGCAATACCGATAGGCCATGACCCTCTGGAGTCACCGAGATGCCCTGATGTGCCGCATTTTTACCTCGAGCCTTCATGATATAGCACAGAAGTGGTTCCAAAGGCTCCCCCACCGGTCGATCAAGAATTTCAAATCCCTAGCTGAACTTTTTACGGCCCGCTCCATTACCAGTAGCTCCCATCCCAAAAGGATGGATTCTCTACTAACAATGAATAAAACGCCTCAAAAAACCCTCCGAGAATACGCGAAGAGGTACTGGGAGTTATTCAATGAGATCGAGGACTGCGCAGAGGAAGTGGCAGTGTCCTCCTTCAAAATTGGGCTCCCTAGTTCTTCCCTTCTCTACCAGTCCCTGACGAAGAAGGAAGCTATGACTATTGGCGACCTAATGGTTCGAATCGAGAAATACGCTAAGGTGGAAGATGTCACCCGCCCTAATACAGGAGAAAATGATCGAGCTAAGCTCACTACTAAGGTAGGTGAGAAAATTGAGAACCAGAAGAAAGGAGGAAAGAACGGAGGCAAAAATGGCTCCAAGAACGGAGGGAACCATGACACGTCGAAAGTATTCCAGGCGATCAACACTGTCTTCAAAGAACCAATTTACAAGATTCTCACGAAGATCAAGGATGAGCCATTCATCAAGTGGCCCAGGAAAATGGGAGGAGATCCCTCAAAGAGGAACAATGCGTTGAGATGCGCTTTTCACAAAGAGGGAGGACATAAGACCGAGCACTGCAAAGCTCTTAAGTCTCACCTCGAGGAGTTGGCCCAGTTCAGGAATTTAAACGACTTTGTGGAAAAAAGGGCAGAGAAAGTGACTGCCAAAAGAGAGGCGAGACCCGATAACGTGATGGAGGATGATGCTGGACACGAGTTCGCAGTAATCCACGGAGTATCTGACGTCAAGCAGATACAAGGGAAATCGGTTCAAATGGAAATGAAAAAACTTACAGCTGTAATGCAGGCTTTTCAAATCGATCCAGCAAAGTCACAGTCCGGAAAGCATCGACGAGCAGAGGACGTCAACTATAACAAGCATATTGTTTTCACGGATGAAGATTTGATGGGAGTAAGGACCCCACATCATGATGCCCTGGTCATTACACTCAGGATAGCCAACTTTGACATCGACAAGCTGCTCATCGATCAAGGAAGTTCATCCGAAGTAATGTACCTCGACCTATTCAGGAAATTGAAGTTGAGCGTCGCCGACCTAAAGGAAGCTACTGTTCCTTTGGTCGGCTTCACTAGAAAAATGACCATGCCCCTAGGCAAGATAGTGCTGCCAGTTCGTGTTGGGAATGTCTCCAAGATGATTGAGTTTTTGGTAGTTGACATCGAATCACCGTACCAGGCCATCCTCGGCAGAGGATGGCTTCATGCAATGAAGGCGGTCTCCTCGACCTACCATCAGAAGCTCAAGTATGTAACCGAGCGAGGAGTAATGGAGATCCACGACGACCAAGCGATGGCGAGGAAGTGCTTCATAGAGGCCATCAGACCAAAGCCAGAGAAGAAGGCCGGTCAACCCAGCGAGAAAGTTGAAGAGGGTGTGATACCTTCCAAGTAGAAATTAAAGTATTTAAGACCTGGAGTAGAGGAGACCAGGCTCCTCCCCTCCGAACGTGTCGTCGAGAACCTGGTAGAAGTTATAGCCGAAGTTGGTGATAGTAGCATAGTCTTCTTGATTGGAGCATCTCTCACCGACCAAGAACAGAAGGAGTTGACGACCTTGCTGAGACACAACATATATGTTTTCACATGGGAACCATACGAGCTACCTGGCATCGATCCTGATATGGTCTGTCATTAGCTGCACGTCAACCCCTCATTCAAGCTAGTCACGCAGAAGGCACGAAGAACTGCACCCGAGAAGGCTAAAGCGATCAAAAAGGAACTCAAAAAACTGCTAGATACAGGATCCATACGGGAACTGCAATTCCCCAAGTGGTTGTCCAACCCAGTAGTAGTTTCGAAGAATAATGGGAAGTGGAGAGTTTGCATCGATTTCACTGATCTCAACAAAGCATGCCCTAAGGATTGTTTCCCCCTCCCAAAGATAGACCAACTAGTAGATGCCACTGCAGCTCACGAGCGAATGAGTTTCCTGGACGCTTACTCAGGATATCACCAGATCCCCTTGTATGCCCCAGACCAGGACAAAACGGCGTTCATCACGACAGTTGGGTTATGTTGCTACAAGGTCATGCTATTTGGGCTCAAGAATGCGGGGGCAACCTATCAGTGGCTGGTCATAAAAATGTTCAAAGATCAAATGGGAGACACAATGGAGGTCTACATCGATGACATGATCGTTAAGAGCAAGAAGAAGGAAAATCACCTCTCAGACCTGTCAAAAACCTTCGAAATCCTCAAGAAGTACCGAATGAAGCTTAATGCAAGAAAGTGTTCCTTCGGTGTCCAGTCAGGAAAATTTCTTGGATACTTGGTCAGTAAGAGAGGCATAGAAGCTAATCTAGACCAGATCGATGCAATTAACAGGGTACAACCCCCTCGAACAATCCAGGACGTGAAGAATCTCAGTGGAATGCTCGCCACCTTAAATCGCTTCATCTCCAAATCCTCCAAGAAATGCAAACCTTTTTTCTAGCTTCTAAAGGGGAGTAAACTGATAGAATGGAGCCCAGACTGCTTGCGAGCTTTGGACGAGCTCAAGTCCTACTTAAGCTCTCCCCCGCTGCTTGTCATACCACAGCAAATGGATTCTTTGTACCTGTACCTCTCGGTATCGAATCACACTGTCAGCTCTGCGTTAATATGCGAGGTTGCAGGAATCCAACACCCCATTTACTACGCGAGCAAGACCTTATTAGACGCCGAGCAAAGGTACCTGCCATTGGAGAAGCTCACTTTTGCACTGGTAATAGCCTTGAGTAAGCTGAAGCATTATTTCGAAGCCCATACTGTCATCGTCCTTACATCGCATCCCCTTAAGGTTATCCTAAGGAAAGAGGACTTGTCGGGCAGACTATCTAAGTGGTCAATCGAGTTCGGCCGGTTTGACATCCAATTTCAACCAAGGACAGCAATCAAGGGTCAGATCCTTGCTGATTTCATAGCCGAATTCACGGGCGAGCAACTCTCCGACCAACCTCAACGAACAAAGCAAAAAAAAAACCAAGCAACAGAAAGAACCTGGAAACTCTTTGTTGATGGAGCCTCCAACTCAAAGGGGGCAGGGGTAGGAATTATCCTCATCATTCTAGAAAACACAATCCTAGAACAAGGAATCAGGCTTGGATTTGTAGCCTCGAACAAGGAAGCAGAATACGAAGCCCTAATAGCCGGTCTCCAAAAGGCACAAACTCTAGGAGCAAAACGTTTACAGGTGTTCGGCGACTCTCAGCTAATCTCCAATCAGATAAGTGGAGATTACAATGCAAAGGATGAAAGAATGGCAGCCTACCTCGCCTTAGTGAGGGAATTAATGTCAAGCTTTGAAGAGATCAACATCCAGCAGTTTCCCAGGGGGCAAAACAGTCACGCTGATGCCTTAGCAGCCTTGAGTTCGACAGTTGACTCTGACCTTAAGAGGGTCATCCCCGTCGATTTCCTCATTTGTTCGAGCATTAACCACAACAGAAAGTTACCAAACGTGGAACAAGTACTCCAGGTGGGATCAGCCCCCAGTTGGATGGACCCCTTAAGGAGCTATTTAAAGGATGGCATGCTCCCAGATGACAAGAAAACTGCCCACCAGATAAGAGTCAAGGCTGCTCGCTTTCACTTATCCACAGGAGGAAACTTGTATAAGAAATCCTTCTCCGGTCCCTACCTTAGAAGCGTCCACCCAGGTGATGTCGAGCAAGTGTTACACGAGCTTCACGAAGGAATCTGTGGAAGTCATATCGGAGGAAGGTCTCTAGCCTTTCGAGCAATGAGGGAAGGCCATTGGTGGCCATACATGCAAAAGGACTCCGCAGTATATGTTCGCAAATGCTTGAAATGCCAATTCCACGCTCCTATGGTCCACCAACCCACCAGCGATCTGAAGTCATGGACATCGTGGGACCGCTGCCTACCGTCGTCGGCAATCATAAATACCTGTTGGTTGTGACTGACTACTTAACCAAATGGATCGAGGCTGAATCCCTGGCGAACATCCGAGGTGCTGATATGATAAGGTTCATATGGAGAAATATAATCACTCGGTTTGGAATCCACAGAACCATCATCACCGACAATGGAACGCAGTTCGAAAGTGGCCCCTTTCAGAACTTCTGTAACGAACATGGGATCAGACACCACTTCAGCTCGGTATCCTACCCTCAGAGCAATGGCCAAGCTGAAGATTCTTAAAACTGTGATCGACGGATTAAAGAAGCGATTAGAGCGAGCCAAAGGCGCATGGGTAACAGAGCCACCCCATGTTCTATGGGCATACTGAACCACTCCTCTGTGAGCAAGAGGAGAAACCCCATTTTCGCTGACATATGGCATGGAAGCAGTCATCCCATTAGAAGCATGTTTGCCAACAATGAGATCCAACCTTGTCAACCAAGGCCTGAATGAAGAAGCATTGCTCGCCGAACTCGACCTAGCCGACGAGCGTAGAGAATTGGCCCTGGTGAAGCTAGGGAACTATCAGCAATAGCTCGCGAAGCATTACAACAAAAGGGTTAGCCCGAGGGCGTTCCAAGTTGGGGACTATGTTCTAAGGAAGGTCCTAGGCAGCACAGTGAAGTCGTCAGATGGCAAGCTAGGCCCAAACTGGGAAGGACCCTTTAAAGTAACTAAAGACGATCTGCAAGGTGCCTATCACTTGGAAATGATGGAGGGCAAAGAAATACCACGAGAATGGAACACAGCTAATCTCAAGAAATTCTATTTTTAGATCTTTTACTTGTATTTCTTTTGTTATGAAAACAGAAGTTCATTTTTTCTTATTACTAATGAAAGTTACTTAGTTGGTTACACTCTGATTGGTGACAGTTGCATTCATCGCACATCTTTTCTAAATAACAAGCACCTTGATCACTACAGCAGGGGAATACCCCTCCTCAGGTCATCATCATAAAACACGAGAGACCTCTTAGCGTAGCCCCTGACAATATATAAAGCCCTACAGAGGATTCTTAGGCAATACTACCAAATCTTATACTGGTCATCAAACCTACTTCGGTTGAACAAAATCCTGATCGGATGAAGACATCCAACACCAGGTGTGTCCTCGCCAATTGCCCTACTTAGGCCTAAGGGAGTGTGACGACACAACCTAAAAGGTAAGGTGGGGCACAATGGTGCTTTGGTATTATACTGGACTGGGGGGACACTTGCATGACAAAACAGAAGAAATCATAAAGCAGCAAGGATATGAAAAGTAGGATATACACGTTTATTTGGCAAAAATTGCCCAAAAACACAAACTTTTCATTAATCCATTTTACAACAATGATAATACATGTTTAGTCGGCGAGCTCGCCCAAAGCATTTACATTATCAAAAATAAAAAATATATATATAACAATTGGCAAAATCTCAAGGGGTGGAAGCCTCCGAGCAAGATAATCAGCTACTCGAGCTCTTCGTTCGTTATCAGGAGCAGGAGAAAACTCTTCCACAACCTCATTCGCATCCAACTCCAATAATTGTCGAGGAATAGCATCGATGGGGATCCATCGATCGTCCCTCCTGAATGGGTTGGGCACTAGAGTGGAGGAAGACATCTCATAACAATACTATAGCAACGAGTTCCTCGGGACTTGCAGCTCCTTCAAGGCACTTAGCCATCCCCTGATGAAAGAAAGCTCCTCAAACTCAGATAGCCTTGTTGGAGCATCCGACCAGCCTTGATCATAACCATCAGCCCACGCTTGCCGAGGACCTTTCTTGAATAAGTGCCGCAATCGGGTGATGTCCCTTTGAAGCCCAGCAGCGATTACATATGCTCGCTGAACATCACCGCGGAGCTCCTCCATTTCCCTATCGCAAAGTTCTTCTCCTTCCCTGCTTCTTCTCCTGGTGCTCCTACTAGCTCGCGGAAGGGGAGGGCGGGTGAGACTTCGCGACATGGGGGGGTAACATTATGATCAGCTCCAGCTCGCGATGATGAGGAGCCTTGTAATACTGCTTGAACAGTGCTCGGTGCGTCCTCCCTAAGTTGTAAGACTTACCTCCTCAGGTCTTCGTTCTCCTACTGAAGGAACTCCCCAAATTGGTTGACCTCGGTGGCCTCTAGGAGTCTTGTTCTCAGCACATTGACTTCTTCTTGCACTGAGGCACCAATGTCCTCCATCTCCCGGAGCCTGTCCTTAAGCCTAGCCACTAGCTCGGATTACTCCTTATATTTCTGATTTCTAGACCTGAGGGACTTGCAAAGCTTAATAAAAGCCTGGCGAACTTCAGGGATCACATTGGGACCAAGAGTCCTACCCAACTAGGAGGTAGCAGGAATGTAATCATCCACATCAACTAACTACAAGTGAAAGAAAGATAAAGGAGAGAAAGAGATCAGCACTAGCAGAAAGGAAGCTTTTTCATTAATAAAAATTGAAGTTACATTAGACTGAGGAAAGAAAATTTATAGACTGAAAAATGCAAAAATACAAAGACCCTATCAACTAACAACCTCAGGAGGCCCAGAGTTGGATGGTCCTTTCTCCTTATCAGCATCAGCAGGAGCACTGTCCTCGGCAGGGATGACCTCCATCCCCTCAATAAGAGAAATGCCAACAGGAGTCACCTGAGGGACAGGATCATGGCCTTCAATAGCTGGGTCAGGGTCCTCGTCTACGACTGTCCTCTGCCCTGGGTCGTGCTCGTTGAAAAGTGGGGATGCAACATCCACCCCAATAGCTACGAGAGCCTTATTCCATCCTTTCTTGAAGTTCATACGGTTGATATAGCCTGTCTGAACTTCAGCATCTTCGTATGTTGCAACTCAGCCAGAGTTATAAGAGTCTTCCTTGTCAATGACAGCCTCGGACTCCTTCTTCTTCAGCTCTTCAACAAGCACCCTTTTCTCCTCCAGCACAGCAAGTTTGCTCGATCAAACTTGGTCGTAGGCCTGCCTCAGCTCCCGTAGCTCTATGATCATCGCATCCTTCTCCTTGCTCGCAGTAGCAAGAGCCAAATCGGATGAGATTCAAGCAGAGTCAACAGCCTTAAAACTGTCTTTGAGCTCCTTACCCTTCAGCTTCAGGGCAGAGTTTTCTTGCTCCAGTTCACTATTCTTCTTCACAGCTCGTCGCGTGAACGATATAGCACGGCGAAGTCAGTAAAAAACTGTGAAAAAGAGAAGATATTAGAAGAGGAAAATGAGGGAAGCCAGAAAAATGCAAGAGAAAAAGAAACCTTACCAGAGCAAGCCTCTGACTGGCCTGAAGGGCCAGGTGCTCTGAACCTACTGCCCTTTGGCGATCAGCCGGGAAGACAGCTCTCTCGAGCAGAGCCGGGGCCAGCTGAGGAGAAATTACCACAGAGGCCCCTTCAGGCAGAGCAGATACTGGGACTAAGGCCTGTCCAGCCTTCGTCCTCACCTTGGCCCTTCTCTTCTCTTCCTCCTTCTCGCTCTCCCTCTTCTTCCTCTCCTCTGCTCTCCTCTTCTCTTCTAACTTCTTCCTCTCTTATTCTTTTTTCCTCTCTCTCTCTCTCTCACCAGCTCCTCTTCCTTCCTCCTCCTCTCCTGCTCTTGAGCGAAGGACTGGCAACCAGTAGCCACGACCCCAAAAGTAGCTTTTTGTTTCTCCGACCTCTGTGCAAGGAGCACGTGGTCCTGATCATCATCGTCTCTAATCAAGTTCTTCCTCGGAGGAACCATGTCTTCACTTGAGCTGATAGAAGTGCTCGACGATCTTTGAGCTTCAGAAACCTCCTCACGGTTAGAGGAATTGCTACTATCAAAGCTCCTTCCACCCAAATTGCTCACGACACCTGCAAAGTCACTCTCAGAGTTTCTCTCCTCCTCGTCTAGCTGGATAGGCTCTACAGCAGTATCTTCGAAGGAATCGAACTCTGGTATACTATCCACAGGCCTCGCTCGGAGCTAATGTTCTTATACTCGATCAGGAAGGCAGCAGATCTGGGGTGCTCGTCGTCACCTAAGGGCTCCCTGATTTTCCAAGCCTTTACTAATTCAGAAAGACGGACCTCGTTGAGTGCAGGCTCCAGGTTCTTTGACTTCGCTGCGCAAGAAAAAGCAAAGAAGAGTTAGAAAGGTCACAAATCAGCAAAAGTTGAAACAACAGTACAATGTCTACCTATATATCCCTCCCCGTAAAAACGAACAGAGAACCTCTCAGACCTTGACCCTTCAAATTGGGGAGGGAACTGCCAATTCCTAACAAGGAAACCTTCTTGCCAATAGTCCTTATGGGAATCAGGTAAGTTTATTACCAATACCCTATCAGGTCTCCTAGCTTTGAGGTATAAGACACCTGAACTAGTTCAAGAAAAGGAATAATAGAAACAGACCTCGGCAAGTCCTAACCTAGTACCATACAATTGATTTATCCTATGGATGCCATTTACTATTTTCCACACATTGGGCGAGCATTATGCAGGAACAATATTCAAATAGCCAAAGAAATGCAGGAACAAAACATTGGGAGGGAAAGTGAGTCCCCCCTGGGAAAGTAACAGAACATGGATCCAGTGAGCATTATCTATATCCCTAACATTCCTAGGAGGGGAGGCACAACACTCTATATCTACCCATTCAGGAATGTTGTAAAACTTCCTAAATTCATAGATTGACTTATTCCCAATCTTCACCATTAGAAGACCCGAGAAAAGCTACAAACCAAAGAGCAAGTACAAGGAAAGGGCACAGGAAACTTACAAAATAGAAGATCGGTTCTCGTGATGAAGAAGCACAAGCTCAGACAACTAAGAAACAATGGAAATGGAAATTGAGAGAAGAAGGTACGAGGCGCTAAGGTTCTCAGAAGATAGAAGAGTACTGGAAATGCTGAAGCGACGGGAGAAAAAGTGGCTATCCCAACAAGCCTTCAAATTCTAATCATAGCGTACAATAAGCGAAGCGGGTGCCGCCAAATCAACTTCACAGTTCTCGAAGAATTACAAATCAGCCATAATGGCTGATCATTTAAATCCATTGAACCCATAAACATGGCCCAACAAATTTAGGGGAAATTGTGGGTACCCAAAATTTAGAACCATGTGCCCGAATGAGTAGCCCAGTCCTGGCGGCCCAAAGTCCGGGCCCCTCATCTCTTATATTGATCCGGTCTCCCCCACGATGTCTGCAATTGGAAGTTACACGGGAGATGGAAAATGTGGAGAAACCCATCACCTCCACTTACCTACATGTACATGTATATATTATACCCTAGGTCTGGGGCAAAAGGACAAGTTTTATCCTCTGTAATTACTCTCCGGAGTATATAGAAATAATATCGACTGCACCACCGTGGACGTAGGCACATCCTTGTTGAACCACGTACATCCTTTGTTGTGTGATTGGCATCTTATATTCCTTATTCTTCCTTGATAATTGCTTCTCTCATATTTATTTGTGTTGCATAACAATTGCCTCCACATTTATCATGTGGTGATTTCTCCCAAAATCTTTTATTTAACCCAAGTACCAGTATATATATTCTCAATATTATCCATACTTGGTATAACAACTATTCTCATTTAAATTAATTATGTATTATCCTTTAAATTAATTATGTATATATCTCTAACATAATTTTAATCCTCAATATTTTATAATTTTTCAACACTAATCCCAAGTTCCTTGCTTTATTAATGTACCAAAAGTATTCAAAAGTTCGTTCTGGACCAAATTAAAATTCTACAAATAGTTATGGGCTAAACTGAACATATCTGGGTTTCTGGAATCGCGTTTTAAATACCAGAGTTCGTTAGAAAGAGATGGCATCTCATTAGAATGAGATTGATTCTCGTTCAAATGATTTCAAGTCTCTTTCGAACGAGATCAACGCTTTTCCTATTCGTCTACAGTTCGAGTTTTCTGCATTTTTCATCAACTTCTAAAACGCAAACTGTATTGGTTTCCATCCTAATTAGAATCAACAATTTTGAATTATCATTCTAACATTCCTATAACATAATCATGGATTATTTCTACATAAAAACATCTAATCTACATATTCATAAGGGACTATCATCATATCCATTAAAATCTCAAGATTTCCATCATCTAAATTCCTCCATTTTTATCCAACATGAAAACTCCGAATTTAGGATTATAATGACATATCTTAATCATCAATTTCATATTCACATGGGTTGGATTTATTCTACATGCAATTACTAACACTAATTTTTAATATCCTCAAGAACACATATTTTCCTTTTCATGAAAACCTAACATTTCCATCAAAATTAAAATCTCTACAAGTTATACAACCTTTCACATGAATTTGTCTAATCTTTACACTGATTTATCAATCATTTTCCCAATCCATTTCCAAATTTCATAATTTCATTAAGGAAATCCTATTCTAACATGGATATACTAATTGCTAAAGTAAAGCAAGAATCACTTGTCTTTGTGTTGGGTTGAACCTTTGGTGGTGATATGATTAGAACTTCCTCTCAGCTTTTTTGGCGACTATGGTGGTGGTGCAAGGTGTAGAGATGGTGGTTGTCCCTTTGGTTTTCCCTAAGTGACTCCTCATTTCCAAGAACTTTTCCTATTATCAAGTTATCCTTTCACTTTCTCTCTAAGTCTCTTTTGTTTTTCTCTCAAAACTCTCACTTGTTTTTGGGTGAAATGAATCTCACGTAAGCTAGAAACTCACTTAAATAATAAGTCTCAAGAGTTATCTAAAAGACAAAAAACGAAGTTACTATTCACCTTCCATACAAAATTACTAAAATGTCCCTTCGGGGTGTCCTTTCATCTCCCAATTGACCCAAGACCCAAACTTAACACCCTAATAGACCTTTCAGACTATTTTGACCGTTCCGGATGCAACGGCACACTCGAAACGACCATAAGGTTGATATAAAATAATGTTTCCTTTTTATTTATTTAAATTAGTCCCGACACATCCCATACAACGTCCCGACTTAAGTTTCATAATTATCATATTAGTAACCCACGGAAATATAAATAACATCATATTCATATATTACTTAAATATCACTAAGTAATATTCAGAATCATATATATCAATATCCACAAGTATTATAAAATCCGAATTAATCCTAATTAATTAATTTAAAATTAATTCCAATTAATCCCATTAACTTTTAATTTAACTCATTTTAAAAGTCATTAAAATTACGGGGTATTACATACTTCCCCCCTTATAATAGAATTTTGTCCCGAAATTCGGAAAATAGAGCGTAACTAGTAAGGTCAACTCCGGGTATTAATCTCACATCTCATGCAATCTCTATCATACCGCCCATACAATACATTACCGAATACCCCCACTAATGTTATACACCAAGCCTTACCATTTAGTTTCAACTGTCTCAAGTTAAACTTTACCCAATCCTTCCTATACCATCCTCGTGGAAAATTTTAGGGAGTAACGGTCCTAAATCATCAAATAACTAAATCCTGAAGTCACAACTTCTACTTTCAGTAACCTCAAGAATACTTACTGTGTCACAATTATGGAAAATACAACAATCCAACCATCCAGGGCGCCCATACACCCTATGTGTGTACATTCCATCATAAGATCTAAATGAATGTGATTCCTCTGTAAGGTTACCCTTAATTAACTGACTACTTATAATATAGTCCGTATCACCTTGATTTCCACATTCACATTTGGTGACTCCATTAGCCTCAAATCATGCCACAACTCATAACTCTCTGATTAATATATATACATATAATAATAAAAGTTATAAACTCATATCATAAAGACCCAACTTACTTCGACTCCCAACATTCATTAGTTTCATGCGTGGGGTGTCTCGCAGAGCGAAATCCAAGCAAGAAACCTCCCCGATACACTACTACATATAATAGTCGGTCATCGAAACTCCTCGGGCCCTTAATCTATAGTATATAACTTCCCAATAGGTTTTGTCTATTTATATATAAGTTTAATTATTCACTCTTTTGATAAAGATAATAAGATGAATATAACATCAATCTTGGCCATATGTGTAATAAGACAATCCATGCCGATAATCACAATAAACTCGAACATGTCTAAAATAAGCAAATCCCCAGTAAAATCAGACTCACGTTATGACATATAAAGAAAATAGGCGTCCCACTACCCATCGGTGAGTCTACATAAATAGCAGTACTATTGGCCAAGTCTAGTAACCCTGTGGTCCATGCAAATCTGATGGCAAAATTAAAGTGAGGCCCCCGTGTAAAACAGATCGTGTCCCATAGCCCCATAGTTAGAAAAACATACCCTCAATCACGGGCGGTGGATGGAATTTTGCCCTTACCCGAACAATTCTGTCTCTTGTGGCCAGTCTTTCCACACACAAAATATCGACCAGTGAACTCTTCCCTATTAAGATTTTGTTAATTATTGTTATGTTTATCAGCTCCACCTCCTTCTTGGTCTAGTTGACCCTGTTGAGTATTTTGGTGGAATACAATATCAGGTTGAGGATAGTTCCTCCACTTGTGACCCTGTTGTTCACACTTATAGCAGAGTCCTAAAAGTCTTTGTTTTCCATGTCCTTGTTATTCTTGCTGTTCGGGTCGAATTTCCCCTCCAGTCTGATCCAGACAAGTTTGACGTTTATGGTCATCTCTTCCACAATTGAAACACCTTTTTATGACTTCATTCTTTCCCTGGATTTGTGGGTTCTGACGTTTCTTGTTCTTCCTGCTAATTCCATTTCCTTCATGGTCCTAACAATCCTGGGGAACTTATTGTTGTTGTAAAGGTATTTTTCCATAATTGTTTACCCCTGCCATGACAAATTGACTGTCTTCTCTTGTTTTTTTGCCCCTATAAGTGGCATACGGAGATTTTGGTACTGTAAGACTACTCTGGTAACTGCCTGTGCCATAATACCTGCTATTTCGGCGAGTGATACTCTCTCTGGGTGTACCATAGGTATTAGTTGACCTTATTCTCCATTGACTTTCCCATCAGTGTTAGTCTGTTCTTTACGACGTGCCATCTGAAAGTCGAAAAAGATCGAATGAGTTCAGCGTTCATGTAGATAATCGTGGAAGTACGAATTTCCATCATGTAAGGATGAGTACAATATTCCTAATATTAGGACTCTACAGCAAATAACTCTAACCTGAAAGCATAGTAAGCCATACATACCCAAAAGGACACTAGAACCTCATGCTCTGATACCACCTGTAACACCCCACCTAATTAAATACCGGATGATCAGTCCCATACCCAAATAAATCAGAATATACAATTGGTTCATTCTTAGCATCACTGTCGAAAATATTTTTCTATCACCTAATACTCAATTAAGCTGGTGTTAAAAACTTTTCAATTTTAATTTAATAAAATTTCATTTTACCATTTCGAATAATTCCACACATTCCATTCCACAACAACATAACTGAATAAATATCACAATAGAATTTAAATGCAACTGGAATAAAACTTTTCCCATAAATATATCTCAATACATAAATCCTAATAATAGTAAATGTAATACAACGACACGAGTATAAAATCCTGACTCAGATAGAAGAGAAATATCTAAAATCCTCTTGGGCGACATTCCCAAGCTGAAAGATCACTACAGAGTGTGAATAAAAATATGAAGGCGTCTAAATCAAACCCAACTCCTTAGCTCCATAGCTCGTCAAACATCATAATATTCTACGGTTGGCGTCCTTTTCGCTGGACACCTAATATAGGAGATACAAGAGAGAAAAGAGAATATGCAAGGAAACGAGTCAGAGCCCGATGTAAAATAGTTTTGAAAACAGCAAGTGAATAAAGGCTAAATTCAACAATTATTATATTCATGTTAGATTATCGAACTCTCTCTTTTGACATTCTCACCTCTCATCTAGAGTGCACACCTAACATGCCTATAAACCATCCTAGTTACAGTTCCCATGCTAACTAGTTCATATCGGTACTAACTAATCATAGCCCAATAACTAATCCCACTTATTTTCTCATACAATATATATATATATATATACATTAAGATTTATCATGGATAAGACTTTTAATTATTCGATGTAATTAAGTATTATCATACTTAATTAATTACATACTTTATCATCTTCTAAATCTACTTAATTCACACAGTAGATAAATCTAACCAGTATATACATATTCATTCAAATCATTATATATAGAAATATATATAATACAATACGGCACCCCGAGACACAGCTGCGGTGCATGCATTACTCTGCTATCATATCCCAGTATAGCTTGTCGCTGTATAGGGGACTATGGGTTCGATAAAGATTCCTCGAACCACAAATGTCAAATACAAATATTGGAGGCGAACATAGTCCTAAGCCTTTGGGTTGCGCACATACCTACGCACCCAAATGACCGGCAACACCCATATATATACTAAGGTGCTTAATCCCTAAGTTTTATGTTCTCGAGTGAAAAATTAAAATCCTATAGATTTATCAAGATATGACTTCCCTCACGTGTAAACCTCCCGTCGATAGCAAGTAAGCTAGGTATGTCATGCCCATAAATTATCAATCAAATAAGCATTATCATCTACTTATTTAAAATTAGGTATTTATGTTACCTATATCACATTAGGAAATTTATCCTATTCCAAGTACCCGTCGTATTACTCATATACTACCCGTACTTGTAATCATGATTATCATCATATTTTTATCGTGTGGTGATTTCTCCCAAAATCTTTTATCTAACCCAAGTACCCGTATATATATTCTCAATATTACCCATACTTGGTATAACAATTATTCCCCTTTAAATTAATTATGTATATATATCTAATATAATTTTAGTCCTCAATATTTTATAATTTTTCAACATTAATCCCAGGCTCCTCGCTCTATTAATGTACTAAAATGATTCAAAAGTTCATTCTGGGCCAAATTAAAATTCTACAAACTGTTCTGGGCTAAACAGAACATTTCTGGGTTTCTGGAATTGCGTTTTAAATACCAGAGCTCGTTAGAACGAGATGGAATCTCATTAGAACGAGATTGATTCTCGTTCAAATGATGTCAAGTCTCATTCGAATGACATCAATGCTTTTTCTATTCGTCTACAGTTCCTGTTTTTTGCATTTTTCATCAAGTTCTAAAACCCAAACTGTATTGGTTTCCATCCTAATTAGAATAAAAAAAATTTAATTATCATTCTAACATTCCTATAACATAATCATGGATGATTTCTACATAAAAAAATTTAATCTGCATACTCATAAGGGACTATCATCATATCCATTAAAATCTCAAGATTTCCATAATCTAAATTCCTCCATTTTTATCCAACATGAAAACTCAGAATTTAGGATTACAATCACATATCTTAATCATCAATTTCATATTCACATGGGTAGGATTTATTCTACATGAAATTCCTAACACCAATTTTTAATAACCTCAAGAACACATATTTTTCTTTTCATGAAAACCTAAGATTTCCATCAAAATCAAAATCTCTACAAGTTGTACAACCTTTCACATGAATTTGTCTAATATTTACATTGATTTATCAATCATTTTCCAATCCATTTCAAACTTTCATAATTTCATAAAGGATATCCTATTCTAACATGGATATATTAATTGCTAAACTAAAGCAAGAACCACTTGCCTTTGTGTAGGGTTGAATCTTTGGTGATGATATGATTAGAACTTCCTATTAGCTTTTTCGATGACTATGGTGGTGGTGCAAGGTGTAGATATGGTGGTTGTCCCTCTGGTTTGACCTAGGTGACTCCTCCTTTCCAAGAACTCTTCCTCTTCTCAAGTTACCCTTTCATTTTCTCTCTAAGTCTCTTCTGTTTTTCTCTCAAAACTCTCACTTGTTTTTGGGTGAAATGAATCTAACATAAGGTAGAAACTCACTTAAATAATAAGTCTCAAGAGTTACCTAAAAGACAAAAAACGAAGTTACTATTCACCTTCCATGCAAAATGACTCAAATGTCCCTTCTGGGTGTCCTTTCATCTCCTAATTGACCCGAGACCCAAACTCAACACCCGAATATACTTTTCTGACTATTTCGACCCTTCCGAATGCAACGGCGCACTCAAAACGACCATAAGGTTGATATAAATCAATTTTCCTTTTTATTTATTTAAATTAGTCCCTACATGTCCCATACCGCGTCCCGATTGAAGTTTCATAATTACCGTATTAGTAACTCATGGCAATATAAATAGCATCATATTCATATATTAATTAAATATCACTAAGTAATATTCAGAATCATATGTTTCAATATCCACAAGTATTATAAAATACGAATTAATCCCAATTAATTTATTTAAAATTAATTCCAATTAATCCCATTAACTTTTAATTTAACTCATTTTAAAAGTCATTAAAATTACAAAGTATTACACACATCCCCACACTGTGGTAGGAAAGGTCACCTAAGAAGATTTTCATTTGATCATAAAAAAGGTCCTCAGAAGTCTAGATCTCTTATCACCATGGTTACCAAAATTCGAGTCATTAAATCATCATCTATTTGGGTTAGGAAATCCAAATTTGGATGCACTTAATATTAGATTTGTTTATTGTCGCATGCTTTCACATGATTCTTCACATTATATATGTTACGAGTGATTGTGTTTGCAGGATGTTCATACGCTAGTTTTTTTTGCTTCATGTTACATGTTACGACTAGTTGTATGGTGTTTATGTCATTTTTATTTTGATTCTTCATTTTTGGGCTTATATGAAAAATACAAAAAGATATTGTTTGTCTTTGGAGTCATTTTTTGAAAAAAAATATAACAACTTTTATTTGTGTAGTTACTTTTACACATATTGTATGGAATATTGGTGTGTTTTAATACCATTCATTTCATATTTTCCATGTGGATAAAACTATAGAGTATAGTTTACATTGGTTTGTATAGTTTCTTAACCATACCTTTCATGGAGTTGTTCGAATTTGGTTTGATTAATGGATTCATCTAAGTATATGCCTTCGCACACAGTTGCAATAGCTCTTTTGGATTTTAATTTCTTGTATTGCATGAGCTAATTGAGGTGTTCTCTAATCAATATTATCATATACATATATTTATATCTGGGGTATTTGTGCATGTAAGAACCATTGCTTTAGTTTTCTCTTAGGTTTAAAAAAAATAAGAGAGTACAATTGAAAGGGATATAAAAGGACTAAATATCCTTTCCATGAAAGTACACTAATGTCAAGAGCATTTGAAAAAGAAAAAAATGAGAAAAAAAATCTAAGGCTAAAGTTTAAAAATTGATCATTAAAAGTGATATCTTAAATTGAATATTTATATTTCTGAGGGTATTAAAAGCTCAAGATCAATGGGTTTGCACAAGTTTGTCCAGTTAATATTTAATGTTTGATGCTATTGATTTGAGAGTTATCAATATTTTTTAGGCTTGTGTACATTTTGTCCATTTGTCCATTATGAGTTCACTTATTTATCACATGAGGCAAAATCTAAGTTTGATAAATTAATGCAATCAAATAAAAACTCATTGTCCTATCTTGAGTGTTTGGTACATATTTCTTTTATTTCCTAGTTCACACCCCTTCACTCCCTACCACGTTTGATTAGACACAATAATGTCATAAGAGTATGGAAAGCTTATTGTTTTTGTGTCTTATGGTGTTATACCTATATATTTATGTGCATTTTTGTTATATATATATAGCATGTTTGTTTTGAGTCTTTCTTACATTTAATTCATATTTGTCATATGTCTCAAGTTGATGTTATTGGTATTGTTTAGATTATTTTTACTTATTCTGTCGAGTTGCTTGTCGTTATCGTTTCACTTCACATCGCGTGATATGTGTGTTTCCTTTATGATCATATGTGCCACTTTAAGGGGGAAGTTGCTTTGTGTTATGATCATGTATCTTTATATACTCCCGAATAAAAAGGGGAGAAGTACTATCTAATGGGGAGGTGTTTAACAAAGGGGGAATGTTTTTCTTATGCGGTTTATATATTTCATATTCTCTTTGCATTTGAAAGGTGTGTTAAGTGTCCAAGCGACGATTCAATAAAGTTTCACAAGAGCAAAGTTACCAAAGCAATAATGTCTGGCAGCTTGTACTTTTTTCCTTTTGGGGTTTGGGGATTTGGTATTAAAGCTTAATGGTCTAGCTTTTATTTTCGATTTTGTCCCGGAATAGAAAAAGGAGGAGATTTGTAATGACAAATTTCATAATTTCTCAAGTTAGTAATATGTTTTTTGGTAAATTTTTAAGATTGGATTTATTTTGTTTAGACAAAAGTACTTGAGTCATATGTTAGGATTATGTTCAGTTTCTCCTTCAAGCCTATGCATGTTGAAGACACGTAGTGGCTGAGTTAAAGTGACATCAACTTCATGTCGATTTTTATCTTCATCATCAGGATAACTAAAATGGTATAAACTATTTATTATATTGATCCCTAGATTTTAAGTTGGATGTTTAAAAGTTTAGTAAGGCCATTTTTTAAAAAGAATTTTTTTAAGAAAATATGTTTTCAGAAAGTTGTTCGAACAACCTTTATTGTCGTTCAAACGAGTTTCGTTGTTTCATTCATACAAGTTAGTATCTCGTTCAAACGAGTTTTAGGTGCTCGCTCGAACGACCTGGGATCTCATTTGAACGAGGTTTCCAAAGTCATTCAAAGGAGATTGGAATTCATTTGAATGACTTGCCTCGAGTTATGTGCCACTATTTTTAGTATAAATAAGGGCGCGGCAAGATATTTTCATCAATAATTATTTTAAAAAACAATTTTCCAAAGGAAAACACAAAGCGTCTATAACCCGTTTAAACCCTAGTTTTGAAATTCAATAATCTACATATTAAATTAGTTTGGTATCTCAAGTTTCTAGTATGGAAGCTTATTTACTCATCATTGAGAGATTTTTTTGGCATGGTCGATTCCGTGTGACTGCGGTGACGGCTTGCTAGCTAAAGATCGGTGGACACTAAGACGTGTGAGGCATGCACGTTATGGGTGGATTCATGTGGTGTAGCTGTGAAGAAGTTTCAAGGAGCAGATAGAAAAGTGCATCAGGATTAAAAGTGTTGAGTAATGAGTGATTCATTTATCATCTATGTACGAAATTCTATATCATAGTGTAACTGTCCGAGATTTTTCCTGTTGTGATTTTTTCTCGTACATTGCGGCATTGTGGTTTGTTGATTTTATTCTTGAAAATATCACCTAGATTTATGCTTTGGCAAGATGAAATTAGTTTAGTTTACACAATGTATGTTTAAATAGTGCTTGAATTAAAATTGGAGTGATTGCTCACTCGGTTAATTTAATTGAAATAAGGGCGCAGTAAGAGTTTTCCAAGAGAATAACACAAAACCTCTTTATTCGTTTAAACCCTAGTTTGAGATCGAAGAATTAACATGATATATTATTTTAGATCTCAACTCTCTGGCACCAAAGCTTGTTTACTCATCATTGAGAGAGTTGTTTGTTATGGTTGATTATGTGTGATTGAAGTGACGATCTTTAAGCCAAAGATCAGTGGACACCGAGATGTGTGAGATGAGCAAGTTATGAGAATAGTTGGTGGATTCATGTGGCATAGCTGTGAAGAAAGCTTAAAGGAGTCAAATTATGAGTGATTCAATTATTGTCCTTGTATGAAAACATATATCGTAGTTGTCTGAGGTTTTCCCGTTGTGAGTTTTTCTCAAACATCGCGGCGTTGTGGTGTGTTGATTATATTCTTGGAAAAATCAATCAGATGCATGCTTAGGTAAGATACAATTGGTTTAGTTTACACAACGTATGTTTAAACGGTGCTTGAATTAAAATTAGATGAATTGCTTACTTAGTTAATTTAATTGAAATTAAAATCTGATTTTTGTTAATCCAACCTTATTAGCACTATTTGCATCTTTCAATCCAATTTTGCTAGTCTTTCTTTCTGCGGTAATGATTATGAATATAGTGAGGAAGGATTTGAGGATCGAGTCTCTTCGAATCTTGAATATAAATAGGATAAACTCTATAAAGAATCATTGAGACTTGGGAAAGAAATTTTTTTATTGTCCTCCAATCTAAATGTTTATAAAAAAGAGAATATGATTTACAACTTAAATCAACCCTTATTGATCAACATCAAGTTCATTATGCTCACATGTATGAGAAGATTAAGTTGTTAAAAAATGAGTTTTTAAACGTTTATTTAGATTCAATAAAAATTGCGAAAGAAGAATATGAAACTCTTTTAAAAAAAGTCAAAACTCTTGAACAAGAAAATATGAGTTTTTAAATGATATATCACTTGTAAAAGATGAAAATGAACTTTTGTTTGCTCCGAAAGCTCAAGGAACTATCCTTTTTTAAAATCTTAAAGTTGTTGATGTCTCTTTTTTGGATCATTTATAATTTTTGGATGAGTTAGATAATAAGAGCATTATTACAAAAAAGAGGATAAAAGTTTTGCTAACTTTCAAGATGATAAAAAATATTTTATTTTATCTCCTGAAAAAGATATAGGATCTTCTTTTATGCGAAGAATCCAAAATCAACTTGAAAAAGGAAAGATGAAAATCTTCAAAACGAATTGATCTCGGCCAAAAATGTGAGTGAATTTAGAGGAGAGATCACAAAAACTTGGGAAAATGCTTTTAATACCAACCTAGATTCAAATGATAAAAAAAGGTTGGGTTATAACAAATTTCATATTTCAACTTCTAAAAAACTATTTTTTGTGAAAGCTTCTTCTCAAAATGAGACAACAAACATTGAAAAAGGACCCTTAACATTTCAAGATAAAGCAAAAAAAATTGCTAATCATTTTGAAAAGTCAAAAGATTTTCTAAACTCCAAGCTTAAAAAAAATGACATTCTTTATCATAAAAGAACTATGAATAAATTTGTTTGTTCTTACTGTCATAAATATGTCACCATAGAGATATTTGTTACAAGTTCATTAATGTTCAACATTTTTAGAAAGTTATTCTTAAATCGAAAACCCAATTAACTAGACCTAAAATTTTTAAATGTAATCATTGTTACAAAATTGGTCATTTAAGGAAGTTTTTCGTTTTACTCAAACCAAGCTTACCTTTAAACCGTGGTAAAAGTGGTAAGATTTTTACGAGGAACAACAAAGGTTAAAATGTTTTTTATTCAAACAAATTTTCTTATAAACCCATTAATATGTGGGTTAAGAAGAATAAAAATAGTTTTGAGAAAAGGGCCTTAGAAGAATATGTAAAGTAAAGAAAAATGAGCCTAATGCCCAATTTAAACCCGATTATCCTCGTATGGGTCGTGTAAGGCATAGGAAGGACATTTTAGAAGATTATGAAATTGTCTCCTCCATCTCTAAACGTTGGAATTGGTTTGTTTTACTCATAACCTTTTTTAGCATCTCATTTTATATATTTTATGCTGGTATATGTACTTTTTATTTATATATGAGTTTGTATATCATTTTTATCATATTTGACAACTCATGTGTGAATTTTTTATCTTCTTGATTTATTCTTGCTTCATACCTTGAATCAATAAAAAATATTTTATTTTTTAGAATACTGTGCTTTAGTTTTCCAAAAGTACGCTTTTAGAAATTTCACATCTAGTTGGTATTTTTATTGATCCTTGTATGTTATATTCCTATGCATATTAAAAAATATCATTTTACCTTGGATATGTATTCTTTGCTTATGATTATTATCCTTGAATTATGCCTATTTTGTACATAGGTTTTACATGCTCTCTTAGTCTTTACCTTGTGATTTCTCCATATTTGTATTAGGATTTAATTGGTTATTTTCATTGATAAGCACCAAAAGTGTTTAAATAAAATCTCAAATAGACGGTTTTTAATTGCTAATTCTCGATAAAGTTGGTCTTATGCGCGTTCATGTTTATCTTATAAGTCAATTGTCACTTGCAAATGTAAAAAGCCTTAATTCAATTCAAATGCGGCAAAGATGCAGTTAAAGAGCTCCAAATTGTCCCCTAACTAAGCCCAAACCTCCTAGCCTGTCCTGAAATTGTCCTCTGTGTGTGGTGTCATTTTTTTATTATTTTCTTTATTTAAATATTTTTTGAGTCATTTTTATTATTTTATTTTATTTAGTGTTTTGTTTTTTTATTATTTATGTAAATATAGTAGGTGTGAGTTTTTTATTATTATTATTATTAGTTTTTAGTTTTTATTAATAGTTTAGTTTTATTAATATTTTATTATATTTTCCTTTTATTAGTTTAGGTTTATTCGTATTACTTTATTTTAGTCTTTAGATTAAAATTTTAATTTTTTAAGTTGAACATATTTTATACTTTCTTTAGTTTATTTTATTTTATTAAGTTAGGATTTTAAATTTTAGTTTTTTTAGTAGAGTTTATTTTTTTTAGTTTTAATTCTATTAATTGAGTCTTAGAAAGTTTTATTTTCTTTAGTTAGCTACACACATAAACACACGCCCTATCCCCATACATCTCACCACACCAAGCACATAACCTTCATCATCTTCCCCCAACCCCCACCCCATCATCTCTATCCTCTCTCTTTCCACCATAACCAAGATGTCCATGAAACCAAACCTTTTGACCCAACATCAACCAAAAAGAAACCCACCTTTTCCAAACCATTTTCAACAACCCACACATACCCAAACCAATCTGACCGGATCGCGACCCCCAACTGCTCCATCCCAACTCTTGGTAAAACCTGAACCTCCATACCATACATGTTCTACCACCCCGGCTAACCCAAACCCACCATTTCAACCTGGATACCCATAATAACCCGCTACACCCCATACCCCCGACCCGGACACCCGTCGGACTTTCTCGATTCAACCCACCATAACCCGCTGCTATTCACTTCAAACCTGAAACCCTTTAGCACCCTAAACCTTTGTCCCAACCCGCGACTCATCTCTTTCAACTCGGAGCAACCCGATTCACACCCCAAAGCATACCCGTTTTGACCTTAAACCCATTTGCAAACTAATATTCCAATAACCAAGACCCACTTCAATCTCATTCAAAACCCACCAAATGCCTTACCCAATTCTGCCCCAAGTCCAACATCAAATACAAAATAAATAAAGCTCACAAGTTTAAAGTGACTCCTATCCATTTTCTAAAAATACCCTTCATCATATCAATCCACATGCATAATTAAAAACTCCCAAAGTGACCCTTAATTCATGTGCCATGATATATAAATAGAAGGGTCATTTACAAGAAGGAGTGACATAGAAGCTAGAGAGAAAACCATAGAGAGAGTGGTTTTTTTTGTTTTTTTTAGTTTAGAGAAAAAATAAATTGAGTGATTATAATTCAAATGAAAGAAATATAATTGAAGAAATTCATTCCAATTCAAGACATTTTGGGTTTGATTTATTCCTCTCTAATTCATCTTGTTTAATCCTTGCATGCTTTTATTTGTTTGTTCTATGTATTGGAAGATGATTATAAGGGGTTAATCTCCCATTCAAGGGATAAATTGAAGCCCCTATGAATCCAATTGAATTAATTTGATAATTCTCATTTATTTAACTTTCTTTAATAAATAATGTTTAATTCTTACATTTGTTTATGCATTGAGAAATTGTAAACAAATCCTTGAGAAAGAATTGATAGTTAGTTTTATGATTCTAATTTGAAGATTAAAACTAGAGATAGTCTTATCTTATTATTAAAACTATGATCTAACCTTCTAGTACTCTTGTTTTACAATTGTTGAATTAAAATTAGTTTCATGCATCTTTTCTAGGGGTGGTTTCTTTACATGGTCTTAATTTGTTTTTGGTGAAGAGTCTATAGGAATTAAAATTTACTATTCTAAAATCATGTTTATGTTGATTCATTGGTTTGATGAGAATCTACTTTTGAATTAAATAAATATGTTGGAAGTTAACTAAACTGAATTATTTTAAATTGGATTTAATTGTTGAAGTCGGGGTGGATTTACATCCCTTGATTTATTCCTCTCATTTAGTTACTCACTCTCATCACACAGTTTTTAGTATTTCTTTGCACTTTCATTCTAGTTTAATTACCTTTTATCATTTAGTTTAGTTAACTCACTAACATCACATCAAATTGTTTTAATATAAAAAATAGTAAACAAAGAAAAAGTAACATAATTAAAAAAATAAGAAAATAACTAGAAACTTGGATTGCATCTCTTTTCTTGGGTTTCACTCCATAGAGTTGGATTGACATCCTTACTTACCATTATATAATTTCATATTATGTTTTTAGTTTGAAGAATTCTGATTAGCTTGGCATGATACAGTGACAAATACACAAAAGTCAAGTTATCATCCATGATTGATTGAGTTTGTTAAAATGTGTTTAGTATTATGTGTATCATGTATATCTTTTAAATATATAGGATGATCATTTGTGGTTGTACATATCTTTTATAAAAAAATTCAAAAAGATTTTTGGTACAATCATGTTTATGCCTTTTAGATTATATACTCCATGACATATATACTCCATGACATATTTCTGTATATCAGAATGTCTTATTTTGTCATTTTTCGTTTGTTTAGAAATATGACATGTGCTTTATAAGATGAATTTGATTTTCGTTTTAGTATTATAAAATTTGAGAAAAAATTTACTTAAGAATATACAATCATATCTTGTCACATTTTACACCGCATTCCACATTGTTAGATGTCACTTTATGAGGAATTTCAAAGATTTATGGTATTCTACAAAGCTTTTAAAGCTTCATTAGACTTGAAACAGTGTCTAACTCCTATATTTATATGAGAGTATTTTGGTTCATGATGTGGATAAGTTGAAAAATCTAATGTTATATCTTAAAAATCACAAGTGATGATGTGGTTAGGGCTACAACTTTGATTGGATGATACTACCTTTGAAAATTGAAAATAGTATCCCATATTTCTACTTGAGTGAAATCTGCCACATGCAAAAAATTTGAACAAAGAAATATCTCAAAAAAATTCATTTATCTAAAATTGGGTAACACCAAAGATATGAGACAAAAGTATTAACCAATTGTTAGGTTAAGGGGGAGATGTGGTAGTTGAAAATGATCCTACAAAGGGCGTTGGAGATTTCACTTGAGTCAAAACTCAAATCTTTGTTTTATGATTCATTACAGTAATTGAAATTGAGCTTGGACCTTTCTCTCAATGGTGTTCATTATTTTTTATTTTGTACTTTTGATATAAGATCTTATGTTCTTGGTTAATGTTATCATCGTGTTATAAGCCTTTTATGGAATCTTTTCTTGATTATGAACATTAGACATAAAACTCAAATTTTAGAAAGTGTGAAAAGATTTCTTATATTTTTTCCTAATAAAAACGGGTATTATATTTCTCCCTTTATTGCATAAATGTTGTTATGCCATGTAAAACTGTTTACTTTAGATAAGTTACTAGAAGATCAATCGATATCATGTTCTTTACTTCTTATTCTTGTTTTTCTCATGTCGTATATCTTTCATGTTTCTTAAAAATATTCATTTGAAATTCATGTTTGGGAATATTGCTCTTTATTGAGTGATAAAATTTGGTCTACACTTGCTCTTGATTAGTCATAATTGGCTTTAGACTTGATGTTGCTTATTCATGTCAATAAAGTATGTGGTATTACCTTTGACTTTGATATTGATATAAAAATTCTATACATGTTGACATCATTATTTTATATTTGGGATAAATATAATAAATTATATCCAAATGTTGTTTTATCATCTTTGTCCTGATGATTTCATTTTTAGGATGCTTTTACAAATTGCTATATCTTATTTTGGCATATCCTATATCCTTGGTTCTTGATATTTATGATATTATCCATGCTTTACCTTTGGATTCTTTCATGTTTCTTAAAAATATTCATTTGAAATTCATGTTTGGGGATATTGCTCTTTATTGAGTGATAAAATTTGGTCTACACTTGCTCTTGTTTAGTCATAATTGGCTTTAGACTTGATGTTGCTTATTCATGTCAATAAAGTATGCGGTATTACCTTTGACTTTGATATTGATATAAAAATTCTATACATGTTGACATCATTATTTTATATTTGGGATAAATATAATAAATTATATCCAAATGTTGTTTTATCATCTTTGTCCTGATGATTTCATTTTTAGGATGCTTTGACAAATTTCTATATCTTATTTTGGCATATCCTATATCCTTGGTGCTTGATATTTATGATATTATCCATGCTTGACCTTTGGATTTTTTCTATTAGGACTTTGTCTTATTCATAATATTGGACATATTTTATAAATGTTTAATTTATCAAGCTTTATCATCTATTTTCTATTGGTGTGGTTTCTATGTTTATGTGGGGACAATTAATTACGATAGCACGTGCTCGGCACAAGCTTCCAAGCTTCTTATGCAGTAAGTTAAAGAAGATTCCAAATCATGGGAAACTCCCACGTATCTATCATTTGGAGTCGTTCTAACTGATAAAAGTTAGGCCTAGACTTCTAAGAGTAACTATGAATGAGGATTAGGACTCTCCTAAGCTCCCATATAAATGTAAAGTCTCCCCTCGTTGATAGGGACATGTGATATAGTATCGTCAAGTAGTACTACAACTATTTGGACCAGTTCTCTGAGTCAATAAAAAAACAAGCCCCAAACCCCATGGACATAGGAATGTTACCAAACCACGTATATATTGTGTTGTGTGTTTTTTATCTTCTTATTTCACTATTTCTCTTAATTTAGTTTGTGTGCATTGAATACAAACATTGTGGGAAATTATCACCTTTAATTGGAACTGTCTATTGGAAACGATATGAGTTCTTTGCAACTAGATAAATTCCTCGGATTTCTCACTCACCCAACCAAGATCATATGAATGTAAATGACTATGATCAAGGTTCTAAAAAATGTGGGGCGTGATCGAGGCATGGAGGCCAAGCCTTAAGCCTTAAAAGCTTATGCGGCCTTAGGCGTAAAAAGGTGTGAAAAGGCGTTTAGGCGTTCTTAATATATTTTAATATTTTTTAACCATAACAAGGCTATTGAAATACTAAAATTGTATGTATCATAAAAATATGTTTGAATATATGCAAATTAAAACACGATTTGATTATTTTGGATGAGATAATGGTCCGATTTGTAAAAAAAATCTTTAAAGGGTGATATCGTTTCACTAAAGCATTGTTATTTTTTAGAAAAAAGTGCACCTTAAGGGTTTTACCAAGAATAAGGCGTAAAAATCTTAAGGAGGGGCGTTTCTCTCAAGTCTCAAGCCTAGGCGTGCCAAGACGAAGCCTAGGCGGAGTTTTCATAACAATGACTAGGATGTTCATCAACAACATAGTTATGGATATCCAGAGGATTATCCCCTTGATCATGGAGATCGGGACAACCAGGAGGGTGTCACTAACTAATCCCTCCCTCTCAGAGGGTTAGATCCGAGATTGGTGAGTATTAAAAATCCTTTTATGCTTGATGATACTGTGACACCCCGCCTAATTAAATACCGGGTGATCAGATCTTTACTAAATGAAAATAAAGGTTAACGGTTGGTTCATTCTTAGCATCACTGTCACAAAATAAAATTTCCAATTTAAATATCCTAATTAATTAAGCTAAGTGTCAAAACAATTTAGAACCTTATTTCTAATTTATTAAATCCAAACATGAAAACATTTTCTTTAATAACCAACAGTTTAAGAATTCATAAATACTAAGGATAGATAATAGCACACAAGAATTTAAATCATCTAGATAAACCAAACCAGTTTAAAACTATAAATGAAACCATCCTGATAATAATTAAATCACAAAGAGTACCGAATACTAAAAATAAAAATGAAAATAAATCTCTGACAAATCCAACTGAAGAGGAAAATGGGCGACACATGCCCTAACTAATCAGAACTAAAATAAGAGTAGAGTCAACAACGAGGTCGTCTAAGCAATGGCCTGCAACTCCCACATAAGCTGCAGTGCGTCCGTTCCAAGGAATCTAAGCATGATGCCCCTGTGACTGGGCACCTATAATATATACATATATATATATAAGAGAAAAGAAATATCAGGAAATGGGTCAGAGCCCGAGTGTAAAACAGTTTAAAAACAGTTTAGAAAGTATTTAAAATGCTTACCGGCTAATGTAACAACAATGTTAGTATACAACACTCTCTTGAGAAATTATCACCTCTCATCTAGTATGCACGCCTACCGTACTATTAATCTCAAAAGTTTATTTTGACTTTTTCCGTAAGGTTTCATTCCGATAAATACTATGGCTAAGACAATTAATTTCTGAAAACTAAGATCTCTCATATATCTTATGTTATTTGAAATAACCCAGTGATTTCACAAAATTCCCAAACACTTACAATAAAGTTGGAGTATTTATTCATTACTTGACAACTTTTATGCACAGTAGAAAGTTCCCATACTTAAGTGTGTATATATATATATTAGTCACTCATATAATATATATACTATCGGCACCCCATATAAAATCTATGGTGCTGGCATACTCTGCTACCAAGTCCCCGTATCAAATGGCCTGTATCAAGCATACTATCTTCTAGGTTACAAGTCGTCATCCCCCATAAAGGCCCGATTGAGATCAGACTGTGCCGGCGTGGAAACCCCCGTGATAGCAAGTAGCTCGAGTATGATTTTTACACAGAAATATAATATATGCACAATCCCACAGTCATATATATATATATTCACATTTCTAAATTAGGTGCGCCCACGACCCATAATTTATAATTATCCGTTCTTAGCACATTTTACTCGATTATCTCGCATAACGGACTCGTCACTTTTATTCTCATATATAAGTTACTCCATACTTACTTCTCATCTCTCGAAGTATTCTATCTCCCTAAGTATAATTTCAGTAGGCACTCTCACTTACCTTCTAGTCTAATTTACTTACGAGTCTCGATCTTTTATCAAACGTACGCCTGATTTCGTATGTGTGAATAACTCCCCGTTAACCCATAATTTCATCCTACATTAAATTTTCACTCAACGGGGTCCACCTAAACCATACTGGTCTTCTCTATATCCCATTATGATCTAAAATTAATAATCAAGGGTTCCTACGCATTTTAACCGGATTAAACAAAAACGAGAAAAGTACGCAGTTTTCCAGGAGGGATCGATCGATCGAGGAATGGGGCCGATAGATCGATCGATGTTCTTGATCGATCGATCGATCAAGCAGTTATGACGAAACCTGCCATTGTCCAGTTACGGGTTTACCTCTCCAACGTCAACCAAATCTCCATTAACGATCCCCAAACTCCCGAACAACATTACTACATGTATTATATACCTAATAACATGATTTTCTATGTAAAATATATCCGAATTCATCAAGTATAACTATTTAATGGAGTAAAATTGACATAAACTTCAAGAACCCTAATTTTTCTATTAAATTTCCATTCTTCCAATTCTTTTCCATATTACTTGCTTCTAAATCCATACAAATCCATGGCCTATCCTCTACATGTGATATAGATTTCCAGAATATGTTTACTTCCTCTACAAAATATGATTTTAAGTCTCAAAAATATCAATTTCTTCCAAGAAGCATGTTCTAAACAACCCTAAACTAACATGATTGAAACATTAACTAAGAATAAAGCAATATAAATACTTGCCTGGAATTTGAGTTTCTGATTTGTGGACGAAAGAGGTATGGTTGCACTCTTTGTCACGCGATCTACGTTTTGGTGGTGGTGGCGGTGCAAACGGGTGAGTCTTTGGCGTTGAGTTGCTTAGAAACCTCTCCAACTTCTTCTCTAATAATTGTTCTTTGATTTTGTGTCTGTTAACCCTAGATGACAACTCCTAAAGTCTGAAATATACTTAGGAAATTCGTGTGTTTAATTGCCCAAAAATACAAAATGTCTATAATGCCCTCCCGGGATGTCAATTAGGCTTTAAAATGCCCCGAGACCCAAACTAAACCCCCGGGTACATTATTTTGACTATCTCGGCCCTTCCGGACATATTGGCTCACTCTAAATGACCATACGGGCGACTTATAATTTATTCACTTTTAATAATAGTAATTTAATCCCGACACGACACAAGCGCGTCCTGATTTAATTTTCACAATTATCAAATTATACACTCATGATAATTTTAATAAATTCGATTATACATATTACTTTATACATCAAGTAATATTCAACAAATTCCCAATAATTACTAACTCTCATCACGCTAGTAAATATTTAAAATAATTTTTGAATTAATATTAAATTAATATCTCAATTTAAATTTAATAAATCCCCAAATTTAAAAGTCATAAAAATATGGGATATTACATACTTCCCCCTAATAACGGAATTTCGTCCCGAAATTTGAAAAATAAGGCATACCTGGTAAAAATAAATTTGGATATTTTTCGCGCATATCTGCCTCACGCTCCCAAATGGATTCCTCCACATTATGATGCTCCCACTCGACCCGTACAAGTGGGACTACCTTCGAGCTCAATTTCCTGTCGCTATGGTCTAGGATAGCCACTGATCTCTCCTCGTAAGAACTGTCAGGCTGTAAATCAATCTCCTCTATCGCGATGTGAGTATGCGCCAGGTCATCCCGAAGATATCGTCTCATTGACGAGATGTGGAACACATCATGAATGCGGTGCAAATGCTCTGGCAACCCCAATTCGTATGCCACCGGCCCAATCCTCTCGATAATGGGAAATGGTCCCATGTACCTCGGAGCCAACTTCCCCTTCTTTCCAAACCTCATTAATCCTCTCATAGGAGATACACGCAGTAATACTTGGTCCCCGATGCTAAACTCTCGAAAAAATCGCTTCGCATCAACGTAGCTCTTCTGTCTATCATGTGTTCACAAATGCGACTCCTAATGAGCTCAATCCTAGCTGAAGTTTCCTGAATCACCTCAGTTCCGAGCAATTTGTTGTCCACCACCTCTATCCAATAAGCGGGAGAACGACAAGGCCTGCCATACAATGCTTCAAATTAAGCCATGTCGATCGTGAATTGATAGGAGTTATTATAAGCAAACTCCACCAGTGGAAGATACGGCTCCCATCCTCCTCCAAAATCAAGGAATCACATGCGTAGTATATCCTCCAACATCTGATTGGTACGCTCTGTTTGTCCATACGTCGTAGGTGATAAGCTGAACTCAATCTCAACTCTGTACCCATGGCCTCCTGAAAGCTCTCCCAGAAGCACGATACAAAAATCTTGTCTCTATCAGACACAATATCCAGGGGCATCCTATGTAGCCTAACAACCTCGGCAATGAAAAACTGTGCATACTGGACCGTGGTATAGTTTGTCCGTACTAGCAAAAAATGAGCCTCCTTGGTCAACCGATCCACTATAACCCATATGGAGTTGTGACCTCGCTGTGATGTAGGCAGCCCAGTAATGAAGTCCATGGAAATACTCTCCCACTTCCACATAGGTATCTCCAATGGCTAAAGTAACTCCGATGGTTTCTGGTGGTCTACCTTTACCATCTAGAAAGTAGAACACTTGGACACTAACTCAGCAATGTCCTTCTTCATCCCACTCCACCGGTACAATCGCCTCATATGCTGGTACATCTTATCTCCTCTGGGATGTACCACAAATCTGGACTCGTGAGACTGTGTCATCACTGCATGATGTAAGTCTTCTCCTTATAGGACCACCAATCTCCCATTAAACCTCAAACCTCCATCAGAACTTACTAAATAGGACTCAGTACCCTCAGCTAAAAGCCATACAATTTATTCCTGACAAAACGAATTCGCTGACTATGCTTGTATCACCCTCGTAACAATCTCTGGTGTGACTATCATGATAGATACAAAGGAATGGGCTACCGCGTCCTGGTGATCCAACTCTTTCCACTTCTCTTTCTAGACGTCTGCTACATTGCCCACCAGTCTACGGCTTAACGCATCAGCAACCACATTAACCTTTCTCGGATGGTACTGTATCTCGAATTGGTAGTCTTTCACAACCTCCAACCATCTGCGCTGACACATATTCAACTCTCGCTGAGTGAACAAGTAATGCAGTGACTTGTGGTCTGTGAATAAGTGAAACTTCTCCCCCAACAAGTAATGTCTCCAAATCCTCAATGCAAAAACCACCATTGCTAGCTCTAGGTCGTGGGTGGGGTAATTCCTTTCTTGAGGCTTTAGCTTGTGGGAGGCAAAAGCTATAGCCTTCTCCTCCTGCTGAAGTACTCCCCTGAGTCCCCGTAAAGAGGCGTCAGTGTACACCAGATACTCTACTCCTGGCTTGGGCAAAGCAAGAACTGGCACCGAAGTCAACTTATCTTTCAGCTCATCAAAAGCCAACTGACAAGAATCATCCCAAACATACAGAATTCCCTTACGAGTTAGATTTGTCAACGGACCCTCTATCTTCGAAAAGCTTCGGATGAATCTCCTATAGTACCCGACTAACCCCAATAAACTACGCACTTCCGTCGGTGTTGTGGCATGTCCCCATTCCCTCACCACCGACACTTTGCTCGGGTCAATCGATATTCCCAATTCTGACACAACATGCCCTAAAAACTGTACCTCCCGTAACCAGAATCCGCACTTCTCATACTTATCATACAGCTGATGCTCTTGTAGAGTCTGCAGAACCTGCCTCAAGTGCTCGACATGCTCCTCCTTAGTGTGTGAATATATCAGAATGTCATCTATGAAAATGATGACAAACTGATCCAAGAACTCTCTAAACACTCGATTCATCAAGTCCATGAATACGGATGGAGCATTTGTCAGCCCAAACGGCATGACTCTGAACTCATAGGACCCATATCTCCTCAAGAAAGAAGTCTTTGACACAACATGCTCCCTAATTCGTAGCTGATGGTATCCTGATCATAAATCTATCTTCGAAAAGAAGGTTTCTCCTCTCGATTGAACAGGTCATCGATTCGAGGCAACGGATATTTGTTCTGTATCGTGACCTTGTTCAACTCTCGGTAATCCACGCATAACCTCAGTGAACAATCTCTCTTCTTCACAAACAACACTGGAGCGCCCCAAGGTGAGGTGCTCCTACGAATGAAGCTCTGACCTAACAGCTGCTCTATCTGATCCCATAACTCTCTCTCATCTCTGTTGAAGCCATACGGTACAGTGCACGTGCTATCGGTCGAGTACCCGGCATCAAGTCTATGATGAAATTTATCTCTCGACTGGGGGGTAGGCTCGGTATCTCCTATAATACATCGAAATACTCACGAACGGCTAGAATCAAATCTAAGGGAATCACGACCTCCTTAGAAGTATTCTCCTCTATGTAGTACAAATGGGTAGAAGATCCTCCCTCAGGGCGAGGCATCGCCACCAAAAACATCTCCTGTCCCGAAATAGCAAAGATAATACTCCCACCGAAACAATTTATCATGGATTTGTAAGCAGCGAGCCAATCCATGCCAATAATAACATCGTGCTCATGCATCTCTAAGACTAGCATGTCTACCGGTAAAATCAAGATACCAATCTCTAATCCTACACCCCAGCATATAAAGATAATCAAAGACCCATTCCCCAGTGGTGGGTCTACGCATGTCACAGTGCTCTCTGTCATGTCTAATAACCCTAAGGCCCGTGCAAAATGATTAGCTATGAAATAGTGCGATGCCCCAGTATCAAATAAAACCCGACCCATAGTGCCATGGATAGGAAACGAACCCTCAATCACGGTGGTGCCTGAGGAGCTGCTGCCTGGTGGACGTTATAGACACGTCCATACTGCAATTGCCCCTGCTGAACTGGAGCTGCTAGGATGGCGGGTAAGGCTGGCACCTGAGCTGGAGCTGGGAGGGAGGCTGGAAAGAGTGGCCTCTACGGCTCATTACGGGCACCCTGCTGCTGTGGGGCCATATCTCCCTCTGGGCAATCCTGGTGCCTATGACCATTCTTGCCCCATCCAAAACATCTTCCCCTGAAGTTACCTCCCCTCTTCCCCTACTGACCATGACCATGTTGGCCATTACCACCCCTCCACTAGCCCTACTAAAAACGCTGTTGACCCTGCTGTCCCTGTTGCTGACAGTGTTGGCCCTGTTGGCCATGCTGATTTAACTGACCCTGTGGGCCCTGCCTAAATCCCCAAAGCCCTGTCTGGAGTCACCTGATCGGAATCGCTTGGCAGGGTCACCCTGATGAGAACTCTTATCACTATGGTGGGTCTATCCCTGGGCTGCTAGTTCCCCACCAGTACTACTGCCCCTTGTCCTTTCCTGTTGGCTCGACTCCCCTGCTCGTTTTCTCCTCTACAGATGGAAGCGATGATCCTGACAGTGTAACAAAGCAGTGTTGAGTACATCAGTGTAGGTGCTCAATGATAGATTGCCTATGAGGTGCTGACGGATCCTCTAGGATAATCCATCTACAAACATCAGTATCTTCTTTTCCTTAGTGGGTGCCTCATCTGGCACTATAGTGAGGAGTCTAGTAAACTCCTCCTCGTACTCAGTAACAGTCATACTCTCCTTCTTCAAATTCAGTAACTTCTGCCTCACCTTAGTCTGCACGGTGGATGGGAAGTACTTGCGGTCAAACCGCGCCCAAAATTACTGAAACGTGATGATGTCCCTCTCCTCCAAGGTGGTGGTGGACTCCCACCACTGCAAAGCAGTCCCCACCAACTTGAAGGAAGCCAATAGCTATCTCTGCACGTCAGTGCACTCATACATGCGCAGATGCTATTGGATATCCTTCTTCCATTGGCTGGCAACTACGATGTCCGAACTACCTGAGAACTCTGGGGGATGCACCATCTGGAAGGCATCCCTAACCCTCTCCCATGAAGATGGAAGTTGTGCTGGTACTGTTGCCACTGCCTGAATCTGGGGTGGAGCCTGCTGCACCACCGCTAATGCGACATTTACCGTCTGAGCAACAATAGCGGCTACCTCAGTTATATTCATCATTCCCTGAGCCGGAGTTGCTGGCTGCTCGGTCTGGGCATTTTTATCTCGGGGTGCGCGTTTCGGAGGCATTTGAAACGAGGAGGAAATCTATTAGTCTATAGTTATTATCAAATCTCAAATACCTGAAGACGTAAGTGTAAATACAAGAATACAAAAGCCCTAAAAATAGGTCTCTATATCAAGGACGCTAAGCTAGAAGCGAAATAAGTCGTACAGATCCTAAAGGACACTAGAACCTGATGCTCTGATACCACCTGTGACACTCCGCCTAATTAAATACCGAGTGATCAGTCTTTTATTAAATTAGAATCAAGGTGAACGGTCGGTTAATTCTTAGCATCACTGTCGCAAAAATAAAATTTCCAATTTAAACATCCTAATTAATTAAGCTAAATGTCAAAATAATTTAGAACCTTATTTCCAATTTATTAAATCAACATGAAAACCTTTTTTTTTTAATAACCAACAGTTTAAGAATTCATAAATACTAAGGATAGATAATAGCACATAAGAATTTAAATCATCTAGAGAAACCAAACCAGTTTAAAACTATAAATGAAACCATCCTGACAATAATTAAACCCCAAAGAGTACGGATTACTGGAAATATAAATGAACATAAATCTCTGGCCAATCCAACTAAATAGGGAAATGGGCGACACATGCCCTAACTAATCAGAACTAAAATAAGAGTAGAGTCAACAACGAGGTCGTCTAAGCAATGGCCTGCAACTCCCACAAAAGTTGCAGTGCGTCCGTTCTAAGGAATCTAAACATGACGTCCCTGTGGCTGGGCACCTGTAATATATACATATATATACAAGAGAAAAGAAATAACAGGAAATGGATCAGAGCTCGAGTGTAAAATAGTTTAAAAATAGTTTAGCAAATATTTAAAATGCTTATCGGCTAATGTAACAACCATGTTAGTATGCGACACTCTCTTGAGAAATTCTCACATCTCATCTAATATGCACGCCTACCGTACTATTAATCTCAAAATTTTATTTTAACTTAACTTTACCATAAGGTTTCATTCCTATAAATACTATGGCTAAGATAATTAATTTCTTAAAATTAAGCTCTCTCATATATCTTATGTTATTTGAAATAACCCAGTGATGTCACAAAATTCCCAACCACTTATAATAAAGTTGGAGTATTTATTCATTATTTAACTACTTTTATGCATAGTAGAAAGTTCCCATACTTAAGTGTATATATATATTAGTCACTCATATAATATATAAACTATCGGTACCCCACATAAAATCTATGGTGCTGGCATACTCTGCTATCAAGTCCCTGTATCACTCGTACTAAGGGAAATACTAGTTCGGAATCACTCTCGAACTGTATTAACACAAAACACATAAAATTGGAGGCGAAGTATAGTTCCAAGTCACTAAGAGGTTAGCACATACCCTCACGTCTCTTAGGACCATCTGACTATCACTTAAATGGCCTGTATCAAGGATACTATCTTCTAGGGTACAAGTCGTTATCCCCCATAAAAGCCCAATCGAGATCAGACTGTGTCGGCGTGGAAACCCCCGTGATAGCAAGTAGCTCGGGTATGATTTTTACACAGAAATATAATATATCCACAATCACACGGTCACATATATATATATATATAAATAATCACATTTCTAAATTAGGTGCGCCCATGATCCATAATTTATAATTATCCGTTCTTAGCACATTTCACTCGATTATCTCGCATAACGGACTCATCACTTTTATTCTCATATATAAGTTACTCCATACTTACTTCTCATCTATTGAAGTATTCTATCTCCCTAAGTATAATTTCAGTAGGCACTCTCACTTACCTTCTAGTCTAACTTACTTACGAGTCTCGATCTTTTATCAAACGGACGCCTGATTTCGTATGTGTGAATAACTCCTCGTTAACCCATAATTTCATCCTACATTAAATTTTCACTCAACGGATTCCACCTAGACCCTACTGGTCTTCTCTATATCCCATTATGATCTAAAATTAATAATCAAGGGTTCCGACGCATTTAAACCGGATTAAACAAAAAGAAGAAAAATACGCAGTTTTCCAGGAGGAATCGATCGATCGAGGAATGGGGTTGATCGATCAAGCAGTTATGACGAACCTACCATTGTGTAGTAACGGGTTTACCTCTCCAACCTCAACCAAATCTCCATTAATGATCCCCAAACTCCCGAACAACGTTACTACAAGTACTATATACCTAACTGCATGATTTTCTACGTAAAATATGTCCGAATTCATCAAGTATAACGATTTAATTGAGTAAAATTGACATAAACTTCAAGAACCCTAATTTTTCTTTTAAATTTCCATTATTCCAATTCTTTTCCAGATTACATGCTTCTAAATCCATACAAATTCGTGGCTTATCCTCTACATGTGATTTAGATGTCCAGAATATGTCTAGTTCCTCTACAAAATATGACTTTAAGTCTCAAAAATATTAATTTCTTCCAACAAGCATGTTCTAAACAACCCTAGACTAACATGATTGAAACATTAACTAAGAATGAAGGAAGATAGATACTTACCTGGAATTTGAGTTTCTGATTTGTGGACGAAAGAGGTATGGTTGCGTTCCTTGTCACGCGATCTACGTTTTGGTGGTGGTGGCGGTGCAAACGGGTGAGTCTTTGGCCTTGAGTTGCTTGGAAAGCTCTCCAACTTCTTCTCTAATGGTCGTTCTTTGATTTTGTGTTTGTTAACCCTATAAGACAACTCCTAAAGGCTGATATATCCTTAGAAAATTCGTGGGTTTAATTGCCCAAAAATACCAAATGTCTATAATGCCCTCCTGGGATGCCAATTAGGCTTAAAAATTCCTCGAGACCCAAACGAAACCCTCGGGTACATTGTTTTGACTATCTCGGCCATTCCGGACCCATTGACGCACTCGAAATGACCATACGGGCGACTTATAATTTATTCACTTTTAATAATAATAATTTAATCCCAACACGACACAGGCGCGTCCCGATTTTATTTCCAAAATTTTCAAATTATACACTCATGATAATTTTAATAAATTCGATCATACATATTACTTTATCCATTAAGTAATGTTCAACAAATTTCCAATAATTACTAACTCTCATCACGCTAGTAAATATTTAAAATAATTTTCGAATTAATATTAAATTAATATCTCAATTTAAATTTAATAAATCCCCAAATTTAAAATTCATAAAAATACGGGGTATTAGAGATACCAGATATATAGTATCACCAAGTAATCTGATATGAGCTCAACCCAGAATAACTTTTAAGGTGTAACGATGGTGTTTAAATAGGTATATAAATGAAGAAGAAGGTGAGGCAATGAGGAAAGAGACTAGAAAATATGTGGTTCGGTCATTTGGCCTACTCTACTATGCAAGATAGTAAGAATTTCACTATTAAATGGGAACAAAAAGCCTTAGTGATACACTTCTCAGTATTTTCTCCCTCTACTGTGTTAGCAACAGAGCTCTGATCAAATGTTCAAATGGCCTAACGAGAGAGTATATGGCGACCGAGAGGGCAAAGTCGTCATCTATAATCAAATGCAGGGTAGGCTTTCGATTCCCTTTACATCCCTTCATTCGAGTTATTCTATCCAACCTAGGGATTGTTCCTTCCCCGTTGGGCCCAAACTCTTGGAGAATTATACTCGTATATATCTCCCTATAGATGAACAAATACAAGGATGAGCCTTCTGTTATGCTAATCAAATATTGTTATAATGTCTCGTCTACAAGGACTCAGCTCGGTTATTATCATTTGGGGGAGAGGAATCCTGATAAGAAGATCATCCATGTCAACCAAAGCTTCAATCGCCATTGGAAGCCAAGGTTCTTTTTATTTTTGGAGAGTGGGAATTTTCGATTGACACCGACCATTCTGAGGATGAGCTAAGAGTTCCTTGTGCTTGGGCCAACCCTTCCATATCCGCTAAGCTGGACCCGAGTCTTAGTATTGCCGACAGGGAGAGGGTTGAATTTTTAAGTAGTCAAGGGAAGAATGGTGCCATTCCTGAGTTTGAAGATCTGATGTTTCCCAAATTTTTAGAGACGTCTGGTCTGGGGGGGGTAACCCCCTAGATGAGTTATGTGAGTTACTAAATTTTTCTAATTAGAAATTCTTTACTAATCTTTTGGGTCGAAACCGTCCTGAGGTAGGCTAGAAAAGAAAAGAGCCAACTGCTCCCTTGGACACTTGTAATGATCATGATACGAGGTCAAGAGTAAATCCACCTCAACCTAAGTTTTTTCCTAGTTCTTCTGAGCCGAGTTCATCTTCGCCAGACTCATTTGAAACTTTTTGGGCTCCCAACATAGCCTAACTTAAGGCAAGCCTCGAATCAATCCTTCTTTCAGCGCCGAGGTCAAAGGATGTTATATTTGTTGTCCCTTCAAAGGGAGATTATAAATTCATGAGGAATATGCACCCCTTGAAGACTTATGACTTTGGTCTTCATCATTTGGCACGGGTGTTTTCCTCATCCTTAATTTGAACCTCGTCTCATTTAAATTTTTACTTTGCCTTACTCTAACATTTGTATATTATTTTTTTATAGTTTTTGGTTGCCTTTACCTCGACTACCAAATGGGTTATCGAGAACTTTTCAAAAATTCAGGAGGTCAAGAAAATTATCCAGGTCGAGGAAGTCCTTAAGAAGAAATTGAAAGAGCATAAGGACAAGTGTAAAAAGGCCCTTAATAAGTTAAAGTTGGCTCATGACAATGCCTTGAAGGCTAAGGATGATGCATTTACTGCCCAAGCTATCAAGCATACAACCGATATTTCTACATCCGTCAAGAAGGTAAAGGAAGAGGCCCTTTCCATAGAGGCAATAAAAAAGATCCAGGATGAGTTCGTTGAGGCTTATAAACTATATCACGATTTTGACAGCTTCGGCGTTGAATACCTTGAAAGAGGTATTAAGATGGCCTATCGGTGGGTTGCCATGAAATTTTCTTAGGCCATTTCATCCATTTGTCCAGAATTGCAAGCCCTTTATTTAGGATATCCTCTTTTCCCCAAGGCCTTGGAGTATGTTGAATTAATGGCCTCAACTAAGGGAGAGTGAGATGAATTTTAGGTCTTGGTTGAAACTAATACCAATGCCACTAATGCTGCTGGGGATATTCAGGTCGAGGCTGGTGCTAATGGGTCGGACGTCAACAATGAACCAACTCTGTAGGGTGGTCGTCTGTGACCAATACCCCTCTTCTTGTAACTTTTTTTCTAAACGTTTCATCGTTTGTAATATTTTGTATCCAACTGAATGTCATTCTTTCTTGAATGAAGTGTTGTCTCGTACTTTAGTTTTCATTTTCTTTTTGCTGAATGTCTGTAATGGTTTTGCCAAATTTGTTTCTCGTCTTGTCTTCCATGTTTGAGCTCTCCCTCGCCTTAAGACGGGGGATAATAACCAAATCATTAATTTTTTAAACAATAGGTCACCAAGTTAATGATGTTTATCTCAAGCTCTCCGTCGTCCTCAGACGAGTGTTAATAACTAATTACTGATTTTTCAAAATGAGAGACCACTCTCATCCTTAGCCGAGGAGTCAATTAACCATAATAAAATGATTTTCAAATTTGAACCACCAAATTAATGATGTTTAATTGAAAGTCCCCTTCACCGTTTTAAGAGTGTATGGATAAGTGTCGTCTCGTCCTACAATGTCGTCTCCTCAAGAATTTTGACCCTCACACCACTAAATTAATGATGTTTATAGAAACTATAATTAAATTATTTTCAAATTTGAATGCACCAAATTAATGGTGTTTAACAGCAAGTCTCCTCTCATCGTTTTGAGAGTGTATGGATGAGTGTCGTCTCGTCCTACACTGTCATCTCGCTGAGAGAGTTTGATCCTCATACCACCAAATTAATGATGTTTAAAGGAACCATAATTAAATTATTTTCCTATTTGCATTGTTCTTTTCATAACCTTGGTGATGTTATCACATTGTTCCCCGCTCACGGTGTTATTGAGAATCCGTGGACGAGGTGAGCCCGTATGGATTCTCGTGTGATTAACTTAATGTTAATTCCCCACATGACTGATGTTTTGTATCTTAGGACGACTTGAAACATGCAATTTGAACACTTCATACAACAAATATGAGGAAACACTTCAAGATTTTTCATTCAACACTTTTCAGTACATCTCTTATACAACAACATATCAAACATTGTACAGAATTCTATTGATAATATTTCTTTAAATGATCAGCTTTCCATGGGTTGGAGAATGGCTATCCCTCCAAATTTTCAAGCTGATACGTGCCGGGAACAACTTCTTCAGTAACTTTGTATGGGCCATGCCAATTTTCATGGAGCTTATTTGGCTTCTGTCGGGCTTTCTTCAGAACTAGATCCCCCATGGCTATCGACCTAGACTTAACCCTCTTGTTGTAAAATTTTGCAGTCCTCTGCTGATAAGCACCCTGCTTGACCTCTACATCTTCTCGTCTCTCTTCAATTAGATCCATCTCCAGTTTTCATTACTCTCCATTCTCCTCTGGGTTGTATGTATTCACCCTATGACTTGGTAGACCAATCTCAGTAGGTTTCACGGATTTTGAGCCATAGGCAAGTATAAAAGGGGTCTCACCCATTGGTGTTCTCACCGTCGTCCTATAGGCCCAGAGGATGGCATGCATCTCTTTCGTCCATAGACCCTTGGTGCCTTCCAATATATTTTTAATCCCATCTAAGATAGTTATGTTGGTCACCTCAGTCTAGCCATTTGCTTGAGGTCGGTCTGGAGATGAATAAAACTATTTGATGCTGACCTTCTTACAATAGGCCTTCGAAGACAAATTTTTAAACTATTTATCATTGTCGAAGATCAAAGTGTTGGGCAGACCATACCTACAAATGATATTCCTCCAAATAAATTTTAAGGTCTTTGTATCGGTTCTAGTGATCATGGCCTCGCCCTCAACCCACTTAGAAAAATAGTCAATTGTCACAATAATGTATCTGTAATTGCCCATTGCTCTGGGCAGGGGTCCGACCAAGTCAATTCCCCAGACTGTAAATAGTCAAGGGGAAGTGATAGAAGACAGAGGTTGATGAGGTATGCTTGCATACCTCTGACACTTGTCGCATCTATTCACGTAGTTGGTTGCGTCTTTGGCTAAGGTCATCCACTAGTACCCTTGAGTAACTATTCTCTTTGCCAAAGACCTTCCTCTTATGTGGCTTGAACAGGAGCCTTCATACACATCTTTCAATATATACTCCACCTTTGTTGGATGAACAAATCATAGTAAAGGGAGGAAGAACCATTTCGTTTACAAGACATCTCTTATAATCGAGAGCGTGGCCGCCTTGTATCTCAACTTCTTTCTCTCCACCTTTAACTCTGGCAACTCATCATCTTTGATGTATCAGATGAGGGGATCCATCTATGACACCCCTAAGTTTAGGTTCAAATAAGACTCAACTGCATTATCGTCTTCTTCGATGGTTGGACGATATAGGATCTCTACTGGCACAGAATGCCTGATCTCAGTTCTAGTTACTGATGCCAACCTTTTTAGGGCATCGGCTCAGCTGTTATCTAGATGAGGGATTCTCTTGAGCTTGACCTCTTTGAAGTTCTTCATCATCGTCTTTAACCTTGCTATGTTTTTGGCCATCCTTTCATCTTTGGCCTCATATACTCCCAAGAATTGATTTCTACCAACTTGGAGTCACAGTGAACCAGCATTTGTCCATCATTGAATGATTTGGCAAGGGAGAGTCCTACCAAGAGAGCTTCATATTCCGACTCATTATGGGATTCCTTGAAGCTGAATCTCATAGCGTATTCGACATCAGTTCCATCTGGGGCCAAAACTATCAACCCGACTCCGCTCTCTGTCTCACATAAAGAGCCATTTACAAACAGGGTCCGAACTATGCCTTCTTTTGAGAGTGCCCCTTCAGCCAGAACTCCATTCTTTAACAAAAAAAAATTATTCTTCATTCTTGGCCATAACTAGTCATGGTACACTAGTCTCAGCCTCAGTTGGGCTTTCATATACCTTTTCTGGATCATTTGTTGGTACTACAAACTCTTCGCTATCGGCCTCGTCCCAAGTGAACTCGTTACAAAGTCTCCCAAAGCTTGACCTTTGATTGTTGTTCTCGGGTGATATATAATGTCAAATTTTACCAACTCAACCAACCAGGCCATCAACCTACCCGATTTCTCAAGTTTGTGGATGACATATCTCAGAGGGAAGTCTGTGAGGATGACTATTGTGTGAGCCTAAAAATAGGGTTTTATTTTTCTCGATGCATGTATCAAAATAAAAGATAGTTTTTCTATCTTCAGGTACCTATGCTTGTCCCCTTAAAGGAAGGGCCTTGCTATTAAAGCAGATCGGCTTCTAAACCCCATCTTTGTCTCACACAGTTATTGTGCGGATGACCGGCTCAGATACAACCAAGTATAGATATATCTTCTCACCCTGGAATGGCCACGATGACAGACGTGAGGAGCCCAAGTAAGCCTTCATCTCCTGGAAGGATTTTTCACATTTTGTATTCCACTCAAAGTCTTTCCTCAATACTTTAAAGAAGGGTGGAAATTTGTTTATAGCCCATAATTTGTTCAATGTAGAAACTCGTCATGTCAGCCTCTGAACATCCTTAATCATCTTCGGGGTCTTCATCTCAATCAAGGTTTTAATCTTTTTGGAATTTTCATCTATTCCCCGCTGATTGACAATGAATCTCAGGAATTTGCCTGATCCTGCCCCAAACACACACCTGGCAGGGTTGAGGTTCATCTAGTACTCGTCCACGAATTTAAAAGTGAGCTCAAAGTCGGTCACATGTGTCTCAGACTTGAGGCTTTTAGTAAATATATCGTCCACATATACTTCCATAGTTTTTCCAATCTTCTCCTCAAATATCTTATTCACCAGTCTCTGATATGTTTCCACAACATTTTTAAGGCCGAAGGGCATGACTTTATAACAATACGTTCCTTTGTCTGTGATGAATGAGGTCTTCTCAGCATCGTATGGGTCCATAAAGATTTAGTTATATCCTGAATAGGCATCCATGAAACTCATCAATTCGTGCCCAGTCATGGAACCTACCGTTTGATCGATCCTCGGGAGAGGAAAGTTATCTTTCAAATAAGCCTTATTCAAATCGATAAAGTCTACACACATCCTCCATTTACCATTAGGCTTTGGTACGATGACTGGATTGGCCAGCCACCCTTAGTAGACAACGTCCCTGATGAACCCTGCCTTCTCTAGCTTTTTAAATTCTTCTCATATCACCTCATATTTTTCTCTGAAGTAGATTTTTCGCCTCTATCTAACCGGCTCTACTCCTTCATCCATATTCATCTTGTGGCATAGAATCTCTGGATCAATTATTGGCATGTCCTTGTGGCTTTAGGCGAAAATACTCTCCCTCTCCCTCTCCCTCAGCAACTTAATCAGGTCATCTTTTATCACTTTCTTTAAGGATTTTCCAATTTGGATTTTTTTTCTGGTCGTCCTCATTGAGGACGACGAATTCTACCTCCTCAACGGCTTCACCTTTTCTCAACTTCATCTCATCCATTGGATCAAGAGTATTAATGTTATATGTTATGGTGGCTCTTTTATGAGCTTCTCTCTCTTCAGTTGAGTTAAAGTAGCTTTCTCGTTCCTCTACTTGATCACCCTGAACTATCCCTACTCCATAGGGAGTCGGGAATTTTATCATCTGGTGTACTGTAAAGGGCACTACCTCAAATTCCTTTAGGGTTACTCATCCCGTGATGATATTGTAAGCTAAATAGATATTCTCATCCATCACAAAGAAAATTATCTTTTTGGTGACGCACCTCGGCCAGGTCTCCCCCATACAGACATCCATCTCATATATCCCCAAAGGGTGCACTTTTTCACCACTAAAGTCGATTAAAGGCTGGTGGTATAGGATAAACTTTTCTTGTTAAGTCCCAATCCTTTAAAGCATTCCCAAAACATGACATCAGTTGAGCTTCCTCCATCGATAAGTATTCTAGGGACGTCATATCCATGCACCATCATAATAATCACTAGCGGGTCATCATGTGGGGCAAGGATCCCCTTAAGTCTAATCTTGATAAACCTATCACCAAAGTGTTCATATCCACCTTCTTCCTTTTACTCAGCTTTGAATCAACTTCAGCCGAGTTAACCACCTTATTTTTTATGAGTGCTTTAGTATCTGCAACATTGGCTTTCCTATTGGCTACTTACCACCACCGGACAGAAAGCTACATATCATCTTCACCTATAAAGAAATTGTATGTGGCCGACCTTTAGGTGCAGGCACCTTTGGTGGGAGTTCAGGGTCAGCCTCGTCATCATCATCATTAGAGACATCATCATTTTTGTTTACCGGGGGATACCATTTAAACTTGTTATGTCATCTCTTTCCCGTATCATCTTTGTCACCTCTGGCACCGCTCTTATCAACATATTTTCTGAGATTTTCTTGCTTCAATATATTTTCGATCTCATCCTTAAGTGCAAAGCACTTATCAGTAGTGTGGTCGTGATCCTGGTGGAAATCGCACCATTTTCTCTTATCCCTCTTGTGAATAGAGGCCCTCAGCTTTTTTGGCCATCTCAGAGATCGGCCATCTTTGATTTCATTCAATATCATATTCGGACTGACCATCAATCGGGTGTAGCCAGGGAAATTTTCATCCACCGACCTCTACTTGCCTCCTTTTCCTTTGAACTTTTGGGGATTACTTCCACTCTCTCCTTTATCATCCTCTCCCTTGGCATCCATGGCCTCCTCCGCGTTCATGGCTCTCTCGGTTGTGGCCAGGAGTTCTGCCATAGATTTTGATGGATTTTTTGCCAGCTTCCATAGGATACTCAACATGCACCTTTGAAAGGTCACGGGTTCATTACACATATCGAATGGCATACGTTTGAAGGCAAACGTACCTAAAGGGTAAGTGAAAGTCGTTTTCTCCTGGTCAAGTACATCTACCTCAATTTGCTTATATCCGGAATAACCATCAAGGAAGCAATAGTAAGGGTGGCCTGCTACTCTCTCAAGCATCTGAAAATTTTTTACTAAAGTCGTTTAATATAAAATTAAACTATTTAAGTAACTCCGAACTATTTTTTGAAGAAACTCTTTTCTTTAAAACCAAATCTAATTAACCACAAGATGTGTTTAACAAAAATATGTACGAGATCTGTTAGAGATTTGTTAACAGGTTTGATAAATCAGTTTAAAAACTTTAAACTCAGCCCAACCAAGAATTAGATGAGAAGATGTAGAAAGATTAAGAACAAGGGATTTTTTACGTGGTAAAACCTCACCCAACTGAGGAAACATCCACGACTCCCTCTACGGAGTAACCAAAAAAATTCCACTAAAATAAATTATAACAGTTACAAACTATATAGCAAACATGCACACAACTCAGACCTATACAAGTTTAGGAATGTACCCACTGGTGTCCTTATAACTTTCAATTTGTTCAAGTTCTTTACATCGACTCTTGTTCTTGAGATCTTATTACCAACACTTTTAGTGTGGTAGGGTGATAGTGTTTATGGAGGTGCTTTCTAACACATGCATGCACACACACACACTTATTTTATACAAACAGTCCTATCAAATTACATATAAGATCTATACGATGTGATTCTTTATTTCTCTCTTCATTATAAAACTTAGCCTTATTTGACCTTTATTATATCCCATAATCCACGGCTATCTTTCTCGGAAGATGTATCAAGATCTTAATCAATCTCAGGTTTTGAAAATATTTTTGAGATTGAAAATCACCAAGTGCGATTCCAACTAGGTCGAAGGTTTTGTTTTACAAGAACTAGAAGCAAAAAATGTTATTATTGATTTCGAAGTTAAAAACATTTACAGAAAATAATCAACAATAGATTTCTTAAGAAGAGAAACAAAATATGCAGATCTAAGTGAAATGTAACATAAAATGCTTAGATCTAATATTTTTATGAAGCAGAAACTTAGATCTAAGTGAAATGCTTAAGGTGGACACAAGATCTAAGAACAAAGAGGTTACAGCATTAACCAACTAAACAAACCAACTCTCAAACACTCAAGATTTTGTTTGGTATATACTGGTTTTGAAAAGAGGTTAGGGTTTGAAAAAGATGTTGGACGATTTAGGGTTAGGGTTAGGGTTAGGGTTTCTAACTCTTTTTCTCTCTTCTCTGGTTTCTCTCTTTTCTCTCTTTTTTTTCTCTCTTCTCTCTCTACTCTCTTTCTCTCTCTGGAAAGGACGAAATGGCAAAAGTCTTAGATGGCTGAGAGAAGGGCTCCTTATATAGGGGGCGGAGAAGATTCGAGACTTTGGTTCAAAATCAATGTCTTAGATTGAGACAAGGTTTATTGACTTTGATCCAAGGGTTAAAGGTATGCGGTGGTTATAACTCTCCTGATTGGCTCAAATGAGGTTCACATGGATTATGTAAGAGCGCATGCAGATCATTGATTAAAATGATCCAAGGGTTGTTAACATTCGCTTGTTTACTCTCTTTGAGAAAACACAAGTTCAACCAAAAAGGATGCAACAGATGTTGGGCAAAAAGAGGTTAACAAACGCGCGTCCAAAAATAATTACAAATGCACCCTGAAGTCTCTGCCACTTTCGGATTCTACCCAAGGGAACTTTCAGTCAATATAACCAACAATCCATAATTGCAGAATGAACCCAAAACTTTTTTAAAACCAAATTTTAATTAATAAAAACCTCACTTTAAAAGTTTATAAAATTCCCAAAAATTATTAAAAAACCATTTTAGGGATTTAAACACACTCAGCATATATATACACACTTATATGCAATATGAAATGTATGAATGCAATTCTAATGTGTGTGAGTGTTGGTAAAAGTATCTAGATCAATCAAGCAAGAGGAATAAATAGCAAACCAAATTCTGTGGTTCTTTGGTTTCTAGGATAGACACAATTTTGTCACAATTTTTAAACTAGATGAACACTTATACAATACAGACTCAAGTGAGTCAAAAGTATAAGGTGCTTCAATCTCCCCCTTTGGAAATATGAGACAAAATCTCCTTTGAGTCATCTAGGACTTGTAGGGCAACAAGAAATAAGGAAAACCTATTCCTATAAGAATTCTATCTACCCATTTCCTAGAAAATAAAAGTACATAACTCAACTAATTACAATTGAATACCCTATTACAACTGTTGAGAATAACTGTACAGAATCCTGTAATGAATCACTAAGATCAAGGTGTTTAGAATATGTAAAAAGATTCATTAGACTCAAATTTCTCCCCCATTTTGTCTCAAATAGACAAAGGGAAAAAAATGTATAGAGACCAAAGAGATTATTCCGCACACAATTGATTTACGCGAAGAAATAAATCGATTATAATCTAAAGGTTTTGTAAACATATCTGCGAGTTTCAAATTAGTAGGAAGATAATTAATTTCTAATTCCTTAGTTTCAACCAATTCGCGTATAAAGTGATGTCTTATTTTTATGTGTTTTGTTCGCGAGTGTTGAACAGGATTTTTAGAGATATTGATCGTGCTTTGATTATCACAATAGAGATGCAATTGGTTTTCTTGAATACCGTAATCACTTAGAATTTGTTTAAGCCAAAGTAATTGCGCACAGCAGCTTCCAGCAGCTATGTATTCAGATTCAACTGTTGAGAGCGATGTGCAGTTTTGTTTCTTACTACTCCATCCTACCAAATTATTACCTATATAATAACAATCTCCTGATGTACTTTTACTATCATCAGTACACCCAGCCCAGTCAGCATCAGTGTATCCAATTATAGTGCTAGGTGTATCACTAGTGTACCAAAGTCCTAGGTTCAGAGTGCCTTTTACATATTTAATCATTCTTTTAACAGAAGATAGATGGCTCTCTTTAGAGTTATTTTGATAATGAGCACATACACACATAGCATATATTATATCAGGACGCGAGGCAGTAAGGTATAGTAAGGTTCCTATCATACTACGATATAGAGTTGGATCTATAGATTTTCCAGTTTCATCTTTAGATAGTTTTACCATAGTACTCATGGGAGTTTTAGCATCTTTAGCACTCTCAAGGCCGAATTTTTTAACTATCACTAAAGCGTATTTAGATTGCGGGACAAATAATCCTTCTGAATTTTGTTTGACTTGAAGACCTAAGAAAAATTGCAACTCCCCCATAAGAGACATTTGAAACTCTTTATGGATAATTTCAGAAAAGGATTTTACTTCTGAGGGAGAAGTTGATCCAAAGATGATATCGTCAACATATATTTGAGCTATAATAATATGTTTGTCAAAATGTTTGACAAATAGGGTTTGATCATTTCCACCTCTTTTAAAACTTTTATCTAAGAGGAAGCTGGAAAGACGCTCATACCAGGTTCTAGGCGCTTGTTTAAGGCCATACAGAGCCTTTTTAAGACGAAATACATGATTTTGATATTGAGGGTCAATAAACCCTTTTGGTTGTTCTACATAGGTCTTCTCAGCCAATGTTCCGTTAAGGAATGCAGATTTGACATCCATTTGGTGAAGTGTAAAATGCAAGTGGCAAGCTATGGCAAAGAGAAGTCGAATAGATTCTAAATGAGTAACAGGAGCAAACGTTTCGTTAAAATCTATTCCTTCAATTTGAGAATATCCTTGAGCAACTAATCTAGCTTTGTTTTAATGATTATCCCACTTTCATCAGATTTATTTTTAAATATCCAACGTGTGCCAATAATCTTTTTGTGTGTAGGCGTAGGTACAAGATACCAAACATCATGAATGACAAATTGAAGAAGTTCTTCCTGCATAGCAGAAATCTAGTGAGAGTCATTCAATGCCTCATTTACATTCTTTGGTTCCACTAGGGAAACAAAACATGCATAATGAGCATAATTTCTTAATTGAGATCTTGTACGCACAGGCTCAGTAGGATTACCAACAACGTTATTTATGGGATGGTCTTTAGAAACCCAGTTAGGTACTTTAGGTATCTCAATTGGTAATGAGTCATCTATTTCTGGAGAGTCATTTTCTAAAACATTTGTGGGCTCTTCCACAATAATTGATTCACCAGTCTTACTCTCTACAGTAGTGTCACTTACAATTACATTTATGGATTCCATCATGGTTTTAGTGCGAAGATTATAAACACGGTAGGCTCTACTGTTAGGCGAGTATCCTAGAAAAATAGCTTTATCTCCTCGGCTCTCAAATTTGGACAAGTGTTCTCTATCTTTGCATACATAGCAAGTACTACCAAAGGTTCTAAGGTACTTAAGATTGGGCTTTTTCTTATGCCAAAGCTCGTAAGGAGTTTGTTTAGAATTCTTTCTAAGATAGACCCTATTGATAATGTGACACACAGTACAAATAGATTCTACCCAAAAATATTTAGGCAAATTCTTAGCATGTAACATAACACATGCCATCTCTTGAGAGTACGATTCTTTCTCTCGACGATACCATTTTGTTGAGGAATCTTAGGAGCACTAAACTCATGTTTGTAACCATTATAGTCACAGTACTCTATTATACTAGTGTCTTTGAATTCTCCACCTCTATCACTACGAATTCTATTTACTTGAGTGTCCTTCTCATTTTCAATCCAAAGAAGTATTTTTAAGAAAGTTCGAAAAGTGTCAGACTTTTGTTTTAATAAGGCTACCCACGTAAATCTAGTGAAGTCATCAACCATAACAAGAATGTAATTGTGTCCACATAGACTAACAGTTTGGGAGGGACCTTTTAGGTCCATATGGATGAGCTCTAAGGGGTTAGAGGTAAGGATATCTTTGACTTTCTTATGAGGTGCCTTAATAATTTTTCCTTCCTGATAGGAACCACAGACAATATTAGAAATGGATTTGATTTTTGGAACTCCTCTAACTATTTCTTGAGAAGTCAATCTACAAAGATTATCTTAATTTATGTGACCCATCATGTTATGCCATATCTCATTGTCATCCATTCTGGCAACATTACAGATTTCAGAATTATTCATGACAGTATAACAATTGTCAGGAGTCTTGAATCCTGTAATTATGCATTCACCCTTTTCATTTAAAATTTTGCAATTGTTCTTTAAAAAGGTAACAGTATGATCTGAGTCACAAAATTGTGAGATACTAAGTAGATTGACCTTAAGACCTTTAACTAGAAGAACATTTTCAAGAACAGGAAGTCCTTCTTCTTGGAGAGTTCCTTTACCTATGATCTGAGGTGATACTCCATCACCAAAAATAACTTTTCCTCTAGCAAAGCTGGTTTTGTTTAAGAGTTTTGTATCATCCCCAGTCATGTGTTTAGAACATCCAGAGTCTAAATACAACCAGAAGATGTGTCTTCAGCTTTTTAAGCAGTAATAACAATGTTACACTTCATCTGGGTAATATATCATCTTTTCTAACCCAAATTGCTTTTGTTTTCATTTTGCGTTTATTTGCTCTCAATTGATAAAATTTGCGAGCATTCGATTTTTGTTGAAAAATATTTTGCGCATGATTTTGAATTTTATGAAACACATGAGCATTTGGCTTAGGAAAGTGTTTAGGAATCCTTCTAGGTAATGTTCTTTTAGGTTTGGTCTTTCTCTTCCTATAATTAGACTTTTTATCTGGTTGTCTAGGCAGAACATAATTGTTGCGGCTTCTCCTAGAATAGTTAAAGGTTTGATAAATAAGAGGATTACAGACAGGTTTAACTAGTTTTCTAGCATAGCAACCATCAAAACAATGGTCGTATATATCGCAGTAGGAGCAATAAAGGTTCCTCAAGGTAGTAGTCTCCTTAGGAAAATATCTAAACATCGGCTTTAAGGAATTTTGAGGTTGAACCCTATTCCTAGATATAACCGTTTTGAATGTAGATTCACTCTTCCTAATGGAGGGGCAAACATATTTAGCCTTTGGTGAACTTTAATGTTTAGAGTAACTTGATTCCCCAATATCAAAATTTTGATGTTTTGAGTCAAACTCAGTTTTTAGAGAATGAAAGTCTGGGCAGGTTTCAATAGGTCTTTTACCTCCTGACACAAACTTGATAGGTTCAAAAGATTTTGTTTGTGTCTTCAAATTGGGGCAAAACCCTATTCCAGTTCGATCATCTGAATTGGTTTTTGATTCAGCAACAAATCCATCAAAACAGTTTGAGTTGTTTTCAAATTTTGTAAATTTTTTGAAAATAGTTTTTGTCTTTTCTTTAGTTTGTTCCAATTCTAACAATGTCCCTTTGTATTTTTTCTCCAGAGTTTCATTTATTTCAGTCAAATTTTTCAGTTTTTGATCAAATATTTTGATTTCACTTTCATGAGTTAGACATTGGGTAGTATACTCTTTAGCATTAAGTTTGACCATCAGACTTAGATCTTCTAGTTTCTTAGTGAGATCTTTCACTATCTTCGCTAGTCCAGTGCTTTTCTTGAGAGTTTTCACATAAAGTGTGTGAATATCAGGGAGGTCTTCATTATCCGAGTCACTAAGTGTAGTGTGTGAAGTGACCCCTAAGGCTTTAATTCTTGGACTCACACACCCATTGACATCGTCATTATCGCTTTCCCTTTCACTCACACACCCCGTGGTAGAAATAGAAATGTTCTCAGTAATTAAAGCATCTAAACCAGTAACAGCATGATTCACAACAACAGAAGTAGAATTACTAGACTCATCCTCACTAACAAGCACAGGCATATCATCATTATAGATAATCTTGGTAAAGAAAGATAGGCAAGGATCAAAAACATCAGATGACTCAGGTTCCTCATTTTCAGAGTAACTTGAATCATCCCATGTCTTGCAAATGTTGGCCCTAGTGTGTTTATTTTGAGTGTTCAAGTTAACTCTACAATCTTGTGCAATGTGTCCTAGTTTTCCACATCTAAAGCATTCAGTCTTCTCAAGGTCTCTGTTAGGTCTAGTGTGAAAGTCTTTGTGATGTTTGTCTTAACTTTTCTCATGAGGTTTATGATTAGAGTGAGTTGGATAATTGGACTTGCCTTGTTTGTTTGCTATGTTGTTTCTAAACTTAATAATTTTCTTAAACTGTTTTGACATTAAGGCAATCTGATTGTACAAACTCTCTATATCGCATTCCTCATCAGAGTCATCATTGGGAATGTTAAACTCAGGCTTAATCAACTTAGAAGAAAAACTCAGATTGGAACTAGTCTGTTTCCTATGGGACTGGGTCAATTGTTTCTTAAATTCTAATTCCATTTTCACAATTCTTAATTTACTACTGAGTAATTCAGGAGTGAGATTTATGTCACACATTTCCTCAATAGCATATCTTTTGTAGTCAAATTTCTGTGGTAATGATCTCAGAATTTTAGATACAATTTCATGTTTGTCATATGTTATCCCATTAGCATGCAGTTTGGTCACAATATCAGTCAAGTTCATGTATAAGTCGTCAAATGACTCAGATTCAGACATAATTAAAGAGTTATACTGTTGAATGAGCATTTGTGTTTTAGCAGCCTTAACTCTAGTGTCACCTTCATGAGCAGTAACCAAAGTGTCCCAAGCTTCCTTAGAAGTGGTAAAGGATGAGATTCTTTTGAACTCATGTTCATTTATGGACATAAATATGGCATTCTTTCCTTTGTTATTATTGCGAGAAACTTGATTCTCTTCTTGTATGAACTCACTTAATACTTTCTTAACCCTCTCATTACTTCCTTCAGTGGCTGGTTTAGTAGGAAAAATGTATCCATTTTCAACAATATCCCAGACATCATCTCACAAAGTCCCTTGAATGAAAGCAATCATCCTTACTTTTCAGTGAGCAAAATAGGTTCCATCAAAGATAGGAGGTCTGGTCAAGTTACCAAATCTTTCATTTTTCTCGTCCATGTTTGATTTTCAGAAAACAATTTCAGAAACACAGGATCTTTTAATAGAAGTTTACAAAGCTCTGATACCAATTGAAAATCTGTTACTAAAGTCGTTTAATATAAAATTAAACTATTTAAGTAACTCCGAACTGTTTTTTTAAGAAACTCTTTTCTTTAAAACCAAATCTAACTAATCCCAAGATGTGTTTAACAAAAATATGTACGAGATCTGTTAGAGATTTGTTAACAGGTTTGATAAATCAGTTTAAAAACTTTAAACTCAGCACAACCAAAAATTAGATGAGAAGATGTAGAAAGATTAAGAACAATGGATTTTTTACGTGGTAAAACCTCTACGACTGAGGAAACATCCACGACTCCCTCTACGGAGTAACCAAAACAATTCCACTAAAACAAATTATAACAGTTACAAACTACATAACAAACATGCACACAACTCAGACATATACAAGTTTGGGAATGTACCCACTGGTGTCCTTATAACTTCTCTGCAGTTCTGGTTGTTGATGTTGTTCTCCCAGTTTGCTAACTTCCAATTTGTTCAAGTTCTTTACGTCGACTCTTGTTCTTGAGATCTTATTACCAACACTTTTAGTGTGGTAGGGTGATAGTGTTTATGGAGGTGCTTTCTAACACATGCATGCACACACACACTCTTATTTTATACAAACAGTCCTATCAAATTACATATAAGATCTATACGATGTGATTCTCTATTTCTCTCTTCATTATAAAACTTAGCCTTATTTGACCTTTATTATATCCCATAATCCATGGCTATCTTGCTCGAAAGATGTATCAAGATCTTAATCAATCTCAGGTTTTGAAAATATTTTTGAGATTGAAAATCACCAAGTGCGATTCCAACTAGGTCGAAGGTTTTGTTTTACAAGAACTAGAAGCAGAAAATGTTATTGTTGATTTCGAAGTTAAAAACATTTACAGAAAATAATCAACAATAGATTTCTTAAGAAGAGAAACAAAATATGCAGATCTAAGTGAAATGTAACATAAAATGTTCAGATCTAATATTTCTATGAAGCAGAAACTTAGATCTAAGTGAAATGCTTAAGGTGGACACAAGATCTAAGAACAAAGAGGTTACAGCATTAACCAACTAAACAAACCAACTCTCAAACACTCAAGATTGTGTTTGGTATATACTGGTTTTGAAAAGAGGTTAGGGTTTGAAAAAGATGTTGGACGATTTAGGGTTAGGGTTAGGGTTTCTAACTCTTTTTCTCTCTTCTCTGGTTTCTCTCTTTTCTCTCTTTTTTTCTCTCTTCTCTCTCTACTCTCTTTCTCTCTCTGGAAAGGACGAAATGGCAAAAGTCTTAGATGGCTGAGAGAAGGGCTCCTTATATAGGGGGCGGAGAAGATTCAAGACTTTGGTTCAAAATCAATGGCTTAGATTGAGACAAGGTTTATTGACTTTGATCCAAGGGTTAAAGGTACGCGGTGGTTATAACTCTCCTGATTGGCTCAAATGAGGTTCACATGGAGTATGTAAGAGCACATGCAGATCATTGATTAAAATGATCCAAGGGTTGTTAACATTCGCTGGTTTACTCTCTTTGAGAAAACACAAGTTCAACCAATAAGGATGCAACAGATGTTGGGCAAAAAGAGGTTAACAAACGCGCGTCCAAAAATAATTACAAATGCACCCTGAAGTCTCTGCCACTTTCGGATTCTACCCAAGGGAACTTTCAGTCAATATAACCAACAATCCATAATTGCAGAATGAACCCAAAACTTTTTTAAAACCAAATTTTAATTAATAAAAACCTTACTTTAAAAGTTTATAAAATTCCCAAAAATTATTAAAAAACAATTTTAGGGATTTAAACACACTCAACATATATATACACACTTATATGCAATATGAAATGTATGAATGCAATTCTAATGTGTGTGAGTGTTGGTAAAAGTATCTAGATCAGTCAAGCAAGAGGAATAAAATAACAAACCAAATTCTGAGGTTCTTTGGTTTCTAGGATAGACACAATTTTGTCACAATTTTGTCACAATTTCTAAACTAGATGAACACTTATACAATACAGACTCAAGTGAGTCAAAAGTATAAGGTGCTTCAGCATCTGATCAATAAATGGTAAGTTGAAATGGTATTTTCTAGTTCCTACATTGCGTTTTCGGTAATCAATGCAAACGCACCACCTGGTGGTGGTACGTTGGGGAACTAGCTCTCCCTTAGTATTTTCAATCACTGTTATTCCCGACTTCTTTGGGACAAATTGAATAGGGCTCACCCACTTGCTATCTGAAATTGGGTAGATAATCTCGGCATCCAATAACTTAATGATTTTAGTTCTCACTACTTCTTTCATATTGGGGTTTAGCCTTCTTTGCATTTCTCTAGAGGGCTTTACATCCTCTTCTAGATGGATCTTGTGGGTACAAATAAAAAGACTTATTCCCTTCAAATCAGCAATACACCAACCAAAAGCACCTTGGTGCTTCCTCAGAATTTTTAACAGTTTACCCTCCTGCTCTTCGTCTAGGCTAGAGGAGACAATAACGGGAAGCGTCTTATCCTCTCCTAGGTATGCATATTTAAAATGGGAGGGTATTTTCTTCAATTCGGGAGTCAAAAATTTGTCGTTGGAGGGAACCATGCGTGTCTCCCTCGGCGGTAACTCCTTGAATCGAGAAACCCAACTTACATATCTCGCGTCCTCATCCGACGCTCTCTCATCGAGTAATTATCTCAACTTCTCAACTTCCCTTTCGAATTTGGTATACATACCCTCACTCTCATGGCTCGACACTACATAGGACCCTAGGGCATCCCCACAATAATTTTCCTTAAAATACTCCTCTACGATCTCATTGATTAGGCTCACTACGTGAAGATCATCTTCTTTCCCCGTATGTTGGGCTATATAGAAGATGCTAGTCTCTAAGGTCATGTTCCCAAAAGTGAGTTGCATCTGCCCATTTTGAGTATTGATAATTGCGTTAGTCGAACCTAAGAATGGGCACCCAAGAATGATGGGAACATGACTGCTCGAGGCGAAGGAGGGCTCCGTGTCCCAAATGACAAAGTCTACCGAGAAGTAGAAAGTGTCAACTTAGACGATCATATCCTCAACAATACCCCTTGGGACCTTCACGCTTCGATCCGCTAATTGGAGAGTGATCGTTGTGGGCTTCAGGTCGCCCAGATAAAGTTGCCTATAGATGGTGTAAGGGAGGTTATTGACACTTTCTCCCAAGTCAAGTAAGGCTTTTTTAATTTTATTGTCTCCAATAATGCAGGAAATGGTGGGTGCACCGAGATCTTTGAATTTTGGACGAAGATAATTAAGGAGGATGGAGCTCACGTTCTGTGCTAGAAAGACATTTTTCTTTACCTTCATCTTCATCTTCACTGTTAACAAGTCCCTGATGACTTTCGCATAAGATGGAATTTGCTTAATGGCATCGAGGAAAGGTAAATTTAGCATTACTTGCTTCAGCACGTCTAGCACTTCATCATGGGGGTTTCCTTTATGGGAAGGAACCAACCTTTGAGGAAACGATGCCACGGAGGGTGGTTTCACTACCACCTCGGGCTCATTAGTGTCTTATTTATCACTCTCATTCAAGGAGACGTCTTCAGCCTCTTTCATGTCTGGCGAAATCTCCTTATCTTTGATTTCGTCGTGTGGGGGAGGTGATAAATCAACAGCTCTCCCACTACTAAGAGTGGTCACAGCTTGACATTGCTCCTGATGTTATATTGAAGTGGAGTTAACACTATTTTGACCTTGGGGCGGTCTTTGGCCCTTGGTAGGGAACTTGCCCTTCTCTTAGATACTCCACGATGACTGCATTTATGTCGTTGATCATGCGATCATATCTAGCATTGGCTGCATTCTGGTTACTGATAAATTGATTTATTGTATCCTCGAGATTTCTCCGTTGTGGAGGGATATATGCTCCTTGAGTTGGTGGTGCTTGCACATGTCCTTGCATTTGGGGAGTTTGTTGAAAGTGTAGTGGTGGAGGAGGAGCAACATGCGAATTAGGATTCACCGCAGCATGTTGTTGCCCATAGATAAAACCAGGCTGGTTTTTCCATGAAGGGTTGTAAGAATTCACGTACGGTGCACTGACATTACCTTTGAATCCTCTTATACCACTGACTTGCTCTTGAAGCATCACTTTGTAGGTGGGTATAGTCGGGCATTCCTCAGTTGAATGACCCACCTCATAAATTGCACACCTTCTCAATGTGATTCGAGGTGGATCCTGGTGGTTCTCCTGCACATTTCTCCAATAATTGTCGCATTCCTCTCTCAAGCACATTGAGTCGACCGTCCACTACAGAATTTTTCTCTACTTGAAATAGGTCGGACGCGGATGGAGTGGTGGACACTTGGTGAGTTTGATTTTGAGCATTAGGGTCAGATGTATACCAGGATTGGGTAGTCTCGACGACATACCTCAGGTGAAGCTCAACATCGTGGGTGTCTAATTCGACAAATGTACCACTACCCATGGTTTCAACGAGTTGTTTAGAATTAATGTCCAGCCCATTATGTATAAAGGGAATGAGTTATAGTTTATCAAATCCATGATGGGGGCATAAAGTAATTAACTCATTGAAGTGCTCATAGCATCGATCAAACGACTCATTTTCTAATTGTTAGAACGTTTTAATTTGAGCCTTGATGGAGTTCGTTCGATGTGGAGGAAAGAATTTCTTAAGAAATTTAGATTGCAACTCATTCCAGGATGTAATCGAGCTTGGAGGTAAATACCATAGCCAGGTCTTAGCTTTATCTTTTAGAGAGAATGGGAAGAGTTTGAGGCGGATCACATCTTGTGTGCAAGTTTGATCATTGAGGGTTTCACACACATCCTCAAATTCCCTGATGTGGAGATATGGCTTTTTAGAATCCATCCCATGGTAGTGGGGGAGCATCTGGATCATCCCATTTTTAAAATGAAATTGCCATGTATTATACGGGAGTATAATGCATCCCGGAGTGACAGTGTGCTCAGGCTATAAGATTTCTCTCAAAGGGCGGTACGGGGCCTCTTCCTCATCGGCGGTTGTACTACCGTGTTGTGACATGTTTCTCTCTCTTAACGACTCGGTATCCTCACTTGGTATGCTCAGGGCATGCTCTGAAGTGTGTCCTAAGAGGGAAAATGGAGTGTTATTTGTGGTTGAGTGTGACGGTGTGGGAGGTGGAACCTAGAACTGTGGAGCGTTAGGAGTGTGAGGGCTATCAAGGTCGTACTCAATAATCGGGTTTTTGTGAATGTGGGTTGGAGTATTATGGGGAGTTGGAGTGAGTTCAGAATTTTGCATTAACTGGCTTATGAGAGATGATGAAGACTATTTTTGTGCTTTTAAAAATTTTTTTATGTTTTTGGATTTTTGGAAATTTTTGGTCAAAGCCTGAGATTGACTTAATCTAATCCTAAGTCTACCTAAATCCCCGACAACGGCGCCAAAAACTTGAAGCGACTAAGAATGTGTCTCAGAAGTGCGTACTCTCTAGGCTCAAGTGCAAGCCTGTTGCTCAAAAAATAATTCGATAAGTCGGGTATCGATCCTAAGGGAAATAGGACAACAGAGTTGTGACGACGTTGGACAGACGAAGGAAACCTAACTTTAACTCTAAAGAAAGGGAAAAGATGATTTAACTGGTGAAATATCTACAACTATATGCAATTTTGTAAATGTTTAACTAATGAACTAAAGTATGAATGGAATGCAACTGTTCTAAAATACCTAAAATACTAATAATGAATGACTTAAAACTTGAACTATATGATGATGAAAACAGGATGGGAATACAATTCCTCAACCCTTGTGTATTGTAGGTATAAAAATAATCGTAAATTTAAGTGAGTAATTAGACCTATAATTTAGTACTCCCAAGCATTACGTATATGAGGTTCAAGCCCGCACCATACTTAATCATAGGATGAGTAAATCGGTATTGCGATAGTTATACTCGAATTGCATTCTGAAGCATCCTGGTTACCCTGAAGCAAACAAGATCCAAAGATCTACAATTGTCGCGTTTCTACACAATACGATCGTAATAAATCATTAAATTTTAGAGGATTAATTTTATACACATGCAACTAACACATCAGGTTGAGTTCATGCATCCCGACCTTTTAAATTTAGTCGGATATATGAAAACTTCAAAACAACACGTTTTGAATGAAAGAAAACATTTTTACTGTGGGAATAAGATGAAGAAAGATGAGATTATAAGTGAACAAACAACTAGAACAAAAATTGAAACAGAAATTAGAATGATTTTACTTGAATTGCAACTTAAAAGTAACTAGGGTTTATTGTTCTCCTCTAAAATGGATTACAAAGCTTCCTTAGTAACCTAGAAGCCTCCTTCCCTGTTTTGGGAGGAGTTTCAATTTATAAATTATGAAATACAAGAGTTTGAACCAAGTACAACTCTAATTTTTACAAGTGGATAAGTCCGAAAAATCGGGAACAGAACTGATCCAGGTAAAGGGTTCGGTTCGGTTCCATCTTTTGTAGCCTTTACAGAAAACTCTTCGAGCATGGGATCGGTTCGTTATTTGCCAGCTTCGGTTCGGTTCCATCTTTTCAACTCTTTATAGGAAGTTTTCCAGAAGTTGGATCGGTTCGTTTTAGTTCTTTCGGGTTCGATTCTGTTTTGTCAGTTTTTTTTGCAGAAATCTTACTTTCTTGTGTTTCTTTAAAGCTTTTGATACGAAACTCGGATTACAACACTGGATACCTGCGAAGTAGATGACGAACACACAAAACTCAATGTACTCATTAGAATTTGTCAACGGCAAAGATATGATATAAATTCACTTGAATTACACTATGCGGAGCGATAAAAGCCTCTAAATTAAGGGGATAAATGGGAAGAATTTATGCCTAATCAGTAATCATCTCATTGATATAGTTATACACCATCCCTATATCTTAAGTCTCATATGTATCATAGTGTCATCCTGAATATTCCACGTAATATGTTTAGCGCAACAATTATCGTTGTATAAGTCCGAATACCTAAACCTACATCATAAGGTTACTAAGTCACCCACTAGTCTCTAAGGTTATCTCAGTATTTCCAAGTCCCTCTTCTAGTGGTCCTAACCTTAAATTAACGTTCATCCACTGTAAATCCCAATTTATATGAAACTTCTAACCGTACCTCACTCGGTAAAACTCGTAATTAGTCCATTCGATCCCATAATGTATAACATATTTCGGGCACTAATTACGATCCTACTGACCTCAAACAAGTCCCACAATCTTTTATAAGTCTCACTATAATTTCTTACAAGCTTGGTATTCGGCAAACCTTAAAGGGAACAATTTTACAAAAATCATAAGGGGTCGATCGATCGATCGATGGAAAGGGGTCCATCGATCGATCGACATTCTTGAGTCGATCGATCGATCAAACAGGTATCTGCCCAGAATTTCCATTAATATTTAAGGGGTTTCTATATTTTATACTCAAATCCTCCATTACAACGTCCCAAACTCCAGACCAAGTATTATAATCATCAAACCAACATATATGCATAAACTTTAACGTATTAGAATCATTAAATCAATAAGGATTAACAATTTTTGGAATCAAATCACATATTTTTCATAAAAACCCTGTTTCTCCTATTTTCTTCAAGAACTTCATCTAACACAATATAAATCCGTGATTCTTTACACATGGATCTTAATTTCGTGGCTGCTATATTTCCAGAACATAGACTACATGCAAAACCTACCCAGATTACGGTTTTTAAATTCCTCAAATCCATTCATTCATTATTTTTCAAGGTTATTCTTCAATCCTAAACTAACATGGATGATATATGCACTGAATTATCGCAAGTTAAATCACTTGCCTGGTAATGGAGATTCTGATCCTTTGAAGTAGATGGTATGGGAATGATTATCTCTTTTCGATCTATCCGGTGGTAGTGACGGTGGTGCAAAAGCCTCTAAGGGTCATTTCTCCTTTGGGAACTTTCCTCTCTAACTGTCGTTGGTGGTTTTTGGTTGTGATAACCCTAAGAGTTCTGGTGTTGGATGATAATATAAGTCTAAAATTCGTGGGTTATAATTTCTCAAAAAGTCAAAATGACTAAAATACCATCTCGGGCTGTCGGTTAGGCCTAAAATATCCCGAAACCCAAACTAAACTTTCGGGTAGTGTTTTCTGACTATCTCGACCCTTTCGGACACGATGGCGCACTCAAATGATCATATGGATGACATAAAAATAATTTATTTTTAAATTCATTAAATTGGGTCCTAACACGACTGACACGCGCGTCCCAACTTAATTACCGAAACTGCCATATTTTCAACTCATAACAATTTTAATAAATTCAATAATCATATATTACCATAATCACTCAGTAATATTCAACATTATCATCATAATCAAATACTAACTCTCGTCTCGCTAGTTATTTAAATCCGAATTAATTTATAATTAATTATCCCAAATTAATTTAATTAACTCCATAATTAAAAGCAATTTTATTTAATTAATCTCATAAGTAAAAGCCATGAAATACGGGGTATTACAAAGCATAGCCTTTAATGAATTTTTATCAAAATTCTCTATAGCACTCATGAAACGAGGAGTTGTTTAGGGCCAAAATGAACATAACCGAAAGAACCAACATTGTTAGAAGAATTAATGTGCGAAGTATACTATCTTGATTTACACCAAATATTGAACAGTTTAAGACATAGATTTCACTGATGAGTCAGTAAATTCGATAGTCATTCACTAGGGAATATTCAAGGCCAAAAGTTATCTCTCGCGATGCATGAATTGAAGAATTTTTCTATAGAAACTCATTTTGCATCTGCATCGTCTTTTATATTGACCGAATAATTTTTCATTCATCTGGAGGATTATTAAAATTTATGGGTTAATAATAAGTTGACAAAATCTTATTTTGGTCAACTTTGAGGTCCATTTAATATAGGACCCACCCGTCTTTCGAGACGGTTTGAGTTCTAACGCGTTATCCTTTGCAATGAGTATGATGTGGTATACTCATATGTGTAAAACTATAAATTAATGAAAATGAGAAATTGTTGCTAAAAATACCCACTTGGAACATAGAATTTTATTGAAGTATTGTGTAAAAGCCAAAGCTTCACATAGATAAAATCTGAGAAATGGGTATAGTATATTATAACCCCTTTTGAATTTGGTCTTAGTGCCCTTGGGTTAACCCAACACTTTAAAGGAGGGAGGACCTACATGAGCTTGGATCGACTTCCAAGTCCATGTGTGCACCGATGCCTCCCACTCAGCATGTGCTCAATTGTAGGTCATGGGTTGTGGGCTTTGGGCTAGACTTGGCCTAAGTATTAAAATTTTAGGCCAAAATTTTATTGGGTATTTTAATATTTTTTAGTTCAATTTTTTGGTGTGTCTTTTATTTATTTCTGGCCCAATTTTCATATCCGTTTTTTGTCAGTTATTTGTTCCTAGTTTAACTGTTTATAACCACCATTTATTTAGTACAAATTAGTGGTTCGCATTTCATTTTTTTGAGTTAATTTCCAGACATTATTTTCGTCTAAGTCAGTCTCATTTTTTATGTCCATAATAAAGAGAGTTCTTCAATTGCAATTTGGAGTGCTACTATTGTAAATGTAGAATGTTGTATCTTGGAAGACGATTTTTGTTAAGTCAGTGAAACACTATTGCGGGGCAATTCTCGTCTTAAAGACAGAGTGTATAATACTTGCCTCAATCAGATTCATATTCATATTGTCACCGTGAGTTTGTATTTTTTTAGATTATTTCGCGCATATATATTATATATATGCATACAATACAATACAATATAATACAATACAATACAATACAATACAGTACAATACTTGCACATTCATATACATATATGCACACATACACAACCCTTTTATGTTTATATACACAAAACGGTGTGTATGTTCATCGGTGGTGTGTATATATATATAGGGGGGAGAGAATTATCACCTACATCATCCATACATCACACCTATATATAGGTCCTAAATAAAATTAAAAAAATATTATTGAGTTGAGTTTTTTTATGTGATATTTAAACATTTCAATGAACCAAAATTATAAAAAAAAAAATCATTCAAAATAATTTTTTTTGCTATTTCAAAAAAATCAGTCAAACTTTCGCACTTTAAAATTTTTTAAAAATAGAAAAAAATGTAATTTTGAAATGATTTTTTTCATATGGGTCCCTTGAAATGTTTAAATATCACATAAAATCGACTCAATTTTTTATTTTAATATTTTAAAAAATAGGCTTGCGCCCTCAAGTATGTATATCTGGTATGTATGGGAGCCTCTCCCTCTCTATCTATCTCTCTCTCTCTCTCCTCAAGTATGTATATTTGGTATGTATGGGAGCCTCTCTCTCTCTCTCTCTCTCTCTCTCTCTCTCTCTTTATATATATAAGAGTGTGGTGGAGGGTTGGGGATGATGGGGGAGAGGTGAGAGATGGAGGATGTGTATGTGAGGTTAGGGGTTCTTTTTTTATTTTTGATTTTTTTTTCCATTGAGTATTTTAATATTATAAAAGGTTTGTTTAATGTTAAAGGGGAGTCATGTGACAATAAGTGATAGGACATGCTCAAAATTTTTGACAAATAAGATGCTTAGTTAGCACCTCTGTTAAGTGCTCTGAGGGCATTGCAACAATGGGTTTGATTGAAATATTTTTTATACTTCAAGGCTAACATATTAACTTTTGAAATATTGGATATAAAATTTAAAATGATCCAAAACTTTAGGTAAATTTTGCATTTTCCCTTATTTTGATCTCTACAATAAACGTGTGGCGTGCCCAAGTGATTTTTTGGAGCCAATGTTGATGTCCAAATATGTATTCTTCAACTATTTTAATCAAAGAATAGGAACAATTTTGACACAATTTTGGAATAATTGGGGATAGATTATTATAAATGGTTCATAGTTTATAAATGGCATTGCAAAGTAAATTATATGTAAATATTTTCACTTTAATGTGTAACTTTAATATGTTAAAATTTATTTTTTCGTCATCCCAAATTAATAGTAATATTTTCCTTTTTATTCCGTCTGAAGTAATAGTCATGTTTTCATTTTTAGCCCATCAGAAATTCATGTTTCAAAAATCTATATTATACTTCTAATATGATAGTGTTAGAGGAGTTAATGTGACTTTAATGCTTACTGTCATTTTTCTCTCTCATCTTGAACATTGTGTTCTTTGAAACTAAAAAAATGAATGAATCAAAAATCTCTTTAAAACCAAAAAAACGAAAAAACCAAAAGTCTTTTGAAAACTAAAAAGATAATCCATTCTAGATTCTATTAATTAATCTCTCGATCAAATACAATCTAGATTTAATTAATCTATTTTCATCATTCTCTACTCAAATCACATTACACAATGCTATGAATACTACTACATCTATATAGCGTTTTTATTTCTAGAAAAAAAAAAGTTTAAATTTTTTGTCAAATTTTCAGAATTGTTTCTTATATAAATAAAAAAAAAATTTGGTTATAAAAACATTCTTAACATTGTATTTATAGAATAAACTTTAAGTTTTTATCTAAAAATGACATAAAGTTTTTTAAACTAAAAACAAATAAAATATGTATATTTTTTTTCTAAAAAATATGTACAGTTTTTTTGAAGTTTCTATTTACAAAAATAGTTTTTAAGTTAAAAAAAAGTTTTCGAAGTTTTAAAATTATTTTAAATATAAATAAAAAAAAGTTTGGGGTTATAAAACATTTTTAATGTTTTATTTATAGAAAAAACTTTAAGTTTGTATTTATAAATGACATACAGTTTTTTAAACTAAAAACAAATAAAAATGTATAATTTTCTTATATAAAATAGATACAGTTGTTTTGAATTTTTTATTTATAAAAAATAGTTCTTCTATAATAAAAATATTTAAAAATAATAGACAAATTTTATTTATGACAAATTAACCTTTTATAATGGCTTTAAAATAAGATATTGAACTTATGATATATGCTAATTTTGTAAATTATTATTATATTTGTTTATTATTCATCGCCTGTGCATCGCACGGATTGTATGCTAGTTAATATATAAAGCTAGGTGAGATTACAGCATTATCCACAATAATATAATGTTCAAGTACATGTCTTACATTAGAAGGTATTCGTCATTTTTACGAGGATGAATATAAAAAAGTAAATTATTTTCTTAAAATGTTTTAATTCGAAACTAAGGGAATACAAATATGTTTATAGTGTCTCGTAAATAGCTTATATTTTCTTGAATAAGGTTCAAATGAGATGTTAAGTAATAGCTTGGGTCCATGAGTAAAAGAACATGGTATAGGATTCAGTCCTTAAAAACTACTGCTAGTACTGTGAATCCTATGTTAATGTTGAGTTTGTCATTTTTAGTATTTTTTCCACCGTTTTTTTTAGGGGGGGGGGGGGGGGGGGGCTTAATTTCCTTGTCGGTAATTTTTTACGGTAAGAATGCTATTAGAGTATGGGTAATGCTAGTGAGAGAGTTTTGAAACACGATTTCAGAACACATGACATATGACTCCGTATTATTGATGGACACCTTAAGTGGGAACCATTAATGACACAGAGACACGTGCCTAGTGAAGTGTGTTCCGATATCATTATTCTTAATGTATGGGTAATGATAAGGAGATAGTTTTATAACATAATTTGGGAACATGTGGCGTCATTGGTGAACAATTAAAGTGAAACACATTCATATAATGTGCATAATTTATTTTTATTTTTTTATTTTTTTTTTTGGGGGGGGGGGGGGGGGGGATATGTATTTTGTACCTAAAATTTCATTATTTATACACAAACTTTGATAATATACACATTGTTAAAGTTTGTATAAACCTCAAAATATAAGGTATACATTAGGGGGGGGGACATAAGTGAACAAAATACATTAAAGTGGACTAGAGCCAAAAAAAAATATTATTGATTAAGGACTAAAATAGATAGCTCATTTTTTGGAAGCTTTGAATTATATATATATATATATATATATATATATATATATATATACAGAACGTCTCTCCGACGGGCTTATTTAATGGGCTTAATCGACGGGCTGATATCAGCCACGCGATTTTGGGACCGCTTTGTCTTTTTAGGACCACCTTGGGGGGACCGTTTTGTCTTTTTATGCCTATGTCTTTTTCTAATATTTTTGGAATAGAATTTTTTACCCCAATAATTTCTATGGTTTTTTAAGCTTATTTTAAAGCCTAATTAATCTGAAAGTCTAAGTGTAGAAGTTTCAGGGATACTGCTACTTCTTAAGCTTCTTCCGTCACTATCGTACTGGGATTCTAAATAGCGAGGCTTGTTTATATAATTGGTTTCTTCAGGGAGTCTAAAAATTGCAAGCGGTTATGCATGGAAATATTCTAGTCTTAAATACCTTATACGGTATTGTGGTTTTAACAGTCTAGTTTCTTTATATATCTGATTAACAATATCAATTATATCGTCTTCTATGAATTTGTCTAATTCGTTATCTTCGTAAGATGACAAAAATCTTCGATATGTTCTAGGGGCAGTTGTTTATACGTTTTTAAGGAGAGGGAGGATTCCTCCGGCTCTAATTAAAATAGCCTTTGTTTTAGCTAACCTTTTTTATCTAATAATTTTAATACGTCTATACTATCTTCAAGTATTCTAGTGTATTCTTGATATTTTTTCGGTCTTGAAAGTTCTTCTGCGAATTCTTCAGTTCTTATCTTTTGTCTAAAGAGATCTCGGATCCCTGTTCTAATTATTTCTATCCTAGGTACTTCACGTACTAACCACTCAATAACCTGGTCTATTTATTTGAAAGTATCACCTGCATATATTAAAGCAGTTTCTATAAATTCTTTATCTTTAAGGTCTATAAGATTCCAATCTTGGATTTCTCTAGTTAAGTCTAAATTTGTTTGATTAACAAATGCTAAAAAGTCTTCAGTGATTTGTAGGCTCATATAAATTTCTTTTTAAAACAATAATATGTAAAATAGTTAAGGGTTTGGTTCGAGTTATACCTTCCTTCTGGTCTGCAATATCTTTAACTGCCTTTCTTCTTCTCTTTAGCCTTGCTACTATTCTTCTCCGGTCTCGGCCTCCTACAACTCTCTCTTTATGTGTCGCACCTCAATCCACTATTTTGGCATTGAACCCGTTTCCTGCCTGTACGCCTTCACGCCTAACGCCCACCTGGCTAACGGCTCATGGAAAATCGACACCTGATGGCAGTTCACCAGTATAACACCTTGTGTGTTACACCAGAGGTTCCACACAATAGTCCTCTATGAATATAAAGTTGGAGACAATTTGGAAAATAATAACAACTTAACATAAGAGATTTCTGGAAAAGAAAATACTTTTATTGCATAACATAAGTAAATACAACTCTCCCTTCTCCCCTAAATATGAGAGGTTTACTCACTCATGTAGATATTACTTACTACAAGCTTACACTTCTTTCTAACTTCTAAACTTCGATATCTATTACTACTCCCTACCTCTCCTTTTATAGCATAAGGAGGCTTATAGATAACTGGTAACCGGTTATAAAAAGTGATCTGATTGAAAGCATACAATTATTAAAGAGAAATATAATAATTAAAAGTCTGAAGCTTTGGAATCTTTTGAATCTTCACGTTTTTGCTTTTTCAAAAGCAATCTTGGCATTTTCCAATTATCGTGCACCTAACGTCTTCAGCTGTCTCTTTTATCTTAATGAAAGGAGGTTGTCTGGGGCCCATATGGGGAAGGTCTGAGCCATTTTCATCTTTATACTGCAAGGGAATCAACCATCTAAATAATGGAGTCTTCGATCTTTAATAATTCATTGAGTAGGGCGAGGCCCTTCTCTGTTCTATCTTCGTCTTTTTCTACCTTGTCTTCGTCTTGTCCTGGTAGATCATTATTATTGAAGAACTCATTAATGAGGCCTACCATTCTAAGGCAGGCTGGCAAAGCAATCTCTACCATTTCCGTAGATTTTTTCTTGATTCTTCCATTAAATGGCTCATCAGCCTGGATGATGAGGTCTTCTTTATGGTATGCAGTATATCATCAATCTTCTCCTGTTAATAGTTCCATTATTTCTATCGTCTCCATAGCTTGGGAAATCTAGAGCTTGGAATTATTAACAATTAAGTCTTCAGTTTCGTCTTCGGAGAGAATCTCTACGTCTTCAAAAGAATAATTAGAAAATCTAACAAGTCTAAACCCCACAACTCTCATTCCTCTGCAAGGACTTGGAGCAATCTGGTAGATTCTAGCGAACAGGGGAAGGAAGTCTTCTACCTTTTTAACATACTCATGGACTATTTTTCCAAGAGCAAGGGTGACGCAACTGAAAATGTGTCTCAGAAATGCATTTACTCTAGGCTTAAGTGTAAGCATGTCGCTCAAGTAATAACCCCAGTAAGTCGGGTATCGATCCTCAGGGAAAAAGGACAACAGAGTTGTGACGACGGGAAGAGACGGAAAGACCCTAACTTTGACTCTAAAAAGAAAAGGAAAAATTTATTTGGTTTTGGGATTGATTACGGCTAAATGCAATAATGAAATTATGAAGAAATGCAACTATACTAATCTACCGAAATTAAGAATGAACGATGATTTGAAACTTTTTGTTTTAAATGATGAGAGAAATAGGACAGGGATACAATCCCCCAACCCTAGTGTATTGCAGTTATAATATTAATCATAAATTTATCTGATTGATCTGACCCTGAATTTAGTACTCCCAAGCATTATGAATACGAGGTTCAAGCCCGCCTCATACCTAATCTGAGGATGAGTAAATCAGTATCGCGATAGTGACACTCAAATTGCACTCTAAATCATCACGAGTACCCAGAGGCAAACGAGAAATAAAGATCTACAATTATTGTGTAACTACGCAATACGATCATAATCAATCACTAAATTCATCGGATTAATTTTATACACACACACTAACACATCAGGTTGGGTTCATGTACCCCGGCCTTGGAAAATCTAGCCTAACATGTTGAATTTAATGAAAACAATGATTGATGTGCAGGAATTCATAATTAATCTAAGGAAAATGGTAATTAGATGTAGAAAGGAATTGGAAACAAGAAATACTTACTAAAATTACCCAAGCAATAAGTGTAATAATGAATGAAACTGGTACTCACAAAAATAACTGAATAAATATTCAATCTTTGAATTAAAACTGAAATTGTTAGCTATAGGGTTTCTGGAAAAGGAGAGGAAAAATCCTACTAATTCTCCGTCCCAATAATAATAATAAATCGGGTTTTTATACCCTACAACAATTTCGGAGTTCAGCTGCACTAGGAGTCTTTTTAGGAAGAGATAGGATTTGCAAATCTCGAAGCCCGGATCGGCCCGGGCCTTAGGCGGACCGGTCTGCCTCCAAGGCGGATCGGTTCTTTTTATTTTGGGGCGAACCGGGTCGGGGGCGGACCGGTTCCTTTTATTTTTGCCTTTTTCGGTTTGCTTGTGGTCCGGGGTCTTCTGGAGTTTGGCAAAGCGGACCGGTCCGGGGTAGGGGCGGACCGGTCCGGCTATTTGACTTTTTGGCTCAACTTTGACTGCTCATAACTTTTGTTTCGGGATTCCGATTGAGGTGTCGTTTCTTCCTATGTACTCATGAATGAGATGTATTCAACTTCTCTTTAGGTACCTCATCTGCATTCCCGGTGGAAATTCCACTTTTTCCCTTTTGACTTTTCCTTCTTTCTTTCTTGATTCTTCCGGTTTCTTTCTTCCGTTTCTTGACATCAAATACCTGTAAAATCACTACAAAATACCATAAACTCGTTGTACTCATTAGGATCCGTCAGTATCACGATTATGAGATAAAACCAACTCAATTACGTTGTTCGAGGTGCTAAAAGTAACTAAATCAAGGGATAAATTATGAAGAATTTATGCCTAATCAAACCCCCCTAACTTAGAACTTTGCGCGTCCCGGGCAATGTAAAAGAATCCTATCAAGGCTCAACTCTTGAAAATCATTTTATTGGGATAAAATACCTTTTTCGCGGGCAAGCGATTGCATTTAGCGTATGGAACAAGCCTTTAAACCCCTAAGTTACCCTAGTAGGACGAGTGTTGTCTCGTGAGGGTTTGCAGAGAATATACCCACAAAATTCGACTCAAAGAAAATTAAAAATATGCAAAAATTGTGCAATTCAAACTTTTCCAGAAAATAGTCATCATCAAGCCATATTTACAAGTCTCGAACCGTAGTGTGTGTGTGCGAAGCCGGAAATATAACCGCCAATTTACACCGATTGACCATTACGTTACTTATCCAAAAATTCGTTTTGATTTCAAGTTCTCACGGGATGCTCTCACAAACGAATCTCTCGAATTCTGGCTATTCTCTCGGTATGCGTGATATAAAGAGTAAATGTTGATGGAAGCAAAATAACGCATACAATTAGAAAGACGAAATTTTTATGGTGAAAGGATCTCATCAAAGGATTACGGTTTTAAAAATGGGAACATTGCCTCTATTTCGCGCATTTAATCTCCTTTATTATCTTTTGGTGTATTAGCTCTCCACGCGGTAACCGATTTCGCAATTTAGACTCGGTTAGGACTTATTCGGGTTTTAAGGTATATGGGGTAAAATGACAATTGTCGGGAAGGTTGGAATTGGAAAAGTCATTTATGATGTCCATTTGTGGCTTTTTCGGGCTATTGCTCATTTTTTCCTTCTTTTTCTATTTTTTTCTGTTTTTCACTACTTTTCTTTTCTTGCTATTTTTGTTGAGCATAACTATATTTTTTTTCTTGCCCCTTTATATGCACTTTTTGGACTAAAGTCTGAATTTTTTCATTTTTCTCAATTCCGGGCTATTTGGGTTTTTCGGGTTGTCAAACGAAAGGAAAAATTATTCGGCTCAAATTTGTATTACAAAAGGGATAAGTTCTTCATAAATTTTTTTATGGCCAATATTTTGGGTAACAAACGATGGCCTACTTCATTGCCCAAAATACCAATTGCGTTACCATATGCATTACGAGATGAATTTAAGTTTAGAGATTAATCTGGCACGTTTTTCAAAGCAATATTCCATACATTTTTCAAAACCGGTCAAAATGAAAGACTTGAGATCTTCGACAACTTTTTAGGCGCTGAAAAGAACTTTGAGTTAACACTTAACTCGGATTGATTTAAAAACTCTCAAAAAGTGATAGGCTCGAATCTCACCGGGTTTGTTAATCTCCTCACTTATTCGTTAAGTCGTCAATTTTCGCTCAATTTCCATCTTTGGTCAATTTCGGCTTTGTGTATGTTGAATGTTTACAACTTGAGACTTTAAACCGACTTTTAATGATATTTTTGAAAATTTTGAATTCCAATTTTTATTTATTTTGAACAAAAATATTTTTGGATTTTTCAAAATTTTATGATTTTTTTTTGGAAATTTCTGGGCATTTTTGAAAATTTGTGAAGTTTTAGAGATACGCACTTGTGACCCCCCCCTAACTTAGACTTTTGCATTATCCTCAAGCAAAAAGGACTAAAATCTAAATAAGGCAAAATAATAAGTGCGATAATTAAAACAAACAAATGGAGAAAACGCAGTTTTTATTACAACATGATTGTGTTACATGTGCAGGGGAAAACATACAACTGTGAACAGGGAAAAATAAATAAAAAGTTGCCACCACCATATAAAGCTTCACCGGGGTGGGGGATGGGAGGAACCGGGTGCGTTGTGGTTATAGGGGTTATGGTAGTAAGAAGGCAGTGGGTCATTAGGATCCCCTATACGGCGATAGATGTCCGCTTGGAGGCGGAGAACGATGCTCATGTCGCGCTCGTAGTTGGTCTGAAAGGTGTTGAAGTTTGTCTCAAGTGCCGATATACGCGCGGATAGGTCCGTTCCCGCCCACTAGAAATCTGGGTCGTCCTCCTCGTCCGCGCCGAGATCTCCCATCTCGACATCCTCACCGGCTGGCCCTGCTTCTTCCTCGCTCTAGGCAGCCTCTTCTTCACCATCATCACCCCACCTAGCCCGGAGGACAGCTAGTTGTTTGGCGCTTTTGGTGTGGGTCTCTTGTTCGAAAGGATCGGGGATGCGAGTGTGGTCGACCGGGGGTGCTATGCCAGCATCCTTAAGGATGGAAGTGATCAAACGGGCATAAGGAAGTGGGGTGGCGCCCTTCTCATCCAAGGACGCGTGAATGATATCCGCGTATAAAGTGCGGCCCAAATAGATGGAAGTTTGGGGGTCGAAGAAGTGATATGTCAAAGTAGCTTTCCGAGGCCGCATGGAGAAATCGTTGGACGTTTGCAATATGTTGACACACACAATCTGAAATATGAGGCGCACCTTCTCGTTGAGGCATCCAACGGCGACGGTTTTCCCCATCCAAGCCACATTCGGCGCAATTCGGGCCATGATGGTATCCTTGTCGACCGAGGGGACGTTTCGGGGCTATGTAAATTTGGGAACGTCTGAGACGTCATACTCGGCCAACTTGGCCGTGAGATGGGCCAAGGAAAATGGGATGACATTCCCATCCACGAAAGCTTCGGCCTCGAATTGGGCCGTCCGAACTAGAGTGCCATAGAATGAGCGGACCTCGGTGGCCCAAACTGCCTCGTAGGGTTGGTTGAGGAACCAACACGAGCTCCAAGCCATGAATAGGGCGGTGACGGAGTTGGGCAGTTGTTCCCATAGGACAGCTCGCTCCATATGGAGTTTGCGGCCCAAACCGAAGAATTGATTGCACCATCGCTCCTCTTGGTGGGAGCGGAACTCGCCGTGACCGGAGGGTTGGATCTCGGTGGAGTTATATTTGGTGGGGGCAACATAGGGATACATGGAAACTAGCAGGATTTTTGCTAGGAAAAAATAGAGAGGGAGAAGAGAGTATTTTGGTTGAAGGTGTGAGGAGAAGGGGAGGGTTTGGGGGTGTATTTATAGTGGAAAGGGTGAGGGGAGGGGTTGGTTTTGGAGGGAAGGGGTTTGGAGGGAAAAGGGGATGGATTTAGGAGGGAAAGGTTGGGGTTGGGAAGAGGGAAAACGGATTGGAGGGAATGAATGGGATTGGGGGGAAAGGGGGGTGAATCTTGGGAAGGGGAGAAGACAGATCTGCAGAAGGCGGACCGGTCCGGGGTAGAGGCCGACCGGTCCGGGCCTTTGACTTTTCAAACCCTCGACAGGCATACCGATTCTTTTAAAAATAAAAGGAACCGGTCCGGCCTAAAAAGGAACCGGTCCGGCCCCATGTCTTTTGGGCTGGAATTTTCTGAACTTGGTTTCGAGCTCTCTTCTCCAAAAAATTTCACTTTCAAAACATACCCTCTATCAATCCGGACTAAAACTCTCTCGATTTCACTGGTCAACACCCTTTGACTCAAAATTCTTGAAACACACGGATGCTTTTCCCGATTGAATCTAGTCCTAACGACTCTCAACACACACGACTCTCAACCCATACGCGTCGGGGGTGCGACGACCTTGTTGCAACAGCTCACTCAACCTCATAAACGGGGTCCGACAACCAGACGGTGTCGACTTCTTCTGCACACGCCTCTAGATATGGCTTTAGGCGTTGTCCATTCATTTTGAATGTATTTCCCCCTTTTAAATCATCCAATTCAATAGCTCCATGGGGGAAAACATTCTTCACAACGAATGGGACAGACCATCGTGACCGCAACTTGCCTGAAAAGAGGTGAAGCCGAGAGTTGTAGAGGAGAACTTTTTGCCCGGGGATAAACTCTTTTCTTCGAATGATGCTATCATGAGAGAGTTTCATCCTCTCTTTCAAAATTTTGGCATTCTCATACGCATCATTGCGTAGTTCTTCTAACTCATTCAATTGAAGCTTGCGGGCTTCACTGGCCTTGTCCATGGCATAATTCAATTGCTTAATCGCCCAATACGCTTTGTGTTCGATCTCAACGGGAAGATGGCAAGGTTTTCCATATACAAAGCGGAAAGGGGACATGTCGAGTTGATTCTTAAATGTGGTACGATAGGCCCATAGTGAATCGTTCAATCTAAGTGACCAATCTTTCCGGGTAGGATTGACGGTCTTTTTGAGAATGTTCTTGATTTCTCAATTCTCTAGTTCGGCCTGCCCATTCGTTTGTGGGTGATAAGTCGTTCCCACCTTGTGAACGACACCGTACTTCCTCATGAGCTTCGCGAATGGCTTATTGCAAAAGTGCGTGCCATTACCGCTAATTATTGCTTTAGGTGCACCGAAGCGGGAAAGTATGTGTTCCTGCAGGAACTTTATCACAACTTTGTTGTCATTAGTCTTGGTAGCTATAGCTTCCACCCATTTAGAAACGTAGTCTACCGCGACAAGGATGTATAGGAAACCAAAGGACGGGGGGGAGGGTCCCATGAAGTCAATACCCCAACAGTTGAATATCTCAATGATGAGTATGAGGGTAAGAGGGATCATGCCTCTCGAGTAATGGCTCCCATTCGTTGGCACCTATTGCATGATTTGCAAGCATCGTTCACATCCCGGAAGATTGTGGGCCAATAGAGGCCGCATTACAGAATTTTAGCGATCGTCTTTTTTGTCAAAAAGTGGCCTCCACAAGCTTCCGCATGACAAAACTGGATTACTTTCGGGATCGCGTCATTCGGTACACATTGTCGGATGATTTGGTCGACGCAATATTTAAAAAGGAAGGGATCATCATAGAAGAACATGCGCAACCAAGTAATAAACCTCTTCTTATCTTGCGGTGTCTAGTCGGGAGGGACGGCTCCCGTGACAAGATAGTTCACTATATCCGCAAACCAGGGATACGAAGAGGTAGCAAAAAGTTACTCATCCGAAAAGTATTCATCTATGGGTATGGGATCACTAGGTACGTCGGACGAAAGCCGAGATAAATGGTCGGCAACGACGTTTTCTACTCCTTTCTTATCTTTGATGGAGATATTGAACTCTTGTAGGAGTAGGATCCACCTTATGAGGCGCGGCTTGGCATATTTCTTTGCAAGTAGGTATTTCAAGGTCGCGTGGTCGGTGAAGACAGTAATAGGAGAACCAATGAGATATGACCGGAATTTATCAAGGGCAAAGACTACCACTAGCAACTCCTTCACTATGGTAGAGTAGTTGATTTGAGGTCCGGTAAGGATCCGGGTAGCGTAGTAGATGACATGAGCTTGCTTATCTTTTCGTTGGCCCAAAACAGCCCCGATCGCGTAATTTCTTGCATCACACATAAGTTCGAATGGTAAGGACCAATCTGGAACTTGCATGATGGGAGCGAACACAAGCATGTTTTTCAATTTTTCAAAAGAGCTTTGGCATGCTTCCGTCCACTCGAATGAGGTGTCCTTCATGAGTAGGTTGCTTAAGGGCCTAGCGATGGCGCTAAATTCCTTAATGAACCTTCGATAAAATCCCGCGTGGCCCAAGAATGAGCGCACGTCCTTCAGCGATTTTTGTGGGGGAAGATCAGCTATGACATCTATCTTTACCCTATCAACCTCTATTCCTTTGGATGATATTATGTGGCCAAGAACTATTCCCTCGATGACCATGAAATGGCACTTCTCCCAATTCATCACTAAGTTCTTTTCCACACATCGGGTAAGTACTTTTTCCAGCTTTTCTAAATAATGATCGAAAGAGGTGCCAAAAGCGCTAAAGTCGTCCATGAACACTTCGAGTCCTCTCTTGACCAAGTCGCTAAATAAGCTCAACATGCACCTTTGAAAGGTCGCGGGTGCATTACACAAGCCAAATGGCATACGTTTGTAGGCAAACGTACCAAAAGGGCAAGTGAAGGTCGTCTTCTCCTGGTCAAGTACATCTACCTCAATTTGGTTATATCCGAAATAACCATCAAGGAAGCAATAGTAAGGGTGACCCGCCACTCTTTCAAGCATTTGATCAATAAATGGCAAGGGGAAATGGTCTTTACTAGTTCCCACATTAAGTTTTCGGTAATCAATGCAAACGTGCCACCCGGTGGTGGTACGTTGGGGGATAAGCTCTCCCTTGGCATTCTCAATCACAGTCATACCCGACTTCTTCGGGACGACTTAAATAGGGCTTACCCACTTGCTATCTGAGATTGGGTAGATGATCCCGGCATCCAACAATTTGATAATTTCGGTTCTCACAACTTCTTTCATGTTGGGATTCAGTCTTCTTTGCATTTCTCTAGAGGGTTTGACATCCTCTTCGAGATGGATCTTATGAGTGCAAATCAAAGGACTTATCCCCTTCAAATTACCAATGCACCAACCAAAAGCACTTTGGTGCTTCCTCAGAATTTTCAATAATTTACCCTCCTGCCCTTCATCTAGGCTAGAGGAGATAACAACAGGAAATGTCTCATCCTCTCCTAGGTATGCATATTTAATATGGGAGGGGAGTTTCTTTAATTCGAGGGTTGGAAATTTTTCACTGGAGGGAACCATGTGTGTATCCCTCGGAGGTAATTCCTCGAATCTAGAGACCCAATTAACCTCTCTCACGTCCTCGTTCGACGCACTCTCATTGAGTAGCTCTCTCAACTCCCCAACCTCCCTTTTGAAGTCGATATACGTCCCCTCACTCTCGTATCTCGCCACTAAATAGGACTCTAAAGTGTCGCCATAGTAATTCTCCTCAAAGTACTCCTCTACTATCTCATCTATGAGGCTCACCGCGTGAAGATCATCTTCTTCCCCTAAATTTTGGGCTATGTGGAAGATGTTGGTTTCCAAGGTCATGTTCCCAAAGGTGAGTTGCATTCGCCCATTCCTAGTATTGAAGATTGCATTAGCCGTAGCTAGGAAAGGGCGCCCAAGGATGATGGGAACATGATTGCTCGAGTGGAAGGAGGGCTCCGTGTTCCAAATGACAAAATCTACCGGAAAGTAGAAAGTGTCAACTTGGACGATCACGTCCTCGACTATGCCTCGTGATATCTTCTTCACTGTTCTATCCGCTAATTGGAGAGTGGCCTTTGTGGGCTTGAGGTTGCCCAAGTCAAGTTACCTATAGATTGAGTAAGGGAGGATATTTACGCTTGCTCCCAAGTCAATTAAGGATTTTGCGATTTTATTCTCTCCAATGATGCAGGCTATGGTGGGTGCACCGGGATCTTTGAATTTAGGCGAGAGATCATTTAGTAGAATGGAGCTCACGTTCTGGGCTAGAAAGACGTTCTTCTTTACCTTCATCTTCCTCTTTACTATCAACAAATCTTTTATGACTTTGCCATAAGCTGGAATTTTCTTAATGGCATCGAGAAAGGGTAAATTCGGTTTTACTTGCTTTAGTACTTCTAGCACGTCTTCACGTGGGTTTCTTCTATGGGAGGGAATTAACCTTTGAGGAAACGGTGCCGCGGAGGGCGGTTTCACTACTACCTCTAGCTCACTAGCATCTTCTTGGTCACTCTCATCAAGGGGACATCTTCGGCCTCTTTCGTGCTGGGCGAAATCTCCTTTTCTTTCGTTGTGTCGTGTGGGGGAGGTGATAAATCAACGACTCTCCCACTACGAAGAGTGGTCACAGCTTGACATTGCTCCTGATGTTTAGTGGAGGTGGAGCTAACACTAGTTTGACCTTGGAGAGGTCTTTGGCATTGGGAAGGAAACTTGCCCTTCTCTTGAACACTCAATGAGGATTGTATTTTTGACAGATTCACATTTATGTCGCCAATCAGACGATCATATTTGGCATTAGTTGCGGTCTGGCTTGCGATGAATTAATTCATGGTATTCTCGAGAGTTCTCCGCTGTGGCGGGATATAATTTCCTTGAGGTGGTGGTGCTTGCACATGTCCTTGCATGTGTGGAACTTGTTGAAAATGTTATGGTGGAGGAGGGGCAACATGCGAAGGAGGGTTCATTGCGGCATGTTGTTGCCCATAGCTAAAACCGGGATGATTTTTTCATGAAGGGTTGTAAGAATTCCCGTGCGGGGCATCAAAATTACCCTTAAATCCTCCTATACCACTAACTTGCTCCTGAAGCATTACTTTGTAGGCGGGTATCGTCGGACATTCCTCAGTTGAATGGCCCTCCTCACAAATAGTGCACACCTTCTCGACGGGGTTCGGTATGGATCCAATTAGTCCTCTCCCACATATCCCTCGTAGGTCTCGTATCTCTTTCTCAAGTATATCAATCCGACTGTCTGCTATAGAATTCTTTTCTACATGATATAGGCCGGACGCTGGCGAAGTGGTGGTCACTTGACGATTTCAATTTTGAGCATTAGGGTCGGAGGTATCCCAGGATTGGGTAGTCTCGGCGACATACCTCAAATGAAGCTCTGCATCTTGTGCGTCTAAGTCGACAAAGGGACTACTTCCATGGTTTCAACAAGTTGCTTGGAATTGAGATTCAGCCCATTATAGAGAAAAGAGATGATTTGTGCTGCATCAAATCCGTGATGTGGGGATGAAGTAACTAACTCATTGAAACGCTCATGACATCGATGAAATGGCTCATTTTCAGGTTGTCTGAACGCTTGAATTTGAGCATTTATGGAACTTGTTCGATGTGGTGGGAAGAATTTCTTGAGAAATCTCGATTGTAACTCGTTCCAAGATGGAATCGATCTCGGAGGTAAAGACCATAGCCAGGTCTTAGCTTTATCTTTGAGCGAGAAAGGGAAGAGTTTAAGGTGACTCACCTCGTGGGTGCAGGTTTGATCCACAACTATGGGGCGTTTGGAGTGTGGGGTATGGCTTTTCAGAATGGCTTTTCAGAATCCATACCGTGGTAATGTGGTAACATATGGATCATTCCATTTTTGAAACGGAATTGCCCGGCATTATACGGGAGTATAATGCATCCCGGAGTGACAGTGCGCTCGGGATATAGGAATTCTCTCAGCGAGCGGTACGGGGGTCTTCCTCACCAGTGGGTGCATTACTGTGTTGCGAGATCTCTCTCACTTAACGACTCGGTGCTCTCACTGGGTGTGCCTGAAGTGTGCTCGGACGTGTGTCCTAAGAAGGAAAATGGAGTGTTATTGGAGATTGAGTGTGACGGTGTGGGAGGCGGGATCCACAACTATGGGGCGTTTGGAGTGTGGGGACTATCTGGGTTATACTCAACTATTGGATTTTCGTGAATGCTGGTTGGAGTATTATGGGGGGTGGGATTTTGCATTAAAAGCTTGTGAGAGATGGTGGTGAATCTTTTTGTGCTTTTTTGAAAAATTTTATATGTTTTTGGATTTTTGGAGATTTTTGGTCAAAGCTTTGGATTGACTCGATCTAATCCTAAGTCTACCTAGTTCCCCGGCAACGGCGCCAAAAACTTGACGCGACTGAAAATGTGTCTCAGAAATGCGTTCACTCTAGGCTCAAGTGTAAGCCTGTCGCTCAAGTAATAACCCCAGTAAGTCGGGTATCGATCCTCAGGGAAAAAGGACAACAGAGTTATGACGACGAGAAGAGACGGAGAGACCCTAACTTTGACTCTAAAAAGAAAAGGAAAAATTGATTTGGTTTTGAGATTGATTACAGCTAAATGCGATAATGAAATTATGAAGAAATGCAACTATACTAATCTACCGAAATTAAGAATGAACGATGATTTGAAACTTTTTGTTTTAAATGATGAGAGAAATAGGACGGGAATACAATTCCCCAACCATAGTGTATTGCAGTTATAATATTAATCATAAATTTATCTGATTGATCTGACCTAGAATTTAGTACTCCCAAGCATTATGTATACGAGGTTCAAGCCCGCGTCATACCTAATCTGAGGATGAGTAAATCAGTATCGCAATAGTGACACTCAAATTGCACTCTAAATCATCACGAGTACCCAGAGGCAAACGAGATATAAAGATCTACAATTATTGTGTAACTACGCAATACGATCATAATCAATCACTAAATTCATCGGATTAATTTTATACACACACTCTAACACATCAGGTTGGGTTCATGTACCCTGACCTTGGAAAATCTAGCCTAACATGTTGAATTTAATGAAAACAATTATTGATGTGCAGGAATTCCTAATTAATCTAAGGAAAATGGTAATTAGATGTAGAAAGGAATTGGAAACAAGAAATACTTACTAAAATTACCCAAGCAATAAGTGTAACAATGAATGAAACTGGTACTCACAAAAATCACTGAATAAATCTTCAATCTTTGAATTAAAACTGAAATTGTTAGCTAAACTAGGGTTTCTGGAAAAGGAGAGGAAAAATCCTACTAATTCTCCGTCCCAATAACAATAATAAATCGGTTTTTTATACCCTACAACAATTTCGGAGTTCAGCTGCACTAGGAGTCTTTTTAGGAAGAGATAGGATTTGCAAATCTCGAAGCCCGGACCGGCCCGGGCCTTAGGCGGACAGGTCTGCCTCCAAGGCGGATCGGTTGTTTTTATTTTGGGGCGAACCGATTCGGGGGCGGATCGATTCCTTTTATTTTTGCCTTCTTCGGTTTGCTTGTGGTTCGGTGTCTTCTGGAGTTTGGTAAAGCGGACCGGTCCGGGGTAGGGGCGGACCAGTCCGGTTATTTGACTTTCTGACTCAACTTTGACTGCTCATAAATTTTGTTCTGGGATTCCGATTGAGGTGCCGTTTCTTCCTATGTACTCGTGAATGAGATGTCTTCAACTTATCTTTGGGTACCTCATCTGATTTTCGGGTGGAAATTCCACTTTTGCCCTTTTGAATTTTCCTTCTTTCTTTCTTGATTCTTTCGGTTTCTTTCTTCCGTTTCTTGACATCAAATACCTGTAAAATCACTACAAAATACCAGAAACTCGGTGTACTCATTAGGATCAATCAGTAGCACGATTATGAGAAAAAACCAACTCAATTACATTGTTCGAGGTGCTAAAAGTAACTAAATCAAGGGATAAATTAGGAAGAATTTATGCCTAATCAAACCCCCTAACTTAGAACTTTGCGCGTCCCGGGCAATGTAAAAGAATCCTAGCAAGGCTCAACTCTTGAAAATCATTTTATTGGTATAAAATACCTTTTTCGCGGGCAAGCGATTGCATTTAGCGTATGGAACAAGCCTTTAAACCCCTAGGTTACCCTAGTAGGACGAGTGTTGTCTCGTGAGGGTTTTCATAGAATATACCCACAAAATTCGACTCAAAGAAAATTAAAAATACGCAAAAATTGTGCAATTCAAACTTTTCCAGAAAATAGTCATCATCAAGCCGTATTTACAAGTCTCGAACCGTAGTGTGTGTGTGCGAAGCCGGAAATATAACCGCCAATTTACACCGATTGACCATTACGTTACTTATCCGAAAATTCGTTTTGATTTCAAGTTCTCGCGGGATGCTCTCACAAACGAATATCTCGGATTATGACTAATCTCTCGGTATGCGTGATATAAAGAGTAAATGTTGATGGAAGAAAAATCACGCATACAATTAGAAAGACTGAATTTTTATGGTGAAAGGATCTCATCAAAGGAGTACGATTTTAAAAATGGGAACATTACCTCTATTTCGCGCATTTAATCTCCTTTATTATCTTTTGGTGTATTAGCTCTCTACGCGGTAACCAATTTCACAATTTAGACTCGGTTAGGACTTTTTCGGGTTTTAAGGTATATGGGGTAAAATGACATTTGTCGGGAAGGTTGGAATTGGAAAAGTCATTTATGATGTCCATTTGTGTTTTTTTCGGGCTATTGCTCATTTTTTTCCTTCTTTTTCTATTTTTTTTTGTTTTTCACTATTTTCTTGCTATTTTTGTTGAGCATAACTATATTTTTTTCTTGCCCCTTTATATGCACTTTTTGGACTAAATTCTGAATTTTTTCATTTTTCTCAATTCCGGGCTATTTGGGTTTTTCGGGTTGTCAAACGAAAGGAAAAATTATTCGGCTCAAATTTGGGTTACAAAAGGGATGATTTTTTCATAAATTTTTTTATGGCCAATATTTTGGGTAACAAACGATGGCCTACTTCATTGCCCAAAATACCAATTGCGTTACCATATGCATTACGAGATGAATTTAAGTTTAGAGATTAATCTGGCACGTTTTTCAAAGCAATATTCCATACATTTTTCAAAACCGGTCAAAATAAAAGACTTGAGATCTTCGACAACTTTTCAGGCGCTGAAAAGAACTTTGAGTTAACACTTAACTCGGATTGATTTAAAAACTCGCAAAAAGTGATAGGCTCGAATCTCACCGGGTTTGTTAATCTCCACACTTATTCGTTAAGTCGTCAATTTTCGCTCAATTTCCATCTTTGGTCAATTTCGGCTTTGTGTATGTTGAATGTTTACAACTTGAGACTTTAAACCGACTTTTAATGATATTTTTGAAAATTTTGAATTCCAATTTTTATTTATTTTGAACAAAAATATTTTTGGATTTTTCAAAATTTTATGATTTTTTTTTGGAAACTTCTCGGCATTTTTGAAAATTTGTGAAGTTTTAGAGATACGCACTTGTGACCCCCCCTAACTTAGACTTTTGCCTTGTCCTCAAGCAAAAAGGACTAAAATCTAAATAAGGCAAAATAATAAGTGCGATAAATAAAACAAACAAATGGAGAAAATGCAGTTTTTATTACAACAGGACTGTGTTACATGTGCAGGGGAAAACATACAACTGTGAACAGGGAAAAACAAATAAAAACCTGCCATCACCATATAAAGCTTCACCGGGGTGGGGGATGGGAGGAACCGGGCGCGTTGGGGTCATAGGGGTTATGATAGTAAGAAGGCAGTGGCTCATTAGGATCCCCTATGCGGCGATAGATGTCCGCTTGTAGGCGGAGAACGATGCTCATGTCGCGCTCGTAGTTGGTCTGAAAGGTATTGAAGTGCGCTTGGACGTGTGTCCAAAGAAGGAAAACGAAGTGTTATTGGAGATTGAGTGTGACGGTGTGGGAGGCGGGATCCAGAACTGTGGGGCGTTTGTAGTGTGGGGACTATCTGGGTTATACTCAACTATTGGATTTTCGTTAATGTTGGTTGGAGTATTATGGGGGGTGGGATTTTGCATTAAAAGCTTGTGAGAGATGGTGGTGAATCTTTTTGTGTTTTTTTGAAATTTTTTATATGTTTTTGGATTTTTGGAGATTTTTGGTCAAAGCTTTGGATTGACTCGATCTAATCCTAAGTCTACCTAGTTCCCCGGCAACGGCGCCAAGAACTTGACGCGACTAAAAATGTGTCTCAGAAATGCGTTCACTCTAGGCTCAAGTGTAAGCATGTCGCTCAAGTTATAACCCCAGTAAGTCGGGTATCGATCCTCAGGGAAAAAGGACAACAGAGTTGTGACGACGGGAAGAGACGGAGAGACCCTAACGTTGACTCTAAAAAGAAAAGGAAAAATTTATTTGGTTTTGAGATTGATTACAGCTAAATGTGATAATGAAATTATGAAGAAATGCAATTATACTAATCTACCGAAATTAAGAATGAACAATGATTTGAAACTTTTTATTTTAAATGATGAGAGAAATAAGACGGGAATACAATCCACCCCCCAACCCTAGTGTATTGCAGTTATAATATTAATAATAAATTTATATGATTGATTTGAACCGGAATTTAGTACTCCCAAGCATTATGTATTTGAGGTTCAAGCCCGCGTCATACCTAATCTGAGGATGAGTAAATCAGTATCGCGATAGTGACACTCAAATTGCACTCTAAATCATCACGAGTACCCAGAGGCAAACGAGATATAACGATCTACAATTATTGTGTAACTACGCAATACGATCATTATCAATCACTAAATTCATCGGATTAATTTTATACACACACCCTAACACATCAGGTTGGGTTCATGTACCCCGGCCTTGGAAAATCTAGCCTAACATGTTGAATTTAATGAAAATAATGATTGATGTGCAGGTATTCATAATTAATCTAAGGAAAATGGTAAATAGATGTAGAAAGGAATTGGAAACAAGAAATACTTACTAAAATTACCCAAGCAATAAGTGTAACAATGAATGAAACTGGTACTCACAAAAATCACTAAATAAATATTCAATCTTTGAATTAAAACTGAAATTGTTAGCTAAACTAGGATTTCTGGAAAAGGAGAGGAAAAATCCTACTAATTCTCCGTCCCAATAACAATAATAAATCGGGTTTTTATACCCTACAACAATTTCGGAGTTCAGCTGCACTAGGAGTCTTTTTAGGAAGAGATAGGATTTGCAAATCTCGAAGCCCGGACCGGTCCGGGCCTTAGGCGGACCGGTCTGCCTCCAAGGCGGATCGGTTCTTTTTATTTTGGGGCGGACTGATTCCTTTTATTTTTGCCTTATTTGATTTGCTTGTGGTCTGGGGTCTTCTGGAGTTTGGCAAAGCGGACCGGTCCGGGGTAGGGGAGGAACGGTCCGGGGTAGGGGCGGACCGGTCCGGCTATTTGACATTTTGGCTCAACTTTGACTGCTCATAACTTTTGTTCTGGGATTCCGATTGAGGTGCCATTTTTTCCTATGTACTCGTGAATGAGATGTATTCAACTTCTCTTTAGTTACCTCATCGGAATTACGGGTGGAAATTCCACTTTTGCCCTTTTGACTTTTCCTTCTTTCTTTCTTGATTCTTCCGGTTTCTTTCTTCCCTTTCTTGACATCAAATACCTGTAAAATCACTATAAAATACCAGAAACTCGGTGTACTCATTATGATCAGTCAGTAGCACGATTATGAGATAAAATCAACTCAATTACGTTGTTCGAGGTGCTAAAAGTAACTAAATCAAGGGATAAATTAGGAAGAATTTATGCCTAATCAAAGGGCGTCTTCTACCGTCTTTATTTGGATGAGTCCAATGAACCAATAGTCTCCTAAGGTGATCTGGGATATGTCTGCCTTTCCAAAAAGATAAATTTTTTGAACATCTTTGAAGAAACCTCCAAACATTAAGGCATCTCAATTAATTTTGGATAATAACATTTTAAAATGTTTAATAATGTTATTAACGTCTTTCTGATAGTCTTCTGATATAGGAAGATTATTATGACCAAAAGGTATAACAATCTTATTTTTAAAAGTCTTTTTCTGATAACAAAAATCACCAGGTCTAGTTTTGGAGGATTCTCCAAGAGTCTAAGCATAAGTCTGAGTCTGTGGTCTAGGAATGGTAGTACCACTGAGTTGGGTAACTGCAAGTCTTTGAGTCCTCATGAATCTGGCAATGGCTACCAAATTTTATTTAAACTCAATTCGTAGTCTATTCTTCACGTTCCACATATAGCGTCTATGAGATTATTTTAATCATCTGAAAATTCTCGTCTAAATTTTATTAAGTCTGGATAACTTTGATCAGGTCTGTATTGGGGGAAATACATCTTCCTAGTGAGTTTATTTTGAGAAACAATCTCATGTCTAGATTTTTCAGGAGGAACTAAGATATCATCAAAGTTCTCTAGGATTGGTCTTTCTTGAGAGTCTTTAATATGAGTCTGTCTTTGCGTTACACCAGTATTTGGCCTTACGCGTCTAAGATAGTCTGCAACGTCTTCCTTGTTCAGTCTATTCATTCCAGAGGAACTCAAGGTGTCTAGGTCTTCTGTTTTCAACATAAAACATGAAATCATATTAGTGTTAGCAAACATTGGTTCTCTTGATATAATGTCTGGAATGGTATTTTTACTTCCTTTAATACGTATAACAGAGAATTCATAAAGATTAGGCAATTGTTGCCATCTAATTAGTCTATTGGTCCTTGATTTGGACAAGTCTAAATCTTTTAATTTTACTGCATAAGAAGAGTCAGTATAAACAGTAAAATGTTTGGGTCTAAGAAAAATCATATATTTTTATATTGCCCTTACTATAGCTAAAACTTCTTTTTCATGGGCAGTGTATCTTGTTTCTGGGTCTGTAAAGGTTCCAGAACTATATCTACAAAGTTTTTACTTTTTAGTATGATGATCAATGGAAAAGTATAATGCTCCCCATTATTTATCAGATGCATCTGTTTCTACCATAAATTGGTCTTCATCATTTGGTAGTTCAAGCAAGGGGATAGTTTTGACTGCTTCTTTAATCTGTCTTATAACTTAAAAATCATATTTAGTCCAATAAAAAAGGGTTAGTCTTGTCTGTTCCTTTTAATTTGGAAGTTAGGATTTGTCTTTTTTAAGCAAGGTCTTTAATAAAGTCTGCAGCATAATTAACTAATCCTAAAAATAATTGTAATTATTTTCTATCTTTGAGTTGGTCTATAAACTCAAGAATCTTTTTGGTTATGTGTTTTGCTAAGGATAATTTTTCTTTATTAATATGCATTCCCACAAAGTCTATCTCACTCTGAAATAATTGCATTTTTTTCAGAAATAACAATACCATGTTTGTCTAATTCTAAAATAATCTTTTTAAGATGGTCTACATGCTCTATCTCAGTCTTACTGGCTACAATAATGTCATCTATGTAAACAAGATAAAATTCTGAATAAGGTCTAAATATATTATCCATTCTTCTTTGAAATACTTGAGGAGCATTCAAGTACCAAATGGCATAACTAGCCATTCGTATTTCCCTTGGGGCACACTAAAGGTTGTCCAAGTAATACTGTTTAGATGCATCTTAATTTTCCAGAAGCCTGATTTACAATCAAACTTACTGAATACAATTCTATCTTCAATGAGATTGATTAAATTATTTTTGTCTGGTATCTTATAAGAATTAAATTCACAATTCTTATTTAATTTTCTATAATCTATAACCATGCGTCTTTTTCCTCTTTTACGTTCAGATTCATTTTGAACATAGAAGGCGAGGCTATTATGTCTACTTTTACTTTTTCTAATAATTTTTAACTTAAGCATTTCATCTATGTCCTTTTTGAATTCTTCTCTGTCTTCTTGTGAATATCCTTTCTTATAGGTTCCACCATTAATAGTGGCGTCTAGGTTAATAAGGATAATTTCACAATAACTTTGGTCTTTATCCCACTTAGCAATGGGATTTTCTCCTAAAGTAGGCTCTGCTAATTGCCTAATCTTTTCTTTCTCTACTTTTATATCCATTTTCTTCTGTTTGGATATTGCTTGAACCTGTAATAAGGTGTGCTGGGCTTAATCTATAATGTCTTGTTGTATAAGCGCTATTTGCTTATAACACTTTTGGTCTGGACACTTACATTCTTTTTGTAACAGTTTAGTAATGTCTAGGGCTTCTTGTTGAGTTGTAGGTCTAGGTCCACCATGCTCAGCTGAAGAATTCTGATGTTTTATGGGTTTATAGTTGGGTTTGACCTGCATAAGGTCAAAGGCAATCTCTTGATCTATTAGAGGGGCTTTAATATTAAATTCCTATGTATTACTAATTAATATCTTATCGTTATACTGAGTATAAGGATGATATTTACTAATAAAGTCTTGTCCTAAAATAATATTTCCTGTGAAACTAGGACGAGGATCCATTATCCAAAACCGATGATTAACGGTTTTGTTGGTTTGATTTCCTAATTTAAAATAAATAGGAATAGTATGGAAATATAAGGTAAATGGATCTCCATTAGCGACTTTACCATAGATTTCTTGAGTACTTTCTAAAAAATAGTCTTCAGTGAAGGCATTAGCCTTGCAAATACTCTGAGAGCACCCTGTATCTATAAACGCTAAAAGTTTTTTAGGAGAGTCTTTGTGTTGAATAAATAATTCTACAAAAAAAGCATGTGGTTTAGTAGAAATTCCTAAATTGTTCTTTTCTAAAATAGATATTCCTTTTTTAGGTTTATCTATAAAATCTAAGGGTATTTGGTCTTCTAAACTGCTATCAGAATGGTATTCTTCTAAATTATAGGAAATTCTCTTTCCGTTGAAGTCTTCATTATCTTGCAATCTTTTGGCTATATTTCTATCAATGTCTTGATAATATGTTTTAATATCTAAGTCTATTTGAGCGTCATACTGGATAGTATAAATTGCTCTAAATCTAGTTCTCTAACAGTTTTCATGGTAGTGTAATTGACAAATAACACAAACCATAAACAATTTTATTTGTATAATATCAAAGCATTCTACGCATCTAAAGTCTTTCTTGCTACATTTCATTTCAAATGTGAAATAATGTCTTTCATCAAAGTAGCATCTAGGTATATAGGTTAGTAACTCAGGATTACTAACTGTCCATCTTTTCTTTCAAAATGGGCTTAATATACACTTATACCAAGCTTCTTCAAAGTCTATATATTCATTATCTAAATCGTCTTGATTAGTTTGCATCATATACAAGTCTAAAGTATCCTGAGAGTCTTCGTACTCATCAGTATCACTATTATAGTCTTCCGAGTCACTATCTGTAAATGCACTATAGATACTAGTATTGTAATCATCTTCTATGTATGATATTTCTAAAGCATATAGGATATCTAACTCTTCTTAATCTGCATAGTCTCATATTGTATTAATAATCTTAATACTTTCTTTATCTTTCTTATTAGGGCAGTCTTTAGCAAAGTGTCCTTCTTTGTCGCAAGTTCAACATTCTTTGGTGGCAGTCTTAGATTGAGCTACATCTTTTTCTTTCCTATAATTAGGAACTTTCTTATACTTACTAGTGTTTTTCTTAAAATATCTTCTTTGGTTAAATTTATTTTTCTTAGTCTTAGAGTTCTTTTCTCTAAAGGTAGTAGATGGTCTAAATTTATACTTCTTCGAAAATCCTAAAGGTCTAGTCTTAAACTTCCTATGTTTCCATTCTAATTTCTTTTTGAATTTCCTAGATTCGCTACCACATCCCCATTGGATTGGAGCAATGTCAATTTCGTCTTTAATTGGAGGGATTTATTTGAAAGTTTCTTCTATCAACTTTCCTTGAGTTATATCCCATCTCTTAGATATGATATAGTCTTTGGCGAAATTAATTCTTTCACCAAGGGAGTTATTCTTAACTCCAGCTACCCTAGGCCAATTCCCATATTCATTAATTAGGATTTATCTTATGGTTGGTATCTTCCTAAAGTATTCATCTTTTAAGGTCTCTCCAAATTCTTTAATTTGGTAATATAGCTGCTCATAATTATTGATATATTCATTTATTTTATCTAATTTGCAAATGCTAAGGAGGGATAACTTAGTTTTTGCTAGGTCTTGTTCATTGATTTGAGCTAAATGTCCAGCTCCAATGAATTCTAATGTGAACAATTGAATGTATTATTTAATTGATCTTTCTTCTAGGTTTTCTTTTATTTTCTCAATCTTAGCTAAGGATTCTTCATCTGTGGCTTTTCTTAAACTATCTAAATAGTCTTTTCCAATAACTCTAATGGATTGCTCAGCGTATTGTTTACATAAACTTGCATCCCATTGTTCGTTAGACGTAAAACACAGGTTCATCTGACTACGCCATTCGTTTAAGGCCTTCTTCCTATCTTGGACATTATCTAAGTTAAGGTATATCCCTACTGGATTTATGGCTTGGATTTCCATAGTCTTAACGGGAGTAAAACCCTTATCACTAGTGGGAAAGTCTTTAATATAATCAGGTTTGGTCTTTACAACAGTGCTTGAGTATATAGGAATGTTTATTCCTATTGGTTTACTAAAAAGTCTAGGAGAATCTTCTAGCCTACTACTACTTCCTATCTCTTATTTATTAGGATCTACTTATGTAGCTTGTATTAATCTTTCTTCTCCTTCTTCTATGAGTCTTAAGTTTCAAAGAAGTTCCTTTGTATTCTTAGATTCTTTTAATTTTATTATGCGGTCTTAGGCTATCATATTAAATCTTTCTCTTTATTAAAATCTAACAGAATGACTTTTCTTAAAGTGATCTTTAAATGTCTTCATGTCCAATTCTGAGGGTTCATGTCCAAAGTTTTGGATCCTAGCTTTTTCTCTAACTAAGTCTTGTTGTTCAAATGATCTTCTAGGTCTAATTACCGGGGTTTGTCTTGGTAAACTAGCACTAGTATTACTATTACATTCTCCTTCTGAAGGATCATTGATTATGGCTTCTCCCATATTCCTAAATCTAATTTCTTCGGTCTGGATATTCTTATTGACAATCTTAGGAGGACCAAACTGGATGGTAACATTTCCAGTGACATCGTCTTGATTAATAAACAAAGGTTTATTTTGTATAGTCTTGGTTTCTTGAAATTATGGCAATTGCCAAAGGGTCTTAGCTTTTTCTTTCATAGGTCCAGTATTCGTAATACTGTAAGTATGATTATAGTCTGAAACATTGGTTCTAACTAAGATTTCTTCATTAAGTCTATCGCTAGGAATTCTCGATTGCATTCCTTCATAAGGAAATTGAGAGAACTTTACATAGCTTTGGAACTCTATATTTATATTAGCGTCTGGGATAATATAGTATTCATAGCCACTAGCATATAAGATTAACTTAAAGCGTTTGGTTATGTCTACAGTTACTGTAAATGTCGGAATAACATTAAAGTATCCTATGTTGTCTGACATTTCTAATTAGGCTATCCCAATAAGGTTTTTCTCAAAATCTTTCCATCTTTTATCTACTAAACAACATAATATGTTGATATTATTCTGAGGTCTATGTAATCCTTGGATTCTTGCTTGAAAGAGTCCAAAGGTTAGGAATTGGAACTTCCTATCAGTTCCTCTAGATCTAAGCCATTCTGAGTCAAATACTTGGAGCTCAGTATAAGATTTGTCTAACACATGATTCCTACAATGGTAAGTCATGTTATAATTAGGAGTCTTAGGAGTGGCACCTTCTTTAAACAAGCCTATGTATCTAACGGCTGGAAGTTATCCATTATGAATGGAATCTTCAACAATCTTCCAATAAACTTCACCCCATTCTTTCCATTGGAGAGGATTGGTGAAATTTCTTTCTTTCCACCATGTTCTAACATTAGAGGACGAATCTTTAAGTCTTTGGAGCATACAATTACTCTGTCCAATATTTGGGATAGAGCTGACTATCTTACTAGTCTTATCTAATCCGTCATTTATTACTCTTCTACCTATGGTCTTCCTTTCTCTAGTTTCTATAGGAGGGGGTTCCTTAAATTTACAGGTGATTACTTATTTATGTTCAAGTCTTTTTTCAATTCTTTCTAAGAAATCTGAATAATCTTTTTGTCTTTTTATCTGACTAAGGATTTCTTCTTTAAAATTCTTATTCTCTTTTCTTGTCTTCTCAGAAATTTCTTCACTATGTCTAGCTAGAGAATTAACTAGGGATTTTGCAACATTGGTAATATAGTCTTTTACTTCATTATCTTTTTCTTGTTGTTGCATAGATTTAATTTATATAGATTCTACAGTTTTCTCTATTTTATCTAAACGAGTTAGAATAAAAGGAGAGTCTATTTCTGCTTGGGAAGGTTTATTATATACGGCCTTGATTCCCTTTATAATTTCTTCGTATTTTTCTTCTACTTGAGCCATGTCTAGTCTAAGTTCATTAATAATACTATCCATCTTAGATAGGTTATGGCTTTCCATATTATTAAGATAATTTGCTAAATTTTGTTGGAATTTAACAAAGTCTGTGTAGAAGATGGTTAATCCTTCTGTCTTAGCTTTTAAATCTAAATATAAGTCTTTAACAAAGCTACTGTTATAGTCTTGGGTGGCTGCTATGGATGTAGAAATTAAATTTAATCTTTCTAATATAAGTCTAGTTGCTTTAGCAGCATTGGCAATCTCATTCTCATTTATCTTATAATAAAATCTATCATCGTTTATCTTTTCTAAAATTCTTTGATAATGTCTTAATGGAGAGGTCTCTTGGAACCTCATTCCAGTCTGATCTAACTATCTCCATTAGGAAGATAACTATCTAATCTAGGTATTGGCTTAGCTTGTTCTTTGGTAAGTTTAATTAACTCACTGTCTTGATTTTTAGTTAAAGTTTTAATTTCTAAAAGGTCTTTGTTAAGAACTTCTATATGATTAGTCTTAATATTTATTTCTTGTAAAACTTGTACTAGGTCTATTGGGATTTGATTATCTATTTCTAGTAGTCTTTTAGAGATATTTTTTATCTCAATTTCTAGGGTTTGAGTGTCTTTTATTAATTGTCTTAATATAAGAAGTATACTCTTATTTTGGTATATTATGTTATTAATAGCACTACCAGTAACTTGTCTACTATCTGTGTGTTTGGCTGGGATGTGTTCAATATGTGAACAACCGTCTATGTGAAAGGTTAAACAACCTACTCGGTCTAAATCAGTTATAGGTATGGGATGGTAGTCTGGGTTGGTTCCAAAAATATCTTTGTAAATGCGAGGGATAAATCCCAAGGTCATTAAAGTCTTTTTACTATAAGTCTAAAATAAGCGTCTTATGGCTCTGATACCACAATTAGGGGTTTGGTCGGAATTTGGTGAGTTTCTAAAGTTCTCAAGGTCTTAATACCAATTTGGGTCTAAACTACAAATCTTTTAAATATATAGTCTTAAAATAGGGTTTTAGAATAAGACAAGAGGGGGACCATCTAAAGAAAGTAACAAAATGTCTTAGGGACCACAAGGGGACCACAGCCGGATAAGGATAAAAGTTCGTTAATCCGTTCTTTAAGGAAGTCCACTTAGGAGAATATATATATGTATATATATATATATATATATATATATATATATATATATATATATATATATATATATATATATATATATATAGAGAGAGAGAGAGAGAGAGGTTCCTAGGTGAACCAAAATAATGAACTTTTTAATGAACTTAATAAGACATTATAAAATAATCATTAATTCCTTATTGTAATTGGTTCACGCCAGCGGTAACAGACATGTGTGTGACACGGGTTATATTTTAAAGCACCTCCCACCCATCCACCCACTCCCACCCAACCCATTTTCCATCAATTATCGATAACCCACCTCCCTTATATCTCCAATCCTTTGACCTAACTGCCATAGCTCCATTAAAGTTTACCTCCACTTCCTATCCCTCCTCTCCAGCGACCTCATACCTCCATCGCCGAGGACCTCATGCCACACGCTCCGACCAAAATTCGGCCAAAAACATAGCGCCAGACATCCATACCCGTTGCCATCTCCAACCTTCGACCACCTTCTTCCATACCCAGCTATTAACCCACCTGAAAACCCCCATACCTGCTTCTACCCGAGCTGCCCCAACATTGGGTAGATGGGTTATATGTGTGGCTTTGGCTCCGAGTTATGGGTTAGAAGTAGGTTGGGGTTTCAAGTTTGGAGAGTTGGGAATAACTGATGGTAGATAAGGGATAGGGTTTGTGAGGGGGTGTATATTAAATAGCATGCGTGTCACACGCGTGTCCGTTGCCGCTGGCGCGGAACAATTACAACAAGGAATTAAGGGTTATTTTTAAATGTCTTATTAGGTTCATTATTTTGGTTCACTTAAGAACCTCTTTCTCTCTCTCTCTCTCTCTCTCTCTCTCTCTCTATCTCTATCTATATATATATATATATATATATATATATATATATATATATATATATATATATATACACACACAAAAAAAAACGTCATGTGTGTATCAGTTCGTACATGATGGAATTCGGAGTGATGAGCTATCAAGAAATGAACGAGTAGAGAAATAAATAGAAAATGTAAGTAAGCATACAAAGAGTATGCAACTCTCAATTTGCTAGCTACTTGTACAGTCTGGAAGAATTGAATGCTAACTAGTCTGTGCACCAGATAACTTGTGTCTCTCTCTCTCTCTATATATATATATATATATATGCTATTGTGCGGACTAGTACGCATTTTAAGAATGCAGACCGGACATTTGTCAGTTAACGGTGTGCCTAGAAATAATCACATAAATTATAGGCACACTCTCTCTCTTTTCTGGGATCACCGTCAGGTGAGACATGTTCGGTCCGCATTTTTAAAATGCGGACTAGTCCGCACAAGAGCATGATTGTATATATATATATATATATATATATAGAGAGAGAGAGAGAGAGAGACTCATATTCAAGTTTGCATACTTTCTGGCGCAAACCTAGTTTTTTAAAATATTAATAAACTATTTTTTAATTAAATTTTTTGTGTGATATTAAAACATTTCAAGGAACCCATATGGAAAAAAAAATCAACTCAAAATAATGTTTTTTGCTATTTTAAAAAAATCGATCAAACTTTCACAACTTTTAAAAGTGCTATAAAAGTGTGAGTTTCACCTATTTTTTTAAAATAGCAAAAAAATTACTTTAAGCTAATTTTTTTTTATGTTAGTTCCTTGAAATGTTTAAATAGAACCCAAAAAATTCACCTCAAAAATAATTTGTTTACACACACACACACATTATAGCATGCAGTCCACTCGATGCGTGGGTGCTTAGTAGTTGAGAATTAAACGAAAAATGTAAATGGCGATAAGAATGAGACACTGTGGAAATTCTAAAGTTAGGAGAAAATATAAACCATATACAGTCCCAAGCTCAAAATTGTCAAATACACTGTTAGAACCATTATAGCTTAAGAGCAATTGCATTATGACTGCTAAGATTTATACAATTGTTAGGAACCAGTAAAAGTCTAATCATGCGAACATGGATTTCCCTACCAAGACTTAGTGCTGACAAATTAGCACAAATGGATAAAATGTTGGAAATTATGATAGAGTTGGTCGTTACTCTTACTTCAGATAACTGCATTTTTTGAAAGATTTCTAAAGACTCTTTGCTTCGTCCCATGGAAGCTAATCCACCATTAACAGCACACCAACTTAGCACATTAGGTTTCGTCATTGAATAGCCATCTAAGTTCTCTAGCTTTGAAAAGATAGCAAAAGCTTCATCGCAAAAACTAGATTCAGCATAGGACGATATCTAGGGATGGCAATTTTCCCCGAAAATCTAAAAACCCGCGGATACCCGAAAAATCGGGGATCGGGTAGATTTAGGGGAATAAAAAAATCCTCGAAAAATTTCAGGTCAGTTTCGAGTATACCCTCGGGTCTCCACGGGGATCCCCGATTTATTAATATATAATATAATATATTTATTTATGTTATAATAAATATATAACTACATAAACTTCTTAAAAAAACAACCCTATCACATATCTTCTCTCTTTACTCAGCTCACGCCGCCCCTGCCCGAGCCCCCTCTCTCTTCTCTCTCACGCTCGCTCGCAGCCAGCCAACTATGACACCCCGATTATTCAAATAAGAGGTGGCTAGCCCGATACTCCAATAAATACAGGAATCATAGATGGTCCATTATTAGCATCACTGTTGTTACAATTATAATACGAGATAACCACTAGTTATTTTAGAAAACGGATGACAACTTATTTGTAGTTTTCAAGAAAATACTTTAGACAATCCAATTTAAAGAGGTGGTGGATAAAAGACAAATAACAATATCATTCATTCACCAAATATTAACCGAATAAGCTGTCGATTAACAGACCATTACAAGCAGGTTACACCGAGTATTAAACAAATATCACAATATATTAAACATAAACAAAACTTGGGCAATATGCCTGAATGTGTAAACTGGTCATAGCTAGAGTATAAAAGATAGAGGAGTCTATAACAAATATCCTATAACATCCGCAAAATGTTAGAGCTCCATGACGCTAGGATGGAAAAGTCATTACGGGCATCCTTGCGGCGGAGCACCTGGGCGTGATGAGAATTCATGAAAAAAAAAGAGATATAAATGGGTCAGGGCCCGAGTTTGATATGATCACCATGTGCATAAAATGCATGACAGTAATGAATATCAAATCATCATGAATAAGCTTATCTCGCTCTCCACAATTAACAATAATAATAATAATAATAATAATCCTCACCTCTCAATCTAAATGCACAACCTAGCGCGATATCAATGACAATGATGAATATTCATTTATGCACGAAATATAACTCAATTTCACTTAATAAAATTTCATTTCAGTTATACTCATTATGACTATACAAGTCTATTCCTCATTAGGCAACTTATTCCCAAAACAGTTTATTTCATAAAATGCTTCACCATTTATAAAATATAACTTTCATAAGAATTGTTATAATCACAACACATAACGACTCTAAGACCATCATTCCGGGAGTCACTCCACTGCATGCGCTCCTAAATATCTATCATCTTCAAGGGCCTATCACCAAGACAACCTGGGCATCCTAAATCGTGTGACGTTGGGAAGCAGCCATAAACCTTCGACAGTGAGTCATAACCATACCCGGAATTACCTCACTTCGAAAAATAACAACATAATATATAACAACCGGTCCTATGGCCAAGGACTATATTCACCTTGCATTCACTAGTCAGAAGACTTTACCTCATGCGCGTAACTTCCCTTGTGATAGCATATAGAGAGGTATGTTTATGCAATTTACCATTCACAAAAATATGCCAATTTAAAGAGTATATCACATTTTACGCTAAATTTCATCTTTAAATGTTATTACACCATTAAAATGACTCGTAACTACATAATCAACCCATAAACTGTCAAAAATGCCCGGAACCCAAAAATACAACATGGCACTTATTTTGACTATCTCAATCATTTCAGGACTAACCGCGCCCTCTAAATTTGCATCCGGAATAACATAAATTATTTCATGTTCCAACATCACTTTAAACCATAACTGTCGTTTGAAGCACAACGACGAAATAAAACATAACATGATGCTATTTACATTCTCTTAACAGTAAATATGCAATATTTAGTTAACATTATCTTTTAAATCACTTAAAATAATATTTACTCCAACTTCCATTATTTTATATAATTACCTCACATGGCAAATTTATATAAAAAAATAATTTCTCAAAAATAAGGGTTATTACACCAGCCTCTCGTCTCCATCACGCTGCACGCAGGCAGCCAGTCTTCCCCCTCTTTTCTCTCTCATGCACGCAGCTGCTCTCCTCCCTCATCCGTAAGGTAACTTCTCGTTATCTCCCTCATCCAATGTGTGTTTGTGTGTGTGGGGGGGTATATATATATATATATATATATATATATATATATATATATATATATATATATATAGAGAGAGAGAGAGAGAGATTATGGTCGAGTGAACTTTGTAAACTCATTCATTATCAAAATCATAAACCCTAAAAATTCAGTCAACAAAATTCCATTTTGGTTTATATATTCCCTTCTGTAATAGTTTGTACCATAGTGAACTTTGTTTTATGGGTAAATTACATATATTCCCTTCTATGGAAATGATGAATAGTGAACTTTGTTTTATGGGTAAATTATTTATATTCCCTTCTTTTTATTTTTTTGTTGGAGATGATGAATGTGTTTCAGCTGGCATTTCCATTTTGGTTTTCCTTGTTGAAGTCAATGATATTTGTAAACATTAGCATTTTGATTTTCCTAAACTTGCTTAGTTTTTTTTTTCATCCCCTTAATGTGTGATTGTTGTTACTCATCCCCCTTACATTTTGAGATTTAACAGATAATTTTTTCTTAATTTGTCCAGGTTAAAAATGTTTACATCCAATCGGGTTCCCCGCGCGGAATCCGATACCCATTTTAAACGGGGACGGGGATCCTCGAACCCATTATAACGGAGAACGGGGCGGGGACGGGGAACGGTTTTCCTAACGGGGATGGGGGTTAAAATCTTACCCCAAACCGACTCGTTGCCATCCCTAACGATATCAAAACATTCCATGTAACTATACTCTTTGTTCATTCCATTGACAATGAACAATCTTGCACAAGTTAGCATGACCAATCATACCACAAGCCCTTAAAACCAAAGGGAAAGTAAACCCATTCAACCTAAGTCCAAGATCCTCATCCGTAGATAAAGCTGGAGGGTCTCTTCGTATTCCCATTTATAACATTAGCCCTCAAGATTGAATTCGAAAGACGCAAGTTTGATGTGCACTAGATTGAGGTGGTTTCAAATACTTTTGTGGCATCGCTGAGAAGACCAAGACCAAACCTAGTGTAGCTCGATACGAGTCCAACGACCAAGAACGTCGACCCGAATGCGTTGCAAAGCAAGAGTTAGGTGTGAATTTGTCTGGTTTCTCTAATGGTGATGCACTGTCAAAGACGATGATCGGAGAAATCGAGAAGCTCATTGTGGGTGTTGGAGAAACGACCTGATTCAGTGCGAGTTTAATGATGATGGATAATAGAGTTCTAGCGACTAAGTAGATTGAGATGTTGTGGGAATGAAATGAGACTCCTTGACGAACCATGAAGCATGACAGAAAGGGCAGTTACACTAAACAAACACCTTAATCTATAAATAAGCTTCGTAAAAGGACAACAATGGAATATTTATACACGTTCCCTTGGTAGATGAATGCAAATTGGAGTTGGGATACAACTTTTGGATGAACGCATGTTTCTATAATCAATTCCTTCCGATACATTTGGTAGAAACCTATTCAGAAGTGTTCAAACAAATTCGTGGAGAAAAAATGAAAGGGCAAGGTGGGAGTCGAGAGATTTGTTCCGATTATATATATAGGGGAGAGAGAGAGAAGGGGGAAAATCAGAAGATACAAAGGTCGGAAGAAACGGTAGGGATAATAGAGGTTTTGGGAAGGGGGAACTTGATCAATGGGTGGTAGGGTTAGGATATAGATGAGAGCCTATCCATGTGGATGCTCTCAAAATGGAGGAGCAATTACTTCAGCCTTCCGTTTTATAGTATAGAACAGAAAACAGATGTGTGTTTGTATGTATAATTTCTTTTATATATTTCGATTATGCTAGTCCATATAATTGAAATATTAAATGAGTCATTCTATTCCCACTCCAAATTAACATTTCTCTACACCACTTTAATGTGAAAAACTTTAATACCCTCAAAGTTCATTCACTTAATCCAAAACTCATAACTTTCTCTCTTTTGATCTAAAAAGGAGAAAAAAACCCTTTTTATCTTTTTTTTTATTTGTCTAAAAACTGTTTTTTAATAAAATTACATTTTTATATAAAAAAAACTGTATTTTTACAAAAATAGAAGACAATTGAAAAAAAAAACTCTAGTTTTTTCTCTTTATAAAAACCAGTTAAACAAAGTATTTTTTTAATTATAAAATAGAGTTGTATATATATTTGAAAAAAAAATAGTTTTTTAAAGCTAAAACCAGCATTCCGTTCATTTTAATTAAAAAAAAAATACATTACGTTTTTATATATATAATGTACAATTTGTTTTTTCCATAAAATAATTGTTTTTGCAAAATACAATCAAAATAATGTAAAGTTTTCTTTCAACACACTAATATATACATATACTATTGTGCATATATGTCTTTAGGGGTTAAAAAAAATAAAATAGTTTTTATAAGAAAAAAAACGTTACAGTTTTTTCTTTTTATAATAAACAGTTAATTTTTAAAAACATTCAAAACCGTTTTGAAAAGTTTATATAAAACACTCAAAACCATTTTGAATATAAAAAATGTTTATTTAAAAAAAAATCTTTAAAAAAAATTAGTAAAAAAAATTGTTTCAACATCATATAACCATTTTTAAAAATAAAAAAATCATTTCCACTATTAAAAACAATGAACTATTGTTTATATAATAAAAAAAATTGTCCGCGTCAGCGGTATATATAGGTGATCAGACCACCTATACTTGCCGCTGGCGCAGACCAATATATACAAAAAAATTGTTCGGACCAGCGGTATGTATAGATGGTCTAACCGCCTATAAAACAGTAAAAATATTTTTTTTACTTTTTAAAACGGTTATATAAAGTTGAAACAATTTTTTATACAACTTTTTTTTAAAAGATTTTTTTTAAGTAAACATTTTTATATTCAAAACGGTTTTGAGTGTTTTATATAAACTTTTCAAAACGATTTTGAATGTTTTTAAAAATTAACTATTTTTTATAAAAAGAAAAAACTGTAGCATTTTTTTTTATAAAAAAACTATTTTCTTTTTTTTTAATCCCTAAAGACATTAATGCACAATAATATATGTATATATTAGTGTATTGAAAAAAAAACTCTACATTATTTTAATTGTATTTTACAAAAACAATTGTTTTATGAAAAAAAACAAATTGTACATTATATATAAAAAAACGTAATGTTATTTTTTTATTATTAAAATTAACGGAATGCTGGTTTTATCTTTAAAAAACTGTTTTCTTTTTTTTTCCAAATCTATATACAACTCTTTTTATAATTAAAAAAAATTGTTTAACTGGATTTTATAAAGAGAAAAAACTGCAGGGTCTTTTTTAAATTACCTTTTTTTTTTGTAAAAAGACAATTTTATTAAAAAACAGTTTTTAAACAAATAAAAAAATGATGAAAAGAGCTTTTTGCTCCTTTTTGGAACAAAAGAGAGAAAGTTATAAATTTTGGATTAAATGAATGAAATTTGAGGGTACTAAATTCTTTCCACATTAAAGTGGAGTTGAGGAATGTTAATTTGGAATGGGAATAAAGGAACTCTATTAAATATCTTTCAAAAATAATTATCTAATGTGTGTAACGTTATGTAAAAGAATTACATAACGTGTAACGTTATGTAATATAATTGTGAGATATTACGTAATGTCTGCCTTGAACGTGTTAATGTCTCTGCATCAGACATTGTAAAACTACAGCAGTAAATAGAAACATGAAACATCCATTATAATCCAATTCAGTGGCTTGCATCAAAACCATCACCAAACTGTGGTGGCAAAGAGCCCTTGTGCATATCTGATACATCACAAACAGCTTCCAAAAGACCATTCTTCCTATCTGAAATCTTTGATGCCATGTATTCTTTGTACTTTGAAACCGAATCAACCAATGCAAAGAGTTCACAAGCACACATCTGAACTTCTTCCTCACTTTGTCTAATTGCTGCCTGCAGCTTTATGTTGGAGATCTTCACAAAAACACAAAATAAAAATTCATAAGAATGAGATATCCACTGTTTTCAGGGTTACATTATTGTTATGGCAACATATTACCCGTCTTCATAAGTATATTTCTTCACAAATTTAACCAGGAAACAAGCTGAAACAAGCCAAGCTTTAACATGTTCATGTTAAAATTCAATTACGCTCAAGCTACGCTTATTCAAGCTCGACTTGATAGAAATTTGCCTAGCTTGAGCTTGGCTCCAGCAGCTAAATAAATCCCTAATGGGCAAGAGCTTGATCTCATAAACTAGCTTTATCAATATAGACTTTTTTTTACTTAAAATGTGTACTATTGGGTTAATGTTCTATCATCAATTCACACGATGAGTAGGGTGTACATAATAATTAATTTTTTATAATTTGAAAATTAAATTTAAACTGAGGATCAAAAGATTACATCACATTTTGGAGAAATCACAACCAAATCCTTGATAGCTCTCCTCAGAGTTTGATAGAAGGTTCAATGTTGTTACGATGAAGTTTTTATAGGGAATTAAGGTTCAAGTGGGTTTCTATCTTGTGCCAGAGACGAGGAACCATTAACTCTAGTTGATCAGGGATGCGAGTTTAACTCCATATATTTGTATCGGTATGCACGTAGTGTGTACTCTCCAGTCGAATTATTTGATTCAGGAGAATAATAACCAAGTTCAACCGCACTCATTACTTCTCTCATCCATGCTTTTAACGTTGCATTAACTGTGATTGAGTATCAAGTTCGAGCCAAAAGTGCATTGATGAGATATTGATGTGGTGGATAGAGAAGATAAATTAGGGTGCTGGACTTATAAAAAATTAGACAGGGTTGCTTCATTAGGGTATTATTGTCTCACAAATTTCAAAATATATAAATGTGGTGGGTAGACAAGATAAATGGGTTGAACCAAAACTACCCTTATTAAACGAGCCTAAATATATGTAAAAACTCATCTTGATTAACGTATAAGTTGAGCTTTGAACGAACTGAGCTCGGATTGTTCTTGAACAGCTCAGTTCCTTTGCACTTTACAGCCCTAATTGCAACATACTCATCAACAATTTAAAGACCATACCTGCAGAAACTCTGCTGCTTCCCTTTCAACAATATCCAACTTATGAGCCTCTGCCTCCACTTCCTCTACCAACTTCCTAGCTTCTGTCGTGCATCTAGAGAGGTAGTCCTGGGCTTCCTTCTTCAGTAAGTCCAGTTGAAGTTCCCCCTGACAAATTGCTCGTCGATACATTAGAGGAGTTTTTTATAATAAAATTTAAGTAAACAAGACAAAGGTGCAATCGAATAAGTGAAATCCCTGATCTGTAGACAGATGATAAGTGTAAGGCCTTTGTAGTTTAGTGTATCCTATATAGCATTTGAAGTTCCCATCAACTAAAAGCTTGTTGCATTGCTCATATTAAATCAAGTATGGGGCTAAAGTTCAAGAAACTCTCTTTTGTTTTCTAGTCCTAAACATATAGAAGAATCGTAAAGAAATTTACACAACAATTCCAACCAGCAAGTCTTCAGTGATTGCGGTAAATAAAGACCACTGAAGCTTACAATTAGAAATTTGCAGGTTACTAAATCTGTGTAGAATCCAGCCATTACTACAACAGAAGATAAATTACAATGACCGGGAAGCCAAGCATATGCGCGTCAAGTGTATGTGCCTGGTTAAATTTATGGAGAGCTGGTTCCCATACAGTACATAAAATGTCGTTCGAACCTACGGGGACAACATAAATAATAATGTGTGTTTATATTACATTTCAGTAAGTCTACAGTAATTGCGAGACAAAATGACCATTAAAACTTATAATTAGAAGTTTGCACGTTACTAAATCCATGGAGAATCCAGCCCTTACTATAACAGAAGATAAATTACAATGACTGGGGAAGCCAAGCATTTACGTGTCAAGTGAATGTGCCTGATTAAATTTGTGGAGAGCTGGTTCCCGTACAGTACATAAAATGTCGTTGGAACCGCCGGAAACAACATAAACAATAGCAAATATGTGCTTATATTACAGTGTCAAAGCATTTGTGCTACACGTACTTTATCAATACGGGATTGAAGTGCTACCACACGGTTTCGTTTTTCCTCTATCTTAGCAGCATTTTCAACTGACGTCTGCTGAAGAGATATAAACTCTTCCAACTTCGTCATCGAGCTCTTCTTTATGTCATCAACAAAGGAGGCAAGCGCAGGCTGGAGTGTTGACTTGTAGTCTATCCCCAGCACCTCAGCAGGGGTTGAACCCTTGGGATTCAACCCATACTGTAGACCATTTCCAAGTTTTAGCCTGAAAAACCCCATAAGAGAAATTAAGAATGAAAAAAGGTTAATTAAGCTGACTAAATTCAAATGAATGGCAAGCACACCTCAAAGGCACAAAAATGTATATAGAGAGGGATAAAATTAACAGGAAAGGATGACCTAATAAACTTAAGGTTTTGAACTGTTACTGTAAGAAATATTAGTGTTTCTCAAATATGATATTTAAGAACACTTGCAACATGCAACAAGAAGAAACATTATCCCAAATTTTGGGTTCCGTTTCTATTTGTAAGAACGTGGAGACTGGCAACTTAAATTTACGTAATTTGATTGCATAAAATTCTCTTTCTTAAGTTCAAAAACCAACCCGTGATAATTAATGAGTTTTCCTGATAGATTGTTTTCTTAATATTACAACTGAAGTGTAGAACAAGACAAAAGGTCCTATGACCTTGGAGATAAATAAATCAAATTAATATCATAAACAAAAACATATTCATGTGGCATTGGCTAATCTTTTTGTAACCGAGGACGTGAAAAAGTAAGGAGTGATAGGTTCATTTATCTATTTGCTAATCTCTTTACCCAATATTTCTATTTCATACGTTTTGCCAAACGTGATCAAATCGGCTCTTTCATCTTCCTCCAGATGTTAGAGAGACAAAAGTGAGCCAAACAGGGTTTTTATCTTAGAGGCATTGCCAATTGTCAAGAGTCGGTCACTTGTTTTAAGAAAAGATTTTCATGCTAGAATTGTAATCAGTTTATTTAGTTCTACATCTCCTAACATTGACAATTTTTAGTAGTTGAGATTTTCTATTAAAGTCACTTCCCTAACAATTCAATCAACCCATTTTGTTGAAACCTTTTAACAATTCAATAAATCTAACATTAGCGGAGCAAAAACAAGAAAGGGTAACAAAAAACTTCAAGTTTTAGCCTGAAAACCCCATAAGAGAGATTAAGGTTGAAAAAAGGTTATTAAGCTGAATAGATTTAAATGAAATGGCAAGCACACTTCAAAAAGGTCGTACCCGATGCACAAGGCTTCCGCTTAACTGCAAGGTCTGGGAGAGGTGGATGTCGGCTAACCTTACCCCTATATATGGTACCCAAGACCAACCGGGGCTTGTGCGAAAACACTTGGCATTGCACTTCAAAGGCACAAAAATGTAGACTATCCAACTTTTTGTTTCAAATTAAAAAAAAAAAAAAAAAAAAAAAAAAAAAGGCACAAAAATGTATATATAAAATAGAGGGATAAAATTAAGAGGAAAAGATGACCTAATAAACTTAAGTTTTGAACTGTTACTGAAAGAAATATAAGTGTTTCTCAAATATGAAATTCAAGAGAAATTACAACATGCAGCAAGAGGAAACATTATCCCAAGTATTTGTTCCATATCTATTTACAATGAACATGGAGATTGGCAACTTAAATTTACGCAATTTGATTGAATCGAATTCGCTTTTTTTTATCTCAAATACTAACCCGTGACAATCAATGAATTTTCCTGAAAAAAATGATTTCCAAATATTATAACTGAGGTGTAAATCAAGACAATAGGTCCTATGACTAGAAGATAAATAAATCAAACTATAATTTTAAACACAATCATATTCATGTGGTATGTGCTAATGTTTTTGTAACCAAGGAAGTGAAAAGCTATGGAGTAATAGGTTCATTTATATATTTCCTACTCTTTTATTTCCTACTCTTTACCCAGGATTTGTATTTCATACTTTTGCCAAATGGGATCAAATTGGTTCTTTCATATTCCTCTAGATGTGAAAATGGAGGGAGAAAAGGCAATTGTCAATTGCCAAGGGTGGTTAACTTGTTTTAAGTGTAGAATTACATGGTAGATTTGCAAAAAGGTCGTACTCAGTGCACAAGGCTCCCGCTTAACTGCTGCAAGGTCTGAAAGAGAAAGATGTCGGCATACTTTATCCCCATATATGGAGAGGCTACTCCCATATCTCAAACCCTAAACCAACTGTAACTTGGGCAAAGGCACTTTCCATCGCACCAAGGTACGACCTCTAACATGGTAGATTTGTGATTTGTTTATTTAGTTCTACTTATCCTAAATGCTTTAGAAAGTTTAGTAGTTGACACTCCATATTGAAACCACTTTCCTACTAACAATTCAATCAACCCAACTTGCTTTTTATTCTAAAACCTACATGGTGAGCTAGACCTATTAGCAATTCAATAAATCAAAGCAAAAACAGGAAAAGATAACAAAACCTGCGGATAGCTTGATTGCAGTCCCTCAAAAGTGCCTCAAGCTCCTTAAACTTGTGGCCCGTATTGGCATCAAGATCCCAACACTTCTCCTCCCACGCGTTCCTGGCAACGTCAGCCTCCCCAATATCTCTCTCGACGGCCATCAACTCCCTCTTCATCCTGTCGGCATCCCTGGCGTTAAAGGCCTGCTCCCCCACGGTCTTCTTGAGCTCCTCATTCTCATCCAAAATCATCTCCCTCTCCCCAACTTTGACCTCCAACTCCTTCTCCTTGTCAAGCAAAACCTTCTCGACGGACACAATATGGCCGTCCAACTGCTCAATCATGGCATGGAACTTGTTAACATCCCCCTCCAACATACTCCTCTCCTTCTCCAAAACCTCCCTAGCGGAGGGCTCGGTTCTCAAACGCTCCGATTCCCCCTCCAAGGCCTTAACATTTTCCGCCAACGCACTCACATTCTCCACCACGGACTCCTTCTCCTGCTGCAACTTTCCCATAAACTCGCGGTCAATCTCGTCAACGGAATCATCGTCCCCCCGGATATAATGCAAGTAACTATTTAAGGAATAAACGAACATACTATTGTTTTCGAAATTGGAGCAGGATTGGGTGGAGTTGGTTAAGCGGTCGGAACACATATCGAGTTGTACGAGGCAGTGGATGATGGCGCGGAGGTGGGGCCAGGAGTGAGGGGTACTGGGGCCTTTGAGGGCGGATTTGTTGAGTTTGATGGGGCAGTTGAGTTGTTTGAGGAGGATTTGGATGTCTTCGTCGAGTTTGTTGGAGGGTGGGTAACTGAGACGGGTGAGGACGAAACGGAGAGTGTCGGTGATTGCTTTGGCGGAGGGGAGATCTCTTGGGAAAGGGGGGAAGGAGAGGTAGGAGTTGATGGTTTTAAAGGCGGACGCTTGGTAGGAGATGGGGATGGAGGAGCGGGCGGAGGAGGAGGAGGGCCGGCTGCTGCACAAACTGGCGTCGGATTCGCGGTTGTTGGACAGGTGCCATTCGGGAGTGGGGGTGGTTACGGGTGGGGGTTTACGGTCTTGGTGGCGACGCCCTCCGCCTCTCATCTTCGGACTTTTCGGGGTTTGGCACAAATTTTCTTCCCGCCTAGTCCATGGCCTCTCACTTTTCAAGATCAGGAGAGAGTGTGGTTTGGTTAGTGTAAAAACTAAATTTAACCTGGAATTTCTCTAATTTAAATTGTAAACTTGATGCTTGAGAGGTCGAAGTTTTGAAATTTAGTGCGGTTTGTTTTTATCTATTAAGCCTAGATCTAAATCATTTAGATTTAAGAGATATTAAAAAATATTTATTTTTTAAATGATTAAAAGGCTAATGATTATATTTTGCTCATAATAATTAAAAGGAAGAGTTAGATCTGAACTCTAAATACATTCATTCAAAAGTACATTCAGACATAAAAATAAATATATTTTTCACATTTAAATTTCAGACTTCAAATTCAGTTTTTAAATTTCAGATTCAAACTTCAAATTCAGATGAAAAAATAAACGCAACATTTGTGTAATTTGATTGAGCCACTGCCACACTAACGTTTACAACTCAACGAAAATAGTGCTTAGCTTATTAGTTATTGACAATGTTCTAAAAAATCCGTCTAGACTCCGCCTAGGCTTGAGGCTTGGGAAAAACGTCCCGTTCTAAGCCTTTCACGCCTTATTCTTGGTAAAACCCTTAAGGCGCACTTTTTTCTAAAAGTAACAATGCTTTAGTGAAACGATATCGCCTTTTAAAGAATTTTTTTACAAACGGAACAAATATCTCATCCAAAATAATAAAATAGTATTTTCATTTACAAATATTCAGACATATTTTTATGATATGTACAATTTTAGTATTTTAATAGCCTTGTTATGGTTAAAAAATATTAAAATATATTAAGAAGGCCTAAACGCATTTTCACGCCTTTTTACGCCTAAGGCCCGCCTAGGCTTCTAAGGTTTAAGGCGTGGCCTCCACGCTTCGATCGCGTTCCGCGTTTTTTAGAACATTGGTTATTGAAATATGTGAAATTAGTTAATTAAGATTTTTGTGGAAATTATTTGATTATCTAAATTAATTCATTTTGAATTAGCAAATTGTAAATGAGCAGATTTTAAATGAGTTTAAATATAATTTTAAGTGATGTTTGGTAGTCTGAAATTGATATTAACGTTTAATTAGAAAAAAATAAAAAAGTTTAAAATGAATTAAGAGAGAGGGGGGGGAGGAGGAGGAAGAAGAGCATCCGAATGAACATTTTCTGACTTATATTTTAAATTGATGCATTTCATTTTTTTTGTAAAATGGTCCAATACCAGATTTTACATGGGAACTAGAACTCGCAATCAATAAATTATTTCACTAATCAAACCAAATATAATTAATGTACCAATTTGTACATAGGTTAATTTACAGTTTTAGGATAGCCAAACGGAGCTAAGTGAATCCTCCTCCACCTTCACCATGTCTATATTATTGTTTTTTTATATAATTAGAGCATTATGCAAACACTATATATGTGTACAGTTAATGGGTAGTTTGATTTCAATAGGTAGTTTCTATTTACAAACATTGATATAATTGATAGTTTTATTTTTGAATTTGTTTTAAACGATAAGTTTAAAGATATTTATAGAGTTTTTAATTAGAAAAATGCACTATAAAAATGTATTTATAAAAATAATGCACTTGTTAGCGTATCTATAAAAACTGATTTTTCCGGCATTAATTAAATGTCGAGAAAGGAACCCTAAATGTCGGGGGGAATTATGGCAATTTTCTAGCATTTGTGTAAGTGCCGCAAAGATCAATGTCGTAAAAGCTTAACGACTTTATGAAATTATTAGATATGTTTTTTTGTAGCATTACGTATATGCCGAAAAAAATGATTGCAACATTAAGTGAAATGTTGAGAAAATGATTTACAACATTATATAATTTTACCATATTTATTTGTTATTAAAAATATATTGTAACATTTACAAAAACACCACCTATATATGAGTTGGTAAACATGTTGTGTGTGTGTGTGTGTGTGTGTGTTCGTGTGTGTGTGTGTCTGTGTAAAATAATTTTGCACGGTAAGTTTAAATTAAACAATTGCAATAAAATTAAAATATCATTAATATAAAACTAATAACATTCACCTTACATAAAAATATTTGAACTTAGAACAAAATATTTTATCAAAATATAATGTCACATAATGATGTCCAAAAAGAAAGAGACAAAGATTGGGGGAAAAAGAATCTCCATAAATCTAATTTCATTAATGTAGATCAAACATCCTCTTCCACCTACATAAATTAAAATCAATAATTAGTCACTAATTCGTAATTATATAGATATTTTAAGTAATTAAAAATAAAAATTATTACATTAGTAATTTGTCACGCAACGGTTGTGTGATATAGGCATCTCTAAATGTGCACGTATTTTCATATGGTTTAGGAAAAGGTTTATTTGATACAACTATCTTCTCATTATATAATTCTCAAAAGTCTTAACTCGCATTCCCCCGACTTTTGTTTAAGGGTCGTTGTTCATAATAAATCTACGTGCCACAACTACTTTTGGAACTCCAAGAGTAACGAGGTGTACAATTTTTTGCTTATAAAAAATAGAGTGATTATCAACTACTAAAATAAATAACATAACTTAATAACTTAAATTACTATTTACTATATTCGCATGTGAATTACCTTTCCACTCCCACTGCTCCGGCACTTTTTTGGGTGACGGCGATTATTTGTCTTCTTTGATGGTTTTTGTGGCCATCCCCGATTCTCTCCATGCGGGCGGGCGCGTGGAGGAAAGGATCCTTTGGGTCCCGCGCGTCCCTCTCGGGAGCGCTTCGACAGGCATCGTTTGTGATGTAAAAATGTAGAGAGATTCAGAGTCGCCAGTCCATTTTACTCCAAACAGACAAAAGAAAAAAGGGGAAGTCACCCCGAAGGATGGCATCCAAAGACATACGGGTGCGTGCGAAACCAAGATGATTTGAGAAGGGTTCGGAGGCTTAGTTACGAAATGGGAAGGTGTTAGGCACCCATTCCGCCCTTTCGGTCTCTCATGAATATTTGCTATTTTCCTTTTGTTTCCCCCCGTGATATGTGTGCATATGTATATATAGAATGGAGGTAGGAATCCTCGACTTGTATCATGGAAAAGATAAAGCGAGTCATCCGTAGGAAGATATAAGAATAAGATTAGAAGAATAAGATTTACGCGATTACCCCTACGTTGACCATTATAATAGAAAGATAACGCATATGGAGCAATACGTTACTAAGGGCAAGTATATAGAATATAGGAAGATTATATTTAGAGTAAATAGGAAGATGAGAGAAAAGTGGGAAAAATGACTCGAGTCTCGGGTTTTACCCCGAGACGCCTACGTAGCCTATAAAGGCATCAAAGTCCACATAGTTCGCATACAAAACGAGGGGTGGGGTTTATCCCATTAATCCAAATAGGGGATCTCTTATTTGTAAATGTGTGTCAGTTTGACTTTTTAACTTTTTGTTTAAAACGTCTCTTCCATAAGAGATCCAAATAAGTTAAACTCTATTTCAAGCTTATCAGAATAAAAACGTAGTGTAAACATTTAAAACACTTTTACAAAGATTTTTAAATATTTTCTTTATAAAAATTACATCCTTGTCTTTTATAAAAACAATTTCGAGCACCATTAATTATACGCATTCATACGTGTGTGATCTCGGAATGCAATTAACTTTGAAGACGAATAAACTTGCACCAATTAAACTTCGGCATAATTATTTCTTTGAAGCTTTGCCGCAACGTCTTCAATTTTTTTCAAAACGTCATAGGCCAAGTTGGATCATGACAAAATAAAATCTCCCTATGAAATATTAAAACACAGTTTTGTTCACGGAATTAAGTCAAAACAATACAAGGACTCAATTGGAAATTTATGTCCTTACACAGCTCCCCCTTTGACTATTCCGGGACAAAACTGAACCAGTGAAATGCCTAAGCCGGGCCGTCAAGTCGTATGACACCTAAATCCCATCCTATAAAACCAAAATTAAAAAATTACCAGACACGGACTAGTATATGTAGCACTGCAAAGCATGAACTGTCTGAATGTGATGTAGACTTCAAATATTGAATTGCTGAAGCATACATACACACATGAAATAGACAAAAAAATACCAAGTGAAGTATAGAGGAACAAATGAAACCAATATATATATATATATATATATATAAATGATACCAAACGATAATAGATACCAATGTGAATAAACTTTAAAATAAACATTTGTTAAACAATTTGAGCAACAAAATGATACCAATGTGTACTACCAATTTGTAAAATATGCAATAAAAAACATGCACAAAATCTCCCCCTACATCACATACATCTCTCCCTCTTTTGTCTCGAATAGATAATCCGGTGAAAATATAAACCAATCAAAGTATCTAGCATGAGAATATACCAATTTTGAATCAATTTGAAATTACTAGATAATCATGAAACAACCAACAATATATGATCAATATATGACAAATCTGTAGTTAGTAAACCAAATGAATCACACAAAGAATATATCAAACTAATCAGGTGTAATAAACGGACTATATGCATAATATCAATTTAGAACCAATAAAACCTGCATATAAACCAGTCAGTCACGAAAAACTTCTAGCAGTATCAAAAATATATAGCATAATAATCAGTGGACTGCAAACTAATCAGAAGCAAGAATCCCAAATTGTCGTTCGAACGAGCCAGGGACGTCGCTCAAACGAGATGAGGACGTCACTCAAACGAGACTTCTCGAGACAGAGAGATGTCGTTAGAACGACTTCTTGCGACATGCCAAATTTTCCCAGTTTCCTAGAAATATCTTATATTTTTGCCTAGTGAAAAAATTTCCAGAAAAAAATCAGTAGAAGGGCCTCACAGCAACAAAACAGTGCTAAAACAGAAAGATTTTAACATAAACCACAAAAACTCATAAAAACTAACAATGTGAGTTGCATGCAAACATAGTATCGATGTGCTCAAACATTGACATGGAATGAATGGGCATGAAACTACAACAAATGAGTCATAATTCCTACACATCGAAAAGATCAAGAAGCTCTAATTGATAGCGATAAATCATCAAACTTTATCATAGCCATATGACAATTAAAGTGTGAGCTTAATGAACTAAACATACTACATGCACACAAATTCAAAATTTTGAAGATTCTACAAACAATAGCTTCAAGTTGCAATGTTTCAACATTAGGATTAATTGTGCAAACCCGTTTAAGTTTTCTCCAACCAAACTCCCTCATAAACATACTTTTTCAAGTTATTTTGAGGTTTCTAGCATTCTCAACTTAGAGAAAATCTTATTGGCCCTTTTCTTAGCATATTTCTTTTTCTTTTGGTCTATTTTAAATGGTGGCTTTCACGACGAGTTAATTTTGAACTCTCACAGCCCTTTCCCGTCAATTACTCATTATTTTTTCAATTAAGTAGAAATCAAATCCTCGCGGTAAACGATTCTTACATGCACACTTCTCCTTTAGTCTACTTACGTATAGATGACAAGATTGAGATAAGAACGCCTCACCAAATTCAAATATGCAAGAGAAGCCAAACATTCATATAGACTTTTGCATGTGTGCAATGATGGCATATATACAAAGTCGGATCAAAATGCATATAAACTTCGAAACAACCCTATATAAACAATGGTTAAGATCATTCTAAGCATCGATAATAATGACCAAATGTCCTAGCCACATGGATAATGAAATGATGGGGGGGGGGGAGTCCAAGCACACCAATATGCCACATCAAACATGTAAACTCAAAAACAAACACGGAAAATGTTTTTGCCTTTCCATATTTTGACGCAAATAAAAGAAAAATCTTTTTGGGTTTTCAAAAGTTTTCACAAAAATAAAATCTTTTTGGATTTTTCAAAAAATTTCTCAAAAATAAAATATTTTTGTATTTTTCAATAGGACTCAAACAAATGAAAACTATAATACAGAATGGTACACATGTCATAATACTAGCAATGAATATATCATGAGCAAACTAGCATATGACAAATAAAGCAACACTATCATCCTTTAGATTTAGCATGGGAAGAATCAAGTGCACCCAAACGAGAATCCTAAAGTTTGATTCCTAAAGTCACTAAATCCGATTTCTTAACCCAAGAAGGTGTAAAACGACGCATGGGGTTTTTGGGAACCGGGGCAACTTTATTCCTAAACTTCCTAGGAGCTTGTCTAAGGTCGTAACAACAACGCCTAAGGTGACCTTTCCTACCACAAAACGTGCAAGTGTAGCGATGGTGGGAATGATTACCTATATGTGGACCTTTTCTAACCTTCCTAGTGTTTCTCACACGTGCGGAGGGAATGGGAACAACTCTCTCATCAAAACCTATACCTCCCCTATCTTCGTTAATTGGATGGTGCCTAGGATCTTATCTAACTTCTCTGACCTAGCCTCCAAATCAAACTTAACTTTAGACGAGTCTCTCAATCTCCCCTCCAATTCATGAATTCTAGACTCAAGCTAACGCCTAGACTCCTCAAACGCTAAAATCTCATTTTTCAAAGACTCCATCAAACCATGGAGATTATCTCTCTCTTTCTCCACAAACTCTAGTTTCTCCCTAAACTTTCTCTCTCGAGCCCTAAAATATTCAATCAAACTATCATTATTTTCGACGGCACGCTCATTCAACTTAGCTTGCAATTTTGAGTTAGCCTTTTTCACCTTCACCGTTTCGGCATACAACTCATTAAACACATTTTGCAATTCTTTCTCATCTACCTCTTCCTCGTCACTCTCTTCACCCTCACTAACATTGGATTCACTCAAAACCTCCTCGGAAGTGTCATGCACATGATAATCGTCGTCCCTCATATGAGATTCCATAAACGCAACAAAGTTACAATCAATGGGGGAACTCTCTCCCTTTTTCGGATCACTATCACTTAAGCTGGCACTATAGACAATAGGTTGCATGCCCTGTTTTTTAAGTCTAGTGGGACACTCCTTAACTTTGTGACCGTACCCCTCACACCCAAAACACTTATTCGACTCATCTCTCTTAGGCTTCTCAAACTTATCCTTAGAAGTGGAATCTACTTTGTTGTTCTTGAATTTTTCAAATTTCGTGGCATCTTTCGATTTCTTTTGAAACTTAATAAATTTTTTAAATTTCTTTGCCAACAAAGCAACATCCTCAAAATCAAAATTTGAATCTGAATCCGAAACTTTAATTTCCTCCTTTCGGGTTTTCAAAGCAATACCCTTTTCTTTCTTAGGCACTTGCTTGGAGGTAACCATGTCGAATTCATAGGTTTGTAAGTCACTTACAATCTCTTCTAGTTTCGTCGACTCTAACTTACCCAAGGAGTTTAAACTGGTCACCTTCGCATCAAACCTACTAGGCAACGACCTAAGGATTTTCTTAATGACATGGATGTCGAGAATTTTCTCACCTAGGTTAAACGACGAGTTGATAATATGGGATAACCTAGCATAAAACTCATCAAAAGTCTCACTCTCTAACATCCTAATGGTCTCAAACTGTGTAGTGAGGTTTTGAAATTTTGACGCCCTAACCTTGCTAATGCCCTCGTGAGTGAGTGCTAAAACATCCCAGGTATCTTTTGATGTTTCACAAGTCATAATTCTATTATATTCTTCCTGTGTGACATGTGAAGAAATAACATGCAGACCCTTAGAATTATATTGTGCAAGTTTTTGTTCAGTTGGTCCATGACTCAACAGGCTTTAAACTAGTGACCTCACCTACAATAGTGGCAGGGGGTGTCCAACTTTTCTCAACTGCTAGCCACACACGCTCATCAATAGATTTTAATGCACATCTCATTCTCATCTTCCTATAAGTGTAATTAGTGCCATAAAAAATAGGAGTTCGAGAAAATTCACTATATCCAAAATTCTTCTTCGAAAACACACGGGATCATAAAAACAAATAAAAATATGTTTTCTAGCTTTGATACCATTTTGAAAATGCGGAATGGGTGGTCCCTATATGTGTTTCAAATCAAACCAATTTTCACCAAAAATTGTTCAACTTTTAATGTGCACCAAACCAAGTTGTGAAAACCCAATTCTTACTTTAAACCAATTTTATGTTGATTAATTCTAAACATGCATCTAGTGACTAAATCAAGAAAATTAAAGTAAAGAATACTCACAACGACAGATGTCCGAGGAAAAAAACCAAAACGGGAAAATAACCTCGGACGGCCCAAGCCAGACAATCACTATGAACAAAGGTTTTACAAAGACAGATTAGCCTTACTCAATGACTCGATCCGCACGGGTCTTGACTCTCCTTATGATCTTCTACCGTTCTTAAATAGTGCCCTCGCAGAAATTCCGTCTTCCACGATACCTGTTCACAACACATGTGTCCATATATATCTTAGTGTCCACCGAATGGCTTTGATTCGTCTACGATGTCGAACAAGAAGTCCTTCTGTTTTCTTCACCGTAAAACCCTGATGTTCAAGTGTAGAACAAACCTTCTTGGTTCAGTAAGATCACATAAACATATAATAATGATATCTTGGATCTTTACAAACTCTAAGGATGTGTTTAAGCTTTTTAAGCCTAAGAAAACATGTGCAAAACTCGTACTGGATCGTAAACTGTTTTTCCAGAATTCACACTTACAAAAATATGATGAAAACACGCTTTAAATAAGATTTAAACTTCATCTCTAAAACCGTGTCGTTATAATGACATAGGGTTGTCGTTCGCGCGACATAGATATCTCATTTAAACGAGACTGATTGTCGTTTAAACGAGCCCGCGTGTCAGTTTGACTTTTTGTTTAAAACGTCTCTTCCAAAAGAGATCCAAATAAGTCAAACTCTATTTCGAGCTTATCAGAATAAAAACGTAGTGTAAACATTTAAAACAGTTTTAAAAATATTTTTAAATATTTTCTTTATAAAAATTACATCCTGGTCTTTTATAAAAAAAAATTCGAGCACCATTAATTGTACGCATTCATACGTGTGTGATCTCGGAATGCAATGAACTTTGAAGACGAATAAACTTGCACCAATTAAACTTCGTGTTGATACCAAATTTAGTCTGCTGACATGGCTCAATTAAGTGGAGACATGTATCAATCTACATGGCACTAACAAACATTTCTGAACAACACCTTGACTTCGAGGAACTCAACTTCCCCGACCAGCTCAGATACTCCGAGAAGTAGGTACTCTCTGAGTAACTTTACTGCACCGAGCAACTCATGGATACCGAGATACTTAGGCGGTCCGAGCTGCACCTCGATCAGATCATTTATTACTAGACAATTAAGAGGATTAAATGCGCATTAAATGCTGATTATTATCATACAGATGTATACGCTTATTGGACAGCTATGTATTACCCTTTCACATGTACAGCCTCAGGGCTATAAATACATTGTATCATCCTCATTGTAAGGGGACTCGAAATTTCTTGGTAAAAACATGTTATCGAGAATTCCTAAACAATCAGCAATAACAAAAATAGTGGACGTAGGCCATTCTTTTAAGGCTGAACCACTTTAAAAAAAAAATTGTCTTATTTATTTTATCTTTGATCGAATAATTAGAGATAATCTAATTTTTTGCATCAACAGATTGGCGCCATCTGTGGGAAGCGACTGAAATTCTCGTTTTTCACCAAAATAATTTATCACCAATGGCTGATAATCCTGAATCCAGTAATCGAAACGCTGGAAACCCCCCAAATCCATCCGCTCCTCTAAATGTCCAAGATCTAGATGGAATTATGGGCAGTTTGGCTCAAGGCCAGACGGCTATGCAAGAGACTATGTGACAACTCATGCAAACTATCCAAGGTGGAGCGTCGACTTATTCAGGACAACGAAGTGTTCAAAGAAATACCCGTTTAGTTTCTTCGTGCATTAGGCAAAGCGATTCATATCGCACTGAGAAATCTGATGATTTTTCTTATCAACCGGGTCGAACTTCGTCAGTGCGAGCCACAGATACTGAACAACACATCACTCTCTCTCCAGAAAGGACTAGTGCACTGGAAAGATTAAGTAGGGTCTCTCCTTTTGATCGATTGGGCCCTAGAAAGAATAAAAGTCCTCCTAAGGATATGTCGATAAACTTTCGACGACCATTTGATCTAAGAGAGGGTTCTGCCCAATCATAACCAGTTGCTCGACCATATAGATCCCAGGAAATGAATTCAACCCGATCAATTGCTCGAACCGGTAGGCCCGAGGAGGGAAAGGACGCATGGAAAGGCTCTATTCAAAGGTTGGAGGATAGACTAGGGAAAATGGTTAAGGCCAAGAATCCTCTACAAAGAACTTTTGTCCAAGGGACACCTTTTATACAGGCAATTATGGATTTTCCCACACCATCGAAGTTCAAAGCACATGTTGTGACCCCCAAATATGATGGAAAAACTGACCCTGTCCTTCATATAGAACAATAGCAAGCTGCTGCCGACATCTATGCCGTGCCAGACGAGATGAGATGCAGGGCATTTTCAGGAACTCTTACCGGATTTGCACAAATATGATACAATAATCTTCCTCGGGGGAAGATATCAACTTTCTTTCAATTAGCCGAGCTCTTCATTGGAAATTTCTGTTTTAGAGCAAAACCAGTTAAAAGAGTTGCAAATTTATTAAGTGTTAGACAAAAAATAGGTGAGAGCACTGACGCGACTAAGAATTTGTCTCAAAAGTGCGTTTGCTCTAGGCTCAAGTGCAAGCCTGTCGCTCAAGTACTAAACCCGGTAAGTCAGGATCGTATCCATAGGGATCAGAAATTGACAATATTAATAAGGAAAGTTATTAAATCTTGAAATGATTCCTCAAAAGAAATATGAAAAGATGATTAATGATTGGGAAATTTCTAGTGAAATAAAAATTTTACTCAAGAAAAAACAAACTGAAAATTGTGAAGAACTTAGATTTGGCAACTCAGAGAAAATAGGGTAGGGTACAATCCCTCAACCCTGAACAAATTACCATATAGAATGCTAGAATTGAAAATTAAAATTCTTGACTAAATCCAGTATTTATAAATCCTAAGCATTACATATATGCAGGATCTAGCCCTCATCATATGAAATCAAAAGTAGATATAAAGTGGTGAATGGAAAATTATACTCGTAAAGCGTTCTTAAACATCTCAAGTACCTAGGGCAAGAGAGATTAAAAGATTGACAATGTTTGTATGATTTTCATTCACGATTCAATCAATATTTTAATTTATCCTCTATTTTCTACATAAATAGTTTGCCTCGGATTGAGTTCATGTACCCCAACCCTTGGGAAGTTAGCTAGACATGATTTGATTAAAGAACAAATTCATACACAAAATTATAGATCTACAAGACATTGGCAATAATTTGCAAATAATCAAACAAGAGAATGAAATGGTTTTATTTGAATTCAGCAACAGGAACGGAATTGAAATCCAGAAATCCTTACAAACTAGGGTTCATGAAAAACTCTTAAAGAAATTGAAAATTTTCTAACTCAAAAACTAACCCTAGAATTCGACCCCTCAAAATGATTTAGGGCATGGGCTTTTATAGCACAAATTAACACGAAATTGACAGCCCTAATCGCTTATGGCTCAAGTTTCACCAGCTATGCACGCCAAAATCTTCATAATAAATGCCAGGATTTCGCATGACCGGACCGGTCCGGATTACCCTCGGATCGGTTCGATTTTCTGCCACCGGATCGGTTCTTTTTTTATTCTACCAGACCGGTCCGGTATCCATCGGATCGGTTCTACTTCCATCGATTTGTCAGCCATCCGGGGTCTACTGGACTTGGGGCATTTCGGATCGGTCCGATTTTCTTCCATTTTGACTTTTTCCTTTCATCTTTGACTGGCCATAACTTTTGATCTTGAACTCCTATTTGAGTGTCGTTTCTTCTTATGCTCTTGTGAACTCAAGCTCTTCAAATTACCTTTTGGTGTCGAGTTCGAATTCTGGGTAAAACTTTACGCTTTTGCCCTTTAACTTTTCTTCCTTTCATCTTTTCCTTTCTTCTGGTTTCTTTCTCTCCTTTCTTGCATTCCATTCCTGAAAACTTCACAAAAAATACACGAAAACTTGGGAAAATTGTTAGAAACAGTCAATGGAGTGATATGGAATAAAAATGGTTCAATTACCTTGTTCGAGATATTAAAATCACTAACTTAAGGGGCTAAATTCAGAAGAATTTACGCTTGGTCAATTCCCCCTAACTTAGGACTTTGCACGTCCCGAGCAATGCAACTGAATCTAACCAAAATTCTACTCTTGAAAATTTCTTTATTAAAATAAAATTCCACTTTCGCATGCATGCGATTGCATTTAGCATATGCAACAAGCCTTTAAACCCCTAGGTTACCCTAGTAGGACGAGTTTTGTCTCGTGAGGGTTTGCAGTGAATTTACCCACAAAATTCTTTATTGACTCAAATAAATATCAAAATACTTAAAAATTATACAATTTAAACTTTTTGAAAAATAATCACCACAAATTCATATTCAAGTGTCTCAAACCATAGTGTGTGTGTGTGTGTGCAAAGCCAGAAATTAAACCTCAAATTTCCACCGATTGAGCATTACATTACTTTCCGAAAATTCGTTTTGATTCAAATTCTTACGGATACACTCACAAACGAATCACTCGGATTGTGGTTGTTTTCTCTCGGTATCCATGATATAAAGAGTAAATATAATGGACACAAATTCATGTATACAAAATTCAAAAGAAGGAAATATATGGTGAAAAGATCTCATCATCGAAATACAGTTATTAAGAAATGGGAACATCGCCTCTAATTCACACCATTTAATCTCTCATATTATCTTTTCATGTCTTAGCTCTCCATGCAGTAAGTAATTTCGCCATTCGAACTCGGTTAGGACTTTTTGGGTTAAAAAGTGTAAAGGAAAAAATGGGAATGGTAGGGAATGTTGGAAGAGGAAAATTTTCTTATGATGTCCGTTTGTGCTTTTTTCGTTCGGGCATTTGCTCATTTTTCTCTTTCTTTTTCTCTTTTCATTTTTTTTTCTTTCTTTCTTTTCTCTTGCCCCTTTTTATTGCACAATTTGGACTTACTTGGTGAATTTTCTCAATTTTCACAATTCCGAGCTATTTGTTTTTTTTTCGGGTTATCAAACGAAAGGAAATATTTTATTAGGCTCAAATTGGGTTGCAAAGGGATAATTTTTTTTTTCACAACTTTTTATGGCTAATATTTTTAGGTAACAAACGATGGCCTACTTCATTGTCCAAATTGCTAATCACATTACCATATGCATCTCGAGATTAATTAAGTTTAGAGATATATTTAGCATGAATTTCGAGACAACATTTCACACATTTCCCATAATCGATCAAAACAAAGGATTGAGATCATCAACGACTTATTAAAAAACTGAAAAGAACTTTGAGTTTACCATAAACTCGGATTGATTTAAAAACTCAAAAAAAAATTGAAATGCTCGAAATCTCACCGGGTTTGATCAATCTCCACACTTATTCGTTAAGTCATTAGTTTTCTTTCAATTTTCATCTTCGGTCAATTTTGGCTTCGTGCAATTGAGATTTAACAATTTGAGACTTTAAATAGAATAAAGGTGATATTTTTGAAAAATTTAAATTCCAATTTTTATTTATTTTGAACAATTTTTTTTTTAGATACACATAAATGCGAAGTTTTATGAATACGCACCTGTCATCCCCCCTAACTCAGTGATTTGCATTGTCCTCAATCAAATGGACGAGAGAAAGAAAGAAGACAACATTAAGAGTGCGATAAATAAAACAAGAAAATATCATACTAAAACTGTAGAGTACAAACTGTGTAAACAACTGTGTAAGCAAATATTACAAACATTGTTATAAAAACCTAAAGGGGAGAGGGGCATCCTAAGGGGCAGGTGGGGGATGGGAAGGTCCTGGAGCAGCAGGATCATAAGGATTGTAGTAGAAAGGAGGAAGGGGGGCCTCGGGACCCAACTGAAGACGGTACAAGTCCGCCTCCATACGCAAGACTAAACTCATGTCCCGTTCGTAAGACGTCACGAACCCGTCGAAACGCATTTCAAGAGAGAGAACGCGCTCAGTCAAGCCCGTACCAACCGGAAATTAATTTGGATCAGCAGTTTCATCATATTCTTCCTCCTCACCTTCTTCCATTTCAACATCCTCATCAGCAACGTCCTCCTCCTCATCGGTCTCCTCATCACTCGAATCTCTGTCGCGCCTGGCACGGATTACTTGAATTTGCCGTTCACTTCAAGTGCGGGACTCTTGTCCTAAAGGCTTAGGCAAGTTGATAAGATCTTGTGGGGGGCTCAATCGCAGCATCCTTAAGCAAGGATGTAATGAGACGACCATAAGGAAGAGGCGCCCTACCCTGTGTGTCATAGGCCACAAAGAGGATATCGGTGTAAAATGTGCGGGTCAAATTAATAACACTTGCAGGGTCAAACAAATGATACATCATTGTATCTTGACGCGACCTCATTGCTTAATCATTGGAGGTTTGCAAAATATTGGCACAAATGATGTGAAATGTGAATCGTGCCTTGTCGGATAACCGACCAACGGGAAAGGTTTCAGTATTCCAAACCGCACTGGGCTCGATTCTTGAGATACAAACTGCTTTGGTGAGAACGGGATCGGGACTTGGATAGTCAAATTGAGTCGGAGTGGTCACACCGTAAGACTCGAGTTTCCTTTCCAAAATTTCAAGTGATAATGGAATAGGTGTGGAATCCACAAAGGCTTGGGATTCAAATTCAGCGGTACGGACAAGCGACCCGTAAAATTGACGGACCTCATTCTCCCAAATAGCTTCATAGGTCTCATTGAAAAATCTGCACCAGCCCTTTGACATGAACATGGCTGTGACAGAATTGGGCAGTTGATCCCACAACACTTGACGTTCAATGTGAATTTTGCGGGTCGGACTGAAAAAACAACGGCACCAATTTGCTTCGCTGTGAGAACGGTATTCTCCATTGCCGTTGGGGAGGACGTCAATGGAGGTATACTTCTGGGGAGTAGCCATTGATATGGAGGAGGGAGACAGTAAGTGAGAGAGAAGAGAGAAGAGATGGAGGTGTGAAGGAAATGGGTGGGGGAATGGGTGTATTTATAGGAGGGATGAGGAAATAGGGGGAATGAAAGGGTGGGGAAATGGGGAGACGAATTTTTGGGGAAAGGAGGGGATTGGGGGAATGAATGTGGTGTGGATTGAAGAGGTGTGAACCTCGGGAAAGAAAATTCTGCAGATGATCGGACCGATCCGCCTTAACTGGACCGGTTCTTTTTATTTTCACCCGGATCGATCCGCCTGACCGGATCGGTTCTTTTAATTCAGGACCGAACTGATCTGGTCTGCTGAATTTTAATAATTTCCTTCTCTCTCTTCGTTTCACCATTTATGTTCCTATTCTCCATTCCATTGATTATTTGACAACATTTCACATTTCAAAATTCCCGCAATGCTCATTAAAACCTTAACACCCCTCACACATTGGATTCCCAACCCCGGGACTGACACAAACCTACGACTCCTAACTCCTAAGACTCATATGTACAACAATCACCCCATACATGTCGGGGGTGCGACGACCTCACCTTGCTTTTTTCAGTCAATCCCCATAAATGGGGTCCGACAACCAGATTGTGTTGGCTTCCTTGACAATCGCTTCCAAATACGGCTTGAGACGATGCCCATTAACTTTAAATGTGTTTCCCCCTTTCTCATCTATGAGTTCAACAGCTCCATGGGGAAATACCTCTTTCACAATGAACGGACCCGACCATCTTGACCGCAATTTTCCGGGAAATAAGTGCAACCTCGAGTTGCAGAGAAGTACTTTTTGTCCCGAATGAAACTCTTTCTTACGAATGATTCCATCATGAGCTCGTTTCATTCGTTCCTTGGATATTTTAGCACTTTCATACGCATCATTGCGTATTTCCTCAAACTCATTCAACTGAAGTTTACGTGTTTCACCGGCTTTATCCATGTTGAAGTTCACCCTTTTGATAGCCCAATACGCTTTGTGCTCGATTTCAACCGGAAGATGAAAAGGTTTGCCATACACAAATAGAAATGGGGACATCCCAAGGGGATTCTTTTATGCGGTTCTATAAGCCCAGAGCGCATCATTCAATCTGAGAGACCAGTCTTTCCTATTAGGGTCGACGGTCTTTTCCAAGATGTTTTTGATTTCTCGATTGGCGAGCTCGGCTTGGCCATTCGATTGAGGGTGATAAGGTGTTCCAACTTTATGGACAATTCCATACTTTCGCATTAGTTTCTCCATAGGCCTATTGCAAAAATGAGTTCCATTATCACTGATTATGGCCTTAGGCATTCCAAAACGAGAAAGTATATTTTCTTGAATGAATTTAATCACCACCTTGCTGTCATTCGTCCTTGTAGATATCGCCTCTACCCATTTTGAGACGTAATCTAAAGCGACGAGGATGTATAGAAAACCAAAAGAAGGTGGAAAGGGGCCCATGAAGTCAATACCCCAACAGTCAAACAACTCCAATACTAGAATTGGGGTTAATGGCATCATGTCACGGCGAGTAATAGCTCCCATTCTTTGGCCTCTGTCGCATGATTTACAAAAAGTATTCACATCCCGAAAGATTGTGGGCCAATAGAGACCACTTTGAAGGATTTTCGCAGCAGTTTTATTCTTGGAAAAATGACCTCCACATGCTTTCGAATGACAGAATCGAATTACCCCTTGGATTTCTTCATCGGGTACACATCTCTAGATGATTTGATCAGCACAATACTTAAACAAATATGGATCATCGTAAAAGAACATGCGTGACCATGTAATGAACTTCCTTCTCTCTTGCGGATTCCAATTAGTTGGAACAACTCCAGTGACAAGGTAATTGACTATATCCGCAAACCAGGGGAGTGAAGAAGTAGCAAAAAGATTCTCATCCAGAAAATACTCATCTATGGGAATGGCATCAATAGGCACGTCGGATGAGAGGCGTGACAAATGGTCAGCAACGACGTTTTCTACTCCTTTCTTATCTTGAATCGAGGGATTAAACTCTTGTAGGAGTAGGATCCACCTGATTAGACGGGGTTTGGCATCTTTCTTTCTCAAGAGATATTTAAGGGCCGAATGATCAGTGAAGCAAATGATAGGTGACCCAACAATGTAAGAACGAAATTTGTCGAGAGCAAAAACGATTGCTAGTAACTCTTTCTCTGTAGTGGAGTAGTTAAGCTGAGGTCCAGATAATGTTCTGCTAGCATAGTAAATAACATGAGCTTTCTTGTCTTTCCTCTGTCCAAGAACAACCCCAAATCGCGTAATCACTTGCATCACAAATAAGCTCAAATGGTAGTGACCAATACGGAGCTTGCATGATAGGTGCGGAAATAATCATGCTTTTAAGTTTATCAAAAGCTTCCTGACATGCTTTATTTCACTCAAATGGAGTGTCTTTCATGAGAAGATTACTCAAAGGTCTAGCGATGGCGCTAAAGTCTTTGATAAATCTCCTATAAAATCCATCATGTCCTAGAAAGGACCTCACATCTTTAAGTGATTTTGGTGGGGGTCACTCATCTATTACTTCAATTTTTACTCGATCAACTTCAATCCCCCTAGATGAGACTATGTGGCCTAAAACTACGCCCTCGGTAACCATAAAATGGCATTTTTCCCAATTGAGGACTAAGTCTTTTTCCACACACCGAATATAACTCTTTCAAGATTAGCTAAACATTGGTCAAAAGATGGACCGAAAACGATGAAATCGTCCATGAACACCTCAAGACCTTTTTCAATCATGTCGCTAAAGAGACTTAGCATGCACCTTTGAAAATTTGCTGGCGCATTACATAACCCAAATGGCATACGTTTATAGGAAAACGTACCAAACGGACATGTAAAAGTCGTCTTTTATTGATCAAGTACATCCACTTCAATCTGATTATAACCAGAATACCCATCTAGGAAACAGTAGTAAGGATGGTCCGCCACTCGTTCAATCACTTGATCGATGAACGGTAAGGGAAAATGATCTTTTCGAGTTCCGGCATTGAGCTTTCGATAGTCAATGCAAACACGCCACCCGGTGGTGGTGTGTTGAGGTATTAATTCTCCTTTAGCATTTTCAACCACGGTCATGCCCGACTTTTTTGGAACGACATGAATTGGGCTCACCCATTTACTATCCGAAATGGGATAGATAATCCCAGCATCTAGCAATTTGATAATTTCTGCTCTTACTACATCTTTCATGGTTGGGTTTAATCGCCTTTGCATCTCACGCGAGGACTTCACCTCTTCCTCAAGATGGATTTTATGGGTACAAATCAATGGACTTATACCTTTCAAATCTGCTATAGTCCAACCAAAAGCACTTCTATGCTTTCGTAACACATCCAATAACATACCCTCTTGCCCTTTTTCTAAACGGGAAGACACAACAATGGGAAATGTATCATTCTCTCCCAGAAAGGCATATTTGACAAGTGAGGGTAGTTTCTTCAACTCAAGACTAGGAAATCTATTTTTAGAGGGAATCATGGTTGTCTCCCTCGGATGCAATTCTTCAAACCTAGAAATCCAGTCAACATCTCTTAAACTCTCAAAACTCTCTTCCTCTTGTAACCAAGTTTCCAACTCTTCCACCTCACGCTCAAACTCAGTATAAGAACTCTTTTTCTCACCACTTTGCACTAAATAGACTCCCAATGCATCTCCTCCTATAATTTTCTCAATGTTCTCATCCACCACTTCTTCAATAAGATCAACCTCAAGAATTTCATCCTTATCACCCATTTGGTTAGCGACATTGAAAATATTGGTCTCGAGAGTCATGTTTCCAAAAGTGAGTTGCATTTGGCCATTCCGTGCGTGTATTGATTAAAGCATTAGCAGTAGCTAAAAATGGACGGCCCAATATTATTGGAACATGATTTCTCATATGGGGAGCAGGCTCAGTGTCCCAAATGACAAAATCAACAGGAAAGTAGAACGTGTCCACTTGAACTATCACGTCTTCTACGACCCCACGGGGCACTTTCACTGTTCGATCAGCTAACTGTAGAGTGATTCGGGTAGGTTTTAAATCACCTAAATCAAGCTGCTTATAGATGGAGTATGGAATGATGTTTACACTCGCACCTAAGTCAAGCAATGCTTTTTCCACTCTTTTTTCTCCTATGACGCACGAAATTGTAGGTGCACCTGGATCCTTGAATTTTGGTGGAAGATCATTGAGAAGGACCGAGCTCACATTTTGTGCCAAGAAAACATTCTTCTTCACCTTGAGCCGTCGTTTGATAGTCAAAAGATCTTTGATGACCTTAGCATATGCTGGAATTTGTTGAATAGCATCAAGAAATGGCAAGTTCAATTTTACTTGCTTCAACACATCCAACACCTCTATACGCGAAGCCCCTTTTTTGGGTGGCACTAAGCGTTGAGGAAATGGAGCAGCAGTGGGTAACTTGACTTCAATTTCAGGTTCAACTTCCTCATCTTTGTATTCCATTTCTAACGGAGTTTCTGCAGACTCGGAAGTTTCAGATTCCTTAGAAATTTCGGGTTCAACTCCATCATTTTTCTCCTTCGGAAGTTTTGGTGCTAGATCAATTACGCGGCCACTACGAAGAGTAGTAATAGCTTGACATTGTTCCTGCAAATCTGACGATGTGGGGCTAACCGTGGGTTGTCCTTGAAGAGGAGGTCTTTGGCCTTGGGCTGGAAGTTTACCCTTCTCTTGAGTATTCACTATAGATTGCAACCTAGAAATGCTAGTATGAATTTCAGTGAACATTCGATCATATTTAGCATTGCTCTCTTTTTTAAATTGGATGAATTGATTAAGATTATCTTCAAGAGATTGCTTAGGTGGAGCTACATACGGACCAGGAGGTGGTACCTGCATAGGATTTGGCATTGGAGGAGCCACTTGCTGAAATTGAGGAGGTGGTGGTAGAGTCATATGTGGGTTAGGAACCATCCCCGCTTGGGGTTGTCCATAATTAAACCCAAGATTATTCCTCCATGACTGATTATATGCATTCCCTTGCTGTGCATTATAATTTCCTCGAAACCCCCTTATTGCCTCAACTTGTTTAGTGTACATGGCTTTGTATGCGGGGATGGTAGGACATCCTTTGGTAGAATGACCCGCATTACAAATGCCACACACTTTCTCCTTTCCGGCTTGTACGGGTCCAGCTACTTCTCTCAAACGCACTTCAAGCATATCTCTGAAATTCTTCTCCAATTGGTCAAATTTTCGATCCAACAAAGTGTCCTTGTCCAAGTGATAAATACCGGATGCAGCAGGCAAGTTAGGCACTTGTCGATTTCTATTTTGACTATTGGGATCAGAAATATCCCATGCTTGGGTAGTCTCTGCTATATATTTCAGATGAGCCTCAGCATCACTCGAATCTAACTCCCAAAAAGGTCTTTCACACATGGTTTGAACAAGTTATTTGGATGCTAAAGTAAGGCCTTGATGGAAAAATGAAATCAAATGATGCTTTTCCAATCCATGATGTGGGCAAGCGCTAACTAACTCCTGAAATCTCTCCCAACACTTATCAAAAGCCTCGTTCTCATTTTGTCGAAAATCTTGAATTTGGGCTTTAACAGAATTGGTTTTGTGTTGTGGAAAGAATTTGGATAAAAACTTGGCTTGCATATCTCTCCAAGATAACACAGAATTTGGGGGAAGGGACCATAACCAAGTTTTAGCTTTATCCTTTAAGGAAAAAGGGAAAAGTTTTAACCGGATTACATCTTGTGGACAAGCTTGGTCACCAAACGTCTCACACGCTTCCTTGAACACTCTAAGATGGAGATATGGTTTTTCAGAATCCATCCCATGAAATGTAGGAAGAATTTGGATCATACCATTCCGAAAGTGGAACTGACCGGCATTATACGGGAGTAAAATGCAACCAAGGGTAACAGTTCGCTCCGAAAATAAAAAATCTTTCATGGAAAGGTATGGTATCTCATCCTCTCCAGCACCAACACCGACACTACCGTGCTCTGACATATCGCTACCGAAAGATTCAGAATTCTCACTCAGTGTTTGACTCAATGAACGACTTGTGATTGAATTATTAGGCGAAGGAGGTGGAACCCAAAAATGAGGAGACTCAGTGGTATGAGAATTTTAGAACTTGCTTCGGCAATAGGATTTTCGTGAACTTGGGTGAAAGATGAATTCTGCATATAAGCACATAAGAGATGAGATGTAAACTTTTTTTCTTTCGAAATCACTTGTAGATTAAAATTACTTTCCTAAAACTATGACAATTAATGATCCCCGGCAATGGTGCCAAAAACTTGACGCGACTAAGAATTTGTCTCAAAAGTGCGTTTTCTCTAGGCTCAAGTGCAAGCCTGTCGCTCAAGTACCAAACCCGGTAAGTCGGGATCGTATCCACATGGATCAGAAATTGACAATATTAATAAGGAAAGTTATTAAATCTTGAAATGATTCCTCAAAAGAAATATGAAAAGATGATTAATGATTGGGAAATTTCTAGTGAAATAAAAATTTTACTCAAGAAAAAACAAACTGAAAATTGCGAAGAACTTAGATTTGGCAACTGAGAGAAAATAGGGTAGGGTACAATCCCTCAAACCTTAACAAATTTCCATATAGAATGCTAGAATTGAAAATTAAAATTCTTGACTAAATCCAGTCTTTATAAATCCTAAGCATTACATATATGAAGGATCTAGCCCTCATCATATGAAATCAAAAGTAGATATAAAGTGGTGAATGGAAAATTATACTCGTAAAAAGTTCTTAAACATCTCAAGTACCTAGGGCAAGAGAGATTAAAAGATTGACAATGTTTGTATGATTTTCATTCACGATTTAATCAATATTTTAATTTATCCTCTATTTTCTACATAAATAATTTGCCTCAGATTGAGTTCATGTACCCCAACCCTTGGGAAGTTAGCGAGACATGATTTGATTAAAGAACAAATTCATACACAAAATTATAGATCTACAAGGCATTGGAAATAATTTGCAAATAATCAAACAAGAGAATGAAATGGTTTTACTTGAATTCAGCAACAGGAACGGAATTGAAATCCATAAATCCTTACAAACTAGGGTTCATGAAAAACTCTTAAAGAAATTGAAAATTTTCTAACTCAAAAACTAACCCTAGAATTCGACCTCTCAAAATGATGTAGGGCATGGGCTTTTATAGCACAAATTAACACAAAATTGACAGCCCTAATCGCTTGTGGCGCAAGTTTCACCAGCTATGCACGCCAAAATCTTCACAATAAATGCCAGGATTTCGCATGACCGGACCGGTCCTGATTACCCTCGGATCGGTCCAATTTTCTACCACCGGATCGTTTTTTTTATTCTACCCGACCGGTCTGGTATCCACCGAATCGGTTCTGCTTCCATCGGTTTGTCATCCATCCGGGGTCTACTGGACTTGGGACATTTCGGATCGGTCCGATTTTCTTCCATTTTGACTTTTTCCTTTCATCTTTGACTGGCCATAACTTTTGATCTTGAACTCCGATTTGAGTGTCGTTTCTTCCTATGCTCTTGTGAACTCAAGCTCTTCAAATTCCCTTTTGGTGTCGAGTTCGAATTCTGAGTAGAACTTTACGCTTTTGCCCTTTGACTTTTCTTCCTTTCATCTTTTCCTTTCTTCTGGTTTCTTTCTCTCATTTCTTGCATTCCATTCCTGAAAACTTCATCAAAAATACACGAAAACTTGGTAAAATTGTTAGAAACAGTCAATGGAGTGATATGGAATAAAAATGGTTCAATTACCTTATTTGAGGTATTAAAATCACTAACTTAAGGGGCTAAATTCAGAAGAATTTACGCTTGGTCAAGCACCAGAGATTACATAACTCGTTTCAATAACAAGAAGCTTGAAGTTATTGATTACGAGGAAAAAATAGCAATTACAACTTTGATGAGTGGACTGTTTCCCAATAAATTGTACTACACTTCGGCCAAAGATCCACCCAAAACTATATCAGAACTAATGGCAAAAGCGGCCAAGATCATGAATGCCGAGGAGGCTATAGCTGCGAAGAAGAACATGGACACCAAAGAGACCAAGGTGGAGGTTGATAAGGCTAGGAAGAAAGAACATAAAAAAAATGGTGGTGACAAAGAAAAATTGGTCATTGGTTTCTCCAAGAACAACCTCGCAGGTGTACTATATCCTCATGATGATCCACTGGTGATCAAAATGAGGATGAAAGAAGTAATAATCTCAAGAGTACTGGTGGATAATGGTAGCTCGGCGGATATCATGTTCTACTCGTGCTTCGATAGTTTAAATCTGAAGTTGTCTCAGTTGGAACCTTATCACAGGCCCCTCCTTGGGTTTGCTGGCGAGAAAGTTTTTCCACTTGGGACGATCAAGTGGGATATGTTCATCGGCACATGGCCTGCCCGTCGAACAGAAAGAGTACGTTTCTTTGTGATGGATAAGAATGTCCAGTCATCTTACAATATCATTATGGGAAGGGTAGGATTGAAGAAGTTCGAAGCAGTACCATCTACGGTACATCAATGCCTGAAATTTCCAACCAATTTTGGAGTAGGAGTTGTAAAGGGTGGCCAAAAAGTAGCTCGGGAATGTTATTACTCATCTGCCGAGCAGGAAGAACTGGAGGAATCTAGGAAAAAGACTACTACCTACCAAGTGGATGAAGGTGCAGATATTGAAACATTGGATCCTAAAGACGAGTCGCAACTCATGAAAGGTCAGGTGGTGGAAGCTACTGAAAATATCATTCTGGACGATGAGCACCCAAAATGAACAACTCAGATAGGTTCGTCGTTAGATGCCTCACTAAAACAGGAATTGATAGTTTTTCTAAAAAGCAGAAAACAAACTTTTGCTTGGAGTCATGAGGATATGCCAGGAATAGACCCAAATTTCTTATGTCACGAGCTCAATGTGAATAAGGAGATCAAGCCAGTGAAGCAAAGGAGAAGAGTGCTCAGCCCCGAGAAGAACCAAGCTAGAGGAGGTTGAGAAGCTCCAGAAAGCTTGCTTTATTGACGATGTCAAATATTCAGACTGGTTAGCAAATGTGGTGATGGTAAAGAAGAAGAATAACAAATGGAGGATGTGTGTAGACTTTACCTACCTTAATAAGGCATGCCTAAAGGATCATTTTCCTTTTCCCCGAATCGATCAATTAGTGGATGCTACCTCGGGACACGAGTTGTTGAGCTTCATGGATGCTTATTCTGGTTATAACCAGATTAAAATGAAACCTAAAGACAGGGAGAGTACCTCTTTCATTACCCCTAGGGGAACTAATTGTTATAATGTTATGACTTTTGGTTTGAAAAATGCAGGTGCAACATATCAGCGACTGATGAACAAGGTGTTTGCAGAACAAATCAGTTGCAATATGGAAGTCTATGTTGATGATATGCTGACAAAGAGCAAGAGAGCTGCTGACCATCTAATTGACTTAGGCCAGACCTTTGATCAACTAGATAAATATCAAATGAAGTTGAATCCCACAAAGTGCATATTCGGAGTACGAGATGGCATATTCCTCGGGTATATTATCAACCAACGAGGTATTGAAGCAAACCCTGAAAAGATCAAAGCTCTATTAGGGCTGCGATCTCCAACGACGAAGAAGGAAGTACAAAGTCTCACAGGACGAGTTGTAGCACTTAACACATTTGTATCACAAACAACTGATAGGTGCCTTCCATTCTTCAAAACACTTCGAAAAATGTTCGAATGGAATGAAGAATGCGAGAAAGCCTTTCAAGAGTTGAAGAAATATCTGGGAGCACCTCCACTGTTGTCTAGGCCAGTGATGGGAGAAAGATTGTACTTATATCTGGCAGTTTCAGAAAATGCAGTTAGCTTGGCACTAATAAGAGTGGAGGATGGAGTACTAAAACCACTTTATTACACTAGTAAGGCCTTTCGAGGAGAAGAGATCAGATATCCAAGACTGGAAAAGTTAGCTTTGGCGCTAATCGAAGTGAGTAGAAGAATGAGGCCATACTTCCAGGCTCATATCATAATCGTGTATACCAATATACCGTTAAGGCAAGCTCTTCATAAACAAAAAAAATCAGGGCGATTGATGTGTTGGGTAATAGAACTTAGTGAATATGATATAATTTATGAGCCTAGATCATCACTAAAAGGGCTGGCAGTAGCAGATTTTATAGCAGAGTTCACCTAGCCTGATACCTCCGAGGAGCAAAAGCTGGATACCGACCAACTTGTGGATGTTACAGGACCATCAAATTTAAACCCCGATTAACTTACATTGGTCGACGAATAAAAGAAGTTGGTCGACGAGCAAGAAAAGTTGGTCGGCGAACAAGAAAAGATGGTCGACGAGCAGCAAGAAGCGCTAGAGGAGGACAAAAGGAAGCAACAAATGTTTCACTGAGGAACTCTGTCCAATCAAAAATTTAAAGACGAGGTACCTATATGGAACCTATATATGGATGGCTCATCTTGCACTACAGGCTGTCGGGCAGGGATTATTTTAAACAGCCCGGATGAGGTCGATATGGAGTATGCTCTGCGCTTCCAATTCAAGGCTTCTAATAATGAGGCTGAATATGAAGCTATAATTGTAGGTCTTAATCTGGCAAAAACTATGGGGGCAGAGCAAGTTATTGTATTCAGTGACTCGCAGTTGATCGTAAATCAAATACTGGGAGTATATGCAGCCAAAGGAGAATTAATGATCAGGTATCATGCAAAAGCGATGGAAATTTTATCGAGTCTGATGGTAGTGCAGATAATTAGAATACCAAGATTGGAGAATGCCAGAGCAGATGCCTTAGCCCGTTTAGCATCAGACACACGCACCGAGCTACGAAGAACAATCCCAATTGAAGTCTTGGCTAGTCGGAGCATAGATAAAGATCTGATGATGAACTTTATTACCCTTGATTTAGGACCATCTTGGATGGATCCTATCAGGGCATATATTGAAGAGGGGTATTTACCAACTGATAAACTCGCAGCCAAGAAACTAAAGTTTAAAGCTGATCGTTATGTATTGACCAATGGTGTTCTATATAGACGAGGAATTATAGCTGGCTTGCAGAGATGTGTACATCCCACCGAGGTGAAAGACTTGATCGAAGAAGTCCATGAAGGGTCTTGTGGAGCCCATGTAGCAAGTCCGACACTTATGCAAAGGATAATGACGCAGGGATACTATTGGCCGACAATGAGGGATGATTGCATAGCTTATGCCAAAAAATGCGACAAATGTCAACGCTTCTCCACCATTCGAAGAACTCCCCAAGCATTGTTGACACCCATTACTTCCCCTTGGCCATTTGCCATGTGGAGAATTGACTTGGTCGGGCCACTTCCAACGACCAGAGGAAGATTTAAATATCTCGTCGTCGTAGTGGATTATTTTACTAAGTGGGTGGAAGCCGAGCCTCTTGGCGACATGACATACGAAAAGGTGTACCAATTTATTTAGAAAAATATCATCTGTAGATATGGTCTTCCCCATGCATTCATCACCGACCATGGAACACAATTTGACAATGAGGAGTTCGTTGCATATTATCATCAGTCGAACATACTAAAAACCCACTCTGCACCAGGCCATCCCCAAAGCAATGGGCAAACTGAAGTGACGAACAGGACGCTGCTGAATGGCTTGAAGAAAAGATTAAATGATGCAAAGGAAAATTGGATCAACGAGCTACATTCTGTACTGTGGGCTTATCGTACTACTCCTCGAGCAGCAACAGGAGAATCTCCATATATGCAGGCATTTGGAAGTCAAGCATTTATACCCGCCGAGATGGGCCTCCCAACACACCGAGTACTGAACTTCAATTCCACTGTCAATGACTTGATGAGAAGGTTAGACTTAGACATGCTCGAGGAAGTTAGAGAAGAAGCAGCCATCAGGAATGCTGCTTACCAGCAACGAACAACTTTGTTCTACAACAAGAGAGTAAAAAAGTTTGACCTGAAAGAAGGGGATTATGTGCTGAAGAAAGTAATTCAAAAGCACAATAAACTGGAAGTTAACTGGCATGGTCCCTACAGAGTAACAGAGGTTGTTTGACCAGGGACATATAGAATTGAAACTTTAGAAGGGGAGGAGTTTAAGAATGCATGGAATGCAGAGCATCTTCGTAAATATTATCAGTAGTCTCGTCTCTATGTAATGCAGTTTTCTTTGATATGAATAAAGTTTTGGTTATTTCGCCCAATTCTCTCTTTTTGTCGAAAATTTTTCGGAGTACTAGTGTGGCACACTACGCATCAAGCCCAAAAATACCAACTCCGGTTGGTTGGGAAGAAAATCCACCAACTATAAGTTGGTCGGGAATAAAAAACTTTCCAGAAATACCAACTCCGGTTGGTTGGGAAGAAAATCCACCAATTATAAGTTGGTCGGGAATAAAAAAATTTCCCAGAAATACCAACTCCGGTTGGTTGGGAAGAAAATCTACCAACTATAAGTTGGTCGGGAATAAAAAACTTCCCAGAAATACCAACTCCGATTGGTTAGGAAGAAAATCCACCAACTATAAGTTGGTCGGGAATAAAAAATTTCCCAGAAATACCAACTCCGGTTGGTTGGGAAGAAAATCTGTCAACTATAAGTTGGTCGGGAATAAAAAATTTCCCAAAAATACCAACTCCGATTGGTTGGGAAGAAAATCCACCAATTATAAGTTGGTCGGGAATAAAAAAATTTCCCAGAAATACCAACTCCGGTTGGTTGGGAAGAAAATCTACCAACTATAAGTTGGTCGGGAATAAAAAACTTCCCAGAAATACCAACTCCGATTGGTTAGGAAGAAGATCCACCAACTATAAGTTGGTCGGGAATAAAAAATTTCCCAGAAATACCAACTCCGGTTGGTTGGGAAGAAAATCTGTCAACTATAAGTTGGTCGGGAATAAAAAATTTCCCATAAATACCAACTCCGATTGGTTGGGAAGAAAATCCACCAACTATAAGTTGGTCGGGAATAAAAAACTTCCCAGAAATACCAACTCCGGTTGGTTGGGAAGAAAATCCACCAACTATAAGTTGGTAGGGAATAAAAAATTTCCCAGAAATACCAACTCCGATTAGTTGGGAAGAAAATCCACCAACTAAGGTTGGTTGGGAATGAAAAATTTACCAACTAAGGTTGGTCGAGAACTAAAAACACCAACTCCAGTTGGTCGAAAACAGTTGGTTAAACAAATGAAAGTCATTTCAAGGCTTAAAATTAAAAAGTGGTAAATTTCTTGATATTTATTACTAACATAGTTGGTCAAAAAAATGAAATATCACCAACTCTGGTTGGTCATCAGATGATTATCATCAATTCAAGATTGTCAACAGTAAGTTTTCACCAACTTTAGTTGGTCGGCAATTTAAAATAACACAAAATATTTCTATCTTTTTAACAGATATACATGCACATTCATTGGCAAATAAAAAGAAATGTCTTACAGAATATTTCCATGACAATCAAAATTGCAAATAAAATTAGAAGTTTTTCATTAAATTCAAAACAAAATACATTGATAATGAAATACATATTTAAAAAATTATTACATCAAGATTCCTATTCTATTGGTTTCTTCGCCTCTGCCTTTGAAACAGGTTCTTCGCCAGCAGGAGGATCGTCTAAAGCATAGGGGGAATTTATGAAATTAATATCTTTGAGCATCCTGATGTTCATCACAGATGGCCTATCAAGAAGGTGCTCCGGGCGAGATATCTCAAAGTTGGAATGAAGGCTATAGTCACCGAGATACTTTGAAATCAGACATTGGGGAATGGCCCGAGAAGGAATCCAGGTCATATCCAGTTTGAAAGGACGCACCGACAAATCGAGAAACCCAGGGTCATAGTAATCCCATAAATAGTGACCCTGTTCCAACTGCAGCACGCCCAAGGCATTAAGCCATCCTTGCTTATAACCCACATTATTTGCATTTTGGATCCAATCATCTAGATGGTAGAGGGCTTCATTATAACCAGCCATCCAAAACTCCCTAGGCTGCTTATGGAAGTGATATTTTAGCCTCTCCAATTTCTCAAGGAGGTTCTTCGCTTAAAGTTCTTTACTCTCCAAGGAAGACTTTTGTGCAGAGAGCTGCTCGTCCAGATTCAGAATCTTCTTGGACATCTCAACTAATGCTTGATTCTTTGTCACCAACTGGAACGCTTGATTCTCCAAGGCTTCCTGCGTTCTAGATTCTTTAATAGTAACTCGAGCATCCCTTTCTCATCCCCGAGAAGCTCTTGCTCGTCCGCGAGCAGAGGTAGAAGGACCAGCTCTCTTCAAGGTTTCCAATTCGTCTCTCAGATTGGCATTTTCAACCTCCAAGAAAGAGAAACCCTCGTCATTGATAAGGACCAAAGCGTTCGAAGAAGACGCTGCAGATTTCAACTGAGATACCTGTCCTCGCAGGTTATTATTTTCTTGCTCCAGCAACTTAGCTATCTGCCTGTGCTCTTCGACCTCGGTCTTCAAAGTTCTCTCCCTCACATCGTAAGCAGCGAACAACTTATCATATCCCTTATCATCACTTAGTTACTGATACTTCTTCTTATATCCCTGGTGCAAAAGGGCTGTAGACTCCTTGTATTGTTGTTGAAGCTCCTCGAGAGTGCCCTGTAGGTCTTCAATCATCTCATAATACGCTACATTGTTAGCCATTGCCCGATCGAGCAGACACTTTAAATACTGGTAGGCTTCAACTGCTTGCTCTGAAGCATCTTAACCGAGGATATTAACTATTTGAGCTTCAGTCATATCTGTATGACCAGCTTTGAAGTATTCATTGCATTGTCTCAATAATTTTGTATCATGAGCTGACAAGAGTTCCATTCTAACCATAAACTAGTAAAGAAAAGAGATGGAAAGAATCAATAAAATGCAGATAGAGCGAGAAGAAGAGAATCAACAGTATGAACAATCAAAATTTCAAATTTTATTGCATCATAAAAGAGAAGTACATAGTTCAGAGTTACATTTGACAAAGAAAATAAATAGAGAGAAAAGTCCAAACAACTCTACACCTTTTCCTTATCTCCCAAAACTTTCTCAGGAGGCTGGAACGAGGAGGAAGGTTGCTCGGATGGCATAAAAGGTTGCTCGGTGGGTGCTGGAAGCTGCTCGGCTGAAATATTGGTTGACTGGAGCTGCTCGGTAGGAGTAATAGTTGGTTGGGGCTGTTCGTAGCAAAGTTTAACAGTAGGGATATGATCCCCAACCATCATAGAAAATTCCTCAGAGGTAGCTTCGTCCTCTTCTTCTTCCCCGGGAGAAGGAGGGGGGCCAGGAATGTGTCGCTGAAATAAGTCAGAATTCTCATCGACGTTCATCTCTTTCAGAGCAGCAACCCAACCATCCTTGAAGTATTTTAGGCTGCCATACTCCATTTGTGAGACCATGGCAGCCAAACCCTTATTCCAACCTTTGTCCCAGCCAGCACTGAAGGACTTTTTCACAACCAATTTCCTCTTCACTTTCTCCAAGGAACGCTTCTCAGATAGAAGTTCCTCGACAGCTTTCAATTTTTTTTCTGCCTCTTCCTTCTGACGACCAATGTCACGAAGTCTACCTAGCTCTTCCTCAGTAGACTTGAGCTTACCTTCAAGCTCTCCAGCATTTTGGAGCTTCCCTTCTAGCTATTTATTCTTACTTTCCAAGTCTTTTATTTTCTTCTCCAGTCCCTTGGAGACCTCAACTGCCTGATCCCTCTCCTGCTAAGTGGAATTAAGCTTCTTCTCCCAAGCAGTTTTATCATCGACATAGTTCTGACGAGAATCCTTTAAAGACTGCGTCAGACCTACAAAAGCCTCCTCTACACCACCAGAGGAGATGGACGCCTTGATGGCTTCGTCCTTCTTCAAAATTTTATTTAAACAAGTTACCAACTGGAAAAAGAAAATAATTATAAATCAGTGCAAGCACATAACATTGAAAAATGAAAGTTTAAATTAGCAATACTTACTAAAGCAATGTGCTGAGCTGCCAAAGTGGTAACCCTATCCCGAGAAAGATTTTCTTCAATACCTTGGATCTCGGGGATGATTCAAGACTTCACCGAGCTCAAGGCAGAGTTCGGAGCAACGAAAGTGGGAACACTACTTCCAGTAGTTGGAGGCTGAGAGATGGATTCAGCCAAATTGACCGAGGAGCTCTTCTTCAGCTTACTCGTGGGAACAGGAACATTCTCGATCAAGGATGGCGTCTTGGTCGGTGATATAACTACAACCTCGCTTGGAGGGGAAACAGCTGCAACCTTGCTCGGAGCCACAGGGGGCTTCTCGGCAACCTTCACAGTAACAGCTAGAAGAGGTGCATCCATTTGTCTTGTCCCTTTTGGGACATCCTGCTTGCTTTTCTTTGCCTCTCCAGCAATAGAGGCAGATTTCTCGAAGAGGGCAGGAGCTCTTCTTCTCTTCATTCTCTCGCTAAGAGGAATATGTGACTCAGGAGAATAACCTTTAGAAGCTGGTACTGGTTTTACGCCACTTATCACTGGACGAGCAGTAAAAGAGGAGGTGTAACTCTTGTACTGCAACAAGTACGAAGCTGATCTAATATGTTCATCGGCAACAGTCTGATGCAAACCCCGGATAAGTTTAAGGTGCTTTAAATTAACTTCTGTCTCTTTTGGAGACCTTCTCTTGCTGTCAACTACAAATAAATCAAAATTAAAATACCAGTGATACATTTTATCAAACACAAAGAAAGCATAATTTCAAAAATAAATTAAAATAAAACAACCTATCCCATTGCCATAGGGAGGGCATCTAGGACCCTGATACACATCATTTCCAATTAGCAGAACATGTTGCCAATTTTTTATAACAACACCATGCTCGAAGTAATCCCTGTTGGCATCTAGGAGATTGACGACTAAAGCTCTATTTAAAAACCTAGTTTTCAAGTAAAAAGTACTGTCGCTGACAGCCCATCTATAGCAAAACATAATTTCTGGAATTCCTATACGAGTTCCATGAATATGATTTAACCTATGGACTCCATTAACTATTCTCCATGTATTGGGGTCTATTTTTGCAGGAACCAAGTCAAAATATTGACAAAATTCAAGACACAAAGGGTTTGGGGGAAAAGAAAAGCCACATTCAGCTACAAAGAGACTGGGAAACCAATGTCCCTCAGCCAAATGAAAATAATCTAAAGGTTCAGAAAGTTCCTCCAAAACGACCCATGAAGGAATAGAGAAATCAGAACGAAACTTATCAAACGACTCAATAAGGTAAACCATGATGAATAAAAGAAATACAAAGAAGGAAGAAGATCTTACAGAAAAAGGATGGATCAGTTGACAACGAACGATGGAAGGAATGAACGCACAAGATAGAGAATAAATGGAGAACTCAAAGATACAGATTTGAAAAAGTGAAGAGACAATAGGATTTTCTGCAACGCTTAAATACCTTACATTGGGAAGGGGTAAAAATAATGATTACAAAGAGAGACGTTTGCGCTACCGGCGGTTAAAAGGACAAAAAGGGTGCGGAGACCGAAGCAGTTAGAAAAATTCAAAAAATTTGATTATATGAATTCGAAAAGAAAAATAAATACAAAGAAAACACTCCTAAAATTCCGGATGACCATTTAATCCCGCCATATTTCGAGAAGAATGTTCCACACTCCTCAATCTCGAACTTTAAAACATTGGGGGCTTCTGTTGATACAAAATTTAGTCTGCTGACATGGGTCAATTAAGTGGGGACACGTGTCAATCTACATGGCACTAACAAACATTTCTGAACAACACCTTGACTTCGAGGAACTCAACTTCCCCGACCAACTCAGATACTCCGAGCAGTAGGCACTCTCCGAGGAACTTTATTGCACCGAGCAACTCATGGATACCGAGATACTTAGGCAGTCCGAGTAGCTTAGGCGGTCCGAGCTACGCCTCGATCAGAGCATTTATTACCAGTTAATTAAGAGGATTAAATGCTGATTATTATCATACAGATGTATACGCTTATTGGACAGTTATGTATTACCCTTTCACATGTACAGCCTCAGGGCTATAAATACATTCTATCATCCTCATTGTAGGGGGACTCGAAATTTCTTGGTAAAAACCTGTTATCGAGAATTCCTAAACAGTCGGCAATAACAAAAACAGTGGACGTAGGCCATTCTTTTAAGGCTGAACCACTTTAAAAATTCTTTTGTCTTATTTATTTTATCTGTGATTGAATAATTAGTGATAATCTAATTTTTCACATCAACACTTCGGCATAATTATTTCTTTGAAGCTTTGCCGCAACGTCTTCAATTTTCTTCAATACGTCATAGACCAAGTGGGATCGTGACAAAATAAAATCTCCCTATGAAATATTAAAACACTGTTTTGCTCACAGAATTAAGTCAAAATAATACAAGGACTCAATTGGAAATTATGTCCTTGCACAGTGTATACTGAGTCATACACAGTTCAGTTGTCCCTTTGAATCTAGATCTTGGGATGTCCAGTCAACTAGGTTGGATTGCTACCATAGCAACTCTCGGTTAAATCAATAGGATTTTGACCATTCCCCTCGATGAAATTTCCTTACTCTCTGATTACGAATTTGCATTTTATTTTCATTAGGCCTAATGCAATCACCATAACATAGAGCGTTTATATGGTATTATGTTTATAACACAATAACTTGTGACTTGCCATCTTGTTTTATTCTCTTTCAATTGATTATCGACAATCATAATAAGGGCATTAAAACGATCAACTAGGATTACACTCCTCCTTTTAAAAAAATGTTATGACTTCTTTCTATGACACATCCATATTACAAAATAAATTCAGAGTGCAAATTTTCTTAGAGGATATCCATATATTAGCATTTTTAACTATGCCAATGTATCTTCTTGGAACTACAAGTCTCAATAATTTCATATATCTCATATAAGATATGATTATAATTTTTTCAACATTTTTGTTATTCATAATTATAATCTTCATAAGTATGAAGATATCAAACATATTACACTTTAACATCTTTGATCCATTATCTCCCCATCAAAAATTTAAAAAATATTCTTATGACGATCAAAGTACTAAAGTATAATTATGTTTTATTCACTTCACAAGATAAATGCACATTTGAATCTAAATGAACAACCAATGAGTACATATTTCAGTGGTCTTGTTCTCATTGTCAATAATAATCGTATATTATTTCTATTTTCAATATAAATTATCTCTATTAGAGAACACCCCCACATTTATAAGATTTATGTAAAGGTTCGTGATATTTCCCATATCCAACGACAATATGTCGTGTGCAGATGCATTAAGTATATAATGTACAAAATGCAATACTTCCCCATAATTTCAAACATATATTTGAAATTATTCACCATTGAATTCTATTTGCTATATTTATTCTCAACCCTTAAAGGTCTTACTCCTCAATCGTAAAGAAATTGCAAGATATTTATAAAAAAAAATTAAAATTATTTCTACCATCTTTAAAGCAGTAGTTAGACTGCCCGATTATGAATCTATTTATTAATATTTCTATGAATTAATGATTAGATTCTACTATCTTTAAAACAGTCATTAAACCGCTTGGTTCCATATATATTTATCAAATGCAATGACTAACACTGTAATAGAAACTATATCTGCAAGGACATTATTCAACTTAAGCATTTTTCACGATTTTCCATAGTCATCTTTGGAATTAAATGTAAACAAAAATTGTGTTAAGACCAACAAAACATTATTGACAACATAAAAAAAATTGTTGTCACTAATCTTATATCACTCATAAAATTTGGCAAAATAAGATGAGTATATTGAAACAAAACACTCCATCTTCATTTGACAAATCAAATGTCCCAATATTATCACCTCAAAGTTTTATTTACTAATTTTGCCAAGTTAGTCATTAGTGATAATTTTGTTTATTTAGTGCACAATACACAAATAAATTACGTATTTCATGATATTTCCTCGTACTTTAATGAAACGACATACTATGTTATGTCGTGACACAAAATTATATCATATATATATGTACATGCTCATATTATTATTGTATATAAAATTGTCACGTTATTATTATGTGACTAATGGAATACAAAATTTTCATATAACTTTTTTTCTCAATATCGGTGTTCATGGTATGAACCCATTATATTCATGTGTGTGACACCCCGCCTAATTAATCCCGGGTGATCAGTCCTAAATCAAGTTAGAACAGGTTTCTCAGTTGGTTCATTCTTAGCACCACTGTCGTCTTTTTTAATTACTAACCACCTAAGTGAGAAAAGTAGACTGGTGTCAATTTTTATCTTTCAATTAATGAAATAAAACTCATGCGGAACATAAAATAATACACAATCACAGTTAACTGAAATAACCATCCACGAATAAAATACCTAACCGAATAAACCATCGGTCCAAATAACCATTACAAGTAAAGACAAGAAGACAATCTCAACAAGTCTAACACTAATAAATGAAATGGAGCGACATGCTCAAAACTACTAAAGAGTCTCTACATGAATGAAATAATGAGGCGTCTATCAAAAACCCCGCAACATCCACATGTGCTGCAGCAACAAATTCCTGGAATTGAGTCAAGCCTGGCGTTCCTGTGGCTGGACACCTAAAAGGTTTTTTAAAATTTTTATAGCAAGGGTTAGTACCCAAAAATATTTGAAAACATTCAACAAATGATTAACTTGCAGTAATAAATAAATATGCATGCTCTTCATATTTTAGTTAGTGCCGCACTCCCTTGAGGACATCCTCACCCCTCCTCTAATGTGCACTGCTAACGCCTTAAATAAATTCACCTAGTTTCTCATCTTATGACTAGATAAATAATAAAGCCCTTTGTAAACACTCTACTCTAACCGAGTATACCTTGATTATGATTTTTAAGTTATTATCGTCATTAACTTAATTAAATCATTTCCCTTTTATATTTCATATAACTTTCACATCTGTTATACATATAATAAAACTCATGCTTTGTATTAATTGGCCCGTATATAATTATTTACCTAATTATATACTCAGTCACATTACGGTATTCACAACCATACTAATATAACATTTAGTAATAGTATTTTCCCTGAGTAAAGTCTCACCGGGTAAAATTCCTCTAAAGTGCTATCCCACTAGGTGTATTCGCCTGACCTAGTTACCCCAAGTTAGAATTTCTCCCTAACTTGGTTATTACGTAAATATTGGAGGCGGTCATATTCCTTTCCTAAAACTGAGATGCCCCTCACCCATATAACGGACGCTGTGACCTGGGATTATATTCGCCCTACTCCTCAAGCTAGGGGATTCATCCACTACTCGAAACCTCCCCCTATAGCACTTAGAGAATATAATAATAATATCTATCACTGATATTAAAGCACACCCATATATATATGAAGGATTTGATTGGTACCCTCTTCAGCCCCTGGTACCTTGAGGGGTAGGATTCCCTCCGATTTTTGCAAGGATTATGTCCCTTGTGAGGATTTTTAAGTATAAAAAGGGAGAAGGGTGGAGTGTTCTCATCACACCTTTGCATCCTTATCTGCCTACCCATTATCTTTTAGTCTTGCAAGATGGCTCTCCCTGGTAGCATTGAGTTTGTCAATTACCTCAAAGCCTTAGAAGCTATGTGCTCTTATAATGTCGACTATGATGCCCTCAACATGCGTCGAGTCTCCTTGTGGTGCAATTGGCCTTTTGAGTGGAATATGCTGATAGCGGCGGTACAATTCTGGTACCCCGAAGACCATGTATTCCGCTTTGGGTTAGAAGAAGTTTGTCCTACCTACGAGGAATTTTGTGCCATACTGGGTGTGAATCCCAGTGTTACTGCGGCTTTGACCAAATTTTCCCGTTCTCCTAGGGATTTATTGTCCGGGCTTCTTCACATCTCGCCTTCAGTGGCCAGGTCATTAGTTGCTAGTGGAATGATCTCCCTCCCGGTGGTGCTGCAGTTCGTGCATTTACGGGAAGTAGGTGATGCTGGCTATACTGGAGCCGTAGTTCTGGGCCTGGTTTTAAAATTGTTGTTGGTGACTGAGGAGGTGCAAGTGGACCCATAACTTACAGCCATTACTTCATGGATGTTATACCGTTGCAATCCTGCGGTGGTGATATTGGCAGAGACTCTGAATGGCCTGGATGCCTGGAGAGAAGGTCGTTCTGACTTTTTAAGGGGTAGCCCTGTGATGCTGTTCATGTGGTTGTTTGAAAGATTCCTCTTGTCGACTCCTCCAGAATATCTTTTATCGGTTGTACCCAACTTCTTTTCGCACTACTTTATCCGTGTTGGCCTGTATGTTGAGAACTGGGAGAATTGGTTTGTGGAGCACGAGGCTTGTGGGCTGTATTGGTCCGTGCCTTGGTGGGGACAGTTACAGCCTGTTCTGGAGCTAGGAGAGTATTCATATGTGTGGATGGTTGGTCTCAGACAGACCTCTTTTTATTTCCCTTGGCGGCTTCTGCTCCAATTTGGCTGGGTGCAGGTCGTGCCCCCTCGGACCTCAAATTTCTTTCCAGTAGAAGATTTGACTGAGCGCATGCGTCTGTTGCTTGGGTCTCTGTGGGAAAATCGGCGTCCGTTGACCCGTCCTTCTCAGTCTGTTGGGAAGGTTTGCCATGTCCCCAAAGATTATATGAGGTGGTTGTGGAGGAAAGTAGTCAACAAGATGTTGGCAGTAGAGACTAGTCAAAGATGGTTTGTTTTATCTGACTCCATGGAAGGAGGTGTTGTGGTCTTTTTGAAGATGGTTAAGGCTCATCGATCCATGGAATGTTTGCGGCACTCTATTCAGGCAGGGGAAACTTGGGGTCTTCAGGATGTAGATGATGAGGGTGCAGGATCTTTGGGTAGCTGTGGGTAAGACTCCTGAGGAGTTTATTTATGTAATAGGGAATGTATGTGGGGATTTTATTTGCCTTTTTATAGTGGCGAGGAAGGGAGTTATTCGTACTTTAATTTCTTATTAATGAAATAAATAAGTTTTTGATCATGCAGCTGTGCCTTTCGATGAGTTTTGTAGTTTGAATTATCTATACCGATCGCTAAGGCATACATAATCCTTTTGTTCAAATAATTTTAGAATGAACCGCCATTCTCGGAGGTAAGAAAAGAATAGTATTTTGTGAAAAAGAAAGGGCCGCACTCATGTGAGGAGTATGAGCTGCCTACGTACCTCTGGGGTTTTTAAAAAGTTTTAAAATAGATTTTGTAGAGGATCAGGCCCACGTAGTTCTTGGTAGAGGAAAATGAAGAGTTTTTTTTTTGAATAGGAGGGGGATGAGAAGAGTCGTAGCGCGCCGAGATTTCGGACTAGGGGTAGAATTTCTTGAGATGATACAGATTGACTGGACGGGCCATCTCTTCTCCATCCAGGTCAGTGAGTATGGCGGCACCGCCGGATAAGATTTTCTTCACAATGTAGGGGCCGCTCCAATTGGGCTTGAATTTCCCTCTGGGGTCCCAGATGGGTTCTATTATCTCTTTGAGGGCTAAATCCCCCTCCCGGACACCGCGATCCTTGACTCTCTTGTTGAATGATCGTGCTATTCGGCGATGGTACCCCTGTATGTGATAAAGATCTTTTAATCTTCTTTCATCTAGGAAGGATATCTCATTAAGATGGCTTTGGCACCAGTCTTCTTCACTAACCTTGCTTTCGAGTATGACGCGTAGCGAGGGTATTTTCAGCTCCACAGGGAGGACATCTTTCATGCCGTAGATCAGGGAGTAAGGGGTAGCCCCAGTAGAGGTTCGGATTGAGGTTCGATACCCCAGAGGGCGTATGGGATCCGGTCGGCCCAATCCCTACAGCTTTCGGTCATCTTGCGGATGATGGCTTTGAGGTTCTTATTGGTGCCTTCAACTGCACCATTGGTCTGAGGTCGGTAGGGAGAAGATTTGTGTCCCTGAATTCCGTACTCGTTGACAACTTTTGTGACTTCTACTTCGAAGTGTAACCCATTATCTAACACTAGCTCGTGCGGGACCCCATATCGGTAGATGATATTCTTCTTGATGAATTTGGCCACTTTCTTGGCGTTCAACACTGCGTATGACTCAGTTTCGACCCATTCGATGGCGACCAGGATGAACTCATGTCCATTTGAAGCCTTTGGTGTAACCTTCCCTATGATGTTGATACCCCAGATGGAGAACGATCAGGGAGAGGTCATGTTGTATAACTCTCGAAGAGGCAAGTGTTGAAGATTGGAGAATTGTTGGCATTTGAGGCATGTCCGAATAAAGGCGGTGCAATCCTGGGTCATGGTGGTCCAGTAATAGCCCTGTCGGATGATCTTCTTGGCGAGCATGTGACCATTCATGTGGGGTCCGCACTCCCCGCTATGGATTTTCTGCATTATTTTCTCAATCTCAGCCCCTGCGATGCAGTGTAGATGAGTTCCATCCAAATTCCTCTTGAGTTGAGCTTTATGACAGATGATGTACTGGGCGGCCAGTCTTCGGAGGGTTGTTAGTTACTTCTTGTTGGAACCCTCGGGATACCTACCATATTTGAGGAGGCACCAGATATCATAATACCAACAATCGGCTGGTTCGGGATCTTCGGTGGAGACAAGCTCCACATGGCAGCAATGGGTCGGTTTGTCTTGCTTTTGAACTAGGAAGGGGGTCATTGTTATTCCCTCAGGTATGTCGACCATGGAGGCCAAAGTGGTGAGAGTATCGGCTAGGTTATTCTTTGCTTGGGGTAGGTAATGGAAGGTGATATCTCGAAATTGGGAGGCTAACTCTTCTAATTGTGCATGAAAGGGTTGGAGCTTTTCGTCCTTGACTTTCCACTTTCTGAGCACTTGACCGATGATGAGGGCAGAATCCCCGTAGACATCAAGGTGTTGAATACCCTTTTCGAGAGCAACTTTAGGGCCCACTGTGAATGCCTCGTATTTCGTCATGTTGTTGGTGCAAGGGAAATCCAATTTCATGGTGATGGGAGTGTGGGAGTCATCTGGGGTGACCAAAAGTATCCCAATGCCATATCCCTTTTTGTTGGCAGCGTCATCAAAGAACATTTTCCATCAAAGGCGGTCTTGAGTGGTGCAGAGGATATTTTCATCTGGGAATTCGGAGATCCCGACATCTGCTTCTTTTACAGGGTAGTCAGCGAGGTAGTCAGAGATGGCTCTTCCTTTAACAGCTTTTTGTGTGACGTACATGATATCGAACTCGGTTAGGAGCATCAACCATTGGGCCATTCGGCTGGATAAGGTGGGTTTCTCAAGCAGGTATTTGATGGGATCCATTTGGGATACAAGTTTGATGGGGAAGGAGAGCATGTAGTGTCGCAACTTTTGGGTGACCCAGACAAGTGCGACACATGCCTTTTCTAAAGAAGTGTAGTTGACCTCGTACCCGACCAATTTGCCACTGGCATAATATATGGCTCTTTCTTTGCGGGAGTCTTCAAGGAATTGGTCTTGCAAAGCCCCGGCTGCAGTGTCGGTTATGGTTAGGTATAGGAGCAAAGGGAGACCAGACTGTGGTGGCATGAGTACTGGAGGTTGGGTCAGGTATTGTTTGATTCGATCAAAAGATTCTTGGCAGGCCTCGTTCCAAACCTTAGTTGAATCCTTTCGGAGGAGCTTGAATATTGGTTCATAGATGGAGGTTAGCTGGCTGATGAACCAGCTGATATATTGTAATTTCCTAAGAAAACCTCAGACTTCTTTCTCTGTTCGGGGTGGTGGCATCTCAAGTATAGCCTTCAGCTTTGCAGGATTTGCTTCCATCCCCTTTTTACTGATAATGACTCCCAGGAGTTTTCCCTTTGTAATGCCGAAGACACACTTCTGTGGATTAAGTCACAGTCGTTCGAAGAACTTTTAGAGAGCGGGAACATGACCTTCTCTAGTTTTGGACTTGATAATCATATCATCCACGTAAACCTCGACTTCTTTGTGAATCAGATCGTGCAGGATGGTTGTGGCAGCCCTTTGGTAGGTAGCCCCATCATTTTTGAGACCGAATGGCATAACGGTGTAGCAAAAGGTTCCCCATGGGGTGATGAATGCGGTTTTTTATTGGTGGTCTGGGTGCATCTTGATTTGGTTGTATCCGAAAAACCTGTCGACGAATGACTTGAGAGCATGACTGGCTGTGTTGTCCACGATCATGTCGATGTTGGGTAGCGAATAATCATCCTTCGGAGAAGCTTTGTTTAAATCTCGGTAGTCCACACACATTCGAGCCTTTCCTCCTGATTTCGGTACAGGTACAATGTTGGCTAGCCATGTGGGATATTCGATCACTCGAATGAAACCCACGTTTAACTATTTGACCACCTCTTCTTTGACCTTGAGCGACCATTCGGTGCAGAGTTTTCTTAGTTTTTATTTAACTGGCTTGTAATCTGGGAGAGTGGGGATCTCGTGCTGTGCTATTTCAGGATCGATGCCGGGCATATCATCAAAGGACCATGCGAAAACATCCACTAACTCCTTCAGCAATTCTTCGAGTTGTGCATGCTCATGCTCGTCAAGGATGGCCCCTATCCTAATCTCGCGCAGTTGGCTACTATAACCGAGATTAATAACAACAGTCTTTTCTTCATTAACTTGAACGCGGTTATGTTGTTTATTATTAACCTTATTTAGATCAGTTAAGAATTGTTCATTTGCAAAATCATCATCATCAAAAGTTCGATTAGAATCTAAACAATTATGTAAGGCACAACAAGATACTCAAAATCTTCGTTTATTTCATTGATAGGAAAAACAACATTGAGAACCTCATCAAAAGAGGTCTCGATTACATTTGAGCAAGGATAGACAACAGAAGAAGAAATAGGGGAAACATTGGGGTTAGGGGAGATTTCAAGAGGTAGAACTGGCGCAGCATGCCAGTTGAGGAGAGGTGTATCAGCAGCTTTAATCAGACGGGATGGGTCCATTGATGTAGTGCCTGAATGAACCATGAAGAGTGCAAGCCCCAGTATCTGTAAGTTGAAGGAATCTTCAGAATCACTTTCGTCAGTCTCTTCGATATCTTTGATGAGCGTTTGTACGCGGTGTGGGAAAGTTTTGGCCCATGGGTAGCTATCTTGGAAAAAGATCTCCATTACAGGTTTCATCTTCTTATCTGTGTGGTCGTACCTTGGTTCTGGAAAACCGCAAAGAGGAAATCCTCACCTTCTTTGATGAATCATCCATTTAAGGAGTCTCCAGAGATAGTTCGGATACAGTTTAATCCTCTCTTTGGTTAAGACTGGCGGATCATTCTGAGCTATTGTTCAGATGGTTGATACCCCAAGCTGCAAGGAGGGAAAGCTTTCTTCAGTTCGATGGGCTCAAGTATCCCTTGCTCCCTTTGCCCTAACGCTAGTCCGGGCATGAAGTGCATGTTTCTGAACATCTAAATCACATTGACATTGCCATGAGGGTCATATTCTGGACAAAGAAACCGTCCCCTGCCGGGAGTAGGAATGGCTCGACTGGGAATCTTGATAGGAGCATATCATTTGACCCGTGCTGTATCTCAAGAATTGGACTGCCGGTGCTTGCACCCTCGATATTTTTTTCGTCACCCAAAATGGTGATGACTCGCCCGTCGGTGAAGAACTTCAATTTCTGATGGAGTGAGGAAGACACACCCTTGATATTGTGGAACTAGGGCCGTCCGAGCAACATGTTAAAATAAGCTGGGATGTCTATGACTTGGTATTCAACGTCACGGTTTATAGGTCCAACCCCTATTGCAAGTTTTATGGATCCCATCACCTCACGACGGGTATTATCGTAGGCACGCACAGCGGCGGAGGTTGGAGCGAGGTCGCTTTCTTTCAGGCCTAAACACTTGAAGGTTCTCAATGCGCAAACATTCAAGGTGGATCCGTTATCGACAAGAGAGAGTGGCACGACCTTTCCCATAACTTCGACGGAGATGTTACGTGCATGATTGTGATTTGGCCCAATTCTGGGGATTTCTTCTTCAGAAAATGACAGCATTCGGGTAGAGGTTAAGGATCCGACCAGATTTACCGCCTCCTCTGGTGTGGTAGAGGGAGGAACTATAGGTCTAGTGAGTAATTTGATTAAAGCATTTATGTGTAGATGGGAAGACATGAAAAGCCCCCATAGAGTGATGTTAGCTTGAGTTTTCTTCAGTTGATCAAATATCTAGCTTTCCTCAATGGTCGTCTCTGGCATAGGAAGGTTTTCAACGCCCTTCCCCTTATCATTTGATAGTAGTGAGCTTGGAACTTGGTAATGTCTCCCTGATCTGGTCATGTGATTTACTGAAGAAGGAAAAAACATAAATCCCATTTCCTTGTCAATCTCAGGTTGCTCTGCCACCCTGTCAATTTCTTCGAAGAGTTCTTCAAATGAGATCATCCCACATATGTCGACTACTGGGCCAGCTCTTCCTGAAGCTTGTTCTTTGCTCGAATCTTCGAATCCTTCCCCCCATCCGGTGGTAATAATTTTGTCTTTCCCTGTAAAGTCGATGCATTCTACAACTTCAATGGCTTCTTCATACAAGTTCTCCCATTCTGTGGGGATATGTGTGATTGAAGGGACCAAGCTCCCTTATAGATTCAAAGTGTCAAGTAACCCGGTGATACTGCAAATGCTGTTGGTTTGTCTGAATAATTCTGCCATAATCTGGACAACATCATCTAAGCTGACTTCATCGGTTGGTACCACCCATCTGTCTGAATCTCGAGCCCATTTCCATGCTTCCAAAAATAGTGTACTAAATCTTTGGCAATCGATGACCATCTATGAGGGAAATTTCAGCCCAAATTCTAGGAGTTGGTTTAACACCTCTGACAATTCCATACCTCAATTTTCAGAACGGGTACAGACAACGATGCATGCTCTGGTAAGGAGTGACAGTGCCTGATCAGCGGGGCTAGTGGGGTGTAGGAGGAAATATGGGCAAATTTGAAGAGGTTTAGGAGGGTATAGGGGTGTGATTTGGGTTGATGGATCGAAATTTAGGTTTTCTTCCAAGAAGATGGCATTGGTGTGATTTAGGAGTGGGTTGTGAGTAGTGTTTGGCTTAGGATTGGCTGGTGTGGCGATGGTACCCCCGGTTAATGAGATCTTGGATTACGTTTCGGAGGTGAAAGCACTCATCGGTGGTATGGCTAGCAGTTTGGTGGAAGGAACAATGAGCGTCGATCTTGAAGTTTCTTGGGAGTGGATTTGGCAATGGATGTGGATCCAAGGGTTTGATGAGGTTTTGGCTTAACAGGGCTTGGTAAACTTTGGAGAGGGGAGCATGAAGCTCAGTGTATTCCCTTTGAACGAGAGCAGGGCGGCTTTTTGGTGCCCATGATGTGGTTGGTTGAGAGATATTATTGATGGTTGAGACTGTAGCATTGGCGGGTTTCTCATACTTTCTAGGGGTGAACTGTCCGAACACCTTCTTTGGTTCCATTTCTGCTTTAACGAGGCTTTCCTCAATTTCCACTCCAGCCTCTCTGAGAGCTCTAAAGTGGGGATAGTATTGTCCTCCCATCGTCTCTCGAATATGGGGCAAGAAGTTCTTCTTCACCATGTTAACCTGTTCTTCCTCGGATGGCTGATTAGTCATGGTAGTTGCTCGCTAACTCCACCGAGTTATGAAGTTACGGACTGATTCCCCAGGATTCTGTTTGAGAAGCTCTAAATCACGACTAGTGACCTCAAGCTCTTCGTTGTATTTGTACTGCGGCATGAATTCTCGGGCTACATCCTCTTAGATACGGATTCTGGATTCCTCAAGGGATAAAAACCATCGGAGGGCACTATCCTTCAAAGTTTCCTGAAACAATTGGGCCATCACTTATTCATAAGCCTCTAGTAGAGTCATAGAACGATGATAACTGCGAAGATGAATAATTGGGGGACCACTCTCCCTGAACTTCTCGATATTTGGTATCTTGAACTTCTCGGGTAGCCTCTCTTTTGGATAAGGAGACATGTGGGTGTAGTCCATGTAATTCCCAGAGATCCTAACTTGGTCAAACTTCTTGGTGAGCATCTTGAGATCCTCTTTGACTTTATTCAACTCCTCCTCTTTTGGATCATCGACCACAGGCATGTTAGCCATAGGCTGGGCAATGTTTGTCATTCGACGCTGGGCAGGCGACGGCCCATTGGCAGGAGGGGCACGTGGAGCGTGCTGATATTCTTTCGGGACCCAGATATGCTCGTGTGGACCCATAGCACGAGTGAACAGCGCCTCGGGTTCTTGAGGAATAGGAACTTGGTTTCATTGCATTTCTCGAACCTCACCTTGGAGGTTGTCAATCTTGGCCACGAGCTGAGATAGGACTGTCGGTAGATCCGGTTGTATGACTGGTGCTTGATCTGCATTCTCCATGGAAGATGGATGGATTTCGGACTCAGAAGAAGTAGTAGAGGAGCGGATGAAACTCCGGGGTGATTTGACTGAAGACCGAAGCCAATAGGGAGCCAGGACAAGGGCTTGCAATCGACCTGAGAAGGCGTAGGATAAGATTTATTTTTGAGAAAAAGGGAAGAAACTATTTTTGGATTTTTGATAAAGAAGGGAGAAATGTTTTTGGATTTTTAATAAAGAAGGGAGAAAAGTTTTTGGATTTTTAATAAAGAAGGGATAAATGTTTTTGGAGACGGAACTTAGCATGATAATTATGATTATTATGTTCTCACTTGTATTTAATTCTCCTAAATGCAATGCCGGACAGGACCCGAGCCTGGAAAAGTGGGGTTTTTAATATATGCAAAGCTACGGTTTGGACTTGTAACCAGGCTCGCGGACAGGGTCCCGTTGTAAAAAAATGCGCAAAAATTGGATGGAAGATCGACCAAGAATTTTGGCAGAGTTTCGGGTTAAAATCGGCAATCTAAAGTGCGTGTCCTAAGTCTAACACCTATATGCGGGTATGCAGTTGGTTGGGTGAATCGGCATGGGTTCCCCCCTTTGGCGTGACTTTCACAATATACGTCTTGCTCTTGCGAGCAATCGGTACTTGTGGATAAGACATTTGATATACCTGAGTGTACGTGAATTGCCTCACTATATATCTCGTGGGGACGGTACGTGTGAGAGAGAATTCGATATACTCGGCGTACGTGAACGAATTCCCTGCGATATACCTCTCATGACTTCGGTCAAGCGGTACGATGCGGGGGAACCGTTCGATATACGTCGAAGGTACTTGGCCAATGGAAGGTGAGAGTCATATCGCTTAGGCTAACTACGACCTGTCGGACCAGCGCCCATCACGAAGTGACCCTCCAGTTATTGGGTAAAATTTGGTCCAATATCAATGCTCTTTGGTGATGCTGTGTGAATCATGCATGATTCTCTTTATTAGTATCTTATGATGAGAATGTCTTTCTTGATTATGCCAAACGGGGAGCAAAGTACAAGTACCCCAAAAGGTACACCAAGTATGGATGGGTGATGCGTGCAACATGGGGATATAGGTGGCCCTAGGTGCACGTGGTGCGAAGTGTACATGGAGAATTTTCTATAAGTGTGTGAACATAAGCGTAAGCATGGGATACATGTGAGAAAGGGGAATAGGCAGATATGAGGGAAACATAAACAAATATAACATCCATGTAAATAGAGTCAAGCCCACAAGCAAAAACACATAGTCCCCAGCGGACTCGCCACTGTGGCCATCCCCGATCCTGATCCTTGCGGGCGGGTGTGTGGAGGAAAGGAACCTTCGGGTCTCATGCATCCCTCTCGGGAGCGCTTCGGCCGACGTCGTTTGTGGTGTGAAAAATGTAGAGAGATTCAAAGTCGCCAGTCTATTTTACTCAAAACAGACAAAAGAAAAAGGGGAAGTCACCCCGAAGAGTGGCATCCAAAGACGTACTGGTGCATACGAAACCAAGATGATTCGAGAAGGGTTCGGAGGCTTAGTTATGAAATGGGAAGGTGTTAGGCACCCATTCCGCCCTTTCGGTCTCTCATGAATATTTGCTATTTTCCTTTATGTTTCCCTCCGTGATATGTGTGCATGTGTATATATATAAAATGGAGGTAGGAATCCTCGACTTGTATCATGGAAAAGATAAAGCGAGTCATCCGTAGGAAGATATAAGAGTAATATTAGAAAAATGAGATTTACGCGATTACACCTACGTTGATCGTTATAAGGGAACGATAACGCATATGGGGTAATGCGCCACTAAGAATAAGTATATGTATAATATAAGAAAAATGGATTTATAGAAGATAGAAAATGAGAGAAAAAGGACTCGAGTCTCGGGTTTTACCCCGAGACGCCTACATAGCCTATAAAGGCATCAAAGTCCACGTAGTTCGCATGTAAAACGAGGGGTGGGATTTATCCCATAAATCCAAAATGGGGAATCTCTTATTTGTGAGTGTGTGTGTGTGTGTGTAGAAAAAAGTGTTTTAGTTGTGAGAAAAGTGTGAGGAAAATATGAGAATCCCTTATTTGAATTTATGAGCAAAACCATATTTTTCTTATTTTTTGGGTTTTATGAAAATAAAAGATGTGCAATAATACTAAGTAAAAATTATATTAGGATGTGTTAAATGAGATAATAAAAGTGCTAAGTAAGAAAACAAGTTATTGAGAATTCAAGAGAATTTAAAGAGAGAGTTTGAGAAAGTTGGACCTTCTTGAAGATCTTGAGCTTGATCTTGAATGTTGCGGAGCAGCCCTTGCACTTTGGATGATAATGGAGAGTGGTTAATTCACCAAGTTTGATGAAAGGGATGATGAAAAGTGGAAGTAAAAAGGGGATTTGGAAGTTGAAATCACGCTGCCTTCGAGAGAGGTTTCTGGGATTCATTGAGAGGGATTTTTATCAGATCTGGGCTCCCCCTTGTAAATGAGGTGAAGGCCTCCTTTTATAGTCCCAGTTGAGTGCCGATCGGCATAGAGTCCTTCCTGCCTATTGGCAGGCAGGTGCCGATAGGCAGGTTCTGGAACCTGCCGTTTGGTAGTGTGTTTCAGGCTTTTCCTGAAAATCGGCTGCCGAGGGTAAACCGTTGGTCAGAATCATACATGGGGCATACCGTTGGAAAGGTAATTCAGAGAACTTCGAAAGTTCTTTGGACCACTCCCAGGTTAGGGAGTTGACTTTGGGTCAAATATGGCTCGAAAGCGTTTGTCGGTCCATTGAACAGGGAATCATTCGGACGCAAACGGATCGTTCGTCCGCATGGTAAGTCCGAATCGCACATGGGGCATACCGTTGGAAAGTTTAGGAGATGTACTTCGACATTCCAAAGAGTTTGACCCGGTTTGGAGAGTTGACTTTGGTAAACTGGGACCGGGAAGTGCTCAGTGGCCTTCTAGAGTCAAATGGATCCTTCGTCCGCATGGAAAGTTGGAATGGCGCATGGGGTGGACCGTTGGAAAGGGTATTCAGGGCCCTTTGAAGATTCATTAAGCCTCAGTCAAGCTGAAGAGTTGACATAGGTCAAACAGAGCCTGGGAGCGCCCGGTGGCCTCAAGGTCAGGTTTCGAACGCAAACGGACCGTTCGTCCTCATGCTAAGTCAGAATCGTGCACGGGGTATTGTAATACCCCGTACTTTTGGCTATAATTATTTTTTGGATTAATTAATTAGCGTATTAATTGGAAATTAATCCGGGTTAAAAATACTAATGAGATGCGAGTTATTATTTGATTATGTGCATACATGTTTTTATATGAATATTGGATTATGAAAAATTTGTCGTGAGATTTATATACGACATTTTAGAAATTTTGTTGAGACGCGTGAGACCGCCGCGTCACGGTGAAATATTTTGATTATAAAAGTGAATTTAAATTTTATAAACCGTATGGTCATTTTGAGTGCGCCAACGCGTCCGGAAGGGTCGAGATAGTCAGAAAACACTAGCCGGGGTGTAGGTTGGATTCCAGGGTATTTTTAGGCCATACCGGCAACTTAAAGGGTATTTTGGTAATTTTGTATTTTGAGGAATTAATAATGACGAAAATTAGGAGTCTTAATCTGATGTGGATTTAACCCACTAAACCCACTAACCAACCCATATTAACCCATTAAGCTACGGAGGTTATCATTTAGGTTTCCAACTTTCCCAAAGAAAACCCTAGCCACCATAGCCACCTTTGGAGAAGAAGCTTGGAGAAAGAGAGAGAGAGGGAATTCTGCAGAAATCTTCACCAAACCAACACCAAAATCAGAAATCGAATCAAGGCAAGTGATTTAAATTACATTCTTTATGCAGTAAATGCTTCTTCCATGTTAGAAATCTTGATAATCTATCTTAATTAAGAATTAAAGGAAAACCCATGAAATTGGAAGTTATTAGCTTAATTTTGGGTATAGGTTTGCATGTAGAAACATTGCTTGAAGATTGAATTCAGAGATTTCATTTTTATGTAGAGTAAAAACGGATTAAATTCTGGGATTTGATGATGATAAAAATCTAGGGTTCATGTTCTTGAAAAATTGGGGAAAAGTATAGAATCTTGTGATTTTATGATGTTTAGGATGCATTAATACCTTAAAAGATGTTAGTATATGACCTTAGCATGTTTTAGGATGATTAGAGAACTCAAAACATTGTTGGAACGAACTTTGGAGAAGATTTGAGGAGTAAGAATGGTGAAAAATGAAATTTAGAGAAATCTGGGACGAAACTGGTAGGTCGTTAGAAGCCCCTACCCAGGTCGTTCGAACGAACTCATTCGAACGAGCTTCTAACGAATTGACCAGTCGCTTCTAACAAAAGGGAACTTCGTTCGATAATCTTGTTCGAACGAGATATCGTTAGAAGGTACAGTTCGTTCGAACGAACTGGATCTCGTTCGAACGAGACTTCTAACGAGCTGACAGTGGAATCTCGTTCGAACAGCCTCGTTCGAACGGGACTTCTAACGAGTTGACAGTTTAGGCCTTTTTGGCCTGTTTCGATTTTTGGAGTCCCGTAAACTTGTTCGAGGATATAGAAAACCTTCCTTTGATGATGTATGGATAGATTTGGGACCTTTGGGTTATTATGAGGAGTAAATTATATACGAGAGTTAAATTAAATGGACGGTTTGGGTTGAGACGTAAGTGTCTACTATGACGAGAGAATAAATTATGGCGCGTATGATTATAAACCGGAATAGTATAAATTGTGATAATTATAAGTTGGTACGAGAATGCGATATGTACTACGATTAAACTACAGGATTACTAAGATGTGTGTTTACTTAGTACTGGTATATGAATTGTGTGTATGACATACCTACCATACTTGCTATCACGGGAGGTTTGCGTTCGCTTAGGGACCTCTAATCCTTGTGTTGCCCGGATTTAGAATGGTTACCTTGATGAACATAGGTCATAGAAAGACTTATTGGGATATTAATAAGTCCGCTGATCGTGGGAGCGTAGGTATGTGCGTGACCCATGTGATGTGACTGTGTTCGCCTCCATTATTTGTGATGTTGTTATTCGTGAACTATTCCTGAGAGATTCGGAATACGTAATCCTTATGTACGTGATGTACCGGGATGGATAGCAGAGTATGTGTGCACCACAACTTAGTTCTCGGGGTGCTTGTATTGTATATTTAAGACGTGAATAATATACACTTAATTAATGGGAACCTCCATGTTAATGTTGTGAATATAATTACGGTATTGTTTCGAGAAATATAACGAGTTAGCTGATAGTGAAATATATTGCATATTGAGCATCTGAGTTTACGTTAAACCCCTACTTAATTACGAGCGTTATAATGTTAATAGAACCGAGTAATAAGGGTAGGACCTATGACAGTCTAGCTAGTTATGATGTCACTTAGCTAGTGGTTTGTGTCATTGTAGATGGGTACTTACTTAGGAGTGCACAGTTAGACGAGAGGTGAGAATATCATGTGAGTGCACGTCCTAACATGTACTTTGCATTTAATGTTTTAAATGTTTTTAAAGCACTTGCAGGTTTTTAAAATATAACTCCACATTCGAGCTCTGACCCGTTTGCTTTCAAATCTACTTTTCTTGTAAAACCATTTTAGGTTCCCATCCACAAGGACACCATGCATAAGATACTCATTCTGGTGACGAGCTGTAGCTGTTTGTGGAAACTACAGGGATTTTCTTGTAGACGCCTCTATCACTTGGATTCTAGATTCATTATCTATCAGTTGTGGGGCATGTTGCCCATTTCTATTAGAGTTACATTTCCATTACAGTTTTCAGACTTTGGCATGTATTGTTTTAGTATTCGATTTACTTATTTCAGTTGTGGGATTGTAGTGAGGAGTTTTCCTCCAGACTTTATTTACATTGCGTGATGGTTATTCTATTTACTTCATTATGGTGAATGGTGTTATTATTCTTTATTACACTTGTTGCATGTTAATCAGACTTAAATTAAAATTTGGCACTTACTTTTTAAATACTAGGTGGTTAGTAATCATTAAAATGTTTTCGACAGTGATGCTATTAACTGGACCAACTTGGCATTTTGAATTAATTTAATAAAGGAGTAGCTACCCGGTATTTAATTAGTCGGGGTGTCACAGGTATACCGTTGGAAAGGGTATTCAGTGCCCTTCGAAGATTTATTCAGTCTCGATTGAGACGAAGAGTTTGACTTTTGGGTCAAACTGAGCCGGGGAGTGCCCGATGGCTTTCAGGTCAGTACTCGGGACGTGACCTGGGTTTACAATTATGAAAGGAGGTACTAGGGACCTAAGGAGAGTCAGGGGGTAATAGAATGGGGTGTCTACACTTACGAAATTGATATGTTCCCCAAAACTCAAAAGTTGAAAGAAAATGGGATTGCTTTGAAATCCTAATCTAAAAAGAAATAGGAGGTATTTTCTAACTTCGAATTTATTTTTAATCTCGATGATCTTGACCTTTTTGCGAAAAGGTTCAAAAAAGTTCTCAAATTAAGAAAATAAAATTCTTCCAAAGAAAATAAAGGTTTTGAGAAAGAAAATTTTTTTAAGTCTGGAAGGAAAGGTTTTGAAAAAGTGAGAGGAGAGTAACCTAAGAAATATGACGAGAGATGCTATAAGCGAGAGGGTAAATTTTACAAAGCTCGTGAATGTTCTACGAGGTTAAAGAGATAGGGCAAGGGCAAAGCTGCCTATAATGCCTCTTTTAGTGATAGCGATGTCGAGTCTGTAGATTTCGGGTACGAATCACCACATGGACACAACTTCACTGCGTTCATGGAAAGTCATGTACTCGTCTAACGCTGATCGCAAGAAAGGCAAAGTCACCTTTGGAGATGGGAGTAGGTCTAACATTTTTGGACGTGGTTGTGTTGAGATACTCGAAATCCCTAATCTAGATAATGTATTGTATATCGAAGGGTTGAAAGTAAATTTGATTAGCATAAGCTAGCTTTGTGACGTAAACTTTGCAATAAAGTTCTACCGATCCTAGTGTAATGTGTATGATAAATCTGGTGAAATATTACTATAGGGAGTGAGCACCGATGATAATTACCATGGGATTATTCCCCAAGTCCTCATTTATGCATAACAATGACGTGATCTTGTATATGAGACTTTGGAATCAAAGACTAGGTCATGTTAACTTTATAGATCTTGAGAGATTTGTAAAAAAGGACCTAGTTCTTGGCTTATCATTGCTCAAGAAATGAACTTCCTCGATTTGTGGTCCTTTCCAATAAGGAAAATAAATTTGAAGTCCCCATTGGAAGTTGAATACCATTACCACCTCTCATGTGTTAGAGTTTATACAGATGGATCTTATGGGTCCTACTCGTACGAAGAGCGTTGATGGTAAGAGATAATTCTCGTGATGGTCGATAAATTTTCGAGATACTCTATTGTGGGGTTTCTTAGATAAAGTGTTATGTGATTGAGTTCCTAACAACCAAGTATTGTGTCCTATAAAACCAATATGGTGTCACCATTAATAGGATGCATAGTGACAACGACGATGAATTTAAAGAAGTTGAAGTGGATAACTATTGTGATGGAGTGGTCATCAAACACTAGTTTTCACCCGTTCATAATCCTTAACAAAATGGGATAGTTAAGAGGAAGAACCAGACGATTCAAGAGATGGATAGATCCCAACAAGTGGTATCAGAGCCTCTTCATATTATATTATTGGGATTGATATTGTGATTATGATTTAAGAATAATCTTGTTTTATTTCTCATACATACGATCTGGTGAGAACCCATACAATGTATGACATCTGATGATTTTCATAATCATAATCCCAATTGATTAAAGAATGGTTTATGTATTTTTAATATTTCATATCAAAATTTGGTGTAGGAACACAAATTTTGGGGCGGGATTTATATGTAAAATGGAATTTTGGGGAATGGAAGTATAGAGAAATAATTCGAATGTAATACCATAGTAACATGATTCAAGTTAAAAAGCTATGATCTTGAATGATTAATATGAGGATTGATGGGATCTTGATTTAGAATTAAGGAAGTGCATAATTTTTGATGAACTATTATAAATCCCATGAATTGATATGATTTAGAGTGAATCTAGACATAAAAATATGTACTATTATGTTTAGGAATGATATGAATATTTAATTTTGGGTTCGAATACTGTTGGGTGTTCATATAGTTGATGGGAGGAAAAAGAAACCCATGAGGAGAATCGAACCGGTTCTCTGAGCAAGGAGCAAACCGATTCGAGTAGCCTTGCAAACTGGTTTGTTGGGCAGGGCTGTCCCACTTAATTTTTTTACTCTCATAAGAGTTTGATTCATGATGAATTTATATGAATTGATAAATTAAGAATATATGTTTTCTAAATGATTTGGATTTAGGATATTTTTTTTAACCAAAGTTATTTTCCCATTTGTGGTATTTAATTAATACTCTTTTGTCTTATATCTTAAATAAATTAATTAAAGTAATACGTTGAAAAAGTAACCTCTATTGCGTAGATTAATCTATTTTGAGTTATTAATATGTGTGTTTACATTATTTATGCGATTAGTGACCGTCCCAAAGGAAGATTATTAATTGGTCAAATAATAAATATACACGTGGGAATAAATGTGTGACGATTATAAAGTTTTCATGTGGATAATATATCGGCCCAAAAAAAGGCTGTTTTTTGATTGGATTTATCATCAACATTTGATTTCTACACTGAGAGTACCACTTAAAAGTTGATGTTTATGTCCAAAGACTAAACGTTAATGTTGCGGTAGGTATCTTAAAAAGTGACCACCATTACATGTTTATAAAATTTATGTCTTGCATTTATGTGTTTATTTTTAAATATGTCTTGACTTGAATTTTAATTTGAGCTTATATTATTTATTTTTTCTCTGAATTCAATTACTCTTTTGCTACTAATATCACTACCAACATGAACTCAATTTTTGTGCTTAACGACACAAACTTCAAGAACTGGAAAGAGAACATTCCGATAATACTCGGCTGTATGGATTTAGACTATACATTTAGGAAAGAACAACCTGCTCGTCTTACAAAGAAAATTTCCATTGAGGATAAAGCGAACTTTGAGAAGTGGGATAATTCTAATCGCTTAAGTCTAATGATGTTAAAGCGCAACTTTCTAGAAGCATTCAATAGCGGTTGTTAGAATAGGTAACCGCTAAGGGTTTTCGTAAGATATTGAAAATAATTTTGCAAAGAACGAAAAGGCTGAGACAAGTACACTTTTAGCTAAAGTTATCTAAATGAGGTGTAAAGGTAAAGGAAACATAAGGGAGTAAATTATAAATATGTCTAACATCCTTTTAAAACTTAAGGCACTAAAGTTAGAGTTGTCTGATGACTTGATTGTGCATCTGTTACCGATTCCCCTTCCTACACACTACGACTAGTTTATAGTTTGATTTCCCTTTCTTGCACACTACGATCAGTTTATAATTAGATAAATGGACTCTTAATGAGCTCATTTCTCATTTTGTGTAAGAAGAGGACAAATTGAAGCGAGAAAAGACAATTGAAAGTGCTCATATTGTGTCTTCCTAAAAAAATAATAAGCAGAAAAGTAATCATTATAAGGAAATTGCACTAGGAACATCACAAACCAAAATTTCACAAAAGAAGCAGAATCCAGGATTTACCTAATTTTTTTGCAAGAAACCTGGGCATGTGAAGAAGGATTGTTCCAAGTAAGTCGTATGGTGTTACTACTTATATAATTATGTCTATGCAGGGTTGCTTGTGGAGCTGACCGCCAAGTGATGCTAAAAGATTCATCTATGTGAGCGATGGAAAAACAGTTATAGTTGAAGCAATTGGGACCTTCAGATTATCTTTTAAGACTGGTCATTTTATTGAATTAAGAGAGACTTTTGTAGTACCGTCTATAGACATCCCATTCTAGGAACCGTAAGCACCCACTTAGGTCCCTAGAAATCACTCATTCACCGTAAACCCTAGGTTATACCTCAAGTACCGATCTAGAGGCCACATGACACTCTCGAGCCCAGTTTGACTTTGGTAAAATTTCTCGCCCGAGATAAAGATCAATGAATCTTTAAAGGTCTATGAATCCACTTTCCAATGGTCCACCCCGTGCGAGAATCAACCTTATGCTTTGGGCAAACGATCCATTTTACTTCAAAAACTGATCTAGAGGCCACGAGGTATTCCTGGGCCCCGCTTGATTATGGTCAACTTCATCCTCTAAGATAAATATCAATGAATATTTAAAGGTGTCTGAATACACTTTCCAATGGCCTGCCCCATGCGTGAATCGGCCTTGCGGTACGGACGAACAATTTATTTTACCTCAAAAATGATCTGAAGGCCACCGAGAGCTCTCGGACCCCGTTTGACTCCAGACAACTCTTTATCTTAGATGAAGATGAATAAATCTTCAAGGGCTCTGAATACTTTTTCCAATGGTACAACTTGTACGCGAATCATCCTTATGGTATGGACGAAAGATCTAATTTACTTCGAAGGGTTACTAGGTGCTTTCGAATCCCATTTGGCCATGGATAACTCTCCAAACTAAACTAATATGAGTTAAATGTCATAGTTCTATGAATACCCTTTCTAATGGTATATCCCGTACGTGAATTATCCTTATTGTTTAGATGAATGATCCATTTTCCTCTGAAAATATCCTATTTAGAGACCAACGGGCGCTTTTGGGCCCTGTTTGGCTTCGGTCAACTCTCGAACCCAAGAGTGTCTTAATGGATTCTTGAAGGGCTCTGAATACCCTTTTCGATGGTCTACCCGTGCATAATTCAAACTTATAATTTGCATTTTATGAACATTTTCCCAAAAAAATTGCCTTAGACTGCCGAATGGCACCCATAGAACCCTACCTATCGACAGTGTGTCTGGGGTTCTATGCTGATAGGTAGGTAAAGGACCATGTGAATAGGCAGCCCCTTGGCCTTATAAATATGGACCATGACCTCACTTTGAAAGACACCCTGAACATCCCTCTCAGCAATTTCAGAGAACATTATCTCAAATTCAGAGTTGTCCCCCTCTTGAAAAGCCCATTTCCCACATTCCTTCTATCATTTTCATACTCCTTTTAGTTAATTCTTACCCCTCTCCTCATACCACCATCATCTCGTCATGAGATCAACGCATCTACAATCAAGATCCACTCAAGTCTTCATAAGCAGGTCTAATTCTCCCCCCTTGTCTTTAAATTCTCTTATTTTTGCATTAGTCACTTTAATTTCACTTTAGTACTTTATTTCATTACATCATACAACTTAATTACAAACCTTAACTATTAGTATTTTCACATACTTTATTTTCATAAAAATAAACTGAAAAAAAAAGAGAAGGTTTACTTGTAAATTCTAAAGGGGGAATTCTCATCACATTTTCTTACACTAAAACACCTTTTTCTACACACACACATATAAGTAAAATCTCTAGTTGGATTTATGGGTTAAACCCCACCTCATATTGTCTTCAAACTACGTGGACTTTGATGCCCCCTCGAGCTACGTAGGCGCTTTGGGTAAATCCCTAGATTCGAGTCCTCCAATATATCTTTATTACCTTGTTCTTATTATATATTCTTAATATATTTTATATGCTTTCTTGCTTGTGTCTTGTCCGATAATGCATTCATTCTTCTATAATGACTTATGAAGTGGCAAACACTTACATTATGTTTTGAATTACTATTTTTGTAACACTCCTAAGGATGACCTCACTCCGCCTTTGTCCATGACGTGAGTTGAGCGGTTCCATTCTCCATTTGTATTATGTAAATAGGCACACACATCACAAAGTTTAACAGGAGAAAATTAACACATGCCCATGAGAGACTGAAATGGCGGCATGGATGCCTAACATCTTCCCATTCCGTAACTTACTCCATGGATCTTTGAACTACTTGGTTTCGAAAGCATCAGTATTATCCTTGATGTTGTTCTCTCGAGGGAAACATTTCTATTTCTTATTTTGTGCAAAATAGGCTGGTGACTCTGTCTCTTCATATCACCCCACATCGATGACCACAGAGTGCCCTAAGAAAGGGAGTAATCCCATGCACATGTCAAAATGGAAGGAAATGGGGAGGAAGAGGATCCTTCTTGGGAGACCCACCGACCCCACCATGGGATAGACCCAGTGGCGACTTCGTTGGGGATGTTTTAGTAGGAATAGACTCTATTTCTTCATGGGTGATATTCTTTTTAGCATGTGTGCATATTCACCTACCTTTATGTTCCATTTTCTCCTCTATTTTCCTTTTTGTATATCTCTCTCTCATGCATATATCACTTTTCACTCACTTATACACTTCACACACTTGTATGTACTCTCCATGTACACTTCACACACTTACACTTAATATCCATATTTAGGCTTCACTAACACACACCCACACTTCCCACACTTGTATATATCTCCATGCTCACTCAATATCACATACTATGTTTAGTTGATCCATGTATAGGCTCACTACTTCACACACTCACTCATATTTATAGTCTTCATGCTAGATTTACTTATCATAATAATTGAATATGCTCACCCATTAGTGTAGTATTCCCTTTCCTCATGAAGCTAATAAAAACTGATAAAATATACTCTCTCTATAATATGTTAATTAAGACTCATGCATTTTTGCACACTACATCACCAAGAGCATGGAAATATTGAACAAAATTTGTCCCGTACTGGGGGTCACTTTGTGATTGGAGCTAGTCATGCGGGTCGCAATTTTCTAAGTGATATGACTCTCATCTTTCGTTGGCCTCGTACCTTCAATGAATATCGAGCGGTTTCCCCGCATCATACCGCTTGACCGAACTCACGATAGGAGGTTAATAATGAGGAACTCGTTCATATACGTCTAGTATATCGAATTATCTCTCACATGTACTGTCTCCATGAGGTATATGGTGATGCAATTCATGTACACTCAGGTATATCAAATTGCTTGTCGACACGTACCGATGAATGATTTCCCTTATAGGCAAGAGGTATATCGTGGAAGTCATAATGAAGGGGATAATCCTTCCAATAACCCAGCAAGTGCATAAACCTCATATAGGTGTCAAAAATAGGATACTAAAATTTATTTTTACGGTTACCATGCGAAACTCTGCCAAAATTTTGGGTCAATGTACCCCCCTAATTTTTGTGCTATTTCACCCTTTTTCCAAAACAAGACCCTGGCCGTGAGTCTGGAAATAAGTCCAACCGTGTTTTACATATTTTCAAACCCTATTCTACCAGGCTTAGGTCTGATCTAGATTTTTTCTGCATTTAGGCAAACCTAATATAAGTGAAAACCTAATAATAACATTAATAATAATTATGTCGAGATTCCTCTCTTTGCCCTCCTTTTTCGTAAATACCAAAACCCTTTTTCTCTTCCTTTAAAAATACCAAAAATTTTCTCCCTCCTTATTTAGAAAATAAATTCGAATCATTTTCCCTCTTAGGTCGATTGCATACCCTATTTTGGCATGGCTCCCTATTGTCTTTGGTCTTCCTTCAACCCCAAAGCTCCGTCGGTTCTTTTACCACTTCATCCGAGTTTAGGATCTACCTTCATGAGATATTCATAGAGAACACTGACCAAGAGATGAATTTGCAGCCCACTATTTTGATCAACTTAGTCCATATCAGTGCCAAGATTGATAACTTGTAAACTAAGGTTCATAAAATACAACATCACCGGTCCATGGGTCCACCCGCTCCCGAGCCTGTATGGGTCTCAGATGAGTGTCAGCATGTTTTGTGTGCCCCACCTGCCAATGGACCATCACTAGCTTGATTACTTATTCAAAACCTTGCCCAATTAGGGACTAACCTACCAGTACCTATGGATCCTAAGGATGAGGAATTGAATAAGGTCAAGGAAGACCTCAAGCTGCTGTCGAAGAAGTTCGATCAAGTTAGGATATCGGAGAATTACATGGACTACACCAATATGTATCCCTATCCCAAAGCTAGACTTTCAAAAAATTTCAAGATGTCAAACATCGAGAAGTTTGGGTGAAGTGGACCCCCAATTGTTCATCTTCGAAGCTATCGTCGAGTCATGACCCTCCTTGGTGCCTCCCAATAGATAATGGAGTAGATGTTTTAGCAAAGCTTAAAAGAAAGTGCACTCTGATGGTTTTTATCCCTTGAATAATCCAAAATCCATAGTTGGGAGGATGTCGCATGAGAATTCATGTCTCAGTATAAGTATTATGAGGAGCTAGAGGTTATACGCTGAGATCTAAGTAGAACCCTGGGGAAATGGTCAATAGCTTCAAAGGAAGGTGGAGGGAGAAAGATGCTACCATGACCAACATACCTTTGGAGGAGGAATAAGTTAGTATCATGAAGAAGAACTTCTTGACTCATATCCAAGCATGCATAGGAGCAGTATTACCCACACTTTCGAGCCCCTTAAGAGGTTAGTGTAGAGATTGAGGAAGGCATTACTAAAGTGGAATTCGAGCCGAAGAAAATAATAAGATAATTCACTCCCTAAAAGTATGAGATGACCAACAATGATATAGTCTCAACCGTCAATAACATTTACCAAATTCTACCTCCTAGGCACCGAAAAGTCACCCTAATCTAGGTAAGAAAGAAAACTCTGAGATCCACACTCTCCTGTCCAAAGTCTACTAAGCCCTGCTGAGTCGAAACCTCATCAAACCCTTGGACCCCCGTACATTACCAAATCAAATCCCTAAAAACTTAAAGCCCGATGCCCGTTGTGATTTCCACCATTTTACTGGCCATAATACTGACCAATGCTTCCACCTTAGGAATGTGATCCAAGACCTAATTGATCGGGGTATCATCGCCCCCACTAGCCAATCAAAAATACCACTCATAACCCACTTCCAATACATACAAATGTTATATTTCTAAAAAGTGACCCAAAATTTAACCCATCTATTCAAATCATGCCCAACAAAGAATACATTATACCAATAATCTCACCTAAACCACTCAAACTTTTCCCATATTTTCTCTTACACCCTTCATTCTTCATCGATGCAGCTTTTTCATTCCTTATAAGGGCCTGAATTGCCATCTATTCCCAGTCTGAAGGGAAGGCATGGAGTTACCAGCCGTGTTGAACCAACTCTTAGAGTTTGGGGTGAAATTGCCCGTCGAGATGACTGTTGATTATGAAAATTCAATGACTTATTCATAAAAGCCCGAAAATGAGCTCAAGAATTAGATGAATGGGTGGTTCCTGTTGAAGAAATCAGTATAGATGATGTAATACACATAATGTATGATTCATTTTAACAAATAAGTGAAATTTACAGCATTAATAAGCTACTCGCCACTTTGAAGCTTCAGGAACGGTTGGTCCCTTCACTCATGCACCTCTCCGCTGAGTGGGAAGATTTATACGATGAAGCCGTCGAGGTTATTAAATGCATTGCTTTATCTTGGTAAGAGGACATAGTCGCCACCAAAGTGGGGAATGAATTTAACAGTTTAGATGAAGAACCGAGTCGAGAAGAAGACAGTCCAAAATCTAGCCTGTGTAAAATGATATTCTTCTAAGATCTCTTGGTGGAAATCAATAAGGTGGCCATTCAGCCATCGATAGATGAAAACACAAGGTTTTTGTTCTTTTATGCCTTTGTAAATCACATAACCAGGTCAGGGAGAAACTATAAAGATCCGATTCCTTATGTGACCGAGATAGATAAAGGAAAGGGAGTTACTGACGAACTTCTCATACAAAAATGACCATTGAAGGGAATAAAGTCCTTGACCAGCTCAACAAAACCCAAGCTTCTATCACCCTATGGGGGATTTTCATGTCCTCCCAGCTGCACCAGAATTCTTTTACATTCTCTTCCATAATCCTCTCTTTTTTCGAAGAAAAGATACCAAAGATCATCCCTGATCATAGTTATGCCCTCAACATCTCCGTTGAAGTCTTTGGAAAGACAGTCCCACTTTTTCTAATTGATAATAGATCTTATCTCAATGTTTGTCCTCTCAGAACCTTCAATTGCTTAGGATTGAATGTCATTGATCTCACTCCCATTTCCACCGGCATGCGTGATTATAACAGTACTCGTCGAGAGGTAATGGGGTGAATAAAACTCATAATAGGGTTGGCCTTATCAATCCTATCACTGAGTTCCAAGTCATTGACACACATGTAAGTTTTAATCTACTCCTTAACCATCCATGGCTTCATAACATTTGAGGGTATCTTCTTCTCTTCATTAAAAACTAAAATTCCTCACCGAAGATCAGGCTATCACCACTTTGGGGGATGACAACAGTACAAATAATACCAACACTAATAACTCGGTATTGGAAATTCTGCATGGAACAAATTACATTCTCCTCTTTGGCTTCAGAATTGATTCGTTTCCCCTTCTAGATGGAGAAATTTTTGAAGACTGAGTCTGCTCGAAACACAACCCTCATAGCAATGTCAATGTGATTCAAATGTTCAAGAACATGCACTTCATGCTCGAAATGGGGCTAGGGTGATGCCAACAAGGGATCATTGAGACCAAAGTCCTGAAGGAGGCCTTTCCCCTTATGGCCTAGGTTACTGGGATCACCAGAAGAACTCAAAGAACTCGGATGACCATGGCCGAAAATAAGCTTAGAGGAAGAAAAGATCATTTCGAGAGACTCTTTGAATGAAAGGTTTATCAAGGAGGGTGAAGACTTCCCTTTTTGCGACATCCCTGAACCATGGTATGACCATATGGATAAAAAGATGAAATCAGGGCAAAAATCTTCTTTCAAGACAATAGCTCTTGGGCCGAAAATTGCCAATATAAAGTGCAACCTCTCACTGAGAAAGTTTTGACTGTTATTGAGGATTCTGAGATAAGTGATTTTGAGGACTCATTTAACCTGCAAACATCGAGGCTGAGTCTCTGCATGATCCGCTCAAAATATCGTGCCATCGGACCCATCTACTAAAATTAAATCTACTGACATGCCTCTCCTCAACTAGAATGTCGTACCTGTCAAATCTGCTCAGATTTAACCTAACCCTACTGTTTACCCTATACTAGTTTCTTCACCTGATGTTATTTTTCATTTTTCTGATATTAATGTAACAAAGACGTCTTTTGATGAGGTACTCATTACCATTTGTTGATACCAAATTTAGTCTGCTGACATGGCTCAATTGAGTGAAGACACATGGCAATCTATGTGGCAACAACAAACACGTACGAGGAACTCAGACGCTACGAGGAACCATACTACAATAAGGAACACTGCTTCCCCGAGGAACTCAGACGCTCTGACCAATAAGAACTCTACGAGGAACTTTTGAGTACAAAGCAGCTTAGGCGATCCGAGCTGCACCTCGAACAAAGCATTAATAGAAGGATAACCAACAGTTTGACTGTTCATTAAATGCTTATCATTCAGATGTATACACTTAAGGGGCATTGAATGTATTACCCTTTCACATTACAGCCTTAGGGCTATAAATACATTGTATTACCCTCATTGAAGGAGGAGACCAGAATTTCTTGACTAAACTTGTAATCGAGAATTCCCAAACACTCAGCAATAACAGAAATAGTGGACGTAGGCCATTCTTATAAGGCTGAACCACTTTAAAATTTCTTTGTCTCATTTAAATTTATCTGTGATTAAAAAATTAGACGTAATCTAATTTTTTACATCAATAGATTGGCGCCGTCTGTGGGAAACGACTGTTAGTATCATTTTTCACCAAAAACAATTCATCACCAATGGCTGATAATCCTGAATCCAGCAATCGAAATGCTGGAAATCCCCCGAATCCATCTGCTCCGCCAAACGTTCCAGATCTGGCTGGAATAATGACAAATCTGGCCCAGGGCCAGACAACCATGCAAGAAACTATGCGACAACTCATACAAACCCTTCATGGCGGTGCAACAACCCATTCAGGACAATGCAGTGTTCAAAGAAACACCCATTTACTTCCTTCGCGTACTGGGCATACAGCTTCATATCATGCTGAGGAATCTGATGATTTCTCTTATCAACCTGGGCGAACTTAATTAGTACGAGCCACAGATACTGAACAACGTATCACTCTCTCCCCAGAGAGGACCATTGCATTGGAAAGATTAAGTAGGGTTTCTCCTTTCGATCGATTAGGCCCTAAGAGGAACAAAAGTCCTCCTAAGGCTGCGTCGAGGAGCTTTCGACGATCAACAGACTTAAGGGAAGGATCTGCCCAGTCGCGACCAGCTGCTCGTCAAGATAGATCCCAGGAAGCCACATCAATGCGATCAATTGCTCGAACCAACAGGCCCGAGGAAGGAAATAACACATGGAAAGGCTCTATTCAGAGGTTGAAAGATAGATTAGGTGAAATGTCTAAGGCCAGGAACCCCCTACAACGAACTTTTGTCCAAGCTATTATAGATTTTCCAACACCATCAAAGTTCAAAGCACCTGTTGTGACCCCCAAATATAATGGAAAGACTGACCCTGTTCTTCATATAGAACAATACCAAGCTTCAGCCGACATCTATGCTGTCCCAGACGAGATGAGATGCAGAGCATTCTCGGGAACCCTTATAGGGTCTGCTCAAATATGGTACAATAATCTTCCTCGGGGTAAGATCTCAACTTTCTTTCAACTGGCCGAGTTATTCATTGGAAATTTCTATTTTGGGGCAAAGCCAGTTAAACGAGTAGCACATTTGTTAAGTGTTAGACAAAAAGCTGGCGAGAGTACTAGAGATTATATAACTCATTTTAATAACGAGAAACTCGAAGTCATTGGTTATGAGGAAAAGACAGCGATCACTGCCTTGATGAGTGGGCTGTTGCCCAACAAGTTGTATTACACTTTGGCCAAATATCCACCCATAACCATGTCAGAACTGATGGCAAAAGTGGCCAAAATCATGAATGCCGAGGAGGCTATGGCTGCGAAGAAGAATATGGATAAAGAAACCAAGGTGGAAGTTGACAAAGCCAAGAAGAAAGAGCATAAGAACAATGGTGGTGACAAACAATCCAAAAATAGGTCATCATGGGAGGTATTGAGGAAATTTGATAATTATACTCCTTTGAAGGTAGACATGAACCATGTTCTAGAAGAAATCAAGAACAACGAGAAATTAAACTGGCCAGAGAAAATGAAGGCAGACCCTGACAGGAGGAATAAGGCAAAATATTGCGAGTTTCACAAGGATCATGGCCATATGACCAAAAATTGCATAGCTCTTCAGAATGAGATCGAAACACTCATTAGACGAGGACGACTGACAAAGTATGTTGATCGTAGAAATGAAAGAAGAAACAACGACCGAACAAGAGAGAGGTCTAGATCTCCTCGTCGAGTAGAGGAGAACAGGAAAAGAGACCATGAAGACGATCCCGATCTTCCCAAAAGACCAAGGCAGCCAGAATGTGAGGTATTTTGAATACGTTTTGGGACATTTGATTGTAATGTTATTACAGGTGGAGATGCAGGAGGAGGAGACCTTACTGCAGAGAGAAAAGCTTACCTATGTGAGGCTCAAGCTTGCTCATACATTAAACGGATAAATCTGGTCGAGAAGGATCGCCCGAGAAAGGTAAACAAAGAGAAATTGGTCATTGGTTTTTCAAAGAACGACCTCGCAGGTGTCCTATATCCTCATGATGACCCACTGGTGATCAAAATGAGGATGAAAGAAGTGATGATTTCACGAGTTCTGGTAGATAATGGTAGCTCGGCAGAGATCATGTTCTACTCGTGCTTCGACAGTTTAAACCTAAAGTTATCTCAACTGGAGCCTTATCACAGACCCCTCCTCGGTTTTGCTTGCGAGAAAGTTTTTCCACTTGGGACGATCAAGTTGGATATATTCATTGGTACATGGCCGGCTTGTCGAACAGAAAGAATATGCTTCTTCGTAATGGATAAGAATGTTCAGTCAGCCTATAACATCATCATGGGAAGGGTCGAATTGAAGAAGTTCGAGGCAGTACCATCTACAGTACATCAGTGCTTAAAATTTCCAATAACTTTTGGAGTAGGAGTTGTGAAGGGTGATCAAAAAGTAGCTCGGGAATGCTATTATTCATCCACCGAGCAAGAGGAACTGGAGGAATCAAGGAAAAAGACTACTACCTATCAAGTGGATGAAGGTGCAGAAATTGAAACATTGGATCCTAGAGATGAGTCGCAACTCGTGAAGGGTCAAGTGGTGGAAGCTACAGAAAACATCATTCTGGACGACGACCATCCTGAATGAACAACTCAAATAGGTTCGTCGTTGGATACCTCACTAAAAGAGGAATTGATAACTTTCCTAAGAAGCAGAAAGAAAACTTTCGCATGGAGTCATGAGGATATGCCCGGAATAGACCCAAATTTCTTATGTCACGAGCTCAATGTGAATAAGGAGATCAAGCCAGTGAAGCAAATAAGAAGAGTGTTCAGCCCCGAGAAGAACCAAGCTATACAGGAGGAAGTCAAGAAGCTCCAGAAAGCTTGTTTTATTGAAGATGTTAAATATCCAAACTGGTTAGCAAATGTGGTGATGGTAAAGAAGAAAAACAACAAATGGAGGATGTGTGAAGACTTCACCGACCTCAACAAAGCATGTCCAAAGGATCACTTTTCATTGCCCCGTATTGATCAACTAGTCAATGCTACCTCGGGACACGAGCTGCTGAGCTTCATAGATGCTTATTCTGGTTACAACCAGATTAAAATGAAACCTGAAGACAGGGAGAGTACTTCTTTCATTACCCCTAGGGGAACTTATTATTATAATGTTATGCCTTTTGGTTTGAAAAATACAGGTGCGACATATCAATGGCTGATGAACAAGATCTTTGTTGAACAAATCAGTTGCAATATGGAAATCTATGTTGACGATATGCTGACAAAGAGCAGGAAAGATGCCGATCATCTAGTTGACTTAGGCCAGACCTTTGATCAACTGAATAAATATCAAATGAAGCTGAACCCGACCAAGTGCTTATTTGGAGTATGAGAAGGCATGTTTCTCGGGTACATCGTCAATCAGCGAGGCATCGAGGCAAATCCTAAAAAGATTAAAGCTCTATTAGGGCTGCGATCTCCAACGACGAACAAAGAAGTACAGAGTCTCACGAGACGAGTAGCAGCACTCAACAGATTTGTATCGCGAGCAACTGATAGATGTCTCCCATTCTTCAAAACGCTCCGAAAGAATTTTGAGTGGAATGATGAATGTGAGAAGTCTTTTCAAGACTTGAAGAAATATTTGGGAACTCGTCCACTATTATCCAGGCTAGTGATGGGAGAAAAAATGTACTTGTATCTAAGAGTATCGAAGAATGCAGTTAGCTCGGCGTTGATCAGAGTGGAGAATGGAGTGCAAAAACCAATTTATTACACGAGTAAGGCCTTCCGAGGAGCAGAGATCAGATATCCAAAACTGGAAAAGTTAGCACTGACGCTGATTGAGGCGAGTAGGAGAATGAGACCATACTTCCAGGCTCATACTATAGTCATATATACTGATATGCCGTTGAGGCAAGCCCTTCATAAACCAGAAAAATCAAGGAGATTGATGTACTGGGAAATAGAGCTTGGTGAATATGATATAATTTAAGAACCCAGATCATTGCTTAAAGGGCAAGAAGTAGCAGATTTTATAGCAGAGTTCACTTATCCTGATATCCTCGAGGAGCAAAAGCTGCTCACCGATGAACCTGTGGATGTTACAGGATCATCAAACACAAGCTCAGACCAACTTAGGTTGGTAAAAGGGTAAGTGGATGTTACAGGATCATCACACACAAGCTCAGACCAACTTAGGTTGGTAAAAGGGCAAGTGGATGTTACAGGATCATCACACACAAGCTCAGACCAACTTAGGTTGGTAAAAGGGCAAGTGGATGTTACAGGATCATCAAATTCAAGCCCAGACCAACTTAGGTTGGTAAAAGGGCAAGAAAATATGATCGACGAAGAGCAAGAAATATCAGGGGAGGGTGAAAGGAAGCAACAAATATTTCACCGAGGAACTTTGTCAGATTAGAAATTATAAGATGAGTTACCTATATGGAGGCTATATGTAGATGGCTCATCTTGCACAACAGGCTGTGGGGCAGGGATCGTTTTGAACAGCCCGGACGAGGTCGACATAGAATACACCCTACGATTCCAATTCAAAGCTTCCAATAATGAGGCTGAGTATGAGGCCATGATTGCAGGTCTTAATTTGACAAAAATTATGGAGGCGCAGAGGGTTATTGCCTTCAGTGATTCTCAATTGATCGTAAATCAAATGTTGGGAATATATGCAGCCAAAGGAGAATTAATGATCAAGTATCATGCAAAGGTGATAGAGTTGGTATCAGAATTTGCTGTTGTTCAGTTGATAAGAATACCAAGAATGGAGAATGCGAGAGCAGACGCCCTAGCCCGACTAACATCCGTTACTCGTACCGAGCTACGAAGAACAATCCCAATTGAAGCGTTGGCTAGTCGAAGCATAAATGAAGATCTGATGATGAATTTTATTACCCTTGATTTAGGACCATCTTGGATGGATCCTATCAGGGCATATATTGAGGAGGGAGAATTACCAGTTGACAAGCTCGCAGCCAAGAAATTGAAGTTTAAAGCTGCTCGGTATGTATTAACTAACGGTATTCTATATAGACGAGGAATTATGGCAGGTTTGCAAAGATGTGTACATATCTCTGAGGTGAAAGAATTGATTGAAGAGATCCATAAAGGGTCATGTGGAGACCATGTAGCAGGTCGGACGCTTTTGCAAAGGGTGATGATGCATGGATACTACTGGCTAACGATGAGGCCTGATTGTATAGCTTATGCCAAGAAATGTGACAAGTGCCAGCGCTTTTCCTCCATCCGAAGAACTCCACAAGCATTGTTGACACCCATCACTTCCCCTTGGCCATTTGCCATGTGGGGAATAGATTTAGTCGGGCCACTGCCAACGACTAGAGGAAGGTTCAAATACCTCGTCGTCGTAGAGGATTGTTTTACTAAGTGGGTAAAAATCGAGCCTCTTGTCGACATGACGTATGAGAAGGTATATCAATTTATTTGGAAAAATATCATCTGTAGATATGGTCTTCCGCATGCATTCATTACCGACCATGGAACACAATTTGATAATGAGGAGTTGGCTGCCTATTGCCATCAGTACAATATCTTGAAGATCCACTCGGCACCAGGACATCTCCAAAGCAACGGACAGACTAAAGTGACGAAAAGAACACTGCTAAATGGATTGAAGAAAAGACTAAGTGACGCAAAAGCAAACTGGATCAAAGAGTTACAGTAAGTACTGTGGGCTTATCGTACTACTCCCCGAGCAGTAACTGGAGAATCACCATATATGTTGGCGTTTGGAAGTGAAGCTGTTATACCTACCGAGTTGGGCCTCCCAACACACAGGGTACTGAATTTCAATTCCCTTGTCAGCGACTTAATGAGAAGAATGGATTTAGACATGCTCGAGGAAGTTAGAGAAGAAGCAACCATAAGGAATGCTGCTTACCAACAACGGACAACTTTGTTCTACAATAAGAGGGTGAAGAAGTGCGACCTGAAAGAAGGAGACTATGTGCTAAAGAAAGTGATTCAAAAGCACAACAAACTAGAGGCAAACTGGCATGGACCATACCGAGTTACAGAAGTTGTTCGACCAGGAACTTACCGAATAGAAACTTTAGAGGGGGAGGAGTTTAAGAATGCATGGAACGCGGAGCACCTGCGCAAGTATTATCAGTGATGTATATTCTCATGTAACGCAGTTCCGTCAGTATGAATAAAATGAAGTTATTCTGCTAAATTCTCTCCTTTTATTGAAAGTTTTTCGGGGAATACTAGTGCTACACACTACTCGGCAAAACTACTCAACAAAACTCAGACTACTCAGCAAAAATGCCAACTTATGTTGGTTAGGAACTAAATATATTCTCGAAAATGCCAACTAAGGTTGGTCGGGAGGTACAACTATTCCAAAAAGTGCCAAAGTTGCTCGTTAAGAAAAAATCCACTAACTATGGCTGGTCGGGAATAAAAACCCACTAACTGTAGTTGGTCGAAAAGGAAAATCTTACCGACCTTGGTTGGTCGGAAACATTTTATGAATACGAGAAAGTGATCAAGAAATTTTTTTTAATACTCGTAACTTTTTAAATTACTACTAAGTTGGTCGAGAAACAAAACATTATTTTTGTTAAATGATTACCACAAATTCAAACTAGTCGATAATAAGTTGATCGACAAATAACACAATGTTGTTATCTTTTTAACAGATATACATGCACAAATGTAAAGTGTTACAAGACAATGGCAGTCAAGTTTTGTAAATAAAATTATTTCATTGAATGTAGAACAAAATACATTAAGAATGAAATGTATACTAACTATTACATCAAGATTCCTATTCTATTGGTTTCTTCCCCTCTGCTTTTGAAACAGGTTCCTTGCCAGTAGGTGGATCATTTAAAGCAAGAGGAGAATTTATAAAGTTAAGATCTTTGAGCATCCTGATGTTCATGATAGATGGTCGATCAAGTAGGTGCTCGGGGTGAGATATCTCAGCACTAGAATGGAGACTGTAGTCGCCGAGATATTTGTAAATCAAGCACTGAGGGATGGCCCGAGTAGGGATCCAACTCATGTCGAGCTTGAATGGTGGCACTGGCAGGTCGAGTAACCCAGGATTATGGTAATCCCATAGGTAGTGACCCTGTTCCAATTGCAGCACACCTAAGGCATTCAACCATCCCTATTAGTAGCCCTCATTATTTGCATTTTGGATACGATCGTCCAAGTGGTAGAGAGCCTCGTTGCAGCCATCCATCCAGAACTCTCTGGACTGCTTGTGGAATTGATATGTCAATCTTTCCAGTTGCTCATGGAGATTTTTTATGAAGATTTCCTTATTATCCAAGGCAGATTTCTGTGCAGATAGCTGCTCGTCTAAATTATGGATTTTCTTGGACATCTCTTCCAATGCCTGATTTTTTGCCATTAATTGGAACGCTTGGTTCTCCAAGGCCGCCTAAGTTATAGCTTCTTCAATGGTAGGCTGAAGAGCTCTTGCTCATCCCTGAGAAGCTCTTGCTCATCCCCGAGCAGAGGTAGAAGGACCAGCTCTCCTCAAGGTTTCCAATTCCTCTCGCAGTTTGGCATTTTCAACCTCCAAGAAAGAGAATCCCTCATCGTTCATAGGGACCAAAGCATTTGAGGTGGAGGCAACAGATTTTAATTGAGATACTTCTCTTTGCAAGTTATTATTTTCTTGCTCCAACAACTCGTCTATTTACCTGCGCTCCTCGACCTCGGCTTTCAAAGTTCTTTCTCTCACATCGTAAGCAGCCAGCAGTTTATCATACCCTTTATCTGCACTAAGTTGTTGATACTTATTCTCGTATCCCTCATGAAAAAGAGTTGAAGACTCCTTATATTATTGTTAAAGCTCATCAAGAGTACCTTGTAGATCTTCAATCATTTCATAATAAGCTACATTATTGGCCACTGCACGATCAAGCAGACACTTCAAATATTGGTAGGCTTCAATTGCCTGTTCTGAAGCATCTTGGCCGAGGATGTCGACGATTTGTGCTGCACTCAGATCTGTGTGACCAGCCTTAAAATACTCATTGCATTACTTCAACAGCTTTGTATCGTGAGCAGATAATAATTCCATCCTAGCCATAAACTAGTAAAGGAGGAGAAAGCAAGAATCAATAAGAGTTCAAACAAAGCATGAAGAAGAGAAACAACCGTATGCATAAACAAAAGTTCAAATTTTATTATATCACAAAGTTCAGAGTTACAAGTTCAGGGTTACATTTGATAAAGAAAAATAAAATAGAGAGAAACCCGAACAACTCTACACCTTTTCCTTGTATCCCAAAACTTTCTCGGGAGGCTGGGACGAGGAGGTAGGTTTCTCAGAGGGAACAGAGAGTTGTTCGGGGAGCGCTGGCAGTTGCTCGGATGAAGTAACGAATTGCTGAAGTTCCTCGTTAGTAGGATGGATGGCTGGGGGATGAGAAACTTGATCTCCCATCACCATAGAAGACTCCTCAGAGGCAGCTTCGTCCTCTTCTTCGTCTTCAGGAGTTGGAGGGGGCCAGGGATGTGTCGCTGAAATAATTCAGAATTTTCCTCAATTCTCATCTCTTGTAGAGAAGCAACCCACCCATATCTAAAGTATTTGAGGCTGCCGTATTCTACTTGAGACATCATGACAGCCAAGCCTTTGTTCCACCCTTTGTCCCAGCCGGCGCTAAAAGACTTCTTCACAGCCAGCTTTCTTTTCGCTTTCTCCGGGGAGAGTTTCTCGCATAGAAGATCCTCGGCAGCCTTCAACTTATTCTCAGTTTCCTCCTTCTGGCGACTTACTTCGCGAAGTTGGATTAATTCTTCCTCAGCAACCTTGAGCTTATTCTCAAGCTCTCCAGCATTTTTGAGCTTCTCGTCGAGCTCTTTATTTTCCTCTTCCAAGTCCTTTATTTTTTTCTCCAACCCTTTGGAGACTTTAACAACCTGAGCCTTCTCCTGCTCGGTTGAAGTAAGTTTCTTCTCCCAAGCAGCCTTGTCAGCATCATACTTCTGACGAGAATCTTCCAAAGATCGCGTCAGACCCATCAAAGCTTCCTCTACACTAGACGAGGAGCTTGAAGCTTTAATAGCTTCATCTTTCTTCAAAATTGCATTGAAACAGCTCCCCAACTGTGAAAAGAAAATGAAAGCAAGTCAAAGACAAATATAACAAGGGAAAGATGAAAAGTTCAAAATAATAAGACTTACAGAAGCAATATGGCGAGCATCCAATGAGGTGACCATGTTCCGAGAAAGGTTTTCTTCAATACCTTGGATCTCGAGAATGATCCAAGTCTTCACTGAGATTATGGCAGAGCTTAGGGGAACAAAAGTAGGAACACCAGTTCCAGTAGTTGGGGGCTGAGAGATGGTTTCAGCCAAATTGACCGAGGAGCTCTTCTTCAGCTTCCTCGGGGGAACAGGAATAGTTTCGACCAAGGAGGAACTCTTGGTCGGTGATATGATAACCACCTCGCTTGGAGCAGCAGTCTTGCTCAGGGCCACTGAGGGCTTCTCGGCAACCTTCGCAGGAGCAGCCGGAGGGGGTGCATCAATTTTCTTTATCCCTTCTGGGACATCATGTTTACTTCTTTTTGACTCTCCAGCAACAGAGGCAGGTTTCTCGAAGAGAGTAGGAGGTCTTCTTTTCTTCATAATTTCACTTAAAGGAACGTGTGACTCAGGCGAAGAACTTGTAGAGGACGGTATTGGTTCTGCGTCGCTTATCATCGGACGAGCAGTGAAAGAGGAGGTGTAGCTCTTATACTACAGCAAATACGAGGCTGACCTAATATGCTCGTCGGCAAAAGTCTGGTGCAAACTCCAGATAAGTTTTAAATGCCTTATGTTAACTTCTGTTTCTTTCGGAGATTTTCTTTTACTGTCAACTGCAAATAAATCAAAATTAAAATATCAGTGGCACATTTTATCAAACATAAAGGAAGCATAATTTTGAAAATGAAATAAAAATAACCTATCCCATTGCCATAGGGAGGGCATCTGGGACCCTGATACACTTCATCTCCAGATAAAGGAGCATGTTGCCAATTTTTTATAACAACCCCGTGCTCAAAGTAGTCCCTATTGGCATCCGGGAGATTGACCACTAAAGCCCTATTTAAAAATCTAGTTTTTAAATAAAAAGTATTATCACTAACAGCCCATCTATAACAAAATATGATTTCTGGAATTCCTATGCGAGTTCCATGAATTTGATTTAGTCTATGAACCCCATTAACTATTCTCCATGTATTGGGGATATTTTTGCAGGAACAACGTCAAAATATTGACAGAATTCCAGACATAAAGGATTTGGCGAAAAAGAAAAGCCACATTCAGCAATAATGAGACTGGGGAACCAATGTCCCTCAGCCAAACAGAAATAATCGGAAGGTTAAGAAAGTTCCTCCAGAACAACCCATGAAGGAATAGAAAAATCAGAACGAAACTTATCAAGAGATTCAACAAGGTAAACCATGACGAATAAGGGAAATGAAGAAGAAGCAAGAAGATCTTACAGAAAAAGAGTGGATCTGTTAACAACGAACGATGAAAAGGATGAACGCACAAGAAAGTAAGACAATCGAAAACTCGAAGATACAAATTTGAAAAAGTAGAAGACGATGGGATTTTCTGCAATGTTTAAATACTCTGCCTTAGGAAGGGTAAAAGTAATGATTGCAAAAAGAGACCGTTACATTCCTGGCGGCTAAAAAGATAAAAAGTATGCGGAGATCGAGGTGGTTATAAAAATTCAAAAAAGCCTGACTCTACGAATTTGGAAGGAGAAATAAATATAAAGGAAACACTCCTAAAAATCAGGAGGACCATTTAAAACTGCCATATTCCGAGAAAGAATGTTCCACACTCCTCAAATTTTGAACAATGAAACATTGGGGGCTTCTGTTGATACCAAATTTAGTCTGCTGTCATGGCTCAATTAAGTGAAGACACATGGCAATCTACGTGGAAACAACAAACACTTTCGAGGAACTCAGATGCTCTGAGGAACCATACTACAACGAGGAACACGGCTTCCACGAGGAACTCAGACGCTCCGACCAACAAGAACTCTACGAGGAACTTTTGAGTACTGAGCAGCTTAGGCGGTCCGAGCTGCACCTCGAACAAAGCATTAATAGCAGGATAACCAAAAGTTTGACTGTTCATTAAATGCTTTTCATTCATATGTATACACTTAAGGGGCATTGAATGTATTACCCTTTCACATGTACAACATTGAATGTTTTACCCTTTCACATTACAGCCTTAGGGCTATAAATACATTGTATTACCCTCATTGAAGGAGGAGACCAGAATTTCTTGACTAAACTTGTAATAGAGAATTCCCAAACACTCAGCAATAACAGAAACAGTGGACGTAGGCCATTCTTATAAGGCTGGACCACTTTGAAATTTCTTTGTCTCATTTAAATTTATCTGTGATTAAAAAATTAGACGTAATCTAATTTTTTACATCAACACTATTTTTCCCAAAAATGAAATAAATAAGGATTTTGAGTATCTTGTTGTGCCTTACATTAATTGTATTGATTCTACTAAAACTTTTTTATGATGATGATTTTGTAAATGAATAATTCTTAACTGATCTTAATAACGATAATAACAAACAACATAACTGCGTTCAAATTAATGATGATGAGACTATTGCTATTAATCTCGATTCTAGTAGCCATCAACGTGAGATTAGAATAGAGTCCACCCTTGATGAGCATGGGCCTGCGCAATTTGAAGAGCTAGTGAAAGAATTTATGGACGTCTTTGCATGGTCCTATAATGACATGCCCAACATTAACCCGAAAATAGCTCTGCATAAGATCCCAACATTCCTAAAATGAAAGTTAGTCAAATAGAAGCTAAGGAAACTACGCACGAAATGGTCACCTAAAGGCAAAGAGAGGTGATAAAATAGTTAAATGCGAGTTTCATTTGCATAGTTGAATATCCTCTATGGATCGACAATATCGTCCTCATGCCTAAGTCTAGAGGAAAAGTTTGCATGTGTGTCGACTATCGATATTTGAACAAAGCATCTCTAAAAGATGATTACCCATTGTCCAATATTGACATGATTGTGGACAACATGGCTAGCCATGCCCTTAAGTTATTTTTTGACAGATTCACCAAATATAACCAGATCAAGATGCACCCTGACCATGAGGAAAAAACTGCCTTCATAACCTATTACGTCACGAATATATCATACTCTCGCCCATTATCTTTATGCATTCTAGCACTTTTTGTGTTCTTTATGCCTATATTTATGCTCATTAACTATACAAATTCTATTATATATGTTTATATGCTTTGTCGGGTTTAATTGAGTTTTTGTAGGTATTGGAACGTATAAAGTGAGGAATGGTTGCATTTCGGTGAAGTTCCATCGTCGAACACAACTTAAAGGGAAATTTAGTCAATTCAAACTTCATTTCCTTCTCATGGGAATTCCACAGAAGCGTAGTTTGTTGAGTTAGCTTCGCGTGAATGTGAACGGCAAGTCGTTTTGAGTTTGGACGAAGAAGTTATAGCTAATTCCGTAAAGCACTTTTCCTCCCATGTGAAGACCAAAGGAGACTAGAAAATAGAGGACCGATCGAACGACCCTCAACCCCCGATTGACTGGTGATTTAACTTTTTTCCTACGAAGGAAATAGGGGACTTCTAACCTTGGGACCGGTCGATTGCCCCTGGCCGCGATCGACCGGTCATAGTAGATATCCAAAGAATTTCCCTTTTAATTTCTTTTTCCATTTTATTTTTCCCACTTCTATAAATAGAACCTTTGTTTTATTTTGTACATATTTATTCTTTTATTTATTTTTAGGTTTTGGTTCTCTTCGGGAGGCTAGGGTTTGGAGGAGCTTTTGGGTGTGCCATTTCTCCCTCCTAGGGTTTACCCATATAAGTTGTGTAAGAATACTATTCAACTTCTTCCTCTTTAATCCAAGCTTCCATTGTTTATTTATTGATTTGTAACTTAGGTTTATTGCTTACATTTATTTCTTGCATTTAAAATTACGTCTTCCATTATGTTGTGTAGCTAATTTAGTTTAGGTTGAGATTGATTGAACTCACCTTGGATTGATTTGGTTGCTTTGCTTTGGTGATGGAGTATGAGTTTAATTCGATTGATTTGTTCTTGATTTTACGCCTAGAAGATTTAATGGGGTATATCATGTATACGCTGTATTTATGACCTTGTGTGTGTAGTTTTTGGGGCATTTGTTGGCACCAAAATCATAATAGGCTTTTATGACGATTTAGCGGTTGACAACTCTTGATTTAATTAATTGTTGAAATGAGATTCAATATTATTAAACTTGTTGTCCCATGTAACCATTTATACCAATTAACTCGAGGTGATGGATTCTAATTGCAATCTATAGTTTTTATTCCTTTTTTATAATCGTAGTTTACACCCATTCCTAGATTATCTTTTCTTTTTATTATCCGATATCTTTTACACTTCTATTACTGAAGTATTAAATCAATAGAATTATGGCAACTTGTTGTGACCCCCGCTTAAAATAATAACGGTGGCCAGCCCCATGCTAATTTAAATCAGGAATCTCAAGTGGGTCATTCTCAGCATCTACCGTCGATACTAAATAAACATATCTAACTACCCAATATTACAATAAGCGGATGCCAAAAATTTAAAAACATACAATGAACATCATAACACAAACTATAACTAATGAGCAAGATAAAATGTACACATATGACATGATAAAAGAAGTACTCAAATAAAACATAATAAGTACAATAAAATAAATATACCCGAATACGCTCTCGGGTCACAAACAATACATCATCCAGAGGAGAGAAATATAAAAGTACTACATATAAACCTTGGGTATAATCCCGATACACAAAATGAATCCTATCTAGATTTACAAATGGTAGAAAGCGGCTATAAAAAAAATCCCGCAACAGTCCGCAACTGCTACAGCTCCAAGAACACTTGGTAGAAAGCATCACTAGTATCCTTGTGGAAGGACACCTAATATATATTACAATACAGATATATCAAGAGAGAGATATAAACGGGTCAGAGCCCGAGGTGTGAAAACATTTATAGCAAGTGCATTAAAATGCATAATTTCATAATTAAAGTGGAGTCGTACTCTCGTGAATTCCAGACTCACCCCTCGACTAAAGCCGACACCTACACGTATGCATAAGAACCTTAATTAAACTTTTTGACCCGTTCTAGGGACAGTTCAATCTTAATCTACGCACAATCTACACCCGCGTGAGCCGCTATCTCAAGTATAACCCACATTCTTCTCCTTCCATCATCTCGTAAGTTTACCCCCGAACCTATATGTTAACCTATATATATACACACATTAATTTTACTAGAATTCATCGGTTCCTAATCGTTAACTTAATCAAGTTATTATCTTTATAATAGGCACAACATCTTCCTAATTTTATAAAGCAATGTTTCACTATAACCCATAATCCAGAATACTAAGGGATAAACTTCTCTCCACTCCCAACATTGTTCTACGTTTCGTGCGTGGAACGTCTCGTAAAGCAAAATCCAAACAAGGAACCCCCCCGATACACTACTCCTTGACAATGTTGATCGTTGAGATCCATTATGCCCTCAACACACAACCTATAACCCCAGTTGCTTACTATGAGCAACTATTTCTAAGTACATAAGTAAGATATCTCCTAGAATCTTTAGGATCTATATAACATTATCCTAGTTAATAAACACAATTGTTCAACCCTAGCAATCACATACACATAACGCACCTAACGTGCATTATAAAATACCCCTGTCATATTCACCTATAGGTTATATAACATTACTATAGTTATAAAATACGATCATTCAACTCTAACAAACATGTACGAATAACACACATAACGAGTATTTAAATCATCCAAAACATATTTACTTATAGGATAATAATATAAATCACAATGCAGTCATCTTCCAGGAATAACTCACTTTGACCCAGGTTACCAGTGGTCGGACTAGATCACATCGACTTGGTAAAAACCAAATCATAACGTATGGGAAGCGGTCATAGTTTCTAACCTGTAAGTGAGAACGAATCATACCCAAGACTTGTCACCCAGAATCACGCAATAAAAAATGGACGATTATGACCCAGGGACTATACGCACTGATATTCCAGGGTTTTTCGTGGCGTGAGAGTCACTTACGCACCGGTAGTTTGTTATATTCGGCTCACCAACTCTATACAAAAGCCTAAACTACGACTACACTCTTTTAAGGGAGTATAGCGGCCAGTCCGGGTACCGAATCCACAGAGACAAGTTGCTAGAATTTGATTGGATTAATACTTTTAAAATAAAAGTGTAAAAGATAATTTTAACAAAAGAAAAGATAATAAAGAGAAAAGATTAAACTAGGAGAGTGTATTTAAACTACGTTAACAAAGCGAATGAAAACTATAGGTTTTGTCGAATATCCCTCACCCGAGTTAATTATTATAAAATGATTACATGGGTTGAAGAGTTATTAAGATCGCGTCTCATTTCGACAGTTAATTAAATCAAGAGTTGTCACACCCTTAAATTCGCATAAAAGTATAATAAGATTTTGTGTCAATAAATACCCCAGAAATTATGCACGCAAGGTCATAAGCACGGAGCATACATAATATGCCCCGTCAAATATCCTACGCATAATTACTAGGACAACCCACTTGAAATAGAATTGTAAAACTCCATCACCAAAGCAAAACAACATGTCAACCCTAGGTGAGTTCAATCCATCACAACCTATGCTAAATTAGCTACACAACATAATGAAAGACATAAATTAAATGCAAGGAAGTAAGGAAAGCAATTAAATCTAGGTTACAAAGCTTGAGAACAAAAATGAAAATTACATTAATGGAGAAGAACATGGATAGTGATACTTACATACACAAATGGGTGTAAACCCAAAGAGAAGAGAGGAGAGGGAAGCTCCATAAAGAATCCCCAAAACCTAACCTAAAAATGAAAATATCTCTCAAATAAAAGCCTACAACATTCTATTAATACCCCAAAATAAACCCCCAACAAAACCAAGTCAAAAAACCCCCAAATAAGTCATTTTTCGTCCATATCTGATGGGCCCGATCGACCTCTCTTTTGACATCCCCCTTTTCCTCTCCGAACCAATTTTGACGCGTTGCACGGAAATGGCCATAACTCCCTCATACGGAATCGAAATGATGGGTGGTCGGAATCGATGCAAAGATAATTCAATTATATACATGATTATGTTTTGAAACCATCCAAATTATGTAGTATGAAGTTACCAAAACGCCCTTGAAGTAGAAGAAAATACCGAAACCTTCCGAAAATGGCCATAACTTCCTCATTCGGAGTCAGAATGACGCACGGTCAGTGGCCAAGGAAAGATAATTTGATGATATACATGTTTATAACTTCATTCCATACAAAATAGTGAGTTTGAAAAGATCATATTACCCTTGAAGTAGCTTCCGATGATGGAACTTCTCCGAAATGCAACAAATACTCACTTTTAGCGTTCTAATACCTACAAAAGAACAATTAACCCCTACAAAACATATATATGTCCAAATCCAAGGTTGTATGGTAATGAGCATAAATATAGACATTAAGGATCATAGAAGTGCTAGAATACGTAAATATATAGGGCGAAAATATGCAATATTTGATACGAATCGGACCCCCTAACTTAAACATTGCTAGTCCTTAGTAATGAAACAAACAAAACCAGTCCACAGAGGGCAGTACAAGATGTATATATGCATCGAAATATAAATGCCACTTTCGTAGGGATCACGATTGCATTTAGCATATGCAATAAGCCTTTAAACCCCTTGGTTACCCTAGTGGACGGGTGGCATCTCGTGAGGGTTTTCAGGGATGAAACCCACAAACATCATATGGTTTCCTCAAAATATGCCCAACCCAACATGCGACCAGCCCAACAATACGAACAAGATTTCAACATGCTATTAGCACAATGAACGAATTCAAACAAAAGTCCAAATCATTCACATTATAGAATGCACCTCATAGAATTGAAACCATAAAATGTGGGAGGGGAGCGAGCACATGCAAAGTGTGATTTGGCAAAAAGTTAAATAAATCGGAAACTAAATAAAGCAAGCATGAATTCCATCCTCATGGGCATTACACTCATCAAGTGAATTCACTCGAAACAGGGAGTTAACACACGGAACATGCGGGCATAAAGAGTAAATGTAAGTGGAAACTAGGCCGCACACATGTCACAAATGAAGAACGCTATATATAAAATGAAAAATTGTAATCTCAATGAAAGACATCACTCATTAAAGGAGGCAAAATGTATTTTCACAGATTATCAAAACTATTTCAACTTTTAAATTAAATGCACCCTAAGATCACATAGGACTTGTATAGGATTATAATGTAGGCTATGCTAGGGTATGAAATGAAAGGAATGTATGTACGGATTCAAAGTGTTCGAAATGAAAACTTGGAATAATGGGAAGAATACGAGCAATATCAAAATTTGGAAAATAAGTTCCAAATAAGAATTGAATATAACAATCGAGAGAGTAATCAAAGCTTATTGAACACTATACAACATTTACAACATTCTCTTTCTTTTTCTTTTCTTCTTTTTCTCATGTTTTCTTTTGCTTTTCACTTCTCTTTTTCATCTCTTTTCTTCTTTACTTTTCACACTCTCATATGCCTAAATTGCAACCGCGACACAACCACAACATTCAATCCCAAGTAACATTCCAAACAAAGGTATGGAAGGTGTATATATGGGCTAAAACTCCAATTTAGAGTTGGTTAAGGGATTTTGGGTTATGAAATGAAAGGCTAATATTTATGCTCAAAGGGGTTAACGAGGGAAAATATTTAAGGTGAGGTTAAGGCTAATATAGGTGATATAACAAAGATGGCCTATGATCATTTCATAAAGTTTATGCAATTCTCGAGTCAAAGAAATATGTGAAAATCATGATCAAGTAACACATTTAAAGATATAAACTCAATTAATGAAACGATCAAATTAAAGAATAGTGAGATTACAAACGAATTCGACGTTTTCAAAGAGGAAAGAATAGTCTATACAATCACAAATGATGAAAGGTACAAAGCTTACTCGGTATAAGTATATACAATGAAATAAGATATTACCGAGTTATAAAAATCTTAAACCAAATCAATAAAACAATAAAAACGCATGTGCTCATGGGATTAAAGTTTAATTCATGAAGTTATTCATAATATCAATGATTGAGGACTAAATTATAATAACTTCTAAAATCGAGAACATGCATAGTAGAGTTGTCTATTGGATCGGGCAATTATTGAAATTTATCATCGAAAATAAAGGCAAAATGCCCAATAAAGGAGAAAAAAGAAAGAAAATATTTTTGGAATTTTTAATTTTTCTAAGAAAAGCATACTAAGTAACTAACATGTGAGCAAAAACATGGACTAAATAAAGAAATGGATAGAATATCCCACACCCCCTAACTTAAAACCTGACATTGTCCTCAATGTGAAATAAGAACCAAGTTAAAGAGAGGAAAAGAGCGATATTACCCAAAATTGGAGCGATCCCCATAAGAACAAGTCCAAAGAATCTACAAAACAAGTTAGTACCAAGCATAGCAAAAACAAATAACAAAAAGTTAACTAATTACACTAGACTAAATTAAAAAGGAAAGAAAAGATAAAAAGAAAGAAAGAATAAAAAGCTAACTATATACAACCTACTATTTAGGCTTCACACTAACTATACACTAGAAGTCTAAATAGTTGAGGGTCCACCATGAAAACGATTTGACTTTGGAGGATTACCGGTGTACCCTCACTCTCAAGCAGGCCTTCCGAAAAATATGGATTTCGTTTGAACAACGGAAGGCATGTTTAAGGCGGAAGAAAGGAACCATTGTCAATTAAAAGTTTTGGAGGGACCATGGGGGATTTGGATTAAATGGGTGACAAAAACATGTGGGGATCAAGAAAAGAAAAATATCCTCCCAAGGATTTTGAAATTAGAATGGGAGGTGGCGAACACGAAGGCAAAGATGCGATCGTGGAAGGTGACTCGAGCAAGTACTCCTCATTGGCAAAAAGGTTTAAAACATTAAAGTTTGAAACCGAATCATCGAGTACTTGTAATGGTGTGATAACAGAAAATGAAACCGGGGATGAAAGAAATTCAAACTCAAGAGATGAGTCATAATCGCTTGAAGATTGAGTTTCGAAGGAAATAAGATCATTTTCAATGAAATATTCTTCTTTGGGGGCCAATGAAGAAATCATTTCATTGCAAATAGATATTACATCATTTTCATCCTCACTTTCAATATCTATTACGCAATGGGCAAAGTTGACAATGATTTGTTCCAAAGTAGGCACAAAGTCCTCATTTGGTTCAAAACATTCCTCGACTTCAAAAGTCTCGGAAGAAAAATCATCGTCGAACTCAAATAATAAATCCAATTCATGTTCCCACAAATAATTTTCTTCCCGATAATGATTTTCAATTTTCTCACTTTCAAGAATACGCAAGCCCTAGCCAAAAGTCATAGGCCTAGGCGTGGATTCTTGAAAATGCGAACTTTGGAAATTACCATCGGTCTTAAACTCATTATTATAGGAATTTTGAAAACTATTGCAACTCATTTTAAAATTCCTATTATAAGGAATTAGAGGCCCAAAATCATTATCATCCTCCTCAAAATACACACACTCCAAAGCTTGACTTTTGTAATACTCGCCCAAAGTCATTTTAGATGTTGCAATTTTTTGGGATTCTAAGTATTGATCAAAAGTGAAAGGTTTGCGAGAATTTTGAGAATTATCATAATGATTACCGAAAGAATTGGAATAAGACATGCTTACCCCAAAAATGGCTCGAAGTGGCGAATTTCACAAAGTAGATGCGCGCGCGAGAAATTCGAGCGTTTCTAAGTGCTCAAATGTAGAAGTCCTGCAAAAAGGTTAGCAAAAAAATACAAATAGAAAGAAAATACTACAAAATACTAAATCAAATAAATTCTAGAACAAACAAGTCCCCGGCAATGGCGCCATTCATTTGAAGGTTGGGTTTTTTCGCGGTGCGAGAGTCACCTACGCACTGGTCGTTTGTTATATTCGGCTCACCAACTCTACACAAAATCCTAAACTACGACTACACTTTTTTAAGGGAGTATAGCAGCCAGTCCGGGTATCGAATCCACAAAGACAAGTTGCTAGAATTTGATTGGTTTAATACTTCTAAAATAAAAGTGTAAAAGATAATTTTACCAAAAAGGAAAAGATAATAAAGGGAAAAGATTAAACTAGGAGAGTGTATTTAAACTACGTTAACAAAGCGAATGAAAACTATAGGTTACGTCGAATATCCCTCACCCGAGTTAATTAGTATAAAATGATTACATGGGTAGACGAGTTATTAAGACCGCATCTCGTTTCGACAGTTAATTAAATCAAGAATTGTCACACCCCTAAATTTTCATAAAAGTCTAATAAGATTTTGGCGTCAACAAATACCCTAGAAATTATGCACGCAAGGTCATAAGCATGGAGCATACATGATATGCCCCGTCAAATCTCCTAGGCATAATTACTAGGATAACTCACTCGAAATAGACTCGTAAGACTTCATCACGAAAGAAAATCAACATGTCAACCCTAGGTGAGTTCGATCCATCACAACCTATGCTAAATTAGCTACACAACATAATGAAAGACATAAATTAAATGCAAGGAAGTAAGGAAAGCAAATAAATCTAGGTTGCAAATCTTGAGAACAAAAATGGAAATTACATTAATGGAGAAGAACATGAATAGTGATACTTACATACACAAATGGGTGTAAACCCAAAGAGAAGAGAGGAGAGGGAAGGTCCATAAAGAATCCCCAAAAATTAACCTAAAAATGAAAATATCTCTCAAAGAAAAGCCTACAACATTCTATTAATACCCCAAAATAAACCCCCAACAAAACCAAGTCAAAAAAACCCCAAATAAGTCATTTTTCATCCATATCTGATGGGCCCAGTCGACCTCTCTTTTGGGGCCAGTCGACCTCAGTTTTGATAACCCCCTTTTCCTCTCTGAGCCAATTTTGAGGCGTTGCACGAAAATGGCCATAACTCCCTCATACGGAATCGAAATGATGCGTGGTAGGAACCGACATGAAGATAATTCAATTATCTACGATTATGTTTTGAAACCCTCCAAATTATGTAGTATGAAATTACCAAAATGCTCTTGAAGTAGAAGAAAATACCGAAACGTTCTAGAAATTGCCATAACTTCCTCATTTGGAGTCAGAATGATGCATGGTCAGTGGCCATGAAAAGATAATTTGATGATATACATGTTGTTAACTTCATTCCATACAAAATAGTGAGTTTGCAAAGATCATATTGCCCTTGAAGTAGCTTTCGATGACGGAACTTCTCTAAAATGCAATGGATACTCACTTTTAGCGTTCTAATACCTATAAAAGCACAATTAACCCCTGTAAAACATATATATGTCCAAATTCAAGGTTTAATGGTTAATGAGCATAAATATAGGCATTAAGGACCGTAAAAGTGCTAGAATGCGTAAAGATATAGGGCGAAAATATGCAATATTTTATACGAATCTAGCACACTGCTCCTCAAGCCAGGGGCCTCACCCATATTGCACAACCTCCCATGATAGCATGTGCCGAGTATGCTCACACAATAAGTATATATATCATTCACACTAGATATATATGCAACCACATTATATATATAAACCATCACAGAAGGTGTACACATTCACGCCATATATACATACACACATATATTCATCTATATATACTATCTCCCATCCGTATGTATGAAAGTAATGAATTAGGCTAAGGGTGGATATAGTTCTCATTATACTAACCGATGTTATAACGCATACTTCCCCATTTATTAAATAATACAATCCCTCACTTGAGCATATTCATCCCTTTCACCTATGATATGAATAGAGATTACACGTGAAACGTGCGACGCGTGTCAGACGCCGGTCATTGTTTTCGTTTCACCTCGATAATACAAACAAACCTAAATTACGACTACACTCAACTGGTGAGTATAGCGGTAAGTCGGGTATCGAAAATTCACAGAGACGAGTTGCTAGAGTTTATAAGATTTAATACTCCGAAATGAAAGTGAAAAAGATGATTACAAACTACAAAGGAAAAGATGCATAAAAGGGAAATATTAAACTAGGTGAGTGTATTTAAAATAGGGTTGTGCATAAAAATCGTCAACCCGAAGAACCGAACCAAACCGACCTTTGTGGTTCGGGTTGGGTCGGTTTTTTCTAATTATGGGTTGGTTCTGGTTCTAAAAATAAAAAAACCAATGCAGTCGGTTCAGTTCTCGAGTTGGTATATAAACCAAACCGAATCGAAAAAAAAACCAAACCATAGAACAAAACTATAGAATCGAACAGAAAACCCGAACCTAGAACCGATAATTAGAACTGAAATTAGAATCGAACGTTTTAGTCCTTTACTTATTTCATATCCAGCTAGTGAGTAAAGTAGAGTTTCATTTCATTTTTCATTTTCCATTTTCATTTCACGGAGCAACCGTCTTCTCTCTCTCGTATGTGTTATGGTGGGGTCGTCTTCTCTCTCTCTCTCTCTCTCTCTCTCTCATCTTGTGCTGTGGTCATCTTCTCCAGCTAAAACCCGAAGGTATTTGCTCTCTCTCTCATCTTGTGCTGTAGTGAAATTTGGGTTACATATTTTTCATTTTCTCTGCTAAAACCCTTGTGTAGTAAAAAAAATTACTGCTAAAACCCTTGTGTCCAGCTATGCTTTGGGTTGCTTATTTTTCATTTTTTACCAGTTACCAGTTATATCCAAAAATTCTGTTTCTTTGTTTATATTTACCAGTTAACAGTTATAGCGAAACACTATAATGTTAGGTAATTTTCTTACCAATTACCAGTTATATCCAATGATTTATTTATAAATAGTTTCTTTTGATTTACTGAGATAAATGATTTTCGGTATACAAATATAAATTTTTTAATAATTTTCTTTATACATGGTATATATGTTTTTAAAACAGGTAAATATGTTTTTATTTAAAAAACATTTCATACTTGAAACCTCTAGCCAATGCCTCTTAAACATTTCGTTTGTTATTTGCAGTATGAAACATACCTGTTAGTACACTCTCTTTAAAAAAAATATTAGTATGAAATATTATAGAAAAAAACTTAGGCATGGACATAATTTGTAGGCGCCTAGTAACAGGTATAGAAACAGAGCCTAATTAGTAGGCGCATATAGGCTTGTAAGTTTTGGCAGTAACATTTTTTTTTGCCATAACATTTTTTTTAAGTTATCAATCTTTACTGTCCTAATTTCATGCATTTATTCTATTTAATTTCTTGCTTAAAGCACAAATGAATGGGAACCAAAAATCAACAAAACCAAATCGAGAACCATTGGTTCGGTTCGGTTCGGTTCGATTCTGGTTCCAAAACCAGAGAACCGAACCATTTTGGTTCTGGTTCTGGTTCCATAGTGGAACCGAACCAACCCGAACCATGCTCAGCCCTAATTTAAACTAAATTAACAAAGAGAATAAAAACTATAGGTTGCATCGAATATCCCTCACCCGAGTTAATTAGTATAAAATGGTCACATGGGTCGACGAGTTATTTAGAATGCGTCTCGTTTCGATAGTTAATTGAACTAAGGGTTGTCACGCCCCTAAATTCGCATAAAAGCCTAATATGATTTTGGCGTCAACAAATACCCTATAAATTACGCACGCAAGGTCGTAAGCACGGGACATACATGATATGCCCCGTCAAATCTCCTAGGCATAATATCTAAGACAACGCACCCGAAATAGACCCGTAAACACCATCACCAAAGCAAAGCAATGCATCAGCCCGAGTGAGTTCCATTCAAACACAACCTAATTTGAATTAGCTAGAAAGCATATTAAAAATGCGATAAATAAACGTGGTAAAACAAATTAACAAAGCATGTAAATCTAATTATCAAAGCAAGAAATAAGTAAATACACACTATATTAATGGAGAGGGTAATGAATAGTCAACTTACAAACCAAAAAGGGTGTCAATCCAAAGAGAAATGAAGAAAAACTCTCCAAAAACCCTCAAACCCTAAGCTATTCTAACCTAAAATGTCTTCAAAATTGAATATATGTGATATTACAACAAATTGGGCTATATAGTAAGTTAGAATAAAAGAAAAGAAGAAAGAAAAGAAAAGGAAAATATCTCAAAAAAGTAGGGGATCGATCGATTGACCCCTTTGGTAGATCGATCGATGGTTGAAATCATGGAAAAAATCTGAAGGATCGATCGATCAAGAAGGGCAGAATCTCCTTTCCTCCTGTTTTGGGTTGTATGAATTTCTCGTCCGTTAGAAATGCCGTAACTTCTTTGTTCGGACTCGGAATTGCGCACCGTTCATGGCCACGTGGAACTTGCGAGGAGGGATACAACTTTCATGAGATGTCGGGCCGGGTGTCAAAATTGTGAATTGATCGAATTGCCCTTGAACGTGCTATTGCGTACGGAACTTGATCGGAATGCGCCCGAACTCCATTCTTAGTACCTAAATACCTACAAAAGCCCAATTGTACCTCATATAGCATGTTAATAATATAAACCGAGATTTTCTGGTTAACGAGCTAAAATATAGAGATTAAGGCACCCGAGGGGGCTAAAATGCGTAGGTTCGACGGATAAAATACGCAATATTTGCGTATTATCACACCCCCTAACATACACATTGCTAGTCCCTATCAATGAAATAGGATGCAACAAGAACAACAAGTAAACCAAAAGCAGGATAAGTGCAAAAATATGGTATAAACACATAAGCCCACTTTCCCGGGCGATTCGATTGCATTTAGCATATGCAATAAGCCGTTAAACCCCTAGGTTACCCTAGTGGACGAGTGTCATCTCATGAGGGTTTTCAGGGATGAAACCCACAAAGATCATAAAGTTTCCTCAAAATATGCCCAATCACATGCGACATTCTCAATAATATGAACAAGATTTCAACATGTTATTAGCATAGCAAACGAATTCACGTAAAAAGTTCGTGGTTATTAACACTATAGAATGCACCTCAATGAATTGAAACTTTAAAATGTGGGAGGGGAGTGAGTACACACAAAATATGATTTGGCAAAAACTTAAATAACTCGAATACTAAATATCAAAGCATGCATAAAAGTCAATCCTCTCGGGCATTACACTCATCAAATGAATTCACTTGAAACAGGGAGGTAACACACATGACATGCGGGAATAAGGAGTAAATGTAAAGGAAAACTAGGCCACGCCCATGTCACACATGAAGAATGCTATATAGAAAATAAAAACTGTAATCTCAATGAAAGATACCGCTCATTAAAGGAGAAGAAATGCATTTTCACAGATTATCAAAACTATTTCAACTTTTAAATTACATCTACTTAAGATCACACAGGACTTTAATAGGGTTGTAATGTAGGCTCGGCTAGGGTACAAAATGAAAGGGATGTATATACGGATTCAAAGTGTTTGGGGATGAAACTCGTGATAATGGGAAAAAATGGGCAATTTCAAAATTGGACAAATGGTTTCCAAACGAGCATTAGATATAAAAATTGAGAGAGTAACAAGGATTATTGAAACACTATAGACAATATATATAAATTCTCTTTCCTTTTCTTTTCTTCCTTTTCTCACTTTTTCTTTTGTTTTAAACTTTCTCTTTTTCTTCTCTTTTTCACTACACTTTCTTCTTTTCTCACTCTTTTCATGCTCAAATTGCAACCACAACACAACAATATCATTCAATCCCAAGTAACAATCCAAACAAGGGTATGTAAGGTAATATGTATGGTATATAAATCTAATTTGGAGTTGGTTAGGGGATTTTGGGTAATGAAACGAAAGGCTAGTATTTAGGCTCAAGTGGGTTGACTAGGTAACATATAAAAGGGTGAGGTCAAGGTCATATAGGTGATATACAAAGATGACCTATGATCATTTCAAAAAGTTTATGCAATTCTTGAGTCAGAACGATATATGAAAATCATGATCAAGTAACATATTTCATATACGAACTCAATTAAAATGAAAGAATAAAGAGATTACCAACGACTATAATTTTCAAAGAGGAAATAATAGTGTATACACTCACAAATGAAGATAAGTTTTTAATATCACTCGGTGTAAGTATGTACAATGCGACAAAATATTATTGAGTTATAAAAATCTTAAACCAAATCAATATAACAAGAAAAATGCATGTGCTCACGGGATAAAGTTTAATTCATGAAGTTATTCATAATATTAATGATTTGAGGACTAAAGTCTAATAACTTCTAAAATCGAGAACATGCATCGTTGAATTGTTAAATGGATTGGGCAATTATTAAAATTTATCATCGAAAACAAGGGCAAAATGCCCAACAAAGGAGAAAAAAGAAAGAAAATATTTTTGAAAATTTTCAAATTTTTAACAAAAACATACTTTGTAACTAAATTTAGTCAAATTCAAGAACTAAACAGTGAAATGGATAGAATATCCCACACCCCCTAACTTAAATGTTGCATTGTCCCCAATGCATCCATTAAAGAACACAACACAAAGATAGGAAAAGAATGATATTACCCAAATTTGGGGCGATCTCTATAAGTACAAGTCCAAATGAATCTGCAAAACAAGTTATTACAAAGCATAGGAAGAATGTGTACTGATGTATTAAGTTAAAAGAATCTGTGTCACAAGTCACAATAATATAGAGGGTCTGAAGTGCAAATACTAGATAAATTGATGGTGAAGCTTTTGATTTTATAAAATGGAAGGTCACACACATCAAAATCGAATAAACAACCTCACACTACATTCTCATTGCTCATCTAATAAGTTCCATACAAAACAACTTAATACATTACAACTATTAAAAAGAAATAAAAAAAAAATACGACATAATATCCGTCCCAGAAATGCCAAAATGACCCAGTACAGCAGTAGCCTAGTGGCCGGAACCACTAGGATCAGAAGGATCTTAAAAATGTGGAGGTAGCACTGTGTCTCTCATCATCGCCTACATCATTCGATACTTATGCCTCTGCTGCGCTCTCGCCTGTCTCTGTCTCAGCTCTAATTGTTGCTGGTCCAGGCGGGACTCCCATGTAGCCCACCTAAGTTGGGTCTCCTCCCAGCACTGGTCCTGCACTGCCTAAAATGCTTGAAAGCGGGCATCCAAATCTGTGTGTGGAACGTGAGAACCCTCACCCTGCTCCATATGTCTCATCTCTGCTTCCTCCTCGGCCATGTCAGTTGCCTCTGCCCTCTGCCTTTTGTTCACCGGTTCCCCCCAGGCATGAGTCAACATCTTCGAAATGTTATCTTTTGTGAGAAACCCTAGTGGCTCACGTTTGTGATCAGCATCGTACTCTGGGCAACATTGTGAAATGCATATACTCGTGAAGAGGCAAGGAAAAGGAAGGGAAAATATCCAAGCCACCTCCTTGGATTGCGCGAGCATCATCTCCAAAAATATTTTGGGCAAACTGATTTCTCCCAAATTATGAAGCATAGTGTAGATGAATGTCACATACTTGTAATGAACCTCTGATCGCTTGTTCCTCATCATGAAAGAGTGGACGTTGATGTAGTGGAGTAGTCTCGGTAAGTCTGCCATTTTGCCGAACGGAAATCACCCTTCTTCCATTCCTCACCCGACGCAAGGGACTCAATCAACGTCGCACAACCAAACATATCCCTATCAACGAAACTGACAGGATTCGCAGGGTCTAGCACACTCATAAAAGCTGCCAAGTTAGAACGATGGAGAGGTATCTGTACCCCACAAACCATGGCCTCATACGTAGTAGGCCCCTTCCCTCTCACCTCTACCAATGTCGCATAAAACATATGGACGAGCTCTTCATTGACGCGCCCATTGGTAGGGAGAAAGGGATCCCATCACTATCGGCGTGAAACTAGACGTGCCTCCTGTGGTATATGATCAAGGGTCCAGGCAAAATGATAACCCAAAGGCCTCTCGGAAGTCTGAAAATATACCTGATACCAATCTCTCTCCTGCTCACAACGAAACCCCTCGAATCCCCGGTTGGGCACGGACTTAGTGAACTTTTATTTCTTGACAGCGGCCATTTCAACCTACAAAACAGTAATTAGGTAATGCAAAAAAATTGTAAGCACAACTAATGGTTAGTTAGTGTACGAGTTGAAATGGTGGGTGCACGTGCACAAATCCGAGCAAAAAAACAACATTGCGATAAAATTTGTCGACATGCAACAACGAGTGAAAATCACCCAAGTGTGCGCCAAAAAATGGATTGAAAACTGTTTGGGGGCATTTTAGCGAACACCTGGCGTGCGCAATGTGTGACGAGGGTGAAAATATACCATTTTAACCAACAAAGTAGCCCCATTCATGAACACAACCACAATGCAACATCAAAAATGTGTTCATGAATGGATATATAGCAATATTCACAAAAGAAATCAGTTGGAACAACAAAAATCAGGGATAAAACAAACACACATTCAAACATGTCAAAAATTGGATAAAACAGTGTAACACATGACAAATTTCAACCAAAATCTACAAATACATAAGTTTAGAGGAAGGATTATACTTTGAAAGTGTAGAAAATGGTTGAAAATGAAGGAATTGTGGTGGGGGGATTTTAGGGCTCGAAATTGGGAAGAGAGGAGAGAAAAAGAATAGAGGAGAAAGGGTAAAAACAAACCTATCTCGGCATTTAACTGGTCGATCGATCGACCCTTGGGCTTCGATTGATCGATCGACCCTTGGGCTTCGATCGATCGATCAAGCTGTTAAATGCCTACTGCCTCCTGTTTTTAAATGTTTGTGTGTGTGTGTGGGGGGGGGGGGGGGGGGGGGGGATGCAATTTAGGGAGTATGGGGGGGGGGGGGGACGGAGAATTGTAAAAAAAAAAAAAAATATATATATATATATATATATATATATATATATATATAGTATATATAAGTATATGAAAATAAAAATACAAATAAAAAAATTAAAATTAAAATTAAAAATAAAATAAAATGACACAGAATTAGACTAAATATGCACATACACACACATATGTTAACCAAAAAAATGAAAAATATATACGACGAGCGACACACACGCATGTTCACAAAGGAATGAAAAATAAAATAAAAATAAAAAAAGAAAAACAAATGCAAATGTGTGAGAATGAGTGTGTGTAAAATAAAGAAAAATGTTTTTGTGATTTTTTTTTTCATTTTTTTCTGAACAAAAGTATGTCGGGACGACCAATTTCTGCAATTTCAAGTCTGTTGAACCTACAAAAAGAGTTAGAACCAAGCATACGAAAAAAATATAACAAGAGATTAACTAATTACACTAGACTAAATTAAGAAAAAATAAAAAATAAAAAAGTTAGTATGTACAACCTACACATGGGAATTTTAATTAGCTATATACTAAAAGTAGAAATTTTTGAGGGTCCACCCAAACAACATTTTGACTTTGGAAGATCAATGGTGGACCTTCTGTCTCATGCATGACTTCCGAAAAATAGGAATTCCGTTCAAACAACGGAAGGCGTGTGGGTGGTGGAAAAGAGGAACCATCCCCAATTAAAAATTTGGGAGGGAGGATGGGGGATTTGGATAGGACGGGTGACAAAAACATGTGGGGATCGAGAAAAGCCGAATATCCTCCCAAGGATTTAGCAAGCGGAATGGTAGGCGGTGCACACTAGGGCAAAGATGCGATCGTGGAAGGTGACTCGAGAAAGTACTCCTCATCAGCGAAAAGGTTTAAAGCATTAAATTTTGAAACTGAATCATCGGGTACTTGTGACGGTGTGATAACAGAGAGTGAAAATGGGGATGAAAGAAATTCAAACTCATGAGATGAATCAGTGTCGCATGAAGATTTAGTTTCGAATTACATTTTCATCCTCACTTTCAATATCTATTATGTAATGGGCAAAGTTTAGAATGGTTTGTTCCAAAGTAGACACAAAGTCCTCATTTGGTTCAAAACATTCCTCGACTTCGAAAGTCTCGGAAGAAAAATCGTCGTCGGATTCGAATAATAAATCCAAGTCTTGCTCCCAACAATAATTTTCTTCCCGATAACGATAACGATTTTCAATTTTCTCATTCTCAAGCATACGCAAGCCCTCACCGAATGTCATAGGTTGAGGTGAGGATGCTTGGAAATGGGAACTTTAAAAATCACCATCGGACTTAAATGAAAACTCATTATTATAGGAATTTTGAAAACTATTTGCATTCGTTTCAAAATTCCTATTATAAGGAGGTAAAGGCCCAAAATCATTATCATCATCCTCAAAATTACAATAACCCAAATTTTGACTTTCGTTATACTCGCCCAAAGTCATATTTGAGTTTGTAAATTTTTGGGATTCTAAGTATTCACCGAAAGTCATAAGTTTGTGGTAATTTTGAGAATTATAACAATGATTACTGAAAGAATTGGAATAAGATATGCTTACCCCAAAAATGGCTCGAAGTGGCAAATTCCACTAAGTAGGTGCGCGCGGAATGAATTCAAGCGTTTCTAAGTGCATAAATGTGAAAGTCCTACAAAAACATTAGTAAATAATACAAATAGAAAGAAAATACTATGAAATACTAAGTCAGATAAAGTCTAAAACAAACTAGTCCCCGACAATGGTGCCATTTTGATTACGCGTGAAAAGTGCGGCGCGTATCAGACGCCGATCGTTGTGTTCGTTTCACCGGGATAATACAAACAAACCTAAAATACGACTACACTCAACTGGTGAGTATAAAGGTAAGTCAGGTATCGGAAATCCACAGAGACAAGTTGCTAGAGTGTATATGATTTAATACTCCGAAATAAAAGTGAAAAAGATGATTACAAACTAAAAAGGAAAACATGCATAAAAGGGAAATATTAAACTAGGCGAGTGTATTTAAACTAAATCAACAAAGAGAATAAAAACTATAGGTTGCGTCGAATATTCCTCACCCCAGTTAATTAGTATAAAATGGTTAAATGGGTTGACGAGTTATTTAGAATGCGTCTCGTTTCGACAGTTAATTGAACTAAGGGTTTTCACTCCCCTAAATTCGCATAAAAGCCTAATATGATTTAGGTGTCAACAAATACCCCGAAAATTACGCACAAAAGGTTGTAAGCACGGGACATACATGATATTCCCCATCAAATCTCCTAGGCATAATAGCTAGGATAACGCACCCGAAATAGACCCGTAAACACCATCACCAAAGCAAAACAACGCGTCAACCCGAGTTAGTTCCATTTAAACACAACCTAATTTGAATTATCTAGAAAACATATTAAAAAAGCGATAAATAAACACGATAAAACTAATTAACAAAGCAAGAAATAAGTAAATACACAATATATTAATGGAGAGGGTAATGAATAGTCAACTTACAAACCAAAAAGGGTGTCAATCCAAAGAAAAAAGAGGAAGAACTCTCCAAAAACCCTCAAACCCTAAGCTATTATGACCTAAAATGTCTTCAAAAACTGAATATATCTGATATTACAACAAAATTGGGTTATATAGTAAGTTAGAATAAAAGAAAAGAAGAAAGAAAAGGAAAGGAAAATATCTCAAAAAAGCAGGGGATCGATCGATCGACTCCTTTGGTCGATCGATCGATGGTTGAAATCGTGGAAAAAATCTAAAGAATCGATCGATTGATCCTTCTGATCAATTGATTGATCAAGCAGGGCAGAATCTCCTTTCCTCCTGTTTTGGATTGTATGAATTTCTCGTCCGTTAGAAATGCCGTAACTTCTTCGTTCGGACTCCGAATCGCACACCGTTCACGGCCGTACAAATCTTACGAGGAGGGCTATAACTTTCGTGAGATGTCGGGCCAGGTGTCCAAATTGTGAATTGACTGGATTTCCCTTGAACGTGCTATTGCGTACAGAACTTGAGCGGAATGCATTCGAACTCCATTCTTAGTACGTGAATACCTACAAAAGCCCAATTATACCTCATATAGCATGTTAATAATGTAAATTGAGGTTGTCTGGTTAACGACCTTAAATATAGAGATTAAGGCACCCGAGGGGGCTAAAATGCATAGGTTCGACGGATGAAATATGCAATATTTGCGTATTATTAAATAGTCTCTCACTTTAATCAACATTATGGATACTATCTCATGCCCGAATGTATATAATCATTCTCATTCATATTTCATCTATATCTGGATGCATACCATTTTACAATAATCCTCCCGGCTATAAGTATTAACACAACCTATTAGTCAGTAATCCACAAGCTCAATCCCAAATTCATTTTATAATCCCATCATAGCTCGGAATATTTATCATTAATCGCGCATAGATATATAATATATATCTCAGCTATAAGTACACACATAACTATTCTAGTCGGTGATATATTAAAACATATACTGTGATACCTGTAACACCCCTCCCGCCCGGGGAGAGCGAACGAAGCGCTACTATCGATAAAACTAACACTAAATCCATAATACAACAAGGTATAGAGCTTCTAAATCTCAAACAACAAAAGAGAAACCACTAATCTCAAATCTCTTCACATAAATACAACAAGTGTCTCGAATTACATACAACTAACTCGAAAATAAAATAAAAATTTCCAATGCTCTATACATCAGAATAAATACAATCTACTAATATTGTATTCTCGAATAATCTTCCTAAAAATAATTCACGCTAAAATCCATATCCAAAAAATCCCAAGCGCCCAAAATCCGTGCTAACTTGCCACTAAAAGAAAATATGGGGAAGTACATAATACAACAGGAAAGATACTCAACAAATAGTAGCGATGAATAAAGCGTAACAATACGAGTACGAATATTTAAATCAACGTGAATCTCATAGGAAATTATATCAATATAATTTCTCAACAACACATTAATCGGGTCACCAGGCCTCAACACCGTACTGTGCCTAGGCATTTGTTAAGCATATCCGGAAAAAGGAATATTGGCGAGTGCCCAACCTCCGTGCCATATTAAAATCTCATGACAACATGCTCAACACCAAATATAATACCACATGAATCGAAATTAGATTCCAACGAATATTTCCAGATTCCAATGAATTTAGCAATTCAATTATGAGTCAATAATCATAGGAAAACAACGGGAGTAACTCTCGCGAGATTAGGGAGTATATTATGTAAAACTCCATACCTCAAACCACCCAAAAGAACCAACATGAATCTGCCCAGAAGTCACATAATTAAGCCATCAAAGCAGTCCACAAAGATCACCAAAAACTCCTCCAAGATCAACCTCAAAACAACCCCAAGAAGACCTCCAAAAACCTAAGGTTGAATGCATAAATTAAAGGGCTTGTTTGTGTATAAAAAGAGAGGAATTAAAAACATGTTTTCTGCCAAAAAGTTGTACCAAAACGGGTCACCCACGACCTTATTTTATAAGGCAAAACCCAAAGAGTTGTAAAGAAAATAAACTGTCAAAGCTTGCTGCGTACAATTTCTGAAGGCATCGATCGATCGACCCTCAGGCATTGATCGATCGATCTCCCAGGAAATCTGGCAGTTCACCTAGAAAATTTTATGAGGGACAATTTATTTAAAAATCAAAAGAAAATCCATTTTAACCCCGTTTTTGAAACTGTTTGAAATTCTCACCTTTAAAAATAATAACCAACAAATTTGAGCAATAAAAATAATTTTATCTTAAAATTTATTTATCCTCTTTATTTTTGAAAATACCCTAAAAATTACGTGGGTTGTTATAATACCATTTGACTTCGAAAGCACATAAGTGAAAATGGACTATCTCTATAACCCATAACTACTTGATGATAGTCCACCATAATTGAATTAATATAATCCAACTATCTTTTAGTCCTACAATCGCTTCCTTAATAAAACAGGCACCATACCCTCATGAGCCATTCCTAAAATAGGCTTGAATATCGCCTCACTATCCTAAGGTATCAATCTCTTGATATTATGACCTAACCCTCTATAATGCATTAACTAAGAAGGTCCCTAAGTTTTAGACCTAAAAGAAAAGGGGTAGAAAGAAGATTTAATTCTTGGGCTAAAAACAGAGTACCGGTCATCGACCGACCCCTTACCCCCGATCGATCGTAGTTCTGGAATTTGCATTGCGAAGCAACCAGTAGGCCTTTCCCTTGAGGCGCGGTCGACTAGCTTCTTGGCCGCGATCGACCGGCCATACCAAATATTTTGGCCATTCTTCATTTTGGATGAAATCTAACTCTCCCAAAAACCCAATATATCATCTTCTCTCCATCCTTCTTCAACCCATATATGTTTCTAACATCAAAACTCATTATATATATCAACCCAACTACTTATCCAACCTCAAATCCATATATAAACATCAAATGCAAGATTTAACCCAAAAATCTAGATTTTTAACATATTAACATATTAACTAAAAACCCATATTTTTATTCACAAATCATGAAATAAATGACACACATAAATTATTTAGCAAGATTAATCACTTGCCTCAAAGTTGTAGAGGTTGAATTGTCCTCTAAATCACGTATTGTCCAAAATCCCCAAGCTTTTCTCCTCTTTCTCTATTCTTTTCCTCTTCTCTCTCTCTCTCTCTCTCTCTCTCTCTCTAGGGTTTTGTCTTTCTCACAAATGAGATTGGCTTATTTTGTAAGCCTCCTAAGCCTTTAAATCGTAAATCCCAACTTTAAATGATAATATACACTTTAAATGACTCGTTTACTCCAATTTGAGTCAAACTGACTTAAAATATTTTGGAATCGAAATAAAATCCAAGGACAGTCATTTTGACTATGTCAACCAATCCCGAATCAACCGCGCACTTAGAATCATGATTCAAAATACTTTATAACATTCCTCAATTTTGACTTCAACTGGCAAATTTAAAATTCTCCAATTCGAATAAATATTATTTCTCCCAAATTAATTAAATTCTTAGTCCTCAAAATCATGGGGTATTACACTTTTCTTTGTGGATTTTTGAAACCCGAACTGGCTGCTATTCTCCCTTAAAAGAATGTAGTCAATAGTCTAGATTTTTCATAGCGGTGGGAGCCAAGCATAACGATTGGCGTATATCTTTATAAACTTGTGCCGCGATTTTCCATTGTTGGGGACTTGTTTATTTTAGAATTTAATTGATTTAGTATTTCATAGTATTTTTCTTTCTATTTGTATTCTTTATTAACTATTTTATAGGACTTCTGCTAAGAAATGCCTGAATTCTCTAAACACACATCACTTTGTGGATTTTGCCATCTTGAGCTATTTTTGGGGTAAGCATGTCTTATTCTAATTTTTTCGGTAATGGTAGTGATAATTATAAAAATTCCCATAAACCTATGACTTTTGGTCAATATCACAAGCCCCAAAGATTGAAACATCTGAAATGTCTTTGTGTGAGTATTACCAAAGTCAAGTTATGGATTATGGGAATTTTGAGAATGATTATTCTGATTTTAGGCCTCAAAATCCTTATCATAAGTTTGTTGAAACGATTTACAATAGCTTTCAAAATTCTTATGATAATGACTTTAATACTTGTTCCGAGTAAAATGAAAATTTTGAAAACCTTTACTGAAAATAAAATCGTTGTCGGGAGCAAGAATTGAATGCATTATTCAAATTCAACGACGATTTCTCTTCTGAGACTTTCAAAGTTGAGGAATGTTTTGAACCAAATGAGGAGTTTTTGCCTACTTTGGAACAAACCATTATTGACTTGTCCCATGGTATATTAGAGAATGAAAATGAGGAAGAAATGGTTATAGTATCCATTTATAATGAAATGACTTCTTCTTTGATCCCCAAAGAAGAATATTTCATTAAAAATGATCTTATTTCCTTCGAAACTCAATCTTCAAGTGATGATAACTCATCTCTTGAGTTTGAATTTATTTCTTCCCCTTTTTTATTCTATATTGTCGAACCGATTCAAGTATCCAATGAATCAATTCCAAACTTTAAAACCCTTAACCCTTTCACCGATGAGGATTACTTGCTCGAGTTTATTTCCATGAAGGAAATTTTGCCTCCATATGTTCCACCTCCCATTCCAATTGTAAAATCTGTTGGAGGAAATTCTATTTTTTTTCAATCCACGTGTATTCATCGCCTGTTCATTTACTCCTCCCAAAATTTTAATTGATGATGGTTCATTTATTCCGCCTTACACATAACTTACGTTGTTTGAATGAAATTCCTATTTTCCATAAGGTATGCATGAAAATGAGGGTACATAGATTTTCCCTCAAAGTCAAATCATTTTTTGGGTGGACCCTCAAAATTTTTAACTTCTACTGTATAGTTTGTTATAATTTCAAATTGTAGGTTGTAAATAGTTAGTTTTTTTCCCCTTATTTTTCTTTAGTCTTACTTATTGTCTAGGATAATTAGTTATGTTTTTCTTATTTGTTTTTTTTATGCTTGGTGCTAACGTGTTATGTCGAATCATTGGACTTGTACTTCCACGAGATCGCTCCATTTTGGGTAGTATCGTTATTTTCCTTTCTTTAGCTTGGTTCTTAATTCACATTGAGGACAATGTCAGGTTTTAGTTAGGGGGTGTGGGATATTCTATCCATTGTTTTTCTTAGTCCATGATTTCATCATATGTTTTTCCCAAGCATGCTTTTCTTGCAAAAATTAAAATTTTTAAAAAGATTTTCCTTCTTTTTTCTTCTCTGTTGTTCATTTTGCCTTTGTTTCTCATAATAAATTTAAATTTTAATAAATGCTCAATCCAATAGACAATTCAATGATGCATGTTCTCTATTTTAGAAGTTATTAGACTTTAGTCCTCAATTATTGATATTGTGAATAACTTCATGAATTAAACTTTAATCCCATGAGCACATGCGATTTTCTTATTTAATTGATTTGGTTTAGGATTTTTATAACTCAACAATCTTTTATTGCATTGTATTTACTTAAACCTAGTGAAATTTGTGCTTTTCTTCATTTGTGAGTGTTATACACTTCTATTTCCTTCTTGAAAATGTTACAGTCGTTGGTAATCTCATTTTTCTTTCAATGATCGTTCAACAATTGAGTTCATATATGAAATGTGTTACTTGAGCATGATTTTCAAAGTTGTTCTGACTCAAGAATTGCGTAAAATTTAGGAAATGATCATAGGCCATTTTTGTTATATCACCCATATTGATCTTGACCTCACTTTAAATATTTTCCCTCGTTAACCCCTGTGAGCCTAAATATAACCTTTTGTTTCATAACCCAATATCCCATAACTGACTCCACATTAGAGCTATAAACCATATATATCACCTTCCATACCTTTGTTTGGAATTATACTTGGGATTGAATGATGTTCTTGATTACGTGGTTGTAATTAAGCAAGTGAGAGTGTGAAAGAAAAGAAAAAATTGAAGAAAAAGAAAACAAAACAAAAAGTGAGAAAAAGAAGAAAAGAAAAGAAAGAGAAAGTTTCATTTATGTAGATATTGTTCAATAACCTTTGTCACTCTCCAATTTCATATTTAATGCTTGTTATGGAAATCATATTCCAATTTTGTATTTGCCCACATTTTCCATTATCCCGAGTTTCATCTCCAAACACCTTTGAATCCGTACATATTTCCCTTCTTTTCATATCCTTAACCCCAACCCCACATTGCAGCCCTATAAAAGTCCTATGTGATCCTAAGGTGAATTCAATTCAAAAGTTTAAATAATTTTGATAATCTATGAAAATACATTCTTCCTCCTTTAATGGCGGTATCTTTCATTGAGATTACAATTTTTCATTTTATATATAGCGTTCTTCTTTAATGACATGTGAGCGAACTAGTTTTTATTTCCATTTACTCTTTATGCCCACATGTACCGTGTATTACCTCCCATTTTATAGTGATTTCATTTATTGAGTGTAATATCCGCTGAGGATTAACACTTATGTAAGCTTTGATGCTTATCCGATTTATTTAAGTTTTGGCCAAACCATATTTTGCATGTGCTCACTTTTCCTCCCACTTTTAAACTTTTGTGTGTATTCATTCACTTTGCTAATAATGAGTTTGAAATATTTTTTGTTATTATTGGGCTTGTCATATGTTAGTTGGGAATATATTTTGAGGAAACATTGATGTTTGTGGGTTTCATCCCTGAAAACCCTCACGAGACAACACTCGTCCACTAGGGTAACCTAGGGGTTTAACGGCTTATTGCATATGCTAAATGCAATCATGTTCCCTAAAAAAGTTGCATTCATATATTTTTATGTTTATATACATTTTTCACCGCCTTTTGTGATCTAGTTTTGTTTGTTTCAACACGAAGGACTAGCAATGTCTAAGTTAGGGGGTGTGGTACGTCATGAATGTTGCATACTTACGCCCTTTATCTTTATGCATTCTAGAACTTTTTATGTTATTTATGCCTATATTTATTCTTGTTAAGAAACAAACCTCTATTATGTATGTTTATATGCTTTGTAGGGTTTAATTGAGTTTTTGTAGGTATTGGAACGCTTAAAGTGAGGAATGGTTGCATTTCGGTGAAGTTCCATTATCGGACACAAGTTCAAGGGTGGTTTAGTCAATTCAGACTTCATCTCATGATCATGAAAATTCCACGGAAGCGTAGTTTGTTGAGTTATCTTTGCGTAGCTATGAATGACACATCGTTCCGAGTTCGAACGAAGAAGTTATGACCAATTTTGTAAAGCACTTCTCGTCCCACGTGAAGACCAAATGAGATTCAAATTGTTAAACTTGTCGTCCCATGTAACCATTTATAACAATTAACTCGAGGTGAGGGATATTAGTCACAATCTATAATTTTCATTCCTTTTTGTAATCGTAGTTTAAACACATGCCCAGATTATCTTTTCTTTTTGTTATCCCATATCTTTTAAATTTTTATTCCTTAAGTGTTAAATCAATAGAATTCTAGAAACTTGTCTCTGTGGATTTTTGATACCCGGATTAGCCGATATACTCCCTTAAAAGAGTGTAGTCAATATCTAAGTTTTTGCATAATGACGGGAGTCGATCATAATGACCGACATATATCTTTATATATTTGCACCACAGTTTTCCCTATTAATCATTACCCCTTGGGGAACCTTCTACTACACTGTCATGCCCTTTGGACTCAAGCACCAAAGGGCTGCCACAACCATTCCGCAAGACCTTATTAACAAGGAGATCGAAGTTTATGTGGACAATATGATCATCAAGTCTAAGACTCGAGAAGGTCATATTTATGCCCTCCGAAAGTTCTTTGAGCGACTGCGACAATACCAGATGCGGCTAAATCCACATAAACATCTTTTCGACATCACTAAAGGAAAAATATTGGGACTCATGGTCAGTGAGAAGGTAATTGAAGCAGACCCTGCCAAGCTAAAAGCCATACTTGAGATGCCACCACCACGGACGGATAAGAAAGTTCGAGGATTCCTGGGTAAATACATCAGTCGGTTCATCAACCAACTAACTTTTATCTGCGAAGCAATTTTCAAAATTCTTCAAAAATATTTAACTAAATTTTGGAACGAGGCCTGTCAAGAAGCCTTTGACCGAACTAAGTGATACCTCACCCGACCTCCGGTGCTTATTCCATCGCATCCAGGTCTCCCCCTCCTCTTATACTTGACTATAACAGATGTTCCAGTAGGGGATTTACTAGCCCAATATATTGAAAAAACTCATAAGGGAAGGGCTATTTATTATGTCAGTAAAAAAGTAGCCGGATACAAGGTCAACTACAATGCTTTGGAGAAAGCGTGTGTCGTCCTGGTCTGGGTCACGCAAAAGTTACAACACTACATGATTGCCTTTCCCATCAGACTAGTAAACCGTATGGATCCCATCAAGTACCTACTAAAAAAGATCGATATGTCTAGCCAAATGGTCCGTTGGTTGATGTTGTTAGCCGAGTTTGATATTGTGTATGTCACATAAAAATTTATAAAAGGGAGATCCATCTCCGACTACCTTCCTGATTACCCCATGGAAGGGATCCATATTTGTATCTCTGAATTTTTGGGTGAAGATATTCTTTGCACCTCTAAGGAGGACTTCAGATGGAAAATATTCTATGATGGAGCTTCCAACAAGAAAAGATACGGAAATGGGATACTCCTGATCGCCTCTGATGAGTCTCACACCCCCATTGCCATCAAACTAGACTTCCTTTACACCAACAACATGATTGAGTATGAGACATGCACTGTAGGCCTCAAGATTTCCCTCAAGAAAGGAATCTGACACCTAGACGTTTATGGAGACTCTACCCTCATTGCTGACCAAATCCTCAAAAAATGTAAAGTCAAAGACGAGAAATTCCTACCCATTCATGCCCACCTAGAAAAGCTATCCTCCCAGTTCAAAGATGTCACCTTCCACTACCTGTCTCGTACAAAAAATAGCCTAGCTTATGTCCTTGCTACCCTGGCTTCCAAGGTCGATATGCCTGAGGGAATAATAATTTCCCCTTTCTTGATTTAGAAACAAGCGAAGCCCATCCACTACTACCACATTGAACTCGGTCTTGAAGAAGATTTTCACATGGACGGATTATAGTACTATGACATTTGGTGCCTACCCAAACATGGTAGGTATCCCCAAGACGCAGATGAGAAACACCGTGCGACCCTTCACAAACTGGCTACCCAATACATCATCTACGACAAAACACTGTTCAATAGAAACTTTGATGGAACCCATTTGCACTACATAGCAGGGGCTGATGTTGAAGAAATAATGCAGAAGATCCACAGTGGAGAATTCGGACCCCATGTGACACCCCACCTAATTAAATACCGGGTGACCAGTCCTTTATTTGATTAAAATAGGATTCTCATTTGGTTCATTCTTAGCATCACTGTAGAAACCATTAATTACTAACCACCTATTAGTTAATTAATCCGGTGTCAAATTTAATCTTTTCATTTAACAGATAACAATATATGTAAACAAGAATAATGATTCACACATTAATAGAGTCTAAACCATCATTGGATATAAATAAATTAATAAATGTCTTTCCGAATAAACCATCGGCTATAAACTCAAATCTAAATGCTAAATCCAATAGATAATAAATGAATCTCAATGCAAGTCTCAACTCAATAAACTGAATAAAGTAATGTAGGGGCAACATGTCCAAAAATGAAATACCAAGATAGGGAAATCCTAATCTAGATATGAACAACTTAGGCATCTAGTCTGAATCCTACATGCATCCACATATGCTGCAGATGCGCATCCCTGGAATAGATAATCAAGTCTGGCGTCCCTGTGGTTGGACACCTAAAAGGTTTTGAAAATATTATTTTTCAAGGGATAGACCCCAAAATATTTGAAAACCATTTGCAAGTGATTAAGTTTGCAGTAATTAAAATGCATGAATACTTTTCATCTTTAAGCTAGTGTCGCACTCCCTTGAGATAATCCCCACCTCTTAATTAATGTGCACACCTACCGCTTTCTTCATAACCCACCTAGTTATATTATCCCGTCTAATTAGCCTTATTAATAACACTTCCTTATCCACTACTCTATCCCGAGTAATATTACTGTTGATTATTAAGTTAGTTCACCGAGTAACACTTTTATTCAAGTTAAATAAACTCATATAACATTTTCACTAGTTATATAAATAATACAATTTCACTTAATGTATTTTACCCATATATAAATGATCACACTATTATATACGTATAGTTATACTACAACATTCACAATAATTATACTACAACATTCTCACACATGCCGTATATAATATCCATCCTCCCACGTAATAACTCAATGGATGTTTTCTTTAAAATTCTATCTCCCTAGGTATACTCAATCCAACCCGGATACCACGAGATAGTTAACTCACACTGAATCAGGCAATAAAATTATAAGCGTAGTGGAGGCGTTCATAGTTACCCGAGTGTGATACCAAATCATACCCAAGATGTCTCACCCAGAAAATAATCACAACATAATATACCAAACGCTATGATCTAGGAATTATACTCTCCCTTCTTTCACGAGCCATAGGATTACCCACATCGTGCAACCTCCTATGATAACACTAGAGGGGTATGTATTACTATATATATCATTCACACCGATATCTATAATAAACACACAAACAAATATATATATATATATATATATATATATATATATATATATATATATATATATAAAGTTAATTAAGTCTAGAAAACCCGTACCTAACCCTCCAGGCACTAGCCTATGATAACTGAGTCTATCTACCTGACTCAAATTGTTCTTTATCCTACTGGTTCACAAATTTTGGGTTTACTCACTCTACCCGAAATTCCATTCCCATATCCGTAATTCAATCCATTTCATAATATATATCCATAAAGGTCCTAGCCTAGGATTTCTTTTAATTTGGCTAAATAACTTTCCTAATATAGCTTACTGAAATTAAATATGCCCCTCCTCATATTTTAAAAATAACACAAATTTTCCCCAACAGTTAATCGTGAATTTAGGGCATAAACATAAAATTTTCCCCAAATCTAGGCAACCGAATTGATTCGCCTTGCTGAATCGATTCGGCTTAGGAATCGAATCGATTCGTCGCGAACATGCCGTCTTCTTCACCTACTCTATTGCGCATTCCACCACTGTTAACTTTTAAAGATTTTTGTTTTGATTAAATTCTCCACTAAAACTTCACTAATGATTAATATATGTTTCCCACCATTACTAATCATCAAAATTCATCATTTAACATAAATAAATCTCACATTCATCCCATAAATTTACGAATTGGGGGTTTCCCCCCGTTTGTCCAATTCTCTTCCTAAATTCTATTTCTCAATCACCAAATCAACACATCTAATTATGGATTTCGAATATGAATTCAATTTTAACAGTACCACATGGTATCTCATCACCAATTTCATGTTTAAACCACTAATTTGCATTCTAGTCATAAAAACCCATTTTCATACGAGAACCCACCAAAAAATGGATTTTGGTTGACATCCACTATAATATGAACTGAAAAACTGTAAATTAGATTGAAAACAAGTTAACCGCTTGCCTGATCAGATTCGTATAGTCTGATTCCTTTGATGAAGAGGATGAATTTGAGACAAGCATTATAATCCTTCTTCAAATTGGTTCCCAAAAGCTCCTCACTTTTTACCACTTTTATCATCTCATGTTCTTAGGGTTAGAATATAATTAACTGTCGTTCAACCCTTTTTTATTTAGGTTTCATATTTCTAAACCCGAAATTAGGCTTAAAGGCCCATCCCAAATGACCCGAACACCCTCGTACGCGCCCGACTATGCCTATAAATGTCCTGAGACCCAATTACTACCATGGGGGTACTCTTTTCTAACTATTTCTAGCCATACGGAATCAACCATGCACTCATAATCTTCATCTGAGTCACTTGACTAAAAGTCTTCATCTCGACCTTAATATAGTCTATAACCGACTCCTGGTGGAGATATAATGAAATCCCGTCGTTTAAATCATTACGACGTATAATAATAGTCACGTATTATTTACTACACTCTTAATAAATTTTATTCCATTTATATTAATCATATTCTCTCCCGATTCATATTTAAATACACAGATAACAATTAATTCAATTAAATTGCGACACACTTGTAATTTAAATTTACTTGAATTAAATATATAATGCTCAGAAATACGGGGTGTTACATATTTCCCCCTTATAAAGGAATGTAGGCCCCGAAATTGGGTCATACGTGCGAAGAATAACTATGGATATTGCTCTCGCATGTCATCCTCTCATTCCCATGTCGACTCGTCAACACTGTGGTGTCCCCAGTGAACTTTGGCTAATGGTACCACCTATTATCGCAACTTATGCTCACTAAGATCCAGAATAGCCCCGGGTCTCTCCGCATATGACACGTCTGGATGTAAATCGATCTCCTCGAGTGGAACGTGACAAAAATCTCTCTCGATCCTCTAATATTTCTTCAACTATGCCACGTTAAACATGTTGTGTATCTGCTGTAGATGCTCTGATAAACCCAGTCTATATGCTACTCGTCCCATTCTATCAATAATAGGGAAGGGTCCCACATACCTCAGTGCTAGTTTCCCCTTCTTACCGAACCTCAGGACCCCCTTCATGGGAGACACCCATACCAACACCTGATCGCCAACCTCTAATTCAACATATCTGTAGTCTGCATCGACGTGACTCTTCTACCTATCCTGAACTATTCGAATATGCCCCCAAATCAGCTTAATCTTGGTAGTAGCCTCCTGTATAATCTATGGCCCCAATAAATTTTTGTTACCCACCTCTAATTATCAATCAAGGGTGAACGACAAGGTCTCCCATAAAGTGCCTCAAACGGTTCCATCCCGATGGTGAATTGGTAAGAGTTATTATACACAAACTTTACCAATGGATGATATCTTTCCCATCCTCCTCTGAAATCAAGTATACACATCCTCAAAATGTCTTTGAGCATTTGATTAACCACCCTCTTAATCTGTTCATCTATTCGTGGATAATACGCGGTACTCAATCGCAAGTATGTGCCCATGGCCTCCTGAAAAGTCTGCCAAAAATGAGATACAAAGATCTTATCTCTATCAAACACGATGTTAATGAGTACCCCATTCAATTTAACTATCTCTGTAATGAATAGCTACGCATAGTGCATCGTCTCGAAATAAGTGTGAACTAGTAAAAAATGGTCTACATTGGTCAGCCGATCCACTATCACGCATATGGAGTCGTGGCCCTCTGTGACGTCGGCAGCCCTATGATAAAATCCGTTGGAATACTCTCCTATTTCCACACGGGAATCTCCAATGGTTGTATCATCCCCGACGGCCTATGGTGGTTTACCTTAACTAATTGACAAGTAACACACTTCGAGACAAACTCTACTATGTTTCGCTTCATACCCACCCACCAATATTGTCTCCTCATGTCCTAGTACATCTTATCCCCATTGGGATGTATCGCAAATCTCGAAGCGATAGACTATGTCATAACTGCATGTCTTAAGTCCTCATCCTCTAGCACCATAAGTCTCCCATTGAAGTGTAATCCTCCCTTTGAACTAATCAAATAGGACTCTGCTCCCTCGGCTAATAAAAACCATATTATATCCTGGCAGAACTGATCCTCCGCCTGTGCTTTTACTACCCGCATAACAATCTCGGGAGTGTTAGATAAAATTGACATGCATGCCCTGAAGATCTCATCGCTGTGTCGAAAATCCCTCTACTTCGCCTTCCAAAACCTTCGTTAACTCCCTCATAGGTCGTTGACTCAATGCATCTGCCACCACGTTAGCTTTACCAGAATGATACTGAATGTCAAACTGGTAGTCTTTCATAAACTCGAGCCATCTCCTCTATCTCATATTCAGATCCTTCCGGGTGAAGAGATACTAAAGTGATTTGTGGTCCATGAATAACGTAAATTGCTCTCCTAAAAGATAGTGTCTCCATATCCTCAAAGCAAACACAACCGCTGCTAATTCAAGGTCGTGTGTGGGGTAGTTCTTCTCATGGGGCTTAAGCTTGCGAGATGCATAAGCTATAGCCATCTCCTCCTACTATAATACACTCCTAGGTCCCTATAAGGATGCATCCGTATAAACCTGGTACTCCACCACTTTCCTTGGAAATGAGAGTACAGGTGCTGATGTCAATTTGTCGTTTAGCTCATCAAAGGCTAACTGATAGTGATCACTCCACACAAATGATACCCCTTTACGAGTCTGATTCATCAACAAACCCGTAATCTTTAAGAACCCCTTAATGAAATGATGATAATTACCGGCCAACTCTAGAAAGCTGTAAATCTCTGTCAGTGTCGTGGGCTATCCCCATTCCCTCTCCGCTGATACCTTACTCGGATCAACAGCATGCCTCTGTTGGACACGATATGGCCTAAAAACTAGACCTCTTGTATCCAAAAGCCACACTTCTCAAATTTGGCATATAACTAGTGGTCCTGAAGTGTCTGTAGAACCCTATGTAGATGCTCTGTATGCTCCTCCTCAGTGCAAGAGTAAACCAGGATGTCGTCTATGAACATGATCACGAACTGGTCCAAAAACTCCTTGAATACCCTGTTCATGAGATCCATGAACACTTTTAGCACATTTGTGAGCCCAAATGGCATCACCCTAAACTCGTATGACTCGTATCGCGATAAAAAAAGTGGTCTTAGGAACGCCCTCCTCTTGAATGTGCAACTGGTTATATCCCAACCTCAAATCAATATTGGAGAAGTACGCAGCTCCTCTCAACTGGTCAAATAGGTCATCGATCCTAAAAAATGGATACTTGTTCTATATCATGACCTTGTTCATCTCCCTATAGTTTACACACAAGCGATCTTCTTTATGACTTACACCCGTGCAACCCACGGTGATTTACTCTGTCGAATAAAACCCTGCACGAAGAGCTGCTGAATCTACTCCCTCAACTCTCGCATCTCTAAAGAAGCCATGCGATATGGTGCTTGAGTAATTAGTTTTGTGTTTGATGCTAGGTCTATAACAAAATTGATTTCCCGACTGGGTTGAAACCCTGGTATTTCCTGAAATATCCTCAAAGTCTTTCACAACTGGAGTCGATTATAACGGGATAACTACCTCCTATGAGGTGTCCTCCTTAATGTAGTATAAATGTGTGCGTGATATTCCCTCAGGAAGAGGCATCGCCACTAAGATCATTTACTGCCCGAGAATGGAGAACATTATGATCCTCTCGTAATATTCTGTCGTCGCTCTATAACCCGCCAACCAATCTATGCCAAGAATGACATTATACCCCTCTATATCTAACACAAGAAGGTCTGCTGCAAAACTCAATCTCCTAATAATGATGTCTAATTCTCTACATATAGAGTGTATCAGAGACCCACTACCCAAGGGTGATTCTACACACATAGAATAAGTGCAGTCTGTATCTAAAACACCGTCTCTCGTGCAAATCTAGTGGTAATGAAAGAATGCGACACCCCCGTATAAAAAAATCCTAACCTTATGACCATAAATAGGAAATGTACCCTTGATTGCTGGCGGCACATGAGGTGCTGGTGGTATGGATACGTCTCAGATGTTATGAAGATGCCCGTAATGCATTTGCCCCTACGGATGTGGGTCTGCCAGAGGCATCTGCGCTTGCTGCCCCTTTTGGGCACTCTGCTGCTAATTCCTAACTATCTAAGGACACTCTCTCGTCATATGCCCTGCCTGGACACAAATGAAGCAACGCCCCTAAAAATTCCTCGATCTCTGGCCCTAACGAGGATACCCCTGATGGCCCCTTCCCTGTTGACCTCCCCTATTATTCCCTTGGACCTAACGACTCTGGGGAAATTGCTGCTGCTGGTTAGGAACCGACTAGACCTATCTGAAACCTTTACCCTTTGATCGATAAAATCCTGACTTGAACCTCTTGTCTTGATCCCCTTTCCAGGAATCCTGCCCCTGCTATCTCACCACCTGTTGCCAAGGTATCCTACTTGCACTACTCCCTCCTGTCCTACCTGACTGGCTCTGCTCACACAATCTCTTGCTTCTCTTTAGGTGGAAGAGGTGGTCTTGGTAGTACAAAAGTGTGGCATTAACAACCTCCATATACGTCTTTAATGTTGGGTTACTGAATAAATATTGCGTGATCCTCCAGACCATCCCATCCCTAAACTTGAGCTTCTTCTTCTCTTTAGTGTTCACCTAGTTTGGCATGAAGTTAGCCAAACAGGCGAACTCTTCTTTGTATTCAACCATTGAACGGTCACCCTGTGTAACATTATTAAATTTCCTCCTCATCTTCATTTGAACAACTAACGGAAAGTACTTACGCTCGAACTGCTACCCAAACTCTGATATCGGCATCGTATCCCTCTCCTCTGAGGTGCTAATAGACTCCCACCACTGCAGTGCAGCCCCCATACATCTGAACATGGAAAGCATATGTTTATGAGTGTTGCTGCACTTAATCATACGTAGGTGATGTTGTAGGTCCTTCTTTCATTGACATGCTACTATAACATCTGAGCTCCCTAAAAACTCCGGTGGGTGGCCTTTCTGAAAAGCCTCCCTAACTTTCTGCCAAGATAACAACCACGGTTGGTCCTGAATCACTGGTGCCACTAGTGGCTATGGCTGAGTTTATGGAAAAGGGGTGGCCATGGCAGTCATGGCTGCGTTGACTGCCTGGGCCACTATCTCGGCCACCCGCGCAGTCCTTACTAACCCCGATGGTGGTTGCGACTGCTATACCTCTAGCTCTGGATGAGCCTCCCTCACCTCATTCCTCGCTTTTTCTCTATCTGGTCTGCCTCTCTTAGGCGGTATCTGAAATTTACAATGAGTTGTATGAGTTCACAGTCAATTCAAAATTTAATAGCAGAAGGACGATATCTCAAACACATAAAGATAAAAGCAACAGTCCTAACAATAGGGAGATCGAATCATATCCAAAACGAGTCACCCCTCAAAGAATCACAACGTAATATACCGGATGCTATGACCTGGGGATTATACTCTCCTTGCTTTCACGAGCTAGAGGATTCACCCACATCGCGTAACCTCATATGATAGCACTAGAGAGGTATGTATTCCTATAAATATCATTCACACCGATATCTATAATAAACACACAAATATATATATATATATATATATATATATATATATATATATATATATATATATATATATATATATATATATATATATATAATTAAAGTTAATTAAGTTCGACTAACCTGTGCCTTACACTCCTATCACTAGCCTATGATAATTGAGTCTATCTACCCGACTCAAATTCTTTTTTATACTACTGGTTCACAAATTTTGGGTTTACTCACTCTACCCAAAATCCCATCCCGATATTCGAAATTCTATCCATTTCATAATATATATCCATAAAGGTCATAGCCTTGGATTTCTTTCAATTTAGATAAATAGCTCGCCTAATATAGCCTACTGAAATTAAATATGCCCCTCCTCATATTTTAAAAACAACACGAAAGTTTTCCCAACAGTCAATCATGAATTTGGGGAATAAATAGAAAAATTTCCCCAAATTTGGGTAGCCGAATCGATTCGCCTTGTCGAACTGATTCGGCTAAGGAACCAAATCGATTCGCCGCGAACAGGTTGTCTTCTTTGCCTACTCTGTTATGCATTCCACCATTTTTAACTTTTAAATCTTTCTATTTTGATTCAATTATCCTCTAAAACTTCACTAACGATTAATATATGTTCCCCATCATTACTAATCATCAAAATTCATCATTTAACATGAATAAATCTCACATTCATCCGATAAATTTACGAATTGTTTTTTCTCCTGTTTGTCCAATTATCTTCCTAAATTCGATTCTCAATCACCATATCAACACGTCTAATTATGGATTTTGAATAAGAATTCAATTTTAAGCACTACATGATATATCATCACCAATTTCATGTTTAATCCACTAATTTGCATTCCAATCATAAAAACCCATTTTTATATGAGAACCCACGAAAAAATGGATTTTGTTTTACACCCACTATAATATGAACTGAAAAACTGCAAATTAGATTGAAATCAAGTTAACCTCTTGCCCGATTAGATTCGTATAGTCTGATTCATTTGATGAAGAGGATGAATTTGACACAAGCACCTCGATCCCTCTTCAAATTAATTCCCCAAAGCTCCTCACTTTCTCTCTTTTCTCCTCTCAAGTTCTTAGGGTTAGAATATAATTAACTATCGTTCAACCCTTGTTGATTTAGGTTTAATAATTCTAAACCTAAAATTAGGCTTATGGGCTCAGCCCAAATAATTCAAACACCCTCGTGTGGACCCGGTTATGCCTAAAAATGTCCAGAGACCCATTTACTACCCCGAGTACTCTTTTTTGACTATCTCGACCCATACGGAATCAACCATTCACTCAGAATCATCATCCGAGTGACTTTACTAAAAGTCTCCATCGCGACCTTAATATAGTCTTTACCCGACTCCTGATTAAGATATAATGAAATCCTCTCGTTTAACTCGCTGCGACGCATAATAATAGTCAACTATTATTTACTACACACTCCGTAAATTTTATTCCATTTATATTAATCATATTCTCTCACGATTAATATTTAAATACACACATAATAATTAATTCAATTAAATTATGACACATTTTTAATTAAAATGTACTCGAATTAATTAAATATTTAATGCTCAGAAACACAGGGTGTTACAACCCACATGAACGGTTATTTATGCTTGCCAAAAAGATCATCCATCAATGATATTATTTGACCACAATGGTTCAATATTGCACTGCCTATGTCCAGATATGCCTCAAATGCCAACAGTTTGCCAATCTCCATAATATGCCTAACATGACCTCTCCTTGGCCCGTCTCCACCTGGGGCGTTGACATCATAGGGAAGGTTACTCATAAAGCTTTAAAAGGTTACAAATTTATCCTAGTCGCCATTGATTACTTCACAAAATGGGTCGAAGTCGAGTCATATGCAGTGCTGAATGTCAAGAATATGACCAAGTTTATCAGAAAGAACATCATTTGCTGATACGGAGTTACTCATAAGTTGATATGAGATAATGGGATCCATTTCAAAGATAAGGTCATGAAACTAGTCGATGAGTTTGGGATTCAGATACATAAATATTCCCTCTACCGACCCCAAATCAATGGTGTTGTCGAAGCCGCTAATAAATTCCTCAAAACCATAATCATCAATATGACTGAGAGTTATAGAGATTGGGCCAACCAAATCCCTTACACCCTCTAGGGCTATCGCACTTCAATAAGAATGCCTACTGGGGATACCCCTTACTCTCTAGTATACGACATGGAAGTGGTCCTACCCTCTAAAATGGAGATACCTTCCCTCAGCGTCATGCTCGAGAGCAAGGTTAACGAAGAAGAATGGCATCAGGGGTGCTTTTATGAATTATCACTCTTGGATGAGAAGACGTTTAAGGCTCTATATCATATACAAGGGTACCATCGCCAGGCAATGCAATCATTCAACCGAAAAGTCAAGGACCGCGGTGTTCAGGAAGGAGACCCGTCCCTCAAAGAGATCATAGAACCCGCATGGGACCCTCTAAGAAAACTCAAACCAAATTGGAGCAGCCCATACATCGTGAAAAAAATTCTCTCAGGAGGCGCCGCTATGCTCACAGACCTCGATGGAGAAGATATTGCGCGTCCAATCAACTTGGACTATCTCAATAAATTCAACCCTTAATCCTAAATCTCGGCGCGCTATGACTCTCCTCATCCCCCTTCTACTCTAAAAAAAAATTCTTCATTTCCCCTACTAAAAAATATGTGGAACTTGATCCTCTTAAAAACCTTTTCTTTACAAAATGAAACTCATAAAAATTTTCAAACCCTCCAAAGGTACATAGGCAACCCATACGCCATACATGGGCCCGGTCCCTTTCTTTTTTAAAAAATACTATTCTTTTCTAACCTCTAAGAATGGAGGTCCATTTTATCATTTCCATGAACGAAGGGATTAAGTCTGCCTTAGTGATTGGTATGGATAATTCAAATGCAAAACTCATTAAGAGGCACAACAAAATATGATCAAAATCAAATTTTCTTTTGGAATGAGGAATATAGAGATGTTACATGAAGTATTAGTGAAGGGATATAAACAAACCACCCCCTTCAACTAACCGAACTATTCTTAAATAAACCCAACCCTTACCAAGCTACACCAAAATTATTACAAACCCCCAAAAATGCGAAACACAAAAATCACCATAGCTTTATAAAAAAATCACCCAAGCTTCATAAGACATTACCTTCAACTTCTCGACGGCCCCACTTCATCATCACTTTTGTCCCTCGGATATTCCTAAGTCTCCAAATCCTGGTTAACACTCCGTATGCGCTCTATGGAGTGGTACGCCTAACAAGCCTGGACAAAATCACAACACCTTCCTCTATTGTGTCGAAGGCACCGAATCACCTTTGATCGGTCTATTCTGCCATGATTTTCTCTACTACCCACTTTTATAACCATTTTAGGTAGTCCCCAGACACATGTCAGATCCCTCTCATAAACTATGATAGACGGATAGACGGTCGATAGCGGTGCCAAAAAGAGGCCGTAATCATCCTTAGTGATTTAATTAAATCCTCCACAGGGAAGACGTTCGTTATGCGAGGGGGAAAATTTGTTTCCACTCGACTTAGCGCAGAAGCCGTCAGGGAAAATATAACTCAGTATGTCGAAGGTCAACTAATCGCACATACCAATACTCACTAAGATTCAAGTCTCCCCTCCATAGAACTGACGAGCAAAAACACCGGGCTCTGTGCACTATAAACTAGTTAACATATCTCTCTATTGATGGGCTAAAATTAATTGAAGTTCGGATAAAGAAACTCAGGAGGGTCCACCATGAAACCTATCTGTAAGCCACATGAATAGCATTACTGAGCTCCCCATTAGAAAGTTGGAGCGACCCTTATTCCAAGCCTCAAGACTGTTCAAGGTCCCATCCAGTACCACCACCACAGGATTATGGTGGTAAGACATCCATGCTGTTATCGCATCCACTTGGGGATATGCTATTAAGTCCCCTTTCACCAGCAAAAGCCTCATAGTAAGGACCAATGAGACATCTCCGACAAAGCTAACATCCTTGAAACCCCTCAAGCGCACTGAATATATAACTGCCTAAAGAGAAATAGTCCCTCAAGTAACTAAGGTTTGAGTCGCCAAAGGACAAATGTGAATCAACTCTGCCAGAAATGCTAGGGGAGAACGGGAAAAATCGAGTATAGCCACCGCCACACTGGGGCTGACCCCCAACATGGCCGAGAATTCTTCATTGGTGGGATAGACCTCGTCCAGGCTAAAACAGAAGACATGGTCCTTAGGGTACCAGAATTATAACACCGTTGCTAGTAGATTCCAGTTAATAGCTCCAACAAATCCATCACCACTACAGTCTCCCTAACACACCAGAATCAACATAACCCAACAAAGGCGATAAGCTCCACTTTTGTAAGGACATATTTCTCATGTCCGTTATCTTACATTTGTATATATCATGCGCCCTTACATTTGGCACGTCTCTACACGATCTCACACGATGGCCTCAATCCGAATTCTGGGAATTAAGCATTCATTATCTCCAACATGTGTTCCACATCTGCCTCAACGAGTTCACGTTCCATGATTTTAGGCTCGTAATGCAAGTGGTACGCAAGAGAAGTAAAAAAAAGTGCAACAAGGCACGATAGTGAAGGTCAAGGGCAATTTGATAATTTTACAACCACCGTCCGGAGGACCAGTCAACTGGAAAGTTTAAGATCTTGTTGCAACAAAGATATTAGAAGAAACGGCACCTCAATCCGAGCTACGGTGATCAAGTTATGTCCTGTTGAAAATGGAGATAATTCCAAGAAAAACCTTGGAATTTTTACTAAGTGTTGAAAGCCCTTTTTCCAGCGAATTTCCCCGAACCCAGCCCGAATCGGTTCAGGGGGGAAAACCGATTCGCAGGGGTCCCGAACCGTTTCGGGGTACCTGTACGCTGGATAGAATTTTAGAGTTTTTAAAACGTGGAACTCTTCATGTGTTTCCTTATAAATACCAACTTCGTGGGAGTTGTTTTGCAAGACTTTGATAGACCAATTTGAGAGTCCAAATACCTCAAGTCTTCACCTTTTTGAGTCCTAAGACTCATGTTTTGATTCACACAAACTTTACCAAACGTTTATGAATCCGTTTGCAACCCAAGAACACATCTATGTGTCTGTTCATATCCTTGTGGAGAAGACGATCCTTCTTCTTCATTGCTGCCCTCCTGAAAAGGGAAACTTCCAGTCGCCGACTACAGATCCGACGCCTGCGGGTAATTTTGTGTCACTGTATTTGCATTGTAATCTGAGAAATTGTATGTTACAATATTATAATGAAAATAAATGGTTTTTCCCTTTTGGGGGATTTTTCCTCACATATGTGTGTTTGAATGTTCTTGCATGAGTTATCATCTTACTCAATCACATATAGTTGCATGTTTAGGATTTAATTGATAAAAACTGAGTTTAATTAAATAATATCTCTATTTGAATGCAAGCGCACTCCGTTTTAGATTTGTATCAGAGCAGGTTACGCTAATCTATCGCGTATTCCTAATTTTCCGCAAATTTTTTCTAAGATATCAATTTTCTAAAAAATTGATTTTTGAAAACGAGTGTGTTCATAATGGAGAAATTATATAATAAAATGCCAATTTTTGATGGGACAAACTATGCATATTGGAAAGCCCGCATGAGATCTGCATTAAAATCCATTGATGAACGTGTCTGGATTTTGGTAGAAAGAGGGTGGACACCTCCCTCCGTCACTGTTGAAAACGTGACTAATTTAAAACCTATCACCTCATGGACTGAAGAAGAATTTAAATGATCGTTATTCAATTCTAAAGGGTTAAGCGCCATTTCCCGATCCATCACACCTGACGAGTTCCGACGTATAATGACGTGCACCACGTCAAAAGAGGCATGGGATGTTTTGCAACTTACCCATGAAGGTACGAATGCAGTGAAAGAGTCTAAACTGCAAAATTTAACAACTCAATTTGAGACCATCACCATGCATGAAACTGAAAGTTTGGATGATTTTTATGCTAGGCTTTCTGACATTGTTAATACTAGCTTTAATCTTGGTGAACATATTCCTAATGCTAGAGTTGTTAAAAAGATTATGCGTTCTCTGCCTAAGCGTTTTATCCCTAAAGTCATTGTGCTAAATTCTATGGGTAATTTAAATACGCTAAATTTGGAGGAACTTGTAGGAGACTTGCAAACATATGAAATTGATATGTTTCCTAAAACTGCTAAGTCAAAAGATAAGGGGATTGCACTTAATGCCCAAGAGAGAAAAAGTGAGGGGTCGGTAAGAAAGAGAGTTGCGTCATCTAGAAAGAAAAATATTGACACGTCTGATTCTGAATGTGATTTTGACTTAGATGATTTAGCTCTATTTGCAACAAATTTCAAGAGGATTCTCAAATTCAAGAAAAATGGTAATTTTAAAGATAAAAAGAAATTTAAGAAAAATAAGTTTGAAAAGAAAAATGAAAAAGGTTTTAAAGATCCTCCTAAGAAAGAAAGTGAGAGATGCTTTGAGTGCGACGGTAGGGGTCATAGAGCCTTTGAGCGTGCCATACGTCTGAACAGAGAAAAGGGCAAAGATGTCCTTAATGCTACCCTTAGCGACAACAGTGAGGTCGAGTCGGTGGATTCTGAAGACGAGTCACCATATGAGTGTAACTTCACCGCATTCATGGCTAGTCATGTGAGTACTTCCAGTACTCCTCACGACGATGAGGATGCTGCATCACAGGGACACCTCGACAGTGAGATCGATGTAAGTGAGGGGGTGGATGACACAAGTGAGAGCGAGAGTGATATTCAACGCGCCTACACTGAGTTATATTCTGAGTCATTTAAAACTAAAAGGCGTAACAAAGAGTTAGTTTTTAAGATCACCGATTTAGAGGAAGATTTAAGAAAAGCGAGAGAGAGAGTCCTCCACCTGCACCACCTTGAGAGAGAGAGAGTCTGCCTGTCTTGAGAAACAGAGTTTGTTTAGAGAGAGGGAGAGTTGTTTTGAGAAAGAGAGAGGGGACTTGACTAAATAAGTGGATAGTCTTACGAGTGAGATTCATTCCTCCATGGAGACTCGAAAGAAACTTGAAGCCCTTGTTGCCCATCTTACTCATGATCTGGAGAGAGCACGAGAAGTCAAGGTACAAATCGAGGACAGATCTGGGAAAATGGGAAAAATGCTCCTCGACCCCGCTTTAGGTTTTGGTGATAGGCAGGGAATAGGTTATAATGGTTCCTCCACGTCCCAAATTACACCTGGACCATTTTCTGAGTTTACTATGACTCCTTATGGCCATCGTCAAAAACCTCGAAGGAGAGTTCGACCAAGAAAAGCAAACCAAGGTCCGCCTTTGACTGTGTTCTTTTGTACTTACTGCAAAAGAAAAGGCCACCTCAGGGAGTTTTGCTATAGTATGGGTCGGACATGACGTACTACTGCTCCACCTCAGCATACTGATGATTTTACCAGTCTGAGAGAGCGAGTTGAGGTTTTAGCTACCACGTCTCAGAGTTTGATGAAGGAATTCCGACGGATGTCTTTGCCGTCAGTGAAAGCTTCTCACATTACGGCTAAAACCAACAACAACAAAGGTAAACAAAAGGTCACCACTTCTTGTGTACCTAAGAAAGATAAAAAGGCCTTTGTTGTTCATGTCACTCTCAAAGCACATAATACCTCACAGTGGTATTTTGACAGTGGGTGCTCCAGACATATGAAAGGTGATGCCTCATTTTTTACATCTCTTGGGGATTATCAGGATGGCAGAGTCACCTTTGGAGATGGGAGTAAGTCTAGCATTGTAGGACGTGGTACTGCTGAGTTACCAAGATTTCCTAAGCTAGAAAATGTTTTGTATGTCAAAGGTTTGAAAGAAAACCTTCTCAGCATTAGCCAATTGTGCGACGCTAACTTAGCAGTAAAGTTTGATCGGGACGCGTGTAATGTCTGCAATCAATTCGAAAAACTTTTAGTGCAACGGGTGAGGACCAAGGATAATTGTTATGGGACTGTGCCCACTTCCTCACATGTCTGCAACAACGCCACAATCACTCCTATGGATTTATGGCACCAATGTCTAGGTCACGTGAACGTTAGAGATTTGACTCGTTTAGCCAAAAAGGACTTAGTACGTGGCTTACCATCTCTTGTAATGTCAACTTCCACGGTTTGTGGACCCTGTCATTTGGGAAAGCAAATTCGGAGCCCTCATAGGAAGTTGCATTCCATTACCACCTCCCGAGTACTTTAGTTGATTGACATGGATCTTATGGGTCCTACTAGTACTGAGAGTTTGGGTGGTAAGAGGTATATCCTCGTCATGGTATACGATTTCTCCAGATATTCTATTGTAGGTTTTCTGAGGGAGAAATCCGATGCTGTTGAGTTTAAACGACCAAGTGCCGTGTCCTGCAAAATCAACACAGATTCACTATTAACAGGATACGTAGTGATAACGACACATAATTTAAGGAGGAAAAATTAGATCTCTATTGTGATAGCCTTGGGATCAAACATGAGTTTTCTGCTGTGAAGACTCCTCAGCAAAATGGGATTGTTGAGAGAAAGAATAGGACGATCCAGTAAATGTCTAGATCTATGCTTCTAGGTCGTAATGTTTCTAGGAGATTTTAGGCAGAGGTAGAGGGTGAATAGGGTTTACCTGCGTCCACACACACTTCAGACGCCTTATGAGTTGTGGACTGGCAAGAAACCCAACCTTGCATATTTTCGTGTTTTCGGTAGTAAATGCTACATCCTACGGGATAGAGAGCAATTAGGAAAGTTTGACTCCCGAAGCAACGAGGGAATATTGTTGGGATAATCATCGAATAGTAGAGCCTACCAGGTTTTTATCCTGAAGAGTTATAAGGTTATGGAGTCAATAAACGTCACTATGCAAGATGACGAACCTTCGACATTTATTGATTCTAAATTTCAGTGTGAGGATGAGGATGTTTCTGGCAGTGATTTACTTGTACCTCACCCACACTCTGTGGACCCTACTCCTGTGTTAGGGGACACACCTGCTTAGGTTCGCAAGAGTCATGACCATGCTTCCATTGTGATCCCACTCTTAGGGTCAAGACTCGTGCTCAGCTAGAGAACGTCGTTAGCCTCTTTTGCTACACGTCCAAATTCGAGCCCAAGAATTATAAAGAAGCACTCAAGGATGAACATTGGATATCTGCTATGCAGAATGAGTTTCTTTAGTTTAAAAAGAACAATGTCTGGGAACTAGTCCCCCGACCTAATGAGACTAATGTGATAGGTACCCGGTGTATATTCAAGAATAAAATGGATGAAAATGGTACCATAATCACAAACAATGCTAGGTTGGTCGCTCAAGGCTACACACAGATAGAGAGTGTAGACTTTGGGGAGACATTTGCTCCTATTGCGAGGCTTGAGTCTGTCCGCTTACTACTCACCATCGCATGTCATCTGCGCTTTAAGTTATATCAGATGGATGTCAAGAGTGCCTTCCTGAATGGCATTCTATAGAAGGAGGTTTACGTGGAACAACCGAAAGGGTTTGAAGACCCTCAGCACCCGGAGCATGTCTACTATCTGAGAAAAGTCTTTTATGGTTTGAAGCAATCACCCCGTGCTTGGTACGAGAGGCTTACTTCCTATCTCTTAGCCCGTGGCTTCAAGAAAGGGGGAGTTGATATGACGTTGTTCGTCAGGAGAGATGACGGTGATATTTTGGTTACCCAGGTCTATGTGGATGACATAGTCTTTGGATCCACGTGCTCTCAACATGCTCATTACTTTGACGAGGAGATGAAAAATGAGTTTGAGATGAGCATGGTTGGTGAGCTTACTTTCTTTCTTGGTCTCCAGGTTCGTCAGCTAGAGGATGGGATGTTCATCTCCCAATCCAAGTATGCTAGAGACTAGTGAAGAAATTTGGCTTAGACTCCACTAAGCATGCTCGTACACCTATGAGTACTTCTATCAAGCTTAGTAAGGACACTTCAGGCAAGGACGTAGAGCAAAACTTGTATCGGAGTATGATAGGTAGTCTTCTCTACTTGACTGCCAGTTATCCCGACATAGCCTTTGGTGTTGGAGTCTGTGCGCGATATCAGGCATCCCCGAAAGAGTCACAATTACTCGCTCTAAAACGTATTATCAAATACGTGAGTGGGACTCTATTATACGGTATTTGGTATTCCTTTGATACCAATGACCGTTTGTCCGCCTATTCAGATGCCGATTGGGCCGAGGATATAGATGTTTGTAGGATCACTTCTGGTGGATGTTTCTATTTTGGTTCTGCTCTTGTCTCCTGGTTGAGCAAGAAGCAAAACTCCATCTCTTTGTCCAATGCGGAGGCTGAGTACATTGCCGCCGGGAGTTGTTGCACGCAACTCTTATTGATGTAGCAGATGCTGGAAGATTATGGGATTTAACAGGACACCATGACTATATCCTGTGATAACACGAGCGCGATACACATATCCCATAATCCAGTCCAGCATTCGCGCATAAAGAACATCAGGATACGCGAGCACTTTATACGTCAATTAGTTGAGGAGAAAGTCGTGTCCCTGAGTTTTGTCCCCACCAACCGTCAGTTAGCCGATATTTTCATGAAACCTTTAGATGCCCTTAGATTCAAGAGTTTTAGGAAGTCTTTGGGGATTTGCACAGTTGACTGAAGGGTTGGTCCGTGTCTAGGATAGGATGCATTTTTCTCATATCATCTGATGCCTATTGCTAGATTGTATCATTTGTTTTGTTTTGTTTTATTTTGTTTTGTTTTTTATTTTTTTGAAAAATCCAAAAAGACTTTCTTTTTATGAAAATTTTAGAAAAACTCAAAAATATTTTATTTTGATAAAATTTTGAAAAATCCAAAAAGATTTTTGTATTTTATTTACATCTTTTATGGATGAGCATTTAAGATAGCCGAGTTACAATTTCATTCCATTTATCCATGTGACTGTTTGATAGAGATTTGAGACGCTACATCATTTCATCCATGTGCTTTACATTGTTTGGAGTCTTTGAGATGTGATTAGTGATATCTCTCTACATGTTTGACTCCTATCTCCTTTATTTTACACATGCACGGCTATATTTGATTATTGTACTTGTCTATCTCATATTAGCTTGAGTGTTTCCATCTCAATTCTGTCTATACAATGTACAATATGAGATAAAACTTGACAAGATTGGAATGCATGTAAAAACCGTTTTAGTGAGACTGTATGATTATTTGAAAATGGGGAAGGACCTAAAAAATGGAGGAATTTTATTATCCGAGGTCCAAAGAGGTTGAAAGAGCCTGAAAAATTTTAAGGCATTAAAAAGCAATACATGCCACATATAGGCCATTAGGTTTCACCATCAATTCTCCAAAGTGTGAGAATTTAGATTACCTCTACAAGAAAATATATATGAGGGAGTTTGGTTGGAGAATTTAAATGGGGTTGTACTTTCTTGAAAGTCCTGGAAAAGCATGAAATCTTTTTAGGCGTTATTGGTGTGAAAATCACTTTGAGCTTTGATGTGTTGATTTGATTGAGTCAATGTCTCATATTCCATTTTTTTTACACCAAAGGAATATTTTGAGTTCATTCGTTAGGAGTATCCGATATTCATCGTGCAAATATGTCATGTTTGTATGCATTGATTTTCCTATCGAATTTGATCACACCCATTCATTTACGATATCATAGACTTGATTGTTTTGTGCTCGTTCATGGTGTGTTTCTTTGTTTATATTATTTGTGTGAAAATTTTTTAAAAATTCAAAAATAGAAAGTTTATTACCTTGTGACATTCTCCATTTGCATCTATTTCTGCTTCTCATATCTGTCTATTTGGGGACATCATAAAAAGGGGGAGAAAGAATTAGCATATAATGGGGGAGTTTTTGAGTTTTGAGATTTGACTTATGCTTTCATCAAATTGGTATCGATGTTTATCTCATTTCAAACTCGATACGTCACTTGGTATTTGCTTTTTCTCACGTGTGTAGGTACTACATTGATGTTCACTGATTTGCACACCCTGATGAGAAAAGCTTTGAAAGTTTTGAAGACTTGAAGATAATCAAACGATGAAGACTTATTCATTTGTATCTTTCCAGTTTTGGGTTCATGGAAGGGTAGATTTGTATAGGCAATTGTGTTATTTGATAATTCGATTTTTTATGTATGTACCATCATAGACATAGGGGGAGATTTGTAAGGACATATTTCTCATGTCCGTTATCTTACATTTGTATATATTGTACGCCGTTACATTTGGCACGTCTCAACACGATCTCACACGACGGTCTCAATCCAAATTCCAGGAATCAAGCATTCATTATCTCCAACATGTGTTCCACATCTGCCTCAATGACTTCACGTTCCATGATTTTAGGCTCGTAATGCAAGTGGTACGCAAGAGAAGTAAAAAAAAGTGCAACAAGGAACGATAGGGAAGATTAAGGGAAATTGGGTAATTGTACAGCCATTGTCCGGAGGACCGGTCAACTGGAAAGTTTAAGACCTTTCCGCAACAAAGATATTGGAAGAAACGGAACCTCAATCCGAGCTACGGTGATCAAGTTATGGCTTGTTGAAAATGGAGATAGTTCCAAGAAAAATCTTGGAATTTTTACTAAGTGTTGAAAGCCATTTTTCCAGCGAATTTCCCCGAACCCAGCCCGAATCGGTTCAGCGGGTAAACCGGTTCGCAGGGGACCCGAATCGGTTCGGGTTACCTGTACGCTAGATAGAATTTCAGAGTTTTTAAAATGTGGAACTCTTCATGTGTTTCCCTAAAAATACCAACTTCGTGGGAGTTGTTTTGTAAGACTTTAATTGACGAATTTGAGAGTCCAAATACCTCAAGTCTTCACCTTTTTGAGTCCCAAGACTCATGTTTTGATTCACATAAACTTTGTCAAACCTTTGTGAATCCGTTTTCAACCCAAGAACACATCTATGTGTCTGTTCATATCCTTGTGGAGAAGACTGCCCTTCTTCTTCATTGCTGCCCTCCTGGAAAGGGAAACTTCCAGCCGCCAACTACAGATCCGATGCCTACGGGTAATTCTGTGTCACTGTATTTTCATTGTAATCTGAGAAATTGTATGTTACAATATTATAATGAAAATAAATGGTTTTTCCCCTTTGGGGGATTTTTCCTCACATATGTGTGTTTGAATGTTCTTGCATGAGTTATCATCTTACATCAATCACATATAGTTGCATGTTTAGGATTTAATTGATAAAAACTGAGTTTAATTAAATAATATCTCTATTTGAACGCAAGCGCACTCCGTTTCAACTTTACATCAAGTCTATCTCCTCATCCACATACTAACCAAGCCTCCAAGGCCTTACGCTATCCAAAAATTTCCAAAAACAATTTTTCTCAAAATAAATTCCTTCAAAGGAAAACTCTTTGTAACTAGGCCTCCAAGGATTTCCTCTATTCACAAATTCGCTAAATAAACTTTTCCCACTCTTTCTTAAAACAAAATCTCAGCATCAAATTAAAATGCATGTAGATTAAACCATTAAATCAAGATAATCAAGTAAAAATGCATCATTTTTGTTTTCTTGAGTCTCTCTTTTCAGGTACAAAGCCCCTAAATCAAGCATACATCATGGTCAACGCCAAGATCCTCCAGTCGACGACAGATTTACGAGAAAATCACGAAAGGAAATAATCAAAAATGGATGTCACCTCATCCGTAAGCCTCGTCAATCCAGACACCACCCCAGCGCCAGCAACCTCCTTATCTACACATGCATGCCTGTAGCCCCAGTGGCTCTCGGAGGAAGAATCTAAGGCTAAAAGGTCACCCGTATCCCCAATAAAGAGAAAATCATTTTTAGAACACTAATCCCCTTACAAACTCTTAAAATCCCCAGCTGGATTAACCTTACCCTCAGCATACTATATAGCAGAACCAATGATGCGCCCACATCTGAGTTTATTATATTTCCCAGTCGGAATCTTAAAACTAAACATCCCAAAGTAGAATATCAAATATCATAATCCTCAGTGGAACCAACAGTATACCTGCACCCCCAAGATAACTTAAATTCCCCAGGAAAGCAATCCCTCATACTATAACTTTAGGTCTTCATAATTGATCTCAGCTCGCATAATTGGTCGTTAAAACTTTAGGTCCTCAGAATTGACCTCGACCCTCAGAATTGGTCATCATAACTTAAGGTCCTCGGAATTGATCTCAATCCTTAAAATTGGTCGCTACAACTAAAGGACCTCAGAATTGACTTCAGCCCTCAGAATTGATTACTACAGGCTCCTCAGAATTGACCTCGACCCTCATAATTGGTAATCACAACTTCAGGTCCTCAGAATTGACCTCGACCCTCAGAATTGGTCATTACAACTTAAGGTCCTCAGAATTAACTGTGACCTTCATAATTGGTCGCTACAACTTAAGGTCCTTAGAATTGACCTCGACCCTTAGAATTGGTCGCTATAGCCACTACACCAAAAATAGGAATCAGGCACGGTTTAAAACTGTGCCAGATCCAATCTGGTACGATTTTGAACAGTGTCAGAATCAGGTGTTCTAAAATGGCCATTTTTTCTGGCACGATTTAAAAGTGTGCCAGATTTGACCAAACAGGAACACTTCTGACAAACTTTTAAACTGTGCCAGAATTTAATATTTCTGGCACACTTTTGGCACAATTTTGAACTATGCCAGATTGAGTACATTTTGATAAACTTTTGGCATAGTTCAAAATCGTGCCAAAATTTGATACACTTTTGGCACGATTTTGAACTGTGCCAGATTGAGCACATTTTGATAAACTTTTGGAACAGTTCAAAACCGTGCCAAAATTTGATACACTTTGGAACGATTTTGAACTATGCCAATTTTTTGGATAAAAGAAAAAAAATAATTATTTGAAAACAAGAAAATTCACAAATTGCAAATCTTGCACGTTGTTGATAAACTAATGTACATACAAACTTCAAAATATTACAAGTCTTTAGTAGTTCACACCCAAAAAAAATTGGGCAGAGTTTTCTCTATTTTCTGGGCATTCTAAAACCTACTAATATAAAACCTGCGTAATATAAAGCCCGCACGGCCACAAAATACAACAATAAACTTACAAAGCCCCTCACGGCCATAAAAATTAACAATAAACTTAAAAAATCCCGCACAGCCATAACACAAAAAAATAGAATCATGAATAAACCCCTTGTTGTAAACCATTGAGTTCTTTGTGTGTTCCACGTGAATAAATGCTAACGATAAAATGTTATCCTGTAAAAAAAATAGGATACAAAAAAGATATGATATTAGTAACCAAGTAATTTATAAAAAAAGCTTACTCAAGCTAAAAAATTACATATATGAGTTGCAATTATTATTATATTCTAAAATTTAAAATCTTACGCAAGTTATGACTACCTGATCAGTTCTTATGAGTTACATTGGTGTGTTAGTGCTTCTTACGGGATCGTTTGGGGGCTGGTATGGGTTTTCACCCTCAAACGGCTTGTTTTCAAGCCTAATCTACATATTTTGAAATCATCATCATATTCTCAAACTAGGAGACCTGCGACTACGCGATCAGTTCGTATAAGTTACATTGGTCCCGTGCGAGGTGTTCGTGCCTCTTACGGGATCGTTTAGGGCCTGGTTTGGGTTTTCACCCTTTAAGGGTGTTTTTTTAAGCTGAATCGATATATTTTCAAATTATCGTCATATTCTCAAACCTAGAGCCCCCTGACTACGCGGTTAGTTCGTACAAGTTACATTGGTTCCGTGCGAGGTGTTCGTGCCTCTTACGGGGCCGTTTGGGGGCTGGTTTGGGTTTTCACCCTCAAACGACTTGTTTTCAAGCCTAATCTACATATTTTGAAATTATCATCATATTCTCAAATTGGGAGACCCACGACTACGCGATCAGTTCGTACAAGTTACATTGGTCCCGTACGAGGTGTCCGTGTCTCTTACGGGACCGTTTGGGAGTTGGTTTGGGTTTTCACCCTCAAACGGCTTGTTTTCAAGCCTAATATACATATTTTGAAATTATCATCACATCTCAAATTGGGAGACTCACAACTACGCAGTCAATTCATACAAGTTACATTGGTCCCGTGCAAGGTGTTCGTGCCTTTTACGGATCCGTTTGGGGGCTAGTTTGGGTTTTCACCCTTTAAGGGCTTTTTTAAAGCTTAATCGATATATTTTCAAATTATCATCATATTCTCAAACTGGGAGACCCGTGACTATGCGATTAGTTCGTACAAGTTACATTGATCCCGTGCGAGGTGTTCGTGCCTCTTACGGGGCCGTTTGGGGGCTGGTTTGGGTTTTCACCCTCAAACGACTTGTTTTCAAGCCTAATCTACATATTTTGAAATTAATATCATATTCTCAAACTGGGAGACCCACGACTAAGCGGTCAGTTCATACAAGTTACATTGGTCCCGTGCGAGGTGTTCGTGCCTCATAACCTGACATTTCTATAATAGTACAATTCGAGTAAAAATAAGTTCCCAAAGCAAAGAATCTAAACCGTAACATTCATATTACAATTATACATTTGTCAAATAGTTATGCATACATTTACCGCTAATCATAAACATCAACTTAAACAATGCATCTGCATATTCACATATCAAAGAAAGGAATTCTAATAAGGTAAACATAGAAGGGATTGAAATCAATACCATTTTTCATAAATCAATCAACCCACAACGTTGGGGAAACCACAATTTATACCTGGTAAAGAAATCAATCGTACCTTGATTGCATCTTGAAACTTGGTTGATAAATCTAATCTCAAGCTTTGCCCCTGTTGATACTCAATTACATTCGTCCTGTACAACAAGAAACAACCTATAAGTGACCCCATAAAAGAAAATAGTTACAATCACTGTGAAAGAAAACAACCAAAGGACCACAACTATAATGTTTAAATCAAATCTGCATCATTATTAGAGAAGATAAGAACTGAGCCATTTTCAATGTAGTTACTATTAGGACAAATTGCAACATGAATTGCTCATGATCACTACTGTAATGTTGAGAAGGTGAATCATCAATTAAAAACAATCCAAACCTAGTGACAACAAAATATATACTCCGTGACTTGAGGCTAATGTAGATCTATTAACTGTTCTTATCAGAGGATAAAGAGAGCATCGCCAAGTCATTGGTAGTTAACATATTCACTGATATGTTTTCAATTTTTTTATTCAATTGGCAACAGGGGGGGACGGGACACAGGACTTAATAGACCCAACAAATAAAACTATGAAATAAAATTTGAATTATTTTGAGCATCTTATATATGAATTAAAATTTGAAATCATTTTGATCCCTACTGCGTCTAACAAAAATAGCCTATTCTGCCTCTTGACAAGGGACCATCTTCATCGACAGCCCATATCATTCATATACCGACAAATTTCTAAATAATAAGAATAATATTTTGCACAAGTCTCACATAAAAATATGAAGCACGCTATAAATCAACTTACACGGATGTTTGGTATAATCATTATAATAAGTCTTGAACTTATTCAATCTAATGACTGTGATTGAAAAGTAACAATCATACTCTAGTCAAAATATACCTAAAGCTCATATCATGAACTATGCAACCAGTTATAGACGCGTTTATAAATGAGAATGAAACTTGTATCCAGATTATACTTATGTGTGTTTATAATCGTCAAGATTACAAGATAAGGACGCAATCGACTCTAGTGCAGGAAGAATGACGTGTTTATCCTATATAAAAAATTGACCAAGATGTTATTCATTTTATTGACTATAAGAATATAATGAACATCATTACTCATCCACTACCTAAATATATAACAATCACAGTAATTTTCTTTAACACGTACAGTCTGATTTGAATTGGCATATCCTCTAACAAAACAATAATGAAAGTGAAGTCTTAATAAGTCTGCTGCAATAATAGGATTTGTGTCAAAATTTGAACTAACAATAGACCTTATTATGTCGAAACTATGACCAAACAAAAGAGGAGAAAAATCAAAGATGAATGATTTATACTCACTTATCAATATCTGGCCTATGATCCTCCCGAGGATTAACCATATAAAGCAAAAAGTTCACTTGCAGATAATAAATAGTAAAATAAGCACTAAAAAAGAAATATTAACTAATAAATAACAACATAAAAGGAATACAAATCAATTCCAAAATCATTTGCATATGCTTACTGACCTGGGTATTTCTAGCCTTGATGATGACCCCATTTTAGATATACCGGTCCTACAAACATTTAATCAATTGTCAGTACAAAACATATATTGACATTGAAGGGTCAAATACCACCACAGAAGACGAGAAGCCTAAATATACACAATTACTGTAATCCTTTAATCATTTCTAGTATCTTAAAAAATTAAGCAACGAAAATAATGTCACCCCTTGAATATATGTAATATTTTGTCAAAACATATATACTTACACCCAAAATTCAATCCAAGTATTTAGAGTAATATTCCACTTCATGAAGTTGACCTTACATCTGCGACTGGCGGCAATGAACATAATGTCTCTAAGAAGCTGTTGGAACAGGAGCCTATGCTTGTTGTTAGAGTAACTATTGAGGATTGCCTCTCTCTTCTTCTCGATGTTGATGATATTGATCGTTTCCTACAATTCAATCAACTCCAAGACGGTGGTGTCTAGTTGAGGCAGAGGCGGTAGGTCCTGCTAGATGGATCATTAAACATGGATGATTCTTAACACATTAGATAAAAGGAAAAACAAGTAATGAATCATTATACAAACTTGACGTAGCGCACTGCATTGATAGGTAATGAATCATTATACAAAATAGGCAATGAATCATTAGACAAACTGGATATAGCGCACTGCATAGCGCACTACATTCGATCATTTGTAATTTCAAGCCCGATGTCGTGTTTTTTTTCTAACACGAACACGACCCGTTAGTAACACGAGTCGACACGAATAGCACGATTATAAAAAAATCGTGTCAATTAGACACGATTAGCACGGATCGGCATGATAACCCGTCTATTACTTTTTTTATTTAAAAAAAAAAAATGCAATTTTTACACTTGAGGCCACTTTGTTGGTCAAGTCAATCTTTTCCATACCCACTGAAACAAGTTTCTCACTCAAAGATATTCTAAATGAGGCCTCAATCTCTCTTGAAAATTTCAACTCCTTTTCTAAAGACAACACCATAAGAGTCAAATTTTTATTTTTCTTTTTAGTTTTTAACTACTCGGTGTAAAGTTCATAGTATGCATATTGGAGACCATTTTCTCCCTCACTCAAATCATTGTAATACCCCGTATTTTTATGGCTTTTAACTATGAGGTTAATTAAATGGAATTGCTTTTAATTTGGAATTTATTAAATTAATTTGGGATAATTAATTGGAAAATTAATTCGGATTTTAATGCTAGCGAGACGCGAGTTAATATTTGGTTATTAATATGTTGTTCAATATTACTGAGTGATTATGGTAATATGTGATCATTAAATTTATTAAATATGTCGTGACTTGAAAATACGACAGTTTCGGTAATTTAGTTGGGACGCGCGTGTTAGTCGTGTCAGGACCCAATTTAATGGATTTAAAAGTATTTTATTTATATGTAATCCGTATGAGCTTTTTGAGGGCGCCAACGTGTCCAGAAGGTTCGAGATGGTCAGAAAACACTAGCCGGGGGTTTAGTTTGGGTCCCGGGGCATTTTTAGGCCTAACCGGCAACCCGGGAGGGTATTTGGGTCGTTTTAAAAATTAAGGAATTAAGACCCACGAATTTTAGAGTTTATTTTTATATTATTAGAAAGTCCATTAGGGCCATTTTCAGCCAAAAACAAAGAGGTGGGCTACGTGAGTTAGAGGAGAGGTTACAAAAATTCCCCAAACCAAAACCACCATCCACCACCACCAGTTTGGACGGACTTGTGACCGGAAGGAAGAGGGGACCAGCCCTTGAATAACAACAACGGATCAGAACATCAGATTTATAGGCAAGTGGTTTATCTTGAAAAGATTCAAATCATATAGTTTACATGTTTTTATAGATTTGAAGATTTATCATGAAAAATGGAAATTGAATGGATTTGAAAGGTTTAAAATCATAATCGGGATAACACTTGCATGTAGTAAATGTTGGAGATGATAATAACCACGGATTTATGATTTATGGGTAGAGAATTATGAAATTTGATTGAATTATGTGATGTTCTTGAGGAAATAGGAAAACTAGGTTTTAATACGATAATTGGGTATTTTGATTTAAGTAATTGATGTTGTAGGTTGATTTGATGAATCTAAAATGTGGGGAATGATGTAAACATGATAGTAGGATGATTAGTATATTGAATTGTGAGTTTTGGACATTAGAATGAAGATTTAGAGGTGTAAAAAGTTGTTACTCGTAACTGTTAAGGATTTATGGGCTGATACCTGTTTGATCGATCGATCGACTCAAGAATGTCGATAGATCGACCCATTCTCTTTGATCGGTCGACCCATGTTGATTTTTGGCTATTGTTTCTCTTTAAGGTTTAAGGATTATTCCAAAACCAATGTTGATTATTAGGGTGAGTAATATAATCTTGTGGGACTTAGATAAAGTCAGTAGGGCCTTAGTTATTATCGGAGAATACTATAACTTATGGGATTAAATGATGCTTCTTACGAGGGTCTACCGAGTGGGGTACGATTAGAAATCACTCAAATTCAAACTATAATGAGAATTAATGATGATATAAGATTACGGGCAGCAACGAAGGGGTTTCAAGTACTGAGATGACATTAGAAACAAATAAGAGACCTGGTAACCTTTTGCGATAGGTTTAAGTACTCAAATTGATACGGCGAGAGAGTTATCAAACGAAAAGTATATTATGTGTAATGTTCGAGGTAAACTTGCTATGTATGAGATTAACTAGATGAAAGTTGTGAACATCTATATTAATATATGATTACTTAGGTTGTGTGAATGCCTAGTGTATGGATTTCTTATGTGTATGACATACCTACCATACTTGCTATCACGGGAGGTTAATTTTATTTTGGAAAAGTATCCTCTTATCCTTATGTGCCTTCGGGGGGATTTAGACTAGTACCTTAAGGACATAGGGTTATGAATGACTTATTTGTGAGTTGATAAGTCAGCTGACCATGGGAGCGTAGGTATGTGCATGACCCATGGGTATGTGAACTATGTTTGCCCCCAATATGTGTGATTTGTATTTATACGGTTCCTGAGTGATTCGAAACTTGTGATCCTCACGTACGTGATGTACCGAGATTTGATAGCAGAGTATGAGGGAATCGTAGGTTCTATCCTTGTGGGCTGCCTTAATTTCGTATGAGATAGTATTATGAATGTGTATACATGTACTCGAGATTGTTCAGTTGTGTTGAAATGTGAACATGGGTTATAAATGTGGCTTATTTGGGGGTTATGTGTAGATACTCTATGTTAGAATGCGAAGGTAGGAGTGGTACAAACTAGTTAGATAGTGGCATAACTAGGAGGGGTTAAAGGCATACGTTAGGCGTGCATAGTAGTTGAGAGGTAAGAAACTCATGTGAGAGTACGCAACTAACGTGTTTATAATATGTGATGTTTAATTGTAATTTAAGTAACTTGCTAAACTTTTAAACTGTTTTCACATCGGGCTCTGACCCATTTTACTCCAAATCTATTTTTGTTTTGTAAAAACCTTTTAGGTGCCTAGCCACAAGGACGCCAAGCATAGGCGTTCCATTCTGATGACGTGCCGTAGCTGCTTTGAAAGTTACAGGATCTTGGTATTAGACGCTCTTATTTTATTTTTGATTCCTCTGAGTCAATTGTATCTGTTAGGGCATGTTGCCCATTCTTACTTAGAGGTTGTAGTTACAGACTTTCATTATTTCAGTTTTTGGTTTATTATTAATTCAGACTCGTGTATTGGGACATTAATTACTCTGGCTTCTTTATTATCAGAGTGTTTACTCCAAACTTATTTAATTTCATCTCGTTGAGTATTTATATGAGATTGGTTATGCGATTGATGGCTTATTAAATAAATTCTTGTTTAAGCGTTGGCTTAATTAATAAAATTTGGCATCTCTCTTTTTAAATATTAGGTGGCTACTAATTAATTAAAAGTTTTCGACAGTAATGCTAAGACTGAACCAACTGGATATTGTGTATTAATTTAATAAAGGAGTAGATACCCGGTATTTAATTAGACGGGGTGTCACAGGTGGTATCAGAGTATCAAGTTCTAGCGTCCTTTAGGATCTGTGCGGCTTATTATGCTTCCAGCGTAACTTTCTTTGATGTAGAGCCCTATGTTTAGGATTGTTCATTTCTTTGGTGAGATTTCGTTCTCCTGCTATGTCACATATAATAGTGAATCTTATTTGCATTCGGGTGTGTGCGTGTGCCAAACAATGCAATCAGTCAGGAGAAGACACTTGGGCGAATAACAGGAGGCAAAAGATCAGTTGAGGTATTAAATTTATTAAAGAAGGATGACCGTAGTTGAAGTCACCCATATTATGGCATGAAAGTCCTGTACGTTACAGACGACCTGGGCACGACTTGTGACTTCCAGACACAACTATAGTAGAAGATGGGGTCAAATTAGACTCACCCAACAAGGTTGGAATGGGAGAGAAAGATTTAGGTGAAACATTAAAGAGAACCAGCAGTGGAAATACTCAAAATGTGGAGATGGCGTGTGCTAGCCAAACGAACGTAATATATCCAAAGGCTTGGACATACGTCGGGGTATGGCCCATTAGGAGTGAAAATTTGGGGTAAATGTTTTCTTGGCTCGTGAGAATGGATTTTCAATGGTGAGAGGCAATCACCACACTTAGAAGAGGAATCTGACGACGCGAGAAGGCATACACGTATGGTTTGACCATAAGTTCCTTCATTGGATGTTCAGGGTGAAGTGCGAATGTTATTCTGAACTCACACAAGAGGTACAGACAAAGGTCACTTTGTGAAAAGAAATTTAATTATTTTAGTGAACCTTACACCGGGTGAAGTAGGTGAAATGGAGAAGAGGATATTAAAGGGAGAATTTACGTACAAGAAGAATTGTTAGCTCTTCTGGGGAATTCTGCTTGGATGGTCATTGCAGATGGTAATAATGTCGCGTAGTGTTAATTTGGGGGTAAAAGTTTCCTTGGGTGGGGATATGCAAGAGTCGAGGAATTTCTATAGAGTAAGACGGGGAAAATGGTATTGGAGAAGCACCACAAGGGGAAGACCCAACGGAGAACCCGTTAAAATGATTCGGATAACTGAATTATTACCGAGCGATGGTGATTTCAGTAAGAGATGTAGCGTGTTTCTTAGATTCATAAAAGCTAAGGGAACAATGGAGGTAGTCATCAGAGTTGAGACTACCAACGTCCGAGAGAAGGACCACCTTAACACGGTCAGTGTGACCGAAGATAAGTGGAGTATGTGTAGAGGTATTTTGTGGGGAGTGAAACCAGTGCATTATTAATGTTTCTCGGCGCAAGTGTAGGGATTAAGGTATTATGCCTGGCAAGGACAACAGTTATTGAAATATTCGATTTGGTATGGACATGTGTGTTTAGTCCAGTAACCATTTGAGCAGCCAGGACGATTGTTAGGATAGAAGTACGAGTTATATCCTCAGAGGATGTTGTGTGTTGTTTGTGATATGAACGAGTTTCTACAATTTTTATTATTGTTATTTTTGCTTGAGAGTCGAGTTTAGTGAGTATCGGCAATTTTATTATTTATGTGAATACTTTCCCTGATAGTGTGGGGTTACCTTTATTGTCATCTATGGAGGATGAATGGGTATATTGATAGCGGTATATACTTTATTGATATTACTCATTTTAGTGTTGTTTTATACGAGTATGATATTATCCTAATTATGGTTTTATATATGATTATACCGATAGTGTGTTGGTATTGTAAGTTTATCGGGGTTACTACCTTGGGGTGGAATGTTTCAGTCTTGCGAGCCCCCTTTTGTGAGAGGGTCGGGCTCGTAATTGTATTTTTGTATATATATATATATATATATATTATTGCGATTTTAAAAAGGTATAATGGTCTTGGATATTTAATCCCAATATGCATAGGGATTTTATTGATATGATTCGTATGTAATTGGTTTACTAATCAGTGAAAAGGTTTAGTTGGTTATTATAATTAATGCTCAGGATGTCGTGATAAGAAGAGTGCATTGTTTTATCACCCTTTAGAGATTTGAGAGTTTAAACCCATAGTTGTGTGTCTGGGGACGCGATTACGAGAGCCCTGATTATAATTGCATGATGTATATGAAATGTGATTACCATTAATTTCAAGAGAAAGTGTCCTTAGTAAGGAGTCCCTTGTTTGAGTGTCATTGCGGAAGGAGATGTAACTTTGTTGTTAAGAGACAGGAATATAGGGGTATATGTTATGGACTGAGGGCATAACGGATCACGATGACCGACAATGTTAGGTAGTAGTGTATCGAGGGGGTTCCTTATTTGGATTTCACTTTGCGAGACATCCCACACATGAAACTTAGCGTAAGGTTGGTAGTAGAGAGATCTTTGACCATTCGTTCATGATTTGGAGTACCTCGATAGTTACGGAAGTAGGTATTTAGAATTAGCAGTTAAAAAGGTAAATTACGATATAAGGCCAGTAGAGCCAGTGGTGTGGTGAGGAATTACTAAAAATTTTGGTTTTTATTACGGCAGGTTGAAGGATGCATTGAGGTTAAGGAGGATTTAGAATTTCAAATTCGAAGGTGATTGAGAACGCCCAAGTGGTATAACCACATTGTAAATGCAGGGAAATAACGAGTTTGGATTATGTATGAAGCGTATATAATGTTTAAAAAAAATTCGTATGATTGGGTTATAAGGGGTGTAGACATCTTGGTTTTGCTAATGTAATCATCGCCGGAAGAGGGGACACAGATGGATATGATTATTACTTATGGGATTAAACGACGTAAGAAAAGGTGTTAATGAATATCATGTATAATAAGTGTAGCACGTCCGAATTTGGTGAAAAGGAAGTGGAAAGCCATTTAATAAGGGGGTATCCCTTGAAAAGGTATACATTTAATTATTATGGACAATTTGGAGTAGAGTTTCGACCAATCAAATGTTGAGGGTCAAGAGTAAATAGAATGAGGATGTCAATAAGGTATAAAGAGTCCAGATGTGCACAAAGTGGTGAAAAGTGTAAGGGTCAAAACTTTTGGTATACGTTGAGAAAAGAAGATCATTAAGTATCACTTAACGGGAAGAATTATACGTGAAAGTCGGCATTGAAAGGGGTGTACTGATTAGGCACATATTCTTCACATTTATCCCCTTAATTTCTGTATTTTTATGATCCCGTGCAGTGTAAGTAGCTTGGATTTGTCTCTTATTTATGCTACTAACCTTTTTTGTCAAGTATTTCGTGTTTTGTGTATTTCTCATGTGTTTTACAGGTATTTCATGCAAGTTAGTGCGAAGGAGAACTCAAAACAGTGAAAGAAACTAAGAAATGGAGAGTTCAAGGGCATTTTCGTAATTTTTCAGCCTTAGTTAGAAGGTGGGGCCAACTATAAATTTTAATAGCTCTAAATTACAAGAATACTGGAAAAAATGGCACCTCAATCCGAGCTACGGTGAAGAAGTTACGATGTTTTGAAGTTGCGCGATAATGAAGAGTCTGGATGTGCGGATTTCTGTAATTAATTATGCATTTAATGCAGTGCAACTCTTGGAAAACTTGTGCCACAAGCGAAATTTGATGCCAAATTCATGCAACTTGGTGCTATAAAAGACCAAGCTCTACCTCATTTTCAAAGGGAGTTGCTAGAGAGAGGCTAGGTTAGGAGTAGCTAGGGAATTCTAGGGTTAGTTTTTGAGAGAGTAATTCAGAAGTTTTCAATTTCTTTCATGAACCCTAGTTTGTAAGAAATTCTGGATTCCAATTCCATTTTTGTTGCTGAATTCAAGTAATATCTTTCCATTCTCTATTTTTATTATTTGCAAATTATTTCCCATGTCTTGTAGATCCATATGTAATACCCCGTACTTTTGGCTATTTATATTTTTGGGATTAATTAATTAAATGCGTATTAATTGGAAATTAATCCGGGTTATAAATACTAACGAGATGCGAGTTGGTATTTGATTATGTGCATACATGTTTTGATATATGTATTTGGTATTATAAAATTTGTCGTGAGATTGATAGACGACATTTTAGAAATTTTGTTGAGACGCGTGGGACCGCCGCGTCACGGTGTAATATTTTGATAATAAAAGTGAATTTAAAATCTATAAACCGTATGGTCGTTTTGAGTGCGCCAACGCGTCCGGAAGGGTCGAGATAGTCAGAAAACACTACCCGGGGGTGTAGTTTGGGTCCCGGGGTATTTTTAGGCCATACCGGCAACTTAAAGGGTATTTTGGTAATTTTACATTTTGAGGAATTAAAAGTGACGAAAATTAGAGATGTAAATCTGATGTGGATTAAACCCACTAAGCCCATTAACCAAACCATATTAACCTAGAAGGATACGTAGGTTATTAGAGAGTTTTCTAAATTCCCAAATCAAAACCCTAGCCACCTTAAGCCACCATTGGAGAGAAAGCTTGGAGAGAAGAAATTCTGCAGAAAAGTTCTACCAAACCTACACCAAACTCAGAGACAAGCAAGGCAAGTGACTTTATTCCATTTAATTTCAGAGAATGTCTCTTCCATGTTAGAAATTGAGGAATTTTAATTGTTCTTGAAAGATGAATGAAAACCCATGTAGTTTGGAGTTTAGAACTTGAAAATTTTGAAGAGAATTGCATGTAGAATGATAGGTAGATGTTTTCTCTCATGTTATTGTGATTAGAAGAAATTAAAACGGATTAAATTCTGGGATTTGATGATGATATAAACTTAGGGTTCATGTTCTTGATAAAATTGGGGAAAAGTATAAAAATTTGTGATTTAATGATGTTTAGGATGCATTAATGTGTTAAAAGAAGTTGGTATATAACCTTAGCATGTTGTAGTATGATTAGAGGACTTAAAACTCTGTTAGAACGGACTTTGGAGAAGGATTGAGGTGTTAAAAATGGTGAGAAACGTAACTTAGGAAATCTGGGACGAATCTGGTAGCTCGTTAGAAGCCCGAACGAGCTTCTAACGAGTTGACCAGTCGCTACTAACGAGAAGGGATCTCGTTCGATATCTCGTTCGAACGAGATATCGTTAGAAGGTACAGTTTGTTCGAACGAACTGGAATCTCGTTCGAACAGCCTCGTTCGAACGAGACTTCTAACGAGTTGACAGAGGAATCTCGTTCGAACAGTCTCGTTCGAACGAGACTTCTAACGAGTTGACAGTTTGGTCCCTTTTGGACTGTTTTGATTTTTAGAGTCCCGTAAACTGGTTCTAGGGTAGAGTTAACATTCCTTGATGATGTAAGGATAGATTTGGGACTTTTGGATTATTATGAGGAGTAAATTATATACGAGAGTTATATTCAATGAACCGTTTGGGTTGAGACGTGAGTGTCTTCTACGACGTGAATAGATTATGGCGCGTATGATGATAAACCGGAATAATAATAAGTTGTAGATATTATAAGTTAGTACGAGAAAGCGATATGTACTACGATTAAACTACGGGATTACTAAGATGTGTGATTACTTAGTATTGGTATATGAATTGTGTGTATGACATACCTACCATACTTGCTATCACGGGAGGTTTGCGTTCGCTTAGGGCCCTCTAATCCTTGTGTTGCCCGGATTTAGACTGGTTACCTTGATGAACATAGGTCATAGAACGACTTATTGGGATATTAATAAGTCCGCTGATCGTGGGAGCGTAGGTATGTGCGTGACCCATGTGATGTGACTGTGTTCGCCTCCATTATTTGTGATGTTGTTATCTGTGAACTATTCCTGAGAGATTCGGAATATGTAACCCTTATGTACGTGATGTACCGGGATGGATAGCAGAGTATGTGTGCACCGCAGCTTAGTTCTCGGGGTGCTTATACTGTATATTTGTGATGTGAATAATATACACTTAATTAATGAGAACCTTCATGTTAATGATGTGAATATAATTACGGTATTGCTTAGAGAAATTATAGCAAGTTAACTGATAGAGATATATATATATTACATATTGAGCATCTGAGTTTGCGTTAAACCCCTACTTAATTACGAGCGTTATTTTGTTAATAGAACCGAGTAATAAAGGTAAGACCTATGATAGTCTAGCTAGATATGTTGTCACTTAGCTAGTAGTTTGTATCACAGTAGATGGGTACTTGCGTTAGGAGTGCACAGTTAGACGAGAGGTGAGAATATCATGTGAGTGCACGTCCTAACATGTACTTTCCATTTAATGATTTAAATGTTGTTAAAGCACTTACAGGTTTTTAAAATATAACTCCACATTCGGGCTCTGACCCGTTTGCTTTTCAAATCTTTTTCTTGTAAAACCATTTTAGGTGCCCAGCCACAGGGACACCAAGCATAGGATTCTCATTCAGGTGACGAGCTGTAGCTGGGTGTGGAAGCTACAGGGATTTGCTTGTAGACGCTTCTATCTTTTGGATTCCAGAGTCACTATCAGTCGTAGGGCATGTTGCCCATTTCTATTTAGAGACATCTTTTACATTACAGTTTCCAGACTTTGATTTGTATTGTTTTAGCATTCAGTTATTTATTTCAGTATGGGATTATAGTGAGGAGTTTTCCTCCAGACTTTATTTACACTATGTGATGGTTATTTGTTTTACTTCAGTATGGTGAATGGTGTTGTTATTCTTTATTACACTTGTTGCATGTTAATCATACTTTAATTAAAATTTGGCAACTTACTTTTTCAATACTAGGTGGATAGTAATAATAAAAATGTTTTCGACAGTGATGCTATGGACTGAGCCAACTTGGCATTTTGAATTAATTTAATAAAGGAGTAGCTACCTGGTATTTAATTAGTCGGGGTGTCACACCATAATTTTGTGTGTGAATTTATTCTTGAACCAAATCATGAGTAGCTAAATTCCCAAGGGTTGGGGTACATGAACTCAATCCAAGGCAAATTATTTATGTAGAAAATAGAGGTTAAATTAAAATATTGATTGAATCGTGAAAGCACCGCTTTATATTTATCTTTGATTTCGTATGGTGCGGGCTTGAACCTCATATACATAATGCTTAGAATATATAAAGACTGGATTCATTCGCCGCTTTATATCTATCTTTGATTTCATATGATGCGGGCTAGATCCCTCATATATGTAATGCTTAGAATGTATAAAGACCGGATCTAGTCAATAATTTTAATTTACAATTCTAGTATTATATACGGTAATTTGTTAAGGATTGAGGGATTGTACCCTACCCTATTTTCTCCCATTTGTCAGATCTAATTTCTTTTGCACTTTTTAGTTTGTTAAATTTTCCTAATTATTAATCATCTTTTCGTTTCTTTTAAGAAATCATTTCAAGATTTAATAATTTTTCTTATTAGTATTTGGCAATCTCGATCCCTGTGGATACGATCCCGACTTACCGGATTTATTACTTAAGCGACAGGCTTGCACTTGAGCCTAGAGTGAACGCATTTCTGAGACAAATTCTTAGTCGCGTCAAGTTTTTGGCGCCGTTGCCGGGGATTAAAATTGTTAAATTTTTAAGAAAGTTATTTTTATCTACAAGTGATTTCGAAAATATATATATATATATATATATAACAAAAATTGAAAAAAAAAATGGGTGTCACGTTCTTGAATTGCCCAATTTGAAATGTCTTATTTTAACTCTTTTGGTGGCTTTAATTGTTATGCTAATAGTGAGGAAGAGGAGGCACTCAAGACTTATGACCATTGGATCAATATCACTAAAGATGATTATATTAAATACAAGCCTAGTGCTGAGAAACTCCAAATTTATCAAAATCAATTGCTTGAAGAAGAAAGACTTGAAAAAGAATATCGCGAACAAAATCGTTATTGGGAGCAAGAGTTAGATGCATTATTTGAACCCAATGAGGATTTTTTTTCCGATAGTTTTGAAGATGAAGTAAGTTTTCAACCAAATGAGGAATTCGAGGTGCTAGAACCAAGAAAGCCTACTTTGGAAGAACTCTTACTTGATCTAAAAAAGCAATCTGATGACCGTGCTGTTCTCGAGTCGAAAATTATAGCAACTTGCAAGGAGTTGAATGATTATTTGGACAACTTAGAAAAGGTCAAGACTTGCGCTTCACCTAATACTTTTGAGAATGAAATCATTGAAATTGATCCAAGTTCTTTTGAATCTCAACCTATTATAAATATTGCAAAATCTACTGAGGTTGAGGATCATTTGTCTCCTTGTGTCCCCACTATTATCGAACCATTAAATCCATCACAAGAATTGGATGAATGTCTTAAGGATGTTGATCCGCTTCTTGTATGGGAATGTTATTTTGAGATGCTTCATCTTACGGGCCACACACTTAGACGTGTCACTCCACCAGATCCAATTGAAAATTTTGAGGGAAAAAATTTTGAGGACACCAAACGGGAGAGAGAGCTAGAGGAGTTGAGCCTAGCAGAGTTTGAGCGCGAGTTTGGACCGGTAGATGCAAGCCTTAATGATGAAGTCCAATCTTTCTGGGCCTCAATTTGTCATTTGGACAAAAGCGAGTGGGACAATCGACTTGATGAATTTCTCCTTCCCAAACCTTCACCCATACCATTTGAGTCTTCGGAGGTACTTGAAGATACGACTCAAATATCGTCCGACTTAGAGACCAACACACGTGCTACGCAACAAGAGGATCATTTTCCGGTTTATGAGGACAAGCACTCTATGCTTAAATTGTTTTCTAATATGGATTGTTCCTTTTTGTGTGCCCCTCTCCCCATACTACTTGAAAAATCTTTGGAACGTGATTCTATATTTCTTGGATCCCAATGGGACTTGTCCTCTTATGCACCAAAATCCTTCATTATCCCCCTAAATTTTGTAATTGGTGATGGTTCATTTTTTAAACTTTTCACATGCCTTCCGTTTTTCAAACGGAATTCTTACTTTTCGGGAGGCATGCATCCTAGTGAGGGCACACCATTAATCCCTCAAAGTCAAATTGTATTTTGGGTGGACCCTCAAATTTTTCGACTTCTAGTGTATGATTTATTAGCCGTTCAAATTGTAGGTTGTACATAATTAGTTTTTTTTCTTTTTCTTTTTCTTTCCGTTTTTAATAGTGTAGTGTCATTAGTTAAAGTTTTTGTTATTATTTTTGCTATGCTTGGTTCTAACATGTTTTGTAGATTCAATGGACTCGCACTCATCGGGGATCACTCCATTTGGGTAATATCTTTCTTTTCCTCTCTTTATGTTGTGTTCTTGATTTGCATTGAGGACAATTCAACATTTAAGTTAGGGGGTGTGGGATATTCTTCCCATTTATTGTTTAGATTCATTGATTCGATCACATGTTCTTTCCAAGTGTGTTTTGAAAAAAAAAATATTGAAAAATTTTGAAAAAAGCCAAAAATATTTTTCTTCAAAATAAATAAAAATTGGAATTTAAAATTTTCAAAAATATCACCTTTGTTCTATTTAAAGTCTCAAATTGTAAAATTCTCAATTGCACTAAGCCAAAATTGACCGAAGATGGAAATTGAAAGAAAATTGACGACTTTACGAATAAGTGTGGAGATTAGTCCAAACCGGTGAGATTTCGAGCCTTTCAATTCTTTATGAGTTTTTAAATCAATCCGAGTTTATGATTAACTCAAAGTTCTTTTCAGCGGTTTAATAAGTCGTTGATGATCTCAATCCTTTATTTTGATCGGTTATGGAAATGTGTGAAATGTTGTCTCAAAATTCGTGCTAAATATATCTCTAAACTTAACTAATCTCGAGATGCATATGGTAATGTGATTAGCAATTTGGACAATGAAGTAGCCCCTCGTTTGTTTAAACCCAAAAATATTAGCCATAAAAAGATGTGAAAAATTATCCCTTTGCAACCCAAGTTGAGCCTAATAAAATATTTTCCTTTCGTTTGATAACCAGAAAAACCAAATAGCCCGGAATTGTGAAAATTCATCAACTAAGTCCAAATTGAGCAATAAAAAGGGGCAAGAGAAAAAAGAAGAAAAAAAAAGAAGAGAAGAAAAAGAAAAGAAAAAAGAGAAAAATAAGCAAATGCCCGAAAAAAAGCATTAATGGACATCAGAAAGGAAATTTTCCAATTCCGAATAGCCCATGTATTCTCATTTTTACCCTTTACACTTTATGACCCAAGAAAGTCCTAACTGAGTCCGAATGGCGAAATTAATTACTGCGTGGAGAGCTAAGACATGAAAAGATAATATGAGAGATTAAATGGTGTGAATTAGAGGTGATGTTCCCGTTTTCTAATAACTGTATTCCGATGATGAGATCTTTTCACCATATATTTCCTTCTTTTCAATTTTGTATGCATGAATTTGTGTCCATTATATTTACTCTTTATATCATGCATACCGAGAGAAAATAGCCACAATCTGAGTGATTCGTTTGTGAGTGCAATCCGTAAGAATTTGAATCAAAACGAATTTTCGGAAAGTAACGTAATGCTCAATCGGTGGAAATTTGAGGTTTAATTTTTGACTTTGCACACACACACACACTATGGTTTGAGACATTTGAATATGAATTTATGGTGATTATTTTTCAAAAAGTTTAAATTGTACAATTTTTAAGTATTTTGATCTTTATTTGAGTCAATAAAGAATTTTGTGGGTGTATTCACTGCAAACCCTCACGAGACAAAACTCGTCCTACTAGGGTAACCTAGAGGTTTAAAGGCTTGTTGCATACGTTAAATGCAATCGCGTGCCTGCGAAAGTGGAATCTTATTTTAATAAATGAATTTTCAAGAGTAGAATTTTGGTTAGGATTCATATACATTGCTCGGGACGCGCAAAGTTCTAAGTTAGGGGGTGTGATTAGGCACATATTCTTCACATTTATCCCCTTAATTTCAGTATTTTTATGATCCCGTGCAGTGTAAGTAGCTTGGATTTGTCTCTTATTTATGCTACTAACCTTTTTTGGAAAGTATTTCGTGTTTTGTGTATTTCTCATGTGTTTTACAGGTGTTTTATGCAAGTTAGTGCGAAGGAGAACTCAAAACAGTGAAAGAAACCAAGAAATGGAGAGTTCAAGGGAATTTTCGTAATTTTCAGCCTTAGTCCGAAGGTGGGGCCAACTATAAAGTTGAAGAGCTCTAAATTAAAAGAATACTAGAAAAAACGGCACCTCAATTCGAGCTACGGTGAAGAAGTTACGATGTTTTGAAGTTGCGCGATAATGAAGAGTCTGGATGTGCGGATTTCTGTAATTAATTATGCATTTAATGCAGTGCAACTCTTAGAAAACTTGTGCCACAAGAGAAATTTGATGCCAAATTCATGAAACTTGGTTCTATAAAAGACCAAGCTCTACCTCATTTTCAAAGGGAGTTGCTAGAGAGAGGCTAGGTTAGGAGTAGGTTAGGAGTAGCTAGGGAATTCTAGGGTTAGTTTTTGAGAGAGTAATTCAGAAGTTTTCAATTTCTTTCACGAACCCTAGTTTGTAAGAAATTCTGGATTCCAATTCCATTTTTGTTGCTGAATTCAAGTAATATCTTTCCATTCTCTATTTTTATTATTTGCAAATTATTTCCCATGTCTTGTAGATCCATAATTTTGTGTGTGAATGTATTCTTGAACCAAATCATGAGTAGCTAAATTCCCAAGGGTTGGGGTACATGAACTCAATCCAAGGAAAATTATTTATGTAGAAAATAGAGGTTAAATTAAAATATTGATTGAATCGTGAAAGCACCGCTTTATATTTATCTTTGATTTCGTATGGTGCGGGCTTGAACCTCATATACGTAATGCTTAGAATATATAAAGACTGGATTCATTCACCGCTTTATATCTATCTTTGATTTCATATGATGCGGGCTAGATCCCTCATATATGTAATGCTTAGAATGTATAAAGACCGGATCTAGTCAATAATTTTAATTTACAATTCTAGTATTATATACGGTAATTTGTTAAGGATTGAGGGATTGTACCCTACCCTATTTTCTCCCATTTGTCAGATCTAATTTCTTTTGCACTTTTTAGTTTGTTAAATTTTCCTAATTATTAATCATCTTTTCGTTTCTTTTAAGAAATCATTTCAAGATTTAATAATTTTTCTTATTAGTATTTGGCAATCTCGATCCCTGTGGATACGATCCCGACTTACCGGATTTATTACTTAAGCGACAGGCTTGCACTTGAGCCTAGAGTGAACGCATTTCTGAGACAAATTCTTAGTCGCGTCATGTACTAAGTAGTAGAACGATTGGGGTTAGATGATCAACCAGATAATTTTGTATCAAGCAGACGATTCCAGGGATGGAAGAGTCAAGTTGGTAAATTTTCTTGAGGGGTTGCCAACTTATAGATAAGTAACGAGTTCCTTCGAATATGTGGGACAGGTTGTCTAGAAGGAGAGAAATGATTATATACTTGGGCAATTTACACCATTAGATAGTGAACACGCCGGTACGTGGTGCTACGCAGTAGTATTCAGAACCAATATGAGATCCCCGAAATCCACCTTCAACGTGGGGTAGCAAGAAGTAGTGGAAATAACGCTTTGTTTCTGAGGGTTGTATCACCTATAGCCCAAGGTGTAGGCGCAAGGTGATTGACGACTGGTGGAGTGTATGAAAGAGATTTTGGATTCATTGCGATCTTTTCATTTCAAATCGAATATAACTATTAAGTGAGGTATATTGTGGTAATGGGGAGAAGATAGTACCTAAGGGTAGAGTTGGGGGAGAGCACCCGTATCTATTTATAGTGGACAAGGTGCTTACAAATGTTTTGTGTAACACCAACCAACTGATGTGGTTTTCCCTTGTGTAAGAGTCACAACACAGGGAACATAGATTCAAATAATGGGCAAGAGTAGTCAGATGTGTTATTGATTTCTTCAAGGATGGGACTTTGGTGTTTTGATAAACGTGAGAGTTAATGCGAAGTGAGGTGCGGACTCATAATAATATTGAGATAATGAGGCCAATGAGGTATAGGCTATTTTTATTCGAATGTTTTTTAGTAAGAGCACAACGTGAGGTGTATTTATTGAAGTGTAATCTAATAAAGTGTTAAGACTGTTAAACAAGCTTGTTGTGAAGCGAGGGCTTTAGTGATTCGGCCTTTCTTTATATTTTGTTTTGAGTACTGGAGGATACCTAAATTTTTCCAGGTATGCCTTACATTTTCAAATTTCGGGACGAAATTTCGTTATTAGGGGGGAAGTATGTAATACCCCGTGTTTTTATGGCTTTTAATTATGAGGTTAATTAAATGGAATTGCTTTTAATTTGGAATTTATTAAATTAATTTGGGATAATTAATTGGAAAATTATTTCGGATTTAAATGCTAGCGAGACGAGAGTTAGTATTTGGTTATTAATATATTGTTGAATATTAATGAGTGATTATGGTAATATGTGATCATTAAATTTATTAAATATGTCGTGAGTTGAAAATACGGCAGTTTCGATAATTTAGTTGGGATGCGCGTGTCAGTCGTGTCAGGACCCAATTTAATGGATTTAAAAGTATTTTATTCTTATGTCATCCGTATGAGATTTTTGAGTGCGCCAACGTGTCCGTAAGGTTCGAGATAGTTAGAAAACACAAGCCGGGGGTTTAGTTTTTGTTTCGGGGCATTTTTAGGCTAACCGGTAACTCGGGAGGGTATTTTGGTAATTTTAAGAATTAAGGAATTAAGACCCACGAATTTTAGAGTTTATTTATATATTATTAGAAAGGCCATTTTAGCCATTATCAGCCAAAAACAAAGAGGTGGGCTACGTTAGTTAGAGGAGAGGTTACAAAAAGTCCCCAAACCAAAACCACCATCCACTACCACTAATTTGGACGGAATTGTGACCGGAAGGAAGAGAGGACCAACCCTTGAACAACAACAATGGATTAGAACATCAGATTTACAGGTAAGTGGTTTATCTTGCAAAGATTCAAAGCATATAGTTTACATGTTTTTATAGATTTGAAGATTTATCATGAAAAATGGAAATTGAATGGATTTGAAAGGTTTAACATCATAATCGGGATAAGACTTATATGTAGTAATTGTTGGAGATGATAATTACCATGAATTTATGATTATGGGTAGAGAATTATGAAATTTGATTGAATTATGTGATGTTCTTGAGGAAATAGGAAAACTAGGTTTTTATATGATAATTGGGTATTTGATTTAAGTAATTGATGTTGTAGGTTGATTTGATGAATCTAAAATGTGGGGAATGATGTAAACATGATAGTAGGATGATTAGTATATTGAATTGTGAGATTTGGACGTTAGAATGAAGATTTAGAGGTGTAAAAAGTTGATAACCCGTAACTATTTGGGATTCCTGGGCTGATGCCGATTTTGTCGATCGATTGACTCAAGAATGTCGATCGATCGAACCATCAATCGATCGACCCATTTTCTTCGATCGATCTACCCATGCTAATTTTTGGCAATTATTTCTCTTTAAGGTTTAAGGATTATCCCAAAGACAATGTTGATTATTAAGGTGAGTAATATAATCTCGTGGGACTTAGATAAAGTCAGTAGGGCCTTAGTTATTATCGGAGAATACTATAACTTATGGGATTGAATGACGTTTCTTACGAGGGTCTACCGAGTGGGGTACGATTAAAAATCACTCGAATTCAAACTATAACGAGAATTATTGATGATATAAGATTACAGGTAGCAACGGAGGGGTTTCAAGTACTGAGATGACATTAGAAACCAATAAGAGGCCTAGTAACCTTTTGAGATAGGTTTAAGTACTCAAATTGATACGGCGAGAGAGTTATCAAACAAAAAGTATATTATGTGTAATGTTCAAGGTAAACTTGCTACGTATGAGATTAACTAGATGAAAGGTGTGAACATCTATATTGATATATGATTACTTAGGTTGTGTGAATGCCTAGTGTTTGGATTTCTTATGTGTATGACATACCTACCATACTTACTATCACGGGAGGTTAGTTTTATTTTGGAAAATTACCCTCTTATCCTTGTGTGCCTTCGTGGGGATTTAGACTGGTACCTTAAGGATATAGGGCTTTGAATGACTTATTTGTGAGTTGATAAGTCAGCTGACCATGGGAGCGTATGTATGTGCGTGACCCATGGGTATGTGAACTATGTTTGCCTCCAATATGTGTGATTTGTATTTAGACGGCTCCTAAGTGATTTGAAACTTGTGATCCTCACGTACGTGATGTACCGGGATTTGATAGTAGAGTATGAGGGCATCGTAGGTTCTATCCTTGTGGGGTGCCTTAATTTCGTATGAGATAGTATTACGGATGTGTATACATGTACTTGAGATTGATCAGTTGTGTTGCTTAGTAGATGTGAATAACTAAGATAGTTTGAATGGATTAAGAATGAGAATTTAATTAAATCTTGAGATAAGTAATTTAATGAATGTGAACATGGGTTATAAATGTGGCTTATTTGGTGGTTACGTGTAGATACTCTATGTTAGAATGCGAAGGCAGGAGTGGAACAAACTAGTTAGATAGTGGCATAACTAGGAGGGGTTAAAGGCATACGTTAGGCGTGCACAGTAGTTGAGAGGTAAGAAACTCATGTGAGAGTACGCAACTAACGTGTTTATAATATGTGATGTATAATTGTAATTTAAGTCACCTACTAAAATTTTAAACTGTTTTCACATCGGGCTCTAACCCGTTTTCCTCCAAATCTATTTTTGTTTTGTAAAAACCTTTTAGGTGCCCAGCCACAGGGACGCCAAGCATAGGAGTTCCATTCTGATGACGTGCTGTAGCTGTTGTGAAAGTTACTGGATCTTGGTAGTAGATGCTCTCATTTTATTCTTGATTCCATCAGCGTCAATTGGATCAGTTAGGGCATGTTGCCCATTCTTACTTAGAGGTTGTAGTTGCAGACTTTCATTATTTCAGTTTTTGGTTTATTATTTATTCAGACTCTTGTATTGGGACATTATTTACTCTGGCATCTTTATTATTGGAGTGTTTACTCCAAACTTATTTGATTTCATCTCGTTGAGCATTTATATGAGATTGGTTATGCGATTGATGGTTTATTAAATAAATTCTTGTTTAAGCGTTGGCTTAATTAATAAAATTTGGCATCTCTCTTTTTAAATATTCGGTGGCTAGAAATTAATTAAAAGTTTTCGACACTGATGCTAAGACTGAACCAACTGGATATTCTGTATTAATTTAATAAAGTAGTAGCTATCCGGTATTTAATTAGATGGGGTGTCACAATCATCACCCTCAAACTCTCCAGAATGATTCAACTCACTATCGAGGTTATCACATTTAGAAATATTCTCATCGATGTGAGGCGTACTTAAAGCACTAACATGACTGGCCATGAACATGGTGAAGTTACGTCCATGCGGTGATTTATCCCGGGAATTCACTGACTTAATATCATTATCTCTTAAAGTGGCATTATGGGTGGCTTTGCCTTTGACCTGTCTATTAAGCCTAGTGGGACACTCATGGGATTTGTGACCTTTGCCCTCACACTCATATTACCACTTCGTTTCATTTTTCTTAAGACACTTACCTCTATCTTTCTTTACATCATTCTCAAAAAAATTCTTTCCCGCTTTGTAATTTTTGTATGTATCAAAAAATTTATCTTCCAATTTGGATGAATTTTAATTTTTGAATCTATTTTACTTTTAGCAAACAATGCAAAATCATCTTGATCAAATTTCGAATCGGAGTCAAAAACCTCCCCTTTTTTTATTTAGCTGATTCGTATCGAATATTGCATGTTTTCCCCTCTTTATTTATGCATTTTATCCCCCTTGGGCACCTTAATGCTTATAGTTATGATCATTAACCAGAAAAACTCCATTTTATATATTTACATGCTTTATGAGGTATAATTGAGCTTTTGTAGGTATTACGGTGCTTGGCGTGAAGTTTGGTCGCATTTCGGAAACGTTTCGTCATCAAGGGCACATTCAAGGGCATTTTGGTCATTTTATCATTTGGGTTTTTGTCCCAACATCTCTTGGAATTTTTATTCCTCAGAATTATCTTCATATATCTTCCAATTGCGCCTAATTCTGAGTTATAGCGAAGAAGTTACAGCTTTTTTCGTATTGTTGATCTAAGTTGAAGAATTGTAGACCTGCTTGAATCAAATCGATTCAGAAATAACCAAATCAATTCATTGATTTCCAAATTGATTCGAAATATTCCAAATCGATTCTAAATATTATAAATCAGTTCAGTTTGGATCAGTGTGATCTATTGCCTTTTCCAAATCGATTCGAAAATTTCCCAATCGATTCGGATTGCCAACCCCTATTTTTCCCATGTTTTCTTATTTCTAGTTTGCCTATAAGGTTTTTGTATAAATAGCCTTTGTCTTCATTTTGATGAGATATCTTTCATTTTAATTAGTTTAGGTTTAGGTTTTGGGAGCTCATCTTCATTTCTCTTTGGGATTGTGCCCATTTGGGTTTTGTAAGTTGTACTATTCATTATCCCTACCATTAATATAGTTGTTACTTCCTTTGTTTATGCTTTATTTCTTGCTTGTATTTCATTTCCATGCCTAGATAATTGTTGTTTCCATTTATTTATTTATTTCATTAGTTTATTGGTTGTTTAATTAAGTTTAATTCCATGTCTAGTCCCTAAATAACGGGTTGGGATTACGTTTCCTCCATTAATGGGTATTGAGCTCCGAAAGTTGGGTTTTGTGTAAAATTGCGTTTAATTGAAACCTCACGTATCAAAGTCGGATTGTTACGCATTTAACTTTCTTTTTCTCGCAACATTAGTGTTTATGGGGATAATTCTAATTTAATTCGTGTGTGATCATTTTCTGTTAAATGTTTAATCTTGTAACTTTGGATTGGATTCCTTATTCTGTAATGTTTATGCTTAATTGAAATGCTTGGTTAAATACCTTTTGAACAAAAATTCTAACTATCCACTGTTTATCCCGGGGCGGGAATGCGATCCCGACTCTCTTTTTAATTAGTTGTAATTTAGTTTTAAATTTTGTTTTTCCTTTTTCTCCATAACCTACCTATCACCTTTTACACTTTTATTTTAGAAGTAATTAATCAATTAAAATCTATACGATATTCCTTGTGGATTTCTTACGATACTCGACTTATCTCTGTACTTGTATCGCAAGTGTATTTGTAGTTTAGATTTTTTTCATTGAGGTAGTGAACCGAAAATAATGACAGTTCCTTTACACGAGCACACGGTTCGCGCTCGATCAAAATGGCACCATTGAAGGGGGGCTCTTTCACCTTTTCCCTATTTGCTTTGGGTATTTTCCCACTTTGTATGTTTATATTATTATTCATTGCCTTCTAGCTTAATTTCCATTGTTGTCTTTATATTTTCATTCCTAGTTAATCTTTTATTCTTGAAAATGAGCACATTGAACGTTAAATTCAAGAGTATGTAAGTAATCCATCATCACCTTGTGAGGATACTTTGGGAAGCGGGGAATCCGTTAACTATGAGCAAACCGCTCAAGAAGATGATATGTTTTCTTGTGGGTTTGATCATGAGTTAATAATTAAGGAATTGAATGACCGATCCGAGAGTTCTAAGGCTTGGTTTTTAGAGAATAATGCCATGCTCGATGAAATCATTTCTATACAAAACCGAGTTGAGGTTGAAACTTGAGTTTCACCTCCACCCCTTTTTGAGGAAGAAATGATTGGGAATGATCCAAGCACTTTCGAATTTAAACCTCTTATTAATTCTTTTGATTGTATTGAGGTTGAAGGTCCTTCCTTTATTTTATTCACTACTATTCCCAAACAATTAAATTTATCACAAGAACCGACAGAAAGTTTTGAGGACTTTGAATTGATTCTTGAACGAGAGTGTTATTTTGAGATGCTTTATCTCATGGGCTATTCACTCGCACTATCCCCACCTCCCCTTCCAATTAAAAAACTTTGGGGATGTTATTTCAATTTTCTCGAGATCAATGTGGTCTTGTCCCCCTTAGCATCCAAATCCCCCATCGTCCCTCTTAAATTTTTAATCGACGATGGTCCATTTCTTACACCTTACACATGCCTTATGTTTTTCAAATGGAATGCATATTTTTCGGGAGGCATGCTTTCAATAGAGGGTACACCGCTTATCCCTCAAAGACAAATCGTGTTTTGGGTGGACCCTCAAAAATTTGGACTTCTAGTGTATAGTTAGTTAGAATTCCAAATTGTAGGTTGTAAATAATTAGTTTTTCTTTCTTTCTTTCTTTCTTTTTAATTGTAGTCTAGTATAATTAGTTAATGTTCTTTGGTTATTCTTTATTTTATGCTTGTTAATAACATGTTTTGTAGATTCAATGGACTCGTACTTATTGGGGATCGCTCCGTTTTGAGTAATACCTTTCTTTTTCTCTTTTTATATTGTGTTCTTGATTAACATTGAGGATAATGCGACATTTAAGTTAGGGGTGTGAATTATTCTTCCCATTATTTTGTTTTGTTCCATTGATTTGATCACATGTTGTTACAAAACAATCTTTTTGTTAAAAAATGAAATTTTCAAAAATATTTTCTTTCTTTTTTCTATTTTGTTGGGAATTTTTGCCTTCGTTTTCGATGAATTTTTTTAATAAATACCCGATCCAATTGACAATTCAATGATGCATGTTCTCGATTTTATAAGTTATTAGACTTTAGCACTCAAATTATTGATATTGTGAAAAACTTCATGAATTAAACTTTATCCCATGAGCACATGCACTTTTCTTGCTCTATTTATTTGGTTTAAGATTTTTATAACTCAGTAATCTTTTGTTGCATTGTATATACTTTGATCGAGTGAGATTTGGGCTTTTCTTCATTATTGAGTGTTATACACTTCTCTTTCCTCATTAAAAACGTTGAATTCTTCGGTAATCTCACTATTCTTTCAATTGATTGCTCATTAATTGAGTTAATTTTTAAAATTTTTTACTTGAGCATGATTTTCAAAGTTTGTTTGTACTTGATAATTGCGTAAACTTTATGAAATGATCATAGGCAATCTTTGTTATATCACCCATATTAGCCTTGACCTCACCTTATATGTTTCCCCTCGTTAACTCCTTTGAGCCTTAATATAACATTTCATTTCATAACCCAAAATCCCATAACCAGCTGCCCATTGGAGTTATGCACCATACATATTACCTTCCTTACCTTTGTTTGGAATAATACTTGGGATTGAATAATGTTATTGTCTTGTGGTTGCAATTAAGCATATGAGAGTTAGAAAAGTGAAGAAAAGAAAGTGTAGTGAAAAAGAAAATAAAAAGCAAAATAAAACAAAAGAAAAACAGGAGAAAAGAAAAGAAAAGAAAGGGAAAGTTATATATGTTGTAGATAGTGTTCAATAAGATTTGTTTACTATCTCCATTGTTATATTCAATGCTTGTTATGGAAATTTTATTCCAATTTTGAATTTGCCCATAATTTTCCATTATCCCCAGTTTTCATCCCCAAATACTTTGAATCCGTATATATTTCCTTCGTTTCATAACCTTAACCCGAGCCTAACCTTCATTACAACCCTATAAAGTCTTATGTGATTCTAGGGTGAATGCAATTCAAAAGTTTAAATAGTTTTGATAATCTGTGAAAGTACATTTCGCCTCCTTTAATTAGTGGTATCTTTCATTGAGATTACAATTTTTCATTTTATATATAACGTTCTTCATTAGAGACATGTGCGCGGCCTAGTTTCCATTTACATTTATTCTTTATGCCCGCATGTCCCGTGTGTTATCTCCCTTTTCATAGTGATTTTATTTGTTGAGTGTAATATCCGGCGAGGATTGAACTTATGCATACTTTAATTTTTATTATCCGGTTTATAATCAGTTTTTACCAAATCATACTTTTCATGTGCTCGCCCCCTTCCACTTTTAAGGTTTCAGTTCGATGAAGTTTGTTCTATAATGTTCATAACTACGAACTTTTGAGTGAATTCAGTCATTATGCTAATAACGTGTTTAAACTATTTTTCGTTGTTGTTGGGCTTGTCGCATGTTGTTTTGGCATATTTTGAGGAAACTTTGATATTCGTGGGTTTTATCCCTGAAAACCCTCACAAGACAACACTCGTCCACTAGGATAACCTAGGGGTCTAACGGCTTATTGCATATGCTAAATGCAATCGTTCGCTCCTGAAAGTGTCTTTTATATCTTTTGTACATATATCCTATCTAGTGATTTTCTTGTAGTTCTTCTTTCTTTGTATTTCATTGCTAGGTACTAGCAATGTGTAAGTTAGGGGGTGTGATTCGTATTGAATATTGCATGGTTTACCCTCTTTATTTATGCATTTTATCCCCCTCGGTCACCTTAATACATATAGTTATACTTTTTAACCATACAACCTCCATTTTATATGTTTAAATGCTTTATGAGGTATAATTGAGCATTGGTAGGTATTACGGTGCTTGGCGTGAAGTTTGGTCACATTTAAAAAAAGTTCCGTCATCAAGGGCACATTCAAGGGAATGTTGGTCATTTAATTATTTGGGTTTTTGACCCAATGTCTTCTTGGAATTTGAAGACCTCTGAATTATCTTCGTGTAGATTTTGACCTTGCCTAATTTCGAGTTATAACGAAGAAGTTATGGCTTTTTTCATATTGTTGATCCAAGTTGAAGAATTGCAAACCTGCTTGAAGAAAATCGATTCAGAAATAACCAAATCAATTTGAAAATTTCCAAATTGATTCTTAATATTACAAATTGATTCATTTCAGACCAGTGTGATCAATTTCCTTTTCCTAATCGATTCAAAAATTTCTAAATTGATTCGAATTGCCAACCCCTATTTTCCCCCCTGTTTTCTTATTACTAGTTTGCCACTAGGATTTTTGTAAAAATAGATTTTCTCTTCATTTTGACGAGAGATCTTTCATTTTAATTAGTTTAGGGTTAGTATTTTGGAATACCATCTTCATTTCTCTTTGGGGTTGTTCCCATTTGGGTTTTGTAAGTTGTACTATTCATTATCCCTACCATTAATATAGTTGTTACTTCCTTTGTTTATGCTTTATTTCTTGCTTGTATTTCATTTACATGACTAGATAATTGTTGTTTTCATTTATTTATTGCTTTGATTAGCTTATTTGTTGTTTAATTAAGTTTAATTCCATGTGTAGTGATTAGGCATAAATTCTTCCGATTTATCCTCTTAATTTAGAGGTTTTTATCACCTCGTATCATGTAAAATGCATTGATTTATCTCATATCCTTGCTACTGACATTTCCTATAGAGTGCATCAAGTTTTGTGTATTCTTCATGCTTTTTATAGGTATTTTACACAAGTGAAGAGAAGAGGATACTCAAAACCAAGAAACCAAGGAAAAAAGAAAGGAAGAAAAGTCAGAGGGAAAAAGAGTAACTTTACATCTAGAGTTCGGAAGAGGAACCAACATAAAAGTTGAAGACCTCGAGTCTACAAGGACGTAGGAAGAAATAACGTCCAAATCCGAGTCCCGAATAAGAAGTAATAAAGCCTAAAATATGAGAGAAAATCACCACAAGATTAAAGAGAAAAGGACATTCGGACCAATCCGGTATGAGCCAAAAATGATTCGGTCCGAAGGAGGCCAAGCTCTTGTATAGAATGCAAAAGTGGACCGATGCGGTTATTCCCAAAAATGATCCGATCCGGATTCATAAAAGTTCCTGAATAAAGTAAACTACCAGACCGATCCAGTTTCAAGAAAAAATGAATCGATCTGGTATACACCAAACCAAACTGATGGACCAGGTCGGACCGGTCTGGGTGGCGAATTTCTGTTTTATCTTTTTCAAAATTAGAGTTGTATCTAGCTAAAACTCTTGTAATTTCGTGGGGTATTTATTCCAACTAATTCCCAGACATTAGGGAATTCTATTTTTGATAGTTTTAGAGGACTTTTGCAACTAAGAACCATAGGATTTAATTTTTGCAATATTTATTCAAGTTTTAAGCATCAATTCAAGAATTTTTTTCATTCCAAGTATTGTTTTCTTCCTGATTTCAATTTCTTTTACATTCAAGTAGGATTATTAATAGAAATTAGGTTTCAATTCTTATTTGCGCAATTTCTTCCCAACTTTTCACATAGTTATGAATTCATGCACAACAGGTTTTGTGTTCATGCTTACTTTAATTATGTCCAGCGAAATTTCCAAGGGTTGGGATGCATGAACCCAACCCGATGTAGTTTACATGAATAGAAAATATGTTTTGAATTAAATTTTGATTAAGTCGTGTTGTGTAGCAATCACAACCATTGTAGGTCTTTTTACCTCGTTTTCCCTAGGTAACCGGGGTATTTAAGGATACGATGTGCGTGTTGTCTATACAACACCGTTTTATTCTTACCTTTGATTACGAATATACCTTCATATATATAATGCTTAGGATTACTAAAGACTGGGTTTGATCATTTATCTAACTTAAAAGCTAGTATTCTATCCAGTAAATCTATTAGAGTTTGGTGGATTTTATCCTAACCTGCTTTTCCTTCATTCATATTTACTTAATTGTCATAGATTTATTTATGTGCACGTAGCAAAGTTAGTAAGTTAAGTTTTAGTTGCATTTAGACAATAGAATTTTGTTCCACAGTTCAATTTCTAAAACCCAAGACTAAAACAATATAATAAAGAACCCGTCTAAGTCCAACCCCTCCCTCTCCACATACGGCACCACCACCATTACCCCACCATCTTCCACCAAACCGTGACACCATCACCATCACCCTTTAATACCAAACCACAACACCACCACATCATCCTACTATCCAAAAACCCAACCAAAACACCCCATCATGACCCCACTTCCAACCCACCCACCCATCACCCCTACTGAACAATTTATTTTGTTGGAGTTGACAATTCAAATGAGGATTTTTGACGTTTTAGTGTGAATGATAATTGGTGGAGGTTTTTTGACTTTGGAGTTACTTTGAACCACTCTTTCATCAAACTCATTTATGAGCTTTTCTTTTTTATTTTCCCAAAGGTTGAGGCTTTTTTTGAGTTTGAAGTTTATTACGAAGATGTCCTTTTGAGGACGTTGAACCTATTCTAAGCGGGTCGTAGAGTTCCTACTAGGAGGGTATGATGGATTCTTTGTCTTCGTGAGCTTTCGGGGGGAGAAGGTGTTGATTTGGTCGGGCTCATTTGGGGTGGAAAAGAAGATGGTTTTTGGGTCGGATTCGCCGGTGACTTTGATTAGGGGTGAAAAGAGAAATGGGGTAGATTTCAAGAGCAACGAAAAGTGTTGTGGGTTTAGGCGGTGGAAGAGTCCGGATGAGTTGAGATGGAGAGAGCGACATAGAAGATAAGGTGTGAGACAAGTTGGAGAGGTAGCAACCATGGTGCTTTGATTTTGAATTTAGGATTCATTTGGCCAGGGTTAGTTTTCCAAAAGGGTACTTTTTAGTGTTTTAATTTTGGTTAAAAATTCACCTGAGGTCCATAGGGGCGTTCGCGGTCCGGTTCAATTTTGAGAGTTCTTTGGACTGAACTGATTTGATCAGTCCTCTAAAAAATGGATTGAGATCGGACCAATAATAACGGTTAATCGACCCTAGTCGGTTCAATTTTTATAGGATCGGTCCGATCTAGCCATTCGGTTCTCACATTAATGATTGACATCATTTATAATAATAAAAATATAGTCGAGTCTATTTTTTCCAAACATTAAAAACTAAAAAATACCAAATTTTGCAATTAAAAAAAACTACTAATGGATTAAACTATTATTTAAACTAATCAGGTATTAAAATATATATTTTTACTATTATTTATCTTATATAAATACACTAGTGGATGCCCGTGCCAATGGCACGGTGATAAATTTACCCCCGTGATAAAATCTAGCCCATAATAAAAAAAATATTATAAAATATTTTTCAAAAAAATATATTTAATAAATTTTAAAAAACAATTTTTTTTAAATATATTTTTAAAAAAATTAGCATGGCATTTCATGCATAGGCATGAAATGAGAAAATTTCATGCATACAAAATGGAGATATTTTTGTCAAAACAATGCCCATTTGTTATATGGATATATATGTAAAAATATATTATTTTATATAGAGTCGATCCGGGTTGGTCGTAACAGGGTTTTTAAAACTGTAAATCGTGGACCGCACCGACTGGGTCGGTCTGCCAAAAAAATAAATCGAGATCGGACCGATTAAGAAAAAAGATCGATTCGGTCCGTCGGTTTTTTGAACACCCCTACTTGAGGGGTATTTTGTCCATTTTGACTAAAAAAGGCAAGATCCTATTTTTGGGTGTTATTTATAACGGGTTGATGGTTTATGGGGTGACCCATAAACTTGAGATAGTGAGTTTGTTGGGTAAAATAGTTCAGGGAGTTTGGTGGAACTCCCTTTAAATTAATTAAACCAATTAATTAAATAAATTTGGCTATAAAAAATACGTGGTATTACAATCTCCTAGTGACACCCCGTAAAATCTAATAATAGATTGATCAAGTCTATAATAAATAATACACGATTCTATACAATTAAGTACCATTATAAGGAACTAATGAAATGTAAAGTTCCTAAAGTAAATTACTAAATCATAATAAAGTGGAAAACCCAATAACATTTGATACCAACACTGACAGATATAAAGTCTAACACATGAAAATAAAATTGTCTCAACATAATCCCAAAAATCGAAAGTAAAAATACTGTATAAATCCGACCAGGCTGAATGTAAAGATTGATAAAGAGGGGGCAAGAAGTTCTGACACCTATATCTTAGATAGGCAGCAACATGTGAAGATGCAAATCGAGAGATCAGGGTTGAGGTTGCATTGGCGACCTAGTTCCTAAAAATTAAAGTCAACAACAATATGGATCCCAAGTTTAAGTAAAATAAGATTATAATTTAATTTACGCTATGCTATCACTATGCATTTTTCTCTTGTCTTTTAGTTATTTTTAAGTTTAACCAAACCCAAACAACCCTAGATATCTCACGCGTATAAACTCAAGCCCAAGTTATTCCATAATTAAGTATTATTCATCTCGATTGAATATAACTATTGGATCCCTAATAACTCTACACTAAATATCTCAAGTGTATAAGCATATAAATAAAGATAGTCATAAAGTCTACTTTTAACAAAGGTAAAGTCCCAGCCATGTACACAAAAAATGGGCTCCACTCAAGCCCGTACATAATGGAGGCCCACTATAATGCCTTTGGGGATCCCTAGCGCATACTAGGTAGAGTTATGGGTTGTCCCACCCCTATTATCCCAAAACATTAACCAAGGGTAATCGCTACGTCTTCACACCGATCATATGGCCCATAGCCAAGCTATATGAAAGGATCCCCCCGTTTTATCACAAGGAGATATTAGAGGTACGTCATCAAGTAGTCTTCGAGGTAAAATGAGCAAGGTAAAACCAATCTCTATCAAACGGGGTACTATCGTGGTTAAGGTCGTACGCCCCCATAAGGACATCCCCTACCGTACGTATACCACGAGGACTCAATACAAGGAATGTTTCACATAAAAAGACAAAAATAGTAAACCTGAGCATACACAGTTTACTAAGTCCTAATTTCTATTACTTAATCTACTAATCCTTAAAAAGTTAGGAATTTCACTCCAATTCCAAAAATACAAATATTCTAAACAATATTATCCACATACTTCCACATATATAGTTCACTTAGAATCTACCCAAACCAACCCCTAAGTCCCAAAATCCATCCAAACCAATGATTAATCCATCCTCAGGCCAAAACAGAGGGGCTGATCAATCGACTATCCCATAAATTGTCTTCTTCCTAGTTACAGGGTTTGAACCCCTAAACCTCCTTTAAAGTAATCTGAGCTCCTCAAAGCAGAATGAAAACTCAATTTCCTTCATATATCATTGTAATGACATAAATCCATATTATATATATATATATATATATATATATATATATATATATATATATATATATATGATGATGATGCTAGAAATAGCACCACCAGATCAAGGTGTTGGAGAGCTCAAACTAGCGTAACAATGGTAGCAAGTAAGCAATATAAATATAGAAGGAGGTGAGGAGAAGAGGAGAAACACACCAATATAAGTGGTTCAGCCTATCTAGGTCTACGTCCACTGTGTAAGCAAGTGATCTTCACTAATAAAATAGAGGCTCTAATGGCCTTTATGATACAATGCACTCATTTTCTCTCTCTACTGTGTAGTTTACCAGAGCTTTCACTAAGGTTTACAATCTCCACCCCCTACAAGGAAGGGGAAGACAATTATATATAGTGCTTGGGGAGTGCAGTGTAACCCCCAAGCATGTAATGAGCATGAGTGTGATGATCTAGCCAATCTCATGCAGACACCTGGCTGTGCCATATATAGATAATGATGACCAAATATTCCCTCACGTGGGGGGAATGATTTGGTTATAATGGTTTTGTCCACGTGTTCCAAGTCTTCCATGTGCTTGCGTATACTCGTACCTGTGATGTCATTGACTGTAACCTCAGCTCAGTCGAGTACAATGTTGGTGAGTCTGATAGCTATGTTAGTCTGCCAATCATAAGTATGACATCGGCCTGGCCGAGGTTAGGTTTTAGTCATAGTTGTGGTGTTGGTTGAAGCAGAGCATGACAGAGGCCAATGTTGAGCCCATGAGGCTGTTACTAAACTCGGTTACTGATGAGCCTAGGTTGATCAATGTGTAGCCAACCTTGTGAAGGACGACCTCTCTGATAGCTATTGTGATCTTTCTGATGACTCGGCTGTGAGGTTGGTCGAGGTTACTGCTCGGAGTATGAGGATACACTTTGGGCATATCAATCACCCCCTAGCCCTTAGTCTTCTATGTGAGTAGATGGCTAAGGGGTATATAAGTTAGGCTGATGAGGTGATATTTCTGCGTCTTGGGATATGTGAGTAGTCCCTTTGACACACGTCACCCTTTGAACTGGCTTGCGTCTGTCTCTATGCACCTAATAAAGTGACGAAGCCTTTTAGGTTTTTTAGGTGCAATGATGACCGCCTTGGTACTTGCATCTCATCATTGCAATGGTTTAAATACCATTTTCCCTTTCTTCTTCCTTTGTTTCCCGCTTAGAGGTTTTTCTACAAATGCATCCCAAAACTCCATCGTTCTTCATCGTTCCAGGTCCTTTAGAGCTTAACTCGTTCTCCCCTTATTCAAACTCAGTTAGGTATTGTTCTACAGCCCTTCCTTTTTCATTTCTGGGCATTAATTTGTTGTTTTAATTTTCCAGTGAAGTTTTCCTCTCCGGTGAGGTTCTCCGCCACTGTTGGGGGGTCATAAGGTTAGGGTTGAAGTAGTTAGGTGACTTTGAAGCTATACCAGGCTGCTCTGAGGTCATTTTAGGTAGAATTTCTCATTTTTAGGCTTTTTGGTATCCCTCCAGTCATCTTCTCCGATGGGCTTCATTTTAACTGTTCTTGGTGCAAACCATACAAATTCGAAGCTTTGATCTTTTGCCTAGGTGTTAGAAGTAATTAACATGTTTGTCTTTTTAATGAAACCATAAGTTTAGTGTCGTACAACTAATGCTTCGACCTTTGAATAAACTTGCTAAATAGTTTCCAACTCTGCGCGAGGTGTGTTTCGAAAAAAATTAGACAGATAGAGCCAACCCAAGGCGAGGCTCGTGAGGCCGAGGATTTCCCCCTATGATTAATTTTCCCTCCACTATTAGCTGTCATACACCCTAAGTCGGTCGAGGTCTCTGATCCAATGTCAACATTTGAAGCTGCTTCAGACCCCATGTCAACATCTGAAGCTGCTGAGAGCGTAGACTCTTTTCAAGAGGCTGTGGATTACTCTCCCCAAAAAAGTGTAGTTTCTGAGGATTAAGAGGTTTCAGACCGTTCCTCGTATCACCAAGGTGTTGGGCCTTCATATCGATCTCCATCTGTAGAGATTTTAGAGCCTAACATCGCGACTCCTCCTCCCATTGATGCCATTCCTCTATCAGCAGCCAGTGGCATTGAGTTTACAAAGAGGTTTCCCAGTGGTGTCCCTACTAGTGCCCAGGCCGAGGTTGTTGAGGGTGACGATGATGAAGGAAGTGAACTTGATACCTCAGTAGCTACAGAGTACGAGAGTACTATAAATGAGTACGACCTTGTATCCTTTAGACACCTTTATTCCATTGATTCCACAATCATCCTGAGAAAACCTCTTAAGGAAGAAAGGGCTTTTGATGGCCGAGAGGGTGAAATCTGTGTTTATGAGAAGATGTTCAAGTTAGGTTTTCATCTTCCCATTCACCCAATTATCAGAGCCATACTATCTTATATAAACCTTTCCCCTTACCAACTTTCCCAAAATGCCTGGAGGGTCATGATGGGGGCTATTGTCCTCTGGAAGGCTGCTCACCACACCGACCTTCGAGTTAGGGTTTTTATTAGGTGTTATACTTCCTCGTCTGCCTAAAATTGTCCAGGCTACTACCACTTCGTTGCCAGGAAATTTGAGAAGAAAATGATTCTAGTTACCCAAACTTCCAATCATAACTGAAAACCTTGATATTTCTTTGTATCGGGAGCTTGGGAGTTCATCCCAAATGAGACTTATGGGACGTCTGATCCACGAACACCTCTGAGATGGAGCAAAGTCTCTATTTTGGCAAAAGTTGACCCTGGTTTAATCTAGGATAACTATAAGGATATTAAGGTCCTTCGCAATCAAGGCGAGAAGGGTCGTCACGTTAAATATAAACATCTGATGAGCCCCTACTACCTTTATCAGACAAGTTTAGGGGGTGGTCGTTTAGACGAGCTTCGTAAGTTTTAATAATTTTCCTTACCAAGTTCTGTCTCGTATTTTTTATCTGTCTGACTTGCTAAATCCGAGACTTCTCTTTTTGCAGAGCGCCCAGAAGGCATTTCTGATGACTTCTAGGAGATGTTGGCCCTCAGCCTTACAAAGATTATGGAAAGACATGGTGGTAAGAATCCACTCCCTCCTGTCCAAACAAAAAACTGCGTTGACACTTCAAAGGGCGATGCTACCAAGAAAAGGAAATCTCCTACCGATCCTGCTCATACTAGGACGAGCAAGGCTCTTGCTAAGGACCGTGCCATCCTCATTTCCATCGATGACGCCTTGGCTGCTCATCTTTCTCAGCTGAATATAGGAGATAATGTTATCGGCCATAGCCTGCAAGCTGTCGATGATATTGGCACCATCGTGACTAAGGAGGACAAGCGTTTTCTCCAGGCCTTAGATGTTACTTTATTGGCCGAGTTTACCATACACAGGGTGGTTCAGGTATTAAGATTTTTCTTCCAAGTGTTGTCTCTACTCTTTAAAAGTTACTATTTATATGTCTAATCTTCTTCTGCAGAGTGTGGTGTCTTTTCACCGCTTAGTTGACTGGACCTTGAAGAGGTTGCCCTTTATAAAAAAGGACAAGGATGCTGAGAAAACTGAGGTCGATCTGAAGGCTGAGGCAGAGAGGTTGAAAGGGGATCTGGAAGATAGAGATAAACAGATCATTCAGCTGAAGGAAGATCATAACAAGGCTCTGAAGGCAAAAGATGAGAGCCTTCAATCAAAGGTTGTTGTTGCTGCCAAGGCTGCGCTGGACGATGCTTCGGAGAAGATCATTGAAGACTACAAAGTCTCTGATGAATTTATGGGATTTGGTTTTGATTATCTGGAGAAAGGCATCAAAGCGACCATTCGATGGGCAGCTATGAAGTAGGGTGAGTCTGGGAGCTTGACTGCTAAGGATTTTGTTGGTCTCGACTTTATCGACCCTCAATTTGCTCAGGCTTTAAAGGAAATGGAATAAGGTGGTCCAGTCGAGACCAGTCCTTTAATGGCCACGAAGACTGAATATGCTGCTCAACATGAAGATGAGGTTGAGGTCATAAACCTTGGCCTCGACTAAGCAAATCCAGCTACTGATGGGTCAGCTCCTACTGAGGGACAAACCGAGCTCTGATGACCTCTCTTACTCATCATTAGTTGTAAAGGTTTTTGTAATCCTTCTTTTTATGAACTCATGGTTGTAATCCTTCATTTTGTGATCTCATGGATGTAATAATTTTTTTGTTTGAGCTAAATGTAAATTCTGCAACATCTTCTTATTATGAACGTAATGAGATTCCATGTCAATATTTATATTGCACTTTTATCATGATGCTTGGTTGCTCTATAATAATAGAGGTCACCAAATTAATGATATTTACCCTCATAATTTCACCATATTAATGATGTTTAAGGATTCGGGGTCACCAAATTAATGATGTTCATCCTCATAATTTCACTAAATTAATGATGTTTAAGGATTCGAGGTCACCAAATTAATGGTGTTCATCCTCATAATTTCACCAAATTAATGATGTTAAGGGTCTGAGGTCACCAAATTAATGATGTTCATCCTCATAAATTCACCAAATTAATGATGTTTATCCTTATAATTTCACCAAATTAATGATGTTAAAGGTCTGAGGTCACCAAATTAATGATGTTTATCCTCATAATTTCACCAAATTAATGATGTTAAAGGTCCGAGGTCACCAAATTAATGATGTTTATCCTCATAGTTTCACCAAATTAATGATGTTAAAGGTCTGAGGTCACCAAATTAACAGTGTTTATCCTCATAGTTTCACAAAATTAATGATGTTAAAGGTCTGAGGTCACCAAATTAATGGTGTTTATCCCCATAATTTCACCAAATTAATGATGTTAAAGGTCTGAGGTCACCAAGTTATCGATGGTTATCCTCATAACTTCACCAAATTAATGATGTTAAAGGACCGAGGTCACAAAATTAATGATGTTTATCCTCATAAATTCACCAAATTAATGATGTTAACGGTATGAGGTCACCAAATTAATGATGTTTATCCTTATAAATTCACCAAATTAATGATGTTAATGGTATGAGGTCACCAAATTAATGATGTTTATCCTCATAATTTCACCAAATTAATGATGTTAAAGGTCTGAGGTCACCAAATTAATGATGTTTATCCTCATAATTTCACCAAATTAATGATGTTAAGTTGCATACACTTGTACAAAGGTGTTAACAGAACACTGATACTTACTTCTCATTGATATTTATTTCTTCATAATTTGATGCCTGAATTATAAGAAAATAAGACAACTACAATGTCATAAGTAATATTTCTTCAAATGGTCAGTATTCCAAGGGTTTGAGAAGGATTATCCTTCTAGATTATCCAATCGGCATGTGCTTGGGATGATTTCATCAGTTACCCTATAGGGGCTATGCCAATTTGGATGGAGTTTGTTGGGATTTTGCCATGTCTTCTTCAAAACTAGGTCTCTTACAACTATCGGCCTCTCTTTCACCCTTTGATTATAAAATTTGGCAGTCCTCTGCTGGTAGCCTGCTTTCCTCACCGCGACATCTTCTCTTATCTCGTAAATCAAATCAAGATCAAGCCTTCTCTTTATTTCATTTCCATGAGGGTCGTACATCTGAACTCTATGAGTAGGAAGGCCGATCTCGATAGGGATGATATCCTCTGAGTCATAGGCCAACATGAATGGGGTCTCCCCTGTAGGAGTCTTGATTGTCATCATGTAGGCCCATAGCACAGCGTATACTTCTTCAATCTATCTTCCCTTTAACTCTTCTATATTTTTTTAATCCCATCAAGGATCGTCCAATTTGTCACCTCTATCTTCCCATTAGCTTGGGGTCGGTCGAGAGAGGAGAAGAATTGTTTGACTCAAACTCTTTCATAATATTTATCCAAGGAGACATTATTAAATTGCATCCCATTGTCTGAGATTAAGGTATTTGGGAGACCATACCTACAGATGATGTTTTTCCAGATGAACTGAAATATCTTATGTTCTGTAATAGTGATCATCGCCTCGGCCTCTACCCACTTGGAAAAGTAATTTATCGCTATAATTAAGTACCGATAGTTATTCACAGCTCTTGGCAAGGGTACTACCAAATCAATTCCCCATACTGTAAATGGCCAGGGAGATGTGATGAAGGTCAGAGGTTGATGAGGCTGATGGGGAATGGCAACAAACCTCTGTCACTTGTCATATTTCTTTACATATGCTGCTGCATCTTTTGCCAGGGTCGGCCACCAGTACCCCTGGGTTATGATCTTTTTGGCTAATGATCTTCCTCCAATATGTCTAGAAGAGGAACCTTTATGTATATCTTTTAGGATATTCGGTACCTCGGATGTATGAACACATCTAAGTAAAGGGAGCAAAGACCCTTTTTGTATAAAGTGTCTCCTATAACGGAGAATTTGGCAGCTTTATACCTTAGCTTTCTTCTCTCGGCTTTTAATGAGGGTAGCTCCCCCTCTCTGATGTTATCGATAAGAGGATCCATCCATGAATCTTCCATGCTTAGATTCAGGCAAGACTTGAATGTGCTATCTCCCTCTTCAATAAATGGCCGAAGCAAGACCTCTATCGACACTGTTCTTCTGATGTCGGTTCTTGTAGCTGAGGCCAACCTCGCGAGTGTATCGGATCATCTATTGTCTAGCCGAGGTATTCTTTTCAGATTTACCTCTTTGAAGCTTTTCAACATTGATCTTACTCTTTTCAGATATTTATCCATTCTCTCGTCCTTGTCCTCATATAATCCTGAGATTTGATTTACCACCAGTCTTGAGCCACTATGGACTAGGAGTTGGCTGATATTAAGATCTCGATCTAAAGAGAGACCTACTACTAAAGCTTCGTATTCAGACTCATTATTGGAGGCATTAAAATTAAACCTCAGAGCGTACTTTATATCTGTGTCATCAGGTGTTAACACTATTACTCCGGCACCAATTCTATTTTCACGGAATGACCCATCAACAAAGAGGCTCTATACATCATCGGCCTCAGAAAAATTTCCTTCTGTCTGGGATCCTTGTTTGAAGAGATACCTTCCCTCTTTATTCTCGACTATATTTCTTCTAGCAGTGATTGTCTCGACCTCATCCATGGAAGGGCCAACACTTATTTTTGCCTGGCTAGCTGTAATCTCACATTTTTCTTTTTCAACCTCGACCTCATCCCAAGCAAACTCGACTAAAAAGTCGACTAGTGCCTTCCCTCTAATCCTAGGCTGGTAGATAATGTCAAATTCTCCTAGCTTAATTGCCCAAGACATTACTCTCCCTGATTTCTCAGGTTTGTGGAAGACATGTCTTAGTGGTGAGTCAGTGAGGACGACTATTGAGTGGGCTTGGAAGTACAGTTTCATCTTTCTATAAGCATGAATCAAAGCATAAGCCAAATTTTCTATCCTAGGATATCTCTCCTTAGATCCTTCGAGTGCTTTGTAATTGAAATACACTGGCTTCTAAACCCCATCCTCTTCTCTCACAATAGCAGCGCTAATTGCCGACTCTGGGATAGCTAAGTACACATATAACATTTCTCCTTGTACTAGCCGGGATAGAAGTAAGGGAAAGCCGAGGTATAACTTAAGATCTTTCAAAGCTTTATCACATTCATCATTCCATTCAAAAGCTCTTCTGAGGATTTTAAAAAATGGAAGACATTTGTCAGTAGCTCTAGAAACAAACCTGTTGAGGGAGGCCACTCGTTCAGTAAGTCTCTGAACATCTTTGATAGTCTCAGGTGTCTTCATTTCCAGCAAAGCTTTTATCTTCTCTAGATTAGCCTCTATTCCCCTTTGGTTGACAATGAAACCTAAAAACTTTGCAACTCCAACCCCAAAGATGCATTTCATAGGGTTGAGCTTCATCGTGTACGTATCCATGGTATCAAAGGTTTTTTTATGGTCGGCCACATGAGTATCTGCCTTTAGACTCTTCGTCAGCATGTCGTCCACATAAACCTCCATGGACTTTCCAATTTTATCCACAAACATCTTATTTACCAGAAACTGATATGTAGTCCTTGTATTCTTCAGGTCAAAAGGCATGACCTTATAGCAATAGGTCCCTTTATCTGTAATGAAGGTTGTCTTCTCTGAGTCGGTCGTGTCCATGAAGATTGGGTTGTAGCCAAAATATGCATCCATAAAGCTCATCAACTCATGGCCTACTGTGGACTCAAGCATATGATTTATACAAGGAAGAGGAAAGCTGTCTTTGGGGCAAGACTTGTTCAGGTCAATAAAATTCACGCACATTCTCCACTTCCCATTGGCTTTTGGCACTATGATCGCGTTGGACAACCATTATGGGTAAATAACCTCTTTGATGAACTCGACTTCTTCGAGCTTCTTAACCTTGTCTCTAATTAAATCATACTTTTTAAGAGATTAGATTATCCTCCTCTGCTTAACAAGCTTATCATCTTTTACTACATTAAGCTTGTGACGCATGATCTTAGGGTCAATACCTGGCATGTCTACATAACTCCCGGCAAAGATGCTCTGTCTTCTATTTAAGAGCTTGATCAGCTCTTCTTTGATCTCAGGCTTTAGGGTTTTATCGACATGGATGGTTTTTTTTGGCTCATCCTCATTGAAAATGATGGATTCTACCTCTTTTGCGGACTCTCCCTTTTTGAGATTTCTCTCATCTCTCGGATCAAGAGTGTCAATGTTATAAGTAGTGGTTGCTCTTTTATATGCCTCTCTTTCCTCAGTAGAGTTGAAGTAGCATTCACGTGCCAATGTTTGGTCACCCTGAACTTCTCCTACTCTATAAGGAGCCGGTAATTTTATCATCTGGAGGACCGTTGATGGCACGACCTCAAACTCTTTGAGGGCCACTCGTCCAAGTATGAGGTTGTAGGCTGAGAAGACATTCTCATCCATGACAAAAAAGTTTATTTTTCTAGTTAGCCCTTTTGGCCACTCATCCCCCATTCTTATATCCATCTCATACATCCCCAATGGGTAAACTTTCTCTCCACTGAAGTCGATCAGTGGATGGTGGTAGGGGAAGAGTCTTGCCCGACTAAGTCCCAACGCCTTAAAATAAGGCCAGAATATAACAACTGTCGAGATTCCCCCATCAACTAAGATCCTCGGTACCTAAAATTCACGCACTCTGGTTATGATGACGAGAGGGTCATCAAGTGGAGCTAGGATACCCTTAAAATCATGTCTCAAAAAGCCGACTATCAAGGTGTCCATGTCCACCTTCTTCCTTTTCTTAGACTTCACATTAATTGATGCTGAATACACAACCTCAACCTTTGTAACTGCATTTACCTCTGTAACATGAGCTTTTCTGTCAACTATCTCAGAGCCTCCTCCCGCTAGTCCCCCACAGATCATACCCACTCCAAAAGAGATCATATTCACTCTCTTTACTGTGCCATTATAGTCCTGTAGTGGGAGGTCAGGGTCGTCATCATCATCATCATCGTCTGAGGGATCATCATGCCTGGTTGGGGTATCTTCTCGGCATTTATCATTCCTTTTCTTTATAGAGTCGGCTAGGCCGCCCTTTGAAGCTCTAGTATCCACATACTTCCTTAGCTTCCTGGACAACATCTTCTCAATTTCATCCTTCAAGGTGAAACACTTGTCAGTCAGATGAACGTGGTCTTGGTGGAATTCGCACCACAAATTTGTGTTTCTCTTGTGAGGAGGAGCCTTTAGCTTATCTGGCCATCTTACAGACCCATCGCACTTTATCTTATTGAGGATGTATTCACAGCTCACAGTCAACGGAGTGTAGTCTGCAAACTTATCGTCAATCGACCTTTTTTTCCCATGTTTCTTTTTCTGAAACTTGCTTCCACTGTTGTTTCCTTTCTCCTCCTCATACGTAACATCCATTGCTTCCTCAGCATTTATGACATTACCAACTGTTGCCAACAACTCGAACATTGACTTGGGAGGGTTTTCAGCAAGCTTTCATAATAGCTTTCCCTTTAGGAGACCTCTGATTAGGGTTGTCATAGCTATGCTTTCTTCACAGTCCTCCACTTCCAACTTTTCCATGCTAAACCTTGCGATGTAGTCCCTTAGACTCTCATTTTCACCTTACTTTACATAAAGTAGATGGGTTATCTTTTTCTGAGGTCTCACCCCCAAACAGAAGTTGCGGATAAATCGCTCAGCCAACATTTTAAAGTTCTCTACGGAATTATTTGGAAGGGATGTAAACCAAACATGTGCAGCGCCAGTTAAAGTGCTAGAGAAAGCTCGACACCTCATTTCATCAGAGATGGAGTAGATATCTGCTGATGACTGGTACATTTCAATATGATGGACATGGTTGGTTCTTCCATCGTACTTGGGAGACACTACAGGAAGCTTTAACTTAGCAGGGGTTGGAAAGCTGATAATCTTTGTTACGAACGGTGAACCCTTTGAGTACCCCCTATGCAAGGGTTCTCGGCTTCTTAAGATATCCCCAATCTTATCTTCAAGCCTTTGAATTGAGTAATTCCATGGCTTAGAAACATCGGCCTGGACGAGGTTGTCCCCTGCCATCTCCAAGGGTTCAATAGGGGGTTCCCCTGCTATGGCATAATGTTGGCTGTTAACCTCCCCCTGGCCTCCATCTAGGTCATTTGGGGGTTGTCCATGACGGGGCCAACAATATCCCTCTTCCCTTCTGGGGCTTGCAAGACTTATTGACCTTAATAACCTCTCCCTCCGGTAATTGCCTGGGCCAAGCCTTTCAAAGGCCGACCCTCTGCTCAATCGATCAAATGCTGAGCCTCTTGGGTGAACATCAGAATCTCGTCTACCATATTGACCTTGGCTATGATGAGCAGGTTAAATAGTGTTGTTGGAAATCTCATATGGATCCCAGCATTCCACTAGATCATCATCGGCCTCCACATCGTCTTACTGATCCTTAGAACAGGGGTGTCCTTGCCTCCCCAGGAGTAATCGCCTAGGGTTAGCAACGTCCCTCCCCTACTGGGGAGGAGGTAGATCTTTGCGAGGTGCCTGGGGCGGTCCCCTGACCTCCTGGTGTTGTTCTTGTATAGCTGCCGAAGTGATCATCTCCGGTGAGATTCATGGTGGCCTCATCATCATGTCTTGGCATAACTGGGCAAATTTCTCCTTCATAGCTCGTTGACTTGCCACAAAGGACTTCAAGGCTGCAGCCACCTCAGCCATCTCGAACTGTGCTGGTGCTTGGCTGGAACTGGGCCCTCCACCACCAGCTGGTGGAGGAGGTAGTGGTGGTAACTCTGGTGCCATATGTTTGAGATGTGATTAAGAGACTGGTGAGCTTGAAAACCTTAATGGATCTCTTTTAATGGTGAAATAACTCCACACAAAAAGGGGAGGATTGGTTCACCACCAGAGTCTCTGGTAAGGCCAAGCTTCAAGAAGGAAGAGATATAGTTTCTCATTCCCACACACGGTGCCAAACTGATAATGCTAGAAATAGCACCACCAGATGAAGGTGTTGGAGAGATCAAACTAGCATAACAATGGCAGTAAGTAAGCAATATAGATATAAAAGGAGGTGAGGAAAAGAAGAAAAACACACCAATATAAGTGGTTCAACCTATCTAGGTCTATGTCCACTCTGCAAGTGAGTGATCTTCACTAATAAAATTGGGGCTCTAATGGCCTTTGTGATACAATGCACTCACTTTCTCTCTCTACTGTGTAGTTTACTAGAACTTCTTCTAGGGTTTAGAATATCCATCCCCCTACAAGGGGAAGACAAGTATATATAGTGCTTTGGGGGTGTAGTTTACCCCCCAAGCATGCAATGAACATGTGTGTGGTGATCTCGCCAATCTCATGCGGACACCTGGTTGTGCCATATGTATATAATGATGATTGAATATTCCCTCACATGGGGGAAATGATTTGGTTATAACGATTTTGTCCACGTGTTTCAAGTCTTCCATGTGCTTGCATATGCTCGGACCTGTGATGTCATCGACTGTAACCTCGGCTCGACCGAGTAGGATGTTGGTGAGTTCGATAGTTGTGTTAGTCTACTAATCATAAGTATGACCTCGGCCTAATTGACTAGCCGAGGTTAGGTTTTAGGCATGGTTGTGGTGTCGGCTGAAGCAGAGCATAATAGAGGCAATAGTTGAGCCCATGAGGCTATTGTTGAACTCGGATACTGATGAGTCGAGGTTGATCAATATAGATCCAACCTTGTGAAGTTGGCTGAGGTTACTGCTCAGAGTATGAGGATACACTTTGGGCATATCAATATATATAGGGAAAGGATCAAGTGAGGTCACTATTTTAGGACCCTGAATGAGGACCTTTTTTTTAAAATAGTAAAAAAAATATTTTGGGGTTGATTTTTTTATGATTTTTAAACATTTCAATAGGACCATAAAAAAATAATCAGCTCAAAATGATTTTTTTTGCTATTTTAAAAAATCGATCAAACTTTGTCAGTTTTTAAGTTATTAAAAACTGATAAAGTTTGACCGATTTTTTAAAATAGTAAAAAAAATCATTTTGAGCTGATTTTTTTTGTTTGGCCCTACTGAAATGTTTAAAAACTAAAAAAAAAAATATCCCAAAAATATATTTTTTACTATTTTATCAAAATTGGTTCGCGCCAACGGTATGCAAACAGAGTTCTTCATGAGATTCTCTCTCTCTCTCTCTCTCTCTCTCTCTCTGTATATATATATATATATATATATATATATATATATATATATATATATATATGAGAATTCTCACCTACATCATCCATAAATCAAACCTAGTTGTAGGTCCTAAAAAACTTTTTCTTTCATATTTTTTTATTTTTCTCTTGAAATCAACCTTCCAATAAACTCATGTTCAAAAAATTAAGTCAAAATACATTTTGTAGCTATTTTAAAAAGAATAATGATATCCTTACCGATTCATCCATACCCATTCCATACCGAAAGCCATCTCAACCATTCATTATCCCCAAGTCTTTCCTTTTACCTTCTTTAAGTTAAAACATGAATTTTCTAACAAGTTATTATTTTGGTTAATAATATTATTTTAAATATTTTAAATTGATATCTAATTTGAATCAAAGTTTTTTAATAATAAAGTGTCAACTTAATAAAGTACCAAAACAAAACTAAAGAATATTCTCTTAATTTTTAAAAAATTTATTTTAAATTGTTAAATAATTAGAATTATAATTTATTTTAAGATCAATTATCAAAGAGTTGTACAAATATTTTTTTACACACATTTAGTTCAAAAAAGTTCCTCAAACATTCATTTAATCAAATTATCTTATTTTTTAAGGTCTGTGCCAACGGTACACACACATAGGGGTGTAAACGGATCGGGTCTGGATCGGGTCTGGGTATATCCAAATCCGATCCGAGTATATTTTTAGCGGATCGAGTCTTACCCGATTACCCGACGGGTCTCGAAAAACGGATCTAGACCCGGATCCGTTAAGGACCCGGAGACCCGACCCGAATACCCGACCCGAATATATATATATATATATATATATATATATACACTAACTTATATAAATATATGTATGTAAAACTGTTATGTTTATACATAACTTATATATATATATATATATATATATATATATATATATATATATATATATATATATATATATAAGTTAGTTATATATATATTTAGTAACTATATGTAAGACTATATATATATATATAATATTATATATAAATATATATTTATTATATTATATATGTACACATTCGGGTCGGGTCCTTATCGGATCGGAGTCATGTATATCCAGATCCGGTCCATTAACTAATCGGGTAATCGGGTTATCGGATAATCGGGTCTATAAAATTTGCTCATATCCGTTAATTCAGGTCGGGTCCGGATCGGGTCCGGGTCCATACCCGGTCCATTGACTGCCCTACACACACATACCCCCTTGTCGGAGCCACGACGATCCTTACGTTTTTTTTGTCATGCTTACATTCGACAAAAAAAATAAAATTTTGTGTTATGCGGCGTCGCGTCTTAATTACGTCGTGTATGATAAAAAAATAGTAATTCTAGGCCGACTCAGGAGCTCGACTCATTTTGTGCAACTCACTAATACGTCATGTCTACATTGATTCGATTTGATGGTCCTCTGATATGGGTCCCATCAGGACCCAAAAATGAAGCAATACAGACACGACATGTCTGTGCATTGCACAAAATGAGTCGGACTAGTGTGTCGTTGTAGGTCAAAAAATATTTTCACAAAAAAAAATTATCTAAAAAATTAATGCCTATGTGGCGTGTCCAACTCAGCGTGTCGTGACACGCCATGTCATCATGTCGCGGTCGAAAAATACTCTTAGTTTTAAAAGTCTGTGCCAGTGGCACTCCCCCCCCTCCAATATTCTCTTATGTGGTGTCGCATCTTAAATATGTCGTATGTGATTTTAAAAAAAAATCGTGTCGTGCCTTACTACCTAAAAAAAGATATAAAATTGATTTTAACCAAAACAAACTTATTATCTAAAAAAATTTACTACCTAAAAAATTTGTGTCGTGTCATATCATTTTTTAATTAGGTCATGTTCCTATTTGATAAAACAAAATTGTCGCATTTAATTAGGTCGGGTACGGGTTAGGTAATAAAAGTAAAATTTATTGTAAAATTTTATTTTAATTTATTTGTGTTTGTGTTTCTTTTTTTTAGTGGCTAAAATTTATATTTTAGTATTATATGTGTTTATTGTGATTGGAGTTAAAAGAATGTGTTGGAAAAAATATTTAAAAAAAACAAGATAAATGTAGATGTCCATATAAATGGGAAAGGTAGAATTGTTGCCAACTAAGGCTTCGGTTTGGAATGGGTAAAAATTGTTCGGTAAGAGTAGCACCACTCTTTTAAAAAATCTACAAAAAAAATGATTTTGAGCAGTTATGTGTGGATTTTTCAAAAATAACTACAAAATAAATTTTGACCTAATTTTTTGAATATAGGTTGATTGGAAGGTTAATTTTAAGAGAAAAAAAATTGAAAAAAAAGGTTTCTTAGGGCCTAGAACTAGTTGTGATGTATATGCATCATAATTTAGGCGAGCCTTCTCTCTCTCTCTCTCTTTTATATATATATATATATATATATATATATATATATATATATATATATATATATATATATATATATAGCATGATTAAAGGGTTAATTGAAAATTTAAGTTAAGAACCCCAATTTTATGTAATAAACCTAATTTGATTCAATTTTACAACGATTTGACCAATTATCATGGGGATTTTGATGGCTAAAGAGTATATGATCAATTCCTAACCATTCTATAACGACTTCAATTTGAATTCATGAGGAAATTCTCAAATTTCAGACTATGTAATTAACTTAGTTTTCATCTCAGTTAAATAAATTACAATTTTAACTAATTAAACCTCTAAATCATATTTTAATTAGAATATGTTTAGATTTCAATGAATAGGAATATTATAACATAAAATCAATTAAATTTAAACTCTAATTAAACTTGCCTCAATCAAACTTATGAAGGAATTTTTTCAAGAACCTCCCAATTCTTCTGCTCCTCTTGAAGTTCCTTTTCTCTAGGCTTGGGGAGCCTGTCTAATTACAAAATATGAATTATGGAAACCCTAATGACTTATTGAAACCTTTAATCTGTGAAGTTAGGTTTAATCCATAAATGGACCTCATCTAGTTGAGCCCCAAAATAATTCTAATAGGTATAAAACACTACCCATGTTGTACACTAACCCAATGGGCTTAAACCTATACTTTATGACTAAAACGCACATTATACACATCTCAAAACAAACCCAAAACATGCCATAAAATCAATTACTAATCTAGCTCAAATGTTTTAATAATTTAGTCTATAAGATTCCAAAACTCCAACATTTACTTATTTATAAATTTAGTGTGACACGACATTTTAGGAAACTACTTCACAATCGGTAGAACCCGACACCGAGGAGATAATCCAAACAAGGAAACACTCGGTACCAACTCTCTGACCATTTCATAGTCGCCCATAATACACAGTCACGTTAAAATATTTAATTACTATTTTACCATGTATTAATTTCAATTTAAAATAGAATTTATACGACACATATAATCGTTCCTGACTATTTCATAGTTGCCATAATACAGAGTCACGTTAAAATATTTAATTACAATTTTATTGTGTGTTAATTCTAATTTGCAATTGAATTTATAGAACATATATAATCAGTTTAAAAACGTATAAATATTTAAATAATTACATCACATATCACACAGGAAAATTTTAAAATTAATTTAATGCATACAAATATGGGGCATTACATTCTTCCCCCCTTAAACATTGAATTTTATCCTCGAAATTCAAAATTTACATGACTAGAAAAACTCGGGATACCTCGCCTGCATGTCGTCCTCTTTATTTTAGTTAAATTTCGCCTTATTATGGTATCCCCACTGGATTCTAAGGCCATCCACAATGGGCGGGTGGGTATATACTATAGGTTTAGAGGATTAACGGGTGAAAGAGGTGGTTAGGTCACAGTGGAGAGCGGTATAAATGAGGTAAACGTGTAATAGTCCCACGTCTGGACTCTCAAACATGAAACATACCCACGTATGATGTTTAAAAAAAGTATGCCTAGGTTCATAGGTAGAAGTAATCCAAATTTAGATGTTCTTATGTGGGAAACTATTCCACGTTTAGATTTTAAACGTATAAAACTTGGCCGTTCAAACTCTTGTCCCCTCCCATAGTGAATCTGGAAGATTTACCATAACTTTAAGGGAGGATTAACGGATCCCCTCCCTCTTTTATTGATTATACCACCTATTTTAACACACTTTAAAAGATCCACAATGGATTTATGGTACGCATTATGGATGGACGAACTAACAAAATGACATTCGATCGCAGAGTCTTTTCTCTCTTGTCAAGAATACGATGCGGCTTCTCCTTATACCTGGCATCCTATTGTAGCTTAATTCCATCAAGGTAGATGTGCTGATAGGCGTTCTCATCCCTTAGAAACTTCCTTAACTTGGATATATATAAGATCTCGTGTAACCATTGAAGATGATCGGGTAAGGTCAAACAATATAACACCGATCCTTCCCTATCTAGTATCATGAAGGGACCAACATATCGGGGATCCAACTTCCCCTAAGATCTTATTCTGACCACACCCTTTATTGGAGAGACTCTTAATAACACCTGATGCCCCACCTGAAACTCTTGTTTACGCTTTCACTTATTAATGTAACTCTTACATCGATAATGTGCTATATTCATTCGTGCTCGGTTGAGTTACGCCCTCTCTGAGGATTCACGAATGATGTTCAGCCCAAACATACCATGTTCCCCCAATTCCAAATAATAGTTGGATAATGGCATAGTTTCCCGTACAATGATTCATAAGGTGCCATTACAATAGTTTTCTGGTGGCTAGTGTTGTATGTAAACTCTATGAGTGGAAAATGTGTGTTACAACTTTCCTTGAGGTCTAACACATAAGCCTGAAGCCTGGCTTCTAAAATATGGTTCACCCGATCAATCTAACCGTCGGGATGAGGGTGAAATGGCATGCTCATACTAAATTACACTCCTATAGCATCCTGAATGCCCCTCCAGAATCAGGAAATAAAAGTGATGTTCCTGTTGGACATGATATCTTGCAGTACCTCATATAGTCGGATTATCTCTGCCACAAACAATCTAGCATACTGCTCCTTAGTGTAGTGTGTCGAAACCGATAGGAAATAAGCCACCTTCATCAGTCTCTCGATAATGACCCAAATGGAATCATGACCCCTCTGCGATCTCGATAATCCCAAGATAAAGTGCAAAGATATGATCTCCCACTTCCATCGAGGAATATCTAATGGTTGCAACTCCCATGCCAATCATTGGTGTTCCACATTTACTAGAGGACATGTGGCATACCTAGACACAAATTTTGCAACATATCTCTTCATTCGTGACTACCAATATAATTTGTACCTATCCTGGTACGTCTTATCCCCCCGTGGATGTATCGTATACTATAAACCATATGCCTCAACTAACATTGCGTTCTACCCCTCTAGATTCTCGATCACAACTAGTCATCCCCATAATCATAATACTCAATCATTTCTAATATAAAATAAAGGAACCTCACCAACTATGAGCTCACTCTTCCAAAATCTGTGACTCAATCACCCGTAATATGATAACCAAAGTAGCAGTTATAACTGCCCATAAGGCCTAGGATAAGTCCATCTCACGTGTGGATCTCCACTATATTGCCCAAATATCTAGTAAATCATCCTCGTACTCTTCCCATAATGTCGTTAAAGTAACAGTCGGCCTTTGGCTTAAGCATACGAGAAGCCTAAGTGATGATGCAAAAATTGAGCGGTCGTTTAAGGACGATATTCATTGCTATCGGTCTAACCCTCAATGAAAAAACTAAACTTTAACTACACTTGTTTTATAAGTATATCGATGAGTTCGGGTATCGAAATCTATAGGGAATGTTGTTTAGAATTCAATCGATTTATTACTTCACAAATAAAATTTTAAAAGATGATTTTTTATTTAAAATATTTTATACTACAATTAATCTAGACAAGTAATGAAGCTAAATTAAACAAAAAGAATGGGAACTATAGATTGAGAACAATATCCTTCACCTCAGACTAATTACCATAAATGATTGCATGGGAGGATTTTTTTTACCAAGATTAAGGGCCTGTTTGGTTCTCTATTCAGAAAATTCTATTTAAACACTGTTTTTAAATACAGTTTTAAAATTCAGTTTTTTGTGTTTATAATTATTGGTGTGCGTTTGGTAAAGTTGTTTTTAAATACAGTTTTTTGAAAATTTGACAAAATTGACAAATATGTATATTTATATCATACATATGCGTGTGTGTGTGTGTGTATATATATATATATATATGTATGTACATATAAACATACATAAAACTTTCATACATACATGATACATGTATGTATACATACATACATCATAAATTATATACATGTACATTTAATAACATGTATTTTTAGGTATATTTAATGAGGTATGTTGTGGAGTTTATATATATATATATATATATATATAACTTTCACACATACATGATACATGAATGTATACATATACATACATACATACATCATAAATTATATACACGTACATTTAATATCATGTATTTTTAGGTATATTTAATGAGGTATGTTAGGGAGTTTAACTCTCTCTCTCTCTCTCTCTCTCTCTCTCTCTCTCTCTATATATATATATATATATATATATATATATATATATATATATATATATATATATATATATATATATATATATATATATTTATATATATTTATAATGATGTCGCATATATAATTCACTATAAAATTATATACATACATGAATTGATAATATTTTTTAATACATATGTACTATATGTATATTTTATATTATTCCATACATTAATAATATATGTATAAAACTATATATAAGTATCATGTATCTATTGATAATATTATTTAACTTTATATTATTGCATACGTAATTTTGTGTATATGTACATATATATTTTTTATTTATAAGAATTACACACATTAATGTATTATGTATGTATATTATATATTAAGGTATAATTGCTTTAAAATATTAAGAATGAATAATTCTGAGTTGAAAAATAAAAAAAAGAGATGTTATAAAACACCCAAAATTTGTTTTCTGAAAAACTTGATTATAACACAGGAATATTATAATTCTGTGTTTAAAAACAGGTTGCCAAACGAAGATTTTTATCAGAATTGTATTTAAACACAGAAAACAGAATTATAGTTGCAAACCAAACAGGACCTAAATCTCATTTTGTCAATTAATAAAACCTAGAGTTATCACACTATAAATTCTCGTAAAAGATTAATTTAATTTTGGCATCAACAAATATCCCCGAAATTACACATAAAAGGTCACAAACATGGTGCATACGTGATATACACCATTAAGCTTCCTAGGCATAAAATCAAGAACAACTTAACCCATAAAAGCTAGACTAATCCATCACCATAGCAAAGCAACCAAATAATCCAAGGTGAGTTCAATCATCTCAACCTAATCTAATTTAGCTAGAAAGCATAGCAAATGGTATGGAATTAATGGAGAGCAATAAAAGAAGCAAAAAATCTAATTTATAAACCTTGAATTAACTAATGAAAAAAAGAAAATAAATTGTAACTTTACATATAATGCATGAAACCCTAGGAGAGAGAATCCCCCAGCTCCAAAGAAAACCTAAAAGTGTCCAAAATAAACTATATCCTACAAAGGAAACCCATCTTACTGTTTATATTAAGTTGGATTAAACAAAAGAAAAGAAAGAAGAAAATAACAAAACATCTCAATCTCTGCAATGATCAATCGATTGACTCGCCATCGATCGATCAATGGCCATGAATTCAGCCCCACTGCCTTGATTTCTTTACAAAATGAAGAACCATTGATTGATCAACACCACCGATGCACTGTTTTCCAGTCCTACTTTTGCTTTAAAAAAAAGGGTTCTTTGGTCGAACGATTATAATTTCTTTGTTAGGAGTCAGGATGACGTGTCGTTAGTGTCTATGTGAAGCTAACTCGGATAGCTAGAACTTCCGTAGAGAGTTTGGGCCCAAAGATCGAACTTTAAAATAACTAAAATGTCCCCAAAGTAGCATCAAACGATGAAACTTTCTCGAAATGTAACCAATTTCTCTGGTAAACATTCCAATACCTTCAAAAGCTCAAAGAAACCTTGGAAAACACACACACACAAATATATATATATATATATATATATATATAGAGAGAGAGAGAGAGAAAGAGAGAGTGGTTCTCATACATACCCCAGTTTGCATACCGCTGGCGCGAACCATTTTTGATAAAATAGTAAAAAAATATATTTTTGAGCTAATTTTTTTATGGTTTATAAACATTTCATAGGACCATAAAACAATCAACTCAAAATGAATTTTTTTTTCTCTTAAAAACTGATAAGGTTTGACCGATTTTTTTAAAATAGCAAAACAATTCATTTTGAGTTGATTTTTTTTATGGTCCTACTTAAATGTTTAAAAACCATACAAAAATCAGCCCAAAATTATATTATTTACTATTTTAAAAAAATGGTCCGCACGGAGAGCATGCAAACTGGGTATGCATAAGATCCTATCTGTATATATATATATATATATATATATATATATATATATATATATATATATATATATATATATATATATATATATATATATAACAAAGTTTATCCAGTAAATGAGTGTAAATATAGGAATTAAATGACAAAATTGTGTTAGAATGCATAATGATAAAGGGCACTAATATACAATATTCGTTACTAATCATACCCTGTAACTTTAATATTGCTAGTCCCTAGTGATGAACAAAAAGAGAAATAACAATCTAAAGAGTGAGAAACAACAATAATGGTATACAATGGATAAATGCCACTTTTGCGGGCACACGTTTGCATTTAACAAATACAACAAGCCGTTAAACCTCTAGGTTTTCCTAGTGGCCGAGTGTTGTCTCGTGAGGGTTTTTAAGATTGAAATCCACGAACATCAAATTTCCTCAAAATATGACCGAATAACCAATATGTTGAGCTCAACAACAACAAAAGATTTTAGCATATTATAAATAAAGCAAATGAGAATTTTTTCAATAATTCGAAATTATCAACATTAAAAGAATAACTACATAGAATTCAAACTTTAAATGTGTGTGGTGTGTGTACACATGAAAACATTTTGATTAGGTAAAAACTCTTATTATCGGGATAATAATTAATTAAATCATACTTTCACTCAATCCTCTCAGAATATTACACTCAATGAATGAAATCACTCTAAATAGGGTGTAACATACAGGACATGCGGTCATAAAGAGTAAATGTAACAGGAAGCAAGGCCGCGAATATGCCATCAATGAAGAATGCTATATAGAAAATGAAAATTTATATCTCATGAAAGGATATCATTCATTAAATGAGAGGAAATGCGCTTTAACAAATTACTACAGTTATTTAGACTTTTGAATCACATTCACCTTAGGATCATATAGGACTTTTAAATATTATAACGTAAGTTTAGGGGTAAAATTATGAAATAAATGAAATATGTATGGATTCAAAGTGTTTGGGGAGAATACTCGGGATACTATGGAATTCGTGGGCAATTTTAAAATTAGAATATAGTTTTCATATAAAGAAATGGATAACATAATGGAGTATAGTTTTCATTATTATTCTATAAACATAAAACTGGGATTCTTACTTATTTTAATCCCTTTCCTTTTCTTTTGTATCTTTTCTTTTTTTATTTCCTTTTTAATATATTTTTCTCGTGAATAAGGTTCAACTCATATGCTTAATTGCAACCACAAGATAAAAACGTCATTAAATCCCATGAAAAATTTCAAACAAAGGTATAGAAGGTGTATATATGGTTTAAAACTCCAAAGTGGAGTTGATTATGAGATTTTGGATTTTGAAATGAAAGGTTATATTTAAGCTCAAATGGATTAACTAGGAAAATATATAGGGTGAGGTCAAGGTCAATATGGATGTAATACAAAGAGGACGTATAATCCTTTCATAAGGTTTACACAATTCTTGAGTAAAAAAAATTTAAAAATCATACTCAAGTAATATATTTTAAAATAAACTCAATTAATGAACATTCAATAAAAGAATAGTGAGATTGTCGATGAATCTAACATTTTCAACGCTCACTTGGTTTTAGTGTTCACAAAAAAGTAAAATATTACCAAGTTATAATTCTCATACCGAATCATTTAACTAGAAATGCTCATGTGCTCATGTGTATCAAAGTTTCAATTCATGCATTTATTTTCAATATTGATTTTGAGGACGAAAGTCTAATAAATGAAAGAAATAGAACATGCATCATTGATTTGACATTTTTATAGTGAAATTATTTAATTAATCATTGGAAACTAAGGAAAGATGACCAAGAAGAGAAAATAAAGAAGGAAAATTATTTTTGAACTATTGAAACTTTATTATTATATTAAATTATTTTTTATTTTTTTAAATGAAGAACAAATAAATACACACATGGCTCATAATTAATAAAAGCCAAGATGATAAATCACACCCCCTAACTTGAATCATACATTGTCCTAAATGTAATTAAAGACAATACGAAAAGGAGAGATAAAAATAAATCACCGCAATTTGGAGTGATCCCAGAGATAGTCAACGGTGATTCTATACAAACATAAGAAGACATAAGAAGAATATACAAGATAATGTTTAAGTTTTATAATTTATAAATATTGGATAAATTGATGTAAACACTTGGTTTTATAAAGCATGTTAATCCTAGAACATCAAAATCCAACAAACAACCTTCCACTGCATCATTCTTTGAAATTCCACAATTACGGACAAATTAAACCTAAAACCAAATAAAATAAAGTTAAAACATCCTAAAAGATAAAAATAAGAACCTAATATCCCAAAACAAAAGAAATATCTAAAAATTGGGACCACTAAAGGGTCCTAGTGCATCTGGGTCATGTGTCGCATATGGATTATCCTTAACACATTGATATGTGAAGAGATTCCACATCATAGACTGCATCATTTCACAGTCATGGCCCTCCACATAGCGCTCCTAAAATGCCGTCCATTTCTGATCGAAGTGCGTTGCATATTGTGTAAAGTGGGCATTGAGGGAGAAAGGCGCATCATGATGTACAGGCACCTGCTCGGCCTGCCTTATCTCAGTCTCCTTATTGGACTCATCCTTCTCCACTTTTTGGTGCTTATTCCTTTGTTCTTCTCAGTAGTGACCCAAAATGTTCTTGATATTATTCTTATTTAGAAGATTTTGAGGGGACCTTTTATGGTTGGAAGCAAGCTTAGGGTATCCCATAACAAGACATATGCTCGTGACCAGTGTAGGAAAGGGGAGGGAAAAATACCAAGTCGTATCCTTTGACGGGACATACATCATATCCAGAAAAAGGCGGGTAAATTAATATTGCCCATGTTGTTCTCAAACCATATAGGAAACATGATCCCGATTTTAAAACCTTGCTTCATGGCTTAAACACTTTGACTACGACAGTTTACACTCTCAGTTGTTCTATGCAACAAAATGTTTCTCTTTCTAAACAAGTGATGAATGTCAACGAGTCTCGTCCTTCTTGTCATGTATGTTTAAGTCAAGATAATTTATCTCATTTATGCCCCCTCATTTAATATGATCCAAACCCACTATGGCCCAAGCATGTTCCTTTGATACCAATAGGAAACCCACTCCCCCATCGTTTAATTACAATCCTAATAATAGGTACCATCCCTATTTTTCTTATAAGTACGATAACAACCTTGCTCCATCACACCCACAACAAAATGTTGGTGGTCCACAAGGGTTTCACCAAAACCCATGAAGGAAACATCGCCCTCCTATCAAAAACCACCATGATCAATTCCATCAACAACACCATCCATCATCCTTTGTCCCTCATGGAGCACCGTCAAACCCTACACATTAAATTGTCCTTATTCCACCTCCCTCCTATGAGTATTCACCGCCGATTAGTTCTAACCGAGAGTTGGTCACCCAACCACCTTATGTCGCTCCACCCCAATCGTCCACCTCATCTCTCAAGAATCTTTTCACTCAATTTATCACAACTCAACAGCAAACCACGCAAGCACAGACTCAATCCATCCAAAGGCTTGAACAACGTCTTAACCAGTTTGAGTTTGAGCGAGAGAAAGGTCATTTTCCGAGTCAACCCATTTCTAACCCTAAGGGGAATGGCAAGGAGTCGGTTTATAAGGTTGGATCCACTTCCACTCCAACCACATATCAAGTGAACATGAAAGCGATGCGTACTCTACGATCTGGTAAACAGGTTAACAATGGTGTTGTAGATCACCGGGATGTACAAATCCCGCCCATCCAGTATTGCCCATTAGAACATATTCCTAAGTTTAACCCACCCAACAAACCCACTGCAAAGAATGAGTCTAAGCCTAATGAGTCCACCAATGTCTTATGTTCCTAAAGCACCATTCTCTCATAGGTTGGCTCCGACCAAGAAAGCCCAAAAATTTGATGAGATAAAGCAAGTTTTTCAGAATGTTCACATTAACATTCAATTCCTCACCGCAATTCAACAAGTTTCCTCCTCTATCAAATTCTTGAAGGACTTGTCCACTATCAAGTGACGGACGAATGTGCCTCATGATGCCTTTACCACTGAGCAAGCCACATCCCTCATCTATGAGAATGGTACTGTGAAGTATAAAGACCCCGATCGTCCAACTGTCTCTTGCATGTTAGGAGATAAGTTCACAACTCAAGATTTGCTTGATCTTAGATCTAGTGCTAATTTACTACCTTACTCCATCTACCTTGAGTTAGGTTTACAAAACATAAAACCTACACGGGTTACTCTTCAACTTGCAGACCGTTATGTGAAAGTGCCTAAAGGAATAATTGAAGATGTTTTGGTGAAAGTGTCTGACTTTTACTACCCTGTGGATTTCATCATCTTAGACACTCCTGCTCCCGACCTAACCAATATTCCTATCATTTTGGGTAACCCCTTTTTGGTAACTGCCAATGCCATCATCTATTGTCGAGATGGGTCCATGAATATTTCTTTTGGCAACATGACCGTAGAAGTCAATGTTTTCCACCTCATGCAACAAAATTCTGACGTTAATTCTATTGACGAGGTATGTGTGATTGACTCATTAGTCTAAGAGATGTTGGATCACACCTACCCAGACGATCCTATCCACCAATGTCTGGCTCACTTTGGATCCGACTTTAATATTGATTCCTCCATCTCGAAAATGAATGCCTTGTTAGATTGTACACCTATGATGGACACTTCCACTTGGACTACTCCATTTGAGCCTCTCATTGTCAATACTCTACTTTCTATGGATGTCCCAGTTAACCCATGCCCCAATAATTCCCCGGACTCTATTTCTGCGTCTGAGCCTGATCTTCTCCTGAATCTCCACCTAGTTTGGAGATTAAGACATTATATAATGAGTTTAAATATGTTTTCTTAGGACAAAACCAACATCACCCAGTCATTATTGCTTCCGACTTAACCCCGGATCAAGAAGAGCAATTGGTCCACACTCTCACTCAACATAACATTGCTTTAGGGTGGACCATTTCAAACATTCATGGTGTGAACCCCAATGTTTGTAGCCATCACATTCATTTAGAGGAAAATACCAAGAGTTCTTGTGAGACACAGTGACGACTCAATCCAGCGATGAAGGAAGTTGTGACAGCTGAAATTTTAAAATTACTTGATGTCGGTATCATTTATCCCATCTCGAATAGCCAATGGGTCAATCCAATTCATGTGGCACCTAAAAAGTCTGGAGTCACCATTGTCAAAAATAGTGACGATGAGCTTGTCCCCAACTGTAAACAAATCGGACGACGTGTTTGTATTGATTATAGGAAGCCCAATTCCATCACTCGCAAAGAACACTTCCCTATCCCATACATTGATCAGATGCTTGAATGCTTACCCAACCATGCTTATTATTGCTCATTTGATGGCTATTTAGGGTATAACTAAAAACCCATTGCCCCCGAATACCAAGATAAAACTACCTTTACTTATCCCTTTGGCACCTTTACGTACTCTTGTATGCCTTTTGGCCTTTGCAATGCACCTGCGACATTTCAAAGGTGTATGAATAGTATTTTCAGTGACATAGTAGAGTGTTTTCTTGAAGTCTTTATGGAAGATTTTTCTTTGTTTGTTTCATCCTTTAAATAATGCCTGTCTCACCTCACTATGGTCCTTCAGCATTGTTAAGAAGAGAAGTTGGTCCTTAATAGGGAAAAATGCCATTTCATGGTAAAAAGGGCATTATTTTAGGTCATGTTGTCTCTAGCTCCGGTATTAAGGTGGATAAAGAGAAAGTTGACTTGATTTCCACTCTTCCCATTCCTAAGTCCGTTAAGGATATTCGCTCCTTCTTAGTACATGAGGGCTTCTACCGGCGCTTCATTAAGGACTTTTCTAAAATCGCTCGAACTTTAATAACCTTTTTATCCAAAGATGTCCCATTTGTCTTTGATGAAGCATGTGTCGCAGCCTTTGAGCGCCTCAAAGCCAAGCTCACTTCCGCTCCTATCATGCAACCTCCTAATTGGTCTCTCCCATTTGAGCTCATGTGTGATGCATCTAATTTTTCACTTGGTTCTGTACTTGTCCAGCTAGTTGACAAGTGCCCACACGTCATCTATTATGCTAGCAAAACCCTTCATGATGCTCAATTTCGTTACACGACCACCCAAAAGGAGGTCTTATCGATCATATTTGCTCTTGATAAATTTCGCTCATATTTTATGGGTTCCCCTGTCATCGTGTATACTGACCATGATGACCTTAAGCACCTTCTTCATAAGAAGGATTCCAAACTACGATTGATATGGTGGATTCTCTTACTCCAAGTGTTTAACCTTGAAATTCACGATAAGAAAGGTTGTGAAAATGTCGTTGCTGATCATTTTTCTTGCATTACTGTCACAACTGTTTGTCATCCTGTTCCCATTTTTGAGTCATTTCCCGATGAATAACTTTTCTCCATCTCCACCTCGCCTTGGTATACTGATATTGTCAACTTCCTTGTTATCGATCAACTTCCCAATCATTGGTTAAAACATGATCGCTCCAAATTCATGGCGAATGTGAAGTTTTACTCTTGGGAGGACCCATTTCTTTACAAGTATTGCACTAATCATGTCATTCTTCGATGTGTTCTTGAGTGTGAACAACTCAGTATTTTGTCCTTTTGGCAAGATAGTGCTTGTGGAGGCCACTTTGGCTCAAAGAAAACCTCCATGAAAATTTTACAGAGTGGTTTTTATTGGCCCACCCTTTTTTGTGATGCCCATCAATATTGCTATGCTTGTTCCAATTGCCAACACTCTGGGCATCTATCTCGTCATCGCATAATGCATCTCATACCCATCCTCATTGTTGAAATTTTTGATGTATGGGGTATCGATTTCATGGGACCATTTCCCTCCTCTCATGGTTTTCAGTATATTCTAGTTGTTGTTGACTATGTCTTCAAATGGATTTAAGAAATTGCTTATCGCACGAATGACCATTGCGTTATGGTCAAATTTCTTAAGAATATGTATTTGATATGCCCAAAGTGCACCCTCGTACTCTGAGTCACCAACCTCAGCCTGTCTCATAGCCGAGTTGGTAAGAAGCTTATGACAACCATCAACAATGTCTCCCATAAAGTCAGACCTTCATACATCAATCTCAGCTCTACATCAGCCGAGGTCAGCAGAGTCTCACGGGCTCAGTCAACTACCAATGTCATCATCGACCTCATTCGTCATTATAGGTACCTCATACCTAACCTCGGCCAGCCCTCCAGGACAAGGTCATCACAGTTAGAGACAAGACAAAGCGGCACTATCGGACTTCACCAACCTCGTACTCTTCTAGGCCGAGGTTACATTACTCAAGGACACATGGATGAGCATTTACAAGAACATGTAAGGTTTGGAACACATGGAAAAATCAGTTATAACCGAATCATTCCCCTTACATGAGGGAATATTGAGGTCATCATTATCTATATAAGATCAGCCAGGTGTCATTCTCATATTGGTTCGATCCTCATACCCATGATCATTGCATGCTACCGCCCAAGCACTATATATAGAGGTCATCCTCTACCTTATAGGGGGATCCATAATTACACAAAACTCTGGTGAATTTACAATAGAGATAAAGTAGAGTGGTTGTATTACCAAAATTAATTAGATCCCTCATCTGTTAGTGATACTTACAATCACTTGCACAGTGGACATAGGTAATTTACGAACCACTTATATACCAGTGTTCATCCTCTTCTCCTCACATCCTTCTACTATATAAATATACACTCTTGTGCTGCCATTGTTATTGCTAGTTTGAGCTTTTCAACACCTCATCTGGTGGTGTTGTTTACAGCATCATCATTCTGGCGTCGTCTGTGGGAACGAGAAGATTCATCTCCTCCTCTTTTGTTGCTTAACCTCACCAAAGACTCTGGTGGTGAACTAGGCCTCACCCTTCGTGTGAAGTTGTGTCACTATTGAAAGAGGTCCTTAAAGGTATCAAGCTCTCTAATAATTTTATTGCAAGCTCTTCAGTCTAAACATATGGCACCAGAGTTACCACCACCCCTTGCACCATCTGGTGTTGAAGGACCCAGTTCCAGCCAAGCACCACCCCAGTCCGAGATGGATGAGGTGGAAGTAGACTTGAAGTCTTTGGCTGCCACTCAACAAGTGATGCAGGAACAATTTGCCCAGCTCAGCCAAATATAATGATACCACTAGGGGTCTCACCGAAGATGATTACTCCCGCAGTTTCTCAGGCACAGCATGAGGCCAGGGGACCACCCCAGGCACTGTGAAAGGACCAACCTACTCCTCAACGGAGGAGGGATGTTACTGACCCTAGGCTTCTATGCCTGGGGAGGCAAGGAAACCCTTGCCCTAAGGATTAGTATGAAGATATTGAGCCAGAAGATGCTCCTGTAGACTGTTGGGAGCCATATGACGTCTCAAACAACACTAAATATCCTATACAGTAGAGCCGAGGTCAGTGTGAGAGACGAGGGGGTGATGCACAACAAAGAGGGTCATCTTTTGATCGCTTAAGCAGAGGGTCGACCTTTGAGAGGCTCGATCCAGTTAATGATCTAAGGTAGAGGCTATCCAGGTCAAGGAGCATAGTCGGCTCACAAAGGGGAGGTGACGAACATCGGCCTCGTCATGGCCGACCCCCATATGGCCGAGACTGTGGTCAGGGGGAATCCAATAGCCGATGTTGCCCTGCTACAGGAGAACCCTCGTTCCACCCCTTGGAGGAGGTTGGGGACAACCTTGACCAGGCCGACATTGTAAGACCCTGGAATGATTCCATCCAAACTCTTGAAGAGAAGATAGGGAACCTCATAAAAAGTCGAGACCTATTATAAAGGGGTTTCTCAGAGGGCTCCCCATACGTGGCAAGGATTGTCAACTTCCCAACTGCTGCCAAATTTAAAACACCGATGGTGTCTCTAAAGTATGATGGTAGTACCAACCCAGTGCATCACATTGAGATGTATCAGTCTGAAGAAGGCATTTATTCAATCCCTGATGAGATGAGGTGCAGAGCTTTCTCAAGCACTTTAACGGGAGATGCACATATTTGGTTCACTTCTCTTCCCAAAAACACCGTTGAGAGTTTTAAGGGTTTGGATGAACATTTTATACACAACTTTTGTTTTGGGGTAAGACCTCAGAAGAAGACAACCCATCTGCTCTACGTAAAGCAAGTCAAGAATGAAAGACTCAGAGACTACATCACAAGGTTGAACAAGGAAAAGTTAGAGGTTGAAGATTACAAAGAGAGCATAGCCATGACAACTCTCATTGGAGGGCTTCAGAAGGGAAAACTACTTTGGAAGCTCGCTGAAGACCCTCCTAAGTCTATGGTCGAGTTATTAGAGACAGCTGGAAAGGTCATGAATAAAGAAGAGGCAATGGCTGCAAAGTATGATGATGAGAATGGAAGTAGCAGTGGGAAATTTCAAAAGAAGAAGGATGGAAATAAAAGGGCTGTAGACTACAAGTTTGCACACTATACTCCTCTAAATGTGAGCTGCGAACACGTCCTCAATAAAATAAAGAATGATAGATCCCTGAGATGGCTGGAGAATTTAAAGGCCCCTTCACATAAGAGAAACAAGAACCTATAGTGCGAGTTCCATCAGGACCATGACCATCTGACTGACAAGTGCTTCGCACTGAAGGATAATATTAAGAAGATGTTAAAGTCGGGAAAGCTCAGAAAGTATATTGATGGTAGATCCCCTAAGGGTGGGAGAGATGACCCAAAAAATAAAAGAAATGACAGATACTGGGATGATGTCCCTACTAGAAGAGCTGAGGACTCAGATGATGGCGACGATGACCCTGGCCTCCCACAAAAAGATGATAATATCCTGTGAAGAGGGCCGGTATGATTTCATTCAGTATGAGAACCATTTGTGGAGGACTAGTAGGAGGTGGTTCAGAGGTAGCTGATCACAAGGCCCATGTGGCAAAGGTAAAAGCAATGTCAAAGACCGAGGTTATGAACTTGGCCTTTGCAGAAGTAAAATAAGAGAAGAGAAAGAAGGTACATATGTATACCCTCGTAGTTGGCTTCTTACGTATTGATTTCAAAGGTATCTTAGCTCCCCACGATGACCCTCTGGTAATCACCACAAGGGTGCATGGGTGGGAAGTTCAGAGAATCCTCGTTGATGGGGGTAGTTCAGCAGACATTAAGAGCCTAGGCCTCAACAGAGCTAGACTTATCCCTTATCATCATCCCTTGATTGGCTTCATCGATGAAAAGGTTCATCCATTGGGCATGTATGAGATGGATGTTAGAATGGGAGACGAATGGCCTAAGTGGTTGACTAGGAAAATCAATTTCTTTGTGATGGATGAAAACGTCTTCTTAGCCTATAACCTCATCATAGGACGAGTATCCCTCAAGGAGTTTGAGGCCGTGCCTCTAAAGGTCCACTAAATGCTAAAATTCTCGACTCCTTATGGAGTAGGGGTAGTGCAAGGTGACCAAACATCGGCACGTGAATGCTACTTCAACTCTGGAGAAGAGATAGAGGCTCACTAGAGGGCAATAACCACGTACAACATCTATACACTTGATCCTAGAGATGAAACAAAACTCAAGAAGGGAGAGTTCGCGAAAGAGGTAGAATCCATCTTCCTCAATGAGGACGAGCCAAAAAAACCATCCAAATTGGCAAAGCCCTAAAACCTTAGATCAAGGAAAAATTGGTGAACCTCTTAAGGAAGAGACAAAGTGTTTTTTCTTGGAGCCATGCAGACATGCCAAGTATTAATCCTAAGATTATGTGCCATAAACTCAACGCTGTAGAAGATGCCAAGCCCATCAAGAAGAGAAGAAGACTATACTCAAGAGAGAAGTATGATGTCATCAGAGAAGAGGTTAGAAAGCTTGAAGAGGCCAAGTTCATCAGAGAAGTCATATACCCTGAGTGGTTATCTAATCCCGTCATCGTGGTAAAAACTAATGAGAAATGGAGGATGTGCGTAGACTTCACTTATTTAAACAAGTCTTGTCCAAAAGACAGTTTCCCCTACCTTGTATTGATTAAATGGTTAATGCCACAGCAGGACATGAGATCATGAGCTTCATGGATGAATATTTTGGGTATAATCAGATCTTCATGAATGCAAAAGACTCAGAGAAGACAACATTCATCACAAACAAGGGGAATTATTGCTACAAGGTCATGCCCTTTGGATTGTATAATGTAGGGGCTACTTACCAACGTCTTATAAATAAGATGTTTGAGGATCAAATAGGTAAGTCCATGGAAGTGTATGTGGACGATATGCTGACGAAGAGCCTGAAGGCTGGCACTTATGTGGACAACCTTGAAAGAACCTTTGACACCATAGACAAGTATAGAATGAAGCTTAACCCGACCAAATGTGTCTTCGGGTTAGAAACATGAAAGTTTTTGGCTTTCATTGTCAACTAAAGGGGAACATAGGATAACCCTGAGAAGATCAAGGCTTTGCTAGAGATGAAGACACCTAGAACTATCAAAGATGTTGAGAGGCTAACTGGAAGAATTACTACACTTAACAGGTTTGTCCCAAGAGCTACAGACAAGTGTCTTCCTTTTTTCAAAGTGCTTATAAAGGCCTTCGAATGGGATGAGGAATACGAAAAAGCTTTCAAGGAGCTCAAATCCTACCTAGGATCCCCTCTACTCCTATCTCTGCCCATTCTAGGAGAGAAGTTATATGTATACCTAGCTGTTTCAGAGTCAGCCATTAGCGCCGTAATAGTAAGAGAAGATGATGGAGTGTAGAGGCCAGTATACTTTAATAGTAAAGCTCTCTAAGGGTCCGAACAGAATTACCCTCGGATTAAAAAGTTAGCCTATGCCTTGATACATGCATCTAGGAAAATGAAGCCATACTTCCAAGCCCACTCCATGGTCATCCTTATCGATCCCCCGCTCAGACAAGTCCTTTATAAGCTTGAGAAGTTAGGCAAGCTAATGACCTGGGCCATTGAGTTAGGAGAATATGACATTATCTATCAACCTAGGGTTGCCATCAAGGGGTAGTCACTTGCAAACTTTGTAGTCGAGTTTAAATGGGAAGAGGAAAAGGTTAAAATTAGTCAAAAGGCTCCAAAACCACTGAGCAAAAACGTCTTCCAAGATCCGGACGAGGTTGAGTCAAGCAAATCTAGAAAAGGAATGGTTGAGAATGAGGAAGACATGTACCTCTTCAAGGAAGGGACCCTATCAGAGGGAAACTTCTCTTTAAAAGAAGCTACTTGGAACCTCTTTGTTGATGGGTCATCCTGTGAAACCAAAAGTGGAACGGGGCTGATAGTGTCAGCACTAGATGGCACCGATATTAAGTATGCGTTGAGGTTCAACTTTAAAGCTTCCAATAATGAGTAAGAGTATGAGGCAGTGATAGCAGGTCTCTCTTTGGCAAAGGCCCTTAGTGTCGGTCAACTCCTGGTCCACAGTGACTCAAGGTTGGTTGTCAACCAAATTCTGAGGGTATATGAGGCCAAAGATGAAAGGATGTCCAAATACTTGAAGAGGGTGAGAGAAATGATATAAGGCTTTAAGGAAGTAAATATAGAGAGGATACCTCGGCTAGACAACAATCGAGTTGATGCACTCGCGAGGTTGGCCTCAGTAATAAGGACAAACATAAGAAGAACAGTACCAGTTGAGATTCTACCCAAGCCGAGAAGAAGAGGTTGCTATAACTTGCCTGAATATGAATATGGGAGCATCATGGATGGACCCTCTTATTAGATACATCAGAGAGGGGGAGCTTCCAGAGTCGAAGTCAGAAAGGAGAAAGATGAGGTTCAGAGATGCTAAATTTTCAATTGTAAGAGATGTCCTGTATAAGAAAGGGTTCCTGCTCCCTCTCCCCAGATGTGTTCATCCTTCAAAGGTTCCACACATCTTGCACGATGTGCATGAGGGATCTTGTTCAAGCCACATAGGAGGGAGGCTGTTGGCTAAGAGATTAATCACTCAGGGGTACTGGTGGTCGAACTTGGCCAAAGATGCAACAACGTATGTAAAGACGTGTGATAAGTGTCAGATATTCTCTACCATACCTCATCAGCCACACCAACCTCTTACTTCTATCAGCTCCTCTTGGCCATTTTCAATATTGGGCATTGACCTTGTAGGACCCCTGCTAAGAGCTATAAACAACTATCAATTTTTATCCTGGCAATCGATTATTTCTCCAAATGGGTAGAGGCTGAGCCAATGATCACAATCATAGAACAGAAGACGTTCCAGTTCACCTGGAAGAATATCATATGCAGGTTTGGTCTTCCAAACACCCTCATCTTAGATAATGAAACTCAATTCAAGAATATCCCTAAAAAAATACTGCGAACGAGTAGGGATCAAGCAGTTCTTCTCTTCTCTTGAATGACCCCATGCAAATGGGCAGACTGAGGTCATAAACCGAATAATCCTTGATGGGATAAAAAAGAGGTTGGAAGAGGCCAAAGGGAGATGGACAGAGGAGGTAAATGCCGTGTTATAGGCCTACAGGATGACAACAAAGACCCCAACAGGAGAAACTCCATTTATGCTAGCCCATGACTCAGAAGCTGTCATCCCAACAGAGATAGGGCTTCCCACTTATAGGGTTCAGACCTATGACCCTCAGAGGAATGTGGAAGAGAGAAGACTTGATCTTGATTTGATTGAAGAAAGAAGAGAGGATGCAGAGATAAGACAAACATCCTACCAAAAAAGAACTACGAGATTCTACAATCAAAGGGTGAAGCCAAGGCCAATAGCTGTGGGGGACCTAGTCCTAAAGAAGATGTGGAAAAAAGCAAATAAGCTCCTTCCTAATTGGCATGGTCCTTATAGTGTAGTTGATGAGGTTGTGCCTGGTACCTAACGGCTAAAAAACCTTGAAGGAGAGCCTTTCTCCAACCCATGAAATGTCGATCACTTAAAAAAGTATTACATATGATGTTGCAGTTCTTATCTTTTTTGTAATACATATAACAGTTTATACAAAGGTTGTTAATGAAAAAATAGCAATGTTGTGCTAATACATGTATTTTGTTATTAAACATCATTAGTTTGGTGAAAAAATATGAGGTGGAACATCATAATTTGGTGACCTCAGACATTAAACATCATTAAGTTGCTGAAAATTTAAGGTGAAACATCATAATTTGGTGACCTCAGACCTTAAGCATCATTAAGTTGGTGAAAATTTAAGGTGAAACATCATAATTTGGTGACCTCAGACCTTAAGCATCATTAAGTTGGTGAAAATATGAGGTGGAACATCATAATTTGGTGACCTAAGTCCTTAAATATCATTAAGCTGGTGAAAATATGAGGTTAAACATCATAATTTGGTGACCTCAAACCTTAAACGTTGGTGAAAATATGAGGTTAAACATCTTAATTTGGTGACCTCAGACCTTAAACATCATTAAATTGGTGAAAAATTATGAGATGAAACATCATAATATGGTGACCTCAGACTTTTTAGATCAATATTTGGTAAAAATTAATGGGGGTAAACATCATAGTATGGTGACCTCAGACTTTTAACATTATTAGTTTGGCAAAAAACTTATGAGGTGAAACATCATAATATGGTGACCTCAGACCTTTAACATCATTAATTTGGTGAGAGTTTAAGAGGTAAGACATTCAAGCATAACATCGTATGAAGCAACATAATCTGAAGAAGATTGGACTAATGATTATCATTAAAAATATGAGTTACAAGTCAGAGGCATCAAGAGGCCATCAAAAGTTCATAAAAATAAGAGATACAAACAAGGGAAATAAAAATTACAACTTTGAAAAGATTCATAAAAAAGGGCCTTTGTCTCTGTAGCTATAGTGGTTTCATCATGGTCGACGTTTGTCACCGCAGCTCCATCATCATGATGGGTAGCATCTTCAATCTTAGTGACCTCTACGGGAGCAGTCTCGGCTGGAGCAGCATCATCCTCCTCAACTTCCTGCAAGGCCTGAGCAAAAAGAGGATCTCCAAAGCCGAGACCCATAAAGTCTGAAGCGATCAAGCTCCCAGACTCTTTTTCCTTGGTGTCTGCCCATTTACCAGTTTCTTTGATACCCCTCTCTACGTATTCAAAGCCAAAGCTGATAAACTCATCTGAGACCTTGTAGTCTTCAATGGTCTTCTCAGTAGCGTCTTCAACTGCAGCCCTTACCGCAATATCTACCTTGGACTAAAGGGTATCATCCTTGGCCTTCAGGGCTAAGTCATAGTCCTTCTTGAGTTTGGACATGTCGTTGTCCCTCTGCTTGACAACCCCCTTCAGCCTTTCAACCTCTACATTCAAAGAGGCTTCAACCTTCTCAACTTCTTGGCCCTTCTCTATAAGGGGAAACCTCTTCAGAGTCCAATCAACGAGGCGATGGAAGGACAAGACACCCTGTAGAAAAAGATCAGATGTAAGAAAATATGAGCCATAAAAAGCCGAGGTTACACTTGTGAAGAGCAAGTGATCAAATGAACAAAAATTGGTACCTGAATTGACTTATGGAGAGCGAACTCGGCCAACAACGGGACGTTCGAAGAGCCTAAGAAACACTTATCCTCTTCAGTCATTATTGTGGCGATAGCGTCGGCAGCCTTCAGACTGTGGCCAATTAGACTATCACTGATTTTGAGTTGAGCTAGACGTGCAACTAAGGCATCGTCTGTAGAGATGGGGATAGCATGATCCCGGGCCTGAGACTTACTTTGCCTCGTATGCTCTGGGTCGACCGTGACTTCCTCTTTTTTATAACATCGACCTTGGAGGTGCCGACGTTCTTCTTGCTGACAGGTAGGGGTACATTTTTGCCACCCCTTTTTTCCATCAACTTTACAAGCCCTGGAGCAGACATTTCCCAAAGGTCGTCTGATATGCCTGGTGGATGCTCTGCAAAAGACAAGTCTCTGAGTTAGTCAGTCAGAGATATAAAACATAAGGCGTACAACTTATTAAGAAAGAGTAAGACTTATGAAGCTCTTCCAAGGGACTACCCCCTAAACCTCTCTGAGATAGGTACTAGGGGGTCATTAGATTCTCGTATTTAACAAGTCGACCTTTATCACCCTGACTTCGAAGGTCTTTAACATTTTGATAGTTGTCCAGGGTTGGCTTTGGTAGCAAGGAAGACCTTCCCCTACCTCAGAGGGGTCCTTGGAACCGACGTTCCAGAGGCCTCATTGGAACCAAACTCCCATGCCCCGAAAATAAATAAATACTGAGGTTTCCAGTTATGGTTCGAAGGTTGGGTAACTAACAACATTTTGTTCTCTGATTTCCTAGATAAGAAGTGGTAATACCTAGGGTGATTTTTGGTAGAGGAGGGCATATAACAACCGGGGGAAACACTAACTGGAAGGTCTAAGTGGTGGACAACCCTCCAAAGGACGATGGCCCCAATCACAACCCTCCAGACATTAGGGGATAGTTGGGAAGGGGTAAGACTTATATGAGAGAGTATAGCTCTGATGGAAGGGTGGATAGGAAGACAAAAGCCTAATTTGAACATCTGCTCATAAACGCAGATCTCTCCCTCTCGGCCATCAAAGGCCCTTTCATCCCTCAGAGGTTTCCTAAGGATGATGGATGAATTTATGTAATAGAGGTGCTTAAAATCAAGAAAGTCGTACTCACTGATGATACTCTCATACTCGGCCACCTCAGATGTATCAACATCACTCTCCTCACCATTATCACCGTCCCCATCAACATCGGCCCAGGCAGGTGCTAGAGCACCACCTGGAAACCTTTGAGTGAATTTCACCCCAATGGCAGCTGACAGGGGAATGGCATCAATGGGAGGTGGAAATTCCACACTTGGCTCTAAGACTTCAACATCAGAGGACCTGTGGGAAGTGCTAGCACCTTTGTGAGACGAGGCACGACTTAAAACCTCAGCTTCCTCAGGAACCTCGCCTTGCCTAAGAGAATAATCCATAGCCTCTTAAAAAGAGTCTACAGACATGGGGTCTGAGGAGGAGGACTCAAACTCAGAAATTAGTGTTAGACCCTCAGGAACCCCTGCAGGCTCAGTAGACTCAGCTGGCTCAGGGTATATGACCTTCAAAGGTGGAGGAAATATGGGTCTGACAGGAAAGGCCTTAGCCCTACGAGCTTCCTCTTGGGCTAGCACTATTGGCCTAATTTTCTCAAAGGTCTTCTCACGCAGAGATGGGAACTCCTCTATGAGTTGGTACAAGGGTCTGAGCATAAGTGATATGACGCTACACTTAAGGAAGGAAGAACTTAAACCACAAACTAGTAAACAACTTGAAAGAACTCAATCACAAGATCAAAAAGGGAAAGTTGGAAAGTTTCACATAAAGAACTTCAAGAACAGGGTCGCTGGAGAAGGTGATCCGAGGTTCACCAAAAACCTAAAGTAGGGCTATTTTTGGCTGAAATAACCTCAGAGCTACCTACAACTGTCCCTAAACCACTGCTATCCTATCCCTACAACCACCAATACTGGTGAAAATCCTCATCGAAAATGCAAAAGTTCACTGGAAACTCAAAAATGATGATGCTGTAACCAGAAAGGAAAAGAGGGGTGGAAAATTATACCTGGCTAATCACGAAAGAGAGAAGAGATGGTTTGGAAGCAAAGAAATCACTGAATCACAACAACAATGGAAGGCTTGTAGAGAGAGGAAGTTACAGAACCTAGGCGGGAGAAAATAGTGGAAGAAAGAGAAGAGGGAAAGAGAAAAAGGGTTTTAAACCTACCTAATGATGGGGCGCGAGTCCCAATGCCCCATAATTTCCCTAGGGAACCTAAAGGGCAAGTCAGAATCATCACACCTTGAAAAGCACGCTACTCACTTCAGTCAGTGACATGTGTCAAGAAAATATTACCACCCAAAGAGACTCAGCCTCGGCCTAACACACATACCCCTCAATCATTTAATCACATAGAAGACTAAGGGATAGGGGTGATTGATATGCCCAAACTTCACCCTCATACTCTGAGTTACCAACCTCGGCCTGTCTGACATCCGATTTGGCAAGAAGCTTATGATAACCATCAGTAAGGTCATCTCCCATAAGTTCGGCCCCTCATACGTCAACCTTGGCTCTACATCAGCCGAGGTCATCAGAGTATCACGGGATCAGTCAACTGCCAAAGTCATCATCGGCCTCAGACGACGTTATAGCTACCTCATACCTAACCTCAGCCATCCCTCCTGGCAAAGGTCATCACGGTTAGAAATAAGACAAAGCAGCACTGTCCAACTTCATCAACCCCTTACTCGTTCAGGCCGAGGTTACATCAGTCAAGGACACAGGGCCGAGAATTTATAAGCACGTGTAAGGTTTGGAACACATGGACAAATCAGTTATAACCGAATCATTCCCCTCACGTGAGGGAATATTGAGGTCATCATTATCTACACAAGATCAGTTAGGTGTCATTCTCATACTAGTTCGATCCTCATACACATTCTCATTGCATGCTAGGGGGTACAGTACACCCCCAAGCACTATATATAGTGGTCATCCTCTAACTTATAAGGGGATCCATAATTACAAACCCTAACAAAACTCTGGTGCATTTACAATAGAGAGAGAAAGTAGAGTGATTGTATTACCAAGGACATTAGATCCCTCATCTCTTAGTGATACTTACACTCACTTGCAAAGTGGACGTAGGAAATTTTTGAACCACATATATACAAGTGTTCATCCTATTCTCCTCACCTCTTTCTACTATATATATACACTCTTGTTCTGCCATTGTTATTGCTAGTTTGAGCTTATCAACACCTCATCTGGTGGTGTTGTTTACAGCATCATCAGTCTTCACACGTTTTGTCACCCCCAAAGCTATCATTAGTGATATGGGTAGACATTTTTGTAATTGAGTCTTTGAACACATTGTTAAAAAATATGGTGTTACCCACAAGGTTGGTCTCTCTTACCATCCTCAGACCAGTGGTCCAGTTGAGGTCTCTAACCGTGAGATCAAGCAAATTCTTGAAAAAATTATCAATCCTAATAGGAAAGGTTGGTCCTTATGCTTGAGCAATGCATTGTGGGAATACCACACTGCTTATAAAACTTAGATTGGAATTTCTCCTTATTATTTAGTCTTCGACAAGCCTTGTCACCTTCCTGTCAAGATTGAATATCATGCATATTGGGTTGTTAAATCCTTTAATTTTGATATTATTGAGGAAGGAGTCCATAGGAAACTACAACATAATGAATTAGAGGAGATCCATAATGATGCCTATGATTTGTCCAAGAAGTATATGGACAAGATGAAGCGGATCCATGACCAAAGCATCATGCACAAAGAATTCCACCCTGGTCAAAAAGTTTTGTTATATAATTCTTGGCTTCATATCTTTCCTGAGAAATTAAAAACCAAGTGGTCTGGACCCTTCATTGTTGAGTCAGTTACTCCTTATGGTGCCATCATCGTGTAAAACCCCAAGGATGATAGCCTCTTTTAGGTCATCGGTCAACGTTTGAAGCCTTTCCTAGAGCTTGGTCCCACTGACATTGAAAAAATTGACCTTGTTGATCCAATTTATGAAGATTGACATTTCAGTATTGTTTGGGGGTGATTATCATAACCCCGTTTTTCTGCTTCCCTGCGCGTTAATAGTTCTTATCCTTAGGGAGAGATCCCTTTGGTCTGGCTGAAGACATTAAACTTAGCGCTACCGGGAGGCAGCCAATGATTTCTTGTATGAGTCTTTATCCTGTTTGGAGATGGTTCTTCACATCACCCTACGCTTTCCCATGTTATAAAATTGTACACCTCTTTTTATCTTATCATTTCTTGAGGTTTATTCTTGGATTCCTCTGTCCACTTCATTAGCGGTTGATTCTGGTAATATATTTCCTCCCTTCTACTCTTAATTGTAAAAATCATTTCATTTAAAATTGAGGACGATGTTCGTTTTTTTGGGGGGTGGGGAATTTATAAAAATTGTAACACTTTTGAAAAAATTCAAAACATGATTTTTAAAATTTTCGTGAAGTTTCTTTCATCTCACTCATTGACGTGAATTTTCAATCATCCATATTTTAAATCTAGGAATCAAGCTAGAGGATTTATTTTTTTCTATAGCTTATCTAATACATAACAAGGCATTTTGCACCATGAATTTCTAGACTCAATAAATTTACGCACATATCATGTCACTGCGATTTAGAGTTAAAGAGTATTATGATTCTCAAGAGAACCTTATGGATCACTAGTGGAGACTTTAGCTTGAGAGATTTGTGCCTTTCATCTATTTGAGTGTTTTACGAAATCTTCGAGTCACAAGTTGATTCAACTTCTTTTGAGTCCTCACTTTAAATCATTATATGATCTCATTATTCTTCATTAAAATTTTGGCTTGATCACTGAGAACGACATCACTTTCGAGTTGTAAGAAATACTTGTATTGAAATTTGTCCCGATCACTAGATTTTCACCCATTCACTTTGCTCATTACATTCCCATATTCTTCCATATAACCACATGTTCCCCACACCATCCATTTATCATCTCCATTAATATATCATCCATCATTTTGAGAAAAAGAGTGCTTTCCCAAATATAAAATGTCGTCCATATTGAGAGTAAAAAATAGAAAAAAAGAGAAAAATAAAAAAAATACTTGAGAGTTCGTTTAAGAGAGATGTATCCCGTGAGATATGGAAGTTGAAGCGTTGATTTTGAAAGGCAATCTTGGAATTACTTTTATGATACTCGACTCGTTTTAACACACACACACACACACACACACACACACAGGTTGAGTTCTAGGAAACATGTGACTTGATTATTCACCCTTTACTTTTTATGCACTTCTAGATTGTATTTCGCGAAACATTTATCTCGTGATGGATTGTGCGAATATTCTATGTCTAATAAGATATTGACTCCTATTTGCAAATAAAGGATTTTGTGGGTATATTCCCTGCAAACCCTCACGAGACAAAACTCGTCCTGTATGGAAATCTATATGTTTAAAGGCTCATTGCACATGATAAGTGCAATCGCAAATGCCCGCAAAAGTGGTACACTTTTGGTTTCTTATATTTCTTTCTCTCCATATTTTACTCGAGAGATAACAATGTTCTGTTTGGGGCTGGTGTGATAAGCACCCAAAAGTGTATATTTTATATCCCTAATAGATGTATTTTAATTGCTAATTCTCGATAAAATTGGGTTTTATGCGTGTAATTATCTATTGTGCAAGCTTGATTGTAGTTGCGGTTCCAAAAGCTCCATTTCGAGGCAATTTGCAGCAAGAAATGGCTAAATCACCTCTCCCGTAACCCTAAACTATCCCGTAACCTGGCCTAAACCTACCCCGAGCCCTGTATGTGTTGAGTTTGTACTTTTATTAATTTTTAGATTTTTTTGTTTGAGTTGTTTTAATTTTAGAATTTTTTTTAGATATTATTTAGAATTTTTGTGTATTTTTAGGATTTATTTGCAATTTTTATATTTCTTTTTATTTAGTGTAGTTTTATTTTGATTTTTAATATTATTTTATTTTATTATGATAAGTTTATAGGAATTTATTTTTCTATTTTTATTAGATTTTGCATTTTTTTAGGACTTTAGTTTTTACTTTAATAAAGTTTTAATTTTTTAATTTCTTGTTTTTATTTTCATTTCGTTTTGTCTAATTTTGAATCTTTTATTAATAGATTAGAAATTTAATTTTTATATTTTTAGTTGTAAATATTTTTATTATGTTTTTTTAAAGGTACAAACACACACCCTCACCCTAATCCATACATCTAACCTGCACACTAACAGCCCCTCACCATCTTCAACCTCTCACCACCAATTTCTCTCTCCTACCTCCATTACCACACCAAATCAATTCCCCCATCAGCTTCAACCTTATGCCCATTTACCCATATTCCCAACAAAACCAACACCACCATTTCGTCCAAAACCCCGAGTTTTAACAGCTCCACTCCCGATCCCAACACACGTGAACTCGGTGGGGACCCATGATGAAACCCATAAACCTGACTCCTCCATAACCCACTCCCTTGCTTTAACCCAATTGTAACCCGAACTTGACCCAATTCTCGATCCCCACCTGACCCATATTCGTCCCACCTCCGAACCTGTCAAACCCGCCAACCAAACCCGACCTAGCTTTGGTGAAAACACATTTGTAAACCCAATCAACTCGGAGCCCCATGCTTGCTATCATACTCGACCATCACCTTATTACTCCCACATCGAACCCATTCAACCTGAGATCTTCATAACCCCAGCTGCGTCCAACCCGAATCTGCCTAGCCATACCCAACCAAAACTCGAATCAATCCATCATCGAAATCTAGAGAAATAGACCCGTAACCCCTATATCCGGCTAAGACCCGACTCCATACCTGCCACCCAATCCATGGCAGCCCCTTACCCATTTCGGCGACCCAATACTTACCATACCCATTTCCTTACACAAGATCCATTTTTTCAAAACTCCCATTAACCCACGAGTTACCTGATTCTATCCCAAACCAAAATAAAACAAATGCCATATGACTTTTATTCATCTTTCCTATTATACACCTTTTTACCTCTATTACCAAATGGCCCCTAACTATCTTATAAACCCCCACTCTTCACTTCACCCCTATGCACACTAGTGTGTGTTTCCCAAAATTACCCGTGGCCACTTGCACCTACTATAAAAAGAATTGACGACCCATTAGAGCTAAAGAGGAGGAGAATCATAGAGTTAGAGAGAGGAAGAAGACTTTTATTTTAGATTAGTTTAGTTTCTTTATATATATTTTTAGTTTAGAAAAAAATATAATAAATTGAGTGATTGTAATGGTATTGAGAGATTGTTGAATTAATTGAAGAATTCATGCAATTGAAGGAAAAATTGGTTTGATATACTCTTATGTAATTATTCATTCATGCTTTAAATTTATTATTATTTTTGTTGGATGATGATTATTGAGAGCTAATCTCCCAATCAAGGGATGAATTGAAGCCCTCATGAATCCAATTTGATTTAGTTTGTCAATTTTAATTTTGTTAGTTTTCATTGATTAGTAAAATTAATTCCTACTTTTATTTTCGCATTGAGAAATGGAAAATCATCCTTGAGAAATGATTGGAAATTTTATTATCATTTTATCATTTGATTCAAACTAGAGACATGCTTATTAATTGATTTAAATCTTAATATAATTTTCATCTGCTCTTGTTTTTATTTTGTCTAATTAAAATTAGTTGTATGAATCGATTCTAGCGGGTGATTCGTTTGATTAATTTTAATTCATTTCGACTAGTGTTTGTGGGAATTAAACTTACTTTTCTAAAAGAATATTCAATTAATTCATTAGTGCAATGAGAATTAACTTTTAAATTAAATGAATATTTTGGAAATTGATCAAATTAAAATGGTACAAGTTAGAATAATTTGTGTGAAGTGGGGGGTGGATTTACATCCCTCGAAATTTTTTCTCTCATTTAGTTACACCTCACTCATTTTCATCACACACTTTTTCATATTTTCACTATTTTATTCTAGTTTAGTTACCTTTTCTGATTTAGTTAATAGTTAATTCACCTTTATCTCAATTTTTTTTTAATATTCAAAAAGGCTAAAAAAAGAAAAATTAAAAAGTCCAAAAAAATATAAAATTAAAAATAATTGCATTCCTCTCTCGTATATTTCATTCTTAGATTAGGATTGACACCCTTACTTACCGCTACACTCTAGTTTTATTATTTGTTTTAGGTAATTGAAGGTTTTGATTAGCTTGGTTCCCTCAACGACAAAGAACACATAAAGAAACAAGTTATCCATATGCACTAAGATACCATTGTTATATCCGTAATCGAATAGATGGGTAGAGATATATGAAAGAAGGGATAAAGAGAGGGACGTGAGATAGAGAGATAGGAGAGAGGACAAATATGTGTAAGTGAGGGAGAGAAAATAATGTTTGCTCACTTGCCACATCCTGAAGTGTAAATTTTACAAGATATGAATTCGTAGCTATGAGGTTCGAATTCAAGGTTGAAATTGAATTTGAACCTACCACATGCGAGTTAAATTCAAAAATTGATAATTAATTTTGGTATTAATTAAGTATGAAATTGATTTGACAACTGCGAATTCAAGCGTAAATTAGAACTTCCCAAGTGAGAATTATAGGAGTGAAATATTTTTCGTAATTACGTTTCAAAGTGTGATTTACTGTACATATATTTTAAAATTGCATTTTTAATCAAAAACTTCTCGATTGACACTACCATCATTAGCAAATGCAAGGCTCATTGAGGCATATTATGCAGGAATTTGTTGTTATGCATATCGACCGTGATATGATCCAGATGGAGCATGATGTCCTCTACTAGATGTAAAATAGGGTCTAAAACCACACTCAAGATGAATTAGAATCATCATCCTGTTAGACACTCAAGACGATCCAATTGGCTTCACTCGATGAACCAGTTGTCTCTTGTGTCCTTCTCTCGATGATTGGTTTCCCACACTAACCATACCTATGCTCGTCTAGGAGGGGCAAAATCAAGAGCATTTTTCTCCTTTTAAACAACTTTATTAGTTTGCTACATCCTCTAGAGAGTCAAAATCAGAAAATGATGGAGCAAATATATCATAATGCTATTTTTATCCATGGCATGGAGATGTCTAGACCTTAACCCTAAATCCAACACCACCATCCTTTGACACCACCTACAATAACTACAAAAAAAATCAAACCACCCCCATAATATCCACCAACACAACGACCATCCACAAACATATTACCACCAAACGTCACCCACCATCACAACTTTCACCAAACCTGTCACCGCCTCCCAACCACCAAAAATTAACCCAACACAAAAATACATCACAAACCGTTAATAATCAGTCTCTCTCTCTCTCTCCACCGATCTGCACACGCACACACACACAGTGTGTGTATTTATGCATATAAGTTCTATAACATATTCAATATTTATGTAATTTCATAAATTAAAGCATATTTTCTAGATCCTTATAATATTTAACATGCGATTCGATCCCATACCCAATAATAACAAAGTCCACTACTCTAACCATGCATGATTTCAAGTATTAAATCCAATTTCATTAGTTTATAAAAATATATTTATAATTTGGTTATCACCTTTTCTAATTAATTTACTAATCATCTTTATAAAGCACGCATATTTAATATTTAGGCAACATTAAAATCAAATAATACTTCAGGAAAAAAATAGAGATATTCTTGCCTTATAATAACGGACTATGAAAATCTAAAAAGTCCAGTGTGTTCCTCGTACGAAAACATACTAAAAGACGTGTAGAGTGGTCAAGTCACATAGCTAAATGTAGTATCCATAGATTAGGTCACGAACAAGCCATATTCAATTTAATCCAATTTCATCTTGATTAATTAGGTGAAACTAAACATGCAAGATATTGAATCTAAAAAAAACAAACCACAACACAAAATATGAGGAAAGTACCCTTTTCGAAAACTCCCCTTTTACGCATGGTTACAACTTAGGCATTACAGAACAACATAGATAGAGTTACAGACTTATACTCCACTAAGTATCGTAGTTGTGTCTCCTTCCTCTTTGGTGACAGAAAGCGGTGCGGATTCGATAACGCTCCACAACAAGCTCCACTTGACTTTGTGTCCATTGATCAGCCTCAAGAAACTCCTTTCCTATCTTCAGAAATAAATAATCAACTCCATATGGATATAAACACGTGATATGTTCTTCAATGTTTGATAAAGTGATCACAAAATATGTAAGGGGTTTGGATTTGGAAAACCAAAGTGTTTGATCACAATATAGGTGAAAAGAGGCTTGCAAATAAGTGCAAGTTCATATCTCTTAAATAGGAAGAAAAATCTCCAAGAGATAGACTTGAAAAGATTACGTTTGAACCAAGTAAAAAATAATTTTTCGACGGATCATTTGAATGAACTGGACCTCGTTCCAACGACCTATGTAAAGTCGTTTGAATGACATCGAATGAGAGATCAAACAACATTCAAGAGTGACAAGGAAATTGGTTCATCTGAAGTTTCATTGGAACGTTTGATATCCAACGAGTTTAAAAAACTCGTTCGAATAACCTTCCGTAATTAGTTCTAACGAGATGCCTTAAAATGATTTTTGTGATTAAAAACTTTTATAAAAATATTTTATATTTCTAACACTTTTAAAATACCCCTGACCATAATGTTTACACAAAATCAACCTCATGTACTTTCTACGTAAATTATAGTCACGAAATGAATTCTTCTATCTTCGATTATCGCGTTCGGTCTCTAACTCGTCTTCAATTGCAACCTTAATACTATACATGATGGTGCAGTGGGATGTAATGAAAAATGCTAAACTATAAATATAATGAGCAATCATGAATTTTGCTTTTACAAACCTCTCCCTTTGGGTATTCTGGTACAAAACACAAAATAAAAAAAACTAATACAAGTTCAACTAATATCATTTCCAAACCCGAAAAGGAAAAGATTCTTGAAAATTTGTATCATAGAATATCTTCATCGTGTAGTCCATGATATCATCAATGTGTAAAAATACCTACACACATGAAATAAATAATAATACCGTGACGCATGGAGTTTAAAGAGAACAAAAATCTCCCTTAATTTGTTATCCCCCTTTTTTTTCATAATAGAGAGAGGGTTAGAAGCTAAACCTGAAAATTTAGCATCACAAATATACGCATTTGAAATATCATCACAAAGTATAGACAATTAAGCATATGTGATGAAACTTCAATAAACCAACAAACTGTATTTTAGAATTTTTGAAATTTTTAAGCATAAAAAATACATTTAAGTACAAACAAACACACCATAGAGTAACATGAAAACATCCGAATCAAGAAAATGAAATGAAGGTGTGTGAACTAAATGCACGAGAAAGTCACCATAGGCATGTGTAGCAACGGTGCATGAAGTCAAAGAGACACTCCGAGAAAAAGAACTAAATTCAACCTTTTGTGTATAAAATGTTAAACAAGGTGAAATTGACTCAACTCATGCAAAATGTTATGTATTTTAATTCTTCTCAAATCAATAACGCCAAACTATTTGATGTATTTAAAGGAATTTTATTGTGCAAATCCATTGATCTTTAACTTATAACTCCCTCAAAATCTCACATTTTAAGCATAAACTGTCAAACTTTAAAGGAATAATATTCTTCAATTTTAATGATTCATTCATGAAACAATATTGGCCTTGGCACTTCCGTTTTTATGTACCTAATGTATCTTTTAGGCTCTTGACAATAGTGGCTTTAATTTTAAAGAAGATTGCTTTTTTCGTATCCCATTTCCATTGCTTAAACATAAATCAATTAATTTTTTGATAAAAAATTTAGGCAAAGGTTTTTACATGCACAATAAGTTCCTAGTACATTTGGTTTGTTATTAAGCACGATTGCGATGAGAACATCCTATTCAACATATGACAAGCAAGTGAAACGTTCAAAATTTCGTTCAAGTGTGCAATCAAAGCAATATAATGAGTCTAGCATCAAGGTAGTAATCAATAATGAACGATGCAATGCTACACATGCATTATTAAGAACAAAAAATAACATAGCCAAGTCTTATAAATCCAAGATTAAGACATATGAATGTATGGAATGAAATTGTGATTCGAACATCATAAATGCGCATCCATATATAGTGCAAAACAAAATTTCAAAATATTTTTGAAAATTTTGAAAATATTTATCAAAATAAAATCTTTTTGATTTTTTATGAAATTTTTCTAAAAGAAAAGAAATATTTTTTAATTTTTTTCAATTTATAAATATAAGAATTCAATCTAGTTATAGGGACAAATGATAGCAATATGAAAATAACCTTAAACTGGAAACAATAGCCAAACTCAATCAATGGAATAAATACCCAAAAACTTCCTAAGATCCTCAAATCTATGTGCATCTAAAGGTTTAGTGAAAATGTCAGCCAATTGACGTTCGGTATTCGTGAAGCTCAAGGAAACGATCTTCCCCCCAATAAGATCACGAATAAAGTACTCATGAATCCTAATGTTCTTTGTGAATATTTGACAGGATTACGAGAAATGTGGATTGCACTCGTATTATCGCAAGAAAGTCATTGTGCCTTGATTAATCCCATAATCCTCCAACATCTGTTTCATCCATAAGAGTTGTGTGCAATAACTCCCGATGACTATGTATTCGTCATCCTCCGTGGAAAAATAAATGGAGTTTTTCTTCTTTCTCACCCATGATACAAGAGCACTCCCAAAGTAAAATCATCCACCCAATGTGCTTTTACATCCATTAGCATCCCCGTCCCAATCGGCATCAAAATAAGCTGACAAACGTTCATCGGTATCAAAGGAATACCAAATGACATAACAAAGAGTCCCACTCACATATTTGATGATACATTTGAGTGAAAGAAAGTGTGATCTTTGGGATACACTTGGTAACGTGAAAAAAATCCAACACCAAAGATGATATCTGGATGACTAGCGGTCAAGTGGAGGAGACTACCTATCATACTCCTATAGAGTGTTTGCCCAAATCCTTACCTAAAGTGTCTTTATTAAGATTTCTTGAGAAACTCATGGGTGTGTGAGAGTTCTTAGAGGAGTCCAAACCAAACTTATTCACTAGATACCTAAAATATTTAGATTCATATATAAATATCCCATTCTTGAGTTAACTCACTTAGAGACATAGGAAAAAATTAAGTTCACCAACCATACTCATCTTAAGTTTGCTCTTCACCTGCTCTTCAAGAGTGTGAGCTTGTTGGGAACATGTGTATCCAAAGACTATGTCATCCACATAGACTTGGGAAACTAAGATAACACCACCCTCTCTCCTAACGAACAACGTTATATAAACTCCCCCTATCTTGAAGCCACAAAATAAAAGATGAGAAGTTACCCTTCATACCAATCATGGGTTGCTTGATTCAAACCATACAGGGCCTTCTGGATATAAAAGACGTTTATAGGTTGCTTTGGATATTCAAACCTATTTGATTCGTCCATGTGATCCTCTTCCTGAAGAATGTCATTTAGAAAGGCACTCTTGTCATCCATTTGGAAAATCTTGAAGTGTATATGACATGCTATATCGATTACTAAGAAGATGGATTCAATCCTAACAATAAGAGTGAATGTCTCATCAAAGTCCACACCTTCAACTTGTGTGTAACTATGAGTGACCAAACTAACCTTATTAAGAATGATGGTACCATTATCATCCATCTTATTTTTGTTCACCCACGTGGTACCAATCTTATTAGTCTCACTAGGTTGGGGGACTTATTCACATATATCGTTCTTTCAAAATTGAAGAAACTTTTCTTGCATAGAACTTATCCAATACTCATCCTTATTATATTAATAAAACGTGTGGGGCTTCCATCCCTCTTTGCTAAAAAAAAAATACTCATCCTTGAGTGCGTTATTCACATTCTTGGGCTCTACTGTGGAAGTGTAGCAAAAGTAGATAACCATATACTCTAGTTGAGCGCGAGTTTTGATACCTAGTGTGGGATCACCAAGTATATTAGTAGGGTCATGACTCTTTCAAGCCTAAGAGGGTGGATCCTCTATTTTAAGAGTGGGGTCCACTGTGGTGGTTTGCAGAATAATGGTGATGATGCTTAGATTCAGCACCACCAGATAAGTGATGATGAGCTCAAACTGTAATAACCATGGCAACCATATATATATATATACATATATATATGTATATATATATATACATATATATATGTATATATATATATACATATATATATGTATATATATATATATACATGTATATATGTATATATATATATACATGTATATATATATATACATATATATATATATATATATATATATATATATATATATATATATATATATATGTATGTATAAGTGTGTAGAACGGGATGAGTATAAGAGGAATAAGACAATGATGTATAGTGGTTCATCCAATTAGGCCTACATCCACTGTGAGTGTGTGATCCACTAAGTATGGGCATTAATGGCCTTAGATACAATGCACGTAATCTCAATTTCTCTCTCTACTGTGTGTAAAAGCATAGTTTTTGCAAGGGTTGCAATTCTCGATCCCTTATAGGTTTGTAGGTGATAAGTATATATGGGTATTGGGGGGTGTAGTGTACCCCCCAAGCATGCATGGTGCATGCGAATGATGATCTAGCCAATCCCCTGCTGACACCTGTAGGTTCCACCTGTGATTAATGATGACATAATATTCCCTCACGTGAGGGGGTGATATTATTATAATGGTCTTCCACATGCCATATGAGCCCCATGCGCACTGTTCCACACGTCTCCCAAATCACGCGATGTGATGATGTCACCCTCGGCCGATGATACGAGGACGAGGGTAAAGTTTCTACTGGCAATGAGCCAAGCCTTATCCGAGCCTTGTACTTTCATACTCTCAGAGGGTCGTCCAGACCTAGATGAGGGGTCGGCCCGCTGAAGGGTCATTTGGGCCTCATGAGGGGTCGGCCCCTTGAAGGGTCATTCGAAACATGATAAGGGGTCGGCCCCTTGAAGGTTCATCCAAGACATGATAGGGGTCAGCCCCTTGAAGGGTCATCGGGGACATGATGAGGGGTCGACCCATTAAAGGGTCATCTGATAATGATTGAGAGATCATCTTGGCCTCATCCAGATGGAGGATGCCCTCGGCCTGGCCGGGGGTATAACAATCACCGCCCAGTCCTTAGCCATCGATGTTGTTGAGATGGCTGGGGGATAGTGTTGCTTTGAGATGAGTGTATGATCGGTTTGGTGAGTGACACCTGCCAAGCTGATGTGACACCTAGGCAGATATCCACTGTCATTACAGTTTCCCAGGCATGGCGGCTGCACACTTGGCCTGGGACTTTAGGCCCTAATGATGCTCCTCTTCGTGGGTTGTGCCTTGCATTGATTATTGGGCCCACTTATAATAAGGTATTTAAAGGATTTTTGAAACAATAATTTTCTTCTTCTTCTTCGCGCCAAAGCTTTCTCTCTCTAGTTTCTCAAAAGACTTAAACCACCATTTTTGCAACTTCAACATTTCGAGCTTTGTCAATCTCGCTATTTTTTCTTAGGTAATCCCTTTGCCCTAGTGCCCTCTTTATCTTCCATTACTGTTTGCTTTCTTATTTTAGGCCTGTAGGACTCGGATTTTCTTTGGCTGTTTCATAACCTTTCGGTGTTCTTCTCCGACGAGTTATTCTTGAGTGTTCTTGATCAAAACCCTTTCTTTCTTTGGTTTTAATCCAAAAGTCTAGCTTGGTTAACTGTTAAACTGTTTATAATTAACTTAGCCAAATTATTTTAAGTGTATGGTCTTCCCCTTAATGCTTAGGAGGCTTTATGATTTAGTCGAGGAATTCCCATCCCTGAGAAAGAAGTTCTTCATAGAGATTAGACGGTTAAAGGACAAGGAGAGAAGATGAGGGGCCGACCCTAATTGGGTACGACCCATTTTTCCCATTCCATTAGCCACTATCGTACCCCCTGATTCCTGAGGGTCACCTGGTTGTCTAGCCAAGAGTCAATCGTGCGAGGGAGAAATGGATCAGAGAGCATCATCACCGATAGGTGCTGGCTCTTCTGGGAGGGGAGAAACATCCACTCTCGGCCCAGGCCGATAGGCCGAGGGTGCAGCACTTTTTGAGGCTGTCCCCCCTTGAATTTCAAGTAACCTTTCCAGATGGTCCTCCAATGGTTGGGGGATCTGGGGACGAGAGAGATGAGGATGACAATGAGGGTTCTTCTGATGGTGATGATAGTCAAGTTGACACTTCAACTGCTTTGACTTATGTATCATCAGTCAAAGACCGTGATCTCTTAGTATGGAGGCATCTCTTTGGCATACAACCCAACATAAGTATGAGGGTCCCCACTGAATCTGAGAGAGTCTTTGAGGGTGACGAGGGAGAGATTGTTGTCTATGAGCAGATGTTAAGGGTAGGTGTTAGGTTCCCTCTACACCCTTCTATAGTCAATATCTTGTCTACCCTTGGGGTTGCCCCTTATCCACTTCCCCCCAACTCAAGGAGGACTATCCTTGGCTATATCTCACTTTGGAATAATTCATTTACTGACGAGCCCTCGGTCGATTTATTCCTTGCCTGTTACAACATCACCTCATCGTCTAAACAGCCTGGGTACTTTCATTTGGGGGCCAGGAAATCTGACAAAAAGCATCTCCACATGGCCAGACTTTTAATCATGATTGGAAGAAGAGGTTTTTCTTTATATCCGGGGACTGGGAATTCCCCGCCAAGGGAGAGCCCGTGGAAGATGGTCCAAGGGTACCAAGGGTATGGTCCAATCCCTCAATGAAAGCGCGCTCAGACCCTAGACTTAGCTTGGAGGAGAGGGTCATTATTGAATATCTGAGAGAGCGAGGGAAAGAGGGTGGACTTGCAAAATTTGAAGATTTGATGACCCCTCGTTTTCTCAAAGAAGCTGGTCTGAGGGTCGGCCCCTTGACAGAGCTATGTGAGTAGTTTTTTGCTCTATCTTTAATTTTTTTTGTGTGTTTTATCTTTGTCTCTATATCTTTCTGATGTGTCGTCTCCTTTTTAGGTCATCCAGAAAATATATATGTCCAACTTTGGGAAATGACTGCCCCAAGCTTATTGTCTGGTCTGGGCAAGAAAAAAGGCAAAGAGCCTCAGCAGGCTCCGAGGAAGTCAAAGGCCGTGGGGCCGACACCTGTTGAACCATCTGCTGATAGCCACAAGGCAAAGGGCCCAGAAGTTCCTACCGACCCTCGACCGGATTCTAGGACGAGGGTGAGGGTGGAGGCATCTGAAGGGAGTGACTCCTCTTCCATCCTGGGGGCCTTTTGGTCCCCTAACTTAACATTCTTGAAGGATAAATCGTCTTCCCTCATAGCCAATCTGAGGGCGGCCAAGGCTTCCATGTTCTCTGCCCCATCGGCTGCCGACTATGACTTTCTATCAAAGATGCCCCCAACAAAGGTGTAGGATTATGGTCTGCATACTCTAGCCCAGGTATTTACTTTTACTTCATTTCCTCAGTTGAGTTTTCCACTAACTGTTCCCTCAGCCCCTTAACATGTGCCTTCTTCTGTGCAGTCTGTTTGTGCCTTTACATCAGCTACCAAGTGGATGGCCGAGAACCAATAGAAATTTCATGAAGCCGAGAGGGCTATTCAGCACGAGGCTGACCTATAGATTGATCTCGAGACTACAAGGGCCGAGTTGGAGAGTGCAAGGACAGAACATGCAAGGGTCTTTGACGAGCTGACAAAGCAGCATGATGCAGATCTCAAGTCTAGGGTTGACCTATTTAAGACGAAGGAAGAAGCCCTGAAAGCCCAGTTCAAGGGTGAGCTAGCCTAGGCAGTGAAGAAGGAAGAGGCCGATGAAGTAGAGGCCTACAAACTTTCGAACGAGTTTCAAGGCTTCGGTCTTGAATACTTATAGAGGGGGATCAGGACGACCTGTAGGTGGGTCGTCCTTAAGTTTACTGATGCTATCTCTTTAGTCCGCCCCTCTCTTGAGGTGATTCGGCTGGATGACCCCCTGATTGCCAAGGCCTTAGCCTATGTGGTGTCCCAAGTGCATGTCTAAGGTACCGGCACGTCTGAGACTCGGCCTGTCTTGGTCATAGAAGAATCTCCCATTGATGTTGAGGCCTTTCCCTCTGATGCCGCTCAATATGGTGGCTGTTTGTAGCCAATACCCTCTTCATGTACCACCTTTTTGTACTTTACTTTCGTTGAACAAACATCTATAACATTTTGCAATATAACGCCTCTTCCTATCTCCTATGCTTGTCTCTTGTACGATTTATCTTGTAATGATCTAAAATTAACAATCTCACAAACTCCCCCTCGTCTTTCTTGAGGGTGAATGAGGGGTCGTCCCCACCATTTACCCTCATCATAGCCGAGGGTGGTTTCCCACCAACTTAATGGTTTTAAATTTCAAGTCCTCCCTCGTCTTTCTTGAGGGTGAATGAGGGGTCATCCCCATCATTTACCCTCATTATAGCCGAGGGTGGTTTCCCACTAATATAATGATGTTTTAAATTAAGTCTCCCCTCGTCTTTCTTGAGGGTGAATGAGGGGTCGTCCCCACCATTTACCCTCGTCATAGCCGAGGGTGAATTCCCACCAACTTAATGATGTTTTAAATTAAGTCTCCCCTAATCTTTCTTGCTTTCTTGAGGGCTAATGGTCCGAGGGTGGTTTCCCACCAACTTAATGATGTTTTAAATTAAGTCCCCCCTCATCTTTCTTGAGGGTGAATGAGGGGTCATCCCCACCATTTACCCTCGACATAGCCGAGGGTGGTTTCCCACCAACTTAATGGTGTTTTCAATTATTTCAAGTCCCCCCTCGTCTTTCTTGAGTGTGAATGGGGGGTCGTCCCCACCATTTACCCTCATCATAGTCGAGGGTGGTTCCCACTAATATAATGATGTTTTAAATCAAGTCCCCCCACGTGTTTCTTGAGGGTGAATGAGGGGTCATCCCCACCACTTACCCTCGTCATAGCCGAGGGTGGTTTCCCACCAACTTAATGGTGTTTTCAATTATTTCAAGACCCCCTCGTCTTTCTTGAGGGTTAATGGGGGGTCGTCCCTGCCATTTACCCTCATCATAGCCGAGGGTGGTTTCCCACCAACTTAATGGTTTTGAATTTCAAGTCTTCCCTCGTCTTTCTTGAGGGTGAATGAGGGGTCGTCCCCACCATTTACCCTCGACATAGCCGAGGATTATTTCCCACCAACTTAATGGTGTTTTCAATTATTTCAAGTCCCCCCTCGTCTTTCTTGAAGGTGAATGAGGGGTCATCCCCACCATTTACCCTCGTCATAGCCGAGGGTGGTTTCCCGCCAACTTAATGGTGTTTTCAATTATTTCATGTCCCCCCTCGTCTTTCTTGAGGGTGAATGAGGGGTCATCCCCACCATTTACCCTCGTCATAGCCGAGGGTGGTTTCCCACCAACGTAATGGTGTTCTCAATTATTTTAAGTCCCCCCTCGTCTTTCTTGAGGGTGAATGGGGGGTCGTCCCCACCATTTACTCTCATCATAGCCGAGGGTGGTTTCCCACCAACTTAATGGTGTTTTCAATTATTTCAAGTCCCCCCTCGTCTTTCTTGAGGGTAAATGGGGGGTCGTCCCCGCCATTTACCCTCATCATAGCCGAGGGTGGTTTCCCACCAATCTTAATGGTTTTAAATTTCAAGTGCCACCTCGTCTTTCTTGAGGGGTCGTCCCCACCATTTACCCTCGACATAGCCGAGGGTGGTTTCCCACTAACTTAATTGTGTTTTCAATTATTTCAAGTTCCCCCTCGTCTTTCTTAAGGGTGAATGGGGGGTCGTCCCCACCATTTACCCTCATCATAGCCGAGGGTGGTTTCCCACTAATATAATGATGTTTTAAATCAAGTCCCCCCTGATCTTTCTTGAGGGTGAATGAGGGGTCGTTCCCACCATTTACCCTCGTCATAGCCGAGGGTGGTTTCCCACGAACTTAATGGTGTTTTCAATTATTTCATGTCCCCCCTCATCTTTCTTAAGGGTGAATGGGGGATCGTCCGCGCCATTTACCCTCATCATAGCTGAGGGTGGTTTCCCACCAACTTAATGGTTTTAAATTTCAAGTCCACCCTCGTCTTTCTTAAGGGTGAATGAGGGGTCGTACCCACCATTAACCCTCATCATAGCCGAGGGTGGTTTTAACGAGTATAACCCCACTCATACTACAATTAATCAAACACAAAAATGAGGGACCAAAGTGACATTCTCATTAATATTCTAAAGTTTTCTGTTGGAGCAACACATTCATTACAACTGTGGTCCGATAGGACGTTACAAAATTATTGATAGTATTTCTTCAAATGATCTGCATTCCAGGGATTGGAAAAAGGGTTCCCCTTCTAGGTTTTCTAGTCTATAGGTTCCAGGGACAACTTCATCAATGACCCTATATGGTCCATGCCAATTTAGGTGGAGTTTGTTAGGATTTTGCCAAGTCTTTTTGAGGACTAAGTCCCCCACTGCGATTGGCCTTTGCTTAACCCTCTGGTTGTGAAACCTTCCAGTCCTCTGCTGGTAGGCAGCTTGCCTTATCTCGACGTCCTCCCTCCTTTCCTCAATCAGGTCTAAGTCAAGTCTCCTCTCTTCCATATTTCTATGGGGGTCTTACATTTGGACCATGTGAGTAGGAAACCAAAACTCGGTGGGGATGACGGCTTCTGAGCCATATGCTAGCATAAATAGGGTTTCACCGGTAGGAGTCTTCGCCATCATCATGTAGACCCACAATACAACCTACAAATCCTCAACCCATCTTCCTTTTGCCTCCTTAAGTCTTTTATTGATCCCGTCTAGGATTGTTCTGTTTGTTACTTCAGTTTTCCCATTGGCTTGAGGTCGGCCTGGGGACGAGAAGAATTATTTGATACTCACCCTTTCACATTACTTCTCTAGAGATGTATTCTTGAATTGAGTCCCGTTATCTGAAATGATGGTGTTGGGGAGACCATATCTACATATAATGTTTTTCCAGATAAACTGGAAGGTCTTCTGCTCGGTGATCGTTACCATCGGCTCCACCTCCAGCCAGTTTGAAAAATAGTCAATTGCTATAATGAGGAACCGATAGTTATTTACGGCCCTAGGCAAGGGTCCTACCAGGTCGATCCCCCACACTGCAAATAGCCATGGGGATGTAATGGAGGTAAGAGGCTGATGGGGCTCGTGAGGGATGGTGGCAAATCTTTGACATTTATCACATTTTTTTACATATGTCGTGGCATCTTTCCCCAATGTCATCCACCAGTACCCCTGGGTTACTACCCTCTTCGCCAAATACCTACCCCCAATGTGCTTGAACATGACCCCTCATGCACGTCTTGCAAAATGTCAGGGACTTCAGACGGGTGTACACATCTAAGTAAGGGGAGAAAAAACCCCTTTTTATACAAGGTGTCTCCGATGACAGTGAATTTCGCAACTCTGTATCTCAGCTTCTTCCTTTCTTACCTTGCTTCTAGAATCTCCCCCTCTTTAATGTATCTGATTAGAGGGTCCATCCAAGAAGCTTCCCTGGAAACATTTAAGCAAGTGCCAAGTGTTCCCTCATCATCTTCAATAGTTGGTCGAAGCAAAATTTCCACTGGCACTGTCCTCCTGATATCTGTCTTAGTTGCTGAGGCCAACCTAGAAAGTGCATCGGCTCGGCCATTATCAAGCCTAGGTATCCTCTTCAATTTCACTTCTCAGAAGATTTTTAATAGTGACTTCAGTTTCTCAAGGTATTTGGCCATCCGCTCATCCTTGGACTCGTAGGCTCCTAGTATCTGATTCACCACTAGTCTCAAATCACTATGGACCAAGACCTGGCAGACACTAAGAGACTTAGCCAAGGAGAGGCTCGCTATCAGGGCCTCATATTTAGACTCGTTGTTGGAGGCTTTGAAGTTAAACCTTAGGACGTACTCAATGTCTGTATCGTCTGGTGTTGATACTATTAATCCAGCTCCACTTTCGTTTTCACAAGAGGACCCGTCAACGAAGAGGTTCCACACTGTCTTTTCCTCCGAGAAATTTCCCTCGGTGAGGGACCCCTGTCTAAAGAGGTATCTTCCCTTTTCATTTTCAATCACTTTTTCTCTAGCTGTGCTTGTCTCAGCCTTGTCTTTGGATTGATCTACGAAGCTGCCTTGCCGGGTATCTGTCTTATCGAGGCTTTCCTCTTCAGCCTCATCATCTTCCTAAGTAAATTCAGCCACAAATCAGCTAACGCTTACCCCTTAATGGCCATCCTTGGTTGATATATAATGTCAAACTCTCCCAGCTCTATAGCCCAGGCCATTAGCCTCCCCGATTTTTCTGGCTTGTGCAATACCTGCCTAAGAGGAGAGTCAGTGAGGATGACCATTGTATGGGACTGGAAGTATGGCTTCATCTTTCTTGATGCATGGATCAAGGTATATGCTAATTTCTCTATCCTTGGGTATCTTTGCTCTGCCCCTGGAGTGCTTTACTGTTGAAATATATGGGCTTTTGTACCCCGTCCTCTTCTCTCACAATGGCTGCGTTGATGGCTGAGTCTGAGACGGCTAGGTACACAGGCAGTCATTCACCCTGTACTGGCCGTGACAACGGCAAGGGAGACCCTAAGTATGCCTTTAGCTCTTTGAAAGCCTGATCACACTCTTCACTCCACTCAAAAGCTTTTTTGAGAATTTTAAAGAATAGTAAGCACCTGTTTGTGGCTCTGGACACGAACCTATTCAAAGCAGCCGCTGACCCTGTGAGCCTTTGAACGTCTTTGATGGTCTTTGGGGTCTTCATTTCTATGAGGGCCTTTATCTTTTCAGGATTGTCCTAGATGCCTCTTTGGTTGAAAATGAACCCCAGGAACTTACCTGCTTCGAGCCCGAAGACACATTTGGTCGGGTTAAGCTTCATTCGGTACTTGTCCATTGTATTAAAGGTCCTCTCGAGGTCGTTCACATGATCCTCGGCCTTTAAGATTTTGGTCAGCATGTCATCTACATAAACCTCCATAGACTTCCCAATTTGGTCTTCAAACATTTTATTCACAAGGCGCTGATACGTTGCCCCTGCATTTTTTAGGCCAAAGGGCATGACCCTATAACAGTATGTCCCCTTATCGGTAATTAAGGCTATTTTCTCCGAGTCTTCAGGGTTCATGAAGATCTGGTTGTACCCTGAATAGGCATCCATGAAGCTCATGATCTCATGGCCTATGGTAGCGTCTACCATCTGATCAATGCTGGGGAGAGGGAAGTTATCTTTGGGACAATATTTGTTGAGGTTTGTGAAGTCTACACACATCTTCCACTTCCCGTTGGCTTTTGGGACAATGACTGCGTTGGATAACCATTCGGGATAGATGACCTCTCTAATAAACTCTGCATTTTTTAGCTTCTTGACCTCATCCCTGATGACCTCATACTTCTCCCGAGAATAAATTCTCCTCTTCTGCTTTACTAGTTTTTCACCCTCTACCACGTTGAGCTTGTGGCTCATAATTTTGGGGTCGATCCCCAGCATAACTGCGTGGCTCCATGCAAAGACACTATGTCTTCTCCTTAGCAGCTTGATGAGGTATTATTTTATGTCTATCTTTAGGGCTTTGCCGACTTGGACAGTTTTTTTTGGCTCATCCTTATTGAGGATGATGGATTCTACCTCTTCCGTGGCTTCTCCTTTCTTTAACTTTGTTTTAACCCTGGGGTCGAGGGTGTCAATGTTATAAGTGGTTATAGCCTTCTTGTTCGCTTCTCTTTCTTCAGCGAAATTGAAGTAGCATTCCCGTACCATCGTCTGGTCTCCCTGGACTTCCCCCACCCCGTAAGGGGTTGGAAATTTAATCATCTGATGGACCGTAGACGGCACATCTTCGAACCCCTTAAGGGATACTCGCCCCAGTATAATGTTGTAGGCCGAGAAGACATGTTCATCCATTACAAAGAAACTGGCCTTCTTGGTAAGCCATCTCGGACACTCGTCTCCCATCCTGACATCGGTATCATACACTCCAAGGGGATGAACCTTTTCCCTACTGAACCCAATCAATGGGTGATGGTATGGGACGATTCTAGCATGGCTAAGGCCTAAGGCCTTGAAGCACGGCCAAAACATCACATCTACAGAACTACTTCCATCGACTAAGATCCTCGGTACCTCGCATCCGTGTACCCTAATTGTGATAACGAGAGGGTCGTCATGTGGGGCTAAGAGGCCTTTAAAGTCCATTCTTGAGAATCCCACTATCACGGTGTCCATGTCAACTTTCTTTCTCTTCTCTGACTTTGCTTCCAGAGAGGTTGAGTGTACAGCCTTTATCACTACCTTGGCTTCAGCTACATGGGCCTTCCTGTCTGCGACCTCTGACCCTCCTCCTGTTAGTCCCGCGGAGATCATCCCAATATCGAGTGATATCATATTAAGTCTCTTTACAGGGCCATGGTCGTCTCTCAGTGGGAGGTCAGGGTCGTCCTCATCATCTGAAGGGTTGTCCCTTCAGTTTGGAGGATCTTCTCTTCATGCATCACCTCTCTTCTTTTTGGGGTCGTCCCCTCAGCCCCTCTTGAAGGCACCTTTATCAACGTACTTCCTAAGCTTCCCTTCTTTTAGCATCTTCTCGATTTCTTCTTTTAGAGAAAAACACTTATCGGTGACATAGCCATGGTCTTGGTGAAATTCGCACCACGGATTCTTGTTCCTTTTGTGGGGATTGCCCTCAGCTTCTCAGGCCACTTCAGGGTCTGGTCACTCTTTATCTCATTGAGAATATGTTCGCAGTTGACAGTCAGGGGGGTATAATCAATGAACTTATCGTCTATAGACCTCTTCTTCCCCTCTTTGTACTTCTTATGGTACTTACCCCCACTAGTGCCTCCTTTTTCGTCCTCATATTTTGCGGCCATCGCCTCTTCTGCGTTCATTACCTTTCTTGCTGTCGATAGCAATTCAACCATTGTCCTTGGAGGGTCTTCAACAAGCTTCCATAGCATCTTCCCCTTTTGGAGTCCTCCAATGAGAGAGGTCATGGCTATGCTCTCCTCATAGTCTTCAACCTTTAACTTTTCTTTGTTTAATCTGGCTATGTAGTCTCTTAGGCTCTCATTCTTCGCCTGCTTAACATAAAGAAGGTGTGTGGTCTTCTTCTATGGCCTCACTCCAAAGAAAAATTTATGGATAAATCGGTTTGCTAACTGATTAAAGTTTTCAATGGAGTTCTTAGGGAGAGACATATACCAGACATGTGCAGCCCCAGTTGGAGTGCCAAAAAAGGCACGCCACCTCATCTCATCTGAGATAGAGTATATATCTGCCATTAATTGGTACATCCTAATATGATGGACAGGGTTGGTACTGCCGTCATACCGTGGGGTGACCATTGGTGGCTTGAACTTAGATGGCATGGGGAAGTGGACTATCTTCACCACAAAGGGTGAGCCTATGGAGTATCCTCTCTGAAGAGGGTCCCGACTCTTCAGAATGTCACCAATCTTATCTTCCAACCTTTGGATTGAGTCGTTCCAGGGCCTCGTATGGTCTTCCTGGACAATGTTATCCCCTGCCACCTCTTTGAGGTGAACGGAGGGTTCCGCTGTGGCAGGTCTGTGTCGGCTGTTTACTTATCCCTGATCGTCGTCTCGTCCGTGGGGTCAGCCCTCGTGGGGTCGGCCATCTGCTATCTCCCTTCGGGATCTCACAATACTCCTTGTTCGGGGTAGTTTTTCTCGCAGGTCATTTACTGGACCCAGCCTTTCAAAGGCTGACCCCTTACTCAGGCGATCAAAAGCAGAGCCCCTCGGGCGATCACAAGGATTTTACCTTCCACACTTCCCTCTGCTCTCCTGGAGAGATCGCACAGTATTGTTGGATACCTCATATGACTCCCAGCATTCTATGGGGGCTTCCTCCCCCTCCAGATCATCATACCTGTCTTCTGGGCAAGGGTTTCCTTGCCTCCCCAGGCATAGACGCCAGGGGTTAGCAACATCCCTCCGCCGCTGAGGAGGAGACAAGTCTTTACGTGGTGCCTGGGGTGGTCCCCTGGCCTTATGCTGCCCCAGAGTTGCTGCTGGAGTAATCATCTCCGGTGAGACTCCCAGTGGTATTAGTATGTTTTGGCTAAGAGCTGTGAACTGCTCATGCATAATCCGCTGGCTTACTGCCAGAGACTTTAAGGCAGCTACAACATCATCCATCTTAGACTGAGGCGGTGGTTGACTGAAACTGGGTACTACTCCACTATCCGATGGAGGAAGAGGTGGTGGTGGCATCTCCGGTGCCATGTGTTTGAGCCATAGAGAGAGAAGAACTGAAGAAAAGACTAGTAAGCTTGAGAACCTTAATGGGCCTCTTTCAATGGTGAAACAGCTCCGCAAAGGGAGAGATCTGGTTCACCACCAAAGTGCCCGGTGAGGTCAAGCTGTATAAAGGAAGAGATGCCTTCTCGTTCCCACAGACGGCGCCAAACAGATGATGCTTATATTCAGCACCACCAGATAAGTGATGATGAGCTCAAACTGTAATAACCATGTCAACCATTGATATATATATATATATATATATATATATATATATATATATATATATATATATATATATATATATATATATATATATATATATATATAAGTGTGTAGAAGGGTAAGAGTATAAGAAGAATAAGACAATGATGTATAGTGGTTCATCCAATTAGGCCTACATCCACTGTGAGTGTGTGATCCACTAAGTATGGGCACTAATGGACTTGGATACAATGAACATAAGATCACTTTCTTTTTCTACTGTGTGCACAATCAGAGTTTTTGCTAGGGTTACAATTCTCGATCCCTTATAGGGTTGTAAGTGACAAGTATATATAGGTCTTGGGGGTTGTAGTGTACCACCCAAGCATGCATGGTGCATGTGAATGATGATCTAGCCAATCCCCTACTTACACCTGTAGGTGCCACATGTGATTAATGATGACATAATATTCCCTCATGTGAGGGGGTGATATTATTATAACGGTCTTCCACGTTCCATATGAGCCCCCCGCGCACTATTCCATGCATCTCCCAAATCACGCGATGTGATGATGTCACCCTCGGCCGAGGGAAAAGTTCTTACTGGCAATGAGCCAGGCCTTGTCCGGGCCTCGTACTGTCGTACCCTCGTAGGGTCGTCCAGACCCAGATGAGGGGTAGGCTCGCTGAAGGGTCGTTTGGGCCTGACGAGGGGTTGAACCCTTGAAGGTTCATCCGATATATGATGAGGGGTTGGCCCCTTGAAGGTTCGTCCGAGACATGATGAGGGGTCGGCCCCTTGAAGGGTCGTTCGAGACATGAAGATGGGTCGGTCCCTTGAAGGGTCGCCCGAGACATGATGAGGGGTCGTCCCATTGAAGGGTCATCTGATCATGATTGAAAGATCATCTTGTCCTCATCCAGATGGAGGATGCCCTCGGCCTGGCCGAGGGTATATATGGGTATATCAAATGGTATCATCACCGGAGGGTGCATTATATTCATACGCAAGATCATGATCAATAAATGTAGTTGGTGTATCATCTCTATTCATGGCATTTATCAATTCCATGACCTTATAGTTATACATCCTATAGGATCCACTAGTCGATGAATATCCTAAAAATATTCCCTCATTGCTTCTAAAGTAGAATTTCCCTAAGTGCTCTCCATCTCTAAGGATATAGAAAGGACTCCAAAAATGTTGGAAATATGCTAGGTTAAGATTCTTATTCTCCCATAACTCATATAGAGTGTGAAGTGTGTGTGGACAAAGATAACCCTATTAACCATGTGGCATGCGGTATTAACCATAACCACCCAAAATTGTGTCAGCACGTTCCTACTAAAGAGCATGGATTGTCTCATCAATTAGATTGACCTATTTTTCCTCTTAACAATCCCATTTTGTTGAGGTGTGCCTACCACTGAAAAATCATGTTTGATGCCTATACCATCACAATATTCACCAACACCAGAATCAATATACTCCATGCCATTGTCACTTCTCAATAGGTTGATGGAAAAATTATGTTGATTTTGAAGTAGTCGACACTTGGTTGTAAGGACCTCACAAGCATCAGACTTTTCCCTAAGAAATCCAATAATGGAGCATCTTGAAAAGTCATCGAACATCAATAAAATGTACTTCTTACCACCAGTTCTCTCGGTGCGTATTGGACCCATAAGATCCACATGTATGAACTCAAACACATGTGAGGTGGTAAGAATATGAAACTTCCAATGGGGACTCTTTATTTGTTTCCCTTGTTGGCAAGGACCAAAAATTAAGGAAATTAGTTTTTCGAGTGATGGTAAGCCACGAACTAGGTCTTTCTTAACTAACCTCACAAGATCTCTAAAATTGACATGACCTAGTCGTTAATGCCAAAGGTCTATGATGCACACCTAAGCACTATTGAACATGAAAAAGGACTTGGGAATAATACCGTACCAATTGTCAGTAGTCCTCACAGCTTTTGGAAAAAGTTTACCGAATTAATAAAAAATGTTACATTTTGACGGATCAATCTTTATCGCAACGTTAGAATTGTAAAGCTGGCTTATTCATTTTAAGTTACCCTTCAACCTTTAAATATACAACACATTGTATATCTTAGGAATGCTAAAAATCTTTACGCAACCTTATCCTAATATGATAGACATACTCCTATCCGCAAAGGTGACTTTTTCTTCCTTTTGATCCACAAGGTTGGTAAAATGTGACTCTTAACTAGTCATGTGCCTAGAGCAATTCGTGGTAACCTTTTTCTTCACTTTTTGGTACCTAAGATAAAAGTTAAGAGTCACATTGCGAAACATCTTGAACCATAAGAGAAACGTGTCATATTACCACTTCAATTTTGGTGCCTAGAGAAATTGGTGGTAAAATGTGACTCTTAACTAGTCATATGCCTAGCGCATTGTGAAATATCTTGAACCGTAAGAGAAATGTGAGCAAAAAGGACTTTTTCTTCACTTTTCGGTACCTAATTGGTGGTAACCTTTTTCTTACCCTTATCATTGTTGGAAATAGTCGTTGCGTTGGAAATGTTCTCAAAAGTTGTAGATATCCTTTGAAATCCTTCCATTAAACTTTTAGAAGTGTTGACAAGAAACTCAACTTTCTCTCTAAGACTAATTAGGTCTCTATAGAGATATGTGGGAACATGTGTGTGAGACTCTTCCTAGCTTATAGCAAAACTCCCTAAGGTGACCTATTTGTTTGAAATGGATACAAACATATATTTGTTTGGGTTGACCTTCGTTAATACGCCTACGATGATTTCTCCTTGGTGGGTTAGGTGGAGGCCCATAAGGGTCATACACAAATTTAGCAATTGGTTCGGGTGTGGAATTGGAAGTGGATGAACCCTCGTAAGACATACCACGTCTCTCTTTAAAATCTAAAGCGGGACCTAGGAACATCTTCTCAATTTCTTGGATGTGTCTTATAAGGTGACTTTAACCTCCCGGGCACGTTTGAGATCTTTCTCGAGTTGGAAAATTTGGGCTTCAAGTTTCTCATGAATCTCCGATAATGATTAAAGATAGCCACTTTGTTGGTCAAGTCGATATCTTCCATACCCACTGAAACAAGTTTCTCACTCAAATATATTCTAAATGAGGCCTCACTCTCTCTCGAAACTTTCAACTCCTTTTCTAAAGACAACACCATAAGAGTCAAATTTTTATTTTTCTTTTTAGTTTTTAACTACTCGGTGTAAAGTTCAGAGTATGCATATTGGAGACCATGTTCTCCCTCACTCAAATCATTGTAATACCCCGTATTTTTATGGCTTTTAATTATGAGGTTAATTAAATGGAATTGTTTTTAATTTGGAATTTATTAAATTAATTTGGGATAATTAATTACAAAATTAATTCGAATTTAAATGCTAGAGAGACGAGAGTTAGTATTTGTTTATTAATATGTTGTTGAATATTACTGAGTGATTATGGTAATATGTGATCATTAAATTTATTAAATATGTTGTGAGTTGAAAATACGGCAGTTTCGGTAATTTAGTTGGGACGCGTGTGTCAGTCGTGTCAGGACCCAATTTAATGGATTTAAAAGTATTTTATTTATATGTCATCCATATGAGCTTTTTGAGTGCACCAACGTGTCCGGAAGGTTCGAGATGGTCATAAAACACTAGCCGGGGGTTTAGTTTGGGTCCCAGGGCATTTTTAGGCCTAACCGGCAACCCGGGAGGGTATTTTGGTCATTTTAAAAATTAAGGAATTAAGACCCACGAATTTTAGAGTTTATTTATATATTATTAGAAAGGCCATTAGAGCCATTATCAGCCAAAAACAAAGAGGTGGGCTACGTGAGTTAGAGGAGAGGTTACAAAAAGTCCCCAAAACAAAACCACCATCCACCACCACTAATTTGGTCGAAATTGTGATCGGAAGGAAGAGAGGACCAGCCCTTGAACAACAACAACGGATCAGAACATCAGATTTACAGGCAAGTGGTTTATCTTGCAAAGATTCAAACCATATAGTTTACATGTTTTTACAGATTTGAAGATTTATCATGAAAAATGGAAATTGAATAGATTTGAAAGGTTTAAAATCATAATCGGGATAAGACTTATATGTAGTAATTGTTGGAGATGATAATAACAATTAATTTATGATTTATGGGTAGAGAATTATGAAATTTGATTGAAGTATGTGATGTTCTTGAGGAAATAGGAAAAATAGATTTTTATATGATAATTAGGTATTTGATTTAAGTAATTGATGTTTTAGGTTGATTCGATGAATCTAAAACGTGGGGAATGATTTAAACATGATAGTAGGATGATTAGTATATTGAATTGTGAGTTTGGGACGTTAGAATGAAGATTTAGAGGTGTAAAAAGTTGATAACCCGTAACTATTTGGGATTTCTGGGCTAATACCGGTTTTATCGATCGATTGACTCAAGAATGTCGATCGATCGCTCGACCCAGTTTCTTCGATTGATCGACCCATGCTGATTTTTGGCAATTGTTTCTCTTTAAGGTTTAAGGATTATTCCAAAACCAATGTTGATTATTAGGGTGAGTAATATAATCTTGTGGGACTTAGATAAAGTCAGTAGGGCCTTAGTTATTATCGGAGAATACTATAACTTATGGGATTGAATGACGCTTCTTACGAGGGTCTACCGAGTGGGGTACGATTAGAAATCACTCGAATTCAAACTATAACGAGAATTAATGATGATATAATATTACGGGTAGCAATGGAGGGGTTTCAAGTACTAAGATGACATTAGAAACCAATAAGAGACCTGGTAACCTTTTGAGATAGGTTTAAGTACTCAAATTGATACGGCGAGAGAGTTATCAAACGAAAAGTATATTTTGTGTAATGTTCGAGGTAAACTTGCTATGTATGAGATTAACTAGATGAAAGGTGTGAACATCTATATTGATATATGATTACTTAGGTTGTGTGAATGCCTAGTGTATGAATTTAATATGTGTATGACATACCTACCATACCTGTTATCACGAGAGGTTAGTTTTATTTTGGAAAAGTACCCTCTTATCCTTGTGTGCCTTCGGGGGGATTTAGACTGGTACCTTAAGGACATAGGGTTGTGAATGACTTATTTGTGAGTTGATAAGTCAGCTGACCATGGGAGCGTAGGTATGTGCGTGAACCATGGGTATGTGAACCATGTTCCCCCCCAATATGTGTGATCTGTATTTAAACGGTTCCTGAGTTATTCGAAACTTGTGATCGTCACGTACGTGATGCACCGGGATTTGATAGCAGAGTATGAGGGCATCGTAGGTTCTATCCTTGTGGGCTGCCTTAATTTCGTATGAGATAGTATTACGAATGTGTATACATGTACTTGAGATTATTCAGTTGTGTTGCTTAGTAGATGTGAATAACTAAGATATTTTGAATTGATTAAGAATGAAAATTTAATTAAATTTTGAGATAAGTAATTTAATGAATGTGAACATGGGTTATAAATCTCGCTTATTGGGGGGTTAGGTGTATGTTAAAATGCAAAGGCAGGAGTGGTACAAACTAGTTAGATAGTGGCATGACTAGGAGGGGTTAAAGGCATACATTAGGCGTGCACAGGAGTCGAGAGGTAAGAAACTCATGTGTGAGTACGCAACTAACGTGTTTATAATATGTGATGTTTAATTGTAATTTAAGTCACTTGCTAAAATTTTAAACTGTTTTCACATCGAGCTCTGACCCGTTTTCCTCCAAAACTATTTTTTTTGTAAAAACCTTTTAGGTTCCCAGTCACAGGGATGCTAAGCATAGGAGTTCCATTCTGATGACGTGCCGTAGCTTCTGTGAAAGTTACAGGATCTTGGTAGTAGACGCTCTCATTTTATTCTTGATTTCTTCAGAGTCAATTGTATCAGTAAGGGCATGTTGCCCATTCTTACTTAGAGGTTATAGTTGCAGACTTTCATTATTTCAGTTTTTGGTTTATTATTTATTCAGACTCTTGTATTGGGACATTATTTACTGTGGCATATTTATTATCGGAGTGTTTACTCCAAACTTATTTGATTTCATCTCATTGAGCATTTATATGAGATTGGTTATGCGATTGATGATTTATTAAATAAATTCTTGTTTAAGCGTTGGCTTAATTAATAAAATTTGGCATCTCTCTTTTTAAATATTAGGTGGCTAGAAATTAATTAAAAGTTTTTGATAGTGATGCTAAGGCTGAACCAACTGGATATTCTGTATTAATTTAATAAAGGAGTAGCTACCTGGTATTTAATTAGACGGGGTGTCACAGGTGGTATCAGAGCATCATGTTCTAATGTCCTTTAGGATCAGTGCGGCTTATTATTCTTCCAGCGTAACTTTCTTTGATGTAGAGCCCTATGTTTAGGATTGTTGATTTTTTTGGTGAGATTTCATTCTCCTTCTATGTCACATATAGTAGTGAATCTTATTTGCATTCGGGTGTGTGCGTGTGCCGAACAATGCAGTAAGTCAGGCGAAGACAGTTGGGTGAACAGCAGGAGGCAAAAGATCGGTTGAGGTATTAAATTTATTAAAGAAGGATGACCATAGTTTAAGTCACCCATATTATGGCACGGAAGTACTGAACGGTACAGACGACCAGGGCGCGACTTGTGACTTCTAGGCACAACTATAGTAGAAGATGGGCTCTAATTAGACTCACCCAACAAGGTTGGAATAGGAGAGAAAGAGTTAGGTGAAACATTAAAGAGAACTAGTAGTCGAAATACTCGAAATGTGGAGATGGCGTGTGCTAGCCAAACGAACTTAATATATCCAAAGACTTGGACATACGTCGGGTTATGGACCAATGGGAGTGGAAATTTGGGGTAAATTTTTTCTTGGCTCGTGAGAGCGGAGTTTTAATGGTGAGAGGCAATCACCACACTTAGAAGAGGAATGTGATGACGAGAGAAGGCGTACACGTATGGTTTGACCATAAGTTCCTTCATCGGATGTTCAGGGTGAAGTGTGAATGTTGTTCTAAACTCACACAAGAGGGCCGGACAGAGGTCACTTTGTGAAAAGAACTTTAATTATTTTAGCGAACCTTACACCGGGTGAAGTAGGTGAAATGGAGAAGATGATATTAAAGGAAGAATTTATGTACAAGAAGAATTATTATCTCTTCTGGGGAATTCTGCTTGGATGGTCATTGCAGATGGTAATAACGTCGCGTAGTGTTAATTTGGGGGTAAATGTTTCCTTGGGTGGCGAGATGCAAGAATCGAGGAATTTCTATTGAGTAAGACTGGGAAAATTGTATTGGAGAAGCACCACAAGGGGAAGACCCAACGGACAACCCGTTAAAATGATTCGGATAGCTGAATTATTACCGAGCGATGGTGATTTCAGTAAGAGATGTAGCGTGTTTCTTAGATTCATCAAAGATAAGGGAACAATGGAGGTAGTCATCAGAGTCGAGACTACCAATGTTCGAGAGATGGACCACCTTTACACGGTCAGTGTGATCGAAGATAAGTAGAGTATGTGTAGAGGTATTTTATGGGGAGTGAAACCAGTGCGTTATAAATGTTTCCCGACGAAAGTGTAGGGATCAAGGTATTATGCCTGGCAAGGACTACAGTTATTGAAATATTCGATTTGGTACGGATATGTGTGTTTAGTCTAGGAACCATTTGAGCATCCAGGATGATTGTCAGGATAGAAGTACGAGTTATATCCTCAGAGGATGTTGCATGTTGTTGGTGATATGAACGAGTTGATACAATTTTTATTATTTTTATTTTTTCTTGAGAGTCGAGTTTAGTGAGTATCGGCAATATTATTATTTATGTGAATACTTTCCCTGATAGTGTGGGGTTGCCTTTATTGCCATCCATGGAGGATGAATGGTTATATTGATAGAGGTATATACTTTATTGAAATTACTCGTTTTAGTGTTGTTTTATACGAGTATGATATTATCCTAATTATGGTTTTATATGTGATTATACCGATAGTGTGTTGGTATTGTAAGTTTATCGGGGTTACTACCTTGGGGTAGAATGTTTCGTTCTTGCGAGACCCCATTTGTGAGAGGGTCGGGCTCCTAATTGTACTTTTGTATATATATATATATATATATTATTGCGATTTTAAAAAGGTATAATGGTCTCGGATATTTAATCCCAGTATGCGTAGGGATTTAATTGATATGGTTCGTATGTAATTGGTTTACTAATCAGCGAAAAGGTTTAGCTGGCTATTATAATTAACGCTCAGGATGTCATAATAAGAAGAGTGCATTGTTTGATCACCCTTTAGAGATTTGGGAGTTTAAACCCATAGTTGTGTGTCTGGGGACAGGATTATGAGAGCCCTAATTGTAATTGCATGATGAATATGAAATGAGATTACCATCAATGTCAAGAGAAAGTGTCTTTAGTAAGGAGTACCTTATTTGAGTGTCATTGCAGAAGGAGATGTAACTTTGTTGTTAAAAGACGGGAATATAGGGGTACATGTTATGGACTGAGGGGGTAACGGATCTCGATGACCGATAATGTTAGGTAGTAGTGTATCGGGGGGGGTTCCTTGTTTGGATTTCGCTTTGCGAGACATCCCACGCATGAAACTTAGCGTAAGGTTGGTAGTAGGGAGATGTTTGACCATTCATCCATGATTTGGAGTACCTCGATAGTTACGGAAGTAGGTAGTTAGAACTGGGAGTTAAAAAGGTAAATTACGATATAAGGCCAGTAGAGCCACTGGTGTGGTGAGGAAGTACTGAAAATTTTGGTTTTTATTACGGCATGTTGAAGGATGCATTGAGGTTAAGGAGGATTTAGGATGTCAAATTCGGAGGTGATTGAGAACGCCCAAGTGGTATAACCACATTGTAAATGCAGGGAAATAAAGAGTTTGGAATACGTATGAAGCGTATATAATGTTTAAAAAACGTATGATTGGGTTATAAGGGGTGTAGACATCTTGGTTTGCTAATGTTGTAATCGCCAGAAGAAGGGACATAGATGGATAAGATTATTACTTATGGGATTAAACGTCCTAAGAAAAGGTGTTAATGAATATCATGTGTAATCAGTGTAGCACGTTCGAATTTGGTGAAAAGGCAGTGGAAAGCCATTTAATAAGGGGGTATCTCTTGAAAAGGTATATATTTAACTCTTATGGAAAATTTGGAGTAGAGTTCCGACCAATCAAATGATGAGGGTCAAGAGTAAATAGAATGAGGATGTAAAGAAGGTATAAAGAGTCCAGATGTGAACAAAGTGGTGAAAAGTGTAAGGGTCAAAACTTTTTATACACACCGAGAAAAGAAGATCATTAAGTATCACTTAACAGAAGAATTATACGTGAAAGTCGACATTGAAAAGGGTGTAGTAAGTAGTAGAAAGGTTGGGGTTAGATGATCAACCAGATAAGTTTGTATCAAGCAGACGATTCCAGGGATGGAAGAGTCAAGTTGGTAAATTTCATTGAGGGGTTACCAACTTATAGATAAGTAACGAGTTCCTTCGAATATGTGGGACAGGTTGTCAAGAAGGAGAGAAATGATTATATACTTGGGTGATTTACATTATTAGATAGTGAACACGCCGGTACGTGGTCCTACGTAGTATTATTCAGAACCAATAGGAGATCCCCGAAATCCACCTTCAACGTGGGGTAGCAAGAAGTAGTCGAAATAACGCTTTATTTCTGAGGGTTGTATCACCTATAGCGCAAGGTGATTGACGACTGCTGGAGTGTATGAAAGAAATTTTGGATTCATTGTGATCTTTTCATTTCAAATCGAATATAACTATTAAGTGAGGTATATTGTGGTAATGGGGAGAAGATAGTACCTAAGGGTAGAGTTGGGGGAGAGCACCCGTATCTATTTATAGTGGACAAGGTGCTTACAAATGTTTTGTGTAACACCAACCGGCTGAAGTGGTTTTCCCTTGTGTAAGAGTCACAACACAGGGAACAGAGATTCAAATAATGGGCAAGAGTAGTCAGATGTGTTATTGATTTCTTCAAGGATGGGACTTTGGTGTTTTGATAAACGCGAGAGTTAATGCGTAGTGAGGTGTGGACTCACAATAATATTGAGACAATGCGTCCAATGAGGTATAGGCTATTTTTATTCGAATGTTGTTTAGTAAGAGCACAACGTGAGGTGTATTTATTGAAGTGTAATCTGATAAAGTGTCAAGACTGTTAAACAAGCTTGTTGTGAAGCGAGGGCTTTAGTGATTGGGCCTTTCTTTATATTTTGTTTTGAGTACTGGAGGATACCTGAATTTTTCCAGGTATGCCTTACATTTCCGAATTTCGGGACGAAATTCCATTATTAGTGGGGAAGTATGTAATACCCCATATTTTTATGGCTTTTAATTATGGGGATAATTAAATGGAATTGCTTTGAATTTGGAATTTATTAAATTAATTTGTTATAATTATTTGGAAAATTAATTCGGATTTAAATGCTAGCGAGATGAGAGTTAGTATTTGGTTACTAATATATTGTTGAATATTACTGAGTGATTATGGTAATATGTGATCATTAAATTTATTAAATATGTCGTGAGTTGAAAATACGGCAGTTTCGGTAATTTAGTTGGGACGCGCGTGTCAGTCGTGTCAGGACCCAATTTAATGGATTTAAAAGTATTTTACTTATATGTCATCTGTATGTGCTTTTTGAGTGCGCCAAAGTGTCCGGAAGGTTCGAGATGGTCAGAAAACACTAGCCGGGGGTTTAGTTTTGGTCCCGGGGCATTTTTAGGCCTTACCGGCAACCCGGAAGGGTATTTTGGTTATTTTAAAAATTAAGAAATTAAGACCCACGAATTTTAGAGTTTATTTATATATTATTAGAAAGTCCATTAGGGCCATTATCAGCCAAAAACAAAGAGGTGGGCTACGTGAGTTAGAGGAGAGGTTACAAAAAGTCCACAAACCAAAACCACCGTCCACCACCACCAATTTGGACGGACTTGTGACCGGTAGGAAGAGAGGACCAGCCCTTGAACAACAACAACAACGGATCAGAACATTAGATTTATAGGCAAGTGGTTTATCTTGAAAATATTCAAAGAATATAGTTTACATGTTTTCATAGATTTGAAGATTTATAATGAAAAATGGAAATTGAATGAATTTGAAAGGTTTAAAATCATAATTGGGATATGACTTGCATGTAGTAAATATTGGAGATGATAATAACCACGAATTTATGATTTATGGGTAGAGAATTATGAAATTTGATTGAATTATGTGACATTCTTGAGGAAATAGGAAAACTAGGTTTTTATATGATAATTGGGTATTTTGATTTAAGTAATTGATGGTGTAGGTTGATTTGATGAATCTAAAACGTGGGGAATGATGTAAACATGATAATAGGATGATTAGTATATTGAATTGTGAGTTTTGGACATTAGAATGAAGATTTAGAGGTGTAAAAAGTTGATAACCCGTAACTGTTAGGGATTTCTGGGTTGATACCGATTTGATCGATCGATCGACTCAAGAATATCGATTGATCGAACCATCGATCGATTGACCCTTTTTCTCCGATCGATCGACCCATGCTGATTTTTGGCAATTGTTTCTCTTTAAGGTTTAAGGATTATTCCAAAGCCAATGTTGATTATTAGGGAGAGTAATATAATCTTGTGGGACTTAGATAAAGTCAGTAGGGCCTTAGTTATTATCAGAGAATACTATAACTTATGGGATTGAATGGCGTTTCTTACGACGGTCTAACGGGTGGGGTATGATTAAAAATCACTAGAATTCAAACTATAACGAGAATTAATGATGATATAAGATTACGGGCAGCAACGGATGGGTTTTAAGTACTGAGATGACATTAGAAACCAATAAGAGACCTGGTAACCTTTTGAGATAGGTTTAAGTACTCAAATTGATACGACAATAGTGTTATCAAACGAAAAGTATATTATGTGTAATGTTCTAGGTAAACTTGCTACGTATGAGATTAACTAGATAAAAGGTGTGAACATCTATATTGATATATGATTACTTAGGTTGTGTGAATGCCTAGTGTACGGATTTCTTATGTGTATGAGATACCTACCATACTTGCTATCACAGGAGGTTAGTTTTATTTTGGAAAAGGACCCTCTTATCCTTGTGTGCCTTCGGGGGGATTTAGACTGGTTCCTTAAGGACATAGGGCTTTGAATGACTTATTTATGAGTTGATAAGTCAGCTGACCATGGGAGCGTAGGTATGTGCGTGACCAATGGGTATGTGAACTATGTTCACCTCCAATATGTGTGATTTACATTTAAACGGTTCCTGAGTGATTCGGAACTTGTGATCCTTACGTACATGATGTACCGGGATTCGATGGCAGAGTATGAGGGCATTGTAGGTTCTATCCTTGTGGGGTGACTTAATTTCGTATGAGATAGTATTACGGATGTGTATTAATGTACTTGAGATTGTTCAGTTGTGTTTCTTAGTAGATGTGAATAATTAAGATATTTTGAATGGATTAAGAGTGATAATTTAATTAAATCTTGAGATAAGTAATTTAATGAATGTGAACATGGGTTATAAATGTAGCTTATTTTGAGGTTATGTGTAGATACTCTATGTTAGAATGCGAAGGCATGAGTGGTATAAACTAGTTAGATAGTGGCATAACTAGGAGGGGTTAAAGGCATACGTTAGGCGTGCATAGTAGTTGAGAGGTAAGAAACTCATGTGAGAGTACGCAACTAACGTGTTTATAATATGTGATGTTTAATTGTAATTTAAGTCACTTGCTAAACTTTTAAACTGTTTTCACATCGGGCTATGACCCGTTTTCCTCCAAATCTATTTTTGTTTTGTAAAAACCTTTTAGGTGCCTAGCCATAGGGACGCCAAGCATAGGAGTTCCATTCTGATGACGTACTGTAGCTGCTGTGAAAGTTACAGGATCTTGGTAGTAGACGCTCTCATTTTATTCTTGATTCCTTCAGAGTCAATTGTATCAGTTAGGGCATGCTGCCCATTCTTACTTAGAGGTTGTAGTTGCAGACTTTCATTATTTTAGTTTTTGGTTTGTTATTAATTCAGACTCGTTTATTGGGACATTATTTACTCTGGAATCTTTATTATCGGAGTGTTTACTCCAAACTTATTTGATTTCATCTCGTTGAGCATTTATATGAGATTGGTTATGCGATTGATGGCTTATTAAATGAATTCTTGTTTAAGCGTTGGCTTAATTAATAAAATTTGGCATCTCTCTTTTTAAATATTAGGTGGCTACTAATTAATTAAAAGTTTTCGACAGTGATGCTAAGACTAAACCAACTGGATATTCTGTATTAATTTAATAAAGGAGTAGCTAACCGGTATTTAATTAGACGGGGTGTCACAGGTGGTATCAGAGCATCATGTTCTAATGTCCTTTAGGATCAGTGCGGCTTATTATGCTTCCAGCGTAACTTTCTTTGATGTAGAGCCCTATGTTTAGGATTGTTGATTTTTTTGGTGAGATTTCATTCTCCTTCTATGTCACATATAGTAGTGAATCTTATTTGCATTCGGGTGTGTGCGTGTGCCGAACAATGCAGTAAGTCAGGCGAAGACAGTTGGGTGAACAGCAGGATGCAAAAGATCGGTTGAGGTATTAAATTTATTAAAGAAGGATGACCATAGTTTAAGTCACCCATATTATGGCACGGAAGTACTGAACGGTACAGACGACCAGGGCGCGACTTGTGACTTCTAGGCACAACTATAGTAGAAGATGGGCTCTAATTAGACTCACCCAACAAGGTTGGAATGGGAGAGAAAGATTTAGGTGAAACATTAAAGAGAACCAGCAGTGGAAATACTCGAAATGTGGAGATGGCGTGTGCTAGCCAAACGAACGTAATATATCCAAAGACTTGGACATACGTCGGGGTATGGCCCATTGGGAGTCAAAATTTGGGGTAAATTTTTTCTTGGCTCGTGAGAATGGAGTTTCAATGGTGAGAGGCAATCACCACACTTAGAAGAGGAATGTGACGATGAGAGAAGGCATACACGTATGTTTTGACCATAAGTTCCTTCATCGTATGTTCAGGGTGAAGTGCGAATGTTGTTCTGAACTCACACAAGAGGGCCGGACAGAGGTCACTTTGTGAAAAGAAATTTAATTATTTTAACGAACCTTACACCAGGCGAAGTAGGTGAAATGGAGAAGAGGGTATTGAAGGGAGAATTTACGTACAAGAAGAATTGTTAGCTCTTCTGGGGAATTCTGCTTGGATGGTCATTGCAGATGGTAATAATGTCGCGTAGTGTTAATTTGGGGGTAAAAGTTTCCTTCGGTGGGTAGATACAACAATCGAGGAATTTCTATAGAGTAAGACGGGGAAAATGGTATTGGAGAAGCACCACAAGGGGAAGACCCAACGGAGAACCCGTTAAAATGATTCGGATAGCTGAATTATTACTGAGCGATGGTGATTTCAGTAAGAGATGAAGCGTGTTTCTTAGATTCATTAAAGCTAAGGGAACAGTGGAGGTAGTCATCAGAGTCGAGACTACCAACGTCCGAGAGAAGGACCACCTTTACATGGTCAGTGTGACCGAAGATAAGTAGAGTATGTGTAGAGGTATTTTATGGGGAGTGAAACCAGTGCGTTATAAATGTTTCCCGACACAAGTGTAGGGATCAAGGTATTATGCCTGGCAAGGACAACAGTTATTAAAATATTCAATTTGGTACGGATATGTGTGTTTAGTCCAGGAACCATTTGAGCAGCCAGGACGATTGTCAGGACAGAAGTACGAGTTATATCCTCAGAGGATGTTACGTGTTGTTTGTGATATGAACGAGTTGCTACAATTGTTATTATTGTTATTTTTGCTTGAGAGTCGAGTTTATTGAGTATCGGCAATTTTATTATTTATGTGAATACTTTCCCTGATAGTGTGGGGTTACCTTTATTGTCATCCATGGGGGATGGATGGGTATATTGATAGCAGTATATACTTTATTGAAATTACTCATTTTAGTGTTATTTTATACGAGTATGATATTATCCTAATTATGGTTTTATACATGATTATATCGATAGTGTGTTGGTATTGTAAGTTTAACGGGGTTACTACCTTGGGGTGGAATGTTTCAGTCTTGCGAGGCCCCATTTGTGAGAGGGTCGGGCTCGTAATTGTATTTTTGTATATATATATATATATATTATTGCGATTTTAAAAAGGTATAATGGTCTCGGATATTTAATCCCAATATGCATAGGGATTTAATTGATATGATTCGTAGGTAATTGGTTTACTAAACAGCGAAAAGGTTTAGCTGGTTATTATAATTAATGCTCAGGATGTCGTGATAAGAAGAGTTCATTGTTTTATCACCCTTTAGAGATTTGGGAGTTTAAACCCATAGTTGTGTGTATGGGGACGGGATTATGAGAGCCCTGATTATAATTGCATGATGTATATGAAATGTGATTACCATTAATGTCAAGAGAAAGTGTCTTTAGTAAGGAGTCCCTTGTTTGAGTGTCATTGCGGAAGGAGATGTAACTTTGTTGTTAAGAGACGGGAATATAGGGGTACATGTTATGGACTGAGGGCATAACGGATCCCGATGACCGACAATGTTAGGTAGTAGTGTATCGAGGGGGTTCCTTATTTGGATTTCGCTCTGTGAGACATCCCACGCATGAAACTTAGCGTAAGGTTGGTAGTAGGGAGATGTTTGACCATTCGTCCATGATTTGGAGTACCTCGATAGTTACGAAAGTAGGTAGTTAGAATTGCGAGTTAAAAAGGTAAATTACGATATATGGCCAGTAGAGCCAGTGGTGTGGTGAGGAAGTACTGAAAATTTTGGTTTTTATTACGGCAGGTTGAAGGATGCATTGAGGTTAAGGAGGATTTAGGAGTTCAAATTCGGAGGTGATTGAGAACGCCCAAGTGGTATAACCACATTGTAAATGCAGGGAAATAACGAGTTTGGATTACGTATGAAGCGTATATAATGTTTAAAAAAAAACGTATGATTGGGTTATAAGGGGTGTAGACATCTTGGTTTGCTAATGTAGTCATCACCGGAAGAGGGGACATAGATGGATATGATTATTACTTATGGGATTAAACATCGTAAGAAAAGGTGTTAATGAATATCATGTATAATCAGTGTAGCTCGTACGAATTTGGTGAAAAGGTAGTGGAAAGCCATTTAATAAGGGGGTATCTCTTGAAAAGGTATATATTTAACTATTATGGATAATTTAGAGTAGAGTTCCGACCAATCTAATGTTGAGGGTCAAGAGTAAATAGAATGAGGATGTCAATAAGGTATAAAGAGTCTAGATGTGCACAAAGTGGTGAAAAGTGTAAGGGTTGAAACTTTTGGTATACGCCGAGAAAAGAAGATCATTAAGTATCACTTAACGGGAAGAATTATACGTGAAAGTCGACATTGAAAGGGGTGTAGTAAGTAGTAGAACGGTTGGGGTTAGATGATCAACCGGATAATTTTGTATCAAGCAGACGATTCCAGGGATGGAAGAGTCAAGTTGGTAAATTTCCTTGAGGGGTTGCCAACTTATAGATAAGTAACGAGTTCCTTCGAATATGCGGGACAGGTTGTCTAGAAGGAGAGAAATGATTATATACTTGGGTGATTTACACTATTAGATAGTGAACACGCCGGTATGTGGTCCTACGTATTATTATTCAGAACCAATAGGAGATCCCCGAAATCCACCTTCAACGTGGGGTAGCAAGAAGTAGTCGAAATAACGCTTTATTTCTGAGGGTTGTATCACCTATAGCGCAAGGTGATTGACGACTGCTGGAGTGTATGAAAGAAATTTTGGATTCATTGTGATCTTTTCATTTCAAATTGAATATAACTATTAAGTGAGGTATATTGTGGTAATGGGGAGAAAATTGTACCTAAGGGTAGAGTTGGGGGAGAGCACCCGTATCTATTTATAGTGGACAAGGTGCTTACAAATGTTTTGTGTAACACCAACCAACTGATGTGGTTTTCACTTGTGTAAGAGTCACAACACCAGGAACATAGATTCAAATAATGGGCAAGAGTAGTCAGAGGTGTTATTGATTTCTTCAAGGATGGGACTTTGGTGTTTTGATAAACGCGAGAGTTAATGCGTAGTGAGGTGAGGACTCATAATAATATTGAGATAGTGCGGCCAATGAGGTATAGGCTATTTTTATTCGAATGTTGTTTAGTAAGAGCACAACGTGAGGTGTATTTATTGAAGTGTAATCTAATAAAGTGTCAAGACTGTTAAACAAGATTGTTGTGAAGCGAGGGCTTTAGTGATTGGGCCTTTCTTTATATTTTGTTTTGAGTACTGGAGGATACCTAAATTTTCCCACGTATGCCTTACATTTCTGAATTTCGGGACGAAATTTCGTTATTGGGGGGGAAGTATGTAATACCCCGTATTTTTATGACTTTTAATTATGAGGTTAATTAAATGGAATTGCTTCTAATTTGGAATTTATTAAATTAATTTGGGATATTTAATTGGAAAATTAATTCGGATTTAAATGCTAGCGAGACGAGAGTTAGTATTTGGTTATTAATACATTGTTGAATATTACTGAGTGAATATGGTAATATGTGATCATTAAATTTATTAAATATGTCGTGAGCTGAAAATACGACAGTTTCGATAATTTAGTTGGGACGCGTGTGTCAGTCGTGTCAGGACCCAATTTAATGGATTTAAAAGTATTTTATTCATATGTCATCTGTATGAGCGTTTTGAGTGTGCCAACGTGTCCGGAAGGTTCGAGATAGTTAGAAAACACAAGCCGGGGGTTTAGTTTTGCTCCCGGGGCATTTTTATGCTAATTGGTAACCCGAAGGGTATTTTGATCATTTTAAGAATTAAGGAATTAAGACCCACGAATTTTAGAGTTTATTTATATATTATTACAAAGGCCATTAGAGCCATTATCACCCAAAAACAAAGAGGTGGGCTACGTGAGTTAGAGGAGAGGTTACAAAAAGTCCCCAAAAGAAAACCACCATCCACCACCACTAATTTGGTCGAAATTGTGACCGGAAGGAAGAGAGGACCAGCCCTTGAACAACAACAACGGATCAGAACATCAGATTTACATGCAAGTGGTTTATCTTGCAAAGATTCAAAGCATATAGTTTACATGTTTTTACAGATTTGAAGATTTATCATGAAAAATGGAAATTGAATGGATTTGAAAGGTTTAAAATCATAATCGGGATAAGACTTATATGTAGTAATTGTTGGAGATGATAATAACAATGAATTTATGATTTATGGGTAGAGAATTATGAAATTTGATTGAAGTATGTGATGTTCTTGAGGAAATAGGAAAAATAGATTTTTATATGATAATTAGGTATTTGATTTAAGTAATTGATGTTTTAGGTTGATTCGATGAATCTAAAACGTGGGGAATGATTTAAACATGATAGTAGGATGATTAGTATATTGAATTGTGAGTTTGGGACGTTAGAATGAAGATTTAGAGGTGTAAAAAGTTGATAACCCGTAACTATTTGGGATTTCTGGGCTAATACCGGTTTTATCGATCGATTGACTCAAGAATGTCGATCGATCGCTCGACCCAGTTTCTTCGATTGATTGACCCATGCTGATTTTTGGCAATTGTTTCTCTTTAAGGATTATTCCAAAGTCAATGTTGATTATTAGGGTGAGTAATATAATCTTGTGGAACTTAGATAAAGTCAGTAGGGCCTTTGTTATTATCGGAGAATACTATAACTTATGGGATTGAATGACGTTTCTTACGAGGGTCCACCAAGTGGGGTACGATTAGAAATCACTCGAATTCAAACTATAACGAGAATTATTGATGATATAAGATTATGGGCAGCAACAGAGGGGTTTCAAGTACTGAGATGACATTAGAAACCAATAAGAGGCCTAGTAACCTTTTGAGATAGGTTTAAGTACTCAAATTGATACGGCGAGAGAGTTATCAAACAAAAAGTATATTATGTGTAATGTTCGACGTAAACTTGCTACGTATGAGATTAACTAGATGAAAGGTGTGAACATCTATATTGATATATGATTACTTAGGTTGTGTGAATGCCTAGTGTATGGATTTCTTTTGTGTATGACATACCTACCATACTTACTGTCACGGGAGGTTAGTTTTATTTTGGAAAAGTACCCTCTTATCCTTGTGTGCCTTCGTGGGGATTTAGACTGGTACCTTAAGGACATAGGGATGTGAATGACTTAATTGTGAGTTGATAAGTCAGCTGACCATGGGAGTGTATGTATGTGCGTGACCCATGGGTATGTGAACTATGTTTGCCTCCAATATGTGTGATTTGTATTTAGACGGCTCCTGAGTGATTCAAAACTTGTGATCCTCACGTACGTGATGTACCGGGATTTGATAGCAGAGTATGAGGGCATCGTAGGTTCTATCCTTGTGGGGTTCCTTAATTTCATATGAGATAATATTACGGATGTGTATACATGTACTTGAGATTGTTCAGTTGTGTTGCTTAGTAGATGTGAATAACTAAGATATTTTGAATGGATTAAGAATGAGAATTTAATTAAATCTTGAGATAAGTAATTTAATGAATGTGAACATGGGTTATAAATGTGGCTTATTTGGGGGTTACGCATAGATACTCTATGTTAGAATGCGAAGGCAGGAGTGGCACAAACTAGTTAGAAAATGGCATAACTAGGAGGGGTTAAAGGCATACGTTAGGCGTGCACAGTAGTTGAGAGGTAAGTAACTCATGTGAGAGTACGTAACTAACGTGTTTATAATATGTGATGTTTAATTATAATTTAAGTCACCTACTAAAATTTTAAACTGTTTTCACATCGGGCTCTGACTCGTTTTCCTCCAAATCTATTTTTGTTTTGTAACAACCTTTTAGGTGCCCAACCAGAGGGACGCCAAGCATAGGATTTCCATTCTGATGACGTGTTGTAGCTTCTGGGAAAGTTACAGGATCTTGGTAGTAGATGCTCTCATTTTATTCTTGATTCCTTCAAAGTCAATTGTATCAGTTAGGGCATGTTGCCCATTCTTACTTAGAGGTTGTAGTTGCAGACTTTCATTATTTCAGTTTTTGGTTTATTATTTATTCAGACTCTTATATTGGGACATTATTTACTCTGGCATCTTTATTATCGGAGTGTTTACTCCAAACTTATTTGATTTGATCTCGTTGAGCATTTATATGAGATTGGTTATGCGATTGATGGTTTATTAAATAAATTCTTGTTTAAGCGTTGGCTTAATTAATAAAATTTGGCATCTCTCTTTTTAAAAATTAGGTGGCTAGTAATTAATTAAAAGTTTTCAACAGTGATGGTAAGACTGAACCAACTGGATATTCTGTATTAATCTAATAAAGGAGTAGCTTCCCGGTATTTAATTAGACGGGGTGTCACAATCATCACCCTCAAACTCTCTAGAATGATTCAACTCACTGTCGAGGTTATCACATTTAGAAATATTCTCATCAATGTGAGGCGTACTTAAAGCACTATAACATGACTGGCCATGAACATGGTGAAGTTACGTCCATGCGGTGATTTATCCCTGGAATCCACCGACTTAATATCAGTATCTCTTAAAGTGGCATTATGGGTGGCTTTGCCTTTGACCTATCTCTTAAGCATAGTGGGACACTCATGGGATTTGTGACCTTTGCCCTCACACTCATATTACCACTTCGATTCATTTTTCTTAAGACACTTACCTCTATCTTTCTTTACATCATTCTCAAAAAAATTCTTTCCCGCTTTGTAATTTTTATTTTTATCAAAAATTTTATCTTCCAATTTGGATGAATTTTGATTTTTGAATATATTTTAATTTTAGCAAACAATGCAATATCATCTTGATCAAATTTTGAATCGGAGTCAGAAACCTCCCCTTTTTTATTTAGCTGATTCGTATCGAATATTGCATGTTTTCCCCTCTTTATTTATGTATTTTAGCCCCCTTGGGCACCTTAATGCCTATAGTTATGCTCATTAGCCAGAAAAACTCCATTTTATATATTTACATGCTTTATGAGGTATAATTTAACTTTTGTAGCTATTACGGTGCTTGGTGTGAAGTTTGGTCGCATTTTGGAAAAGTTTCGTCATCAAGGGCACATTCAAGGGCATTTTGGTCATTTCATCATTTGGGTTTTTGGCCCAACGTCTCTTGGAATTTGTATTCCTCAGAATTATCTTCATATATCTTCCAATTGTGCCTAATTCTGAGTCATAGCGAAGAAGTTACAGCTTTTTTCGTATTGTTGATCTAAGTTGAAGAATTGCAGACCTTCTTGAACCAAATCGATTCAGAAATAACCAAATCAATTCGTTAATTTCCAAATCGATTCGAAATATTCCAAATTGATTCGAAATATTACAAATTAGTTCAGTTTGGACCAGTGTGATCTATTGCCTTTTCCAAATCGATTCGAAAATTTCCCAATCGATTCGGATTGCCAGCCCCTATTTCCCCCCTGTTTTCTTATTTCTAGTTTGCCTCTAAGGTTTTTGTATAAATAGCCTTTGTCTTGATTTTGATGAGATATCTTTCATTTTAATTAGTTTAGGGTTTAGGTTTTGGGAGCTGATCTTCATTTCTCTTTGGGATTGTGCCCATTTGGGTTTTGTAAGTTGTACTATTCATTATTCCTACCATTAATATAGTTGTTACTTCCTTTGTTTATGCTTTATTTCTTGCTTTTATTTCATTTCCATGCCTAGATAATTGTTGTTTCCATTTATTTATTTATTTCATTAGTTTATTGGTTGTTTAATTAAGTTTGATTCTATGTCTAGTCCCTAAATAACAGGTCGGGATTACGTTTCCTCCATTAATGGGTATTGAGCTCCGAAAGTCTGGTTTTGTGTAAAATTGCGTTTAATTGAAACCTCACGTATCAAAGTCGGATTGTTATGCGTTTAACTTTCTTTTTCTCGCAACATTAGTGTTTATAGCGATAATTCTAATTTAATCCGCGTGTGATCATTTTCTGTTAAATGTTTAATCTTGTAACTTTGGATTGGATTCCTTATTCTGTAATGTTTATGCTTAATTGAAATGCTTGATAAAATACCTTTCGAACAAAAATTCTAACTATCCACTGTTTATCCAGGGGCGGGAATTCAATCCCGACTCTCTTTTTAATTAGTTGTAATCTAGTTTTAACTTTTGTTTTTCCTTTTTCTCCATAACCTACCTATCACCTTTTACACTTTTATTTTCGAAGTAATTAATCAATTAAAATCTATACGATATTCCTTGTGAATTTCTTACGATACTCGACTTATCGCTATACTTGTATCGTAAGTAGTTTAGATTTTTTTCATTGAGGTAGTGAACCGAAAATAATGACAGTTCCCTTACACGAGCACACAGTTCACGCTCGATCAAAATTGCGCCATTGTGGGGGGGGGGGGGGGGGGGCTCTTTCACCCTTTCCCTATTTCCTTTGGGTATTTGCCCACTTTGTAAGTTTATATTATTATTCATTGTCTTCTAGCTTAATTTCCATTGTTGTCTTTATATTTTCATGCCTAGTTAATCTTTTATTCTTGAAAATGAGCACATTGAGCGTTAAATTCAAGAGTATGTAAGTAATCCCTCATTGCCTTGTGAGGATACTTTGGGAAGCGGGGAATCCGTTAGCTATGAGAAAACCGCACAAGAAGATGATATGTCTTCTTGTGGGTTTGATCATGAGTTAATAATTAAAGAATTGAATGACTGATCCGAGAGTTCTAAGGCATGGTTTTTAGAAAATAATGCCATGCTCGATGAAATCATTTCTATACAAAACCGAGTTGAGGTAGAAACTTGCGTTTCACCTCCACCCCTTTTTGAGGAAGAAATAATTGGGAATGATCCAAGCACTTTCGAATTTAAAACTCTTATTAATTCTTTTGATTTTATTGAGGTTGAAGGTCCTTCCTTTATTTTATTCACTACTATTCCCAAACAATTAAATTTATCACAAGAACCGACAGAAAGTTTTGAGGACTTTGAATTGATTCTTGAACGAGAATGTTATTTTGAGATGCTTTATCTCATGGGCTATTCATTTTCACTATCCCCACCTCCCCTTCCAATTGAAAAACTTTGGGGATGTTATTTCAATTTTCTCGAGATCAATGTGGTCTTGTCCCCCTTAGCATCCAAATCCCCCATCGTCCCTCGTAAATTTTTAATCAATGATGGTCCATTTCTTACACCTTACACATGCCTTATGTTTTTCAAATGGAATGCATATTTTTTTGGAGGCATGCTTTCAAAAGAGGGTACACCGCTTATCCCTCAAAGACAAATCGTGTTTTGGGTGGACCCTAAAAAATTTGGACTTCTAGTGTATAGTTAGTTAGAATTCCAAATTGTAGGTTGTAAATAATTAGTTCTTCTTTCTTTCTTTTTTCTTTCTTTTTAATTGTAGTCTAGTATAATTAGTTTAAGTTCTTTGGTTATTCTTTATTTTATGCTTGTTAATAACATGTTTTGTAGATTCAATGGACTCATACTTATTGGGGATCACTCCATTTTGAGTAATATCTTTCTTTTTCTGTCTTTATGTTGTGTTCGTGATTAACATTGAGGATAATGCAACATTTAAGCTAGGGGTGTGAATTATTCTTCCCATTATTTCGTTTTGTTCCATTGATTTGATCACATGTTGTTACAAAACAATCTTTTTGTTAAAAAATGAAATTTTCAAAAATATTTTCTTTCTTTTTTCTATTTTGTTGGGAATTTCGCCTTCGTTTTCGATGAATTTTTTTAATAAATACCCGATCCAATTGACAATTCAATGATGCATGTTCTCGATTTTATAAGTTATTAGACTTTAGCACTCAAATTATTGATATTGTGAAAAACTTCATGAATTAAACTTTATCCCATGAGCACATGCGCTTTTCTTGCTCTATTTATTTGGTTTAAGATTTTTATAACTCAGTAATCTTTTGTTGCATTGTATATACTTTGACCGAGTGAGATTTGGGCTTTTCTTCATTTGTGAGTGTTATACACTTCTCTTTACTCATTAAAAACGTTGAATTCGTCGGTAATCTCACTATTCTTTCAATTGATTGCTCATTAATTGAGTTAATTTTTAAAATTTGTTACTTGAGCATGATTTTCAAAGTTTGTTTGTACTTGATAATTGCGTAAACTTTATGAAATGATCATAGGCAATCTTTGTTATATCACCCATATTAGCCTTGACCTCACCTTATATGTTTCCCCTCGTTAACTCCTTTGAGCCTTAATATAACCTTTCATTTCATAACCCAAAATCCCATAACCAACTGCCCATTGGAGTTATGCACCATACATATTACCTTCCTTACCTTTTCTTGGAATAATACTTGGGATTGAATAATGTTATTGTCTTGTGGTTGAAATTAAGCATATGAGAGTTAGAAAAGTGAAGAAAAGAAAGTGTAGTGAAAAAGAAAATAAAAATTGAAAAAGCAAAAGAAAACAAAAGAAAAACAAGAGAAAAGAAAAGAAAAGAAAAGAAAAGAAAGGAAAGGGAAAGTTGTATATGTTGTAGATAGTGTTGAATAAGCTTTGTTTACTATCTCCATTGTTATATTCAATGCTTGTTATGGAAATTTTATTACAATTTTGAATTTGCCCATAATTTTCCATTCTCCCCAGTTTTCATCCCCAAATACTTTGAATCCGTATATATTTCCTTCGTCTCATAACCTTAACGCGAGCCTAACCTACATTACAACCCTATAAAGTCTTACGTTATTCTAGGGTGAATGCAATTCAAAAGTTTAGATAGTTTTGATAATCTGTGAAAGTACATTTCCCCTCCTTTAATGAGCGGTATCTTTCATTGAGATTACAATTTTTCATTTTATATATAACGTTCTTCATTAGAGACATGTGCGCGGCCTAGTTTCCATTTACATTTATTCTTTATGCCCGCATGTCCCGTGTGTTATCTCCCTTTTCATTGTGGTTTTATTTGTTGAGAGTATTATCCGGTGAGGATTGAACTTATGCATACTTTAATTTTTACTATCCAGTTTATAATCAGTTTTTACCAAATCATACTTTGCATGTGCTCTCCCCCTTCCACTTTTAAGGTTTCAATTCGATGAAGTTTGTTCTATAATGTTCATAACTACGAACTTTTGAGTGAATTCAGTCATTATGCTAATAACGTGTTTAAACTATTTTTCATTGTTGTTGGGCTTGTCGCATGTTGATTGGTCATATTTTGAGGAAACTTTGATATTTGTGGGTTTTATCCCTGAAAACCCTCACGAGACAACACTCGTCCACTAGGATAACCTAGGGGTCTAACGACTTATTGCATATGCTAAATGCAATCGTTCGCTCCTGAAAGTGTCTTTTATATCTTTTGTACATATCTCCTATCTAGTGTTTTTCTTGTAGTTCTTCTTTTTTTGTATTTCATTGCTAGGTACTAGCAATGTGTAAGTTAGGGGGTGTGATTCGTATTGAATATTGCATGGTTTACCCTCTTTATTTATGCATTTTAGCCCCCTCGGGCACCTTAATACATATAGTTATACTTTTTAACCATACAGCCTCCATTTTATATGTTTAAATGCTTTATGAGGTATAATTGAGCGTTTGTAGGTATTACGGTGCTTGGCGTGAAATTTGGTCACATTTCGAAAAAGTTCCGTCATCAAGGGCACATTCGAGGGAATTTTGGTTATTTAATTATTTCGGTTTTTGGCCCAATGTCTTCTTGGAATTTTAAGACCTCTGAATTATCTTCGCGTAGCTTTTGACCTTGCCTAATTCCGAGTTATAACAAAGAAGTTACGGCTTTTTTCATATTGTTGATCGAAGTTGAAGAATTGCAGACCTGCTTGAAGAAAATCGATTCAGAAATAACCAAATCAATTCGAAAATTTCCAAATTGATTCTTAATATTACAAATCGATTCGTTTTAGACCAGTGTGATCAGTTGCCTTTTCCAAATCGATTCAAAAATTTCTAAATTGATTCCAATTGCCAACCCCTATTTTCCCCCCTGTTTTCTTATTACTAGTTTGCCACTAGGTTTTTTGTAAAAATAGCTTTTCTTTTTATTTTGACGAGAGATCTTTCATTTTAATTAGTTTAGGGGTTGTATTTTGGAAGACCATATTCATTTCTCTTTGGGGTTGTGCTCAATTGGGTTTTGTAAGTTGTACTATTCATTATCCCTACCATTAATATAGTTGTTACTTCCTTTGTTTATGCTTTATTTCTTGCTTGTATTTCATTTCCATGACTAGATAATTGTTGTTTTCATTTATTTATTGCTTTGATTAGCTTATTTGTTGTTTAATTAAGTTTAATTCCATGTGTAGTTATTAGGCATAAATTCTTCCAATTTATCCCCTTAATTTAGAGGTCTTTATCACGTCGTATCATGTAAAATGCGTTGATTTATCTCATATCCTTGCTACTGACATTTCCTATAGAGTGCATCGAGTTTTGTGTATTCTTCATGCTTTTTACCGGTATTTTATACAAGTGAAGATAAGAGGATGCGATGTGCGTGTTGTCTATACAACACCGTTTTATTCTTACCTTTGATTACGTATATACCTTCATATATATAATGCTTAGGATTACTAAAGACCGGGTTTGATCATTTATCTAATTTAAAAGCTAGTATTCTATCCAGTAAATCTATTAGAGTTTGGTGGATTTTATCCTAACTGCTTTTCCTTCATTCATATTTACTTAATTGTCGTAGATTTATTTATGTGCACGTAGCATAGTTAGTAAGTTAAGTTTCAGTTTCATTTATACAATAGAATTTTGTTCCACAGTTCAATTTCTAAAACCCAAGACTAAAACAATATAATAAAGAACCCGTCTAAGTCCAACCCTTCTCTCTCCACACACGACACCACCACCATTACCCCACCCTCTTCCACCAAACCGTGGCACCATCACCATCACCCTCTAATACCAAACCACAACACCACCACATCATCCTACTATCCAAAAACCCAACCAAAACACCCCATCATGACCCCACTTCCAAACCACCCACCCAACCCACCCATCACCCCTACTGAACAATTTATTTTGTTGGAGTTGACAATTCAAATGAGGATTTTTGACGTTTTAGTGTGAATGATAATTGGTGGAGGTTTTTTTGACTTTGGAGTTACTTTGAACCACTCTTTCATCAAACTCATATATGAGCTTTTCTTTTTTATTTTCCCAAAGGTTGAGGCTTTTTTTGAGTTTGAAGTTTATTACGAAGATGTCCTTTTGAGGACGCTGAACCTATTTTAAGCGGGTCGTAGAGTTCCTCCTAGGAGGGTATGATTGATTCTTTGTCTTCGTGAGCTTTTGAGGGGAGAAGGTGTTGATTTGGTCGGGCTCATTTGGGGTGGAAAAGAAGATGGTTTTTGGGTCGGATTCGTCGGTGACTTTGATTAGGGGTGAAAAGAGAAATGGGGTAGATTTCAAGAGCAACGAAAAGTGTTGTGGGTTTAGGCGGTGGAAGAGTCCGGATGAGTTGAGATGGAGAGAGCGACATAGATGATAAGGTGGTGAGACAAGTTGGAGAGGTAGCAACCATGGTGCTTTGATTTTGAATTTAGGATTCATTTGGCCAGGGTTAGTTTTCCAAAAGGGTACTTTTTAATGTTTTAATTTTGGTTAAAACTTCACCTGAGCTCCATAGGGGCGTTCGCGGTCCGATTCAATTTTGAGAGTTTTTTTGGACCGAACTGATTTGATCGATCCTCTAAAAAATGGATCGAGATTGGACCAATAATAACGGTTAATCGACCCTAGTCGGTTCGATTTTTATAGGATCGGTCCGATCTAGCCATTCGGTTCTCACATTAATGATTGACATCATTTATAATAGTAAAAATATAGTCGAGTCCATTTTTTCCAAACATTAAAAACTAAAAAAATATCAAATTTTGCAATTAAAATAAACTACTATTGGATTAAACTATTATTTAAACTAATCAGGTATTAAAATATATATTTTTACTATTATTTATCTTATATAAATACACTAGCGGATGCCCGTGCCAATGGCATGGTGATAAATTTACCCCCGTGATAAAATCCAGCCCATAATAAAAAAATATTAAAAAATATTTTTCAAAAAAATATATTTAATAAATTTAAAAAAATATTTTTTAAATATATTTAAAAAAAATTAGCATGGCATTTCATGCATGGGCATGAAATGAGAAAATTTCATGCATACAAAATGGAGATATTTTTGTCAAAACAATGCTCATTTGTTTTATGGATATATATGTAAAAATATATTATTTTATATAGAGTCGATCCGGGTTAGTCGTAACAGGGTTTTTAAAACTGTAAATCGTGGACCGCACCGACTGGGTCGGTCCGCCAAAAAAATAAATCGAGATCGGAACGATTAAGAAAAAAGATCGATTCGGTCCATCGGTTTTTTGAACACCCCTACTTGAGGGGTATTTTGTCCATTTTGACTAAAAAAGGCAGGAACCTATTTTTGGGTGTTATTTGTAACAGGTTGATGGTTTATGGGGTGACCCATAAACTTGAGATAGTGAGTTTGTTGGGTAAAATAGTTCATGGGGTTTGGTGTAACTCCCTTTAAATTAATTAAACCAATTAATTAAATAAATTTGGCTATAAAAAATACGTGGTATTACAATCTCCTTGTGACACCCCGTAAAATCTAATAATAGATTGATCAAGTCTATAATAAATAATACACGATTCTATACAATTAAGTACCATTATAAGGAACTAATGAAATGTAAAGTTCCTAAAGTAAATTACTAAATCATAATAAAGTGGAAAACCCAATAACATTTGATACCAACACTGACAGATATAAAGTCTAACACATGAAAATAAAATTATCTCAACATAATCCCAAAAATCGAAAGTAAAACTACTGTATAAATCCGACCAGACTGAATGTAAAGATTGATAAAGAGGGGGCAAGAAGTTCTGACACCTATATCCTAGATAGGCAGCAACATGTGAAGATGAAAATCGAGAGATCAGGGTTGAGGTTGCATTGGCGACCTAGTTCCTAAAAATTAAAGTCAACAACAATATGGATACCAAGTTTAAATAAAATAAGATTATAATTTAATTTACGCTATGCTATCACTATGCATTTATCTCTTATCTTTTAGTTATTTTTAAGTTTAACCAAACCCAAACAACCCTAGATATCTCACGCGTATAAACTCAAGCCCAAGTTATTCCATAATTAAGTATTATTCATCTCGATTGAATATAACTATTGGATCCCTAATAACTCTACACTAAATATCTCAAGTGTATAAGCATATAAATAAAGACATTCATAAAGTCTACTTTTAACAAAGGTAAAGTCCCAGCCATGTACACAAAAAATGGGCTCCATTCAAGCCCGTACATAATGGAGGCCCACTATAATGCCTTTGGGGATCCCTAGCGCATACTAGGTAGAGTTATAGGTTGTCCCACCCCTATTATCCCAAAACATCAACCAAGGGTAATCGCTACGTCTTCACACCGATCATATGGCCCATACCCAAGCTATATGAAAGGATCCCCCCGCTTTATCACAATGAGATATTAGAGGTACGTCATCAAGTAGTCTCCGAGGTAAAATGACCAAGGTAAAACCAATCTCTATCAAACGGGGTACTATCGTGGTTAAGGTCGTGCGCCCCCATAAGGACATCCCCTACCGTACGTATACCACGAGGACTCAATACAAGGAATGTTTCACATAAAAATACAAAAATAGTAAACCTAAGCATACACAGTTTACTAAGTCCTAATTTCTATTACTTAATCTACTAATCCTCAAAAAGTTAGGAATTTCACTCCAATTCCAAAAATAAAAATCTTCTAAACAATATTATCCACATACTTCCATATATATAGTTCACTTAGAATCTACCCAAACCAACCCCTAAGTCCCAAAATCCATCCAAACCAGTGATTAATCCGTCCTCAGGCCAAAACAGAGGGGCTGATCAATCGACTATCCCATAAATTGTCTTCTTCCTAGTTATAGGGTTTGAACCCCTAAACCTCCTTTAAAGTAATCTGAGCTCCTCAAAGCAGAATGAAAACTCAATTTACTTCATATATCATTGTAATGACATAAATCCATATTATATATATATATATATATATATATATATATATATATATATATATATGATGCTAGAAATAGCACCACCAGATCAAGGTGTTGGAGTGCTCAAAATAGCGTAACAATGGCAGCAAGTAAGAAATATAAATATAGAAGGAGGTGAGGAGAAGAGGATAAACACACCAATATAAGTGGTTCAACCTATTTAGGTCTACGTCCACTGTGTAAGAAAGTGATCTTCACTAATAAAATAGGGGCTCTAATGGCCTTTATGATACAATGCACTCATTTTCTCTCTATATTGTGTAGTTTACTAGAGCTTTCGCTAAGGTTTCCAATCTACACCCCCATACAAGGAAGGGGAAGACAAGTATATATAGTGCTTGGGGAGTGCAATGTAAACCCCAATCATGTAATGAGCATGAGTGTGATGATCTAGCCAATCTCATGCGGACACCTGGCTGTGCCATATATAGATAATGATGACCAAATATTCCCTCACGTGGGGGGAATGATTTGGTTATAATGGTTTTGTCCACGTGTTCCAAGTCTTCCATGTGCTTGCGTATACTTGTACCTGTGATGTCATTGACTGTAACCTCAGCTCAACCGAGTACAATGTTGGTGAGTCTGATAGCTATGTTAGTCTTCCAATCTTAAGTATGACATCGGCCTGGTCGAGGTTTGGTTTTAGGCATAGTTATGGTGTCGACTGAAGCAGAGCATGACAGAGGCCAATGTTGAGCCCATGAGGCTGTTACTAAACTCAGCTACTGATGAGCCTAGGTTGACAATGTGTAGCCAACCTTGTGAAGGACGACCTCTCTGATAGCTATTGCAATCTTTCTGATGACTCAACTGTGAGGTTGGTCGAGGTTACTGCTCGGAGTATGAGGATACACTTTGGGCATATCAATCACCCCTAGCCCTTAGTCTTCTATGTGAGTAGATGGCTGAGGGGTATATAAGTTAGGCTGATGAGGGGACATTTCTGCATCTTGGGATATATGAGTAGTTACTTTGACACATGTCACCCTTTGAACTGGCTTGCGTCTGTCTCTATGCACCTAATAAAGTGACGGCGCCTTTTAGGTTTTTTAGGTGCAATGATGAGCGCCTTGGTACTTGCATCTCATCATTACAATGGTTTAAATACCATTTTCCCTTTCTTTTTCTCTTTCTTCTTCCTTTGTTTCCCGCTTAGAGGTTTTTCTACAACTGCATCCCAAAACTCCATCGTTCTTCATCGTTCCAGGTCCTTTAGAGCTTAACTCGTTCTCCCCTTATTCAAACTCAGTCAAGTATTGTTCTGCAACCCTTCCTTTTTCATTTCTGGGCATTAATTTATTGTTTTAATTTTCCAGTGAAAATTTCCTCTCCGGTGAGGTTCTCCGCCAATGTTGAGGGGTCATAAGGTTAGGGTTGCAGTAGTTAGGTGACTTTGAAGCCATACCAGGATGCTTTGAGGTCATTTTAGGCAGATATTCTCATTTTTAGGCTTTTTGGTATCCCTCCGGTCATCTTCTCCGACGGGCTTAATTTTAACTGTTCTTGGTGCAAACCATACAAATTCCAAGCTTTAATCTTTTGCCTAGGTGTTAGAAGTAATTAACATGTTTATCTTTTTTAATGAAACTACAAGTTTAGTGTCGTACAACTAATGCTACGACCTTTGAATAAACTTTCTGAATAGTTTCCAACTCTGCGCGAGGTGTGTTTCGAATAAATTAGACAAATAGAGCCAACCCAAGACGAGGCTCATGAGGCCGAGGATTTCCCCCTACAACAAATTTTCCCTCCACTATTAGCTATCATACACCCTAAGTCGGTCGAGGTCTCTGATCCAATGTCAACATTTGAAGCTGCTTCAGACCCCATGTCAACATCTGAAGCTGTTGAGAGCGTAGACTCTTTTCAAGAGGCTATGGATTACTCTCCCCAAAAAAGTGTAGTTTTTTAGGATTAAGAGGTTTCAGACCGTTCCTCGTCTCACCAAGATGTTGGGCCTTCATGTCGATCTCCATCTGTAGAGATTTTAGAGCCTAACATCGCGACTCCTCCTCCCATTGATGCCATTCCTCTATCAGCAGCCACTAGCATTGAGTTTACAAAGAGGTTTCCTAGTGGTGTCCCTACTAGTGCCCGGGCCGAGGTTGTTGAGGGTGATGATGATGAAGGAAGTGAACTCGATACCTCAGTAGCTGCAGAGTACGAGAGTTATATACATGAGTACGACCTTGTATACTTTAGACACCTTTATTCCATTGATTCCATAATCACCCTGAGAAAACCTCTTAAGGAAGAAAGGGCCTTTGATGGTCGAGAGGGTGAAATCTGTGTTTATGAGAAGATGTTCAAGTTAGGTTTTCATCTTCCCATTCACCCAATTATCAGAGCCATCCTCTCTTATATAAACCTTTCCCCTTACCAAGTTTCCCAAAATGCCTGGAGGGTCATGATTGGGGCTATTGTCCTTTGGAAGGCCGTTCACCACACCGACCTTCGAGTTAGGGTTTTTATTAGGTGTTATACTCCCTCGTCCGCCAAGAATCGTCCAGGCTACTACCACTTCATAGCCAGGAAATCTGAGAAGAAAATGCTTCTAGTTACCCAAACTTTCAATAATAACTGAAAACCTTGATATTTCTTTGTATCGGGAGCTTGGGAGTTTAGCCCAAATGAGGCTTATGGGACGTCTGATCCACGGACACCTCTGAGATGGAGCAAAGTCTCTATTTTGGCAAAAGCTGACCCTGGTTTAATCTAGGATAACTATAAGGATATTAAGGTCCTTCGCGATCAAGGCGAGAAGGGTCGCCCCATCAAATATAAACATCTGATGAGCCCCTACTACCTTTATCAGACAAGTTTAGGGGGTGGTCCTTTAGACGAGCTTCATAAATTTTAATAATTTTCCTTACCAAGTTCTGTCTCATATTTTTCATCCGTCTGACTTGCTAAATCCGAGACTTCTCTTTTTGCAGAGCGCCCAGAAGGCATTTCTGACGACTTCAAGTAGATGTTGGCCCCCAGTCTTACAAAGATTATGGAAATACATGGTGGTAAGAATCCAATCCCTCCTGCCCAAATAAAAAACTGCGTTGACACTTCAAAGGTCGATGCTACCAAGAAAAGAAAATCTCCTACCGATCCTGCTCATACTAGGACGAGCAAGGCTCCTGCTAAGGACCGTGCCATCCTAATTTCCACCAATGACTCCTTGGCTGCTCATCTTTCTCAACTCAAGATAGGAGATAATGTTATCAGCCATAGCCTGCAAGCTGCCGATGATATTGGCACCATCGTGACTAAGGAGGACAAGCATTTTCTCCAGGCCTTAAATGTCCCTTTATTGGTCGAGTTTACCCTTCACAGGGTGGTTCAGGTATTAAGATTTTTCTTCTAAGTGTTGTCTCTGCTCTTTAAATGTTACTATTTATATGTCTAATCTTCTTTTGCAGAGTGTGGTGTCTCTTCACCGCTTAGTTGACTGGACCTTGGAGAGGTTGCCCTTTATAAAAAAGGACAAGGATGTTGAGAAAACTGAGGTCGATCTGAAGGCTGGGGTGGAGAGGTTGAAAGGGGATATGGAAGATAGATATAAACAGATCACTCAGCTGAAGGAAGATCATAACAAGGCTCTGACGACAAAAGATGAGAGCCTTCAATCAAAGGTTGTTATTGCTTCCAAGGCTGCGTTGGACGATGCTTCGGAGAAGATCATTAAAGACTACAAAGTCTCTGATGAATTTATGGGATTTGGTCTTGATTATCTGGAGAGAGTCATCAAAGCGACCAGTCGATGGGCAGCTATGAAGCAGGGTGAGTCTGGGATCTTTACTGCTGAGGATTTTGTTGGTCTCGACTTTATCGACCCTCAATTTTCTCAAGCTTTAAAAGAAGTGGAAGAAGGTGGTCCAGTCGAGACCAGTCCTTTAAAGGCCACGAAGACTGAATATGCTGCTCAACATGAAGACAAGGTTGAGGTCATAAACCTTGGTCTCGACTAAGCAAATCCAGCTACTGATGGGTCAGCTCCTACTGAGGGACAAACCGAGCTCTGAGGACCTCTCTTGCTCATCATTTGTTGTAAAGGTTTTTGTAATCCTTCTTTTTGTGAACTCATGGTTGTAATCCTTCATTTTGTGATCTCATAGATGTAATAATTTTTTTTATTTGAGCTAAATGTAAATTCTGCAACATCTTCTTATTATGAACGTAATGAGATTCCATGTCAATATTTAGATTGCTTTTTTCTCATGATGTTTGGTTGCTCTATAATAATAGAGGTCACCAAATTAATGATATTTACCCTCATAATTTCACCATATTAATGATGTTTAAGGATTCGGGGTCACCAAATTAATGATGTTCATCCTCATAATTTCACTAAATTAATGATGTTTAAGGATTCGGGGTCACCAAATTAATGGTGTTCATCCTCATAATTTCACCAAATTAATGATGTTAAGGGTCTGAGGTCACCAAATTAATGATGTTAAAGGTTTGAGGTCACCAAATTAATGATGTTTATCCTTATAATTTCACCAAATTAATGATGTTAAAGTTCTGAGGTCACCTAATTAATGATGTTTATCCTCATAATTTCACCAAATTAATGATGTTAAAGGTCTGAGGTCGCCAAATTAATGATGTTTATCGTCATAATTTCACCAAATTAATGATGTTAAAGGTCTGAGGTCACCAAATTAACGATGTTTATCCTCATAGTTTCACAAAATTAATGATGTTAAAGGTCTGAGGTCACCAAATTAATGGTGTTTATCCTCATAATTTTACCAAATTAATTATGTTAAAGGTCTGAGGTCACCAAGTTATTGATGGTTATCCTCATAACTTCACCAAATTAATGATGTTAAAGGACTGAGGTCACCAAATTAATGATGTTTATCCTCATAAATTAATCAAATTAATGATGTTAAGGGTATGAGGTCACCAAATTAATGATGTTTATCCTCATAATTTCACCAAATTAATGATGTTAAGGGTCTGAGGTCACCAAATTAATGATGTTTATCCTCATAATTTCACCAAATTAATGATGTTAAGGTGCATACACTAGTTCAAAGGGGTTAACAGAACACTGATACTTACTTCTCATTGATATTTATTTCTTCATAATTTAATGCTTGAATTGTAAGAAAACAAGACAACTACAATGTCATAAGTAATATTTCTTCAAATGGTCAGTATTCCAAGGGTTTGAAAAGGGTTATCCTTCTAGATTCTCCAATCGGTATGTGCTTGGGACGATTTCATCAGTTACCCTGTAGGGGCTATGCCAATTTGCATGGAGTTTATTGGGCTTTTGACATGTCTTCTTCAAAACCAGGTCTCCTACAAGTATCGACCTCTCTTTCACCCTTTGATTATAAAATTTGGCAGTCCTCTGCTGGTATCCTGCTTGCCTCACCTCGGCATCTTCTCTGATCTCTTAAATCAAATCAAGATCAAGCCTTCTCTCTATTGCATTTCCATGAGGGTTGTACATCTGAACTCTATGAGTAGGAAGGCCGATCTCGATAGGGATGATAGCCTCTAAGCCATAGGCCAACATGAATGGGGTCTCCCCTGTAGGAGTCTTGATATCATCATGTAGGCCCATAGCACAGCGTATACTTCTTCAATATATCTTCCCTTTGACTCTTCTATATTTTTTAATCCCATCAAGGATCGTCCAATTTGTCACCTCTATCTTCTCATTTGCTTGGGGTCGATCGAGAGAGGAGAAGAATTGTTTGACTCCAACTCTTTCATAATATTTCTCCAAGGAGACATTATTAAATTGCATCCCATTGTCTGAGATTAGGGTATTTGGGAGACCATACCTACAAATGATGTTTTTCCATATGAACTGAAATGTCTTATGTTCTGTAATAGTGATCATCGCCTCGACCTCTACCCACTTGGAAAATTAATTTATCGCTACAATTAAGTACCGATAGTTATTCACAGCTCTTGGCAAGGGTACTTCCAAATCAATTCCCCATACTGTAAATGGCCAGGGAGATGTGACGGAGGTCAGAGGTTGATGAGGCTGATGGGGAATGGCAACAAACCTCTGGCACTTGTCACATTTCTTTACATATGCTGCTGCATCTTTTGCTAGGGTCGACCACCAGTACCCTTGGGTTATGATCTTTTTAGCTAATGATCTTCCTCCAATATGTCTATAATAGGAACTTTCATGTATATCTTTTAGTATATTCGGTACCTTAGATGTATGAACACATCTGAGTAAAGGGAGCAAAGACCCTTTTTGTACAAAGTGTATCCTATAACGGAGAATTTGGCAACTCTATACCTCATCTTTCTTCTCTCGACTTTTAATGAGGGTAGCTCCCCCTCTCTGATGTTATCAATAAGAGGATCCATCCATGAATCGTCCATGCTTAGATTCAGGCAAGACTTGAATGTGCTATCTCCCTCTTCAATAAATGGCCGAAGCAAGACCTCTATCGACACTGTTCTTCTGATGTCGGTTCTTGTAGCTGAGGCCAACCTCGCGAGTGCATCGGCTCATCCATTGTCTAGCCGAGGTATTCTCTTCAGATTTACCTCTTTAAAGCTTTCCAACATTGATCTTACTCTTTTCAGATATTTATCCATTCTCTCGTCCTTGTCCTCATATAATCCCAAGATTTGATTTACCACCAGTCTTGAGCCACTATGGACTATGAGTTGGCTGATATTAAGAGCTCGAACTAAAGAGAGACCAACTACTAAAGCTTTGCATTCAAACTCATTATTGGAGGCATTGAAATTAAACCTCAGAGTGTACTTTATATCTGTGTCATCTGGTGCTGAAACTATTACTCCGGCACCAATTCTATTTTCACAAAATAACCCATCAACGAAGAGGCTCCATACATCATCGGCCTTAGAAAAATTTCCCTCTGTTTGGGATCCTTGTTTGAAGAGATACCTTCCCTCTTTATTCTCGACTATATTTCTTCTAGCAGTGTTTGTCTCGGCCTCATCCATGGAAGGGCCAACACTTATTTTTGGCTGGCTGGCTGCAATCTCACATTTTTCTTTTTTAACCTCGACCTCGTCCTAAGTGAACTCAACTAGAAAGTCGACTAGTGCCTTCCCTCTGATCCTAGGCTGGTAGATAATGTCAAATTCTCCTAGCTCAATTGCCCAAGACATTACTCTCCCTGATTTCTCAAGTTTGTGGAAGACATGTCTTAGCGGTGAGTCAGTGAGGACGACTATTGAGTGGGATTGGAAGTACAGTTTCATCTTTTTAAAAACATGAATCAAAGCATAAGATAAATTTTATATCCTAGGATATATATGCTTAGATCCTTGGAGGGCTTTGCTGTTGAAATACACTGGCTTCTATACCCCATCCTCTTCTCTCACAATAGCAGCGCTAATTACCGACTTTGAGACAGCTAAGTACACATATAACATTTCTCCTTGTACTAGCCGGGATAGAAGTAAGGGAGAGCCGAGGTATAACTTAAGCTCTTTCAAAGCTTTATCACATTCATCATTCCATTCAAAAGCTCTTCTGAGGATTTTAAAAAATGGAAGACATTTGTCAGTAGTTCTAGAAACAAACCTGTTGAGGGAGTCCACTCGTTCAGTAAGTCTCTGAACATCTTTGATAGTCTCAGGTGTCTTCATTTCTAGTAAAGCTTTTATCTTCTCTAGATTAGCCTCTATTCCCCTTTGGATGATAATGAAACCTAAAAACTTTGTAACTCCGACCCCAAAGATGCATTTCACAGGGTTGAGCTTCATCGTGTACGTATCCATGGTATCAAAGGTTTTTTCATGGTCGGCCACATGAGTATAAGCCGTTAAACTCTTCGTCAGCATGTCGTCCACATAAACCTCCATGGACTTTCCAATTTTATCCATAAACATCTTATTTACCAGACGCTGATATGTAGTCCTTGTATTCTTCAGGTTGAAAGGCATGACCTTGTAGTAATAGTTCCCTTTATCTGTAATGAAGGTTGTCTTCTCTGAGTCGGTCGTGTCCATGAAGATTGGGTTGTAGCCAAAATATGCATCCATAAAGCTCATCAACTCATGGCCTTCTATGGACTCAACCATATGATTTATACAAGGAAGAGGAAAGCTGTCTTTGGGGCAAGACTTGTTCAGGTCAATAAAATTCACGCACATTCTCCACTTCCCATTGGCTTTTGGTACTATGATCGCGTTGGACAGCCATTATGGGTAAATAACCTCTTTGATGAAATCGACTTCTTCGAGATTCTTAACCTTGTCTCTAATTAAATTATACTTTTCAAGAGATTAGATTATCCTCCTCTGCTTAACAAGCTTAGGATCTTTTACTACATTAAGCTTGTGACGCATGATCTTAGGGTCAATACCTGGCATGTCTACATAACTCCAGGCAAAGATGCTCTGTCTTCTCTTTAGGAGCTTGATCAGCTCTTCTTTGATCTCAGGCTTTAGGGTTTTATCGACATGGATGGTTTTTTTTGGCTCATCCTCATTGAGAATGATGGATTCTACCTCTTTCACCGCCTCTCCCTTTTTGAGCTTTCTCTCATCTCTCGGATCAAGAGTGTTAATGTTGTAAGTAGTGGTTACTCTTTTGTATGCCTCTCTTTCCTCAGCAGAGTTGAAGTAGCATTCATGTTCCAATGTTTGGTCACCCTGAACTTCCCCTACTCTATAAGGAGTCGGGAATTTTATCATCTGGAGGACCGTTGATGGCACGACCTCAAACTCTTTGAGGGCCACTCGTCCAAGTATGAGGTTGTAGGCTGAGAAGACATTATCATCCATGACAAAAAAGTTTATTTTTCTAGTTAGCCCTTTTGGCCACTCATCCCCCATTCTTATATCCATCTCATGCATCCCCAATGGGTAAACTTTATCTCCACTGAATTCGATCAGTGGATGGTGGTAGGGGAAGATTCTTTCCCGACTAAGTCCCAACGCCTTAAAATAAGGCCAGAACATGACATCTGTCGAGCTTCCCCCATCAACTAAGATCCTCGGCACCTAAAATCCATGCACTCTGGTTATGATGACGAGAGGGTCATCAAGTGGAGCTAGGATACCCTTAAAATCCTGTCTCGAAAACCCGACTATCAGGGTGTCCATATCCACCTTCTTCCTTTTCTTAGACTTCACATTAATTGAAGCTGAATACACAACCTCAACCATTGTTACTGCATTTGCCTCTGTAACATGAACAATTCTATCAGCTATCTCAGAGCCTCCTCCCGTTAGTCCCCCACAGATCATACCCACTCCAAAAGCGATCATGTTCACTCTCTTTACTGTGCCATAATAGTCCTGTAGTGGGAGGTCAGGGTCGTCATCATCATCGTCATCGTCTGAGGGATCATCATGCCTGGCTGGGGCATCTTCTCGGCATTTATCATTCCTTTTCTTTCTAGGGTCGGCTAGGTCGCCCTTTGAAGCTCTAGTATCCACATACTTCCTTAACTTCCTGGACAACATCTTCTCAATTTCATCCTTCAAGGCGAAACACTTGTCAGTCAGATGATCGTGGTCTTGGTGGAATTCGCACCACAAATTTGTGTTCCTCTTGTGAGGAGGAGCCTTTAGCTTATCTGGACATTTTACATACCAATTGCTCTTTATCTTATTGTGGATGTATTCACAGCTTACAATCAACAGAGTGTAGTCTACAAACTTATTGTCAGTCGACCTTTTTTTCCCATCTTTCTTTTTCTGAAACTTGCTTCCACTGTTGTTTCCTTTCTCCTCCTCATACTTAAAAGCCATTGTTTCCTCAACATTTATGACATTCCCAACTATTGCCAGCAACTCGGACATTGACTTGGGAGGGTTTTCAGTAAGCTTCCATAATAGCTTTCGCTTTAGGAGACTTCTGATTAGGGTTGTCATAGCTATGCTTTCTTCATAGTCCTCCACTTCCAAATTTTCCATTCTGAACCTTGCGATGTAGTCTCTTAGACTCTCATTTTTCCCTTACTTGACATAAAGTAGATGGGTTGTCTTTTTCTGAGGTCTCACCCTAAAACAGAAGTTGTGGATAAATCGCTCCGCCAACACTTTGAAGTTCTCTATGGAATTCTTTGGAAGGGATGTAAACCAAATATGTACAACCCCAGTTAAAGTACTAGAGAAAGCTCGACACCTCATTTCATCAGAGATGGAGTAGATATCTGCTAATGACTGGTACATTTCAATATGATGGACATGGTTGGTTCTTCCATCGTACTTGGGAGACACTACAGGAAGCTTTAACTTGGTAGGGGTTGGAAAGATGACAATCTTTGTTACGAAGGGTGAACTCTCTGAGTACCCCCTATGCAAGGGTTCTCGGCTTCTTAAGATATCCCAAATCTTATCTTCAAGCGTTTGAATTGAGTAATTCCATGGAATAGAAACATCGGCATGGTCGAGGTTGTCCCCTTCCATCTCCAAGGGTTTAATAGGGGGTTCCCCTGCTATGGCATAATATTGGTTGTTAACCTCCCCCTGGCCTCCATCTAGGCCATTTGGGGGTCGTCCATGACGGGGCCAACAATATCCCTCTTCCCTTCTAGGGCCTGCAAGAATTCTTGGCCTTGATAACCTCTCCCTCCGGTAATTGCCTGGGCCAAGCCTTTCAAAGGCCGACCCTCTGCTCAATCTAACAAATGCTGAGCCTCTTGGGTGAACATCAGAATCTCGTCTACCTATTGACCTTGTCTATGATGAGCAGGTCGAATAGTGTTGTTGGAAATCTCATATGGATCCCAACATTCCACTAGATCATAATCGGCCTCCACATCGTCTTACTGGTCCTCAGAACAGGGGTGTCCTTGCCTCCCCAGGCGTAATCGCCTAGGGTCAGCAACGTCCCTCCCCCGCTGGGGAGGAGGTAGATCTTTGCGAAGTGCCTGGGGTGGTCCCCTGACCTCCTGGTGTTGTTCTTGTATAGCTGCCGAAGTGATCATCTCCGAAAAGATTCATGGTGGCCTCATCATCATGTCTTGGCAGAACTGGGAAAATTTCTCCTTCATAGCTCGTTGACTTGCCACCAAGGACTTCAAGGCTGCAGCCACCTCAGCCATCTCGAACTGTGCTGGCGCTTGGCTAGAACTGGGCCCTCCACCACCAGCTGGTGGAGGAGGTGGTGGTAACTCTGGTGCCATATGTTTGAGCTATGATTAAGAGACTGGTGAGCTTGAAAACCTTAATGGATCTATTTTAATGGTGAAACAACTCCACACAAAAAGGGGAGGATTGGTTCACCACCAAAGTCTCCGGTAAGGCCAAGCTTCAATCAGGAAGAGATATAGCTTCTCGTTCCCACACACGGTGCCAAACTGATAATGCTAGAAATAGCACCACCAGATCAAGGTGTTGGAGAGCTTAAACTAGCCTAACAATGGCAGTAAGTAAGCAATATAGATATAAAAGGAGGTGAGGAAAAGAAGAAAAACACACCAATATAAGTGGTTCAACCTATCTAGGTCTATGTCCACTCTGCAAGTGAGTGATCTTCACTAATAAAATAGGGGCTCTAATGGACTTTGTGATATAATGCACTCACTTTCTCTCTCTACTGTGTAGTTTACCAGAACTTCCTCTAGGGTTTAGAATATCCATCCCCCTACAAGGAAGGGGAAGACAAGTATATATAGTGCTTTGGGGGTGTAGTGTACCCCCCAATCATGCAATGAACATGTGTGTGGTGATCTATCCAATCTCATGCGGACACCTGGTTGTGCCATATGTAGATAATGATGACTGAATATTCCCTCACCTGGGGGAAATGATTTGGTTATAACGATTTTATCCACGTGTTTCAAGTTTTCCATGTGCTTGCATATGCTCGGACCTGTGATGTCATCGACTGTAACCTCGGCTCGACCGAGTAAGATGTTGGTGAGTTCGATAGCTGTGTTAGTCTACTAATCATAAGTATGACCTCGGCCTAATTGACTAGCCGAGGTTAGGTTTTAGGCATGGTTGTGGTGTCGGCTGAAGCAGAGCGTAACAGAGGCAATAGTTGAGCCCATGAGGCTATTGTTGAACTCGGCTACTGATGAGTCGAGGTTGATCAATATAGAGCCGACCTTGTGAAGTTGGCTGATGTTACTGCTCAGAGTATGAGGATACACTTTGGGCATATCAATATATATAGGGAAAGGATCAAGTGAGGTCACTATTTTAGAACCCTGAATGAGGTCCATTTTTTTAAAATAGTAAAAAAAAATATTTTGGGGTTGATTTTTTTATGATTTTTAAACATTTCAATAGGACCATAAGAAAATAATCAGCTCAAAATGAATTTTTTTGCTATTTTAAAAAATCGATCAAACTTTGTCAGTTTTTATGTTATTAAAAACTGATAAAGTTTGACTGATTTTTTAAAATAGTAAAAAAAATCATTTTGAGCTGACTTTTTTTGTTTGGCCTTACTGAAATGTTTAAAAACCAAAAAAAAAATAGCCCAAAAAAATATTTTTTACTATTTTATCAAAATTGGTCCGCACCAAAGGTATGCAAACAGAGTTCTTCATGAGGTTCTCTATCTCTCTCTCTCTCTGTGTATATATATATGAGAATTCTCACCTACATCATCCATACATCAAACCTAGTTGTAGGTCCTAAAAAACTTTTTCTTTCATATTTTTTTATTTTTCTCTTGAAATCAACCTTCCAATAAACTCATGTTCAAAAAATTAAGTCAAAATATATTTTGTAGCTATTTTAAAAAGAATAATGATATCCTTACCGATTCATCCATACCCATTCCATACCGAAAGCTATCTCAACCGTTCATTATCCCCAAGTCTTTCCTTTTACCTTCTTTAATTTAAAACATGAACTTTCTAACAAGTTCTTATTTTGGTTAATAATATTATTTTAAATATTTTAAATTGATATCTAATTAGAATCAAAGTTTTTAATAATAAAGTGTCAAGTTAATAAAGTACCAAAACAAAACGAAAGAATATTCTCTTAATTTTTTAAAAATTTATTTTAAATTGTTAAATAATTAGAATTATAATTTATTTTAAGATCAATTATCAAAGAGTTGTACAAATATTTTTTTACACACATTTAGTTCAAGTCTTTTTATTTTGTTTAAAAAAGTTCCTCAAACATTCATTTCATCAAATTATCTTATTTTTTAAGGTCTGTGCCAACGGCACACACACATAGGGGTGTAAACGGATCCGGTCTGGATCGGGTCTGGGTATATCCAGATCTGATCCGGGTATATTTTTAGCGGATCGGGTCTTACCCGATTACCCGACGGGTCTCAAAAAATTGATCCAGACCCGGATCCGTTAAGGACCCGGAGACCCGACCCGAATATATATATATATATATATTTATGTATCTATGTAAATATTTATGTAAAACTATATATATATAAGTTAGTTATATATATATTTAGAAACTATATGTAAGACTATATATATATAATATTATATATAAATATATATGTATTATATTATATATATACACATTCGGGTCTGGTCCTTATCGGATCGGAGTCATATATATCCAGATCCGGTCCATTAACTAATTGGGTAATCGGGTTATCGGATAATCGGGTCTATAAAATTTGCTCAGATCCGTTAATTCAGGTCGGGTCCGGATCGGGTCCGGGTCCATACCCGGTCCATTGACAGCCCTACACACACACACACCCTTTTTGGAGCCACGACGATCCTTACGTTTTTTTTTGTCATGCTTACATTAGGCAAAAAAAATAAAATTTTGTGTTATGCGGTGTCGCGTCTTAATTATGCCGTGTGTGATAAAAAAAAATAGTAATTCTAGGCCGACTCAGGAGCTCGACTCATTTTGTGCAACTCACTAATACGTCATGTCTACATTGATTCGATTTGATGGTCCTCTGATATGGGTCCCATCAGGACCCAAAAATGAAGCAACACAGACACGACACGTCTGTGCATTGCACAAAATGAGTCGGACTAGTGTGTCGTTCTAGGTCAAAAAATATTTTCACAAAAAAAAATTATCTAAAAAATTAATGCCTATGTGGCGTGTCCAAGTCATCATGTCGCGGTCGACAAATACTTTTAGTTTTAAAAGTTTGTGCCAGTGGCACTCCCTCCCCCCCCTCCAATATTCTCTTGTGTGGTGCCGCGTCTTAAATATGTCGTCTGTGATTTAAAAAAAAAATCTTGTCGTGCCTTACTAGCTAAAAAAAGATATAAAATTGATTTTAACCAAAACAAACTTATTATCTAAAAAAATTTACTACCTAAAAAATTTGTGTCATGTCATATCATTTTTTAATTAGGTCATGTTCCTATTTGATAAAAAAAAATTGTCGCATTTAATTAGGTCGGGTACGGGTTAGGTAATAAAAATAAAATTTATTGTAAAATTTTATTTTAATTTAATTGTGTTTGTGTTTCTTTTTTTTAGTGGCTCAAATTTATATTTTAGTATTATATATGTTTATTGTGATTGGAGTTAAAAGAATGTGTTGGAAAAAAGATTTAAAAAAAATAAGATAAATGTAGATGTCCATATAAATGGGAAAGGTAGAATTGTTGCCAACTAAGGTTTCAGTTTGGAATGGGTAAAAATTGTTCAGTAAGAGTAGCACCACTCTTTTAAAAAATCTACAAAAAATGATTTTGAGCAGTTATGTGTGGATTTTTCAAAAATAACTACAAAATAAATTTTGACCTAATTTTTGAATATAGGTTGATTGGAAGGGTTAATTTCAAGAGAAAAAAAAAATTGAAAAAAAAAGGTTTCTTAGGGCCTAGAACTAGTTGTGATGTATATGCATCATAATGTAGGTGAGCCTTCTCTCTCTCTCTCTCTCTCTCTCTCTCTCTCTCTCTATTATATATATAGCATGATTAAAGGGTTAATTGCAAATCTAAGTTAAGAGCCCCAATTTTATGTAATCAACCTAATTTGATTCAATTTTACAACGATTTGACTAATTATCATGGGGATTTTGATGGATAAAGAGTATATGATCAATTCCTAACCATTCTATAACGATTTCAATTTGAATTCATGAGGAAATTCTCAAATTTCAGACTATGTAATTAACTTAGTTTTCATCTTAGTTAAATAAATTACAATTTTAACTAATTAAACCTCTAAATCATATTATAATTCGACTATGTTTAGATTTCAATGAATAGGAATATTATAACATAAAATCAATTAAATTTAAACTCTAATTAAACTTGCCTCAATCAAACTTATGAAGGAATTTTTTCAAGAACCTCCCAATTCTTCTGCTCCTCTTGAAGTTCCTTTTCTCTAGGCTTGGGGAGCCTGTCTAATTACAAAATCTGAATTATGAAAACCCTAATGACTTATTGAAACCTTTAATCTGTGAAGTTAGGTTTAATCCATAAATGGACCTCATCTAGTTGAGCCCCAAAATAATACTAATAGGTATAAAACACTACCCATGTTGTACACTAACCCAATGGGCTTAAACCTATACTTTATGACTAAAACGGACATTATACACATCTCAAAACAAACCCAAAACATGGCATAAAATTGTAATACCCCGTATTTTTATGCTATATTAATTTGGGGATTTATTAAATTTAATGTGAGTGAATTATTTAATAAAAATCCGGAAATTAATTATGTTATAATTATTAACGTGACGAGAGTTAGTAATTATGGGAAATTTGTTGAATATTACTAATGAGCAAAGTAATATGTAATATTGGTTATATTGAATGTCACGAGAGAATAAAATGACAATTTTGGAAATTTGAGTCGGGATGCGCCCGTGTCGCGTCGGGACTAATTATTGATAAATAAAAGTGAATATTTTATAAGTTGTTCGTATGGTCGTTTTGAATGAGCCAACGCGTTCGGAAGGGTCGATATAGTCAGAAAAGTGTACCCGGGGGTGTAGTTTGGGTCTCGGGGCATTTTAGGCCTAATTGGTATCCCGGGAGGGCATTTTGGACATTTCACAATTATGGGTAATTAAACCCACGAAAATCAGAAACCTATATCAGCCATTTAGGTTAGTCAGTTAGGGTTAGAAAACTCAAACACAAGTGATGGCCATAGGAGAGGGAAGAAAAAAGCTTCCAAGGCCCCAAAAGTCATCCGTTTGCACCACAACCACGACCAACGCGTAGATCGCGCAACGGGCTACGCAACCACACCAAAAACATCTGCAAATCAGAACGTCAAAAATTCCAGGCAAGTGGTGCAATTTCCATATTAGTTTAGGAATGATTAGGGATGAAATATATGGAAGAAAACCCAAATTGTGATAGGAATTTGCATGTAGTAAAGACTTAAACCTTATTCTGGAAGTCTCTTGTGATGTAGAAAGATAACCCACGAAATTTTGGTGTATATAAGAAAGAAATTCTGGGATAAAACATATTGGAATCATGAGTTAGAGATTTTTAGGGTTCTTGAGTTTTAAATGAATTATGGCATGATTAATCCATGTTTAGTGATGTAAATTGACATGTTTTACGTTGAATATACATGTTGTGATGATATAAGGTTAGTAGTATCAATTCTGGGACGATTGGGATTAGAAAATATGGATTTGGTGTAAGTTTGGAGATGAAACCCGTAACTGCAATTCTGCAGATTTCGCAGACCTGCTTGATCGATCGATCGAGCCCAGAGCTTCGATCGATCAAAGGTTCGATCGATCGAGCCCCAGACCTCGATGGATCGACCCCTCCTAGCAGACTCCTATTTCCCTTTTAAATGAGTTAAATTCAATTTATTGAGAGATAATTCTTGGGCATCCTTAATAAAATGTTTTGGGAGATAGGGAAGACCAGTAGGACATGTGATTAGATTTTGGGACCCTTGATGTCGGGCAAAGATTGTATTTTGGGAGAATTACATAAGGGTCGGTAAATGTATGACTTAAATAGAGAGACACGTAAGAGAGTTACTTTCGGACAAATGTGTATACCTACTGAATCCTATAATTTGGAGAATAAAGCCATGAGAGTTGTGTGGTACGTTGAAATAATACCGAATCAAAGGTTAGAAACGAACCGTTATAAGTGTTTACTAAAATACGCTATTATGGAAAATGTCATAATTATGGGAATTGAGAATATACCCAATATTGATATGGTAATATTAGTATAGTTATATGATTGTTATGCATATACTATCTATGTGTGAAAATCATGCCCACACTACTTGCTATCCCTGAGGTTTCCGCGCTGGGACAGTCTTATCTAGATGGGACCTTTACGGGGGATATTGACTTGTACCCTAGAAGATAGATATCCTTGGTACAGGCTATCGATGTGATAGTTTAGACGTTCCTAAGAGACGCAGGCATGTGCCATCCTCTTAGAGACTTGGAATATATTCTTCACCTCATCTTGTTTGTGTATAGATATCCTTGGTACAGGCTATCGCAGTGATAGTTCAGACGGTCCGAAGGGACTTGGAATTTATACTTCGACTCAATATTGTTTGAGTATGTTAATACAATTCGAGAGTGATTCCGAATTTGTATTCCCCTTAATGTGAGTGATATGGGGTTTGGATAGTAGAGTATGCCCGCACCATAGTTATTATTTGGGGTGCTGTTATAATATATATATTATACGAGTAGTTAATATATATATATATGAAATTCTGAAATCTGGAACTGCCTACTGTGATTTGATATGTAGGACATGGTTGATGACTCAAATTGTAAATACTTGTTTTGAGAAAGTATAATATGACACTGGAAAACTTTATTGATTTATAAATTTAAAATGAGAACTTTGGTTACTAATTGAAATATTCTTTTCAAACAATTAAATCGTTAAATTTAGAATCCTGCGAATAATCTAAGATAAGTTAAACCATTGGGGAAGGATAGCGTGTTATATGATGAGATAGACCATTAGGAAGGTTAGTGCGATAGGTGTGCACATTAAAAGAGATGTGAGAATTTCTCAAGAGAGGGTCGCACTAATATGTTGTTGCATTGGCCTGTATCAATTTAAATACTTGCTAAACAATTTTTAAATTATATACACTATCGGGCTCTGACCCGTTTCTCTCTCTCTCTCTCTCTCTCTCTCTCTCTCTCTCTCTCTCTCTCTTGTATATATATGTATATATTACAGGTGCCCAGCCATAGGGGCGTCTTGATTAGGATCCCTTGGGAGGAACGTGCTGCAGCTTAGGTGGGAGTTGCAGGCCACTTGCATAGACGACTTTGTTTACTTGATTCCACATCTATCATTTTCATTTATTGGGCATGTGTCGCCCTTTCCACTATTTATCTGTTTTATTGGGACATTTGTATTTCAGTTATTTCTAGTACGGTTACTATGGGATTTATTTCAGTATGGATGTTTTAATTTAATTTTTGCATGATGGGATTCGATTGACGAATGGTTTCAATTAATTGGATTATGTTACAGGATAATTGTGGTATGATTCTTATTTATTGATAATGTTGTTAATAAATAAATAAATGATTTTTCTTTAAAACTAAGATTTGGAAAGTAAATGTTAAAAATGGTTTTGACACTTAGCTTAATTAATTAGGGTGTTTAAATTGGAAATTTATTTTTACGACAGTGATCCTAAGAATGAACCAATTGTTCACCTTGATTTTAATTTAATAAAGGAGTGATCGCCCGGTATTTAATTAGGCGGGGTGTCACAAAAATCAATTACTAATCTAGCTCAAAAATTTTAATCATTTTGTCTATAAGAGTCCAAAACTCCAACATTTACTTATTTATAAATTTAGTGTGACACGACATTATAGGAAACTACTTCACAATCGGTAGAACCCGACACCGAAGAGATAATCCAAACAAGGAAACCCTCGGTACCAACTCTCTGACCATTTCATTGTCGCCCATAATACACAGTCACGTTAAAATTTTTAATTACTATTTTACCATATATTAATTTCAATTTAAAATAGAATTTATACGACACATATAATCGTTCCTGACTATTTCATAGTTGCCCATAATACAGATTCACGTTAAAATATTTACAATTTTACTGTGTGTTAATTCTAATTTGCAATTGAATTTATAGAACATATATAATCATTTTAAACACGTATAAATATTTAAATAATTACATCACATATCACACAGGAAAATTTTAAAATTAATTTAATGCATAAAAATATGGGGCATTACATTCTTCCCCCCTTAAACATTGAATTTTATCCTCGAAATTCGAAATTTACATGACTAGAAAAACTCGGGATACCTCGCTTGCATGTCGTCCTCTTTATTTTAGTTAAAGTTCGCCTTATTATGGTATCCCCACTGGATTCTAAGGCCATCCATAATGGGCGGGTGCGTATATACTATAGGTTTAGAGGATTAACGGGTGAAAGAGGTGGTTAGCTCACAGTGGAGAGCGGTATAAATGAGGTAAACGTGTAATAGTCCCACGTTTGGACTCTCAAACATGAAACATACCCACGTATGATGTTTAAAAAAATATTCCTAGGTTCATAGGTAGAAGTAATCCAACTTTAGATGTTCTTATATGGGAAACTATTCCACGTTTAGATTCTAAGCGTATAAAACTTGCTTGTTCAAACTCTTGTCCCCTCCCATAGTGAATCTGGAAGATTTACCATAACTTTAAGGGAGGATTAACAGATCCCCGCCCTCTTTTATTGATTATACCACCTATTTTAACACACTTTAAAAGATCCACAATGGATTTATGGTACCCATTATGGATGGCCGAACAAATAGAATGACATTCGATCAAAGAGTCTTTTCTCTCTTGTCAAGAATACGATGCGGCTTCTCCTTGTACCTGGCATCCTATTGTAGCTAAATTCCATCAAGGTAGATGTGCCAATAGGCGTTCTCATCCCTTAGAAACTTCATTAACTTGGATATATAGAAGATCTCGCGTAACCATTGAAGATGATCGGGTAAGGTCAAATAATATTCCACCGGTCCTACCATATCTAGTATCATGAAGGGACCAACGTATCGGGGTTCCAACTTCCCCTAAGATCTTATTCTGACCACACCCTTTATTGGAGAGACTCTTAATAACACCTGATGCCCCACCTGAAACTCTACTTTACGCTTTCACTTATTAATGTAACTCTTACGTCGATAATGTGCTATCTTCATCCGTGCTCGATTGAGTTACACCCTCTCTGAGGATTCAAAAATGATGTTCAGCCCAAACATACCACGTTCCCCATTTCCAAACAATAGTTGGATAATGGCATAGTCTCCCGTACAATGATTCATAAGGTGCCATTACAATAGTTTTCTGGTGGCTAGTGTTGTAAGTAAACTCTATGAGTGGAAAATGTGTGTTACAACTTGCCTTGAGGTCTGACACATAAGCCTGAAGCCTGGCTTCTAAAATATGGTTCACCCGATCAATCTAACCGTCGGGATGAGGGTGAAATGGCATGCTCATACTAAATTACACTCCCATAGCATCCTGAATGCCCCTCCAGAATCAGGAAAAAAAAGTGATGTTCCTGTTGGACATGATATCTTGCAGTACCTCATATAGTCGGATTATCTCTGCCACAAACAATCTAGCGTACTGCTCCTTAGTGTAGTATGTCGAAACCGATAGGAAATAAGCCACCTTCATCAATCTCTCGATAATGACCCAAATGGAATCGTGACCCCTCTGCGATCTCGATAATCCTAAGATAAAGTGCAGAGATATGCTCTCCCACTTCCATCGAGGAATATCTAATGGTTGCAACTCCCATGCCAATCATTGGTGTTCCACATTTACTAGAGGACATGTGACACACCTAAACACAAATTTTGCAACATATCTCTTCATTCGTGACCACCAATATAATTTGTACCTATCCTGGTACGTCTTATCCCCCCGTGGATGTATCGTATACTATAAACCGTGTGCCTAAACTAACATTGCCTTCTGCCCCTCTGGATTCTCGAGCACAACTAGTTATCCCCATAATCATAATCCTCAATCATATCTAATATAAAAGAAAGTAACCTCATCAATTATGAGCTCACTCTTCCAAAATCCGTGACTCAATCACCCGTAATATGATAACAAAAGTAACAGTTATAACTGCCAATAAGGCCTAGGATAAGTCTATCTCACGTGTGGATCTCCACTATATTGCCCAAATATCTAGTAAATCATCCTCATACTCTTCCCATAATACCGTTAAAGTAACAGTCGGCCTCTGGCTTAAGCATACGAGAAGCCTAAGTGATGATGCAAAAATCGAGCGGTCGTTTAAGGACGATATTCATTGCTATCGGTCTAACCCTCAATGAAAAGAACTAAACTTTAACTACACTTATTTTATAAGTATATTGATGAGTTCGGGTATCGAAATCCATAGGGAATGTTGTTTAGAATTCAATCGATTTATTACTTCACAAATAAAATTTTAAAGATGATTTTTTATTTAAAATATTTTATACTAAAATTAATCTAGACAAGTAATGAAGCTAAATTAAACAAAAAGAATGGGAACTATAGATTGAGAACAATGTCCTTCACCTCAGACTAATTACCATAAATGATTGCATGGGAGGAATTTTTTTTACCAATATTAAATATCATTTTGTCAATTAATAAAACCTAGAGTTGTCACACTATAAATTCTCATAAAAGATTAATTTAATTTTGGCATCAACAAATATCCCCGAAATTACACATAAAAGGTCACAAACATGGTGCATACGTGATATACACCATTAAGCTTCCTAGGCATAAAATCAAGAACAAGTTAACCCATAAAAGCTAGACTAATCCATCACCATAGCAAAGCAACCAAATAATCCAAGGTGAGTTCAATCATCTCAACCTAATCTAATTTAGCTAAAAAGCATAGTAAATGGTATGGAATTAATGGAGAGCAATAAAAGAAGCAAAAAATCTAATTTATAAACCTTGCATTAACTAATGAAAAAAAGAAAATAAATTGTAACTTTACATATAATGGATGAAACCCTAGGAGAGAGAATCCCCCAGCTCCAAAGCAAACCTAAAAGTATCCAAAATAAACCCTATAAAGGAAAACCCCTCTTACTGTTTATATTAAGTTGGATTAAATAAAAGAAAAGAAAGAAGAAAATAACAAAACATCTCAATCTCTACAATGATCAATCGATTGACTGCCATCGATCGATCAATGGCCATGAATTCAGCCCTACTGCCTTGATTTCTTTATAAAATGAAGAACCGTTGATTGATCAACACCACTGATGCCCTGCTTTCCAGTCCTACTTTTGCTTTAAAAAAAGGGTTCTTTGGTCGAACGCCTATAATTTCTTTGTTAGGATTCAGGATGACGTGTCGTTAGTGTCTATGTGAAGCTAACTCGGATATCTAGAACTTTAGTAGAGAGTTTGGGCCCAAAGATCGAAAAATGTCCCCAAAGTAGCATCAAACGATGACACTTTCTCGAAATGTAACCAATTTCTCTAGTAAACATTCCAATACCTTCAAAAGCTCAAAGAAACCTTGGAAAACACACACACACACACACAAATATATATATATATATATATATATATATATATATATATATATATATATATATATATATATATATAGAGAGAGAGAGAGAGAGAGAGAGAGAGAGAGAGAGAGAGGTTCTCATACATACCCCAATTTGCATACCGCTGGCGCGAACCATTTTTGATAAAATAGTAAAAAAATATATTTTTGAGCTAATTTTTTTATGGTTTATAAACATTTCAGTAGGACCATAAAACAATCAACTCAAAATGAATTTTTTTGCTCTTAAAAACTGATAAGGTTTGGCCGATTTTTTTAAAATAGAAAAACAATTCATTTTGAGTTGATTTTTTTTATGGTCCTACTTAAATGTTTAAAAACCATACAAAAATCAGCCCAAAATTATATTATTTACTATTTTAAAAAAATGGTCTGCACGGAGGGCATGCAAACTGGGTATGCATAAGATCCTATATATATATATATATATCAAAAACAAAGTTTATCCACTAAATGAGTGTAAATATAGGAATTAAATGACAAAATTGTGTTAGAATGCATAATGATAAAGGGCACTAATATACAATATTCGTTACTAATCATACCCTGTAACTTTAATATTGCTAGTCCCTAGTGATGAACGGAAAGAGAAATAACAATCTAAAGAGTGAGATACAACAATAATGATATACAATGGATAAATGCCACTTTTGCGGGCACACGTTTGCATTTAACAAATACAACAAGCCGTTAAACCCCTAGGTTTTCCTAGTGGCCGAGTGTTGTCTCGTGAGGGTTTTTAAGGTTGAAATCCATGAACATCAAATTTCCTCAAAATATGACCGAATAACAATATGTTGAGCTCAACAACAACAAAATATTTTAGCATATTATAAATAAAGCAAATGATAATTTTTTCAATAATTCGAAATTATCAACATTAAAAGAATAACTACATAGAATTCAAACTTTAAATGTGTGTGGTGTGTGTACAAATGAAAAAAAAATTCTTACGTAAAAACTCTTATTATCGGGATAATAATTAATTAAATCATACTTTCACTCAATCCTCTCAGAATATTACACTCAATGAATGAAATCACTCTAAATAGGGTGTAACATACAAGACATGCGGGCATAAAGAGTAAATGTAATAGGAAGCAAGGCCGCGAATATGTCATCAATGAAGAATGCTATATAGAGAATGAAAATTTATATCTCATGAAAGGATATCATTCATTAAATGAGAGGAAATGCACTTTAACAAATTACCACAGTTATTTAGACTTTTGAATCACATTCACCTTAGGATCATATAGGACTTTTAAAGATTATAACGTAAGTTTAGGGGTAAAGTTATGAAATAAATGAAATATGTATGGATTCAAAGTGTTTGGGGAGAATACTCGGGATACTTGGGAATTCGTGGGCAATTTTAAAATTAGAATATAGTTTTCATATAAAGAAATGGATAACATAATGGAGTATAGTTTTCATTATTATTCTATAAACATAAAACTGGGATTCTTACTTATTTTAATCCCTTTCCTTTTCTTTTGTATCCTTTCTTTTTTTATTTCCTTTTTCATATATTTTTCTCGTGAATAAGGCTCAACTCATATGCTTAATTGCAACCATAAGATAAAAACGTCATTAAATCCCATGAAAAATTTCAAACAAAGGTATAGAAGGTGTATATATGGTTTAAAACTCCAATGTGGAGTTGATTATGATATTTTGGATTTTGAAATGAAAGGTTATATTTAAGCTCAAATGGATTAACTAGGAAAATATATAGGGTGAGGTCAAGGTCAATATGGATGTAATACAAAGATGACGTATAATCCTTTCATAAGGTTTACACAATTCTTGAGTAAAAAAAAATTAAAAATCATACTCAAGTAATATATTTTAAAATAAACTCAATTAATGAACATTCAATGAAAGAATAGTGAGATTACCGATGAATCTAACATTTTCAACGCTCACTTGGTTTTATTGTTCACAAAAAAATAAAATATCACCAAGTTATAATTCTCCTACCGAATCATTTAACAAGAAATGCTCATGTGCTCATGTGTATCAAAGTTTCAATTCATGCATTTATTCTCAATAATGATTTTGAGGACTAAAGTCTAATAAATGAAAGAAATAGAACATGCATCATTGATTTGACATTTGTATAGTGAAATTATTTAATTAATTATTGGAAACTAAGGAAAGATGACCAAGAAGAGAAAATAAAGAAGGAAAATTATTTTTGAATTATTGAAACTTTATTATTATATTAAATTATTTTTTATTTTTTAAATGAAGAACAAATAAATACACACATGGCTCATGATTAATAAAAGCTAAGATGATAAATCACACCCCCAAACTTGAATCATACATTGTCCTAAATGTAATTAAAGACAATAGAAAAGGAGAGATAAAAATAAATCACCGCAATTTGGAGTGATCCCAGAGATAGTCAATGGTGATTCTATACAAACATAAGAAGACATAAGAAGAATATACAAGATAATGTTTAAGTTTAAGAATTTATAAATATTGGATAAATTGATGTAAACACTTGATTTTATAAAACATGTTAATCCTAGAACATCAAAATCCAACAAACAACCATCCACTGCATCATTCTTTGAAATTCCACAATTACGGACAAATTAAACCTAAAACCAATCAAAATAAAGTTAAAACATCCTAAAAGATAAAAATAAGAACATAATATCCCAAAACAAAAGAAATATCTAAAAATTGGAACCACTAAAGGGTCCTAGTGCATCTGGGTCATGTGCCGCATATGGATTATCCTTAACACGTTGATATATGAAGAGATTCCACATCATAGACTGAATCATTTCACAGTCATGGTCCTCCACATAGCGCTCCTCAAACGCAGCCCATTTCTGATCGGAGTGCGTCGCATATTGTGTAAAGTGGGCATCAAGGGAGAAAGGCGCATCATGATGTACAGGCACCTGCTCGGCCTACCTTATCTCAGTCTCCTTATTGGACTCATCCTTCTCCACTTTTTGGTGCTTATTCCCTTGTTCTTCTCAGTAGTGACCCAAAATCTTCTTGATATTATTCTTATTTAGAAGATTTTGCAGGGCCCTTTTACGATTGGAAGCAAGCTTAGGGTAGCCCGTAATAAGACATATGCTCGTGACCAGTGTAGGAAAGGGGAGGGAAAAATACCAAGTCGTATCATTTGACGTGACATACATCATATCCAGAAAAAGGCGGGAAAATTAATATTGCCCATGTTGTTCTCAAACCATATAGGAAACATGATCCCGATTTTAAAACCTTGCTTCATGGCTTAAACACTTTGACTAAGACAGTTTACACTCTCAGTTGTTCTATGCAACAAAATGTTTCTCTTTCTAAACAAGTGATGAACGTCAACGAGTCTCGTCCTTCTTGCCATGTATGTTTAAGTCATTTGTGCCCCCTCATTCAATATGATCCCAAACCCACTATGGCCCAAGCATGTTCCTTTGATACCAATAGGAAACCCACTCCCCCATCATTTAATTACAATCCTAATAATAGGTACCATCCCTATTTTTCTTATAAGTACGATAACAACCTTGCTCCATCACACCCACAATAAAATGTTGGTGATCCACAAGGGTTTCACCAAAACCCACAAAGGTAACATCGCCCTCCTATCGAAAACCACCATGCTCAATGCCATTAACAACACCATCCATCATCCTTTGTCCCTCACGGAGGACCGTCAAACCCTACACATCAAATCGTCCTTATTCCACCTCCCTCCTATGAGTATTCACCGCCGATTAGTTCTAACCGAGAGTTTGTCACCCAAACACCTTATGCCGCTCCACCCCAATCGTCCACCTCATCTCTCAAGAATCTTTTCACTCAATTTATCACGACTCAACAGCAAACCACGCAAGCATAGACTCAATCCATCCAAAGGCCTGAACATCGTCTTAACCAGTTTGAGTTTGAGCGAGAGAAAGGTCATTTTTCGAGTCAACCCATTTCTAACCCTAAGGAGAATGGCAAGGAGTCGCTTTATAAGGTTGGATCCACTTCCACTCCAACCACATATCAAGTGAACATGAAAGCGATGCGTACTCTACAATCTAGTAAACAAGTTAACAATGGTGTTGTAGATCCCCGGGATGTACAAATCCTTCCCACCCATCATTGCCCATTAGAACATATTCCTAAGGTTAACCCACCCAACAAACCCACTGTAAAGAATGAGTCTAAGCCTAATGAGTCCACCAATGTTTATGTTCCCAAAGCACTATTCTCTCATAGGTTGGCTCCGACCAAGAAAGCCCAAAAATTTGATGAGATAAAGCAAGTTTTTCAGAATGTTCACATTAACATTCAATTCCTCACCGCAGTTCAACAAGTTTCCTCCTCTATCAAATTCTTGAAGGACTTGTCCACTGTCAAGTGACGGACGAATGTGCCTCATGATGCCTTTGTCACTGAGCAAGATACATCCCTCATCCATGAGAATGGTATTATGAAGTATAAAGATCCCGGTCGTTCAATTGTCTCTTGCATGTTAGGAGATAAGTTCACAACTCGAGCTTTTCTTGATCTTAGAGCTAGTGTTAATTTGCTACCTTACTCCATCTACCTTAAGTTAGGTTTACAAAACATAAAACCTACATGGGTTATTCTTCAACTTGCAGACCGTTATGTGAAAGTACCTAAAGGAATAGTTGAAGATGTTTTAGTGAAAGTGTCTGACTTTTACTACCCTGTGGATTTCATCATCTTAGACACTCCTTCTCCCGACCTAACCAATATTCCTATCATTTTGGGTAACCCCTTTTTGGTAACTGTTAATGCCATCATCTATTGTCGAGATGGGTCCATGAATATTTCTTTTGGCAACATGACGGTAGAACTCAATATTTTTCACCTCATGCAATAAAAGTCTAACGTTAATTCTATTGACGAGGTATGTGTGATTGACTCATTAGTCTAAGAGATGTTGGATCACACCTACCCAGACGATCCTATCCACCAATGTCTGGCTCACTTTGGATCCGACTTTAATATTGATTCCTCCATCTCAGAAGTGAATGCCTTGTTAGATTGTACACCTATGATGGATACTTCCACTTGGGCTACTCCATTTGAGCCTCTAATTGTCAATACTCTACTTTCTACGGATGTCCCAGTTAACCCATGCCCCGAGAATTCCCCGAAATCTATTTCTGCGTCTGAGCCTAATCTTCTCCCGAATCTCCACCTAATTTGGAGATTAAGACATTATATAGTGAGTTGAAATATGCTTTCTTAGGACCAAACCAACATCACCCAGTCATTATTACTTCCGACTTGATCCCGGATCAAGAAGAGCAATTGGTCCACACTCTCACTCAATATAGCATTGATTTAGGGTGGACCATTTCAAACATTCATGGTGTGAACGCCAATGTTTGTAGCCATCACATTCATTTGGAGGCAAATACCAAGACTTCTCGTGAGACACAGTGCCGACTCAATCCAGCGATGAAGGAAGTTGTGACAGCTGAAATTTTAAAATTGCTTGATGTCGGTATCATTTATCCCATCTCGAATAGCCAATGGGTCAATCCAATTCATGTGGCACCTAAAAATTCTGGAGTCACCATTGTCAAAAATAGTGACGATGAGCTTGTGCCCAACTGTAAACAAATCGGACGACGTGTTTTTATTGATTATAGGAAGCTCAATGCCATCACTCGCAAAGACCACTTCCCTATCCCATGCATTGATCAGATGCTTGAATTCTTACCCAACCATGCTTATTATTTCTTATTTTATGGCTATTCAGGGTATAACTAAAAACCCATTGCCCCCGAAGACCAAGAGAAAACTACCTTTACTAGTCCCTTTGGCACCTTTACGTACTCTTGTATACCTTTTGGCCTTTGCAATGCACATGCGATATTTCAAAGGTGTATGAATAGTATTTTCAGTGACATAGTAGAGTGTTTTCTTGAAGTATTTATGGACGATTTTTTTGTGTTTGTTTCATCCTTTAAATAATGCCTGTCTCACCTCACTATGGTCCTTCAGCGTTGTTAAGATGAGAAGTTGGTCCTTAATAGGGAAAAATGCCATTTCATGGTAAAAAGGGCATTATTTTAGGTCATGTTGTCTCTAGCTCCAGTATTAAGGTGGATAAAGAGAAAGTTGACTTGATTTCCACGCTTCCCATTCCTAAGTACGTTAAGGATATTCGCTCCTTCTTAGGGCATGAGGGCTTCTATCGACGCTTCATTAAGGACTTTTCTAAAATCGCTCAACCTTTAATAACCCTTTTATCCAAAGATGTCCCATTTACCTTTGATGAAGCATGTGTCGCAGCCTTTGAGCGCCTCAAAGCCAAACTCACTTCTGCTCCTATCATGAAACCTCCCAATTGGTCTCTCCCATTTGAGATCATGTGTGATGAATCTAATTTTTCACTTGGTTTTGTACTTGTCCAACTAGTTGACAAGCGCCCACACGTCATCTATTATGCTAGCAAAACCCTTCATGATGCTCAATTTCATTACACGACCACCCAAAAGGTGTTGTTAGCGATCGTATTTGCTTTTGATAAATTTTGCTCATATTTTATAGGTTCCCCTGTCATCGTGTATATAGACCATGATGACCTTAAGCACCTTATTCATAAGAAGGATTCCAAACTACGATTGATATGGTGGATTCTCTTACTCCAAGTGTTTAACCTTAAAATTCACGATAAGAAAGGTTGTGAAAATGTCGTTGCTGACCATTTTTCTTGCATTACTGTCACGTCTGTCTGTGATCTTGTTCCCATTTTTGAGTCATTTCCCGATGAATAACTTTTCTCCATCTCCACCTCGCCTTGGTATACTGATATTGTCAACTTCCTTGTTACCGATCAACTTCCCAATCATTAGTCAAAACAGGATCGCTCCAAATTCATGGCGAATGTGAAGTTTTACTCTTGGGATGACCCATTTCTTTACAATTATTGCACTAATCAAGTCATTCTCCGATGTGTTCTTGAGTGTGAACAACTCAGTATTTTGTCCTTTTGGCAAGATAGTGCTTATGGAGGCCACTTTGGCTCAAAGAAAACCGCCATGAAAATTTTACAGAGTGGTTTCTATTGTCCCACCCTTTTTCGTGATGCCCATAAATATTGCTAGGCTTGTTCCAATTGCCAACACTCTCGGCATCTATCTCATCATCGTATGATGCATCTCATACCCATCCTCATTGTTGAAATTTTTTATGTATGGGGTATCGATTTCATGGGACCATTTCCCTCCTCTCAAGGTTTTCACTATATTCTAGTTGTTGTTGATTATGTCTTCAAATGGATTTAAGCAATCTCTTATCGCACGAATGACCATTGCATTGTTGTCAAATTTCTTAAGAATATGTATTTGATATGCCCAAAGTGCACCCTCGTACTCTGAGTCACCAACCTCAGCCTGTCTCATAGCCGAGTTGGTAAGAAGCTTATGACAACCATCAGCAACGTCTCCCATAAAGTCAGACCTTCATACATCAATCTCGGCTCTACATCAGCCGAGGTCAGCAGAGTCTCACGGGCTCAGTCAACTACCAATGTCATCATCGACCTCATTCGTCATTATAGGTACCTCATACCTAACCTCGGCCAGCCCTCCTGGACGAGGTCATCACAGTTAAAGACAAGATAAAGTGTCACTATCGGACTTCACCAACCTCGTACTCTTCTAGGCCGAGATTGCATTAGTCAAGGACACATGGACGAGCATTTACAAGAACATGTAAGGTTTGGAACACATGGATAAATCAGTTATAACCGAATCATTCCCTTTACATGAGGGAATATTGAGGTCATCATTATCTACACAAGATCAGCCAGGTGTCATTCTCATATTGGTTCGATCCTCATACACATAATCATTGAATGCTACCCCCAGGCACTATATATAGAGGTCATCCTCTACCTTGTAGGGGGATCCATAATTACAAACCCTAACAAAACTCTGGTGCATTTACAATAGAGAGAAAGTAGAGTGATTGTATTACCAAGGTCATTAGATCCCTCATCTGTTAGTGATACTTACACTCACTTACACAGTGGACATAGGTAATTTCCGAACCACTTATATACCAGTGTTCATCGTATTCTCCTCACCTCCTTCTACTATATAAATATACACTCTTGTGCTGCCATTGTTATTGCTAGTTTGAGTTTTTCAACACCTCATCTGGTGGTGCTGTTTACAGCATCATTATTCTAGCATCGTCTGTGGGAATGAGAAGATTCATCTCTTCCTCTTTTATTGCTTAACCTCATCGAAGACTCTGGTGGTGAACTAGGCGTCACCCTTCGTGTGAAGTTGTGTCACTATTGAAAGAGGTCCTTAAAGGTATCAAGCTCTCTAATAATTTCATTACAAGCTCTTCAGTCTAAACATATGGCACCAGAGTTACCACCACCCCTTCCACTATCTGTTGTTAGAGGACCCAGCTCCAGCCAAGCACCACCCCAGTCCGAGATGGATGAGGTGGCAGTAGCCTTGAAGTCCTTGGCTGCCACCCAGAAAGTGATGCAGGAACAATTTGCCCAGCTCAGCCAAATATAATGAGACCACTAGGGGTCTCACCGGAGATGATTACTCCCGCGGTTTCTCAGCCACAGCATGAGGCCAGGGGACCACCCCAGGCACTGCGAAAGGACCAACCTACTCCTCAACGGAGGAGGGATGTTTTTGACCCTAGGCGTATATGCCTGGGGAGGAAAGGAAACCCTTGCCCTGAGGATTAGTACGATGATATTGAGCCAGAAGATGCTCCTGTAGACTGTTGGGAGCCATATGAGGTCTCAAACAACACTATACATCCTATACAGTAGAGTCGAGGTCAGTGTGAGAGACGAGGGGGGTGATGCACAACAAAGAGGGTCATCTTTTAATCGCTTAAGTAGAGGGTCGACCTTTGAGAGGCTCGACCTAGTTAATGATCTAAGGTGGAGGCTATCCAGGTCTAGGAACATAGTCGGCTCACAAAGGGGAGGTGATGAACATCGCCCTCGTCATGGCCGACCCCCATATGGCCAAGACTGTGGCCAGGGGGAATCTAATAGCCGATGTTTCCCTGCTGCAGGAGAACCCTCGTTCCACCCCTTGGAGGCGATTGGGGACAACCTCGACCAGGCCGACATTGTAATACCCAGAAATGATTCCATCCAAAGTCTTGAAGAGAAGATATGGAACCTCATAAAAAGCCAAGACCTATTATAAAGGGGTTTCTCAGAGGGCTCCCCATTTGTGGCAAGGATTGTCAACTTCCCAACTGCTGCCAAATTTAAACCACCGATGGTGTCTCTAAAGTACGATGGTAGTACCAACCCAGTGCATCACATTGAGATGTATCAGTCTGAAGAAGGCATTTATTCAATCCCTGATGAGATGAGGTGCAGAGCTTTCTCAAGCACTTTAACGGGAGCTGCACATATTTGGTTCACTTCTCTTCCCAAAAACTCCGTTGAGAATTTTAAGGGTTTGGATGAACATTTTATACACAAATTTTATTTTGGGGTAAGACCTCAGAAGAAGACAGCCCATATGCTCTACGTAAAGCAAGGCAAGAATGAAAGTCCAGAGACTACATCACAAGGTTGAATAAGGAAAACTTAGAGGTTGAAGATTACAAAGAGAGCATAGCCATTAAAACTCTCATTGGAGGGCTTCAGATGGGAAAACTACTTTGGAAGCTTGCTGAAGACCCTCCTAAGTCTATGGCCGAGTTATTAGAGACAGATGGAAAGGTCATGAATAAAGAAGAGGCAATGGCTGCAAAGTATGACGATGAGAATGGAAGTAGCAGTGGGAAATTTAAAAAGAAGAAGGATGGAAAAAAGAGGGCTATAGACTACAAGTTTGCACACTATACTCCTCTAACTGTGAGCTGGGAACATGTCCTCAATGAAATAATGAATGATAGATCCCTGAGATGGTTGGAGAAGCTGAAGGCCCCTTCACTTAAGAGAAATAAGAACCTATAGTGCGAGTTCCATCAGGACCACGACTATTTGAGTGACAAGTGCTTCACATTGAAGGATAAGATTGAGAATATGTTAAAGTCAGGAAAGCTCAGAAAGTATGTTGATGGTAGATCCCCTAAGGGTGGGAGAGATGACCCAAAAAATAAAAGAAATGATAGATGCCGGGATGATGTCCCTACTAGAAGAGCTGAGGACTCAGATGATGGCGACGATGACCCTGGCCTCCCATAAAAAGAAGATAATATCCTATGAAGAGGGCCGGTATGATTTCATTCAGTATGAGCACCATTTGTGGAGGACTAGCCGGAGGTGGTTCATAGGTAGCTGATCATAAGGCCCATGTGGCAAGGGTAAAAGCAATGGCAAAGACCGCGGTTATGAACTTGGCCTTTGCAGAGGTAAAATAAGAGAAGAGAAAGAAGGTAGATATGTATACCCTCATAGTTGGCTTCTTACGTATTGATTTCAAAGGTATCTTAGCTCCCCACGATGACCCTCTGGTAATCACCACAAGGGTGCATGGGTGGGAAGTTCAGAGAATCCTCATTGATGAGGGTAGTTCAGCAGACGTTATGTTTTGGCCTTATTTTAAGAGCCTAGGCCTCAACAGAGCTAGGCTTGTCCCTTATCATCATCCCTTGATTAACTTCATAGATGAAAAGGTTCATCCATTGGGCATGTATGAGATGGATGTTAGAATGGGAGACGAATGCCCTAAGAGGTTGACTAGGAAAATCAATTTCTTTGTGATGGATGAAAACGTCTTCTTAGCCTATAACCTCATCATAGAACGAGTATCCCTCAAGGAATTTGAGGTCGTGCCTTCAAAGGTTCACTAAATGCTAAATTTCTCCACTGCCTGTGGAGTAGGGGTAGTGCAAGGTGACCAAACATTGGCACGTGAATGCTACTTCAACTCTGGAGAAGAGATAGAGGCTCACTAGAGGGAAATAACCACGTACAACATCTATACACTTGATCCTAGAGATGAAACAAACCTCAAGAAGGGAGAGTCCGCGAAAGAGGTAGAATCCATCTTCCTCAATGAGGACGAGCTAAAAAAAACATCCAAATTGGCAAAAACCCTAAGACCTGAGATCAAGGAAGAACTGGTGAAGCTCTTAAGGAAGAGAAAAAGTGTTTTTTCCTGGAGCCATGCAGATATGTCGGGTATTGATCCTAAGATTATGTGCCATAAACTCAATGTCGTAGAAGATGACAAGCCCATCAAGAAGAGAATAAGACTATACTCAAGAGAGAAGTATGATGTCATCAGAGAAGAGGTTAGAAAGCTTGAAGAGGCCAAGTTCATCAGAGAAGTCATATACCCTGAGTGGTTATCTAATCCCGTCATCGTGGAAAAAACTAATGGGAAATGGAGGATGTGCGTAGACTTCACTGATTTAAACAAGTCTTGTCCAAAAGACACTTTCCCCTACCTTGTATTGATCACATGGTTGATGCCACAGCAGGACATAAGATCATGAGCTTCATGGACGCATATTTTGGGTATAATCAGATCTTTATGAATGCGAAAGACTCAGAGAAGACAACATTCATCACAGACAAGGGGAACTATTGCTACAAGGTCATGCCCTTTGGGTTGTATAATGCAGGGGCTACTTACCAACGTCTTGTAAATAAGATGTTTGAGGATCAAATAGGTAAGTCCATGGAAGTGTATATGGACCATATGCTGACGAAGAGCCTGAAGGCCGGCAGTTATGTGGCCAACCTTGAAAGAACCTTTGACACCATAGACAAGTATAGAATGAAGCTCAATCCAACCAAATGTGTCTTCGGGGTAGAAACATGAAAGTTTTTTGGTTTCATTGTCAACTAAAGGGGAACATAGGCTAACCCTGAGAAGATCAAGGCTTTGCTAGAGATGAAGACACCCAAAACTATCAAAGACGTTCAGAGGTTAACTGGAAGAGTTACTGCACGTAACAGGTTCGTCTCAAGAGATACAGATAAGTGTCTTCCTTTTTTCAAAGTGCTTAGAAAGGCCTTCGAATGGGATGAGGAATATGACAAAGATTTCAAGGAGCTCAAATCCTACCTCGGATCCCCTCTACTCCTATCTCGGCCCATTCTGGGAGAGAAGTTATATGTATACCTAGCTGTTTTAGAGTCAGCCATTAGCATCGCAATAGTAAGAGAAGATGATGGAGTGTAGAGGTAAGTATACTTCAATAGTAAAGCTCTCTAAGGGTCCAAACAGATTTACCCTTGGATCAAAAAGTTAGCCTATGCCTTGATATATGCATCTAGGAAAATGAAGTCATACTTCCAAGCCCACTCCATGGTAATCCTTACCGATTCCCCGCTCAGACAGGTCCTTTATAAGCCTGAGAAGTTAGGCAAGCTAATGATCTAGGCCATTGAGTTAGGAGAATATGACATTGTCTATCAACCTAGGGTTTCCATCAAGGGGCAGGCACTCGCAGACTTTGTAGTCGAGTTTACATGGGAAGAGGACAAGGTTAAAAGTAGTCAAAAGGCTCCAGAACCACTGAGTAGAAATGTCTTCCAAGATCCGAACGAGGTTGAGTCAAGCAAATCTAGAAAAGGAATGGTTGAGAATGAGGAAGACATGTACCTCTCCAAGGAAGGGACCCTATCAGAGGGAAACTTCTCTTTAAAAGAAGCTGTTTGGAACCCCTTTGTTGATGGGTCGTCCTGTGAAACCGAAAGTGGAGCGAGGCTGATAGTGTTAGCACTAGATGGCGCCGACATTAAGTATGCGTTGAGGTTTAACTTTAAATCTTCCAACAATGAGTAAGAGTATGAGGCAGTGATAGCAGGTCTCTCTTTGGCAAAGGCCCTTAGTGTCGGCCAACTCCTGGTTCACAGTGACTCAAGGTTGATTGTCAACTAAATTCTGAGGGTATATGAGGCCAAAGATGAAAGGATGTCCAAATACCTTAAGAGGGTGAGAGAAATGCTAGAAGGCTTTAAGGAAGTAAATATAGAGAGGATACCTCGGCTAGACAACAACCGAGTTGATGCACTCGCGAGGTTGGCCTCAGCAATAAGGGCAAACATAAGAAGAACAGTACCAGTTGAGATTCTACCCAAGCCGAGAAGAAGAGGTTGCTAGAACTTGCCTGAATTTGAATATGGGAGCATCATGGATGTACCCTTTTATCAGATACATCAGAGAGGGGGAGCTGCCAGAATCGAAGTCAGAAAGGAGAAAGATGAGGTTCCGAGCTACTAAATTTTCAATTGTAAGAGATGTCCTGTATAAGAAAGGGTTCCTGCTCCCTCTCCCTAGATGTGTTCATCCTTCAAAGGTTCCACACATCTTGCACGATGTGCATGAGGGATCTTGTTCAAGTCACATAGCAGGGAGGCCGCTGGCTAAGAGATTAATCACTCCGGGGTACTGGTGGTCGAACATGGCCAAAGATGCAACTACGTATGTAAAGACATGTGATAAGTGTCAGAGATTCTCTATCGTACCTCATCAGCCACACCAACCTCTTACTTCTATCAGCTCCTCTTGGCCATTTACAATATGGGTCATTAACCTTGTAGGACACCTACTAAGAGCTATAAATAACTATCAATTTTTTATCATGGCAATCGATTATTTCTCCAAATGGGTCGAGGCTAAGCCAATTATCACAATCACAGAATAGAAGATATTCCAGTTCATCTGGAAGAATATCATATGCAGGTTTGGTCTTCCAAACACCCTCATCTCAGATAATGGAACCCAATTCAAGAATATCCCCAAAAAAATACTGTGAACGAGTAGGGATCAAGAAGTTCTTCTCTACTCTTGAACGACCCCATGCAAATGGGAAGACTGAGGTCATAAACCGAATAATCCTTGATGGGATAAAAAAGAGGTTGGAATAGGCGAAAGGGAGATAGACATAGGAGGTATATGCCGTGTTATGGGCCTACAGGACGACAATAAAGACGCCAACATGAGAAACTCCATTTATGCTAGCCCATGACTCAGAAGCTGTCATCCCAACAGAGATAGGACTTCCCACTTATAGGGTTCAGACCTATGACCCTCAGAGGAATGTGGAAAAGAGAAGACTTGATCTTGATTTGATTGAAGAAAGAAGAGAGGATGCAAAGATAAGACAGGCAGCCTACCAACAAAGAACTACGAGATTCTACAATCAACGGGTGAAGCCAAGGCCCATATGAGTGGGGTACCTAGTCCTAAAGAAGATGTGGCAAAAAGCAAATAGCCTCCATCCTAATTGGCATGGTCCTTATAGTGTAGTTGATGAGGTTGTGCCTGGAACCTACCGGCTATAAAACCTTGAAGGAGAGCCTTTCTCCAACCCATAAAATGCCAATCACTTAAAGAAGTATTACATATGATGTTGCAGTTGTTCTTATCTTTTTTGTAATACATATAACAGTTTACACAAAGGTTGTTAATGAAAAAATAGCAATGTTGTGCTAATACTTGTATTGTGTTATTAAACATCATTAGTTTGGTGAAAAAATATGAGGTGGAACATCATAATTTGGTGACCTCAGACATTAAACATCATTAAGTAGCTGAAAATATGAGGTGGAACATAATAATTTGGTGACCTCAGACATTAAACATCAATAAGTTGGCGAAAATTTGAGGTGAAACATCATAACTTGGTGACCTTAGACCTTAAGCATCATTAAGTTGGTGAAAATATGAGGTGGAACATCATAATTTGGTGACCTCAGTCCTTAAACATCATTAAGCTGCTGAAAATATGAGGTGGAACATCATAATTTGGTGACCTCAGACATTAAACATCATTAAGTTGGTGAAAATTTAAGGTGAAACATCATAATTTGGTGACCTCAGACCTTAAGCGTCATTAAGTTGGTGAAAATATGAAGTGGAACATCATAATTTGGTGACCTCAGACATTAAACATCATTAAGCTGGTGAAAATTTGAGGTGAAACATCATAATTTGGTGACCTCACACCTTTAGCATCATTAAGTTGGTGAAAATATGAGGTGGAACATCATAATTTGGTGACCTCGGTCCTTAAACATCATTAAGCTGGTGAAAATATGAGGTTAAACATCATAATTTGGTGACATCAAACCTTAAACGTTGGTGAAAATATGAGGTTAAACATCTTAATTTGGTGACCTCAGACCTTAAACATCATTAATTTGGTGAAAAATTATGAGGTGAAACATCATAATATGGTGACCTCAGACTTTTAACATCATTATTTGGTAAAAATTAATGGGGGTAAACATCATAGTATGGTGACCTCAGACTTTTAACATTATTAGTTTGGCAAAAAACTTATGAGGTGAAACATCATAATATGGTGACCTCAGACCTTTAACATCATTAATTTGGTGAGAGTTTAAGAGGTAAGACATCCAAGCATAACATCGTATGAAGCAACAGAATCTGAAGAAGATTGGACTAAAGATTAAAAAGGGCAAACCCAGTGCACGAGGCTCCCGCCACTGCGGGGTACTGGGGGGTTGGATGTACGCGATCTTACCCCTGCATACGCAGAGAGGTTGTTTCCGTATTGGACTAATGATTATCATTAAAAATATGAGTTACAAGTCAGAGGCATCAAGAGGCCATCAAAAGTTCATAAAAATAAGAGATATAGACAAGGGAAATCAAAATTACAACTTTGAAAAGATTCATAAAAAAGGGCCTTTGTCTCTGCAGCTACAGTGGTTTCATCACGGTCGACGTTTGTCACCTCAGCTCCATCATCATGATGGGTAGCATCTTTAATCTTAGTGACCTCTATGGGAGCAGTCTCGGTTGGAGCAGCATCAGCCTCCTCAACTTCCTGCAAGGCCTGAGCAAAAAGAGGATCTCCAAAGTCGAGACCCATAAAGTCTGAAGCGATCAAGCTCCCAGACTCTTTTTCCTTGGTGGCTGCCCATTTACCAGTTGCTTTGATACCCCTCTCTACGTATTCAAAGCCAAAGCTGATAAACTCATCTGAGACCTTGTAGTCTTCAATGGTCTTCTCAGTAGCGTCTTCAACTGTAGCCCTTACCGCAACATCTACCTTGGACTAAAGGGCATCATCTTTGGCCTTCAGGGCTAAGTCATAGTCCTTCTTGAGTTTGGACATATCGTTGTCCCTCTGCTTGACAACCCCCTTCAGCCTTTCAACCTCTACATTCAAAGAGGCTTCAACCTTCTCAACTTCTTGGCCCTTATCTATAAGGGGAAACCTCTTCAGAGTCTAATCAACGAGGCAATGTAAGGACAAGACACCCTGCAAAAGAAGATTAGATGTAAGAAAATATGAGCCATAAAAAGCCGAGGTTACACTTGTGAAGAGCAAGTGATCAAATGAACAAAAATTGGTACCTGAATTGACTTATGGAGAGCGAACTCGGCCAACAACGGGAAGTCCAAAGAATGTAAGAAACACTTATCCTCTTCAGTCATTATTATGGCGATAGCATCGACAACCTTCAGACTATGGCCAATGAGATTATCACTGATTTTCAGTTGAGCTAGACGTGCAACTAAGGCATCGTCTGTAGAGATGGGGATAGCATGATCCCGGGCCTGAGACTTACTTTGCCTCATATGCTCTAGGTCAACCGTGGAATTCCTCTTTTTTATAACATCAGCCTTGGAGGTGCCGACGTTCTTCTTGCTGACAGGTGGGGGTACATTTTTGCCACCCCTTTTTTCCATCAACTTTACAAGCTCTGGAGCAGACATTTCCCAAAGGTCGTCCGATATGCCTGGTGGACGCTCTGCAAAAGACAAGTCTCTGAGTTAGTCAGACAGAGATATAAAACATAAGGGGTACAACTTATTAAGAAAGAGTAAGAATTATGAAGCTCTTCCAAGGGACCACCCCCTAAACCTCTCTGAGATAGGTACTAGGGGGTCATTAGATGCTCATATTTAATAAGCTGACCTTTCTCAACCTGACTGCGAAGGTCTTCAACATTTTGATAGTTGTCCAGGGTCGTCTTTGGTAGCAAGGTAGACCTTCCCCCACCTCAAAGGGGTCCTTGGAACCTACGTTCCAGAGGCCTCATTAGAACCAAACTCCCATGCCCCAAAAACAAAGAAATACTGAGGTTTTCAGTTATGGTTTGAAGTTTGGGTAATCAATAACATTTTGTTCTCTGATTTCCTAGATAAGAAGTGGTAATAGCTAGGGTGGTTTTTGGTAGAGGAGGGCACATAACAACCGGTGAAAACCCTAACTGGAAGGTCTAAGTGGTGGACAACCCTCCAAAGGACGATGGCCCCAATCACAACCCTCCAGACATTGGGGGATAGTTGGGAAGGGGCAAGATTTAAATGAGAGAGTATAGCTCTGATGGAAGGGTGGATAGTAAGACGAAAGCCTGATTTGAACATCTTCTCATAAACGTAAATCTCTCCCTCTCGGCCATCAAAGGCCCTTTCATCCCTCATAGGTTTCCTAAGGATGATGGATGAATTTATGGAATAGAGGTGCTTAAAAGCAAGAAAGTCATACTCACTAAAGATACTCTCATACTCGGCCGCCTCAGATGTATCAACATCACTCTCCTCACCATTATCATCTTCCCCATCAACATCGGCCCAGGCAGGTGCTGGAGCACCACCTGGAAACCTTTGAGTGAATTTCGCCCCAATGGCAGCTGACAGGGGAATGGCATCAATGGGAGGTGGAAATGCCACACTTGGCCCTAAGACTTCAACATCATAGGACCTATGGGAAGTGCTAGAACCTTTGTGAGACGAGGAACGACTTGAAACCTCAGCTTCCTCAGGAACCTCGCCTTACCTAAGAGAATAATCCATAGCCTCTTGAAAAGAGTCTATAGACATGGGGTCTGAGGAGGAGGACTCAAACTCAGAAATTAGTCCTAGAACCTCAGGAACCCCTGCAGGCTCAGTAGACTCAGTTGGCTCAAGGTATATGACCTTCAAAGGTGGAGGAAATATGGGTCTGACAGGAAAGGCCTTAGCCCTATGAGTTTCCTCTTGGTCTAGCACTATTGGCCTAATTTTCTTGAAGGTCTTCTCACGAAGAGATGAGAACTCCTCTATGAGTTGGTACAAGGGTCTGAGCATAAGTGAGACGACGCTACACTTAAGGAAGGAAGAACTCAAACCACAAACTAGTAAACAACTTGAAAGAACTCAATCACAAGATCAAAAAGGGAAAGTTGGAAAGTTTCAAATAAAGAACTTCAAGAACAGGGTCGCCGAAGAAGGTGATCAGAGATTCACTAAAAACCTAAAGTAGGGCTATTTTTGGCTGAAATAACCTCGGAGCTACCTACAACTGTCCCTAAACCACTGCTATCCTAGCCCTACAACCACCAATACTGGTGAAAACCCTCGTCGAAAAATGCAAAAGTTCACTGGAAACTAAAAAATGATGATGTTGTAACCAAAAAGGAAAAGAGGGGTGGAAAATAATACCTGGCTAATCGCGAAAGAGAGAAGAGAAGGTTTGGAAGCAAAGAAATCTCTGAATCACAACAACAATGGAAGGCTTGTAGTGAGAGGAAGTTACAGAACCTAGGCGGGAGAAAATAGTGGAAGAAAGAGAAGAGGGAAAGAGAAAAAGGGTTTTAAACCTACCTAATGATGGGGTGTGAGTCAAAATGCCCCATAATTGCCCTAGGGAACCTAAAGGGCAAGTCAGAATCATCACACCTTGAGAAGCAAGCTACTCACTTCAGTCAGTGACATGTGTCAAGAAAATATTAGCACCCAAAGAGACTCAGCCTCGGCCTAACACACATACCCCTCAATTATTTAATCAAATAGAAGACTAAGGGATAGGGGTGATTGATATGCCCAAAGTTAACCCTCATACTCTGAGTCACCAACCTCGGCCTGTCTGACAGTCGATTTGGCAAGAAGCTTATGATAACCATCAGCAAGGTCATCTCCCATAAGTTCGGCCCCTCATACGTCAACCTTGGCTCTACATCAGTCGAGGTCATCAGAGTCTCACGGGATCAGTCAACTGCCAAAGTCATCATCGGCCTTAGCCGACGTTATAGCTACCGCATACCTAACCTCAGCCAGCCCTCCTGGCCAAGGTCATCACGGTTAGAGATAAGACAAAGCAGCACTTTCGGACTTCTCCAACCTCTTACTCGTTCAGGTCGAGGTTACATCAGTCAAGGACACATGGACGAGAATTTATAAGAACATGTAAGGTTTGTAACACATGGACAAATCAGTTATAACCGAATCATTCCCCTCACGTGAGGGAATATTGAGGTCATCATTATCTACACAAGATCAGTTAGGTGTCATTCTCATACTGGTTCGATCCTCATGCACATGCTCATTGCATGTTAGGGGATACATTACACCCCCAAGCACTATATATAGTGGTCATCCTCTACCTTATAGGGGGATCCATAATTAAAAACCCTAACCAAACTCTGGTGCATTTACAATAGAGAGAGAAAGTAGAGTGATTGTATTACCAAGGCCATTAGATCCCTCATCTCTTAGTGATACTTACACTCACATGCACAGTGGGCGTAAGAAATTTCTGAACCACTTATATACAAGTGTTCATCCTATTCTCCTCTCCTCTTTCTACTATATATATACACTCTTGTGCTGCCATTTTTATTGCTAGTTTGAGCTTATCAGCACCTCATCTGGTGGTGCTATTTACAGCATCATCAGTCTCCACACGTTTTGGCACCCCCAAAGCTATCATTAGTGATGTGCGTAGACATTTTTGTAATCGAGTCTTTGAACACATTGTTAAAAAATATGGTGTTACCCACAAGGTTGGTCTCTCTTACCATCCTTAGACCAGTGGTCAAGTTGAGGTCTCTAACCGTGAGATCAAGCAAATTCTTAAAAAAATTATCAATCCTAATAGGAAAGATTGGTCCTTATGCTTGAGCGACGCATTGTGGGAATACCATACTGCTTATAAAACTTAGATTGGAATGTCTCCTTCTTATTTGGTCTTCTACAAGCCTTGTCACCTTCCTATCAAGATTGAATATCATGCATATTGGGCTGTTAAATCCTTTAATTTTGATATTATTGAGGCAGGAGTCCATAGGAAACTACAACATAATGAATTAGAGGAGATCCGTAATGATGCCTATGATTTTCCAAGAAGTATAAGGACAAGATGAAGCGGATCCATGACCATAGAATCATGCACAAAGAATTCCACCCTGGTCAAAAAGTTTTGTTACATAATTCTTGGCTTCATATCTTTCCTGAGAAATTAAAAACCAAGTGGTATGGACCCTTCATTGTTGAGTCATTTACTCCTTATGGTGCCATCACCGTGTAAAAACCCAAGGATGATAGCCTCTTTTAGGTCAACGGTCAACGTTTGAAGCCTTTCCTAGAGCTTGGTCCCACTGACATTGACGAAATTGACCTTATTGATCCAATTTATGAAGATTGACATTTCAGTCTTCTTTGGGGGTGATTATCATCACCCCATTTTTCTTCTGCCCTACGCGTTAATAGTTCTTATCCTTAGGGAGAGACCCCTTCGATCTGGCTGAAGACATTAAACTTAGCACTACCGGGAGGCAGCCAGTGATTTCTTGCATGAGTCTTTATCGTGTTTGGGGATGGTGCTTCACATCACCCTACGCTTTCCCGTGTTATAAAATTGTACACCTCTTTTTATCTTATCATTTCTTCATGTTTATTCTTGGATTCCTCTGTCCACTTCATTAGCGGTTGATTCTGGTAATATATTTCCTCCCTTCTGCTCTTAATTGTAAAAATCATTTCATTTAAAATTAAGGACGATGTTCCTTTTTTTGGGGGGGTGGGTAATTTATCAAAATTGTAACACTTTTGAAAAAATTCAAAACATGATTTTTAAAATTTTCGTGCAGTTTCTTTCATCTCACTCATTGACGTGAATTTTCAATCATCCATATTTTAAATCTAGGAATCAAGCTAGAGGATTTACTTTTTTCTATAGCTTATCTAATACATAACAAGGCATTTTGCACCATGAATTTCTAGACTCAATAAATTTGCGTACTTATTATGTCACTGCGATTTAGAGTTAAAGAGTATTATGATTCTCAAGAGAACCTTATGGATCACTAGTGGAGACTTTAGCTTGAGAGATTTGTGCCTTTTCATCTATTTGAGTGTTTTACAAAATCTTCGAGTCACAAGTTGATTCAACTTCTTTTGGGTCCGCTCTTTAAATCATTATATGATCTCATTATTCTTCATTAAAATTTTGGCTTGATCACTGAGAACGACATCACCTTCGAGTTGTAAGAAATACGTGTATTGAAATTTGTCCCGGTCACTAGATTTTCACCCATTCACTTTGCTCATTACATTCCCATATTCTTCCATGTAACCACATGTTCCCCACACCATCCATTTATCATCTCCATTCATATATCATCCATCATTTTGAGAAAAAGAGTGCTTTCCCAAATATAAAATGTCGTCCATATTGAGAGTAAAAAATTAAAAAAAAAATACCAAAAGAAAAAAATAGAAAAAAGAAAAGAAAATTCGAAAAAAATAGAAAAGAAAAAAAAATAGAAAAGAGAGAAAATAAAAGAAAAAAGAAAATTTCCAGTCAAGTCCTTGTGAAATAAAGACATTTGAGCCTAAAGTGTTTAACACTCTTCTCACATATCCATCATCCATCCATCGCCATCATATTCCACCTCACCTCATCTCATAACATCCTTACCATTTTATTTCCTCTTCACCCATTAGCATCGATGTTTTCCCTAGGTGTTCAGGCAAATGAAGGTTAACGTGGTGAATAACTCGACGTTCTCACTATAGTGATTAACATTCTTTCATGAGATCAATTTTTTTAAATGTTCATTCTTTCTTATATGTGTGTGAGACGTTTGGACTTGCTTACATTGACTCACCTCCTCACACACAAGAGCAATACATTAACTCAAATCTTGAGAGTTCGTTTAAGAGAGATATATCCCGTGAGATTTGCAAGTTGAAGCGTTGATTTTGAAAGGCAATCTTGGAATTACTTTTATGATACTCGACCCGTTTTAACACACACACACACACACACACACACGTTGAGTTCTAGGAAACATGTGCCTTGATTATTCACCCTTTAATTTTTATGCACTTCTAGATTGTATTTCTCGAAACATTTATCTCGTGATGGATTGTGCGAATATTCTATGTCTAATAAGAGATTGACTCCTGTTTGCAAATAAAGTATTTTGTGGGTATATTCCCTGCAAACCCTCACGAGACAAAACTCGTCCTGTATGGAAATCTATATGTTTAAAGGCTCATTGCACATGCCAAGTGCAATCGCAAATGCCCGCGAAAGTGGTACACTTTTGGTTTCTTATATTTCTTTCTTTCTATATTTTACTCGAGAGATAGCAATGTTCTGTTTGGGGGTGGTGTGATAAGCACCCAAAAGTTTATATTTTATATCCCTAATAAATGTATTTTAATTGCTAATTCTCGACAAAATTGGGTTTTATGCGTGTAATTATCTATTGTGCAAGCTTGATTGCAGTTGCGGTTCCAAAAGCTCCATTTCGAGGCAATTTGCAGCAAGAAATGGCTAAATCACCTCTCCCGTAACCTGGCCTAAACCTACGCTGAGCCCTGTACGTGTTGAGTTTGTACTTTTATTAATTTTTAGATTTTTTTTGTTTGAGTTGTTTTAATTTTTAGAATTTATTTTAGATATTATTTTGAATTTTTGTGTATTTTTAGGATTTATTTACAGTTTTTATATTTCTTTTTATTTAGTGTAGTTTTATTTTGATTTTTAATATTATTTTATTTTATTATGATAAGTTTATAGGAATTATTTTTCTATTTTTATTAGATTTTGCATTTTTGTAGGGCTTTAGTTTTTAGTTTAATAAAGTTTTAATTTTTTAATTTCTTGTTTGTATTTTCATTTCGTTTTATCTTATTTTGAATCTTTTATTAATAGATTAGAAATTTAATTTTTATATTTTTAGTTGTAAATATTTTTATTATGTTTTTTTAAAGGTACAAACACACACCCTCACCCTAACCCATACATCTAACCTGCACACTAATAGACCCTCACCATCTTCAACTTCTCACCACCAATTTCTCTCTCCTACCTCCATTACCACACCAAATCAATTCCCCCATCAGCTTCAACCTTATGCCCATTTACACATATTCCCAACACCACCATTTCGTCCAAAACCCCGAGTTTTAACAGCTCCACTCCCGATCCCAACTCATGTGAACTCGGTGGGGCCCCATGATGAAACCCATAAACCTGAATCCTCCATAACCCACTCCCTTGCTTTAACCCAGTTGTAACCCGAACTTGACCCAATTCCCGATCCCCACCTGAACCATATTCGTCCCACCTCCGAACCTGTCAAACCCGCCAACCAAACCCGACCTAGCTTTGGTGAAAACACATTTGTAAATCCAATCAACTCGGAGCCCCATGCCTGCTATCATACTTGACGATCACCTTATTACTCCCACATCGAACCCATTCAACCCGAATCTGCCTAGCCATACCCAACCAAAACTCGAATCAATCCATCATCGAAATCTAGAGAAACAGACCCGTAACCCCTATATCCGGCTAAGACCCGACTCCATACCTGCCACCCAATCCATGGCAGCCCCTTACCAATTTCGGCGACCCAATACTTACCATACCCATTTCCTTATACAAGATCCATTTTTCCAAAACTCCCATTAACCCATGAGTTACCCGATTTTGTCCCAAACCAAAATAAAAAAAAATTCCATATGACTTTTATTCATCTTTCATATTATACACCTTTTTACCTCTATTACCAAATGTCCCCTGACTATCTTATAAACCCCCACTCTTCACCTCACCCCTATGCACACTAGTGCGTGTTTCCCAAAATTACCCCTGGCCACTTGCACCTACTATAAAAAGAATTGAAGACCCATTAGAGCTAAAGAGGAGGAGAATTCTAGAGTTGGAGAGAGGAAGAAGATTTTTATTTTAGATTAGTTTAGTTTTTTTATATATATTTTTACTTTAGAAAAAAATATAATAAATTGAGTGATTGTAATGGTATTGAGAGATTGTTGAATTAATTGAAGAATTCATGCAATTGAAGGCAAAATTGGTTTGATCTACTCTTATGTAATTATTCATTTCATGCTTTAAATTTATTATTATTTTTGTTGGATGATGATTATTGAGAGCTAATCTCCCAATCAAGGGATGAATTGAAGCCCTCATGAATCCAATTTGATTTAGTTTGTCAATTTTAATTTTGTTAGTTTCCATTGATTAGTAAAATTAATTCCTACTTTTATTTTCGCATTGAGAAATGGAAAATCATCCTTGAGAAATGATTGGAAATTTTATTATCACTTTATCATTTGATTCAAACTAGAGACATGCTTATTAATTGATTTAAATCTTAATATAATTTTCATCTGCTCTAGTTTTTATTTTGTCTAATTAAAATTAGTTGTATGATTCGATTCTAGCGGGTGATTCGTTTGATTAATTTTAATTCATTTCGACTAGTGTTTGTGGGAATTAAACTTACTTTTCTAAAAGAATATTCAATTAATTCATTAGTGTAATGAGAATTAACTTTTAAATTAAATGAATATTTTGAAAATTGATCAAATTAAAATGGTACAAGTTAGAATAGTTTGTGTGAAGTGGGGGTGGATTTACATCCCTTGAAAATTTTTCTCTCATTTAGTTACATCTCACTCATTTTCATCACACACTTTTTCATATTTTCACTATTTTATTCTAGTTTAGTTACCTTTTCTGATTTAGTTAATAGTTAATTCACCTTTATCTCAAATTTGTTTTAATATTCAAAGAGGCTAAAAAAAGAAAAAGTTAAAAGTCCAAAAAAATCTAAAATAAAAAAGAATTGCATTCCTCTCTCGTATATTTCATTCTTAGATTAGGATTGACACCCTTACTCACCGCTACACTCTAGTTTTATTATTTTTCTTAGGTAATTAAAGGTTTTGATTAGCTTGGTTCCCTCAACGACAAACAACACATAAAGAAACAAGTTATCCATATGCACTAAGATACCATTGTTATATCCGTAATCGAATAGATGTGTAGAGATATATGAAAGAAGGTATAAAGAGAGGGACGTGAGATAGAGAGATAGGAGAGAGGACAAATATGTGTAAGTGAGGGAGAGAAAATAATGTTTGCTCACTTGCCACATCCTGAAGTGTAAATCTTACAAGATATGAATTCATAGCTATGAGGTTTGAATTCAGGGTTGAAATTGAATTTGAACCTACCACATGCGAGTTAAATTCAAAAATTGAAAATTAATTTTGGTATTAATTAAGTATGAAATTGATTTGACAAGTGCGAATTCAAGCATAAATTAGAACTTCCCAAGTGAGAATTATAGGAGTGAAATATTTTTTGTAATTATGTTTCAAAGTGTGATTTAGTGTACATATATTTTAAAATTGCATTTTTAATCAAAAACTTCTCGATTGACACTACCATCATTAGCAAATGCAAGGATCATTGAGGCATATTATGCAGGAATTTGTTGTTATGCATATCGACCGTGATACGATCCAGATGGAGCATGATGTCCTCTACTAGATGTAAAATAGGGTCTAAAATCACACTCAAGATGAATTAGAATCATCATCCTATTCTACACTCAAGACGATCCAAATGGCTTCACTCGATAAACCAGTTGTCTCTTGTGTCCTTCTCTCGATGATTGGTTTCCCACACTAACCATACCTATGCTCGTCTAGGAGGGGAAAAATCAAGAGCATTTTTCTCCTTTTAAACAAATTTATTAGTTTGCTACATCCTCTACAGAGTCAAAATCAAAAAATGATGGAGCAAATATATCATAATGCTATTTTTATCCATGGCATGGAGATGTCTACACCTTAACCCTAACTCCAACACCACCATCGTTTTCCACCACCTACAATAGCCACAAAAAAAAATCAAACCACCCCCATAATATCCACCAACACAACGACTATCCACAAACATATTACCACCAAACGTCACCCACCATCACAACTTTCACCAAACCCGTCACCGCCCCCCAACCACCAAAAATTAACCCAACACAAAAATACATCACAAACCGTTAATAATCAGTCTCTCTCTCTCTCTCTCTCTTCTCCACCGATCTGCACACGCACACACACACACACGTGTGTGTATATATATATACACACACGTGTGTGTGTGTATGTGTGTGTGTGTGTGTGTGTGAGTGTGTATTTATTCATATAAGTTCTATACCATATTCAACATTTATGTAATTTCATAAATTAATGCATATTTTCTAGATCCTTATAATATTGAACATGCGATTCGATCCCATACCCAATAATAACAAAGTCCACTACTCTAACCATACATGATTTCAAGTATTAAATCCAATTTCATTAGTTTATAAAAGTATATTTATAATTTGGTTATTACCTTTTCTAATTAATTTACTAATCATCTTTATAAATCACGCATATTTAATATTTAGGCAACATTAAAATCAAATACTACTTCAGGAAAAAATTAGAGATATTCTTGCCTTATAATAACGGACTCTGAAAATCTAAAAAGTCCAGTGTGTTCCTCGTACGAAAACATACTAAAAGACGTGTAGAGTGGTCAAGTCACATAGCTAAATGTAGTATTCGTAGATTAGGTCACAAACAAGCCGTATTCAATTTAATCCAATTTTGTCTTGATTAATTAGGTGAAACTAAACATGCAAGATATTGAATCTAAAAAAAAAAAAAACCACAACACAAAATATGACGAAAGTACCCTTTTCAAAAACTCCCCTTTTACGCATGGTTACAACTTAGGCATTACAGAACAACATAGATAGAGTTACAGACTTAGACTCCACTAAGTATCGTAATTGTGTCTCCTTCCTCTTTGGTGATAGAAATCGGTGCGGATTCGGTAATGCTCCACAACAAGCTCCACTTGACTTTGTGTTCATTGATCAGCCTCAAGAAACTCCTTTCCTATCTTCAGAAATAAAGAATCAACTCCATATGGATATAAACATGTGATATGTTCTTCAAGGTTTGATAAAGTGATCACAAAATATGCAAGAGGTTTGGATTTGGAAAACCAAAGTGTTTGATTACAATATAGGTGAAAAGAGGCTTGCAAATAAGTGCAAATTAATATCTCTTAAATAGGAAGAAAAATATCAAAGAGATAGACTTGAAAAGATTACGTTTGAACCAAGTAAAAAATAATTTTTCCACGAATCATTTGAATGAACTGCACCTCGTTCCAACGACCTATGTAAAGTCGTTTGAATGACATCGAATGAGAGATCAAACAGCATTTAAGAGTGATAAGGAAATTGGTTCATCTGAAGTTTCATTCGAACGTTTGATATCCAACGAGTTTAAAAAACTCGTTCGAATAACCTTCCATAATTAGTTCAAACGAGATGCCTTAAAATGATTTTTGTGATTAAAAACTTTTATAAAAATATTTTATATTTCTAACACTTTTAAAATACCCCTGACCATAATGTTTACACAAAATCAACCTCATGTACTTTCTACGTAAATTATAGTCACGAAATCAATTCTTCTATCTTTGATTATCGCGTTCAGTCTCTAACTCGTCTTCAATTGCATCCTTAATACTATACATGATGGTGCAGTGGGATGTAACGAAAAATGCTAAACTAAAAATATAATGAGCAATCATGAATTTTGCTTTTACAAACCTCTCCCTTTGGGTATTCTGGTACAAAACACAAAATAAAAAAAACTAATACAAGTTCAACTAATATCATTTCCAAACACGAAAAGGAAAAGATTCTTGAAAATTTGTATCATAGAATATCTTCATCGTGTAGTCCATGATATCATAAATGTGTAAAAATACCTACACACATGAAACAAATAATAACACCGTGACGCATGGAGTTTAAAGAGAATAAAAATCATCCTTAATTTGTTATCACCCTTTTTTTTCATAATAGAGAGAGGGTTAGAAGCTAAACCTGAAAATTTAGCATAAAAAATATACACATTTGAAATATCATCACAAAGTATAGACAATTAAGCATATGTGATGAAACTTCAATAAACCAACAAACTGTATTTTAGAATTTTTGAAATTTTTAAGTATAAAAAATACATTTAAGTACAAACAAACACACCATAGAGTAACATGAAAACATCTGAATCAAGAAAATGAAATGAAGCTGTGTGAACTAAATGCACGAGAAAGTCACCATAGGCATGTGTAGCAACGGTGCATGAAGTCAAAGAGACACTCCGAGAAAAAGAACTAAATTCAGCCTTTTGTGTATAAAATGTTAAACAAGGTGAAATTGACTCAACTCATGCGAAATGTTATGTATTTTAATACTTCTCAAATCAATAACGCCAAACTATTTGATGTATTTAAAGGAATTTTATTGTGTAAATCCATTGATCTTTACCTTATAACTCCCTCAAAATCTCACATTTTAAGAATAAACTCTCAAACTTTAAAGGAATAATATTCTTCAATTTTAATGATTCATTCATGAAACAATATTGGCCTTGGCACTTCCGTTTTTATGTACCTAATGTATCTTTTAGGCTCTTGACAATAGTAGCTTTAATTGTAAAGAAGATTGCTTTTTTCGTATCCCATTTCCATTGCTTAAACATAAATCAATTAATTTTTTGATAAAAAAATTTAGGCAAAGGTTTTTACATGCACAATTAGTTCCTAGTACATTTGGTTTGTTATTAAGCACGATTGCGATGAGAACATCCTATTCAACATCTGACAAGCAAGTGAAACGTTCAAAATTTCGTTCATGTGTGCAATCAAAGCAATATAATGAGTCTAGCATAAAATTAGTAATCAATAATGAACGATGCAATGCTACACATGGGTTATTAAGAACAAAAAATAACATAGCCAAGTCTTATAAATCCAAGATTAAGACATATGAATGGATGGAATGAAATTGTGATTCGAACATCTTAAATGTGCATCCATATATAGTGCAAAACAAAATTTCAACATATTTTTGAAAATTTTGAAAATATTTATCAAAATAAAATCTTTTTATTTTTTAGGAAATTTTTCTAAAAGAAAAGAAATATTTTTTTATTTTTTTTCAATTTATAAATATAAGAATTCAATCTAGTTATAGGGAAAAATGATAGCAATATGAAAATAACCTTAAACTGGAAACAATAGCCGAACTCAATCAATGGAATAAATACCCAAAGACTTCCTAAGATCCTCAAATCTAAGTGCATCTAAAGGTTTAGTGAAAATGTCAGCCAATTGACGTTCGTTACTCGTGAAGCTCAAGGAAACGATCTTCCCCTCAATAAGATCACGAATAAAGTACTCATGAATCCTAATGTGCTTCGTGAATATTTGACAGGATTATGAGAAATGTGGATTGCACTCGTATTATCGCAAGAAAGTCATTGTGCCTTGATTAATCCCATAATCCTCCAACATTTGTTTCATCCATAAGAGTTGTCTGCCATAACTCCCGACGACTATGTATTTGTCATCCTCCGTGGAAAAAGAAATGGAGTTTTTCTTCTTTCTCACCCATGATACAAGAGCACTCCCAAAGTAAAATCATCCACCCAATGTTCTTTTACATCCATTAGCATCCCCGTCCCAATCGGCATCAAAATAAGCTGACAAACGTTCATCGGTATCAAAGGAATACCAAATGACATAACAAAGAGTCCCACTCACATATTTGATGATACATTTGAGTGAAAGAAAGTGTGATCTTTTGGGTACACTTGGTAACGTGAACAAAATCCAACACCAAAGATGATATCGGGATGACTAGCGGTCAAGTGGAGGAGACTACCTATCATACTCCTCTAGAGTGTTTGCCCAAATCCTTACCTAAAGTGTCTTTACTAAGCTTTGTTGAGAAACTCATGGGTGTGTAAGAGTGCTTAGAGGAGTCCAAACCAAACTTATTCACTAGATCCCTAACATATTTAGATTGAGATATAAATATCCCATTCTTGAGTTAACTCACTTAGAGACATACGAAAAAATTAAGTTCACCAACCATACTCATCTTAAATTTTCTCTTCACCTCCTCTTCAAAAGTGTGAGCTTGTTGGGAACATGTGTATCCAAAGACTATGTCATCCACATAGACTTGGGAAACTAAGATAACACCACCCTCTCTCCTGACGAACAACGTTATATAAACTCCCTCTATCTTGAAGCCACAAAATAAAAGATAAGAAGTTACCCTTTATACTAATCATGGGTTGCTTGATTCAAACCATACAAGGCCTTCTGGATATAAAAGACGTTTATAGGGTGCTTTGGATATTCAAACCTATTTGATTGGTCCATGTGATCCTCTTCCTGAAGAATGTCATTTAGAAAGGCACTCTTGTCATCCATTTGGAAAATCTTGAAGTGTAGATGACATGCTATATCGATTACTAAGAAGATGGATTCAATCCTAACAATAAGAGTGAATGTCTCATCAAAGTCCACACCTTCAACTTGTGTGTAACTTTGAGTGACCAAACTAACCTTATTGAGAATTATGGTACCATTATCATCCATCTTGTTTTTGTACACCCGCGTGGTACCAATCTTATTAGTCTCACTAGGTTGGGGGACTTATTCACAAATATCGTTCTTTCAAAATTGAAGCAACTTTTCTTGCATAGAACTTATCCAATACTCATCCTTGAGTGCATTATTCACATTCTTGGGCTCTATTGTGGAAGTGTAGCAAAAGTAGATAACCATATACTCTAGTTGAGCGTGAGTTTTGATACCTAGTGTGGGATCACCAAGTATATTAGTAGGGTCATGACTCTTTCAAGCCCAAGAGGGTGGATCCTCTATTTTAAGAGTGGGGTCCACAGTGGTGGTTTGGGGAATAATGGTGATGATGCTTAGATTCTGCACCACCAGATAAGTGATGATGAGCTCAAACTTTAATAACCATGGCAACCATAGATATATATATGTATAAGTGTGTAAAAGGGGATGAGTATAAGAGGAATAAGATAATGATGTATAGTGGTTCAGCCAATTAGGCCTACATCCACTGTGAGTGTGTGATCCACTAAGTATGGACACTAATGGCCTTAGATACAATGCACGTAATCTCAATTTCTCTCTCTACTGTGTGTACAAGTAGAGTTTTTGCTAGGGTTACAATTCTCGATCCCTTATAGGTTTGTAGGTGATAAGTATATATGGGTATTGGGGGGTTTAGTGTACCCCCCAAGCATGCATGGTGCATGCGAATAATGATCTAGCCAATCACCAATTGACACCTGTAGGTGCCAACTGTGATTAATGATGATATAATATTCCCTCATGTGAGGGGGTGATATTATTATAATGGTCTTCCACGTGCCATATGAGCCCCACACGCACTGCTCCACGCGTCTCCCAAATCACACGATATGATGATGTCACCCACGGCCGATGATACGAGGCCGAGGGAAATGAGCCAGGCCTTATTAGTGCCTCGTACTTTCGTACCCTCATAGGGTCATCCAGACCCAGATGAGGGGTCGGCCCACTGAAGGGTCGTTTGGGCCTCATGAGGGGTCGGCCCCTTGAAGGGTTGTTCGAGACATGATGAGGGGTCGGCCCCTTGAAGATTCATCCAAGACATGATAGGGGTTAGCCCCTTGAAGGGTCATCCGAGACATGATGAGGGGTCGACCCATTAAAGGGTCATCTGATCATGGTTTAGAGATCATCTTGGCCTCATCCATATGGAGGACGCCCTCGTCCTGGACGGGGGTATATATGGGTATAATAATCACCCCCCAGCCCTTAGCCATCGATGTTATTGAGATGGCTGGGGGATAGTGTTGCTTTTGAGATGAGTGTATGATCAGTTTGGTGAGTGACACCTGCCAAGCTGATGTGAAACCTAGGCAGATATCCACTGTCATTCCAGTTTCCCGGGCATGACGGCTGCACACTTGGCCTGGGACTTTGTGCCCTAATGATGCCCCTCTTCGTGGGATGTGCCTTGCATTGATTATTGGGCCCACTTATAATAAGGTATTTAAAGGATTTTTGAAATAATAATTTTCTTCTTCTTCTTCGTGCCCAAGCTTTCTATCTCTAGTTTCTCAAAAGACTCAAACCACCATTTCTGCAACTTCAACATTTCGATCTTTGGCAGTCTCACTATTTTTTCTCAGGTAATCCCTCTGCCCTAGTGCCCTCTTTATCTTCCATTACTGTATACTTTCTTGTTTTAGGCCTGTAGGACTCGGATTTTCTTTGGCTATTTCATAACCTTCCGACGTTCTTCTTCGGCGAGTTATTCTTGAGTGTTCTTGATCGAAACCCTTTATTTCTTTGGTTTTAATCCAAAAGTCTAGCTTGGTTAACTGTTAGACTTTTTATAGTTAACTTAGCCAAATTCTTTTAAGTGTATGGTCTTCCCCTTAATGCTTAGGAGGCTTTATGATTTAGTCGAGGAATTCTCATCCCTGAGAGAGAAGTTCTTCATAGAGATTAGAACGAGGAGAGAAGATGAGGGGCCGACCCTAATTGGGTATGACCCATTTTTCCCATTCCATTAGCCACTATCGTACCCCCTGAGTCCTGAGGGTCATCTGGTCGTCTAGCCAAGAGTCAATCGTGCGAGGGAGAAATGGATCAGAGAGCATCGTCATCGACAGGTGTTGGCCCTTCTGGTAGGGGAGAAACATCCACTCTCAGCCTAGGCTAGGCCAAGGGCGCAGTACTTTCTGAGGCTGTCCCCCCTTGAATTTAAAGTAGCCTTTCCAGATGGTCCTCCAGTGGTTGGGGGATCTGGGAACGAGAGAGATGAGGACGAAAATGAGGGTTCTTCTGATTGTGATGATAGTCAAGTAGACACTTCAACTGCTTCAACTTATGTATCGTCAGTCAAAGACCGTGATCTCTTAGTGTGGAGGCATCTCTTTGGCATACAACCCAACATAAGTATGAGGGTCCCCACTGAATCTTTTGCAATATAATTCCTCTTCCTATCTCCTATGCTTGTCTCTTGTACGATTTATCTTGTAATGATCTAAAATTAACAATCTCACCAACTCCCCCCTCATCTTTCTTGAGGGTGAATGAGGGGTCGTCCCCACCATTTACCCTCATCATAGACGAGGATGGTTTCCCACCAACATAATGGTTTTAAATTTCAAGTCCTCCCTCGTCTTTCTTGAGGGTGAATGAGGGGTCATCCCCATCATTTACCCTCATTATAGCCGAGGGTGGTTTCCCACTAATATAATGATGTTTTAAATTAAGTCTCCCCTCGGCTTTCTTGAGGGTGAATGAGGGCTCGTCCCCACCATTTACCCTCGTCATAGCCGAGGGTGGTTTCCCACAAACTTAATGATGTTTTAAATTAAGTCTCCCCTCATCTTTCTTGAGGGTGAATGGCGGGTCGTCCCCACCATTCACCCTCGTCATAGACGAGGGTGGTTTCCCACAAACTTAATGATGTTTTAAATTAAGTCACCCTCATCTTTCTTGAGGCTGAATGAGGGGTCATCCCCACCATTTACCCTCGACATAGCCGAGGGTGGTTTCCCACCAACTTAATGGTGTTTTCAATTATTTCAAGTCCCCCCTCGTCTTTCTTGAGGTTGAATGGGGGGTCGTCCCCACCATTTACCCTCATCATAGCCGAGGGTGGTTCCCACTAATATAATGATGTTTTAAATCAAGTCCCCCCTCATGTTTCTTGAGGGTGAATGAGGGGTCGTCCCCACCACTTACCCTCGTCATAGCCGAGGGTGGTTTCCCACCAACTTAATGGTGTTTTCAATTATTTCAAGTCCCCCTCGTCTTTCTTGAGGGTGAATGGGGGGTCGTCCCCACCATTTACCTTCATCATATCCGAGGGTGGTTTCCCACCAAGTTAATGGTGTTTTCAATTATTTCAAGCCCCCCCCCCCCATCTTTCTTGAGGATTAATGGGGGGTCGTCCCCGCCATTTACCCTCATCATAGCCGAGGGTGGTTTCCCACCAACTTAATGGTTTTAAATTTCAAGTCCTCCCTTGTCTTTCTTGAAGGTGAATGAGGGGTCATCCCCATAATTTACCCTCATTATAGCCGAGGGTGGTTTCCCACTAATATAATGCTGTTTTAAATCAAGTCCCCCCTCGTGTTTCTTGAGGGTGAATGAGGGGTCGTCCCCACCACTTACCCTCGTCATAGCCGAGGGTGGTTTCCCACCAACTTAATGGTGTTTTCAATTATTTCAAGTCCCCCCTCGTCTTTCTTGAGGGTGAATGAGGGGTCGTCCTCACCATTTACCTTCATCATAGCCGAGGCTGGTTTCCCACCAACTTAATGGTGTTCTCAATTATTTAAGTCCCCCCTCGTCTTTCTTGAGGGTGAATGGGGGGTCGTCCCCACCGTTTACCCTCATCATAGCCGAGGGTGGTTTACCACCAACTTAATGGTGTTTTCAATTATTTCAAGTCCCCCCTCGTCTTTCTTGAGGGTGAATGGGGGGTCGTCCCCGCCATTTACCCTCATCATAGCCAAGGGTGGTCTCCCACCAATCATAATGGTTTTAAATTTCAAGTCCCCCCTCGTCTTTCTTGAGGGTGAATGAGGGGTCGTCCCTACCATTTACCCTCGACATAGACGAGGGTGGTTTCCAACCAACTTAATGGTGTTTTCAATTATTTCAAGTCCCCCCTCGTCTTTCTTGAGGGTGAATGAGGGGTCGTCCCCACCATTTACCCTCGACATAGCCGAGGGTGTTTTCCCACCAACTTAATGGTGTTTTCAATTATTTCAAGTCCCCCTCGTCTTTCTTGAGGGTGAATGAGGGGTCATCCCCACCATTTACCTTCGTCATAGCCGAGGGTGGTTTCCCACCAACTTAATGGTGTTCTCAATTATTTAAGTCCCCCCTCGTCTTTCTTGAGGGTGAATGGGGGGTCGTCCCCACAGTTTACCCTCATCATAGCCGAGGGTGGTTTCCCACCAACTTAATGGTGTTTTCAATTATTTCAAGTCCCCCCTCGTCTTTCTTGAGGGTGGATGGGGGGTCGTCCCCGCCATTTACCCTCATCATAGCCGAGGGTGGTCTCCCACCAATCTTAATGGTTTTAAATTTCAAGTCCCCCCTCGTCTTTCTTGAGGGTGAATGAGGGGTCGTCCCCACCATTTTCCCTCGACATAGCCGAGGGTGGTTTCCCACCAACTTAATGGTGTTTTCAATTATTTCAAGTCCCCCTCGTCTTTCTTGAGGGTGAATGGGGGGTCGTCCCCTCCATTTACCCTCATCATAGCCGAGGATGGTTTCCCACTAATATAATGATGTTTTAAATCAAGTCCCCCCTCATCTTTCTTGAGGGTGAATGAGGGGTCGTCCCCACCATTTACCCTCGTCATAGCCGAGGGTGGTTTCCCACCAGCTTAATGGTGTTTTCAATTATTTCAAGTACCCCCTCGTCTTTCTTAAGGGTGAATGGGGGGTCATCCACGCCATTTACCCTCATCATATCCGAGGGTGGTTTCCCACCAACTTAATGGTTTTAAATTTCAAGTCCCCCCTCGTCTTTCTTGAGGGTGAATGAGGGGTTGTACCCACCATTAACCCTCATCATAGACGAGGGTGGTTTTAACGAGTATAACCCCACTTATACTACAATTAATCAAACACAAAAATGAGGGACCAAAGTGACATTCTCATTAAAATTCTAAAGTTTTCTGTTGGAGCAACACATTCATTACAACTGTGGTCCGATAGGACGTTACAAAATTATTGATAGTATTTCTTCAAATGATCTGCATTCCAGGGATTGGAAAAGGGTTCCCCTTCTAGGTTTTCTAGTTTATAGGTTCCAGGGACAACTTCATCAATGACCCTATATGGGCCATGCCAATTTGGGTGGAGTTTGTTAGTAGTTTTCCAAGTCTTTTTGAGGACTAAGTCCCCCACTGCGATTGGCCTTTGCTTCACCCTCTGGTTGTGAAACCTTCCAGTCCTTTGTTGGTAGGAAGCTGGCCTTATCTCGACGTCCTCCCTCCTTTCCTCGATTAGCTCTAAGTCAAGTCTCCTCTCTTCCATATTTATCTGGGGGTCATATATTTGGACCCTGTGAGTAGCAAACCCAAACTCGGTGGGGATGACGGCTTCTGAGCCATATGCTAGCATAAACGGGGTTTCACCGGTAGGAGTCTTCTCCATCATCCTGTAGACCCACAATACAGCGTACAACTCCTCAACCCATCTTCCTTTTTCCTCATCAAGTCTTTTCTTAATCCCGTCTAGGATTGTTCTGTTTGTTACTTTAGTTTTCCCATTGGCTTGAGGTCGGCCTAGGGACGAGAAGAATTGTTTGATACTCACCCTTTCACAGTACTTCTCTAGAGATGTATTATTGAATTGAGTCCCATTATCCGAAATGAGGGTGCTGGGGAGACCATATCTGCATATAATGCTTTTCCAGATAAACTGGAAGGTATTCTGCTCGGTGATCATTACCATCGGCTCCACCTCCACCCATTTTGAAAAATATTCAATTGCTACAATGAGGAACCGATAGTTATTGACGGCCCTAGGCAAGGGTCCTACCAAGTCGATCCCCCACACTGAAAATCGCCATGGGGATGTAATGGAGGTAAGAGGCTGATGGAGCTCGTGAGGGATGGTGGCAAATCTTTGACATTTATCACATTTTTTTACATATGTCGTGGCATCTTTTCCCAAGGTCGTCCACCAGTACCCATGGGTTACTACCCTCTTCGCCAAAGACCTACCCCCAATGTGCTTGAAATTGACCCCTCGTGCACGTCTTGCAAAATGTGAGGGACTTCAGACGGGTGTACACATCTAAGTAAGGGGAGAAAAAGCCCCTTTTTATACAAGGTGTCTCCGATGACAGTGAATTTTGCAGCTCTGTATCTCAGCTTCTTCCTTTCTTGCCTTGCTTCTGGAATCTCCCCCTCTTTAATGTATCTGATTAGAGGGTCCATCCAAGAAGCTTCCCTGGAAATATTTAATCAAGTGCCAAGTGTTCCCTCATCGCCTTCAATAGTTGGTCGAAGCAAAATTTCCATTGACACTGTCCTCCTGATATTTGTCTTAGTTGTTGAGGCCAACCTAGCAAGTGCATCAGCTCGGCCATTATCAAGCCTAGGTATCCTCTTTAATTTCACTTCTCTGAAGCTTTTTAATAGTGACTTCGCTTTCTCAAGGTATTTAGCCATCTGCTCATCCTTGGACTCGTAGGCTCCTAGTATCTAATTCACCACTAGTCTCGAATCACTATGGACCAAGACCTGGCAGACACTAAGAGACTTAGCCATGGATAGGCCCGCTATCAGGGCCTCATATTCAGACTCGTTGTTGGAGGCTTTGAAGTTGAACCTTAGGGCGTACTCGATGTCTGTACCATCTGGTGCTGATACTATTAATCCAGCCCCACTTTCGCTTTCACAAGAGGACCCGTCAACGAAGAGGTTCCACACTGTCTTTTCCTCCGAGAAATTTCCCTCGATGAGGGACCCCTGTCTAAAGAGATATCTTCCCTTTTCATTTCCAGTCACTTTTTCTCTAGATGTGCTTGTCTTTGGATTGATCTATGAAGCTGCCTTGCCGGGTATCTGTCTTATCGAGGCTTTCCTCTTCAGCCTCATCATCTTTCCAAGTAAATTCAGCCACGAAATCAGCTAACGCTTTCCCCTTAATGGCCATCCTTGGTTGATATACAATGTCAAACTCTCCCAACTCTATAGCCCAGGCCATTATCCTTCCCAATTTTTTTGGCTTGTGCAATACCTGCTATTGATGCAAAAAACTGGACCGAATCCCATTTTTATGATCACAGATAAATAGATAAAAGCAATCCAATCAAGCACATGAGAGACAAAGATTTTTAAAGTGGTTCGGCTATAAGGAAAAGCCTACGTCCACTGTTATTTTATTTCCATGGGTTTACAATAGCACAATGTGGTGTAGAGAGAGAAAAAGGTGTGGATCTTGTGTATGGTGTCTCTCATCCTTGTCGAATCTCCTCTTCCCACTTTTGGCTAAGGGAATACATGTATTTATAGTGATGGGAGATAAAGAGATTCATTGTATGTAGACATTTATACATTATGTCTACATTCAACGAATCTAATTGTTGAATTTCTTGGTATGCTATGTGTTGTCATCTACAGTATAAATGTACATTAATGCTCATTAAATGCATAGTCATCTTCATTAATGCACATTAAATGCATAGTTATCCCTTGATCTTCCTGGTTGGTATGACGACCAACTCTCCTCGAGTGCCGACTAACTCTCCTCGGGGGCCGACCAACTCCCCTCGGGTGTCGACTAATTCTCCTCGGGTGCCGACCAACTCTCCTCGGGTGCCAACTAACACTCCTCGGTGTCGAATATTGCCACGTAGGATGACATGTGTCCTTTTCTGATTGGTCCTCGTAGATGGAGAATTTTTGCGTTATCAGAAGCCCCCAATGCTCCATGCTTGATGGTTTACTTGAAAGGATGGAGTATTTATTCTGCAGTGTTGCTCGGTGCTCGTGAAATTCTTGATCTACCTTCTTGATTTGTTCAACATAAAGTGCATTATCTCATGGACGACATATGATGCAGGCTGATCGATGGTTGCTAATATTTCTTTTGAGGAACTCTATGTGCTATGTATCATCCCTGGGAATTTGGACGCAGCCATGCCATAGTATGCAGCTTGTAGCTTATCATAATCTTCAAGTATGTTGATTGGTTTGCTAGCCGACCAACTGCCACCTGTGCCGAGCAACTGAGTGCTAACTTCACGTGCTTGATTCTTCTGATTTATGATCGTCTGAATACTTTGTTGAGTAACATACTAGCTTTTGAACCCAACTCTTCAATCTGATTAGTACCAAGCTATTGGTGGACTTCGAAACATTTTCATACAACTTCTTCTTCAATGTTAGTCGGGACAGTAGTAGTTAAGATCTCAGTGTTGTAGATGCTAAATTTGACTTTTGAACTTCAATAGTATGTGCATAATAACTCCTGAATATGCCTCCTGAACTTCTGAATGCACCTCCTGAACTTCTGAATACGCCTCCGTGTGATTTTGTGAAGTTGAATTTGGTGCTCGACTGCATGATGTTATAAATGTGTCACCAAGTGAACAAATATATCTGTAATAGAAGCCCCCAAATGAACAAATACTTTATCGAGCACCTCCTAGATCGACCATCCATGATGAATATCAGGATGCTCAAAGATCTTAACTTCATAAATTGTCCTCTTGCTTTAAATGATCCACCTGTTGGCGAGGAACCTGTTTCAAAAGTAGAGGGGAAGAAACCAATAGAATGGGAATATTGATGTAATAAATTTGTATTTCATTCCTGATGTATTTTGTTTTTGATTTTAATGAAAGACTTTCATTTTTGTTCGCAATCTTAATTGCTATTGTCTTGTAAAATACTTTACATCTGTGCATATGTATCTGTTAAAAAGATAACAATATTGTGTTGTTTGTCGATCAACTTATTGTCGACTAGTTTGAATTTGTGGTAACCATTTGATAAAAAATGAAGTATTGTTTCTCGACCAACTTAATAATAATAAAAATTGTTGCTCGATTGTCTTCATAAAATGTTTTCGATCAACCAAGGTCGGTTAATTATGCTTATCGACCAACTACAGTTAATGGGTTTTTATCCCCGACCAACCATACTTGGTAGATTTTTTTGTTTTCATAAAATGTTTTCGACCAACCAAGGCCGATAAATTTTGTCGACCAACTACACTTGGTGGGTTTTTATCCCCGACCAGCCATACTTGGTAGATTTTTGGAATATTTTCTCCTCGTCGACTAACTACGTTGGTACAGTTTGGAATATTTTCTCCTCGTCGGCCAACTATGTTGGTACAGTTTGGAATTTTTCCTCCTCGTCGACCAACTATGTTGGTACAGTTTGGAATTCGACCAACTATGTTGGTACAGTTTGGAATATTTTCTCCTTGTCGACCAATTACAGTTAGTGGGTTTTTATCCCCGACCAACCATACTTGGTACAGTTTGGAATATTTTCTTGAGTAGTCTGTCGAGCTGTGTCGAGTAATGCGTAGCACTAGTATTCCCCGAAAAAAATTTCAATAAAAGGAGCAGGTATAACAGCTTCACTTCCAAACGCCGGCATATATGGTGATTCTCCAGTTTCTTCTCGGGGAGTAATACGATAAGCCCACAATACTGACTGTAACTCCTTGATCCAGTTTGATTTTGCGTCACTTAGTCTTTTATTCAATCCATTTAGCAGTGTTTTATTCATCACTTTAGTCTGTCCGTTGCTTTGAGGATGTCCTGGTGCCGAGTGGATCTTTAAGATATTGGACTGATGACAGTAGGCAGCGAATTCTTCGTTATCAAATTGTGTTCCATGGTCTGTGATGAAGGCATGAGGAAGACCATATCGACAGATGATATTCTTCCAAATAAATTGGTACACCTTTTCATACGTCATATCAATGAGAGGCTCCGCTTCTACCCACTTAGTAAAATAATCCACTGCGACGACGAGGTATTTGAACCTTCCCCTGGTCGTTGGCAGTGGCCCGACCAGATCTACTCCCCACATTGAAAATGGCCAAGGGGAAGTGATGGGTGTCAACAATGCTTATGGAGTTCTTCGGATGGAGGAAAAGCGCTGGCACTTGTCACATTTCTTAGCATAGGCTATACAATCAGCTTTAATCGTTGGCCAATAGTATCCCTGTGTCATCATCCTTTGCAAAAGCGTCCGACTTACTACATGGGCACCACAAGACCCTTCATGGATCTCTTCAATCAATTCTTTCACCTCGGAGGGATGTACACATCTCTGCAAACCTGCCATAATTCATCGTATATATAAAACTCCATTAGTTAATACATACCGAGCAGATTTAAACTTCAATTTATTGGCTGCGAGCTTATCACTTGGTAATTCTCCCTCCTCGATATACGCCCTGATGGGATCCATCCAAGATGGTCCTAAATCAAGGGTAATAAAGTTCATCATCAGATCTTCATCTATGCTCCGACTGGCTAACACTTCAATTGGGATTATTCGCCGTAGCTCGGTGCGAGTAGCTGATGCTAGTCGAGCTAGGGCGTCTACTCTCGCATTCTCCATTCTTGGTATTTTGACCAACTAAATAGCAACAAATTCTGATACCAACTCCATCACCTTTGCATGATACCTAATCATTGATTCTCCTTTGGCTGCATATATTCCCAACATTTGATTTACGATCAATTAAGAATCACTAAAGACAATAACCTGCTGCGCCTCCATAATTTTTGCCAAATTAAGACCTGCAATCATGGCCTCATACTCAACCTCATTATTGGAAGCTTTGAATTGGAATCGTAGGGCGTATTCCATGTCGACCTCGTCCGGGCTGTTCAAAATGATCCCTGCCCCACAGCCTGTTGTGCAAGATGATCCATCTATATATAGCCTCCATATAGGTAACTCGTCTTAAAATTTCTTATCTGACAGAGTTCCTCGGTGAAATATTTTTTGCTTACTTTCATCCTCCCCTGATATTTATTGCTCCTCGTCGATCATCTTTTCTTGCCCTTTTACCAACCGGAGTTGGTCTGAGCTCAAAATTGATGATCCTGTAACATCCACTCGCCCTTTTACCAACCGGAGTTGGTCTGAGCTTGTGTCTGTTGATTCTGTAACATCCACAGGTTGATCAGCGAGCAACTTTTGCTCCTGGGGGTATCAGGATAGGTGAACTCTGCTATAAAATCTGCTACAGCCTTCCCTTTTAGCGATGATCTGGGTTCATAAACTATATCATATTCATCGAGCTCTATTGCCCAATACATCAATCTCCCTGATTTTTCTGGTTTATGAAGGGCTTGCCTCAATGGCATATCAGTATATACTACTATGATATGAGCCTGGAAGTATGGCCTCATTCTCCTACTTTCCTCAATCAACGCCAGTGCCAATTTTTCCAGCCTCGGATATCTGATTTCTGCTCCTCGAAAGGCCTTACTTGTGTAATAAATTGGTTTTTGCACCCCATTCTCCACTCTGATCAACGTTGAGCTAACTGCATTCTCTGATACTGCTAGATACAAGTATAATGTTTTCCCATCACCGGCCTGGACAACAGTCGAGGTGCTCCCAGGTATTTCTTCAAGTCTACTCTTAACTCGATTAAGTCAAGTATGAAGCTCTATGCCCAGGATTGGGGCATGTATGAATTGAATCTGATGGTGCCAATTGAATTGTTGTTTGCAGTCTTGCTGCTGTGTTGTGTTTAGTCCAGCTGCGTTATTTTTGTTCGGTATTGACCTTTTAAGGTCTTTATGTGCTGTTGATGAGCATCCAAGAATTGTACTGGGCAGATATTTTTTCCTGAGCACCTGTTGAGGCTGAATCATATAAAAATTATGATTAGAATAATTATTCAGCTGGCCATTGGCTTCAATATTGGACAATTTAAATTTCCAGATAATAATATGAGAGATAACAATCAAAATATCTCGTGTTCTCATAAAAATATGATGTACATAAACGTGTCTCCATAAAAAATTTTAACGGACTTGTGATTATGAAATTTTCGTTTATTCATATTTGAAATAAAAACCGATCCACTAATTTAATAAAATCGTGATTTGCAATATTTTGCAGATTTGATAAATGAAAAATTGGGCAACTAATTTATGTTTATAATCATAAAAATCATGACTGAATCAAAAGATGTATGTATGTATGTACAACATATAATTGATTATTCATATATTGATAAAATTGATCGTATCAACACAATTACATAATATGATTATTCGTGCAGAGAACATAGTTTTCTTGAAGAGAGAGAAAATGGGTCTGATTCAATTCATGTTAATATCGGAATGGAAAATACATAATCGTTCTTAATGCTTATCCCTATCCTAACATATTTGTTCAGAAAATCTTCAAGTGGATCCATAGATGCAAGGATTTGTATAATATTTATGAGTCTAAAATTCACCAGGTCCCCAAATTGAAATCGATCACACAGTTAGTACATATAAAAATTATGACTAAATTAAAAGATTTCCAAATGAATCAAATTTGTATATACTCACATAAAAGAGATTTATGAATATAGAGAAATTATTTTATCTCCTTAAAGAACAAATAATATAATATGTACACAAATTTCTCAAACTTTGTGATTATGAAATGTACATTTATCCAGATTTGTAAAATTAGATTCAACAATTTATGAATATAAAATCATGATTGAATTAAAAGATGTATGCACAATATATAATTTATTTGATCTCTAAGTTTATGGATTTAAACATATGAGAATCATGATTTGAACAAAAATATAATGGGAATTTGAATAGTCATCAAAGATTTTTCACAAATTATTTCAAAATCAACAAAGAAAATTATCAAATCTTATCATCATCGTATATATTGGTATATTTAATCATTTAAAATATTTATTCCATGATATAAAATTGAAACTTGAGAATCAAGCAAAAAGTTATGATTTATGAAATCCACTATTTTTCAGATTTCTAAATAAGAATTAATCTAACAGTTATGATTTTAAAATCATGATATGCAATATTTTGCAAATAAAAATTGGACAATTAATATATGTATATAAACATAAAAATCATGATTGAATCAACAGATGTATGTATAATATTTAATTTATTATACATATAGAAAATAAAAACTTAGCTTTTGATGGAGAACAATGCTTGTAACACGTTCCCACAGACGACGTCAATCTGTTGATGCAAAAAACTGGACTGAATCCCATTTTTATGATCACAGATAAATAGATAAAAGCAATCCAATCAAGCACATGAGAGACAAAGATTTTTAAAGTGGTTCGGCTATAAGGAAAAGCCTACGTCCATTGTTATGTTATTCCCAGGGGTTTACAATAGCACAATGTGGTGTAGAGAGAGAAAAAGGTGTGGATATTGTGTAAGGTGTCTCTCATCCTTGTCGGATCTCCTCTTCCCCCTTTTGGCTAAGGGAATACATGTATTTATAGTGATGGAAGATAAAGAGATTCATTGTATGTAGACATTTATACATTATGTCTACATTCAACGAATCTAATTGTTGAATTTCTTGGTATGCTATGTGTTGTCATCTACAGTATAAATGTACATTAATGCTCATTAAATGCATAGTCATCTTCATTAATGCACATTAAATGCATAGTTATCCCTTGATCTTCCTGGTTGGTATGATGACCAACTCTCCTCGGGTGCCGACTAACTCTCCTCGGGGGCCGACCAACTCCCCTCGGGTGCCGACTAATTCTCCTCGGGTGCCGACCAACTCTCCTCAGGTGCCGACTAACACTCCTCGGTGTCGAATATTTCCACGTAGGATGGCATGTGTCCTTTTCTGATTGGTCCTCGTAGATGGAGAATTTTTGCGTTAACACCTGCCTAAGAGGAGAGTCAGTGAGGATGACCATTGTATGGGACTGGAAGTATGGCTTCATCTTTTTTTATGCATGGATCAAGGTATAGGCTAACTTATCCATCCTTGGGTATCTTTTCTCTGCCCCTAGAGTGCCTTACTATTTAAATATACAGGCTTTTGTACCCCGTCCTCTTCTCTCACAATGGCTGCGCTGATGGCTGAGTCTGAGACAGCTAGGTACATATGCAATCATTCACCCTGTACTGGCCTTGACAATAGCAAGGGAGACCCTAAGTATTCCTTTATCTCTTTGAAAGCCTGATCACACTCTTCACTCCACTCAAAATCCTTTTTGAGAATTTTAAAGAATGGTAAGCACCTGTCTGTGGCTCTGGACACGAACCTATTCAAAGCAGCCACTCGCCCTGTGAGCCTTTGAACGTCTTTGATGGTCTTTGGGGTCCTCATTTCTATGAGGGCCTTTATCTTTTTAGGATTGTCCTAGATGCCTCTTTGGTTGACAATGAACCCCAGGAACTTACCTTCTCTGACCCCGAAGACATATTTGTTTGGGTTAAGCTTCATTCGGTACTTGTCCATTGTATTAAAGGTCCTCTCGAGGTCGACCACATGATCCTCGACCTTTAAGATTTTGGTCAGCATGTCATCTACATAAACCTCCATAGACTTCCCAATTTGGTCTTCAAACATTTTATTCACAAGGCACTGATACGTTGCCCCTGCATTTTTTAGGCCAAAGGGCATGACCCTATAAGAGTATGTCCCCTTATCGGTAATTAAGGTTGTTTTCTCTGAGTCTTCAGGGTTCATGAAGATCTGGTTGTACCCTGAATAGGCATTCATGAAGCTCATGATCTCATGGCCTACGGTAGCGTCTACCATCTGATCAATGCGGGGGAGAGGGAAGTTGTCTTTGGGACAATATTTGTTGAGGTCTGGGAAGTCTACACGCATCTTCCACTTCCCGTTGGCTTTTGGGACAATGACTGCGTTGGATAACCATTCGGGATAGATGACCTCTCTAATAAACTCTGCACCTTTTAGCTTCTTGACCTCATCCCTGATGACCTCATACTTCTCTCGAGAATAAATTATCCTCTTCTGGTTTACTGGTTATGCTCCCTCTACCACGTTGAGCTTGTGGCTCATAATTTTGGGGTCGATCCCCAGCATATCTGTGTGGCTCCATGCAAAGACACTCTGCCTTCTCCTTAGCAGCTTGATGAGGTATTCTTTTATGTCTATCGTTAGGGATTTGCCGACTTGGATGCTTTTTTCTGGCTCATCCTCATTGAGGATGATGGATTCTACCTCTTCCACGACTTCTCCTTTCTTTAACTTTGTTTTATCCCTGGGGTCGAGGGTGGCAATATTATAGGTGGTTGTAGCCTTCTTATGCGCTTCTCTTTCTTCAACGGAATTAAAGTAACATTCCCGTATCGTCGTCTAGTTTCCCTGGACTTCCCCCACCCCGTAATGGGTTTGAAATTTAATCATCTGATGGATCGTAGACGGCACAGCATTGAACCCCTTGAGGTATACTCGCCCAAGAATAATGTTGTAGGCCGAGAAGACATGTTCATCCATCACAAAGAAGCTGACCTTCTTAGTAAGCCATCTCGGCCACTCGTCTCCCATCTTGACATCAGCCTCATACACTCCAAGGGGATGAACCTTTTCCCTACTGAACCCAATCAATGGGTGATGGTATGGGACGAGTCTAGCACGGCTAAGGCCTAAGGCCTTGAAGCACGGCCAGAACATCACATCTGCAAAACTACTTCCATCGAACAAGATCCTCGTACCTCGCACCCATGTACCCTAATTATGATGACGAGAGGGTCGTCATGTGGGGCTAAGAGGCCTTTGAAGTCCATTCTTGAGAATCCCACTATCACGGTGTCCATGTCAACTTTCTTTCTCTTCTCTAACTTCGCTTCCAGAGAGGTTGAGTGTACAGCCTTTATCACTACCTTGGCTTCAGCTACATGGGCCTTACTGTCTGCGACCTTTGACCCTCCTCCTTCTAGTCCCGCGGAGATCATCCCAATACTGAGTGATATCATATTAAGTCTCTTTACAGGGCAATGGTCGTCTCTCGGTGGGAGGTCAGGGTCGTCCTCATCATCTGAAGGGTCGTCCCTTCAGTTTGGAGGATCTTCTCGGCATGCATCACCTCTCTTCTTTTTTGGGTCATCCCCTCAGCCCATCTTGAAGGAACCTTTATCAATTCACTTCCTAAGCTTCCCTTTTTTTAGCATCTTCTCAATTTCATCTTTCAGAGAAAAACACTTATCCGTGACATAGCCATGGTCTTGGTGAAATTCGCACCACATATTCTTGTTCCTTTTGTGGGGGGCTGCCCTCAGCTTCTCAGGCCACCTCAGGGTCCGGTCACTCTTTATCTCATTGAGAACATGTTCGCACTTGACAGTTAGGGGGGTATAATTAACGAACTTGTCGTCTGTAGACCTCTTCTTCCCCTCTTTGTACTTCTTATGGTACTTACCCCCACTAGTGCCTCCTTTTTCATCCTCATATTTTCTGGCCATCACCTCTTCGGCGTTCATCGCCTTTCCTGCTGTCGACAGCAATTCAGCCATTATCCTTGGAGGGTCTTCAGCAAGCTTCCATAGCAGCTTCCCCTTCTAGAGTCCTCCTATGAGAGGAGTCATGGCTATGTTCTCCTTATAGTCTTCAACCTCTAACTTTTCTTTGTTTAATCTGGCTATGTAGTCTCTTAGGCTCTCATTCTTCCCCTGCTTAACATAAAGCAGGTGTGTGGTCTTCTTCTGTGGCCTCACTCCAAAGAAAAGGTTATGGATAAATCGGTTTGCTAACTGCTTAAAGTTTTCAATGGAGTTCTTAGGGAGAGACATATACCAGACATGTGCAGCCCCAGTCAGAGTGCCAAAAAAGGCACGACACCTCATCTCATCTGAGATAGAGTATATGTCTGCCACTGATTGGTACATCCCAATATGATGGACAGGGTTGGTACTCCCGTCATACCGTGGGGTGACCATTAGTGGCTTGAACTTGGATGGCATGTGGAAGTTGACTATCTTCACCACAAAGAGTGAGCCTATGGAGTATCCTCTCTGAAGAGGATCCCGACTCTTCAGAATATCACCAATCTTATCTTCCAACCTTTGGATCGAGTCGTCCCAGGGCCTCATAGGGTCGGCCTGGATAATGTTATCCCCTGACTCCTCTTTGAGGTGAACGGAGGGTTCCGTTGCGGCAGGTCTGTGTCGGCTGTTTACTTCTCCCTGATCGTCTTCTCATCCGTGGGGTCGGCTATCTGCTATCTCCCTTCGGGACCTCGTAATACTCCTTGTTCGGGACAGTTTTTCTCATATGTCATTTACTGGACCCAGCCTTTCAAAGGCCGACCCCCTACTCAGGCGATCAAAAGCAGAGACCCTCAGGAGATCATAAGGATTTTACCTTCCACACTTCCCTCTGCTCTCCTAGAGAGGTCACACAGTATTATTGGATATGGCTCCCAGCATTCTATGGGGGCTTCCTCCCCCTCCAGATCATCATACCTGTCTTATGGGCAAGGGTTTCCTTGCCTCCCCAGGCGTAGACGCCAGGGGTCAGTAACATCCCTCCGCCACTGAGGAGGCAACAAGTCTTTACGTGGTGCCTGGGGTGGTCCCCTGGCCTCATGCTGCTGCTGGAGTAATCATCTCCGGTGAGACTCCTAGTGATCTTAGTATGTTTTGGCTAAGAGTTGTGAACTACTCCTACATAATCCGTTGGCTTACTACCAGAGACTTCAAGGCAGCTACCACATTATCCATCTCAGACTGAGGCGGTGGTTGACTGGAACTGGGTACTACTCCACTATCCGGTGGAGGAAGAGGTGGTGGTGGCATCTCCGGTACCATGTGTTTGAGCTATAGAGAGAGAGTTGAAGTGAAGAAAAGACTAGTAAGCTTAAGAACCTTAATGGGTCTCTTTTAATGGTGAAACAGCTCCGCAAAGGGAGAGATCTGGTTCACCACCAAAGTGCTCGGTGAGGTCAAGCTGTATAAAGGAAGAGATGTCTTCTCGTTCCCACAGATGGTGCCAAACTGATGATGCTTAGATTCAACACCACCAGATAAGTGATGATGAGCTCAAACTGTAATAACCATGGCAACCATAGAGATATATATGTATAAGTGTGTATAAGGGGAAGAGTATAAGAGGAATAAGACAATGGTGTATAGTGGTTCATCCAATTAGGCCTACATCCACTGTGAGTGTGTGATCCACTAAGTATGGGCACTAATGGACTTGGATACAATGCACATAAGCTCACTTTCTCTCTCTACTATGTGTACAAGCAGAGTTTTTGCTAGGGTTACAATTCTCGATCCCTTATAGGGTTGTAAGTAACAAGTATATATAGGTCTTGGGGGGTGTAGTGTACCCCCCAAGCATGCATGGTGCATGTGAATGATGATCTAGCCAATCCCCTACTGACACCTGTAGGTGCCACCTGTGATTAATGATGACATAATATTCCCTCATGTGAGGGGGTGATATTGTTATAACGGTCTTCCACGTGCCATATGATCCCCACGCGCACTGTTCCATGCGTCTCCCAAATCACGCGATGTGATGATGTCACCCTCGATCGATGATACGAGGCCGAGGGCAAAGTTCTTGCTGGCAATGAGACATGCCATATCCGGGCCTCGTACTGTCGTACCCTCATAGGGTCGTCCAGACCCAGATGAGGGGTCGACCCGCTGAAGGGTCGTTTGGGCCTGACGAGGGGTCGGCCCCTTGAAGGGTCATCCAAGATATGATGAGGGGTTATCCCTTTGAAGGGTCGTCTGAGACATGATGAGGGGTCGGCCCCTTGAAGGGTCATCCGAGACATGAAGATGGGTAGGCCTCTTGAATGGTCGTCCGAGACATGATGAGGGGTCGACCCATTGAAGGGTCATCTGATCATGATTGAAATATCATCTTGGCCTCATCTAGATGGAGTATGCCCTCGGCCTGGCCGAGGGTATATATGGGTATATGAAATGGTATCATCACCGGAGGGTGCATTGTATTCATACGCAAGATCATGATCAATAAACGTAGTTGGTGTATCATCTCTAGTCATGACATTTATCAATTCCATGACCTAATAGTTATACATCCTATAGGATCTACTAGTCGATGAATATTCTAAAAATATTCCCTCATTGTTTCTAAAGTAGAATTTCCCTAAGTGCTCTCCATCTCTAAGGATATAGAAAGGACTCCAAAAATGTTGGAAATATGCTAGGTTAAGAATTTTATTCTCCCATAACTCATATAGAGTGTGAAGTGTGTGTAAACAAAGATAACCCTATTAACCATGTGGCATGCGGTATTAACCATAACCACCCAAAATTGTGTCAGCATGTTCCTACTAAAGAGCATGGATTGTCTCATCAATTAGATTGACCTATTTTTCCCCTCAACAATCCTATTTTGTTGAGGTGTGCCTACCACTGAAAAATCATGTTTGATGCCTATACCATAACAATATTCACCAACACCAGAATCAATATACTCCATGCCATTGTCACTTCTCAATAGGTTGATGGAAAAATTATGTTGATTTTGAAGTAGACAACACTTGGTTGTAAGGAACTCACAAGCATCAGACTTTTCCCTAAGAAATCCAATAATGGGGCATCTTGAAAAGTCATCGAACATCAATAAAATGTACTTCTTACCACCAGTTCTCTCGGTGCGTATTGGACCCATAAGATCCACATGTATGAACTCAAACACATGTGAGGTGGTAAGAATATGCAACTTCCAATGGGGACTCTTTATTTGTTTCCCTTGTTGGCAAGGACCAAAAATTGAGGAAATTAGTTTTTCGAGTGATGGTAAGCCACGAACTAGGTCTTTCTTAACTAACCTCACAAGATCTCTAAAATTGACATGACCTAGTCGTTGATACTAAAGGTCTATGATGGACACCTAAGCACTATTGAACATGAAAAAGGACTTGGGAATAATACCGTACCAATTGTCAGTAGTCCTCACACCTTATGGAAAAAGTCTATCGAATTAATAAAAAATGTTACATTTTGACGGATCAATCTTTATCGCAACGTTAGAATTGTAAAGCAGGCTTATTCATTTTAAGTTACCTTTCAACCTTTAAATATACAACACATTGTATATTTTAGGAATGCTAAAAATCTTTGCGCAACCTCATCCTAATATGATAGACCTACTCCCATCCGCAAAGGTGACTTTTTCTTCCTTGTGATCCACAAGGTTGGTAAAATGTGACTCTTAACTAGTCATGTGCCTAGAGCAATTGGTGGTAACCTTTGTCTTCACTTTTTGGTACCTAAGATAAAAGTTAAGAGTCACATTACGAAACATCTTGAACCATAAGAGAAACGTGTCATATTACCACTTCGATTTTGGTGCCTAGAGCAATTGGTGGTAAAATGTGACTTTTAACTAGTCATATGCCTAGCGCATTGTAAAATATCTTGAACCGTAAGAGAAACGTGTGCAACAAGGACTTTTTCTTCACTTTTCGGTACCTAAGTGGTGGTAACCTTTTTCTTACCCTTATCATTTTTGGAAATAGTCGTTGCGTTGGAAATGTTTTCAAAAGTTGTAGATATCCTTTGAAATCCTTCCATTAAACTTTTAGAAGTGTTGACTAGAAACTCAACTTTCCCTCTAAGACTAATTAGGTATCTATAGAGATATGTGGGAACATCTGTGTGAGACTCTTCCTAGCTTGTAGCAAAAATCCCTAAGGTGACCTATTTGTTTGAAATGGATACAAACATATATTTGTTTGGGTTGACCTTCGTTAATACGCATATGACGATTTCTCCTTGGTGGGTTAGGTGGAGGCCCATAAGGATCATACACAAATTTAGCAATTGGTTCGGGTGTGGCATTGGAAGTGGATGAACCCTCGTAAGACATACCACGCCTCTCTTTAAAATCTAAAGCAGGACCTAGGAACATCTTCTCAATTTCTTGGATGTGTCTTATAAGGTGACTTTAACCTCCCGGGCACGTTTGAGATCTTTCTCGAGTTGGAAAATTTGGGCTTCAAGTTTCTCATGAATCTCCGATAATGATTAAAGATAGCCACTTTGTTCGTCAAGTCGATCTTTTCCATACCCACTGAAACCAGTTTCTCACTCAAAGATATTCTAAATGAGGCCTCACTCTCTCTCGAAACTTTCAACTCCTTTTCTAAAGACAACACCATAATAGTCAAATTTTTATTTTGCTTTTTAGTTTTTAACTACTCGGTGGAAAGTTCAGACTATGCATATTGGAGACCATGTTCTCCCTCACTCAAATCATTGTAATACCCAGTATTTTTATGGCTTTTAATTATGAGGTTAATTAAATGGAATTTCTTTTAATTTGGAATTTATTAAATTAATTTGGGACAATTAATTGGAAAACTAATTCGGATTTAAATGCTAGCGAGACGAGAGTTAGTATTTGGTTATTAATATGATGTTGAATATTATTGAGTGATTATGGCAATATGTGATCATTAAATTTATTAAATATGTCGTGAGTTGAAAATACGGCAGTTTCGGTAATTTAGTTGGGACGTGCGTGTCAGTCGTGTCAGGACCCAATTTAATGGATTTAAAAGTATTTTGTTTATATGTCATTCGTATGAGCTTTTTGAGTGCACCAACGTGTTCGAAAGGTTCGAGATGGTCAGAAAACACTAGCCGGGGGTTTAGTTTGGGTCCCGTGGCATTTTTAGGCCTAACCGACAACCCGGGAGGGTATTTTGGTCATTTTAAAAATTGAGGAATTAAGACCAACGATTTTTAGAGTTTATTTATATATTATTAGAAATTCCATTAGGGCCATTATCATCCAAAAACAAAGAGGTGGGATACGTGAGTTAGAGGAGAGGTTACAAAAAGTCCCCAAACCAAAACCACCATCCACCACCACCAATTTGGACGGACTTGTGACCGGAAGGAAGAGAGGACCAGCTCTTGAACAACAACAACGGATCAGAACATTAGATTTACAGGCAAGTGGTTTATCTTGAAAAGATTCAAAGCATATAGTTTACATGTTTTTATAGATTTGAAGATTTATCATGAAAAATGGAAATTGAATGGATTTGAAAGGTTTAAAAACATAATCGGGATAGGACTTACATGTAGTAAATGTTGGAGATGATAATAACCATGAATTTATGATTTATGGGTAAAGAATTATGAAATTTGATTGAATTATGTGATGTTCTTGAGAAAATAGGAAAACTAGGTTTTTATATGATAACTGGGTATTTTGATTTAAGTAATTGATGTTGTAGGTTGATTTGATGAATCTAAAACGTGGGGAATGATGTAAACATGATAGTAGGATGATTAGTATATTGAATTGTGAGTTTTGGACGTTAGAATGAAGATTTAGAGGTGTAAAAATTTGATAACCCGTAACTGTTAAGGATTTCTGGGTTGATACCTGTTTGATCGATCGATTGACTCAAGAATATCGATCGATCGAACCATCGATCGATCGACCCATTTTCTTTGATCGGTCGACCCATGCTAATTTTTGGCAATTGTTTCTCTTTAAGGTTTAAGGACTATTCCAAAACCAATGTTGATTATTAGGGTGAGTCATATAATCTTGTGGGACTTAGATAAAGTCAGTAGGGCCTTAAATATTATCGGAAAATACTATAACTTATGGGATTGAATGACGCTTCTTACGAGGGTCTACCGAGTGGGGTACGATTAGAAATCACTCGAATTCAAACTATAACGAGAATTAATGATGATATAAGATTACGGGCAGCAACGGAGGGGTTTCAAGTACTGAGATGACATTAGAAACCAATAAGACACCTGGTAACCTTTTGAGATAGGTTTAAGTACTCAAATTGCTATGGCGAGAGAGTTATCAAACGAAAAGTATATTATGTGTAATGTTCGATGTAAACTTGCTATGTATGAGATTAACTAGATGAAAGGTGTGAACATCTATATTGATATATGATTACTTAGGTTGTGTGAATGCCTAGTGTATGGATTTCTTATGTGTATGACATACCTACCATACTTGCTATCACGGAAGGTTAGTTTTATTTTGGAAAAGTACCCTCTTATCCTTGTGTGCCTTTGGGGGGATTTAGACTGGTACCTTAAGGACATAGGGTTGTGAATGACTTATTTGTGAGTTGATAAGTCAGCTGACCATGGGAGCGTAGATATGTGCGTGACCCATGGGTATGTGAACTATGTTCGCCCCCAATATGTGTGATTTGTATTTAGACGGGTCCTGAGTGATTCGGAACTTGTGATCCTCATGTACGTGACACTACAGGAATATTGATTTTTTCCAGCATAAATTAGATGCCGAAAAAAGCACTAAAAATGCCGGTACCCGCTTTTTGCGGCATTTCTACAAGTGCGGTAATAGCCAATGTGGTAAAAGAACAACGGCATTTTAAAAAATGCCGCGAAAAGTTAGCAGCACTTATAGCGGCATTTCCACAAGTGCGGTAGCCAATGTGGTAAAAGAACAACGGTATTTTAAAAAATGCCATGAAAAGTTAGCGGCACTTATAGCGGCATTTCCACAAGTGCGGTAGCCAATGTGGTAAAAGAACAACGGCACTTTAAAAAATGCGGCAAAAAGTTAGCAACACTTTTAAGCATTTATATTAATGCTGGTAATAACCTTTTAACGGCATTAAAAAATGTTGATAATAATCTTTTGCAACACCTATTAAATGTTCAACACACTTTTGGCGGCACTAAAAAATGCTGAGAATAAATATAGCGGCATCAAACAAAATGTTGACATAATTTTGTAATATATGACTCGGAACATGTGTTAAAAAAATCAATTATAAGAAGTATTGTATTTATGTGCAAATACATTACCATAACATTAAATTAAGAGGGCAGTAATCAAATTAAAACGTCATTAAATTAAAACCAATAGTATTCATCGTAAATAAATATAATTGTGCTTGAAACAATTATCCATTCACAAAATAAAATGTATCACTTGTCCAATAAGAAAAAGGGGGGAAACAGGGAAACTAAATTTTATATAATTTACGATCCTTCTTCATTAAAGTCAAACATCCTCTTCGACCTACAAAATAAAAAAGTCAATTGTTAGCCATTGATACTTATTCTTTAGTATTTTAATTAAAAAATTAAAATTAAAAATTAGTACATTAGCAATATGCCACGCTACTGTTGAATGATGTGCATCTCCAATTGTGGACTTGTTTCCATAAGGTCTAGGCAATGATTCATTTGTTACAAATGTTTTCTCAATATATACTTCCCAAAAGTCTTCACCCAGTTGCGTACCCCCTACTTTTGTTGAAGGGTCCTTGCTCACAATGAATCCACGTACCACAACCACTTTTGGAAGTCCGGAAGTAAGAAGGTCTACAATTTTAGGAAGTGCATTATTTGAGACCCTTTGTCGTGGTTGATGGTGCTTTTTCTTCTTCTTTGATGGTTCTTTCTACAAACAAGATGAATATGTCATCAACCATATATTTCTGGAAAAAAATTGGTAGAGTTTTATTTGTTTTTAAGACATCCCAATAATTTTAAGGATATATACAACCAAATATGCCAACAACTTAATGTCAAGTATACATAAACTCTCCAAGAAAGCGCAGATATATTGTTCCCTTTAAAATCCTTTAAATTAGTAACATACCTGAATTGAAGTAGCATTCGTTTGCTCACTAACACGAGCAGCAGTCTCGGGGGCATCCAAGTGTTGAGAATTTGTAATCTACAAAAAATGAATTATTTCAGTCATGAAAACATATAGTCATAAATTATGATTTTAAAAAGTAGTTATCTACTTGCCTGTTGAGATGGAGTTAAATGGTGATTTTATTGTGGTACCACTACAGGTTGAAATTGGTTGGTTCCTTCTAATTGTTGCTCGGGTTGCAAAATAGACCTATATGATGGTATGTTTTGCTCATTGGAGGATTGAGGAACCTGTTAATAGCATAATTTAATCCTAGAACATACATTTATATAAATACACGATAATTAAGCACAAAAGATAAAAGTGTGTACTTATTAACCTGTTTGGATACAACGGAAGGGCAAGTCATCATGTGTGTGCGTATCAACTCAAACTGAGCCTCTAAATGATCAAATTTATCCAGAAATTCAGATCGAATCTCAGATCTTAGTCGCTCATACTCTTTTTCATTAACCTTCGGGTGCTTAGTTCCATGCACATCAGTTGGAGATGGTCCATGCCCATAAGCTCGACAATGACCGTGTTTATCAGGTCCTGGGACTTCATAAAATATCTCATCTTTACGACTGGCGGATTCATTACAATCTGACAGAAGTTGATCTACTTTTTGCCTCATTTTTGACTGAAATGAAACGATTCTTATTAACATAATAATTTCATGCATAATTTTAAATTTCATAAATAATAATAATAAACTTATTTAATTGTTAGTTTAATCCTTATCCGTGTATGATATATATTATGCTTTTAATAATATGACACAATCTCCTGCATGTTGCCTTTTATAATGGTTGATAAATAGAATAAGAATTTTGATTAATAGGTAAAATGATGTCGTTGAGATTTTCTAAGAAATAAGGGAAGGAACATAGATGATATTTTTGTACCATTGCTTCAGTGGAATCCTTATCGATGGCTGAGCCATCGCTCCTCTCATGTGTTTTGATGTAAACATCAACCAACGAAACCTTTTTCCCTTGATCAGCCTCCATCTGCATAAACCCAATTACTCGTAAGTCGTTACATAAATAAGTTTGAAAACCTAAAATAATATTCACAATCAAAATCTTTTATAAAACACCTTATGAGCAACATTCGCATGACTCTTTCTTCCAGAAGTATGCGGTGTTCTTTGCTTCTTACGAGTTCGACGATTTCTTCAACTCGTTTTCTGTTACAAAAATATATTTAAAATATATGTTTAACTTGAATTTATAAAACTTTATCGGTAGTAATACATTCATAACCTTGCCTCACGAGTTCCCCAATACTTAACAAGTTGTGACCACTGCTCTAGCTTTACTCTAGGTGGACAATATTTCAATCTCTCTTCATCAGTATCAAAGGCACGATAATGTTTCTTCACCTCTGTTTTCCAATTATTCCATATCTTTCCAACCTTCTTCATGCACATTTTTTTGAATTCTTCAGGGGCATCAGTGTTCTCCTATATAATTACAATGTATAGAAAAACAAGTCATCTACTACACATGAGTTTATCTTGAATTATGTTTTATCATTTTCAAAGTTATGTGTTGAGCTATTATTGACATTGTTGTGACTGGCAAGACAACCCATGCATAGTTGTCTTTTACCTAAAGAATTCAAATTTTAATTTGCCACAAATTATGGTATCTTTTGATTTTACCTTCACCTCTCGCCAAACATGTTCCTTGTATGGGTATAACTCCTTGCATCTCCAATCTTTGAAAGCCAACGGTAACCTGTTCAGCATCGATATAATAATAAATTAGTAACCTTTTACATCGATTAAATAATCATCTTTAAATTGTCAATAGATAACATACAGTATTCTAAAGAGTATTCTAATAAGAGTTGTGTTATATAGAAATTTACAAAACAAACTTTACATGTTCCCATCACAAACTAAAATGCCTAAATGGGTAGATAGTCTATCTGCGGTATCTCCGACTGGCCGATAGAAATCATTGAAGTGAAGCTCTAAGCGTTTCGCCGTACCCCATAATTCACCCAACTTCGCAATGCCTCTACGTTTAGTGGCATATTGTGCTGAAGCTAAACCGTAAAAATTGAAAAAATAGGTTAACTTCAATCTACACAGTTAAATAAGCACATATAAATCAAATAACTTTGATTACCTTCTTCATGTGAATGGGCATCTTGGTTATGTAACGGCTCACTCTCCGTCGAGCTACTATCGCTTTCACAGTCACTTAAGTTTGATCGTTCGGTCGAGCTAGAATCTGAAAGGGAATGAGAACTGGGCTGAGATTGTGGTTGAAATGGTGGTTGGAGATTGGATTGTGAGTGCAATCGTGAACGGGAATGTGCCCGTGAGAGGGATTTACTGTGCCTCTGTGATGTCATAGCAACCTGCAATAATAAAAATTCACCACTGAGTTTACAAGAGTTATATATATACTAGGGTATGCCCGTGCCTGAAGGCACGATGATAATTTTCCAAAGTATCAATCGTGATCAAGTCATAAAGTTTCGTATTATAGTATCAATCGTGGTAAATTTTCTTGAAGGCATGACGAATACTTTCAAAGTATTTCATCGACTATTTTTTTGTAAAATATTTTATATTATAATAAAAAAATGTCCTTTAATTTAGAAATTTTGGGCAAAATTTCATTTGTTTATAGGACTGTCCCACTGCTAAAACAAAATAAGCACAATTATTTCTTATCTGACAAACAACTCAAAAGCTATCAAACACGTTAACTACACAGATACGCGTCCACGGGATCATCAAAAAATAGGTAAAATGTTCACATACAACAAATGAAAATTTACAAATTAGTACAAAACACAAATCCAACAAAGCTTGTAACGAAAATTTTAGTATAAATGGACTAAAATGGAACCCAATCCTTGGTGGCTTGTAAATATTTATCTTCCAACCAATTCCAAACTTCACTCACCATAGTCATGCCAACTTCACAACTTATAGCAGACTGTTTTACGACTCGAAAAACCCAAAACAAAATTATATAAAGGAAAAAAAAATTGAATAAATCCCATCTATATTTTTCATTCAATGCAAACAAAGTAAGGTTGGATGTAATTACCACTAAATTACCTTCATGCCAAACTGTAACTGGCCAATTTGTCGAACTAAGATGTTGACATCACAACGAACTACTCACTCCCAAATACCAAACCAATCTTTACAATTCTGCAGCATACTCTACAGCTTCAATACCAATTCTCATATCAGGTTCAAAAACAATCTCTAGCAAAGGCACCCCTGCCCTGTTCAAATCAACCTCCATAAGAAAAAAAATTAATAAAGCACAACCACCCTATAACACTGATGATTGTTCGAAGGAAAAACGAATAGTAGTGTCGATAAAAGATAACATTAAAATATCTAAATCAAATAACCAAATGATATAGGTTTGTCAGACTATTTGAGCTACTGCATAACAAAATCCACCATCTTAAGCCCCACTAAAAGTAAGATACATGTTAAACACTAATTGTTACACAAATTATACATAGGAAGAAGTTGTTTCAACACCCTAAGAAAGAAAGAAAAAAGGGAATAAAACGCAGGGTGTGAAACATATTTTTATTCAGAACACCTCAAGAAAAGTATTTTTATTCAAAACCCCGCCCAATAAAAAGTGAAGAGTGTGAAACATACTGGTGCAGCTGTTAGTCAGAGGCACTGGTGCAACTGTTACTCTCTCTCGTCCAGTTGTTAGTCAGAAGCTGAGTACTGGTGCAACTATTAGTCAGAGGCACTCGTTCAGCTGTTACTATCTCTCGTGCAGCTGTTAGTCAGAAGCTGAGTGAGAAAATATTGCTACACAGTTGAGAAAATCGATTGCGCCAAGTTTTATAACAGGCTGAAATGTCACAAAAAATGTCAGCAACACAGTTGAGAAAATTATGTGCCTATCGTTTCAAACATAATGATCATTGCCTTGTCTTTGTCAAGGATGCTATTTCTTTCGTACTGATATTAACAAACACATGAATCTCATAAGGTAAAAAAATGTACTTGGTTCTAAATGTTTGAGGGCTACACAAGGTGTCTCACTTTCAGATGGCCAAGGTTGGGGCACATCTTAGGAGCAAGTGAAAAATAATAACAATATCAAAACAAAACATTAAAAAAGCTGATACAATTTTCAGAAGATGAAAAAAAGTGAATTTTGGACGGGCAAAAATGCAATTTTCATAACCAAAATGTGGGTGTTGCTCCTAGCGATAATGCATTTTGCTATGTCTCGCGTCACTCTAATTACTACAAAAGGCTTGCCATGGAACTGTAAATTCCGTTTCATCGGTAAAAACACAAAATATGTAGAAAACCCTTCCCTCGACTTTGCCAAGGGAACATGAGTTTTACCTTGCCCTGGTTATGGATAGTGCTGAGAATTTTGCATAAAATATGCCATAATTATGCATTATACCAAAATTGCATAATTGTCTAGAGTATATGTTTTGTTAATTTGATTCTGTATTATACCAAAACATATATTTTGTAACACTCAGCTGAAAAAGGTCAGAAGAAAATCGAAAAGCCCATCACCTTGAACAACTGATCGTGACCAATCTCAAACTCTTCACGATCAGTTGAAGCCAACTCTGTCAACAGAGAAAATACTGAACATGAAGTTGTTTTTAACTGAAGAACATGAGAATGAGAGGCAGAGAAGGCCAAGGTTAAACGAAAGGTTTTGAGCATCAGATGTTTGAGCAATAACTTATACCTCCACAACTGTTGTCAATTTATAAAATATCGCAAGTGCACGGGCTATTATAGAATAGCGAGTGTAAGTACGGGTCGAACCCACGAGGATTTGTTAATTTTAATTATTAAAAGAATTACAACTGTCCAACTAGATCAAATGGGGTAGAGAATAATTATAAATTATACAAAATAAAAGCAACTACGATAAATGAGAGTAACGCAAGAGATTTGTAAACAATTAGGAAATAATTAGGATTCGGGGTCCATTTATCCCGTAACTAATATTGCACACTAATTTAATGTTGCCATTCCCTTTTTATAACTCAAATTAAACCGACTCTCGTCGTGTTTAATTCGGAAAATATGACGGTAATGATCAAAATATTTTTAACGTCTCTAATAGACGGCTAAAATCCCTATTCCCTTAGAAAATACAAGTTTTAAAATTCGCAAATGTATTTAAGCATGGACTATCAAAACAATCAAAGTGCAAGCATAATCCATCAAAAATTACTATTTTTAAATCTCAAAACTTGATTTGACAAAACAATCTTGAAGGTTCTAAAACACACTCTCGTGTCGCTTTAAAATGAATACCGAATCTTTAATAACAATTAAGACAAGTAGGGAATAAACAACGATAAAATTAACGTGACAATATTGGTTAACTATGATAAACTTCACCCTACTCCTAATATAAGAATCAAGCTACCATAATGAAAGAGAAATTGCAAGAATGAGTAGAGATCTTCATTAATAAACCAAACTTACAAATAGTTCTCTCACAACAATCTTGAATCCTCTAAAAAAATGATAAAAACTTGGCCCTCAAATTGATTACAATCACTCAAAGTTGCTCCCCGAAATCCTCCACGAAAGTCCTCTCTAATTGTCTCCGAAATTATGATCCCAAGGGTCCTTTTTATAGGACACGTGGTGAGGTATTTGAGTTGTGGTGGGACTTTTTCTGATTGACCGAATAGTGTTGGTAGCTATCTCTCCACCTCTTTAATCTTTGGATCGTGATAAGGGACGAAATTTCCCCCCACTCGAAAACTCTTATCTTTTCTTCCTGAACACGCATGCCGAGTTTCGTCCAAATCGGAGAATAAAAATTTCCGACTTTTTTAAGATTTCCCAAGTGGAAAAACAGCAGTTTTTCGAACGACCGTAAAAATCAGCTTTTTTGTGCCTTTTTTGAATTGATCATCAATTTGCACCAAATTCCATCATTATCTGCAAAAATTTCACTAGGCAACTTTTTTCACAAATTAGCACAAGAATATTATAAAATTATTGAAGTGCCCATTTTTTATTTAAAATTACCATTTTCAATATGAATTCAATCATTCTCGTATTTTTTCCTCGTTTTAATAAAATAGTCCTAAGAAATTATTAAATACACTAAAATGGGACTAACAAAGTATAAATTTGGGTATAAAATATACAAAATAATGCACTCATCAAATACCCCCAAACCTAAACTTTGCTAGTCCTCGAGCAAAACTAAAAATTTTAAAATTTAACTCACTTTCGTAGGAATCACGATTGCACTTAGCATGTGCAACAAGCCGTTAAACCTCTAGGTTACCCTAGTGGACGAGTTTTGTCTCGTGAGGGTTTGCAGTGAATATACCCACAAAATTCAAAAGCTTGACTCAATAAAAATGACAAAAAAGTAATATAACCAAGTTTGAATGCAAACTTCATAAATATAGTAGAACTTCATTCCTCAATCTCAACTTATTATGTCTGTGTGTGCATAGCCAATATAACCGTCAATTTCAAAAGATTTGATCGTTGCATTTCTTATCCGAAAGTTCGTTTTGATTTCAAAATCTCACCGAATGCAGTCACAATCGAACACTCGAAAATGGGTTATTTTCTCTCGGTATATGTGAATAAAAGAGTAAATTTATATGAACAAATTTCACATATACATAATCAAAAATGGATTTTTATACAATGGATGAATATGATCTCATGAACAGAAAATCGATTACTTGTTGAAAATATTGAATCACACCATAGATCCTATTCGTCTTCTCTCCACACTATAACTAACTTCCCATGAGATCTATTAGGACTTTCTTTGGTTGTATTGTAGGCTCGAATTTTGGCTAGAAAGAATGGCTGTTTTTGGAGTTCAAAATTTCTGAGAATATAGAGGTTTTTCGGTATTTTGACTTTTAGCCACTTTTCTTCCAACATCCATTTTTCTTTTTCTTTCGCTTTTTCTTTTCGAAATCACTTTTTTCACCTTTTTTTCTCTTCCCCTTTTTTCCGACACATCAATCTTTTGCGATTTTTTTTTCTTTTTTTTTTGGCCTTTTTTTTCAACCGTAATGTTACCCCCGTATTCTCCAATAATGGGTATGACTTCTTTTTATGGGCTTCAAACTCTCAGTTGGAGTTAGGTAGGACAATGGGTTTTCAATAAAAGACATATTTTATTTTTGGCTCAAATGGGTTTGCAACGGAATATTGTAAAAAGGTTGGAGTTTAAGCTTATTTTTGGTCTTTCAAACGATGGCCTAGTCTCATTTCTCAAGTTTCGTTAATCTGATTTGTGTCTCAAGACGACTTACTAAGACTTCTAGTGCTTAAGATTCACATTTTGACTTTTTGTTTTCAGTAATCGAACAAAACAAAGAATTTGAGATCATCCACGAATTTATCACTGAAGGAAAGATTGAGTAATTTTAACTCGGACTGATTTAAATCTCCGGAAAATGATGAATGGCACAAAATCTCATCGGGTTAAAATCTCCACATTTATTCGTTAAGCATATTAACTTTCGCCTCAATATCCATTTTCGATCATATTATATGGCTAATGTGTAAAAATTTCATAAGATGAGAGATCCATGAATTAATTCTATATTAAGAAATCGTTCCACAACTCAATTATATTGAAAATCTTTTTGAATTTTTGAAATCTGATTTTTTATTTTCAAAAATATCATCCTTACCCCCAAACCTAAATTTTACATTGTCCTCAATGTATGCTCAAATAAAAATATGGACAAAGAAAATAAAGTAACGAAGTAGAAAGATGATACATGTTAACTAAAAAAAATAACAAAAAAAAAAAATATATATATATATATATATATATATATATATATATATATATATATATATATATATATATATACACAAATAATATACAAACACATGACAATTACCATCCTCACCATAAATTAATAATCGAAATAGTTGTGGGTCATTCCAATTAATAAACTTTATAGCACTAAGTGCCAAAATATCATAAATTTGAGAGCATGACCGCACAACACAAATTTCAATCTTAAATCTATGGTCATAATGGTGAGTACCGACATCATCAATAATAAATAAATTTGAATCGCCTGAATCATATGTCGATGCATCACATGGAGGTAATAAATTGCAATAAGGATCCAAATATTTATTATCCCTTTTTCGAAAATAGTCAAGTAAAATTGGGGATGCATACTCTACTCCTAAATGTGAGATTTTATGAAAAGCGTGGGAAGAAGATCTATAACTGGGTGATACACTTTCTTCATCAAAAACAGGAGGATCGTCATAAATACTTGAAGTATCAGTAAAATCGGATGACGAATCCTCAAATAAATTTTCCCACATATAAAAAGAAGCAGCATTCTGCTCAATTAAATTAGGAGAAAAATCTTGACAAACATCCAAATCATCACAAGTATTACACGTGTCAAGATTGTCAATTTTTTTCTCCTCACAAAATTGATTATCCCCAATTAATTCATGGTTATTTTTAGAAATAGCATCATTATACCGTTTGTTCACCTCTCTCCAATTGATACACTTTGGTGGACCGATAGTAATTACAGGGATTGGAGTCTCATCCATACCTTCTTTAATTTTTAAAATGACTACTGACCCATCTGAATTAAATTGAAATACGTAGTCATCTAGATTTTCAGTATTTTGTAAAAACACGTCCACATGATCCATTGAGGAATATGAGAAAGATGGCGGGATAACAATATGAGGATCACCCATTGCAATTTACAACACATGAATTTATTTATTTATTTTGGATAGCTTCTACCCTTTGACAAGGGAGAATTTAAAAGAGGGCCAACTACGGTTGTCTCCTCAAATTTCGATTTCACCTCCAGGTAGGTGGTCGGTACGAAGACTCATTAAAAACCACCAATCCTAGACAAGGTGAAACGTAATCGATTTGACAAGTTCGCGTTGGAGTAGCTTTTAATTCTAGCCTTGTTAAGAGTTTTTTTTTTTTTTTTTTTATTTTTTATTTTTTATGAAATTTTTACTAAAAAAATGCAAAAAGTAAAACAAACTAGTCCGAAAGTCACAACTTCTTTTAAAAAAAATTGTCAAATCCCCGGCAACGGCGCCAAAAACTTGTTGTCAATTTATAAAATACCGCAAGTGCACGGGCTATTATAGAATAGCGAGTGTAAGTACGGGTCGAACCCACGAGGATTTGTTAATTTTAATTATTAAAAGAATTACAACTGTCCAACTAGATCAAATGGGGTAGAGAATAATTATAAATTATACAAAATAAAAGCAACTACGATAAATGAGAGTAACGCAAGAGATTTGTAAACAATTAGGAAATAATTAGGATTCGGGGTCCATTTATCACGTAACTAATATTGCACACTAATTTAATGTTGCCATTCCCTTTTTATAACTCAAATTAAACCGACTCTCGCCGTGTTTAATTCGGAAAATATGACGGTAATGATCAAAATATTTTTAACGTCTCTAATAGATGGCTAAAATCCCTATTCCCTTAGAAAATACAAGTTTTAAAATTCGCAAATGTATTTAAGCATGGACTATCAAAACAATCAAAGTGCAAGCATAATCCATCAAAAATTACTATTTTTAAATCTCAAAACTTGATTTGACAAAACAATCTTGAAGGTTCTAAAACACACTCTCGTGTCGCTTTAAAATGAATACCGAATCTTTAATAACAATTAAAACAAGTAGGGAATAAACAATGATAAAATTAACGTGACAATATTGGTTAACTATGATAAACTTCACCCTACTCCTAATATAAGAATCAAGCTACCATAATGAAAGAGAAATTGCAAGAATGAGTAGAGATCTTCATTAATAAACCAAACTTACAAATAGTTCTCTCACAACAATCTTGAATCCTCTAAAAAAAATGATAAAAACTTGGCCCTCAAATTGATTACAATCACTCAAAGTTGCTCCCCGAAATCCTCCACGAAAGTCCTCTCTAATTGTCTCCGAAATTATGATCCCAAGGGTCCTTTTTATAGGACAAGTGGTGAGGTATTTGAGTTGTGGTGGGATTCTTTCTGATTGGCCGAATAGTGTTGGTAGCTATCTCTCCACCTCTTTAATCTTTGGATCGTGATAAGGGACGGAATTTCCCCCCACTCGAAAACTCTTATCTTTTCTTCCTGAACACGCATGCCGAGTTTCGTCCAAATCGGAGAATAAAAATTTCCGACTTTTTTAAGATTTCCCAAGTGGAAAAACAGCAGTTTTTCGAACGACCGTAAAAATCAGCTTTTTCGCGCCTTTTTTGAATTGGTCATCAATTTGCACCAAATTCCATCATTATCTGCAAAAATTTCACTAGGCAAATTTTTTCACAAATTAGCACAAGAATATTATAAAATTATCGAAGTGCCCATTTTTTATTTAAAATTACCATTTTCAATATGAATTCAATCATTCTCGCATTTTTTCCTCCTTTTAATAAAATAGTCCTAAGAAATTATTAAATACACTAAAATGGGACTAACAAAGTAAAAATTTGGGTATAAAATATACAAAATAATGCACTCATCAACAACAGATCTTTAAATTAGAAAGCCCCTATTATCACACTAATCAGGAAACGTACTATCATTGCTGAGCTCCCAAACTGTGTTAGAGAAAGGATGATCGGTGTCTCAGCACCTTCGTAACACTCTCATTGCTGAATGTCTCGTCGGAGATGAAACCGGGACTATCCTCTTCACAGCTCGCAACCATCAAGTTGATTTGATAAAGCCTGGGGCTAGCGCTATTATTCGAAATTCAAAGATTGACATGTTTAAGGGGTCGATGAGGCTGACAGTTGACAAATGGGGACGTATTGAGCTAACTGAACCTATCACATTTGACGCTAAAAAGAATAACAATCTCTCCCTAATTGAGTATGAGATGGTTAATGTTGTTGACTAGTGTCCTGATCTGCTGGCGTCTAAGATGTTGAGAGATGAAGCTTTGTAAAACAAAAGGCCTTAAATGTTGTCCAAATATTTGAACCAGATGAATATGAAAAAAGGCTGATCATACTCTATATAATGTTTTTTATGAAAACATTCTTTTTCTGGAATATTTACTCCTAACTTTGTTCACATTAGTGACTTTAGTTTACCTAGATTGAATTGCAACTTTAGCAGGGGTTGTTATTCTGGACAGAAAAACAAATCGAATTAAAGAAACTAAAATAAAAAAAAGTCTTAATAAATTGAACCAGATGAATATGAAAAAAGGCTACTAATAAGAGAAGAAAAAATAGATTCTACAAAGACTTTTGCTAATCTTCCCGACCAAAAGTAACTAAGAGCTTATACTGAACCCGGTGAATATGAAAATTCCCTCTACAAAATTACCACATCAAGGTAATCCCCAATATTAAAGCTAAGATTGCTCAATGACTTTCTACCACTGTCAGGTCGTCTGGCGGCCTCTGCAAAGTACTGTCTCGGCTTCCGGCTTGAAGTATCTTCATGGGAAATCAAATTTCATTGAAGAAATGAGCAATCCTAGTCCTCTAGATTCAAATAGGGTTGATAAAAACAGTGGGAATTCCAGTTCTGGTTTATTTGGGCAGAGATTCCCTGCATTTCTCGCTATAACTCGGAGTGCAATGCAGTCATTCAAGTAGACAGTAAGAATAAAATACACATTGTTTATTCACCATTTAAACAGAGAAAATATATATTTTTTACTTTATGACAGGATAAAGGTCCTTGTTTCCCTAGTTGAAGATCATCCCTCGGATATATAGGGAAGCCATATTCATTGAAATGGAGACGGGGTGCTGAATTTTGTAGTGATGTTGTTTATGTTATAAGATTTATTTAGGATGCAAAAAAAAGTTCGGCTTTCGGATAAGAGAAAGTTCTTCCCGCCTCTCTGACCACAAAATGATCGATTTTAGTAGGATATACAAAAGCGAAGAAAAACATTGCATCTCTTCTTCTAGCTTCCAAAACTACTTCCTTAACCAGATCAGTTAGCTCATGGAGTGTAGCGTCCATCCATGTGTAAATTTGAACCTCTCCTTTGGGTTCCTTTCCTCCAACTTGAAAATATCCATCTATATAATGACCTACAATATTTATAAAAATGCGAAGCAACAATGAACATGTCTTCTCACGAGGGTCGAGCTTAGACTGAAGAGGCCCTGGAGGATCCCTAGCCGAAGGGGGAAGAGGTGTTCTCTACTCATTAAAGTATATAGATGATGTTTACTGCAATGGAAGTAGAAGTCAAATGGGGGTCTATTGCAAATAAATAGTTGAAAACCCCAATCTGAGAATAAAGTCTTCGCATGCACGACCCTGTGTCAACTCTACTACAACTTGCATAATTGTTCCACAACATAACTTTTATAGAAGTACATCAAACACAAAAGAAAAGAAATCCACCAACGTACATCAATAAATACTACATGATTTAATTGAACAAATTTTTAACTTGATCAAGGAAAATTCTAGCAATAAGTATTTGCAAATAAATAGATTAAGAGGTAATATATATCTAGAACATGAAGAAAGGATGAGTGTTATTGATGTCATCCATATGCATAGAAACATAGATTATAGCATACACACCCATGACAAAGTCAATGCTGGGAAATTACTTCCAAATTACTCATCCTCCTTAAACAACCCATGCCCTAATTAGCAGTTCTTTCGGCCTTATCAGAGCTATCACAGATTTACAGTCATATAATCTACTGAATATTCAAAATTAATAGTCGACTGTATGAATGCCCATATTAAAACATGCACTATGCTTTGCTATACGTTGCAGTTTTACGCTTCACTTAATGGACTCCCAATTAGTACATATGACCTTGCTACCCCCCAATTTGAAGATAATAAAGATAACATACTTTTGTAAACATGTACTGAAACACTGCGGTTCCTGTGAACAAGAGAAGTTTAAAATGTATTCAGTTTTCCATTTCGTATTAACAACTTCATATATCCTATACATTTTAAATCAACGAGTTGTTACTGTCTGAACATGGAATTTTCATCATCAAGGATTTAATACACTCGTAAAAACATCTGTATTTAGACAGGGGGAGATATGATCAAATGCCCGCACTGAAAGTGGGCTCTTAAAAATTATTATTCTCCTCCTCTTACATTCTTATATGTTTTTTTTTATGTTTGGTCATATAAGAGCTCAAACTCTATACAAAGGTTTTGTTGTGTTAATAGAAATTTTAAACTACACCAGTAACCACATGTGTCAGGAAAACCTCGACATGACCATCAATCCAGCTCCTGGCCCTGATGGCTTCACTGGGATTTTTTACAAGTCTTGTTGGGACATTGTAGCTGAGACTATTTACAATGTTGTAAAAGAATTATATATGAATATATGAATATTTGAACAAAGTTAAAACAGCATATTTAACGCGTTTGTGTGATCTCTGCATCAGTTAGTTATGCATAGTACCTTTGGTATATGCTGTTTCAACTAGCATATTCTTTTTTTACAAAATGTTGCAATTCTTTCGATACTGCAGACACTAAGAGTTCCGAGGGTAAGATCAGCACCTTCATGTTTTAATTTTGTGAATGTTGCAATCCTATCTTTTGTATTCTTTTTTGAATGTTCTCTAATATATGTACCCTGTTGGACTTCCTATTTGCCAAGCCAAGTATCAGTTGCAAAATTAATAAAATGAAGGTTGCAAATAGGTCTGCCTCTACTTGTAGACGCTATAGTGGCCTTCCTAATGTTTGTCTTTCAATTTGATCCCTATTATCCTACAACTCATTCCCACACTTGTTAATATCTATACTTGTAGTTATAATTCCTAAACAATCATAACATACTGCTAAGGAAATATTAATGATACTTAGGAACAATGAGGAAAAAAATACTCAGGCACAAGAAAGCATAAGACTCAAGCATCATCATCAAGAATAAAAAGGCATATACGAAAAGAATGTCAAACTCAATAATCAATACTCATTATCATCAAAAAACGCAGTCATTCATTAATCATCAATAAACACAGAAATAAAATTGAAAACAAAAAGAACATAACTCTCCATCATTATTTATCCATTCATATATATGATATGAAACAAATAAAATGCATTCAGTCATTAGTCATTTTTAAAATATTAAACTAAGAACATCTAAGCATCCTTACAAATAAAACCATTCATAATTGAAAAATTCGCGTCAATTGTAATCTTCATCCATGTCAGTATCATAATCATCACTGGTCTCCCCATTTTCATCACTTTCATCTATATCACTCTCATTAGCTTCCTCGTCCGCCTCTGAATCATCTTCATAAGTCTCTGTCTCAGAAGCATCCTCATTAATATCAACACAAATATCATCACCGCCATCAATGTCAACTATATTGTCAACAGTCGTTCCCTCCACACCAGCCCTAACCCATGTAATATCCCCATCATGGTTGATTAGAGTGTCATCCAATTGTTGGATATTGTATGGCTCAACTTCTGCGTCTATTATGTCATCTCCATAAGTATCTTTACCATATATGTCATAAAAATTTCTCGGTGTCATCTTCACGACAGCATGCCAATCTTCTTCAATCGGGTCTTGCACATACCAAATTTGTTTGGCCTGAGATGCTAATATAAACAGTTCATCTGACAGTCGATTATGCTTGTATAGTGAATGTTTGAAGTTCACTAATGTGAACTCAAAATCATCCTTGGTCGTCCCCGAATGCGTATCAACCCAATCACACTTGAATAGCACAAACTTTAAATCATTTGAATAGTGCAATTCAAATATATCTGTTAATACTCCATAATATGTTACATCCCCGGAAACAGGTCGCTTGTCCTTTGCACTTGTAAAACTTTCGGTGGTGGCATCAAGCATAACTCCACTATTCTGAGTATTCAATATTCTCTCACGCTACTTTGTGCGAAACCTAAACCCATTTAAAATATATCCCGTATATCTTCTAGCCCATTGGGAGGGGCCTGAAGCCAAAATTGTAACTTCCTTTGACACCTTTCCGTCACTTAGATTCCGTACCTAATTTTTTCATATGATTGAGGAATAAAAATTAGATGTGTAAAAATTAAATGTGCCATTAGCATATTAAAATGTGGTTACATATAAATACAAAGATGACTTACATGATCCCCAAACCACTTGTGAAACGTTTCGTTGTGAATGCGATTAATTTCGTAGTGTCCCACACGAGGTCTCTCCTATTTTAGAATTGTTATATGTTTCCTGTAAAACATGTATATATAAATTGTATAACGTAGAGGGATATTTAATTACATAAAGTTTAAAATCCATTCAAATGTTATCTTACTCGCGAAAAGGCTTCACTGCGGCGGAGTCGAATAACACGTAACGATGTGCTTGTGAAAACGAAGTGTCATCAAGCATAAATGCTACTCCTTTACCTAATGTACGACCTATTGAACTTGAGTTTTCATCGTCTTCATAATTTCGTAAAGATCAATTTAACTTACTCTCAACATCACCCAGGTACCTCGCACAAAATGTTGTACATTCCTCTGCTAGGTATCCTTCTGCAATTGAACCTTCTGGACGACTTCGGTTACGAACATATTCTTTTAGTGTGAATAAAAACATGTTCGTCATTGTAAAAAAATTATAGTATTTATATGCATTAATTTAGATGACACATACATAATGCATACACGAAATATACCTCTCGATGGGATACATCCATCGAAATTGTACTGGTCCAGCCATCATTGCCTCCTCAGCTAAATGGATTGTCAAATGCTCCATAACATCGAAAAAATTTGGGGGGAATATTTTCTATAGATGAAAAAGTGTAAGAGCAACACGATCTTGCAAATATTCATAATCTTTGAAGGTCATTGTCTTTGAACAGAGCTGCCGATAAAAATTACATAATTCGATCAAAGACTTTGCTACATTCGTAGGCAATGATTTTCGTACTGCTAACGGGAGTAGTTGTTGCATTATGATATGATTATCATGGCTCTTAAGTCTAGAAATATTCCGGCCTTTAAAGTTTACACGCCGTGAAATATTAGATGCATAACCATCTGGGACTTTGATATTCTTTAAAACCTTACAAAATATCTCTTTATCACTTTTACTCATTGTGAAGCATGCTGGTGGTAAATATACTTTGCTATCTGGCAAGCTCTTAGGGTGCAATACTTTTCGAATACCCATGTTCTCAAGGTCACGACGAGCCTTTATATTATCTTTTGACTTTCGATCAACATTTAACAATGTCCAAAGTATGTTATCGCACACATTTTTCTCTACATGCATAACATCAAGATTGTGACGAATCAAGTGATCCTTCCAGTACGGCAACTGAAAGAATATGCTTTTTTTCTTCCAATTTAGAGAACTATCACAATTCCCTTCACTGTCGATACTCGTTTTTCTCTTCTTCGTTGTCGATGAGTGACCCTTATCATTATTTCTTTCCATTGCCTCTAATTGCTCCAAGATATCACCCCCGGATACTTGAGTGGGCTTGACTTATCTTTCAACTTTCCCATCAAAAGCTACTGTATCATTTCTAAATTTATGGTTGTGATCCAACCACCGACGATGACCCATATAGCAAAATTTCTCCCCATTCTTTAACCATTGTGAACGAGTGTTCTTGTTGCAACAAAGACAAGCCAATCTCCCTTTTGTACTCCAACCAGACAAGTTTGCATACGCAGGAAAGTCATTAATTGTCCACATTAATGCTGCACGCATACAAAACATTTTTTCAGACGATGCATCGTAAGTAAGTATGCCATCATTCCACAATTCCTTCAATTCGTCAATGAGAGGCTGCAAGTAAACATCAATATTATTTCCTGGGCCGCGTGGACCATCAATCAACGTAGACAGTATAAGATAAGGTTCTTTCATACACATCCACGGAGGCAAGTTGTATATCATCTAAACAACGGGCCACGTGCTATGAGATATGCTCATTGTTCTAAAAGGATTGAAGCCATTGGCTGCTAGTCCGAGCCTAACATTGCGCGAGTCACTAGAAAAATTTGGATTTTGTTGATCGAAGGTTTTCCATGATTTAGAATCACCCGGGTGTCTTAATATGCCGTCGTCATCGCGTTCCTCCGCATGCCATCTCATGAGGGAGGATGTTTTCAATGACATAAAAAAATCTCTGAAGCCTTAGTTTCAGTGGAAAGTACCTAACAACCTTTGCGGGAATTTTTTGACCCCTAGCTTCTTCATCATCAGACTCACCCGAAAATTGCTTCCATCTTGATGTATGACATACTATGCAATCCTCATGATCTTTGTTCTCTTTCTAATACAGCATACAATCATTTGGACATGCATGAATTTTTTGATAATCAAACCCCAAATCATTAACCATCTTTCTTACTTGAGAGTATGAACCTGGTAGTTTCTCACCCTCCGAAAGTGCCTCTTTTAAGAATTGAAGCAATGATGTAAACGACGTGTGGCTCCACTTATAAAGTGTTTTCATATGAAATAGCCGAATAATAAATGAAAGTGATGAGAAAGATTTGCAACTAGGGTACAACTCGCGTTCCCCGTCTTTCAACAACTTGAAAAATGCTGATGCATTTTCATCCATCCCATCCTGGTCTTCGTACGGGTCGTTACATCGCATACCCTCTTCACTTCGATTTTCGAATATATCATGTATTAGTCCACACATATCATCTATTGTATTCGAGTCACGCACTTCATCCTCTCCACTAATTCCCATTGTGTATGGAGCACCTTTTACGTGATAAATCCACCTAGTGTAATTCTTAACAAACCCATATACGATCAGATGCTCATAAACAACTTCTCTTTTATGGCTAATGGTATTTCGAAATTTCTTACACGGGCACTTGATCACTAGCTCGGGGTATTTATTGGCAAATGCAAAGTCAAGAAACTCATTAACTCCTTTAATATAAGGCAGAGAAACTCTTGACAACTCCATCCAACTCTTATCGCTATCCATTTGAAAAGATTGTTGATTACCTCACACTATCCCTAAATTGTTGTTAGATTCATTAGAAAAAATTCATAAAAAATACAATAATAAAAAAAATGTTAAACCATAAATCATTAATGTGCTCCTTCAAAACTATGTAAATTTAGAAATAGTAAGACTCTAATTTTAACACCATTTGGATGTGGCATTATCAGAAAACTACCAATATTTAGTGATATAAAATGAAGAAACTTAACTATCAATATATTTTAACCTTAATTAGTTAACAACAATTAAAAAACTCACTCATAACATAATCAATTACTAAACGATATTAATGTAGCAATGAATCATGACACATTAAGAAGAAGACTACGCCTAATGCCTAAACATTTTAGCTTAAACGAAAATAATGTATTACGAATGAATACCCCAACACAACAACTCACATCAAGACTTAATTTTCTAAAAGCTAAAAAGATTAAACACAAAATAATCCATAAGGCCCTCGCTTAAAAAAAACTTTAGTAAAAAATAATCATTACGAAAAACAAATCTCCTTGTCAATAATGAGATAGCATAATTAAATCATAGAATCTATATGAAAATGCTACTAAATCAAAATGTCCAGAATAGAAAATAATATTAAAACTTGTTTGTTATCTTAAAATTCAGCACGTGTCGCATGAATAAATAAAGGGGCTTACTAAATTCAACTACAATATAAAAAACTAATTTTGTAAACATACCATCACAACAACATTAATTACAAAATGGAACATATACAAACTAAGTTGAATGACTGAAAACATTGTAAAAAGGTTGTTACATTTGTTCGCGCAATAAGTATACTGTCGCACTCTGGCGATTATCTCTAGCTTGCAGTTTAGACATTATCATATATAAAAGTAAGATGAATTAATAAATCTAAAATAGTTTAAAATAAACGAATAAAGACATGTAGACCCATCTAATTTTCATTTAGAGTTGGTAAGTTTTGTAATATCAAACTAAAAGGCTAATGTGATACATATATACCTGCACACATAAATACACACATACATATACATGAGAAATAATATGTATATATCAAACTAAAATGCAAATGTGACACATATATACCATCACATGAATGCACACATACATAAACATGAAAAATAATATGTATACAACCCCCTATAGTAAAAAAACACGTCGATTTAGATGGTTAAAATAATACTAATCAATTAAAACAGTGGTATTAGAGTTGCACAAAGATGATATCATAGGGAGTGATTTAAGTTTACGTTGAACTGGACTTTTTTAATCAATTGAAATAAATGAAAGAGTGAAAAAAAATTGGTAGTTACCAAAAATAGATAAGAAAATCCAACTGAATACTTCATCTAATTATATAAATAGAACCAAAAACACAGCAACAACTAACAAATTAAACATTTCTAACACTTTTCTCTCGCACATCAATTAAAATTAAAAAAAATTCAGTACTTTTTTCTCTCACAAAAATACAAATTATAACAAAAGAAAGATTACACAACAATAATTACCATAATAACACCCCCTACCAATTTTGTACTAATTTTTCCTTTCGAGTTTCTTGCACCCCCGCTATATCTAATTTTTCCTTATTTAAAGTGTCTATCATAACCATTATCTATATGCATAAATTTTGTATAACACAAATGTTACGAAAAAATAAAGATTACACTATTTCATATACATGATTATATAATATCAAATCTGGAAAAAAAAGAGTTAAATATTAAAGATGTCAAAATATTATTGATTTGTGACTAATGAGACTGGTATGGATTTAAAAACTCACAGGTACATATCATGAACAAAAGAAAATATTACCTTGCTTCTGGGATTTCTTCTTTCTAATATATCTTTCTTGTGAAAACTCTTTGCCTCTATTGCCAGTAACAAATAGAACCCAATCAAATGCCAATATATGCAAGAAAGTGATTCTCTGAGCCAAAAAAATACATAGAAATAAGAAAAATACACTGAAATACACGGAAATAAAAAGAATACACCGGAATAAACAAAATAAAACGTAACTTACCTCAAAGTTTCAAAGAACAAAACCGGTTTTCTAACAGGGAAACAACAAAAATCGTGCAAAGCTTCAAAGATCAAAATCGTTCAAAGCTTCAAAGAAAAATACACCGAAATAATGAAAGTGATTATCTGAGCCTCCGAAAATTGAAATATGGGTGAGATGAAAGCACCGTCATCCTTCTTATAACAAGGGACCAGCAAAAATCGTTCCAAGACGGGTGAGATTGAGGTAGATACTTGATAAGGTTTGTTGAGGATTAGGTTTAGGAGATTGAGCCAGATACGGGAGAGAGGAGAACGTGCCGGGAGAGCCATCCAAGCTACGCGACTTTACCCGCCAAAAACTAGGGCAAAAGTGATATTCTTTTAAAAGAAAATAAGACCCGCCATATTTATTTAAGTGAAGGTAATTTTTTTCCCAATTTTAGTGGCATTAGTTATGAAATGCCTAAAAAATATTACATTTGTTTGAGCATTAATTAAAAAATAATAAGATTTTAAAAAACGCGGGGCGTGATCGAGGGGTGGAGGCCAAGCCTTAAGCATTAGACGCCTAGGCGAACCTTAGGAGTAAAAAGGCGTGAAAAAGCGTTTAGGCATTTTTTAATATATTTTAATATTTTTTTACTATGACAACGCTATTAAAAATACTAAAATGGTACATACCTTAAAAATATGTCAAAATATTTGTAAATTAAAATACTATTTTTTTAAAATACAAAAAAAAAATTGCATTTTTTCACGCCTTACCCTAAAAAATGTTGACTATCGTTGACCACGCCTTGATCCACACCTAGGGCCAAAACTTGGCGTATCTAAAATGCCTCGCGCCTGGGCGCGCCTTGGCGCCGCCTAGGCGTGTTTTTTAGAACACTAAAATAGATTATGTATTTTTAGGACTTAAAATAATCTTGATTATGTATATAGGACAACAAATATTTCGTTTCCATTTTTAGTCCCTATTTTTAAACTAAAGAGACACGTGGCAAGTTGTGATTGGTTGGCGTTTTATGAAAATGGTCAGCGCCAACACCTTTATTAAAAAATAGGGACTAAAACTATAAATAAAATATTTGTTGTCCCATTTTCAAAATACATATTACAATAGGTCCTAAATTTACAAATCCCCATTAAAAAATGCTCTACTTATACGGCACATCAATATAAATGCCGTGAATTTTCAATACTTATAAATAAATGCTGGTAAAAATAAAATTCGCAGCATTTTTGAATAATACCGAGAAAAAAGTGCCGGAAAAAATTAGTTTTCTTGTAGTGTGATGTACCGGGATTTGATAGCAGAGTATGAGGGCATCGTAGGTTCTATCCTTGTGGGCTGCCTTAATTTCGCATGAGATAGTATTACGAATGTGTATACATGTACTTGAGATTGTTCAGTTGTGTTGCTTAGTAGATGTGAATAACTAAGATATTTTGAATGGATTAAGAATGAGAATTTAATTAAATCTTGAGATAAGTAATTTAGTGAATGTGAACATGGGTTATAAATGTAGCTTATTTGGGGGTTAGGTGTATGTTAGGATGCGAAGGCAGGAGTGGTACAAACTAGTTAGATAGTGGCATAACTAGGAGGGGTTAAAGGCAACGTTAGGCGTGCACAGTAGTTGAGAGGTAAGAAAATCATGTGAGAGTACGCAACTAACGTGTTTATAATATGTGATGTTTAATTGTAATTGAAGTCACTTGCTAAACTTTTAAACTGTTTTCACATCAGGCTCTGACCCGTTTTCCTCCAAATCTATTTTTGTTTTGTAAAAACCTATTAGGTGCCTAGCCACAGGGACGCCAAGCATAGGAGTTCCATTCTGATGACGTGCTGTAGCTGCTGTGAAAGTTACAGGATCTTGGTAGTAGACGCTCTCATTTTATTCTTGATTCCTTAGGAGTCAATTGTATCAGTTAGGGCATGTTGCCCATTCTTACTTAGAGGTTCTAGTTGCAGACTTTCATTATTTCAGTTTTTGGTTTATTATTAATTCAGACTCATGTATTGGGACATTATTTACTCTGGCATCTTTATTATCGGAGTGTTTACTCTAAACTTATTTGATTTCATCTCGTTGAGCATTTATATGAGATTGGTTATGCGATTGATGGCACATTAAATAAATTCTTGTTTAAGCGTTGGCTTAATTAATAAAATTTGGCATCTCTCTTTTTAAATATTAGGTGGCTAGAAGTTAATTAAAAGTTTTCGACAGTGATGCTAAGACTCAACCAACTAGATATTCTGTATTAATTTAATAAAGGAGTAGCTACCCGGTATTTAATTAGATGGGGTGTCACAAGTGGTATCAGAGCATCATGTTCTAGTGTCCTTTACGATCTGTGCGGCTTATTATGCTTCCAGCGTAACTTTCTTTGATGTAGAGCCCTATGTTTAGGATTGTTGATTACTTTTGTGAGATTTCATTCTCCTGCTATCTCACATATAATAGTGAATCTTATTTGCACTCGGGTGCGTTCGTGTGACGAACAATGCAGTAAGTCAGACGAAGACAGTTGGGCGAACAGCAGGAGGCAAAAGATCAGTTGAGGTATTAAATTTATTAAAGAAGGATGACCGTAGTTGAAGTCACCCATATTATGGCACAGAAGTCCTGAACGGTACAGACGACCAGGGCGCGACTTGTGACTTCCATGCACAACTATAGTAGAAGATGGGGTCAAATTAGACTCACCCAACAAGGTTGGAATGGGAGAGAAAGAGTTAGGTGAAACATTAAAGAGAACCAGCAGTGAAAATACTCGAAATGTGGAGATGGCGTGTGCTAGCCAAACGAACATAATATATCCAAATACTTGGACCTACGTCGGGGTATGGACCATTGAGAGTGGAAAATTGGGGTAAATTTTATCTTGGCTCATGAGAGCGGAGTTTCAATGGTGAGAGGCGATCACCACACTTAGAAGAGGAATGTGACGAAGAGAGAAGGCGTACACATATGGTTTGACCATAAGTTCCTTCATCGGATGTTCAAGGTGAAGTGCGAATGTTGTTCTGAACTCACACAAGAGGGTCGGACAGAGGCCACTTTGTGAAAAGAAATTTAATTATTTTAGCGAACCTTACACTGGGTGAAGTAGGTGAAATGGAGAAGATGATATTAAAGGGAGAATTTACGTACAAGAAGAATTATTAGCTCTTCTTGGTAATTCTGCTTGGATGGTCATTGTAGATGGTAATAATGTCGCGTAGTGTTAATTTGGGGGTAAATGTTTCCTTGGGTGGGGAGATGCAAGAATCGAGGAATTTCTATAGAGTAAGACTGGGAAAATTGTATTGGAGAAGCACCACAAGGGGAAGACCCAACGGAGAACCTGTTAAAATGATTCGGATAGCTGAATTATTATCGAGCGATGGTGATTTCAGTAAGAGAGGTAGCGTGTTTCTTAGATTCGTCAAAGATAAGGGAACAATGGAGGTAGTCATCAGAGTCGAGACTACCAACGTTCGAGAGAAGAACCACCTTAACATGGTCAGTGTGACCAAAGATAAGTGGAGTTTGTGTAGAGGTATTTTGTGGGGAGTGAAACCAGTGCATTATAAATGTTTCCCGATGCAAGTGTAAGGATCAAGGTATTGTGCCTGGCAAGGACAACAGTTTTTGAAATATTCGGTTTGGTACGAACATGTGCATTTAGTCCAGGAACCATTTGAGCTGCCAAGACAATTGTCAGGATAGAAGTACGAGTTATATCCTCAGAGGATGTGGCATGTTGTTTGTGATATGAACGAGTTGATACAATTGTTATTATTGTTATTTTTTCTTGAGAATCGAGTTTAGTGAGTATCGGGAATTTTATTATTTATGTGAATACTTTCCCTGATAGTGTGGGGTTAGCTTTATTGTCATCCATGGAGGATGAATGGGTATATTGATAGCGGTATATACTTTATCGAAATTACTCATTTTAGTGTTGTTTTATACGAGTATGATATTATCCTAATTATGGTTTTATATATGATTATACCGATAGTGTGTTGGTATTGTAAATTTATCGGGGTTACTACCTTGGGGTAGAATGTTTCGTTCTTGCGAGGCCCCATTTGTGAGAGGGACGGGCTCGTAATTGTACTCTTGTGTGTGTATATATATATATATATATATATATATATATATATATATATATATATATTATTACGATTTTAAAAAGGTATAATGGTCTCGAATATTTAATCCTAGTATGCGTAGGGGTTAAAATGATATGATTCGTATGTAATTGGTTTACTAATCAGTGAATCAGTTTAGCTGGTTATTATAATTAACGCTCAGGATGTTGTAATAAGAAGAGTGCATTATTTGATAACCCTTTAGAGATTTGGGAGTTTAAACCCATAGTTGTGTGTATGGGGATGGGATTATGAGAGCCCCGATTATAATTGCATGATGTATATGAAATGTGATTACCATCAATGTCAAGAGAATATGTCTTTAGTAAGGAGTCCCTTATTTGAGTGTCATTGCAGAAGGAGATGTAACTTTGTGGTTAAGAGACGGGAATATAGGGGTACATGTTATAGACTGAGGGCGTAACGGATCCCGATGATCGACAATGTTAGGTAGTAGTGTATCGGGGGGGTTCCTTATTTGGATTTCACTTTGGGAGACATCCCACGCATGAAACTTAGCGTAAGGTTGGTAGTAGGGAGATGTTTGACCATTCGTCCATGATTTGGAGTACCTCGATAGTTACGGAAGTAGGTAGTTAGAACTGGGAGTTAAAAAGGTAAATTACGATATAAGGCCAGTAGAACCAGTGGTGTGGTGAGGAAGTACTGAAAATTTTGGTTTTTATTACGACAGGTTGAAGGATGCATTGAGGTTAAGGAGAATTTAGGATGTCAAATTCGAAGGTGATTGAGAACGCCCAAGTGGTATAACCATATTATAAATGCAGGGAAATAACGAGTTTGGAATACATATGAAGCGTATATAATGTTTAAAAAAACGTTTGATTGGGTTATAAGGGGTGTAGACATCTTGGTTTGCTAATGTTGTAATCTCTGGAAGAAGGGGCATAGATGGATAAGATTATAACTTATGGGATTAAACGTCGTAAGAAAAGGTGTTAGTGAATATCATGTGTAATCAGTGTAGCACGTCCAAATTTGGTGAAAAGGCAGTGGAAAGCCATTTAATAAGGGGTTTCGCTTGAAAAGGTATATATTTAACTATTATGGACAATTTATAGTAGAGTTCTGACCAATCAAATGCTGAGGGTCAAGAGTAAATAGAATGAGGATGTCAAGAAGGTATAAAGAGTCCAGATGTGCACAAAGTGGTGAAAAGTGTAAGGGTCAAAACTTTTTGTATACGTCGAGTAAAGAAGATCATTAAGTATCACTTAACGGGAAGAATTATACGTGAAAGTCGGAATTAAAAGGGGTGTATTAAGTAGTAGAACGGTTGGGGTTAGATGATCAACCAAATAATTTTGTATCAAGCAGATGATTCCAGGGATGGAAGAGTCAGGTTGGTAAATTTCCTTGAGGGGTTGCCAACTTATAGATAAGTAACGAGTTCCTTCGAATATGTGGGACAGGTTGTCTAGAAGGAGAGAAATGATTATATACTTGGGTGATTTACACTATTAGATAGTGAACACACCGGTACGTGGTCCTACGTAGTATTATTCAGAACCAATAGGAGATCCCCGAAATCCACCTTCAACGTGGGGTAGCAAGAAGTAGCAGAAATAACGCTTTATTTCTGAGGGTTGTATCACCTATAGCGCAAGGTGATTGACGACTGGTGGAGTATATGAAAGAAATTTTGGATTCATTGTGATCTTTTCATTTCAAATCGGATAAAACTATTAAGTGAGGTATATTGTGGTAATGGTGAGAAGATAGTACCAAAGGGTAGAGTTGGGGGAGAGCACCTGTATCTATTTATAGTGGACAAGGTGCTTACAAATGTTTTGTGTAACACCAACCGGCTGAAGTGGTTTTCCCTTGTGTAAGAGTCACAACACCGGGAATAGAGATTCAAATAATGGGAAAGAGTAGTCAGATGTGCTATTGATTTCTTCAAGGATGGGACTTTGGTGTTTTGATAAACGCGAGAGCTAATGCGTAGTGAGGTGTGGACTCACAATAATATTTAGATAATGCGGCCAATGAGGTATAGGCTATTTTTATTCGAATGTTGTTTAGTAAGAGAACAATGTGAGGTGTATTTATTGAAGTGTAATCTAATAAAGTGTCAAGACTGTTAAACAAGCTTGTTGTGAAGCGAGGGCTTCAGTGATTGGGCCTTTCTTTATATTTTGTTTTGAGTACTGGAGGATACCTTTACTTTTTCAGGTATGCCTTACATTTCTGAATTTCGGGATGAAATTCCGTTATTAGGGGGGAAGTATGTAATACCCCGAATTTTTATGGCTTTTAATTATGAGGTTAATTAAATGGAATTGCTTTTAATTTGGAATTTATTAAATTAATTTGGGATAATTAATTGGAAAATTAATTTAGATTTAAATGCTAGCGAGACGAGAGTTAGTATTTGGTTATTAATATGTTGTTGAATATTACTGAGTGATTATGGTAATATGTGATCATTAAATTTATTAAATATGTCGTGAGTTAAAAATACAACAGTTTCGGTAATTTAGTTGGGACGCGAGTGTCAGTCATGTCAGGACCCAATTTAATGGATTTAAAAGTATTTTACTTATATGTCATCCGTATGAGCTTTTTGAGTGTGCCAGCGTGTCCGGAAGGTTCGAGATAGTCAAAAACACTAGCCGGGGGTTTAGTTTTGGTCCCGGAGCATTTTTAGGCCTAACCGGCAACCTCGGAGGGTATTTTAATCATTTTAGGAAATAAGGAATTAAGACCCAAGAATTTTAGAGTTTATTTATATATTATTAGAAACTCCATTAGGGCCATTATCAGCCAAAAACAAAGAGGTGGGCTACGTGAGTTAGAGGAGAGGTTACAAAAAGTACCCAAACCAAAACCACCGTCCACCACCACCAATTTGGACGGACTTGTGACCGAAAGGAAGAGAGGACCAGCCCTTGAACAACAACAACGGATCAGAACATCCGATTTACAGGCAAGTGGTTTATCTTGAAAAGATTCAAAGCATATAGTTTACATGTTTTTATAGATTTGAAGATTTATCAAGAAAAATGGAAATTGAATGGATTTGAAAGGTTTAAAAACATAATCGGGATAGGACTTGCATATAGTAAATGTTGGAGATGATAATAACCGTGAATTTATGATTTATGGGTAGAGAATTATGAAATTTGATTTAATTATGTGATGTTCTTGAGTAAATAGGAAAACTAGGTTTTTATATGATAACTGGGTATTTTGATTGTAGGTTGATTTGAGAAATCTAAAACGTGGGGAATGATGTAAACATGATAGTAGGATGATTAGTATATTGAATTGTGAGTTTTGGACGTTAGAATGAAGATTTAGAGGTGTAAAAAGTTGATAACCCGTAACTGTTAAGGATTTCTGGGTTGATACCTGTTTGATCGATCGATTGACTCAAGAATATCGATCGATCGATCGACCCTTTTTCTTCGATCGATCGACCCATGTTGATTTTTGGAAATTGTTTCTCTTTAAGGTTTAAGGATTATTCCAAAGCTAATGTTGATTATTAGGGTGAGTAATATAATCTTGTGGGACTTAGATAAAGTCAGTAGGGCCTTAGTTATTATCGGAGAATACTATAACTTATGGGATTGAATGACGTTTCTTACGAGGGTCTACCGAGTGGGGTACAATTAGAAATCACTTTAATTCAAACAATAACGAGAATTAATGATGATATAAGATTACGGGAAGCAACGGAGGGGTTTCAAGTACAGAGATAACATTAGAAACCAATAAGAGACCTGGTAACCTTTTGAGATAGGTTTAAGTACTCAAATTGAAATGGCAAGAGAGTTATCAAACAAAAAGTTTATTATGTGTAATGTTCAAGGTAAACTTGCTACATATGAGATTAACTAGATGAAAGGTGTGAACATCTATATTGATATATGATTACTTAGGTTGTGTGAAAGCCTAGTGTACAGATTTCTTATGTGTGTGACATACCTACCATACTTGCTATCACGGGAGGTTAGTTTTATTTTGGAAAAGGACGCTCTTATCCTTGTGTGCCTTAGGGGGGATTTAGACTGGTACCTTAAGGGCATAGGATTGTGAATGACTTATTTATTAGTTGATAAGTCAGCTGACCATGGTAGCATAGGTATGTGCATGACCAATGGGTATGTGAACTATGTTCGCCTCCAATATGTGTGATTTATATTTCGACGGTTCCTGAGTGATTCGGAAATTGTGATTCTTATGTACGTGATGTACCGGGATTTGATAGCAGAGTATGAGGGCATCGTAGGTTCTATCCTTGTGGGGTGCCTTAATTTCGTATGAGATAGTATTATGGATGTGTATACATGTACTTGAGATTGTTCAGTTGTGTTGCTTAGTAGATGTGAATAACTAAGATATTTTGAATGGATTAAGAATGAGAATTTAATTAAATATTGAGATAAGTAATTTAATGAATGTGAACATGGGTTATAAATGTGGCTTATTTGGGGGTTATGTGTAGATACTCTATGTTAGAATGCGAAGGCATGAGTGGTACAAACTAGTTAGATAGTGGCATAACTAGGAGGGGTTAAAGGCAACGTTAGGCGTGCACAGTAGTTGAGAGGTAAGAAACTCATGTGAGAGTACGCAACTCACGTGTTTATAATATGTGATGTTTAATTGTAATTAAAGTCACTTGCTAAACTTTTAAACTATTTTCACATCAGGCTCTGACCCGTTTTCCTCCAAATCTATTTTTGTTTTGTAAAAACCTTTTAGGTGCCTAGCCACAGGGACGCCAAGCATAGGAGTTCCATTCTGATGACGTGCTGTAGCTGCTGTGAAAGTTACAGGATTTTGGTAGTAGACACTCTCATTTTATTCTTGATTCCTTAGGAGTCAATCGTATCAGTTAGGGCATGTTGCCCATTCTTACTTAGAGGTTCTAGTTCCAGACTTTCATTATTTCAGTTTTTGGTTTATTATTAATTCAGACTCGTGTATTGGGACATTATTTACTCTGGCATCTTTATTATCGGAGTGTTTACTCCAAACTTATTTGATTTCATCTCGTTGAGCACTTATATGAGATTGGTTATGCGATTGATGGCTTATTAAATAAATTCTTGTTTAAACGTTGGCTTAATTGATAAAATTTGGCATCTCTCTTTTTAAATATTAGGTGGCTAGTAATTAATTAAAAGTTTTCGACAGTGATGCTAAGACTGAACCAACTGGATATTCTGTATTAATTTAATAAAGGAGTAGCTACTCGGTATTTAATTAGACGGGGTGTCACAGGTGGTATCAGAGTATCAGGTTCTAGTGTCCTTTAGGATCTGTGCGGATTATTATGCTTCCAGCGTAACTTTCTTTGATGTAGAGCCCTATGTTTAGGATTGTTCATTTCTTTGGTGAGATTTCGTTCTCCTGCTATGTCACATATAATAGTGAATCTTATTTGCATTCGGGTGTGTGCGTGTGCCAAACAATGCAGTCAGTCCGGAGAAGACAGTTGGGCGAATAGCAGGAGGCAAAAGATCAGTTGAGGTATTAAATTTATTAAAGAAGGATGACCGTAGTTGAAGTCACCCATATTATGGCACGAAAGTCCTGTACGTTACAGACGACCTGGGCCCGACTTGTGACTTCCAGGCACAACTATAGTAGAATATGGGGTCAAATTAGACTCACCCAACAAGGTTGGAATGGCAGAGAAAGATTTAGGTGAAACATTAAAGAGAACCAGCAGTGGAAATACTCGAATTGTGGAGATGGCGTGTGCTAGAAAAATGAACGTATATCCAAAGGCTTGGACATACGTCGGGGTATGGCCCATTGGGAGTTAAAATTTGGGGTAAATTTTTTCTTGGCTTGTGAGAATGGAGTTTCAATGGTGAGAGGCAATCACCACACTTAGAAGAGGAATGTGACGACAAGACAAGGCATACACGTATGGTCTGACCATAAGTTCCTTCATCGGATGTTCAGGCTGAAGTGCGAATGTTGTTCTGAACTCACACAAGAGGGCCGGACAGAGGTCACTTTGTGAAAATAAATTTAATTATTTTAGCGAACCTTATACCTGGTGAATGTAGGTGAAATAGAGAAGAGGATATTAAAGGGAGAATTTACGTACAAGAAGAATTGTTAGCTCTTCTGGGGAATTCTGGTTGGATGGCCATTGCAGATGGTAATAATGTCGCATAGTGTTAATTTGGGGGCAAACATTTCCTTGGGTGGGGAGATGCAAGAATCGAGGAATTTCTATAGAGTAAGATGGGGAAAATGGTATTGGAGAAGCACCACAAGGGGAAGACCCAATGGAGAACCCGTTAAAATGATTCGGATAGCTGAATTATTATCGAGCGATGGTGATTTCAGTAAGAGATGTAGCGTGTTTCTTAGATTCGTAAAAGCTAAGGGAACAATGGAGGTAGTCATCAGAGTCGAGACTACCAACGTCCGAGAGAAGGACCACCTTAACATGGTCAGTGTGACCGAAGATAAGTGGAGTATGTGTAGAGGTATTTTGTGGGGAGTGAAACCAGTGCGTTATAAATGTTTCTCGACGCAAGTGTAGGCATCAAGGTATTATGCCTGGCAAGGACAACAGTTATTGAAATATTCGATTTGGTACGGACATGTGTGTTTAGTCTAGGAACCATTTGAGCAGCCAGGACGATTGTCAGGATAGAAGTACGAGTTATATCCTCTGAGGATGTTGCATGTTGTTTGTGACATGAACGAGTTGATACAATTGTTATTATTGTTATTTTTGCTTGAGAGTCGAGTTTAGTGAGTATCGGCAATTTTATTATTTATGTGAATACTTTCCTTGATAGTGTGGGGTTACCTTTATTGTCATCCATGGAGGGTGAATGGGTATATTGATAGCGGTATATACTTTATTGAAATTACTCGTTTTAGTGTTGTTTTATACAAGTATGATATTATTCTAATTATGGTTTTATACATGATTATACCGATAGTGTGTTGGTATTGTAAGTTTATCGGGGTTACTACCTTGGGGTCGAATGTTTCAGTCTTGCGAGGCCCCATTTGTGGCTCGTAATTGTATATATATATATATATATATATATATATATATATATATATATATATATATATATATATATATATATATATATATATATATTATTGCGATTTTAAAAAGGTATAATGGTCTCGGATATTTAATCCCAGTATGCATAAGGATTTAATTGATATGATTCGTATGTAATTGGTTTACTAATCAGCGAAAAGGTTTAGCTGGTTATTATAATTAAAGCTGAGGATGTCGTGATAAGAAGAGTGCATTGTTTTATCACCCTTTAGAGATTTGGTAGTTTAAACCCATAGTTGTGTGTCTAGGGACGGGATTATGAGAGCCCTGATTATATTTGCATGATGCATATGAAATGTGATTACCATCAATGTCAAGAGAAAGTGTCTTTAGTAAGGAGTCCCTTGTTTGAGTGTCATTGCGGAAGGAGATGTAACTTTGTTGTTAAGAGACGGGAATATAGGGGTACATGTTATAGACTGAGGGCATAACAGATCCTGATGACCGACAATGTTAGGTAGTAGTGTATCGAGGGGTTCCTTATTTAGATTTCTCTTTGCGAGACATCCCACACATGAAACTTAGCATAAGGTTGGTAGTAGGGAAATGTTTGACCATTCGTCCATGATTTTGTGTACCTCGATAGTTACGAAAGTAGGTAGTTAGAATTGGGAGTTAAAAGGTAAATTACGATATAAGGCCAGTAGAGCCAGTGGTGTGGTGAGGAAGTACTGAAAATTTTGGTTTTTATTACGGGAGGTTGAAGGATGCATTGAGGATAAGGAGGATTTAGGATTTCAAATTCGGAGGTGATTGAGAACGCCCAAGTGGTATAACCACATTGTAAATGCAGGGAAATAACGAGTTTGGATTACGTATGAAGCGTATATAAGGTTTAAAAAAACCGTATGATTGGGTTATAAGGGGTGTAGACATCTTGGTTTGCTAATGTAGTCATCGCTGGAAGAGGGGACATATATGGATGTGATTATTACTTATGGGATTAAACGTCGTAAGAAAATGTGTTAATGAATATTATGTATAATCAGTGTAAAACGTCCGAATTTGGTGAAAAGGCAGTAGAAAGCCATTTAATAAGGGGGTATCTCTTGAAAAGGTATATATTTAACTATTAGGGACAATTTGGAGTAGAGTTCCGACCAATCGAATGTTGAGGGTCAAGAGTAAATAGAATGAGGATGTCAAGAAGGTATAAAGAGTCCAGATGTGCACAAAGTGGTGAAAAGTGTAAGGGTCTAAACTTTTGGCATACGCCGAGAAAAGAAGATCATTAAGTATCACTAAACGGGAAGAATTATACGTGAAAGACGGCATTGAAAGGGGTGTAGTAAGTAGTAGAACGGTTAGGGTTAGATGATCAACCAGATAATTTTGTATCAAGCAGACGATTCCAGGGATGGAAGATTCAAGTTGGTAAATTTCCTCGAGGGGTTGTCAACTTATAGATAAGTAATGAGTTCCTTCGAATATGTAGGACAGGTTGTCTAGAAGGGGAGAAATGATTATATACTTGGGTGATTTACACCATTAGTTAGTGAACACGCCGGTACGTGGTGCTACGCAGTAGTACTCAGAACCAATATGAGATCCCCGAAATCCACCTTCAACGTGGGGTAGCAAGAAGTAGTGGAAATAACGCTTTGTTTCTGAGGGTTGTGTCACCTATAGCCCAAGGTGTAGGCGCAAGGTGTTTGACGACTGGTGGAGTGTATGTAAGAAATTTTGGATTCATTGTGATCTTTTCATTTCAAATCGGATATAACTATTAAGTGAGGTATATTGTGATAATGTGGAGAAGATAGTACCTAAGGGTAGAGTTGGGGGAGAGCACCCGTATCTAGTTATAGTGGACAAGGTGCGTAGAAATGTTTTGTGTAACACCGACCAGATGATGTGGTTTTCCCTTGTGTAAGAGTCACAACACCGGGAACATAGATTCAAATAATGGGCAAGAGTAGTCAGATGTGTTATTGATTTCTTCAAGGATGGGACTTTGGTGTTTTGATAGACGCGAGAGTTAATGGGTAGTGAGGTGCGGACTCATAATAATATTGAGACAATGCGGCCAATGAGGTATAGGCTATTTTTATTCGAATGTTGTTTAGTAAGAGCACAACGTGAGGTGTATTTATTGAAGTGTAATCTGATAAAGTGTCAAGACTGTTAAACAAGCTTGTTGTGAAGCGAGGGCTTTAGTGATTGGGCCTTTCTTTATATTTTGTTCAGAGTACTGGAGGATACCTTTACTTTTTCAGGTATGCCTTACATTTCTGAATTTCGGGACAAAATTTCTTTATTAGGGGGGAAGTATGTAATACCCCGTATTTTTATGGCTTTTAATTATGAGGTTAATTAAATGGAATTGCTTTTAATTGGAATTTATCAAATTAATTTGGGATAATGAATTGGAAAATTAATTTGGATTTAAATGCTAGCGAGACGAGAGTTAGTATTTGGTTATTAATATATTGTTGAATATTCCTGAGTGATTATGGTAATATGTGATCATTAAATTTATTAAATATGTCGTGAGTTGAAAATACAGCAGTTTCGATAATGTAGTTGGGACGCGCGTGTTAGTCGTGTCAGGACCCATTTTAATGGATTTAAAAATATTTTATTCATATGTCACCCGTATGAGCTTTTTGAGTGTGCCAACGTGTCCGAAAGGTTCGAGATAGTTAGAAAATACAAGCCGGTGGTTTAGTTTTGGTTCCGGGGCATTTTTAGGCTAACCGGTAACCCGGGTGGGTATTTTGGTCATTTTAAGAATTAAGGAATTAAGACCCACGAATTTTAGAGTTTATTTATACATTATTAGAAAGGCCATTAGAGTCATTATCTGCCAAAAACAATGAGGTGGGCTACGTGAGTTAGAGGAGAGGTTACAAAAAGTCCCCAAACCAAAACCACCATCCACCACCACTAATTTGGACGGAATTGAGGACCAGCCCTTGAACAACAACAACGGATCAGAACATCAGATTTACAGGCAAGTGGTTTATCTTGCAAAGATTCAAAGCATACAGTTTACATGTTTTTATAGATTTGAATATTTATCATGAAAAATGGAAATTGAATGGATTTGAAAGGTTTAAAATCATAATCGGGATAGGACTTATATGTAGTAATTGTTGGAGATGATAATAACCATGAATTTATGATTTATGGTTAGAGAATTATTAAATTTGATTGAATTATGTGATGTTCTTGAGGAAATAGGAAAAGTAGGTTTTTATATGATAATTGGGTATTTGATTTAAGTAATTGATGTTTTAGGTTGATTTGATGAATCTAAAACGTGGGGAATGATGTAAACATTATAGTAGGATGATTAGTATATTGAATTATGAGCTTTGAACGTTAGAATGAAGATTTAAAGGTGTAAAAAGTTGATAACCCGTAACTATTTGGGATTTCTGGGCTGATACCGGTTTTATCGATCGATTGATTCAAGAATGTCGATCGATCGAACCATCGATCGATCGACCCATGCTGATTTTTGGCAATTGTTTCTCTTTAAGGTTTAAGGATTATTCCAAAGCCAATGTTGATTATTAGGGTGAGTAATATAATCTTGTGGGACTTAGATAAAGTCAGTAGGGCCTTAGCTATTATCGGAGAATACTATAACTTATGGGATTGAATGACGTTTCTTACGAGGGTCCACCGAGTGGGGTACGATTAAAAATCACTCGAATTCAAACTATAACGAGAATTATTGATGATATAAGATTACGGGCAGCAACGGAGGGGTTTCAAGTACTGAGATGACATTAGAAACCAATAAGAGGCCTAGTAACCTTTTGAGATAGGTTTAAGTACTCAAATTGATACGGTGAGAGAGTTATCAAATGAAAAGTATATTATGTGTAATGTTCGAGGTAAACTTGCTACGTATGAGATTAACTAGATGAAAGGTGTGAACATCTATATTGATATATGATTACTTAGGTTGTGCGAATGCCTAGTGTATGGATTTCTTATGTGTATGACATACCTACCATACTTACTATCACGGGAGGTTATTTTTATTTTAAAAAAGTACCCTCTTATCCTTGTGTGCCTTCGTGGGGATTTAGACTGGTACCTTAAGGACATAGGGTTGTGAATGACTTATTTGTGAGTTGATAAGTCAGCTGACCATGGGAGCGTATGTATGTGCGTGACCCATGGGTATGTGAACAATGTTTGCCTCCAATATGTGTGGTTTGTATTTAGATGGCTCCTGAGTGATTCAAAACTTGTGATCCTCACGTACGTGATGTACCGGGATATGATAGCAGAGTATGAGGGCATCGTAGGTTCTATCCTTGTGGGCTGCCTTAATTTCGTATGAGATAGTGTTACGGATGTGTATACATGTACTTGATATTGTTCAGTTGTGTTGCTTAGTAGATGTGAATAACTAAGATATTTTGAATGGATTAAGAATGACAATTTAACTAAATCATGCGATAAGTAATTTAATGAATGTGAACATGGGTTATAAATGTGGCTTATTTGGGAGTTACGTGTAGATACTCTATGTTAGAATGTGAAGGCAAGAGTGGCACAAACTAGTTAGATAGTGGCATAACTAGGAGGGGTTAAAGGCAACGTTAGGCGTGCACAGTAGTTGAGAGGTAAGAAAATCATGTGAGAGTACGCAACTAACGTGTTTATAATATGTGATGTTTAATTGTAATTTAAGTCTCCTGCTAAAATTTTAAACTGTTTTCACATCGGGCTCTGACCCATTTTCCTCCAAATCTATTTTTGTTTTGTAAAAACCTTTTAGGTGCCCAGCCACAGGGACGCTAAGCATAGGAGTTCCATTCTGATGACGTGCTGTAGCTGCTGTGAAAGTTAGAGGATCTAGGTAGTAGAAGCTCTCATTTTATTCTTGATTCCTTCAGAGTCAATTGTATCAGTTAGGGCATGTTGCCCATTCTTACTTAGAGGTTGTAGTTGCAGACTTTCATTATTTCAGTTTTTGGTTTATTATTTATTCAGACTCTTGTATTGGGACATTATTTACTCTGGCATCTTTCTTATTGAAGTGTTTACTCCAAACTTATTTGATTTCATCTCGTTGAGCATTTATATGAGATTGGTTATGCGATTGATGGTTTATTAAATAAATTCTTGTTTAAGCGTTGGCTTAATTAATAAAATTTGGCATCTCTCTTTTTAAATATTAGGTGGCTAGTAATTAATTAAAAGTTTTTGACAGTGATGCTAAGACTGAACCAACTGGATATTCTGTATTAATTTAATTAAGGAGTAGCTTCCCGGTATTTAATTAGACGGGGTGTCACAATCATCACCCTCAAACTCTCCAGAATGATTCAGCTCACTGTCGAGGTTATGACATTTACAAATATTCTCATCGATGTGAGGCGTACTTAAATCACTAGAATGAGTGGCCATGAACATGGTGAAGTTACGTCCATGCGGTGATTTATCCCTGGAATCCACCGGCCTAATATCATTCTCTCTTAAAGTGGCATTATGGGTGGCTTTGCCTTTGACCTGTCTCTTAAGCCTAGTGGGACACTCATGGTATTTTTTACCTTTGCCCTCACACGCATATTACCACTTCGATTCATTTTTCTTAAGACACTTACCTCTATCTTTCTTTACATCATTCTCAAAAAAATTCTTTCCCGCTTTGTAACTTTTGTTTTTATCAAAAATTTTATCTTCCAATGTGGATGAATTTTGATTTTTGAATCTATTTTACTTTTAGCAAACAATGCAAGATCATCTTGATCGAATTTCGAATCGGAGTCAGAAACCTCCCCTTTTTTTATTTAGCTGATTCGTAGCGAATATTGCATGTTTTCCCCTTTTATTTATGCATTTTATCCCCCTTGGGCACCTTAATGCCTATAGTTATGCTCATTAACCAGACAAACTCCATTTTATATATTTACATTCTTTATGAGTTATAATTGAGCTTTTGTAGGTATTACGGTGCTTGGCGTGAAGTTTGGTCGCATTTCAGAAAAGTTTCGTCATCAAGGGCACATTCAAGGGCATTTTGGTCATTTCATCATTAGGGTTTTTGGCCCAACGTCTCTTGGAATTTGTATTCCTTAGAATTATCTTCATATATCTTCCAATTGCGCCTAATTCTGAGTTATAGCGAAGAAGTTACAACTTTTTTTGTATTGTTGATCGAAGTTGAAGAATTGCAGACCTGCTTGAACCAAATCGATTCAAAAATAACCAAATCAATTCGTTAATTTCCAAATCGATTTGAAATATTCCAAATCGATTCGAAATATTACAAATCAGTTCAGATTGGACCAGTGTGATCTGTTGCCTTTTCCAAATTGATTCGAAAATTTTCCAATCGATTCGGATTGCCAACCCCTATTTTTCCCCTGTTTTCTTATTTCTAGTTTACCTCTAAGGTTTTTGTATATATAGCCTTTGTCTTCATTTTGATGAGATATCTTTCATTTTAATTAGTTTAGGGTTTAGGTTTTGGGAGCTCATCTTCATTTCTCTTTGGGATTGTGCCCATTTGGGTTTTCTAAGTTGTACTATTCATTATCCCTACCATTAATATAGTTGTTACTTCCTTTGTTTATGCTTTATTTCTTGCTTGTATTTCATTTCCATGCCTAGATAATTGTTGTTTCCATTTATTTATTTATTTCATTAGTTTATTGGTTGTTTAATTAAGTTTAATTCCATGTCTAGTCCCTAAATAACGGGTTGGGATTACGTTTCCTCCATTAATGGGTATTGAGCTCCGAAAGTTGGGTTTTGTGTAAAATTGCGTTTAATTGAAATCTCGCGTATCAAAGTCGGATTGTTATGCGTTTAACTTTCTTTTTCTCGCAACATTAGTGGTTATAGCGATAATTCTAATTTAATTTGCGTGTGATCATTTTCTGTTAAATGTTTAATCTTGTAACTTTGGATTGGATTCCTTATTCTGTAATGTTTATGCTTAATTGAAATGCTTGGTTAAATACCTTTCGAACAAAAATTATAACTATCCACTGTTTATCCCGGGGCGGGAATGCGATCCTGAATCTCTTTTTAATTAGTTGTAATTTAGTTTTAACTTTTGTTTTTCCTTTTTCTCCATAACCTACCTATCACCTTTTACACTTTTATTTTAGAAGTAATTAATCAATTAAAATCTATACGACATTCCTTGTGGATTTCTTACGATACTCGACTTATCGCTATACTTGTATCGCAAGTGGAGTTGTAGTTTAGATTTTTTTCATTGAGGTAGTGAACCGAAAATAATGACAGTTCCCTTACACGAGTACACGGTTCGCGCTCGATCAAAATGGCGCCATTGTGGGGGGGCTCTTTCACCCTTTCCCTATTTCCTTTGGGTATTTGCCCACTTTGTAAGTTTATATTATTATTCATTGTCTTCTAGCTTAATTTACATTGTTGTCTTTATATTTTCATGCCTAGTTAATCTTTTATTCTTGAAAATGAGCACATTGAGCGTTAAATTTAAGAGTATGTAAGTAATCCCTAATCGCCTTATGAGGATACTTTGGGAAGAGGGGAATCCTTTAGCTATCTGCAAAACCGCACAAGAAGATGATATGTCTTCTTGTGGGTTTGATCATGAGTTAATAATTAAGGAATTGAATGATCGATCCGAGAGTTCTAAGGGTTGGTTTTTAGAAAATAATGCCATGCTCGATGAAATCATTTCTATACAAAACCGAGTTGAGGTAGAAACTTGCGTTTCACCTCCACCCCTTTTTGAGGAAGAAATGATTGGGAATGATCCAAGCACTTTCGAATTTAAACCTCTTATTAATTCTTTTGATTGTATTGAGGTTGAAGGTCCTTCCTTTATTTTATTCACTACTATTCCCAAACAATTAAATTTATCACAAGAACCGGCAGAAAGTTTTGAGGACTTTGAATTGATTCTTGAACGAGAATTTTATTTTGAGATGCTCTATCTCATGGGCTATTCATTTGCACTATCTCCACCTCCCCCTTCCAATTGAAAAACTTTGGGGATCTTATTTCAATTTTCTCGAGATCAATGTGGTCTTGTCCCCCTTAGCATCCAAATCCCCCATCGTCCCTCTTAAATTTTTAATCGACGATGGTTCATTTCTTACACCTTACACATGCCTTATGTTTTTCAAATGGAATGCATATTTTTCTGGAGGCATGCTTTCAAAAGAGGGTACACCGCTTATCCCTCAAAAACAAATCGTGTTTTGGGTGGACCCTCAAAAATTTGGACTTCTAGTGTATAGTTAGTTAGAATTACAAATTGTAGGTTGTAAATAATTAGTTTTTCTTTCATTCTTTTTTTTTTCTTTCTTTTTAATTGTAGTCTAGTATAATTAGTTAAAGTTCTTTGGTTATTCTTTATTTTATGCTTGATAATAACATGTTTTGTAGATTCAATGGACTCGTACTTATTGGGGATCGCTCCGTTTTGAGTAATATCTTTCTTTTTCTCTCTTTATGTTGTGTTCTTGATTAACATTGAGGATAATGCAACATTTAAGTTAGGGGTGTGAATTATTCTTCCCATTATTTTGTTTTGTTCCATTGATTTGATCACATGTTGTTACAAAACAATCTTTTTGTTAAAAAAATAAAATTTTCAAAAATATTTTCTTTCTTTTTTCTATTTTGTTGGGAATTTTGCCTTCGTTTTCGATGATTTTTTTAATAAATACATGATCTAATTGACAATTCAATGATGCATGTTCTCGATTTTATAAGTTATTAGACTTTGGTACTCAAATTATTGATATTGTGAAAAACTTCATGAATTAAACTATATCCCATGAGCACATGCGCTTCTCTAGCTCTATTTATTTGGTTTAAGATTTTTATATCTCGGTAATCTTTTGTTGCATTGTATATACTTTGACCGAGTGAGATTTGGACTTTTATTCATTTGTGAGTGTTATACACTTCTCTTTCCTCATTAAAAACGTTGAATTCGTCGGTAATCTCACTATTCTTTCAATTGATTGCTCATTAATTGAGTTAATTTTTAAAATTTGTTACTTGAGCATGATTTTCAAAGTTTGTTTGTACTTGATAATTGCGTAAACTTTATGAAATGATCATAGGCAATCTTTGTTATATCACCCATATTAGCCTTGACCTCACCTTATATGTTTCCCCTCGTTAACTCCTTTGAGCCTTAATATAACCTTTCATTTCATAACCCAAAATCCCATAACCAACTGCCCATTGGAGTTATGCACCATACATATTACCTTCCTTACCTTTGTTTGGAATAATACTTGGGATTGAATAATGTTATTGTCTTGTGGTTGCAATTAAGCATATGAGAGTTAGAAAAGTGAAGAAAAGAAAGTGTAGTGAAAAAGAAAATAAAAAGTGAAAAAGTAAAAGAAAACAAAAGAAAAACAAGAGAAAAGAAAAGAAAAGAAAAGAAAGGGAAAGTTGTATATGTTGTAGATAGTGTTCAATAAGCTTTGTTTACTATCTCCATTGTTATATTCAATGCTTGTTATGGAAATTTTATTCCAATTTTGAATTTTCCCATAATTTTCCATTATCCCCGGTTTTCATCCCCAAATACTTTGAATCCGTATATATTTCCTTCGTTTCATAACCTTAACCCGAGCCTAACCTACATTACAACCCTATAAAGTCTTATGTGATTCTAGGGTGAATGCAATTCAAAAGTTTAAATAGTTTTGATAATCTGTGAAAGTACATTTTGCCTCCGTTAATGAGCGGTACCTTTCATTGAGATTAGAATTTTTCATTTTATATATAACGTTCTTCATTAGAGATATGTACGCGGCCCAGTTTCAATTTACATTTATTCTTTATGCCCGCATGTCTCGTTTGTTTTCTCCCTTTTCATAGTGATTTTATTTGTTGAGTGTAATATCCGGTGAGGATTGAACTTATGCATACTTTAATTTTTATTATCCGGTTTATAATCAGTTTTTACCAAATCATACTTTGCATGTGCTCGCCCCCTTCCACTTTTAAGGTTTCAATTCGATGAAGTTTGTTCTATAATGTTCATAACTACGAACTTTTGAGTGAATTCAGTCATTATGCTAATAACGTGTTTAAACTATTTTTCGCTATTGTTGGGCTTGTCGCATGTTGTTTGGGCATATTTTGAGGAAACTTTGATATTTGTGGGTTTTATCCCTGAAAACCCTCACGAGACAACACTCGTCCACTAGGGTAACCTAGGGGTCTAACGGCTTATTGCATATGCTAAATGCAATCGTTCGCTCCTGAAAGTGTCTTTTATATCTTTTGTACATATCTCCTATCTAGTGGTTTTCTTGTAGTTCTTCTTTCTTTGTATTTCATTTCTAGGTACTTGCAATGTGTAAGTTAGGGGGTGTGATTCGTATGGAATATTGCATGGTTTACCCTCTTTATTTATGCATTTTAGCCCCCTCGGGCACCTTAATACATATAGTTATACTTTTTAACCATACAACCTCCATTTTATATGTTTAAATGCTGTATGAGGTATAATTGAGATTTTGTAGGTATTACGGTGCTTGGCGTGAAGTTTGGTCACATTTCGAAAAAGTTCCGTCATCAAGGGCACATTCAAGGGAATTTTGGTCATTTAATTATTTAGGTTTTTGGCCCAATGTCTTCTTGGAATTTTAAGACCTCAAAATTATCTTCGCGTAGCTTTTGACCTTGCCTAATTCTGAGTTATAACGAAGAAGTTACGGCTTTTTTCATATTGTTGATCGAAGTTGAAGAATTGCAGACCTGCTTGAAGAAAATCGATTCAGAAATAACCAAATCAATTCAAAAATTTCCCAATTGATTCTTAATATTACAAATCGATTCTTTTTAGACCAGTGTGATCAGTTGACTTTTCCAAATCGATTTAAAAATTTCTAAATTGATTCGAATTGCCAACCCCTATTTTTCCCCCTATTTTCTTATTACTAGTTTGCCACTAGGGTTTTTGTAAAAATAGCTTTTCTCTTCATTTTGACGAGAGATCTTTCATTTTAATTAGTTTAGGGTTTGTATTTTGGAAGACCATCTTCATTTCTCTTTGGGATTGTGCCCATTTGGGTTTTGTAAGTTATACTATTCATTATCCCTACCGTTAATATAGTTGTTACTTCCTTTGTTTATGCTTTATTTCTTGCTTGTATTTCATTTCCATGACTAGATAATTGTTCCTTCCCTTTATTTATTGCTTTGATTATCTTATTTGTTGTTTAATTAAGTTTAATTCCATGTGTAGTGATTAGGCATAAATTCTTCCGATTTATCCCCTTAATTTAGAGGTTTTTATCACCTCGTATCATGTAAAATGCGTTGATTTATCTCATATCCTTGCTACTGACATTTCCTATAGAGCGCATCGAGTTTTGTGTATTCTTCATACTTTTTTCAGGTATTTTATACAAGTGAAGAGAAGAGGAGACTCAAAACCAAGAAACCAAGGAAAAAAGAAAGGTAGAAAAGTCAGAGGGAAAAAGAGTAACTTTACATCTAGAGTTCGGAAGAGGAACCAACATAAAAGTTGAAGACCTCAAGTCTACAAGGACGTGGGAAGAAACAACGTCCAAATCTGAGTCCCGAATAAGAAGTAATGAAGCCTCAAATATGAGAGCAAATCACCACAAAATTAGAGAGAAAAGGACCTTCGGACCAATCCGGTATGAGCCAAAAATGATTCGGTCCAAAGGAGGCCAAGATCTTGTATAGAATGCACAAGTGGACCGATGCGGTTATTCCCAAAAATGATCCAATCCGAATTCATAAAAGTTCCTGAATAAAGTAAACTACCAGACCGATCCAGTTTCAAGAAAAAACGAATCGATCTGGTATACACCAAACCGAACTGATGGACCAGGTCGGACCGGTCTGGGTGGCGAATTTCTGTTTTATCTTTTTCAAAATTAGAGATGTATCTAGCTAAAACTCTTGTAATTTCGTGGGGTATTTATTCCAACTAATTCCCAAACATTAGGGAATTCTCTTTTTGATAGTTTTAGAGGACTTTTGCAACTAAGAACCATAGGATTTAATTTTTGCAATATTTATTCAAGTTTTAAGCATCAATTCAAGAATTTTTTTCATTCCAAGTATTGGTTTCTTCCTGATTTAAATTTCTTTTACATTCAAGTAGGATTATTAATAGAAATTAAGTTGCAATTCTTATTTGCACAATTTCTTCCCAACTTTTCACATAGTTATGAATTCACGCACAACAGGTTTTGTGTTCATGCTTACTTTAATTATGTCCAGCGAAATATCCAAGGGTTGGGATGCATGAACCCAACCTGATGTAGTTTACATGAATAGAAAATAGGTTTTGAATTAAATTTTGATTAAGTCGTGTTGTGTAGCAATCACAACCATTGTAGGTCTTTTTGCCTCGTTTTCCTAGGTAACCGGGGTATTTAAGGATGCGATGTGCGTGTTGTCTATACAACACCGCTTTATTCTTACCTTTGATTACGTATATACCATCATATATATAATTCTAAGGATTACTAAAGACTGGGTTTGATCATTTATCTAATTTAAAAGCTAGTATTCTATCCAGTAAATCTATTAGAGTTTGGTGGATTTTATCCTAACCTGCTTTTCCTTCATTCATATTTACTTAATTGTCGTAGATTTATTTATGTGCACGAAGCATAGTTAGTAAGTTAAGTTTCAGTTGCATTTAGACAATAGAATTTTGTTCCACGGTTCAATTTCTAAAACCCAAGACTAAAACAATATAATAAAGAACCCGTCTAAGTCAAGCCCCTCTCTCTCCACACACGGAACCACCACCATTACCCCACCCTCTTCCACCAAACCGCGACACCATCACCATTACCCTCTAATACCAAACCACAACACCACCACATCATCCTACTATCCAAAAACCCAACCAAAACACCCCATCATGACCCCACTTCCAACCCACCTATCACCCCTACTGAACAATTTATTTTGTTGGAGTTGACAATTCAAATGAGGATTTTTGACGTTTTAGTGTGAATGATAATTGGTGGAGGTTTTTTGTCTTTGGAGTTACTTTGAACCACTCTTTCATCAAACTCATATATGAGCTTTTCTTTTTTATTTTCCCAAAGGTTGAGGCTTTTTTTGAGTTTGAAGTTTATTACGAAGATGTCCTTTTGAGGACGTTGAACCTATTGTAAGCGAGTCGTAGAGTTCCTCCTAGGACGGTATGATGGATTCTTTGTCTTCGTGAGCTTTCGGGGGGAGTAGGTGTTGATTTGGTCGGGCTCATTTGGGGTGGAAAAGAAGATGGTTTTCGGGTCGAATTCGCCGGTGACATTGATTAGGGGTGAAAAGAGAAATGGGGTAGATTTCAAGAGCAACGAAAAGTGTTGTGGGTTTAGGCGGTGGAAGAGTCCGGATGAGTTGAGATGGAGAGAGCGACATAGAAGATAAGGTGGTGAGACAAGTTGGAGAGGTAGCAACCATGGTGCTTTGATTTTGAATTTAGGATTCATTTGGCCAGGGTTAGTTTTCCAAAAGGGTACTTTTTAAAGTTTTAATTTTTGGTTAAAAATTCACCTGAGTTCCATAGGGGCGTTCGCGGTTCGGTTCAATTTTGAGAGTTTTTTTGGACCGAACTGATTTGATCGGTCCTCTAAAAAATGGATCGAGATCGGACCAATAATAACGGTTAATCGACCCTAGTCGGTTCGATTTTTATAGGATCGGTCCGATCTAGCCATTCGGTTCTCACATTAATGATTGACATCATTTATAATAATAAAAATATACTCGAGTCTATTTTTTCCAAACATTAAAAACTAAAAAATATCAAATTTTGCAATTAAAAAAAACTACTATTGGATTAAACTATTATTTAAACTAATCAGGTATTAAAATATATATTTTTACTACTATTTATCTTATATAAATACACTAGCGGATCCCCGTGCCAATGGCACGGTGATAAATTTACCCCCGTGATAAAATCCAGCCCATAATAAAAAAATATTAAAAAATGTTTTTCAAAAAAATATATTTAATAAATTTTAAAAAATAATTTTTTTTAAATATATTTTAAAAAAAATTAGCATGGCATTTCATGCATGGGCATGAAATGAGAAAATTTCATTCATACAAAATGGAGATATTTTGTCAAAACAATGATCATTTGTTATATGGATATATATGTAAAAATATATTATTTTATATAGAGTCGATCCGGGTTGGTCGTAACAGGGTTTTTAAAACTGTAAATCGTGGACCGCACCGACTGGGTCGGTCCGCCAAAAAAATAAATCGAGATCGGACCGATTAAGAAAAAAGATCGATTCGGTCCGTCGGTTTTTTGAACACCCCTACTTGAGGGGTATTTTGTCCATTTTGACTAAAAAAGGCAAGAACTTATTTTGGGGTGTTATTTGAAACGGGTTGATGGTTTATGGGGTGACCCATAAACTTGAGATAGTGAATTTGTTGGGTAAAATAGTTCAGGGGGTTTGGTGTAACTCACTTTAAATTAATTAAACCAATTAATTAAATAAATTTGGCTATGAAAAATACGTGGTATTACAATCTCCTTGTGACACCCCGTAAAATCTAATAATAGATTGATCAAGTCTATAATAAATAATACACGATTCTATACAATTAAGTACCATTCTAAGGAACTAATGAAATGTAAAGTTCCTAAAGTAAATTACTAAATCATAATAAAGTGGAAAACCCAATAACATTTGATACCAACACTGACAGATATAAAGTCTAACACATGAAAATAAAATTGTCTCAACATAATCCCAAAAATCGAAAGTAAAACTACGGTATAAATCCGACCAGACTGAATGTAAAGATTGATAAAGAGGGGGCAAGAAGTTCTGACACCTATATCCTAGATAGGCAGCAACATGTGAAGACGCAAATCGAGAGATCAGGGTTGAGGTTGCATTGGCGACCTAGTTCCTAAAAATTAAAGTCAACAACAATATGGATACCAAGTTTAAGTAAAATAAGATTATAATTTAATTTACGCTATGCTATCACTATGCATTTTTCTCTTGTCTTTTAGTTATTTTTAAGTTTAACCAAACCCAAACAACCCTAGATATCTCACGCGTATAAACTTAAGCCCAAGTTATTCCATAATTAAGTATTATTCATCTCGATTGAATATAACTATTGGATCCCTAATAACTCTACACTAAATATCTCAAGTGTATAAGCATATAAATAAAGACAGTCATAAAGTCTACTTTTAACAAAGGTAAAGTCCCAGCCACGTACACAAAAAATGGGCTCCACTCAAGCCCGTACATAATGGAGGCCCACTATAATGCCTTTGGGGATCCCTAGCGCATACTAGGTAGAGTTATAGGTTGTCCCACCCCTATTATCCCAAAACATCAACCAAGGGTAATCGCTACGTCTTCACACCGATCATATGGCCCATACCCAAGCTATATGAAAGGATCCCCCCGTTTTATCACCAGGAGATATTAGAGGTACGTCATCAAGTAGTCTCCGAGGTAAAATGACCAAGGTAAAACCAATCTCTATCAAACGGGGTACTATCGTGGTTAAGGTCGTACGCCCCCATAAGGACATCCCCTACCGTACGTATACCATGAGGACTCAATATAAGGAATGTTTCAAATAAAAATACAAAAATAGTAAACCTGAGCATACACAGTTTACTAAGTCCTAATTTCTATTACTTAATCTACTAATCCTCAAAAAGTTAGGAATTTCACTCCAATTCCAAAAATACAAATCTTCTAAACAATATTATCCACATACTTCCATATATATAGTTCACTTAGAATTTACCCAAACCAACCCCTAAGTCCCAAAATCCATCCAAACCAATGATTAATACATCCTCAGGCCAAAACAGAGGGGTTGATCAATCGACTATCCCATAAATTGTCTTCTTCCTAGTTACAGGGTTTGAACCCCTAAACCTCCTTTAAAGTAATCTGAGCTCCTCAAAGCAGAATGAAAACTCAATTTCCTTCATATATCATTGTAATGACATAAATCCATATTATATATATATATATATATATATATATATATATATATATATATATATATATATATATATATATATATGTGTGTGTGTGTGTGTGTGTGTGTGTGTGTGTGTGTGTGTGTGTGTGTGTGTGTGTGTGTGTGATGCTAGAAATAGCACCACCAGATTAAGGCGTTGGAGAGCTCAAACTAGCGTAACAATGGCAGCAAGTAAGCAATATAAATATAGAAGGAGGTGAGGAGAAGAGCAGAAACACGCCAATATAAGTAGTTCAACCTATCTAGGTCTATGTCCACCTTGTAAGCAAGTGATCTTCACTAATAAAATAGGGGCTCTAATGGCCTTTATGATACAATGCACTCATTTTCTCTCTCTACTGTGTAGTTTACTAGAGCTTTCGCTAAGGTTTACAATCTTCATCCCCTTACAAGGAAGGGGAAGACAAGTATATATAGTGCTTGGGGAGTGCAGTGTAACCCCCAAGCATGTAATGAGCATGAGTGTGATGATCTAGCCAATCTCATGCGGACACTTGGTTGTGTCATATATAGATAATGAAGACCAAATATTCCCTCACGTGGGGGGAATGATTTGGTTATAATGGTTTTGTCCGTATGTTCAAAGTCTTCCATGTGCTTGCGTATACTCGTACCTGTGATGTCATTGATTGTAACCTCAACTCAGCCGAGTACAATGTTGGTGAGTCTGATAGCTATGTTAGTCTGCCAATCATAAGTATGACATCGGCCTGACCGAGGTTAGGTTTTAGGCATAGTTGTGGTGTCGGCTGAAGCAGAGCATGACAAAGGACAATGTTAAGCCCATGAGGCTGTTACTAAACTCGGCTACTGATGAGCCTAGGTTGATCAATGTGTAGCCAACCTTGTAAAGGACGACCTCTCTGATAGCTATTGCGATCTTTCTGATGACTCGGCTGTGAGGTTGGTCGAGGTTACTACTCGGAGTATGAGGATACACTTTGGGCATATCAATCACCCCTAGCACTTAGTCTTCTATGTGAGTATATGGCTGAGGGGTATATAATTTAGGCTGATGAGGGGACATTTCTGCATCTTGGGATATGTGAGTAGTCACTTTGACACATGTCACCCTTTGAACTGGCTTGCGTCTGTCTCTATGCACCTAATAAAGTGACGGCGCCTTTTAGGTTTTTTAGGTGCAATGATGAGCGCCTTGGTACTTGCATCTCATCATTACAATGGTTTAAATACCATTTTCCCTTTCTTTTTGTTTTTCTTCTTCCTTTGTTTCCCGCTTAGAGGTTTTTCTACAACTGCATCCCAAAACTCCATCGTTCTTCATCGTTCCAGGTCCTTTAGAGCTTAACTCGTTCTCCCCTTATTCAAACTCAGTTAGGTATTGTTCTGCAACCCTTCCTTTTTCATTTCTGGGCATTAATTTGTTGTTTTAATTTTCCTGTGAAGTTTTCCTCTCCGGTGAGGTTCTCCGCCACTGTTGGGGGGTCATAAGGTTAGGGTTGCAGTAGTTAGGTGACTTTGAAGCCATACCAGGATGCTCTGAGGTTATTTTAGGCAGAAATTCTCATTTTTAGGCTTTTTGGTATCCCTCTGGTCATCTTCTTCGGTGGGCTTCATTTTAACTGTTCTTGGTGCAAACCATAAAAAAACCAAGCTTTGATCTTTTGCCTAGGTGTTAGAAGTAATTAACATGTTTGTCTTTTTTAATGAAACCATAAGTTTAGTGTCGTACAACTAATGCTACGACCTTTGAATTAACTTGTTGAATAGTTTCCAACTCTGCGCGAGGTGTGTTTCGTAAAAAATTAGACAGATAGAGCCAACCCAAGACGAGGCTCGTGAGGCCGAGGATTTCCCCCTACGATAAATTTTCCCTCCACTATTAGCTGTCATACACCCTAAGTCGGTCGAGGTCTCTGATCTAATGTCAACATTTGAAGCTGCTTCAGACCCCATGTCAACATCTGAAGCTGCTGAGAGCGCAGACTCTTTTCAAGAGGCTATGGATTACTCTCCCAAAAAAAGTGTAGTTTCTGAGGATTAAGAGGTTTCAGACCGTTCCTCGTCTCACCAAGGTGTTGGGCCTTCATGTTGATCTCCATCTGTAGAGATTTTAGAGCCTAACATCGCGACTCCTCCTCCCATTGATGCCATTCCTCTATCAGCATCCACTGGCATTGAGTTTACAAAGAGGTTTCCCAGTGGTGTCCCTACTAGTGCCCAGGCCGAGTTTGTTGAGGGTGACGATGATGAAGGAAGTGAACTCGTTACCTCAATAGCTGCAGAGTACGAGAGTACTATAAATGAGTACGAACTTGTATCCTTTAGACACCTTTATTCTATTGATTCCACAATCATCCTGAGAAACCCTCTTAAGGAAGAAAGGGCCTTTGATGGCCGAGAGGGTGAAATCTGTGTTTATAAGAAGATGTTCAAGTTAGGTTTTCATCTTCCCATTCACCCAATTATCAGAGCCATACTCTCTTATATAAACCTTGCCCCTTCCCACCTTTCCCAAAATGCGTGGAGGGTCATGATTGGGTCTATTGTCCTCCAGAAGGCCGTTCACTACACCGACCTTTGAGTTAGGGTTTTTATTAGGTGTTATACTCCCTCGTCTGCCAAGAATCAACCAGGCTACTACCACTTAGTAGCCAGGAAATCCGAGAAGAAAATGCTTTTAGTTACCCAAACTTCCAATCATAACTAAAAACCTTGATATTTCTTTGTATCGGGAGCTGGGGAGTTCGGCCCAAATGAGGCTTATGGGACGTCTGATCCACGGACACCTCTGAGATGGAGCAAAGTCTCTATTTCGGCAAAAGTTGACCCTGGTTTAATCCAGGATAACTATAAGGATATTAAGGTCCTTCGCGATCAAGGCGAGAAGGGTTGTCCTGTCAAATATAAACATCTGATGAGCCCCTACTACCTTTATCAGACAAGTTTAGGGTGTGGTCCTTTAGACGAGCTTCGTAAGTTTTAATAATTTTCCTTACCAAGTTCTGTCTCGTATTTTTCATCTGTATGACTTGCTAAATTCGAGACTTCTCTTTTTACAGAGTGCCCAGATTGCATTTCTGACGACTTCTGGGAGATGTTGGCCTCCAGCCTTACAAAGATTATGGAAAGACATGGTGGTAAGAATCCACTCCCTCCTGTCCAAACAAAAAAGAGCGTTGACACTTCAAAGGTCGATGATACCAAGAAAAGTAAATCTCCTACCGATCCTGCTCATACTAGGCCGAGCAAGGCTCCTGCTAAGGACCGTGCCATCCTCATTTCCATCGATGATGCCTTGGCTGCTCATCTTTCTCAGCTCAAGATAGGAGATAATTTTATCGGCCATAACCTGCAATATGTCGATGATATTGGTACCATCGTGACTAAGGACGACAAGCATTTTCTCCAGGCCTTAGATGTCCCTTTATTGGCCGAGTTTACCCTTCATAGGGTGGTTCAGGTATTAAGATTTTTCTTCCAAGTGTTGTCTCTTCTCTTTAAAAGTTACTATTTATATGTCTAATCTTCTTCTGCAGAGTGTGGTGTCTCTTCACCGCTTAGTTGACTGGACCTTGAAGAGGTTGCCCTTTATAAAAAAGGACAAGGATACTAAGAAAACTGAGGTCGATCTGAAGGCTGAGGTGGAGAGGTTGAAAGGGGATCTGGAAGATAGAGATAAACAGATCACTCAGCTGAAGGAAGATCATAACAAGGCTCTGAAGGCAAAAAATGAGAGCCTTCAATCAAAGGTTGTTGTTGCTGCCAAGGCTGCACTGGACGATGCTTCGGAGAAGATCATTGAAGACTATAAAGTCTCTGATGAATTTATGGGATTTGGTTTTGATTGTCTGGAGAAAGGCATCAAAGCGACCAGTCGATGGGCAGCTATGAAGCAGGGTGATTCTGGGAGCTTGACTGCTGAGGATTTTATTGGTCTCGACTTTATCGACCCTCAATTTGCTTAGGCTTTAAAGGAAGTGGAAGAAGGTGGTCCAGTCGAGACCAGTTCTTTAAAGGCCACGAAGACTGAATATGCTGCTCAACATGAAGACGAGGTTGAGGTCATAAACCTTGGCCTCGACCAAGCAAATCCAGCTACTTATGGGTCAGCTCCTACTGAGGGACAAATCGAGCTCTGAGGACCTCTCTTGCTCATCATTAGTTGTAAAGGTTTTTGTAATCCTTCTTTTTGTGAACTCATGGTTGTAATCCTTCATTTTGTGATCTCATGGATGTAATAATTTTTTTTTGTTTGAGCTAAATGTAAATTCTGCAACATCTTCTTATTATGAACGTAATGAGATTCCATGTCAATATTTATATTGCTCTTTTATCATGATGTTTGGTTGCTATATAATAATAGACGTCACCAAATTAATGATATTTACCCTCATAATTTCACCATATTAATGATGTTTAAGGATTCGGGGTCACCAAATTAATGATGTCCATCCTCATAATTTCACTAAATTAATTTTATTAAGGATTAGGGGTCACCAAATTAATGGTGTTCATCCTCATAATTTCACCAAATTAATGATGTTAAGGGTCTGAGGTCACCAAATTAATGATGTTCATCCTCATAAATTCACCAAATTAATGATGTTAAAGGTTTGAGGTCACCAAATTAATGATGTTTATCCTTATAATTTCTCCAAATTAATGATGTTAAAGGTCTGAGGTCACCAAATTAATGATGTTTATCCTCATATTTTCTCCAAATTAATGATGTTAAAGGTCTGAGGTCACCAAATTAATGATGTTTATCCTCATAGTTTCACCAAATTAATGATGTTAAAGGTCTGAGGTCACCAAATTAGCGATGTTTATCCTCATAGTTTCACAAAAGTAATGATGTTAAAGGTCTGAGGTCACCAAATTAATGGTGTTTATCCTCATAATTTTACCAAATTAATGACGTTAAATGTCTGAGGTCACCAAGTTATTGATGGTTATCCTCATAACTTCACCAAATTAATGATGTTAAAGGACTGGGGTCACCAAATTAATGATGTTAATCCTCATAAATTCACTAAATTAATGATGTTAAGGGTATGAGGTCACCAAATTAATGATGTTAAGGGTATGAGGTCACCAAATTAATGATGTTTATCCTCATAATTTCACCAAATTAATGATGTTAAAGGTATGAGGTTACCAAATTAATGATGTTTATCCTCATAATTTCACCAAATTAATGATGTTAAGGAGCATACACTAGTACAAAGGTGTTAATAGAACACTGATACTTACTTCTCATTGATATTTATTTCTTCATAATTTAATGCCTGAATTATAAGAAAATAAGACAACTACAATGTCATAAGTAATATTTCTTCAAATGGTCAGTATTCCAAGGGTTTGAGAAGGGTTACCCTTCTAGATTCTCCAATCGGTATGTGCTTGGGATGATTTCATCAGTTACCCTGTAGGGGCTATGCTAATTTGGATGGAGTTTGTTGGGCTTTTGCCATGTCTTCTTCAAAACCAGGTCTCCTACAACTATCAGCCTCTCTTTCACCCTTTGATTATAAAATTTGGCAGTCCTCTGCTAGTAGCCTGCTTGCCTCACCTAGGCATCTTCTCTTCTCTCTTAAATAAAATCAATATCAAGCCTTCTCTCTATTTCATTTCCAAGAGGGTTGTACATCTGAACTCTATGAGTAGGAAGGCCGATCTCGATAGGGATGATAGCCTCTGAGCCATAGGCCAACATGAATGGGGTCTCCCCTGTAGGAGTCTTGATTGTCATCATGTAGGCCCATAGCACAGCGTATGCTTCTTCAATCTATCTTCCCTTTGACTCTTCTATATTTTTTTAATCCCATCAAGGATCGTCCAATTTGTCACCTCTATCTTCCCATTTGCTTGGGGTCGGTCGAGAGAGGAGAAGAATTGTTTGACTCCAACTCTTTCATAATATTTCTCCAAGGAGACATTATTAAATTGCATCCCATTGTCTGAGATTAGGGTATTTGGGAGACCATACCTACAGATGATGTTTTTCCAGATGAACTGAAATGTCTTATGTTCTGTAATAGTGATCATCGCCTCAGCCTTTACCCACTTGGAAAAGTAATTTATCGCTATAATTAAGTACCGATAGTTATTCACAGCTCTTGGCAAGGGTACTACCAAATCAATTCCCCATACTGTAAATGGCCGGGGAGATGTGATGGAGGTCAGAGGTTAATGAGGCTGATGGGGAATGGCAACAAACCTCTGGCACTTGTCACATTTCTTTACATATGCTGCTGCATCTTTTGCCAGGGTCGGCCACCAGTACCCCTGGGTTATGATCTTTTTGGCTAATGATCTTCCTCCAATATGGCTAGAATAGGAACCTTCATATATATCTTTTAGGATATTCGGTACCTCATATGTATGAACACATCTGAGTAAAGGGAGCAAAGACCCTTTTTGTACAAAGTGTCTCCTATAACGGAGAATTTGGCAGCTCTATACCTCAGTTTTCTTCTCTCGACTTTTAATGAGGGTAGCTCCCCCTCTCTGATGTTATCGATAAGAGGATCCATCCATGAATCTTCTATGCTTAGATTCAGGCAAGACTTGAATGTGCTATCTCCCTCTTCAATAAATGGCCAAAGCAAGACCTCTATCGACACTGTTCTTATGATGTCGGTTCTTATAGCTGAGGCCAACCTCGTGAGTGCATCGGCTCATCCATTATCTAGCCGAGGTATTCTCTTCAGGCAAAGATGCTCTATCTTCTCTTTAGGAGCTTGATCAGCTCTTCTTTGATCTCAGGCTTTAGGGTTTTATCGACATGGATGGTTTTTTTTGGCTCATCGTCATTGAGAATGATGGATCCTACCTCTTTCGTGGCCTCTCCCTTTGTGATCTTTCTCTCATCTCTCGGATCAAGAGTGTCAATGTTGTAAGTAGTGGTTGCACTTTTGTATGCCTCTCTTTCCTCAGTAGAGTTGAAGTAGCATTCACGTGCCAATGTTTGGTCACCCTGAACTTCCCCTACTATATAAGGAGCCGAGAATTTTATCATCTGGAGGACCGTTGATGGCGCGACCTCAAACTCTTTGAGGGACACTCTTCCAAGTATGAGGTTGTAGGCTGAGAAGACATTCTCATCCATGACAAAAAAGTTTATTTTTCTAGTTAGCCCTTTTGGCCACTCATCCCCTATCCTTATATCCATCTCATCCATCCCCAATGGGTAAACTTTATCTCCACTAAAGTTGATCAGTGGATGGTGGTAGGGGAAGAGTCTTGCCCGACTAAGTCCCAACGCCTTAAAATAAGGCCAGAACATGAAATTTTCCCAGCTTCCCCCATCAACTAAGATCCTCGGCACCTAAAATCCATGCACTCTGGTTATGATAACGAGAGGGTCATCAAATGGAGCTAGGATACCCTTAAAATCCTGTCTCGAAAAACCGACTATCAGGGTGTCCATGTCCACCTTCTTCCTTTTGTTAGACTTCACATTAATTAAAGATGAATACACAACCTCAACCTTTGTAACTGCATTTGCCTCTGTAACATGAGATTTTCTGTCAGATATCTCAGAGCCTCCTCCCGCTAGTCCCCCACAAATCATACCCACTCCAAAAGAGATCATGTTCACTCTCGTTACTATGCCATTATAGTCCCGTAGTGGGAGGTCAGGGTCGTCATCGTCTGAGGGATCATCACGCCTGGCTGGGGCATCTTCTCGGCATTTATTATTCCTTTTCTTTCTAGGGTAGGCTAGGCCCCCCGTTGAATCTCTAGTATCCACATACTTCCTTAGCTTCCTGGACAACATCTTCTCAATTTCATCCTTCAAGGAGAAACACTTGTCAGTCAGATGATCGTGGTCTTGGTGGAATTCGCACCACAAATTTGTGTTCCTCTTGTGAGGAGGAGCCTTTAGCTTATCTGACCATCTTACAGACCAATCGCTCTTTATCTTATTGAGGTTGTATTCACAGCTTACAGTCAACAAAGTGTAGTCTGCAAACTTATCGTCAGTCGACCTTTTTTCCCATCTTTATTTTTCTAAAACTTGCTTCCACTATTGTTTCCTTTATCCTCATCATACTTAACAGCCATTGCTTCCTCAGCATTTATGACATTCCTAACTGTTTCCAGCAACTCGAACATTGACTTGGGAGGGTTTTCAACAAGCTTCCATAATAGCTTTCCCTTTAGGAGACCTCTAATTAGGGTTGTCATAGCTATGCTTTCTTCATAGTCCTCCACTTCCAACTTTTCTATGCAGAACCTTGCGATGTAGTCTCTTAGACTCTTATTTTTCCCTTACTTGACATAAAGTAGATGGGTTGTCTTTTTCTAAGGTCTCACCCCAAAACAGAAGTTTTGGATAAATCGCTCGACCAATATTTTAAATTTCTCTATGGAATTCTTTGGAAGGGATGTAAACCAAACATGTGCAGCCCCAGTTAAAGTGCTAGAGAAAGCTCGACACCTCATTTCATCAGAGATGGAGTAGATATCTGCTGATGACTGGTACATTTCAATATGATAGACATGGTTGGTTCTTCCATCGTACTTGGGAGACACTACAAGAAGCTTTAACTTGGCAGGGGTTGGAAAGCTGACAATCTTTGTTACGAAGGGTGAACCCTCTGAGTACCCCCTATGCAAGGGTTCTCGGCTTCTTAAGATATCCCTAATCTTATCTTCACGCCTTTGAATTGAGTAATTCCATGGCTTAGAAACATCGGCCTCACCAAGGTTGTCCCCTGCCATCTCCAAGGGTTCAATAGGGGGTTCCCCTGCTATGGCACAATGTTGGCTATTAAGCTCCCCCTGGCCTCCATCTAGGCCATTTGGGGGTCGCCCATGATGGGGCTAACAATATCCCTCTTCCCTTCTGGGGCCTGCAAGACTTCTTGACCTTGATAACCTCTCCCTCCGGTAATTGCCTGGGCCAAGCCTTTCAAAGGCCGACCCTCTGCTCAATCGATCAAATGCTGAGCCTCTTGGGCGAACATCAGAATCCCGTCTGCCATATTGACCTTGGTTGTGATGAGCAGGTCGAATAGTGTTATTGGAAATCTCATATGGATCCTATCAATCCACTAGATCATCATCGGCCTCCACATCGTCTTACTGGTCCTCAGAACAGGGGTTTCCTTGCCTCCCCAGGCGTAATCGCCTAGGGTCAGCAATGTCCCTCCCCCGTTCGGTAGGAGGTAGATCTTTGCAAGGTGCCTGGGGTGGTCCCCTGACCTCCTGGTGTTGTTCTTGTATAGCTGCCGAAGTGATCATCTCCGACGAGATTCATGGTGGCCTCATCATCATGTCTTGTCAAAACTGGGTAAATTTCTCCTTTATATCTCGTTGACTTGCCACCAAGGACTTCAAGGCTGCAGCCACCTCAGCCATCTCGAACTGTGATGGTGCTTGGTTGGAACTAGGCCCTCCACCACCAGCTGGTGGAGGAGGTGGTGGTGGTAACTCTGGTGCCATATGATTGAGTTGTGATTAAGAGACTGGTGATCTTGAAAACCTTAATGGATCTATTTTAATGGTGAAACAACTCCACACAAAAAGGGGAGGATTGGTTCACCACCAGAGTCTCCGGTAAGGCCAAGCTTCAAGAAGGAAGAGATATAGCTTCTCATTCCCACACACGGTGCCAAACTGATAATGCTAGAAATAGCACCACCAGATGAAGGTGTTGGAGAGATCAAACTAGCATAACAATGGCAGTAAGTAAGCAATATAGATATAAAAGGAGGTGAGGAAAAGAAGAAAAACACACCAATATAAGTGGTTCAACCTATCTAGGTCTATGTCCACTCTGCAAGTGAATGATCTTCACTAATAAAATAGGGGCTCTAATGGTCTTTGTGATACAATGCACTCACTTTCTCTCTCTACTGTGTAGTTTACCCGAACTTCCTCTAGGGTTTAGAATATCCATCCCCCTATAAGGAAGGGGAAGACAAGTATATATAGTGCTTTGGGGGTGTAGTTTACCCCCCAAGCATGCAATGAACATGTGTGTGGTGATCTATCCAATCTCATGCGGACACCTGGTTGTGCCATATGTAGATAATGATGATTGAATATTCCCTCATGTGGGGGAAATGATTTGGTTATAACGATTTTGTCCACGGGTTTCAAGTCTTCCATGTGCTTGCATATGCTCGGACCTATGACGTCATCGACTGTAACCTCGGCTTGGCCGAGTACGATGTTGATGAGTTCGATAGCTGTGTTAGTTTATTAATCATAAGTATGACCTTGGCCTAATTGACTATCCGGGGTTAGGTTTTAGGCATGGCTGTGGTGTCGGCTGAAGCAGAGCATAATAGAGGCAATAGTTGAGCCCATGAGGCTATTGTTGAACTCGGCTACTGATGAGTCAAGGTTGATCAATATAGAGCCGACCTTGTGAAGTTGGCTGAGGTTACTGCTCAGAGTATAAGGATACACTTTGGGCATATCAATATATATAGGGAAAGGATGAAGTGAGGTCACTCTTTTAGGACCCTCAATGAGGACCATTTTTTTAAAATATTAAAAAAAATATTTTGGGGTTGATTTTTTTATGATTTTTAAACATTTCAATAGGACCATAAAAAAATAATCAGCTCAAAATGAATTTTTTTCTATTTTAAAAAATCGATCAAACTTTGTAAGTTTTTAAGTTATTAAAAACTGATAAAGTTTGACCGATTTTTTAAAATAGTAAAAAAATCATTTTGAGCTGATTTTTTTTGTTTGGCCTTACTGGAATGTTTAAAAACTAAAAAAAATAGCCCAAAAATATATTTTTTACTATTTTATCAAAATTGGTCCATGCAAACGGTATGCAAACAGAGTTCCTCATGAGATTCTCTCTCTCTCTCTCTCTCTCTCTCTCTCTCTGTATATATATATATATATATATATATGATAATTCTCACCACATCATCCATACATCAAACCTAGTTGTAGGTCCTAAAAAACTTTTTCTTTCATATTTTTTTATTTTTCTCTTGAAATCAACCTTCCAATAAACTCATGTTCAAAAAATTAAGTCAAAATACATTTTGTAGCTATTTTAAAAAGAATAATGATATCATTATCGATTCATCCATACCCATTCCATATCGAAAGCCATCTCAACCGTTCATTATCCCCAAGTCTTTCCTTTTACCTTCTTTAAGTTAAAACATGAACTTTCTAACAAGTTATTATTTTGGTTAATAATATTATTTTAAATATTTTAAATTGATATCTAATTAGAATCAAAGTTTTTTAATAATAAAGTGTCAACTTAATAAAGTACCAAAACAAAACTAAAGAATATCCTCTTAATTTTTTTAAAATTTATTTTAAATTGTTAAATAATTAGAATTATAATTTATTTTAAGATCAATTATCAAAGAGCTGTACAAATATTTTTTTACATACATTTAGTTCAAGTCTTTTTATTTTGTTCAAAAAAGTTCCTCAAACATTCATTTAATCAAATTATCTTATTTTTTAAGGTCTGTGCCAACGGCACACACACATAGGGGTGTAAACGGATCGGGTCTGGATGGGGTCTGGGTATATCCAGATCCGATTCGGGTATATTTTTAGCGGATCGGTTCTTACCCGATTACCCGACGGGTCTCAGGAAAGACCTGGAGACCCGACCCGAATATATATATATATATATATATACTAACTTATATATATGTATGTATGTAAAAATGTTTTTATACATACATATATATAACTTATATATATATATGTATGTAAAACTGTTATTTTTATATATAACTTCTATATATATGTATGTAAATATTTATGTATGTATGTAAATATGTATGTAAAACCGTTTTTATATAAAATTGTTTTTATATATAACTTATATATATATATATATATATATATATATATATATATATATATAAGTTAGTTATATATATATTTAGTAACTATATGTAAGACTATATATATATATATAATATTATATATAAATATATAATTATTTTATTATATATATACACATTCGGGTCGGGTCCTTATCGGATCGGAGTCATGTATATCCAGATCCGGTCCATTAACTAATCGGGTAATCGGGTTATTGGATAATCGGGTCTATAAATTTTTTCAGATCCGTTAATTCAGGTCGGGTTCGGATCGGGTCCGGGTCCATACCCGGTCCATTGACAGCCCTACACACACACACACACACACACCTGTCGGAGCCACGACGATCCTTACGTTTTTTTTTGTCATGCTTACATTAGGCAAAAAAAAATTGTGTTATGCGGTGTCGCATCTTAATTATGTCGTTTGTGATAAAAAAAAAATAGTAATTTTAGGCCAACTCAGGAGCTCGACTCATTTTGTGCAACTCACTAATACGTCATGTCTACATTGATTCGATTTGATGGTCCTCTGATATGGGTCCCATCAGGACCCAAAAATGAAGCAATACAGACACGACATGTCTATGCATTGCACAAAATGAGTCGGACTTGTGTGTCGTTGTAGGTCAAAAAATATTTTCACAAAAAAAAAATTATCTAAAAAATTAATGCATATGTGGCGTGTCCAACTCAGCGTGTCGTGACACGCCATGTCATCATGTCGCGGTCGACAAATACTCTTAGTTTTAAAAGTCTGTGCCAGTGGCACTCCCCCCCCCCCCCCCCCCCTCCAATATTCTCTTATGTGGTGCCGCATCTTAAATATGTCGTTTGTGATTTTTAAAAATAAAATCGGGTCGTGCCTTACTACCTAAAAAAAGATATAAAATTGATTTTAACCAAAACAAACTTATTATCTAAAAAAATTTACTACCTAAAAAATTTGTGTCGTGTCATATCATTTTTTAATTAGGTCATGTTCCTATTTGATAAAAAAAAAATTGTCGCATTTTATTAGGTCGGGTATGGGTTAGGTAATAAAAATAAAATTTATTGTAAAATTTATTTTAATTTATTTGTGTTTGTGTTTCTTTTTTTTAGTGGCTAAAATTTATATTTTAGTATTATATGTGTTTATTGTGATTGGAGTTAAAAGAATGTGTTGGAAAAAAGATTATAAAAAAATAAGATAAATGTAGATGTCCATATAAATGGGAAAGGTAGAATTGTTGCCAACTAAGGCTTCGGTTTGGAATGGGTAAAAATTGTTCGGTAAGAGTAGCACCACTCTTTTAAAAAATCTACAAAAAAATGATTTTGAGCAGTTATGTGTGGATTTTTCAAAAATAACTACAAAATAAATTTTGACCTAATTTTTTAATATAGGTTGATTGGAAGGTTAATTTCAAGAGAAAAAAAATTGAGAAAAAAAAGGTTTCTTAGGGCCTAGAACTAGTTGTGATGTATATGCATCATAATGTAGGTGAGCCTTCTCTCTCTCTCTCTCTATTATATATATATATATATATATATATATATATATATATATATATATATATATATATATATAGCATGATTAAAGCGTTAATTGCTAATCTAAGATAAGAACCCCAATTTTATGTAATCAACCTAATTTGATTCAATTTTACTACGATTTGACCAATTATCATGGGGATTTTGATGGCTAAAGAGTATATGATCAATTCCTAACCATTCTATAACGATTTCAATTTGAATTCATGAGGAAATTCTCAAATTTCAGACTATGTAATTAACTTAGTTTTCATCTTAGTTAAATAAATTACAATTTTAACTAATTAAACCTCTAAATCATATTATAATTCGACTATGTTTAGATTTCAATGAATATGAATATTATAACATAAAATCAATTAAATTTAAACTCTAATTAAACTTGCCTCAATCAAACTTATGAAGGAATTTTTTCAAGAACCTCCCAATTCTTCTGCTCCTCTTGAAGTTCCTTTTCTCTAGGCTTGGGGAGCCCATCAAATTACAAAATATGAATTATGGAAACCCTAATGACTTATTAAAACCTTTAATCTGTGAAGTTAGGTTTAATCCATAAATGGACCTCATCTAGTTGAGCCCCAAAATAATACTAATAGGTATAAAACACTACCCGTGTTGTACACTAACCCAATGGGCTTAAACCTATACTTTATGACTAAAACGGACATTATACACATCTCAAAACAAACCCAAAACATGCCATAAAATCAATTAGTAATCTAGCTCAAAAAATTTAATAATTTAGTCTATAAGAGTCCAAAACTCCAACATTTACTTATTTATAAATTTAGTGTGACATGACATTATAGGAAAATACTTCACAATCGATAGAACCCGACACCGAGGAGATAATCCAAACAAGGAAACCCTCGGTACCAACTCTCTGACCATTTCATAGTCGTCCATAATACACAATCACGTTAAAATATTTAATTACTATTTCACCATGTATTAATTTCAATTTAAAATATAATTTATACAACACATATAATCGTTCTTGACTATTTCATAGTTGCCCATAATACAGAGTCACGTTAAAATATTTAATTACAATTTTACTGTGTGTTAATTCTAATTTGCAATTGAATTTATAGAACATATATAATCATTTTAAACACGTATAAATATTTAAATAATTACATCACATATCACACAGGAAAATTTTAAAATTAATTTAAAGCATAAAAATATGGGGCATTACATTCTTCCCCCCTTAAACATTGAATTTTATCCTCGAAATTCGAAATTTACATGACTAGAAAAACTCGGGATACCTTGCTTGCATGTCGTCCTCTGTATTTTAGTTAAAGTTCGCCTTATTATGGTATCCCCACTGGATTCTAATGCCATCCACAATGGGCGGGTGAGTAAATACTATAGGTTTAGAGGATTAACGGGTGAAAGAGGTGGTTAGGTCACAGTGGAAAGCGGTATAAATGAGGTAAACGTGTAATAGTCCCACGTCTGGACTCTCAAACATGAAACATACCCACGTATGATGTTTAAAAAAAATATTCCTAGGTTCATAGGTAGAAGTAATCCAACTTTAGATGTTCTTATATGGGAAACTATTCCACGTTAAGATTCTAAACGTATCAACTTGCACGTTCAAACTCTTGTCCCCTCCCATAGTGAATCTGGAAGATTTACCATAACTATAAGGGAGGATTAACGGATCCCCTCCCACTTTTATTGATTATACCACCTATTTTAACACACTTTAAAAGATCCACAATGGATTTATGGTACCCATTATGGATGGCCAAACTAACAGAATGACATTCGAACGCAAAGTCTTTTCTCTCCTGTCAAGAATACGATGTGGCTTCTCCTTGTACCTGGCATCCTACTGTAGCTCAATTCCATCAAGGTAGATGTGCTGATAGGTGTTCTCATCCCTTAGAAACTTCCTTAACTTGGATATATAGAAGTGTAATACCCCGTATTTTTGTGATATTTAATTATGGGATTAATTGAATTAAATGTGTATTAATTGGAAATTAATCCAGATAAAATACTAGCGAGATGCGAGTTGGTATTTGATTTTAATGAGTATATATGGCTATATATGAATTTAGAATTATGAAATTTGTCGTGAGATTGAAATACGGCAATTTGGAAATTTTGTTGGGACGCGTGTGACAGTCGCGTCAGGAATATAATTATTTTAATTAACAAGTGAATTTTATTTCTATAAACTGTATGGTCATTTTGAGTGCACCAATACGTTCGGAAGGGTCGAAATAGTCAGAAAACACTAGCCGGGGGTTTGGTTTGGGTCCCGGGGCATTTTTAGGCCATACCGGCAACGTATAAGGGTAGTTTGGTAATTTTGGATTTTTGGAAATTAAAACCCACGAAAATTAGGAATTAAAAATATGATTTGGTAACTACCCACTAAACCCACTAACTACACCTTATGACCAAATAGGCTACGGGGGTTATTAGAATTAGTTCCAAAAGTTTTCCTAAGGCAAACCCTAGCCACCATTACCACCTTGGAGAAGAAAGCTGGTAGAGAGAGAGAGAGAGAGAGAGAGAGAGAGAGAGGAGAAATTCTGCAGAAGGAGAGAGAGAACAATTCCATCTTCAACATCAAAATCAGAGATATACATAAGGCAAGTGGTTTAATTTCGTTTTTGCAAAGAATGCTTCTTCCATGTGTAGGAAATTTATAAAATTGTATTGTTGTTGGGAGATTGATGAAAACCCATTAAATAGGAATTTGAAACTGAAATTTTGATGCGAAATTGCATGTAGAATTGTAGGTAGGTGATTAATCTGATAATAATACATATTTGGGTGAAACAAAAACTAATTTAATTAGGCTCATTAGGGATTTAAGAATTTCTATGGTCCATGCTCTTGAAATTGGGAAAAATGTATAGATTTGATATTTGGATGATGTTTAGAATGAATTAACCCCACAAAACACGTTAGTATGTGACCTAAGTATGTTTAGGGTCGATTAGGAACCTTGAACAAATGTTGGATTGATGTTTAGATGTGTTTATAGGTGAAGAAAAGTTGGAAAACGATTTAAGGAAAATCTGGGCTCGAAACTGGCCACTCGTTAGAAGCCTGCCCAGGTCGTTCGAACGAACTCGTTCGAACGAGCTTCTAACGAGTTGACCCTTGACTTCTAACGAGGGTGATGTTCGTTCGATGCCTTTCGTTCGAACGACATCTCGTTAGAAAGCCCACTTCGTTCGAACGAACTCTCGTTCGAATAGCCTCGTTCGAACGAGACTTCTAACGAGTTGACAGTTTAGTCTTTTTAGCCTGTTTTGATCCCGAGTGTCCCGTAACCTTGTTTATATGTAGAGATAACCTTTCCTTGATGAGTAATTGATATATTTGGGATAATTGAGATGTAATGAGGGGTAAAACATAGAAGGTGATGTGAACCAAATGGAAAGTTATGGATTAGGACGTGAGTGTCTATTACGACGTGACAACAATTGACGGCTTGATTAATTATATGAACCGGGAATATGTAAATTATGTAACATTATATATATCGGTACGATAATGAGAAGTGTACCACAAATAAACTATGGCGATTACTAAGATGTGTGCATACTTAGTATATGTATATGATTTTATGTGTATGACATACCTACCATACTTGCTATCACGGGAGGTTTACGTTCGCTTAGGGCCTTCTAATCCTTGTGTTGCCCGGATTTAGATTGGTTACCTCGAGAACATAGGTCAGAGAAGGGCTTATTGGGATATTAATAAGTCTGCTGATCGTGGGAGCGTAGGTATGTGCGTGACCCATGTGATGTGACTGTGTTCACCTCCATTGTTTGTGATTGTTGTTATCTGAGAACGATTCCTGAGAGATTCGGAATGCGTGATCCTTATGTACGTGATGTACCGGGATGGATAGCAGAGTATGTGTGCGCCGCAGCGTAGTCTCGGGATGCTTGTATTATATATTTAAGACGTGAATAATATACACTTAAATACTGAGAACTTTCATGTTGGTAATGCGAGTATAATTATGATTATGTTTTGAGAACATATAATGGGATAACCGGTAATGAATGGTGTTGCTAATAATTGAGAATCCGAATTTAAGTATAGCCTTTATCTAATTGATAACGCTGGAATGTATAATGGGAATTGAGTAGTAAGGGGTAGAACTTATTACGGTTTGGTTAGATATGTATGTCACTTAGATGGGTACGGTACGTTAGGAGTGCACAATTAGTCGAGAGGTGAGTATTTCATGTGAGTGCGCGTCCTAACATGTATTTTGCATTTATTGTTTTAATGTTGTTAAAACACTTGCTATTTTTAAATACTCTCCACTTTCGGGCTCTGACCCGTTTGCTTTCAAATCTATCTTTTTGTAAAAACCATTTTAGGTGCCCAGCCACAAGGACACCATGCTTAGGATCTTTATTCAGGTGACGAGCTGTAGCTGTTTGTGGAAGCTACAGGACTTTGCTAGTAGACGCTTCATCTATCTTGACTCTATATTCAGTTTCATCAGTTGTAGGTCATGTCCCCATATCTTTTAGAAATATTTCCTATTTCAGATTTTCAGACTATTGGCATATAATTAATTCAGGTTACATTGTTTTACTTATTTCAGTTGTGGGACTGTTGTGAGGAGTTTTCCTCCGGACTTATTATTTTGTTGTTTACTCTATTATTTCGTTATGGCGAATGGATTATGTTGTTCTTCCATTATTCTTCTATTGCATGTTAATCAGAGTTAATTTAAAATTTGGCAACTTACTTTTAAATACTAGGTGGTTAGTAATCATTAAAACATTTTCGACAGTGATGCTATTAACTGAACCAACTTGGAATTTTGTATTGATTTAATAAAGGAGTAGCTACCCGGTATTTAATTAGTCGGAGTGTCGCAGGTGGTATCAGAGCATCAGGCCCTAGTGTCCTTTAGGATCTGTACGGCTTATTATGATTCCGCTGAGCTTTCTTTGAAGTAGAGCCCTATATTTTAGGACTGTTGTATTCTTTTGTATATGCTACGTTCTTCAGCTATTTTGAGTTTATAACTGGAAACTTATAAACTTTGTTCTTATTTCATATGCCTCCACGATGTGCACAACGGGTTCCCAGGAATGCAACGCCAGAACCACAGCCCGCACCAGTTCAGGGCACGATGAACGCCACCGAGGTTGCAGCCATCGTGGCCCAGGCGGTAAATGCCGCACTTGTCGTGGTTCAGCAAGCACCACCTCAGGCACCGGTAGCCGCGCCAGTACAGGCACATGCATTCCCGTCTACTTAGGAGCGCGTACAAGATGCTTTTCAGAAAGCACACCCACCGGAGTTCACAGGTAGCTCCGATGTTGTGGTTTCGAGTCAGTGGAGGAAAGACATTCAGCGGCACTTGAGGATGTATGAATGCACCGATGTCCAGAAGTAGATACTAGCTACCTTTAAGCTAGTGGGATCTGCACTGCAGTGGTGGGAGTCTATTACAACCGTGGAGGAGAGAGATACTCTCACGATCCAGGAGTTTTGGGTGCGGTTCGACCGCAAGTACTTTCCGTTGGCTGTTCACACGGAAATGAGGAGGAAGTTGATGAGTCTCAGACAGGAAGGTAAAACTGTGGCCGAGTATGAGGCCGAATTCACCAACCTGTTGAATATTGTTCCGGATGAAATTCCGACAGAAGAGAAGAAGATACAGAAATTTACAGACGGGTTGACTTGGAGGATCCGTCAGCATTTGTTGGGGAACCTATCGTTGGTCACTTACTCTGATGTGGTTAACGTTGCACTGTTGCACTGCCAGGATCACTGCTTTCACATGGCTGAGGGCAAGAGATCAGGAGAGTCCAGCCATCAGGGCAGGACTGGAGGACATGGTGCCAATGGGGCACAATCTGTTCAGGGGCAGAGACAGGGTGATCAGGGTTCCCAGCAGGGGGATCACAAGAGGTTCAGATCAGGAAATTTCAAGCACGGACAGGGAGGTTTTCGGCAGGGCCATCAGGGCCCGAACGGCCATCAGGGCCAGCAGGGTCAGAATGGCCAGCAGCTGTTTCAGCGGGGCCAGGAGAGAAACGGTAACGGCCACCAGGGCCAGGGGCAGCAGGGACAGAGAGGGGGGAACTTCCCAGGGAAGTGTTTCGTTTGTGGCAAGACTGGCCATAAACACCAGGACTGTCCTGATAGGGGTAGGGCCCCACAGCAGCAGCAGGGTGCTCGACAGGAATCGCAGAGACCTATGTTTCCCGCCGCCCTCCCGACGCCACCACAGATGGCAGCATTACCACCCATCCCAGCGGTCCCAGTACAGCAGGGGCAGCTGCAATATGGGAGAGTATATCAGCTTCAGCAGGCAGCATCCCCACAGGCACCACCCGCGATTGAGGGTATGTTTCCTATCCATGGTACTATGGGTCGGGTTTTGTTCGATACGGGGGCAACGCATTGTTTTATAGCTACGCATTTTACGAAAGCCTTAGGGTTGTTATCAACAGCAGAGAGCACAGTGACGTGTGTAGACTCACCATTGGGGAGTGGGTCACTTATTTTCTTTATATGCCGGGGAGTGGGGGTAGAGATTGGTAGATTGGTATTACTTGCAGATATGTTAGTATTAGAGATGACCGAGTATGAAGCCATTATTGGTATGGATTGGCTTATTGCGTACCGAGCCATGATTGACTGTTTCAGTAGGAGTATTATCTTTGCCATTCCCGGGCAGGAGATGGTTTTGGTGGCGATGCCTCGTCCTGAGGGAGGATCGTCCACTCATTTGTACTATATAGAGGAGGAGACCTCTAAGGAAGTGGTGATACCACTTGATTCGATTCCGGTTGTTCGAGAGTTTGCCGATGTATTTCAGGATATACCTGGATTACCCCCGAGTCGAGAGATAGACTTTGTCGTAGACTTATTATCGGGTACGAGACCTATAGCACGAGCACCTTACCATATCGCTCTGGCAGAGATGCGAGAGCTACGAGATCAGATTGAGCAGTTATTGGGTCAGGGGTTTATACGGAGGAGTACTTCGCCGTGGGGTGCCCCTGTGTTGTTCATAAAGAAGAGAGATGGTTCACTGAGATTGTGTGTGGACTACCGGGTGTTGAATAAGGTCACGATACGGAATAAGTATCCGTTGCCTCGAATCGATGACCTATTCGACCAGTTGAGAGGAGCTTCTTTCTTCTCGAATATTGATTTACGATCGGGATACCATCAGTTGCGTATTAGGGAAGAGGATGTCTCGAAGACTGCGTTCTTAACAAGATATGGTTCCTACGAGTTTCGGGTTATGCCTTTTGGTTTGACCAATGCTCCAGCCATGTTTATGGACTTAATGAATAGGGTGTTCAGAGATTTCCTAGATCAGTTTGTCATTGTCTTCATTGATGATATTCTGGTTTACTCCCAGACAGAGGAGGAGCACGCCGAGCATTTGAGGCAAGTTTTGCAGACACTACGTCAGAACAAGCTGTATGCAAAGTATGAGAAATGCGGGTTTCGGCTGAAGGAGGTCCAATTTTTGGGACACATTATTTCCTACAGGGGGATATCTGTTGATCCGAGGAAGGTATTCGCGGTGAGGGAGTGGGGACAGCCCACGACACCGACTGAGATCCGTAGTTTCTTGGGCCTAGCAGGATACTACAGGAGGCTTATTCGGGGTTTCTCCAAGATAGCAGGTCCTTTAACACATCTGACTCGTAAAGGTGTGTCATTCATTTGGAGTGATGCCTGTCAGTTGGCATTCAATGAGTTAAAGGACAAGTTGACCTCAGCACCTGTGTTAGCATTGCCGAGACCGGGAGTTGAGTATCTAGTTTACACCGATGCGTCCTTACAAGGACTTGGAGGTGTATTGCAGCAGGAGAGTCATGCCATAGCTTATGCTTCCAGTAAGCTTAAGCCTCACGAGAAGAATTACCCCACCCATGACTTGGAGCTAGCGGCAGTTGTATTTGCCCTACGGATTTGGAGACATTACCTTTTGGGGGAGAAGTTTCGATTATTCATGGACCACAAGTCCCTACAGTACCTATTCACGCAGAAAGAATTGAATATGCGACAACGAAGGTGGCTTGAGTTTGTGAAGGACTATCAGTTCGATATCCAATATCACTCGGGGAAGGCTAACGTGGTAGCAGACGCGTTGAGCCGTATACCAGTAGATGAGGTGGCAGATGTGTGGAAGGTAAAGTGGAAGGAGTTGGGACACCAGGATGCAGTGGCCCGATCATTTATGTCGGTGATAACTGTTACTCCGCATATTGTCACGAGGGTGGTAAAGGCACAAGCAGATGACTCGTTCTGTCAGGAGCAGATAGTTCAATTATTAGCAGAGGGAGCAAAATCCTATACCGTTAGTTCAGACGGGGGATTACGCTTCAAGGGGAGACTGATCATTCCGGAAGGGGAGGAATTACGACACGAGGTGATGGCAGAGTCGCACGGCTCACAGTTTGCGGTACATCCCGGTGGGGATAAAATGTACCAAGATATGAGATGTCAGTATTGGTGGAGCGGGATGAAGAAAGATATTGCCGTGTTTGTTTCTAAATGTGCCACTTGTCAGCTAGTAAAGGTGGATCATCAGAGACCGGCAGGACTTCTATAGCCTTTGGAGGTCCCGATGTGGATGTGGGAGAGCATATCCATGGATTTTATCACGGGGTTGCCTACGTCACAGAGGGGTCACGACTCCATTTGGGTAATTATGGACAGGTTGACCAAAGTCGCTCATTTTCTACCCGTAAGGACAGACTACACTACGGGACAGTATGCCCAGCTCTTTATTGCTGAAATAGTGAGACTTCACGGTGTGCCCCTAAATATCGTGTCTGACAGAGACAAGATATTTGTTTCACGATTTTGGGAGAGTCTTTAGGAGGCCATGGGCACGGAATTGCGGTTGAGTACGGCATATCACCCGCAGACCGATGGGCAAACCGAGCGTACAAACCAGATGTTGGAGGACATGCTGCGTATGTGCATCATTGATTTCGAGGGTGGATGGGAGCAGTACCTTCCACTGGTGGAGTTTGCTTACAACAACTCCTACCAGTTCACCATTGGCATGGCTCCATTTGAGGCATTGTACGGTAGACCTTGTCGTTCCCCAGTATGTTGGTTGGAAGTGGGGGACAACAAACTACTTGGGTCGGAAGTGATTCAGGATACTTAGGTGAGGATAGAATTGATACGGAGTCGCATTCGGGTAGCTCAGGATCGGCAGAAGAGCTATGCTGATGCGAAGAGGTTCTTCGGGGAATTCCATGTGGGAGACCAGGTTTTACTCAGAGTATCTCCTATGAAGGGGATTATGCGATTTGGGAAGAAGGGGAAGTTGTCACCAAGGTACATGGGGCCATTCCCTATCATCGAGCGTGTTGGGTCTGTTGCATATAGACTGGGGATACCGGAGCATTTGCATCAGATTCATGATGTGTTTCATATTTCCTCGCTAAGGAAATATCTTAGAGATAATTTGGCTCATTCTCTCATTGCTTTGGAGGACATCGATCTCCAGCCAGATAGCTCCTACGAGGAGGGGCCGATTGCTATTCTAGACCGAAGTGAGTGGAAACTGCGATCAAAGATAGTTCCGTTAGTGCGTGTTCAGTGGCGACATCATAATGTCGAGGAATCGACATGGGAGCGCGAGGATGAGATGCGCGAACGATATCCAGAGTTGTTCTTACCAGGTACTTTCTAGTTCCGAATTTCGGGACGAAATTTGGTTATTAGAGGGGGAGTATGTAATACCCCGTATTATTGTGATATTTAATTATGGGATTAATTGAATTAAATGTGTATTAATTGGAAATTAATTCGGATAAAATACTAGCGAGATGAGAGTTGGTATTTGATTTTAATGAGTATATATGGCTATATATGAATTTAGAATTATGAAATTTGTCGTGAGATTGAAATACGGCAATTTGGAAATTTTGTTGGGACGCGTGTGACAGTCGCGTCAGGAATATAATTATTTTAATTAAAAAGTGAATTTTATTTCTATAAACTGTATGGTCATTTTGAGTGCGCCAACGCGTCCGGAAGGGTCGAAATAGTCAGAAAACACTAGCCGGGGGTTTGGTTTGGGTACCGGGGCATTTTTAGGCCATACCGGCAACATATAAGGGTAGTTTGGTAATTTTGGATTTTTGAAAATTAAAACCCACGAAAATTAGGAATTAAAAATCTGATTTGGTAACTAGCCACTAAACCCACTAACTACACCTTATGACCAAATAGGCTACGGGGGTTATTAGAATTAGTTCCAAAAGTTTTCCTAAGGCAAACCCTAGCCACCATTACCACCTTGGAGAAGAAAGCTGGTAGAGAGAGAGAGAGAGAGAGAGAGAGAGAGAGGAGAAATTCTGCAGAAGGAGAGAGAGAACAATTCCATCTTCAACATCAAAATCAGAGATATACATAAGGCAAGTGGTTTAATTTCGTTTTTGCAAAGAATGCTTCTTCCATGTGTAGGAAATTTATAAAATTGTATTGTTGTTGGGAGATTGATGAAAACCCATTAAATTGGAATTTGAAACTGGTATTTTGATGAGAAATTGCATATAGAATTGTAGGTAGGTGATTAATCTGATGATAATACATATTTGGGTGAAACAAAAACGAATTTAATTAGGCTCATTGGGGATTTAAGAATTTCTAGGGTTCATGCTCTTGAAATTGGGAAAAATGTATAGATTTGATATTTGGATGATGTTTAGAATGAATCAACCCCACAAAACACGTTAGTATGTGACCTAAGTATGCTTAGGGACGATTAGGAACCTTGAACTAATGTTGGATTGATGTTTAGATGTGTTTAGAGGTAAAGAAAAGTTGGAAAAACGATTTAAGGAAAATCAGGGCTCGAAACTGGCCACTCGTTAGAAGCCTGCCCAGGTCGTTTGAACGAACTCGTTCGAACGAGCTTCTAACGAGTTGACCCTTGACTTCTAACGAGGGTGATGTTCGTTCGATGCCTTTCATTCGAATGAGATCTCGTTAGAAAGCCCACTTCGTTCGAACGAACTCTCGTTCGAATAGCCTCGTTCGAACGAGACATCTAACGAGTTGACAGTTTAGTCTTTTTAGCCTGTTTTGATCCCGAGTGTCCCGTAACCTTGTTTATATGTAGAGATAACCTTTACTTGATGAGTAATTGATATATTTTGGATAATTGAGATGTAATGAGGGGTAAAACATAGAAGGTGATGTGAACCAAATGGAAAGTTATGGATTAGGACGTGAGTGTCTATTACGACGTGACAACAATTGACGGCTTGATTAATTATATGAACCGGGAATATGTAAATTGTGTAACATTATATATATCGGTACGATAATGAGAAGTGTACCACAAATAAACTATGGCGATTACTAAGATGTGTGCATACTTAGTATATGTATATGATTTTATGTGTATGACATACCTACCATACTTGCTATCACGGGAGGTTTACGTTCGCTTAGGGCCTTCTAATCCTTGTGTTGCCCGGATTTAGATTGGTTACCTCGAGAACATAGTTCAGAGAAGGGCTTATTGGGATATTAATAAGTCTGCTGATCGTGGGAGCGTAGGTATGTGCGTGACCCATGTGATGTGACTGTGTTCACCTCCATTGTTTGTGATTGTTGTTATCTGAGAACGATTCCTGAGAGATTCGGAATGCGTGATCCTTATGTACGTGATGTACCGGGATGGATAGCAGCGTATGTGTGCGCCGCAGCGTAGTCTCGGGGTGCTTGTATTATATATTTAAGACGTGAATAATATACACTTAAATACTGAGAACTTTCATGTTGGTAATGCGAGTATAATTATGATTATGTTTTGAGAACATATAATGGGATAACCGGTAATGAATGGTGTTGCTAATAATTGAGAATCCGAATTTAAGTATAGCCTTTATCTAATTGATAACGCTGGAATGTATAATGGGAATTGAGTAGTAAGGGGTAGAACTTATTACGGTTTGGTTAGATATGTATGTCACTTAGATGGGTACGGTACGTTAGGAGTGCACAATTAGTCGAGAGGTGAGTATTTCATGTGAGTGCACGTCCTAACATGTATTTTGCATTTATTGTTTTAATGTTGTTAAAACACTTGCTATTTTTAAATACTCTCCACTTTCGGGCTCTGACCCGTTTGCTTTCAAATCTATCTTTTTGTAAAAACCATTTTAGGTGCCCAGCCACAAGGACACCATGCTTAGGATCTTTATTCAGGTGACGAGATGTAGCTGTTTGTGGAAGCTACAGGACTTTGCTAGTAGACGCTTCATCTATCTTGACTCTATATTCAGTTTCATCAGTTGTAGGTCATGTCGCCCATATCTTTTAGAAATATTTCCTATTTCAGATTTTCAGACTATTGGCATGTAATTAATTCAGGTTACATTGTTTTACTTATTTCAATTGTGGGACAGTTGTGAGGAGTTTTCCTCCGGACTTATTATTTTGTTGTTTACTCTATTATTTCGTTATAGTGAATGGGATTATGTTGTTCTTCCATTATTCTTCTATTGCATGTTAATCAGAGTTAATTTAAAATTTGGCAACTTACTTTTAAATACTAGGTGGTTAGTAATCATTAAAACGTTTTCGACAGTGATGCTATTACCTGAACCAACTTGGCATTTTGTATTGATTTAATAAAGGAGTAACTACCCGGTATTTAATTAGTCGGGGTGTCACAAGAAGATCTCGTGTAACCATTGAAGATGATCGGGTAAGGTCAAATAATATTCCACCGGTCCTACCCTATCTAGTATCATGAAGGGACCAACGTATCGGGGATCCAACTTCCCCTAAGATCTTATTCTGACCACACCCTTTATTGGAGAGACTCTTAATAACACCTGATGCCCCACCTGAAACTCTAGTTTACGCTTTCACTTATTAATGTAACTCTTATGTCGATAATGTGCTATCTTCATCCGTGCTCAGTTGAGTTACACCCTCTCTGAGGATTCACGAATGATGTTCATCCCAAACATACCATGTTCCCCCAATTCCAAACAATAGTTGGATAATGGCATAATCTCCCGTACAATGATTCATAATGTGCCATTACAATAGTTTTCTGGTGGCTAGTGTTGTATGTAAACTCTATGACTGGAAAATGTGTGTTACAACTTGCCTTGAGGTCTAACACATAAGCCTGAAGCCTGGCTTCTAAAATATGGTTCACCCGCTCAATCTAAAAGTCGGGCTGAGGGTGAAATGGCATGCTCATACTAAATTACACTCCCATAGCATCATGAATGCCCCTCCAAAATCAGGAAATAAAAGTGATGTTCTTGTTGGACATGATATCTTGCAGTACCTCATATAGTTGGATTATCTCTGCCACAAACAATCTATCATATTTCTTCTTAGTGTAGTCTGTCGAAACCGATAGGAAATAAGCCACCTTCATCAGTCTCTCGATAATGACCCAAATGGAATCGTGACCCCTCTGCGATCTCGATAATCCCAAGATAAAGTGCAAAGATATGCTCTCCCACTTCCATCGAGGAATATCTAATGGTTGCAACTCCCATGCCAATCATTGGTGTTCCACATTTACTAGAGGACATGTGGCACACCTAGACACAAATTTTGCAACATATCTCTTCATTCGTGACCACCAATATAATTTGTACCTATCCTGGTACGTCTTATCCCCCTGTGAATGTATCGTATACTATCAATCGTGTGCCTCAACTAACATTTCCTTCTACCCCTCTGGATTCTCGGGCACAACTAGTCATCCCCAGAATCATAATCCTCAATCATATCTAATATAAAAGAAAGGAACCTCACCAACTATGAGCTCACTCTTCCAAAATCCGTGACTCAATCACCCGTAATATGATAACCAAAGTAACAGTTATAACTGCCAATAAGGCCTAGGATAACTCCATCTCACATGTGGCTCTCCACTATATTGCCCAAATATCTATTAAATCATCCTCATATTCTTCCCATAATGCCGTTAAAGTAACAGTCGGCCTCTGGCTTAAGCATACGAGAAGCCTAAGTGATGATGCAAAAATATAGCGGTCGTTTAAGGACGATATTCATTGCTATCGGTCTAACCCTCAATGAAAAAAACTAAACTTTAACTACACTTGTTTTATAAGTATATCGATGAGTTCGGGTATCGAGATCCATAGGGAATGTTGTTTAGAATTCAATCGATTTATTACTTCACAAATAAAATTTTAAAAGATGATTTTTTATTTAAAATATTTTATACTATAATTAATCTAGACAAGTAATGAAGCTAAATTAAACAAAAAGAATGGGAACTATAGATTGAGAACAATATCCTTCACCTCAGACTAATTACCATAAATGATTGCATGGGAGGAATTTTTTTTACCAAGATTAAATCTCATTTTGTCAATTAATAAAACCTAGAGTTGTCACACTATAAATTCTCGTAAAAGATTAATTTAATTTTGGCATCAACAAATATCCCCTAAATTACACATAAAAGGTCACAAACATGGTGCATACGTGATATACACCATTAAGCTTCCTAGGCATAAAATCAAGAACAACTTAACCCATAAAAGCTAGACTAATCCATCACCATAGCAAAGCAACCAAATAATCCAAGGTGAGTTCATTCATCTCAACCTAATCTAATTTAGCTAGAAAGCATAATAAATGGTATGGAATTAATGGAGAGAAATACAAGAAGCAAAAAATCTAATTTATAAACCTTGAATTAACTAATGAAAAAAAGAAAATAAATTATAACTTTACATATAATGGATGAAACCCTATGAGAGAGAATCCCCCAGCTCCAAAGCAAACCTAAAAGTATCCAAAATAAACTATATCATACAAAGCAAAACCCATCTTACTGTTTATATTAAGTTGGATTAAACAAAAGAAAATAAGAAGAAAATAACACAACATCTCAATCTCTGCAATGATCAATCGATAGACTCGCCATCGATCGATCAATGGCCATGAATTCAGCCATACTGCCTTGATTTCTTTACAAAATGAAGAACCGTTGATTGATTAACACCACCGATGTCCTGTTTTCCAGACCTACTTTTGCTTTTAAAAAAAAGGGTTCTTTGGTCGAACGACTATAATTTCTTTGTTAGGAGTCAGGATGACGTGTCGTTAGTGTCTATGTGAAGCTAACTCGGATAGCTAGAACTTCCGTAGAGAGTTTGGGCCCAAAGATCGAACTTTAAAATGACTAAAATGTCCCCAAAGTAGCATCAAACGATGAAACTTTCTCGATACGTAACCAATTTCTCTGGTAAACATTCCAATATCTTCAAAAGCTCAAAGAAACCTTGACACACACACACACACACACATATATATATATATGTATATATATATATATATATATAGAGAGAGAGAGAGAGAGAGAGAGAGAGAGAGAGGTTCTCATACATACCCCAGTTTGCATACCGCTGGCGCGAACCATTTTTGATAAAATAGTAAAAAAAAATATTTTTGAGCTAATTTTTTTATGGTTTATAAACATTTCAGTAGGACCATAAAACAATCAACTCAAAATGAATTTTTTTGCTCTTAAAAACTGATAAGGTTTGACCGATTTTTTTAAAATAACAAAACAATTCATTTTTAGTTGATTTTTTTTATTGTCCTACTTAAATATATAAAAACCATACAAAAATCAGCCCAAAATTATATTATTTACTATTTTAAAAAAATGGTCCACACGGAGGGCATGCAAACTGGGTAGTCATAAGATCATATATATATATATATATATATCAAAAACAAAGTTTATCCAGTAAATGAGTGTAAATATAGGAATTAAATGACAAAATTGTGTTAGAATGCATAATGATAAAGGGCACTAATATACAATATTCGTTACTAATCATACCGTGTAACTTTAATATTGCTACTCCCTAGTGATGAACAAAAAGAGAAATAACAATATAAAGAGTGAGAAACAACAATAATGATATACAACGGATAAATGCCACTTTTGCGGGCACACGTTTGCATTTAACAAATACAACAAGCTGTTAAACTCCTAGGTTTTCCTAGTGGCCGAGTGTTGTCTCGTGAGGGTTTTTAAGATTGAAATCCACGAACATCAAATTTTCTCAAAATATGACCGAATAACCAATATGTTGAGCTCAACAACAACAAAAGATTTTAGCATATTATAAATAAAACAAATAAGACTTTTTTCAATAATTCAAAATTATCAACATTAAAAGAATAACTACATAGAATTCAAACTTTAAATGTGTGTGGTGTGTGTACACATGAAAAAATTTTGATTACGTAAAAACTCTTATTATTGGGATAATAATTAATTAAATCATACCTTCACTCAATCCTCTCAGAATATTACACTCAATGAATGAAATCACTCTATATAGGGTGTAGCATACAAGACATGCGGGCATAAAGAGTAAATGTAATAGGAAGCAAGGCTGCGAATATGTCATCAATGAAGAATGCTATATAGAGAATGAAAATTTAAATCTCATGAAAGGATATCATTCATTAAATGAGAGGAAATGCACTTTAACAAATTACCACAGTTATTTAGACTTTTGAATCACATTCACCTTAGGATCATATAGGACTTTTAAAGATTATAACGTAAGTTTAGGGGTAAAGTTATGAAATAAATGAAATATGTATGGATTCAAAGTGTTTGGGGAGAATACTCAGGTACTAGGGAATTCGTGGGCAATTTTAAAATTAGAATATAGTTTTCATATAAAGAAATGGATAACATAATGGAGTATAGTTTTCATTATTATTCTATAAACATAAAACTGGGATTCTTACTTATTTTAATCCCTTTCCTTTTCTTTTGTATCTTTTCTTTTTTTATTTCCTTTTTCATATATTTTTCTCGTGAATAAGGCTCAACTCATATGCTTAATTGCAACCACAAGATAAAAACGTCATTAAATCCCATGAAAAATTTCAAACAAAGGTATAGAAGGTGTATATATGGTTTAAAACTCCATTGTGGAGTTCATTATGAGATTTTGGATTTTGAAATGAAAGGTTATATTTAAGCTTAAATGGATTAACTAGGAAAATATATAGGGTGAGGTCAAGGTCAATATGGATGAAATACAAAGAGGACGTACAATCCTTTCATGAGGTTTACACAATTCTTGAGTCAAAAAAAATTAAAAATCATACTCAAGTAATATATTTTAAAATAAACTCAATTAATGAACATTCAATGAAAGAATAGTGAGATTACCGATGAATCTAACATTTTCAACGCTCACTTGGTTTTAGTGTTCACAAAAAAATAAAATATCACCAAGTTATAATTCTGCTACCGAATCATTTAACAAGAAATGCTCATGTGCTCATGTGCTCATGTGTATCAAAGTTTCAATTCATGCATTTATTCTCAATATTGATTTTGAGGACTAAAGTCTAATAAATGAAAGAAGTAGAACATGCATCATTGATTTGACATTTGTATAGTGAAATTATTTACTTAATCATTGGAAACTAAGGAAAGATGACCAAGAAGAGAAAATAAAGAAGGAAAATTATTTTTGAATTATTGAAAATTTATTATTATATTAAATTATTTTTTATTTTTTTAAATAAAGAACAAATAAATACACACATGGCTCATAATTAATAAAAGCCAAGATGATAAATCACACCCCCTAACTTGAATCATACATTGTCCTAAATGTAATTAAAGACAATACGAAAAGGAGAGATAAAAATAAATCACCGCAATTTGGCGTGATCCCAGAGATAGTCAACGGTGATTCTATACAAACATAAGAAGACATAAGAAGAATATACAAGATAATGGTAAAGTTTAAGAATTTATAAATATTGGACAAATTGATGTAAACACTTGATTTTTATAAAACATGTTAATCCTAGAACATCAAAATCCAACAAGCAACCATCCACTGCATCATTCTTTGAAATTCCACAATTACGGACAAATTAAACCTAAAACCAAATAAAATAAAGTTAAAACATCCTAAAAGATAAAAATAAGAACATAATATCCCAAAACAAAAGAAATATCTAAAAATTAGGATCACTAAAGGGTTCTAGTGCATCTGGGTCATGTGTCGCATATGGATTATCCTCAACACATTGATATGTAAAGAGATTCCACATCATAGACTGCATCATTTCACAGTCATGGCCTTCCACATAGCGCTCCTCAAACGCCGCCCATTTCTGATCGGAGTGCGTCGCATATTGCGTAAAGTGGGCATCGAGGGAGAAAGGTGCATCATGATGTACAGGCACCTGCTCGGCCTGCCTTATCTCAGTCTCCTTATTGGACTCATCCTTCTCCACTTTTTGGTGCTTATTCCCTTGTTCTTCTCAGTAGTGACCCATAATCTTCTTGATATTATTCTTATTTAGAAGATTTTGCGGGGCCCTTTTACGGTTGGAAGCAAGTTTAGGGTAGCCCGTAACAAGACATATGCTCGTGATCAGTGTAGGAAAGGGGAGGGAAAAATACCAAGTCGTATCCTTTGACGCGACATACATCATATCCAGAAAAAGGTGGGAAAATTAATATTGCCCATGTTGTTCTCAAACCATATAGGAAAGCGGTGTGCTTGTGTCGCACCTCGGACTGATTCAACATGACCATAAAGGAACGCACATTGATACAGTGAAGAATTTTCAAAAATCATCCATACAAAATGACTTGAACACCTTTCGATGCCAAACTTGGTCAGGTGCCAAATACTCTCTCAATGGGTCCTTCCCTAACGTCTCCATGTTGCCAAACTTCATATACGTATCAAGTTTCTCCATATTTCCCTTCCATCGGGCCAACTCCTTGCGATTGAATGTGATTTTCACCCCCCCCCCCCACCCGCACACACACACACAAATGCCTCATAATAAACCTTTTCCCCTTCTCCTCTACCAAAGAAGCATAGGACATCCTCACTAGCTCCTCATTGATGCCAACTTTCTTCGTGAGGGGCCTACCGTTTAAATCTTTGGAGGAAGGCTTGAGCTTCATTAGGTATTCCACTTAAAATCCAAGTACAATTTATAGAAAGCAACCTTTGGGGGCTATAAAATCCGCACAATACCAATTCTTCTATTGTTCACATCTGAATCCATCCCCACCCTTAGGTGGCATGTAGCGTGTCAACTCATATTTCTTAATCTCGACCATGTATATATTGTAATACATTAAAGAATTATGCGATAAATAAATAGACAAGGCATATGTCGATTAACCCACGTGTGTAAGTGTGCCAACAAGTGTGAACATATCACATTGTGTCAACATGTGACAACGAGTAAAAATCGTTCAAGTGTATGGTAACAATGAAAAGTAAAAATAGTTTAAGCATTTTATAAAATATGTGGTGCGCACAATGTCAAAATGAGGGTGGGGGTGACATTTGAACCAACAACACCCTCATTCATGAACAATTTCAAGATTTCATATAATATGTGTTCATGAATGAGATATCAATAAGTATAAAGCATTTAAACTATAAAAACATGATGGAACAAAATTTTTAATTGTGTAGTTCATTAACACCCAACAATGTGAAAAAACAACCCACAAATCCAATGAAACAGTGAAATTCACGCATCAATTCCTATTCCTCAATCAACAAATTAGTCAAATAATTTTTAGTTCTAAATGATAAGAAAATTAGCATTTGAAATACTCAAATTGGAAATTGGGATTATGACCTCAAAAAATAACTCCCAAAACTTCCTAAATGTACCAATCAACCCAAATACAATGTTGTATTAACCAGGAGTACAGAAATATAACATAATCAACAACAATAATGTGTAATTTGGTGATAAAGTAGAAAAATTACAAGCATTCATGGGAGATAGTTCATTTAGACATGTGAATCATTCAAACAAACAAGCCACATAATATGAAAATACCCAACTAGAATCCAACAAATCCACATAAAAAGTAAGAAATTATACCTTGGATGTTAGAAGAATGGATTAAAAGGGTTAATTTTGTCTATTACTAAAGATTCAGAACTAGGGATTGGAATGGGAGAGTTTGGGGGTAAGGGAAGAATTGGGTATAATGAGAGGAGTATGTGAAATAAAGTGGGTTTACTCGTTTACGTGACCTGACCTAATACCATTGATCGATCGACTAACCATTGATCTATCTATGGTTTAATTTAATTGGACATTGGTTTTGAAATGGGTAATAACTAATGCCATCAATTGATCGGTGGATCAGGATTCATCGATCGATGGTTCATTTTTTAGGCTCTTCCCTCGTGTTTATGTAGGATATGAAATGGGGAGGAAAAAACAAAAAAGTGGTATGGGAAAAAACATACACACACACACAAGAGTGCAATTACGCATGATTACCAAAAATATCAAATTGGGAAATCCAAATGGAACCATCCTCGATGAACCTACGTGGCACCCCGCACGGGGCCAACGGGAGTGAAAAAAGGGAAATAAATGTTTTTTTATTTTTCAACAAAAGCATGCTTGCGACGAGTGAACTTCGAATATTCAATTCCATTGAACTTACAAAATAAGTTTGAACCAAGCATAACCAAAAGAATCATGGAAAAAATTAACTAATTACACTAGATAAAAGCAAATAAAATAAAGAAGCTAATGTGTAAAACTACTAAATTAACTATACAATAGAATTTAAATTGTTTGAGGATCCACCCATAAAACAATTTGACTTTAAAAAATTAATGTGGGATTCGCATTAAAAACCATGCCTCCCTGAAAATACAAATTTTGTTTACATAACGAAAGGCATGGTCTGGGCTGGGAAAAGGAACCATCACCAACTAAACATTTTTGGAGGATGATGGGGGATTTGGATTCAACGGGGGATAAGTACGATTAAGATCCAAGAAATTCCAAATTTCCTCCCAAAGGTTTTGTAAATGGAATGGGAGGTGGGACACGCATACAGAAGAATCCCATCATAAAAGACATTTTAAAAAAGCATTCCTTGATAAAAATTGGGTCAAAGTCATCAAGACTTTCATTAGATTCTTGTAGTATTTGTAATGGTTCAATAACGGTGAATGAAAATGATGAGGAAAGAAATTCAATCTCAAGAGATGACTCATCATCACTCAAAGATTGAAGTTCGAGGGAGATAGGATCACTTTCAATGAAGTTTTCTTCCAAAAATATTTGAGGTGAAGAACAAGTCTTGACCTCCTCTTTGTTTTTCAAGGAAGAAATCATATCATTGCAAATGGATACGACATTCGTTTCATCATCACTTTCGTTCTTAGTCATATATTGGATCAAGAGAAGAATGGTTTGTTCCAAAGTAAGTGCCCTTCGATCGAAATCATTGGATTCCTCATTTGGATCAAAATAGTCTTCGTCCTCCAAATTTTCAAGATAAAAATAATCATTGGCTTCAAATAAAACATATAAATCAAGTTCCCTTAAATAATTTTCCTCCTCATAATTGATATCAAAATTTTTGCATATCTAACATTGCAAATGCACACTAAACGAATTTGGTGGTAGGGAAACTTTACTAAAAAGAGAAATTTGAGATCCATTATCGTAACTCCTTTCAACATTATTAGTATAACACTTTTGAAAATTATTGTCATAGTAGTTCTATGAACTGCTATCACAAGAGTCTTAAAGGTTGTTATTGTAAGAATTTTGCAAAATTTTTTCAAAAAAATAATTTTTTAAAGTCCCTAAATCATTTGTTTGATTTTGTAAATATTCACCAAAAGTCAGAGGCTTTCTAAAGCAAACCCAAAAATTTCCAAAATAACCTATACCCTACAAACAAAAGCCCGACTTACTTTTTATATAAGTTGGATTAAACAAAATAAAAGAAAGAAAAACTCACAAAATATCTCCACACCTACAATGATTGATCGATTGATGGTCTTGAATTCAACCCCCACTTCCTTTATTTCTTTACAAAATAAAGAACCGTCAATCGATCGACCAGGGCTCGATCGATCGATTCCCTATTTTCCAGCCCTACTTTTTCTTCAAAATGGAAAGAAGGGTGCTTTGATCGAACAATTATAATTTCTTAGTTAGGATTCATAATGATGTGTTGTCTATGGTTACACCAAGCAACTCATAGAGTTACAACTTTTGTAAGGAGTTTGGGCCCAAAGCCTGAATGATGGAATGACTTAAATACCCCCTAAGTTGTATCAAGCAATGGAACTTTCCTGAAATGTAACCAATTTCTCCACTAAGCATTTCAATACCTAAAAAAGCTCAAATAAACCTTGTAAAACATATATATATATATATATATATATATATATATATTGGAAACAAAGGTTTACCTGTAAATGAGCATAAATACAGGAAGTAACGGAAAATAATTGTGCTAGAGAACCTAAGAATAAAGGGCACTAATATACAATATTCGTGACTAATCATTATGATATGGTTTTCTCCTTCTGCATCAAAACTCCTCCCAAAACCTGAAGTGATGCATCAGTATAAACCATGAACTCGAAGCCACCTTATGGTAAAGTAAACACAAGTGCAGTCGTAAGCTTCTCCTTGAGCTCCTCAAATAGTCGCTGACAGTTAGTACTCCATACAAATGGTACCACTTTTGAGTGAGGTGAGTTAGTGGTCCGACAGTCATAAAAAAACCCTGACTGAACCTCCTATAGTACCCTACTAGACCCAAGAAACTTCTAACATCTTTAGGCATCGTGGGTTATCCTCGGTCTATAACAACTGATAATTTTCTAGGCTCCATCGAAATCATGGCCTCTAATACAACATTCCCTAAAAACTATACCTATTAGAGCCAAAATCTGCACTTAGATAACTTGGCTTACATCTTGTTCTCTTTAAGTAGTTCTAAATTTAACCTCAAATGTTTCCCACTCCCTTCTTTCGACCGAGCATACACTAATTTGTCGATAATAAACATGATGAAAAACTATTCAAAAATGGTCAAAATACCTAATTTATCATATCCATGAACATTGTTGGTACGTTGGTCAGCCCAGACATCATGACCCATAACTCATACGATCCATATAGCATCAAAAAATATGCCTTCGGAATTTCCTCCTCCTGAATATGTAAGTGGTGATACCATGAGCGCAAGTCAATATTGAAAAAGAATGACGTAACACTTAATTAATCAAATAGTTCATCGATATGTGGCAACGGATACTTGTTTTGTATTGTGACCTTGTTCAACTCCTTTAATCTATGCACAATTAGAATGAACAATCCTTCTTCTTTACAAACAACACAGGTAATCCCAATGGAGAGGTTCTCCTCTGTATGAACCCCTGACTCAATAACTATTGGATCTGCTCTCGTAACTCCTACATCTTTAATGGAGCTATAGGTATGATGCTCTCCTTATGGGCCTAGTGCCCGAAGCCAAGTAAATATAAATATATATATATATCATAGGTAATAATTATGTTCTTCCTCAAATACGTTTATAAACTCCAAAACAATTGGAATTGAATCTAACGATATAGGGACCTCTTCAGATGAAGTAGCATCTATATTATACAAGTGTGTGCTAGACCTTTACCCGAGCCTAAGCATAACTATACAAAATATCCCCTGGTCGACAACGGAAATCATAAAAACCTATCCCCGGTAGTCGTTATAAGTGTAATAAATATTGTTACTACTTAAAGCTAAATAGTACGAATCATAAGACCATATGTCTAAATCAGCAAAATAGGTGAATACTAAGTCGACCAACTACTACCACGTGTTTATAATCACGATGTTAAGCAGCCCCTTACCTACTGGGGTATCTAAATATAAATAAATCTCAGTGATAAAAGCTATATATATTATAATCCTAGTAAACACTATTAATAAAGGATGACTACTCCTTGATATCTAAGACAGACTCATTCACGCGAGGCGTAAACATAACTGTGACCATCCCCAGGTGGTATCCCCATAAAACTAGTTGCCACTAAGTCATATAATAAATAAGTGGCCTCACTCATCATAATTGTAACACCCTCCTTTAAAGGAACAATCAAATCGAAAGCCCTACCGGCGACCCTACTGATATTTCCTCTATCGTCGACTGCTAAAATTAGTCATGCCAGCGCTCTCCTCATTGGCCATGACCCCATTGGTCATACTTTGCATCAATGGTCATTATAACCTTGATTGTATGCTCCTATAACCTATTAGGGTCTTCTCCTGGTAGGATTCATTCTACATGTGAGGTCCTCCCGGATTCGGGATATCACTATACCCCCATGGTATTTTGGACGTATTCAAGCACCATATTTCTCTCTTTAGGAGATATATCCTTCAAATAATTAAACCGCTTATGCTAATGTAGGAAGGTAACTTATACCACCTAAGCGCAAGTGTTTAAGAACGGGTTACTAAATAAAACCTTCTAAAACCTTCACATAAAGTTTATGCCAATTCAAAATAAAAATATTCTAATACTGAAGTTGATAACGCGAACATCCTTTTTCGCTTTTGTGTCAATCTCTCTCAGGTCAGAAAGAGAAAGACAGTTCAACTCCCGCTCATATTAGAAACCACGCGGTCTCACATACGAGGTCTCATAAATTCACTCCTCAAGTTATTCGTTCGATGAGTGTAAATCACTTCACCTCGAACCATACTTTAAACATGTAATAAATATCTCACGTATAATAGTCCCTAAACTCTAGACCAACATTGACCTCATGCGTGGGACGTCTCACAAAGGAAATCCAAATTGGGGACAATCCCTATACACTTGATCTTATTCATTATATAGAGTACAAATCCTAAATGGTAAAACTCCAAAGTAGTCAAAGAACCCAACACGAAAAAGCGACGAACGTACTCAAGACCCTAAGGACACTAAAACCTGGAATGCTCTGATAATAATGGTGACACCCCATAAAATCTATTAATAGTTTAATTAAGTCTAAAATAAGTGATATATGAGGCTATAAAATTAAGTACCATTCTAAACAACTGAAAAAAATGTGCATAAAGTAAATTATTGATTCATCATCAAGTGGAAACCCCAATAACATATGATACAAACACTAACAAAAATAAAGTCTGACACATGAAAATAAAACTGTCTCATCATATTCCCTATAACTAAAAGTAAAACTACTACATAAATCTAACCTGACTAAATGTAAATAATGATAAAGAGTGGGCAAGTAGTCCTGACACATACATCCTATATAGGCAGCAACATATGAAGATGTAAGTCGAGAGATCAGGGGTGAGGTTGCAACGGTGGCTTAGGTCCTTAAAAGTAATCTCAATAACAATGTTAACACCAAGTCTAAGTAAAATAATATTATAATTTAATTTAGGTTACACTATCAATACACAGCTTCCTCTTGTGTTTTAGTTATTTTTAAGTTTATCATAGCCCAAACAACCCTAGATATCTCATGCATCTAAACTCAAGCCCAAGTGATCCATGATTAAGTATTATCCGTATTGATTGAATATAATTAATAGACCCCTAATAACTCTACACTAAATATAATAAGTGTATAAGAATATAAATAAAGAGAGTCATAAAGTCTATTTTTAAGAGAAGTACAGTCCTAGCCACTTTTATAAATAAATAGGCTCCACTTAAGCCCACACATAATGAAGTCCCAGTATAATGCCTTCTGAGATCTCTCATGCATATTACGTAAAGTTATAGGGTGTCCCACCCCTATAACCCCAAAACATCAATAAGTGATAATCATTATGTCTTCACACCAATCATATGGACACATACCCAAGATATATGAAAGGATACCCTCATTTTATCACCATGGGATAACAAGGGTGCGTTAGCACGTAGCGTTAGGGGTAAAATGACCAAGGTAATACCTAACTCTTTCACCGGGGTACCATTGCGATTGACGTCATAAGTGCCCCATAAGTATTTACCTCTAGTATGTATACCACGAGGACTCAATACCAGGTATATTACACATAAAAATACAAGAATAAGAAACCTAAGAGTACAAAGTTTACAAAGTCTTAATTCTTTTAGTCAATCTACTTATCCTCATAAAGTTAGGAATGTTACTTCAATACCAAAAATACAATTCTTCTAAATAATATTCTCCCCTTATCCACATAAATAGTTAACTAAAAACTACCCTAACCAAACCCTAAGTCTCAAAATCCATCCAAACCAATGATTACTTCATCATCAAGCTAAATCAAAGGGGTAGATCGATCGCGTGTTCCAGATATTGTCTTCTTCCTAGTTTTGGTTAATTTTAATTTCCTGCATATACCATTGTAATAACATCAATCCAAACCTATATATGTAAAATTTATAAGAACATCAATATAAACTTATATATGTCAAATTTATACACTTATAGCATGATTAAATGGTTAATTGCAAATCTAAGTCAAAAACTATGATGGTGAACTTAGCCGCAACGAAGTAGTGGGAGCAAGAAGACTCTCTTATAAAGCACGTCAACTATGATGGTGAACTTAGCCGCACGATATCTAATCTTCTTTCTCTCGACTTTTGATTCTGGAAGCTTCCCTTCCCTGATGTACTAATTTATAGGATCCATCCAAGACTCTCTTAGATTCAAATTTAGGAAAAGATTTATGCTGATATCCTCGGCTTCGATAATCGATTTTAACAAAATTTCAACAAGCACAGACCTCTTGATTTCTGTTCGGGTTTCCGATGTGAGTCTCGCTAATGTGTCAGCTCTACCATTTTCTAGTCTTGGAATCCTCTTCATATTAACTTCGTCAAAACTCATAATCATGTTTCTCACCCTAGCTAAATACTTGGCCATTTTTTCATCATTGGCCTCGTATATTCCAAGCACCTGATTGGCCATCAACTGAGAGTCACTATGAGCTATCATTTGTCCAACGTTAAGTTCTTTATCTAGGTAGAGGCCTACCAGCAAGGCCTTGTACTCTGATTCAATATTTGACGCCTTGAAACTGAAACACAAAGCGTATTCTACGTCGGTTCCATCTATGGACGAAAGTATTAATCATGTCCTACTCCAGCTTTCACAAGATGATCCGTTAATAAATAAACTCCAAATGGGTTCTCCTTAGGTAAAAGGATCCTCATCCAATATTCCTTTCCTGATCATGAAATCTTTCTCAGCCATTTGTTCTATCATATCGACTCGTACTTCTTCGTCCACGACTTGCTTATGCCAAAATGATGATGTCAAAAATTATATCGGTAAGAATAAATCGTGCCATCAAAGTTATTCCCAACCATCATAAAGTGTAAAAGCATAATAAAAGTAAGAAAAGATAGATATAATATAAGATATAGAGTGATTCGGATATAAAATGAGTCTACGTCCACTTTGGTGCCTCATTCTCATTATCTACTAGCATTAATACAAGAGTTAGTTGCCTTTAGAGGCGTATAAGAGAGAGATAGAGCTAAATGCATGTACATACGAGCTATGTGTTGAGTGGGATGCAGCTTGTAAAGTAAGGTTATGGACGAAGCTGCAGACACCGCCAGTTCAGGTGATCGGAGTAACCTGAGTGAGCTATCATATAAAGAGAGATAAAGTGGGTGGAGAGTTTGGCATGGCTTCACTGCCAATCACGTCATGCTAAATACAAAGGTGATAACATCTATTTATAGAAGTCAAGAGAAGGGTCACGTGCATAGAACATTTAACATATGGATAAGTGATGACAAGATGGAGTCTTTCTTGAAGGTGGACAACTAGTAAGTGGCATGCTGAAGTGGTTAAGTTTACGGTAGGGTATGCACTGCTGGTGAAGTAGGAGGTCACGGCATATTAGAGATAAGATTGTGGCCCCCATAAGGTGTTGAATGGAGATGACTACCGTGGCCTGTTAGAGACTAGGTAGCGGCGCTATGTTAATACTTTATGTGACCTTAGTGCCTGTATTAAGCATATCAATAAGTCCCCAAGCCTCATTGCCAAGAGATTTAGCGAGTTGGTGATATGGCTATGGTTATGCCCAAATACTATGGTGATGAGTCAAGTCGGTCTAATGCACATCAGTTGGGGATGCAACAAGGTGTCACGGCCATCTGTTGTGATGCTTTAACTTCCAGTGCCTTCTTATCTTAATAGTGGGGCGTCGTGGCCTCGTTACCTTTACTCAACCTTTGAGAGAACTCGTATTAGGCGATTCAAGGTGATTTCTAGGGCAATTTTAGGCAAGTTCAGGCGTACATTCTCCTTCCCAAGCAATCTTCATCTTGGTAGTTATCCCTTTTCTCCTTGGTTTCTTCAAAACTCTTTGATCCATCATTTTTCAATTTTGCATTTTGCCCCATATTTCTGCTTATTTATCTTTTTGTCGACTTTTCTTTAATTATATACTAAATGATCATTTTCATTAATTAATGGATTTGATTCAATCTATGAGGCTGATTGCTTGCTTTAGTTTATATGAATTGGGTAATCTTTGTTTTGGTTTTTTGGGTAGGTTGATTTTCTAGGTTTTCATCCTTAGTGGTAGAGTTGCTTGGGAATTTGATTTTTCTAGGTTTGTTGGCACATAGTTCGATATTTTTGGGAATTCAAATGGGGGTTTTATTATATAATAATTATTTGAGGTTAGGTTATGGGTTTTGAAACCATTTTTTTCTTATATTTGGCCAAGAACATGAACAGGATTTTTAAGGTGTTATTGGCCAAGAACATAAGGTTTAGGGCTTTGATCTTCAAAAATTAAGGATTCGACTTCTTACCTGTTTATCCCCTTGGCCACGGCCTGTTGTGAGTCCTAAACATTAACTTTTTTTCCCCATGGATGTGGCCTTGATTTCAACCTATGCAAACTTTTCGTTCTTCCTTTTTTTAATTTTTTTGTATGATTTTGTGGCCTATTAGATAAGGTAGTTGCTTCAATTTTTCTTATATTTTGATCATAATGGTTGTGGTACTCTAACTGTGGAGCCCTTCTGCTTTTACAAGTCCTTGTCGCGACCATATGCATTGGAACACTTGGGAATATTTGGAAGACTTATGGAAGAGGCACTTTGGCGTTCCTCCTTCCACGGTGCTACACATTAAAACTCCGAAGACCAGTGGGCCTTGTAGGCTAAAGGACTACCCAAATTATGTACAAGTCGATTCTGACTTCGCAACTTCTTCTGACTCTATGGATCTAAATGGGACTTGTAGGTTCTATAGGATTACCAACAACATTATCTATGGGATGGTCTTTAGAAACCCAGTTAGGCACTTCAGGTGTCTCTGTTGGCAAAGACTTAGTTATTTCATGATAGTTATAATTTAAAAGGCTTTCAGACTCATCCACAATAACTGGTCTAGTAATTTTACTTTCTACAGAAGTGTCATTTACAATCAAATTAATGGATTATATCATGGTCTTAGTACGCAAGTTGTAAATTCGGTAGGCTCTATTGTCAGGTGAATAACCTAAAAATATAGATTTTTCTCCTCTTGTTTCAAACTTAGATAAATGTTCTCCGTCTTTAAAGACATAACATGTACTACCAAATGTCCTAAGATATTTAAGATTTGGTTTCTTGCTATACTAAAGTTCATAGGGGGTCTGTTTAGAATTCTTCCTAAGGTAGACTCTATTGATAATGTGACATGCAATACGAACGGGTTCAACCCAAAAGTATTTAGGTAAATATTTGGCATGTATTAAAACTCTTTCCATCTCCTGAATTGTTCTATTTTTGCGCTTGGCTTTCCCATTTTGTTGGGGTGTCTTGGGAGCACTAAACTCGTGTTTGTAATCATTATAGTCACAATATTCAATGACACCTGAATCTATGAACTCACATCCTCTATCACTCTGGATTTTATCTACTTAAGAGTCCCTTTCATTTTCAATACAAAGTAAGATTTTCAAAAATGCACTAAAAGTTTCAGACTTTTGCTTTAGAATATCAACCCAAGTAAATCTAGTGTGGTCATCAACCATAACTAGAATGTAACTATTGACACAAAGAATAATAGCTCGAAAAGGACCCATTAGGTCCATATGTATGAGTTCTAAAGGTTTAGAGGATAGAATGTCTTTAACTCTTTTATGAGATGCCTTAACTATGTTTCCCTCTTGACAAGGACCACAAACTATGTTAGAAATAGGTTTTATTTTAGAAATACCTCTAACAATTTCCTGAGAGGATAATTTACTATGGCTGTCATAATTTATGTGACCCATTCTGTTATGCCATAATTCATTGTCATCCATTCTGGCATTGTTATAGACTTTTGTACTTGGATTGACTGTGTAACAGTTATCTGGAGTACGGAGTCCTATAATTATGCACTCACCATTTTCATTTAAAATTTTGCAATTGTTCTTCGAAAAGGTGACAGTATTATTGGAGTCATAAAATTGTGAAATACTTAGTAGATTAGCCTTAAGACCTTTTACTAATATTTTTTTTTATTAAATAAAAGGAACCATGAATAAAATAAGTGAAGAAAAGCCCTTCACTAGTGGCTTACAAAGCAAGATATAGAGAAAACTGACAAAAATCCTATTAAAAATCTAGTTTTTGCACCATTATAAGGTCTAGATTTGAAAGAGATCCTCACATATTCATGAACCAAATCAATAATCTTTGAAGCTTTCATAAATTGCCCTTCAAATTCCCTTTTATTTCTCGAGCACCATATCCTCAAGTAGACAAAACTAGGAATGGTAACAGAAAGAAGAGCTTTGATGTTTTTGCCTCTGGAGCTTAACCACCATGACATAAGATACCTTTTAAGAGATGAAAAATGAAATGAGAATCCCATCAAACTGGCGAAGTGGTTCCATACTCTTTTAGCAATAGGGCTAGAACCAAATAAGTGATCATAATCTTCCTCTGATGAAATAGAGCAGCATCTACATTTGGAAGCTAGATAAATGTGAAGTTTCTTTAAACTGGGGTCTAAAGGAATATCATATTTTAATAACCTCCACATGAAAAATGAGACTTTTGGAGGAATTCTTGGGTTCCATATCATAGAGTAGGAGAAGATATGACATTTTTTATTTTGAGCTAAATCCCATGCCGACTGGAGAGTGAAAATCCCATTTGAACATATTCAAGAACATGTAATCCTTCTTCTTGGAGTGTTCATTTGCCAACGATTTGGACTGAAACACCATCTCTAAATAAGACTTTGCCTATGGAGAAATTATTTTTGTTGAGAGTTTGGATTCATCCCCGGTCATATGCTTAGAACATCCAAAGTCTAAGTACCATCCAGACGTGGTGTGTTCAGCTTTCAAAGCACTGATCACTGTGTTACATGTCATCTGGGGTACTAGGTCATCCTTTCTTACCCAAATAGCTCTGGTTTTCAATTTGGGCTTATTAGCTCGTATTTGATAAAACTTGCGAGCTTCAGATTTTTGTTCATACAGATTTTGCACAATTTTATTGTTGTTATAAACATTTTGAGCATTTGGTCGAGAAAAGAATCTAAGATTATTTCTTGACGATTGTTTTTTGGTATTAGATCTTGTCTTTCTCTTTCGATAGTTAGAGTTATGTCTCGTGGTTTAGGAAGTACATAATTGTTACAGCTTCTCCTAGAATAGTTAAAATTTTGATAGGTAAAGGAGGGATAGGTAGTTTGGTATAGGTGTTTGGAGAAGCAACCATCTAAAGAGTGTCCGTACACATCACAATATGAGCAATAAAGATTGCTCGTAGCTGTTAAGTCTTTAGGAAAGTTGTTGAACATAGGTTTCCTTAAATTACGACTTTTGGCATTATTTCTAAAGGGAACAGTTTGAAAAGAGGTCTCACTCTTTCTAATGGGAGGAAAAATGTACTTGGCTTTAATTTGAACATTATACTTAGAGGTACTTGTCTCATCAAAGTTTAACTGTTGCTGAATTTTATCAAAATCATTTTTCAAAGATTGAAAGTCTGGACAAATTTCTATAGGTCTTTTCCCACCAGCAACAAAATTTATGGTTTCAAAAGGTTTAGTTTGCTTGATATTTTTGGTGCAAAAGCCTATTCCAAATCTGTCATCAGAATTAGTCTTGCTATCAGCAACACAATCCTCAAAACAATTAGAATTGCTTTCAAATTTTGAAAATTTTTTGAAGACTGTTGATGCCTTTTCTTTTGTTTGTTCCAATTCTAATAACGATCCTATATACTTATTTTCCAAAACATTAATCAGTCAAGTATTTCACTCTTTGTTTAAAAATCTTTATTTTCTCATCATGAGTTAAACTTTTAGACTTATACTCTGTAGCAATTTGTTTAATTATTTGGTTTAAGGACTTTAATTTCTTGTAATGATCTTTGACAAGCTTCTCTAGTTAAGCTCTTTTCTTGAGTGTTTTAGTGTGAAGTGTGTGAATGTCAGGAAGGTCCTCATTATCGGAGTCACTAAGTGAGCTGTGTGTTGTGTCCCCTATCGATTCAATTTTAGGACTCACACACCCATTGGCATCATCAATAAGGTGTTCACTTTGACCCACACACACACGATTTTCAATACTACAATCATTATCAAGCATTAAGGTAGACATATTAGTAGAAGCAACATCATTTATCGTATGATCAGTCTTTTCATCATCATTGTAGATTATCTTAGCGAAGAATGACATGCAAGGGTCATAAGAGTTGGATGACTCAGGTTCATCCTTTTCAGAGTCACTTTAGTCATTCTAAGTCTTGCATAGCTGAGCCCTATTATGTTTAGGGTTTTCGTCTAAGTTAACCCTACAGTCACTAGACATGTGTCCAAATTTGCCACATCTATAACATTCAACATTTTTAAGGTCTTTCTGAGGTCTCTTGTGATCGTCGATGTTTTTTTTTGTCACATCTTCTCTCATGAGGCCTATTATTAGAAGTGTTGGAGTAATTAGGTTTCCATTGTCTAGAAGAAACTTTGTTTCTAAAGTTTACGATCTTTTTTAATTGCTCAGACATAAGAGCAATCTTATTAACTAAGTTATCCAAGTCACAGTCCTCATCAGAGTCAAGGTTGAGGTCAGGTTTGATCAACTTAGATGAAAAAATAAGATTAGAATTACCCTATTTTTTATTGGTCTGGATCAATTGTTTCTTGAATTCAAGTTCCATTTCCATAGTTCTTAGTTTACTACTGAGGAGTTCTGGGGTAAGATTTTGATCATCCATTTCCTCAATGGAATATCTTTTATTATCAAAATTTTGTGGAAGTGATCTTAGAATTTTTGAAACAATTCCTATCATAGGTTATTCTGTTTGCATGAAACTTAGTTAATATGTCTGTTAACCTAATATAGAAATCACCAAAGGATTCAATCTCAGACATGACAAGAGATCTATACGATTGGATAAGCATTTGAGTTTTAGTATCTTTAACTCTCGTATCACCCTTATGTGCAGTTACAAGAGTATCCCGCACTTCCTTATAAGTAGGGCAAGATGAGATCCTCTTGAACTCATGTTCGTTGATAGACATAAATATGCCATTCTTGCCTTTATTATTAAATAGTTAAATTTTTTTCTCATCTTTAGTGAATTCCTTAGTAACTTCATGATTCTCACAAGACTTCCTTCAGCTGCTGGTTTAGTAGGAAAAGTGCAGCCATTTTCTATAACTTCCCAGACTTTATCTCCCAGAGTTCCTTGAATGAAAGCAATCATCCTTACCTTCCAGTAAGGAAAATTGGTTCCATCAAATAGAGAGGGTCTGGACAAGTTACCTAGTCTCTCAAATTTCTCGTCCATACTTTTGTTTTGAAAAAACAATTTCAGAAACACAGGATCTAAAAGATTTTAAAACAGCCAAGCTCTGATACCAGTTGAAAAATACCACTTAAGACGTTTAATATAAGGTTAAACTGTTAAAATGGCTCCGAACTGTTTGTTGAAAAACTCTTTTAATTAAAAAAAAAACTTAACACAAGATGTGTTTAAAAAGATTATCAAAATAGTTTGAATGAGTTTGAATGAGTTATTTTAGATCTAGTATTAACCATTTTTGAAAAACAAAACTTAAACTATTAAATCAGCACAGCTAGGAAAGAGGTGATGACAAAATGAAGAAGTACACAAGTAATTTTTAACGTGGTAAAACCCCACCCAATTAGGAAAACATCCACGGTGACCTCTACGTCACAAAATGAAAATCTACTAAAATCAGAGTAACAAATTACAAGCTATTTAACAATCAAACCACACAAACACACCTAAACTAAGTTCAGAATCGTTGCCAACTCCTTTGGATTAGATCTGACATCTTCGAAGGTTGTTGTTGTTAATGTTCTCTCCAGCTTCATAACTTTACTTGATTACAGTCTTTACGGCGACTCAAACAAGTTCAATATCATACAACCAACACTTTAAGTGTGGTAGAGTGAAAGTGTAGTGGTGAGGTGATGTGCTCTCTAACATATGCATGCAATGCATTCACACTTAATACAGACAGAATGATTTAATCAAATTACAGAATCACTAGATATGGAAGAGATTCTAAAATCAGTTTAGTCAAAACTAAATACGACTTTTAGACCTTTCAAAATAACCGCAGATCAAGAAGGAATCTTGTTACTAAATATCCAAGATCCTAACACTTTCTTATTTTAAAAATATTATATAAAAAGTGCAATCCCCAATCAAGATCTCAAAACTAGATCTTAGTCTGATAGTTTGAGTCAAATGAAATCATAATGAAAATTGTTGGTTTAGGGTTTGAAAACATTAAATCAGTTTTAAAATAACCATCAAACAAGATTTCTTGAAATAATAAATCAAGACAGTAAACTATCTATGTGATTTGTAGCATAGAGACGAGATCTCTAGTTTCTATGTAGAGAAACTGAAAACTCTACCAACGTGACTAAGTTGGAAGGATGATCAAGAACAAGAGAGGATAACTTCTCGAAACACGATCTTAAACACTCAGGTTTAAAACTCTCATAAAAGTATTTTCGGTTTAGGTTTTGATGAAGTTTGGATTAGGGTTTCTTTTCTCTCTCTTATCTTTCTCTCTCTTCTCTCTACTCTCACTTTTTTTCTCTCAAACGAGGAAATCTCAAAAGTATCTAATTTCCTCACCCAAGACATCTATTTATACTAGTGTTCAAAGGATCTGGAACGATGGTTAAAATTCGAGGGCGGATATTGATGGAACTTAAAATGATGCAAATCTAAGGGTTCACAAGAAGCGGTGCAAAGGCCAACTCTGATTGGTTACAACCATCGCACTTGGATTGATTCCAAACACATGCAGACCGTAGATTAAGATGTCCAAAGGTCCATAATAAGTAACAGGTATGTGAGTAAAAAGAAACACAAATAGACCCGTTGTGTGTGCAACATGTGTAGGCTCAACATAAACTCTCAAACGCATGTTTTTAAGCTCTAAAAAATTCCAGTTTCACCCACAAATGTTTCTTCCGCTTTTGGTTTCTGCCCATGACAGATCTAAGGCATAAAATATATTTACAAATCAACCCGAGAACTTTATTAATTTCCAAAAATTATTTAAAATTCTTAAAAAATATTAATTAAATCCCAAAAATTATTTAAAATTCTTAAAAAATATTAATTAAATCCCAAAAATTATTTAAAAGCCATATTAAGGGGATTTAACTCACATAAGGTCATTACATGAATAAGAAATTATATGTATGAGGTCCTAGTGTGTGGTGTATGTGATATACCATCAAGAACTTGTATAGGAATTATCAATGAATCTATGAAAGTTCTGAGCCTTTTTGGTTCAACTAGGGATAGACACAATTTTGTCACTATTTGCAAACTAGATGAGTTCTTATATAATTCAGACTCAAATAAGTCAAAGATATAGGGTGATTCATATACATGCAACTGCAGAGTGGTGATCGTTATTTGATGAGGGGTAGGCCTTCCAGTGTCAAAAATTGGAAGGGAAAATTTTTCTATTTTTTTGGAGACAACTAGTAGATGCACCCAGATGAGAAGGAGAGTAAGAAAGAGTACAGACTGCCGCGAACTTGGGGTTGTCCCCCCAAGGAAGGTACATGATTGTCGCGGTCTCAGTTTACTTTAATTTTTCAGCATAAGTTTTTATCTGTTACAGGCTTTAATTATGTTCATACATTACGTCGGTGGCCTTTACTAATATCCTTACAATTTGTTGAGGGTTGACTCCTTCCTTCAGGCAAATCGAGTAGGGATGGTAACGGGTCGGGTAAGGGGGCGCGTTTGTTAAAACCCAAACCCACCCAGCCTCGTGACAGGTGACCGTTTAATTATGACCTCCTCAAACCCGTCCCCACTCCGCCTTGCCCTACATGAATTAAACGGGTCAGAACCTGTCCCGCCCAGCAAGTTAAACCCGAAATTTAATTTATTTAAAAAAACAAATTTAATTATATAAAAATGAAGGTGACTTTATAAGCAAATAATATTGCCTCAACATCAATTTTTAAGTCTAAAACTTGAACATCAACTTTAAAAGTCTCAAAATAATTAAAATGTCTCAAATAACACAAATTTAAAATTCCAAACTACCAAGTCTTGAACAATATCAAGTTCAACTATTACAAAATAAGTCCTAAATAACATCAAATTCAACGATTACAAAAGAAATCCTAAATAACATCAAATTCAACTATTACAAAAGAAGTCCTAAATAACTTGAACTATCACAAAATAAATTTCAAACAACACAAGTCTCAAAAATCCCGAATATAGTAAATGTTACACAAAAGTCTCAAATAGCTCGATTGTCATCTTCATCACCATCAACTCAAACCTGAATAAAAAATTAAAACATATTAAGAAATTAAAGAGAATTTAAAGTATGAATTTAAAAAAAAAAAATCATAATAGATTTTTTACTTGCATTACCTCTTCATTAAACTTCCATGGGATCGAACTCCTCATCACAAACTGTATGCCTCGAATCCGCGGTAGAAGGATCGTCTACAAAAAATACAAAAAAATAAACATTCACTTAAGGAAAATTCTTACATATTATTAGTAATGCAATCATAAGGATGGCATCAAAAATCTAGAAATATGGATAGCACTGTAAAGAAATATAGATAGCACTGTAAAAATTTAGATTTGGATAACACTGTAAATCTAGGATAGGGATGGCGAGACGTAAGAGTGAGTTGGTCTGAGTGAAATCTAGAATAGATTTAGATAGCACTGTAAATATAGATTTGGATAGAACTATAAATCTAGAATAGATTTGGATAGCACTGTAAATGTAGATTTGGAAAACTAACCTGAGGGATGAGAGGCGAGACACAAGAGTGAGTTGGCCTGAGTGTGTCACTGATCGTGTCTGTAAGGACATAATTTTATAAATGTCCGGGGTAGATTCTAGGAATTTCCTGTTTTCTCCTAGATCACAGTTCATATGTCTGATACCGCTACATTCGGCATGTCAACACGATCATCCTCGATGGCCTGTATCCGAATTCAATGCAACCACCTTCTTCACGTGCATCATGCTACATGCAACGTGCTACTCAGCTCATTCCCACTACTCCACTACGCTTTTTCAGTAAAATGTTTTATTGGAGTTTTATATATTTGCATAAATATTTGGGAAATGTTTTTGAAAATTATTTTTGAAGTCTGGATTAATTTTTATCAAAAGCAGAATTTTTTCTAAGTGTAGAAGTGAATGGCCTCGATTGACGAGCTCGTTCGAGCGACTTTGAAAGTCGTTCACGCGAGATAGGCGTGTCACGCGATCTCGTTCGAACGACATATGTCCTTCGTTCGAGCGACATGGCTATCTCATTTGAACGAGCCACCGCCTTAATTTTTGTATAAATATCTGATCTGCTTCTACACGTTTTTCAAGTCTTACTGCAATCTCAAAATCTGCGAAAAACAGCCCAGATTTAGACTTCACCTTTTAAGGTTTTCTAAACCTTTTTGATTCACAAAACCATTCCCATATATGTGTGTGAATCTTTAAACCTTCAAGAAGATCATTTACTCATCTAGAGTAATTTTTGAGGAAGCCGCTCTCTTCGTCACTTCTGCCCTACTGGAAAGGGATTGTTCCAGCCGCGAACAACAGAACCGACACCTGAGGGTATTTCTGTGTCACTGTATTTTCATTGTAATTCGTTGTAAGACATTTTTCTTACAAAATTATTGTGAAAATAAAATTTTTTCCCCGTTGGGGATTTTTCCTCATATTTGTGTTCTTGCATGTTTCATCATCATAGTTAATCTCATATAGATGCATGTTTAGGACTTAAGTGGTAAAAACTGTGTTTAATTAAATAACTTCCTTATTTGAATGCAAGCGCACTCCTCTCAAATTGGTATCAGAGCCAGTTACACAATTTTACCGTGTAATTTTCCGCAAAATTTTTCTAAGATCTCAATTTTTTGAAAAATTAATTTTTGAAAACGAGTGTGTTCATTATGGAGAAGTTATATAATAAAATGCCAGTTTTTGACGGGACAAACTATACATATTGGAAAGCCCGTATGAGATCTGCTTTAAAAGCCATTGATGAACATGTCTGGATTTTGGTTGAAAGAGGGTGGACACCTCCCTCCGTCACTGTTGATAATGTGATCAATTTAAAACCTGTCACTTCTTGGACTGAAGACGAATTTAAAAGGTCATAATTTAATTCTAAGGGTCTAAGTGCTATTTCTGGGTCTGTCACACCTAATGAGTTCAAACGCATAATGACGTGCACCATGTCAAAAGAGGCATGGGATGTTTTACAACTCACCCATGAAGGAACTAATGCTGTGAAAGAGTCTAAATTGCAAAATTTGACAACTCAATTTGAAACCATCACCATGCATGAGACAGAATGTTTTGATGATTTTTATGCTAGGCTTTCTGACATTGTTAATACTAGCTTTAATCTTGGTGAACATATTCCTAATGCTAGAGTTGTTAAAAAGATTCTTCGCTCTTTGCCTAAGCGTTTTATCCCTAAAGTCACTGTGTTAAATTCAATGGGTAATTTAAATACGCTAAAATTGGAAGAACTTGTAGGAGATTTGCAAACATATGAAATCGATATGTTCCCTAAAACTGCTAGGTCTAAAGATAAGGTAATTGCACTTAATGCCCAAGAGATAAAGAATGAGGGGTCGGCTAGAAAGAGGGTAGAGTCATCTAGAAAGAGAGAGACTGACACGTCAGATTCTGATTATGATTTTGACTTAGATGATTTGGCTCTTTTTGCAAAAAATTTCAAGAGGATTCTCAAATTTAAGAAAAATGGCAATTTTAAAGATAAAAAGAAATTTGAGAAAAATAAGTTTGAAAAGAAAAATGAAAAAGATTTTAAAGATCCTCCTAAGAAAGAAAGTGAGAGGTGCTTTGAGTGCGACGGCTGGGGTCATAGAACTTTTAAGTGTGCCACACGTCTGAACAGAGAGAAAGGGAAAGTTGTCCTTAATGCTACCCTTAGCGACGACAGTGAGGTCGAGTCGGTGGATTCTGGAGTCGAGTCACCGCATGAGTGTAACTTCACCGCATTCATGGCTAGTCATGTGAGCTCTTCTAGTTCTCCTCATGACAATGAGGATGATGCATCACAGGGACACCTCGACAGTGAGAGCGATGTGAGTGAGGGGGAGGATGACACAAGTGAGAGCGAGAGTGATATTCAACGCGCCTATGCTAAGTTATATTCTGAGTCATTTAAAACTAAAAAGCGTAACAAAGCGTTAGTCCTTAAGATCACCGCTTTAGAGGAAGATTTAAGAAAAGCGAGAGAGAAAGAGTCCTCCACCTGCACCGCCCTGAGAGAGAGAGAATCTGCTTGTGTTGAGAAAGAGAGTTTGTTTATAGAGAGAGAGTAAGTTTGAGAAAGAGAGGTGGGACTTGACAAAACAACTAGCTAGTCTTACGAGTGAGCTCCATTCCTCCGTCGAGACTCGAAAGAAACTTGAAGCTTTTGTGACCCAGCTGACTCATGATCTTGAGAAAGTACGAGAAGTCAAGGTACAAATCGAGGACAGATCTGGGAAAATGGGAAAGATGCTCCTCGTCCCCGCTTTAGGTTTTGGTGATCGGTAGGGAATTGGTTATGATGGTACCTCCACGTCCCAAATTGCACCTCAACCAGTTCCTGAGCTTACTATGACTCATTATGGACATCGTCAAAAACCTCGAAGGGGAGTTCGACCAAGAAAAGTAAACCAAGGTCCGCCTTTGACTGTGTTCTTTTATACTTATTGCAAAAGAAAAGGCCACCTCAGGGAGTTTTGCTATAGTATGGGTTGGACACGACGTACTACTTCTCCACGTCAGCATACTGATGATTTTACCAGTCTGAGAGAGCGAGTTGAGTTTTTAGCTGCCACGTCTCAGAGTTTGATGGAGGAATTCCGACGGATGTCTTTACCGTCAGTGAATGTTTCTCACATTCCAGCTAAAACCAACAACAAAGGCAAACAAAAGGTCACCACTTCTTGGGTACCTAAGAAAGATAAAAAGGCCTTTGTTGTTCATGTCGCTCTCAAAGCACATAATACCTCACAGTGGTATTTTGACAGTGGGTGCTCCAGACATTGACAGGTGATGCCTCATTTTTTAAATCTCTTGAGGATTATCAGGATGGCAGAGTCACCTTTGGAGATGGGAGCAAGTCTAGCATTATAGGACGTGGTACTGTCGAGTTACCTGGATTTCCTAAACTAGAAAATGTTTTGTACGTCAAAGGTTTAAAATCAAACCTTCTCAGCATTAGCCAGCTATGCGACACTGACTTTGCAGTAAAGTTTGATCGGGACGCGTGTAATGTCTACAATCAAGCCGATAAATTTTTTATGCAAGGGGTGAGGACTGAGGATAATTGTTATGGGACTGTGCCTACTTCCTCACTTGTCTGCAATAGCGCCACGATCACTCCTATGGATCTGTGGCACCAACGTCTAGGTCACGTAAATATTAGAGATCTCACTCGCTTAGCTAAAAAGGACCTAGTATGTGGCTTACCATCTCTTGGAAGGCCAACTTTGACGGTTTATGGACCCTGTCAGTTGGGAAAACAAATTCGTAGTCCCCATAGGAAGTTGCATTCCATTACCACCTCTCGTGTTCTTGAGCTTATACATATGGATCTTATGGGTCCCACTCGTACCGAGAGTCTGGGTGGTAAGAGGTATATCCTCGTGATGGTAGATGATCTCTCTAAATACTCCATTGTAGGTTTTCTAAGAGAGAAATCCGATGCTGTAGAGTTTTTAATGACCAAGTGCCGTGTCCTGCAAAATCAACACAGAGTCACTATTAACAGGATACGTAGTGACAACGGTACTGAATTTAAGGAAACAAAAGTATATTTGTATTGTGATAGCCTTGGGATCAAACATGAGTTCTCGGCTGTGAAGACTCCTCGGCAAAATGGGATTGTTGAGAAAAAGAATAGAACGATCCAGGAGATGGCTAGATCTATGCTTTTAGGTCGTAAAGTCTCTAGGAGATTTTGGGAAGAGGCAGTGTCTACTGCATGCCACACGGTGAATAGGGTTTATCTGCATCCACACACACTTCAGACACCTTATGATTTGTGGACTGGCAAGAAGCCCAACCTGGAATATTTCCGTGTTTTGGGGAGTAAATGCTACATCCTAAGGGATAGAGAGAAATTAGGAAAGTTTGACTCCCGGAGCGACGAGGAAATATTTTTAGGCTATTCATCGAATAGTAGAGCGTACCGGGTTTTTAACCTAAAGAGCTCTAAGGTTATGGAGTCAATAAACGTCACCGTGCAAGATGACGAACCTCCGACGTCTATTGATCCTAACCTTCAGTGTGAGGATGAGGATTGTTCTGACAGTGATTTACCTGTTCCTCTCCCACACTCTGTGGACCCTATTCCTGTGTTAGGGGACACACCTGCTTGGGTTCGTAAGGGTCATGACCCTTCTGCCATTTTTGGTGATCCTACTCTAGGGGTCAAGACTCATGCTCAGCTAGAGAACGTTGTCAGCCATTTTTGCTACACGCCAAAGTCGAGCCCAAGAATCATAAAAAAGCACTCAAGGATGAACACTAGATATCTGCTATGCAGGATGAGTTTCTTCAGTTTAAAAAGAATAATGTCTGGGAACTTGTCCCCCGACCTAGTGAGACTAATGTGATTGGTACCCGGTGGATTTTTAAGAATAAAATGGATGGAAATGGTACCATAATCCGAAATAAGGCTAGGTTGGTCGCTCAAGGCTATACACAGATAGAAGGTGTAGACTTTGGGGAGACATTTAGTCCTGTTGCGAGGCTTGAGTCCATTCGCTTACTACTCGCCATCGCATGTCATCTGCGGTTTAAGTTATATCAGATGGATGTCAAGAGTACCTTCCTGAATGGCATTCTATAGGAGGAGGTTTATGTGGAACAACCAAAAGGGTTTGAAGATCCTAAGTACCCTGAGCACGTTTATTATCTGAGGAAAGCCTTGTATGGTTTGAAGCAAGCACCACGTGCTTGCTACGAAAGGCTTACTTCCTATCTCTTAGCCCGTGGCATCAAGAGAGGGGGAGTTGATATGACATTATTCGTCAGGAGAGATGACGGTGCTATTTTGGTTACCGAAGTCTATGTGGATGACATAGTCTTTGGATCCACGTGCTCTCAACATGCTCATCACTTTGAAGAGGAGATGAAAAGTGAGTTTGAAATGAGCATGGTTGGTGAGCTTAATTTCTTCCTTGGTCTCTAAGTTCGTCAGCTAGAGGATGGGATGTTCATCTCTCAATCCAAGTATGCTAGAGACCTAGTGAAGAAATTCGGTTTAGACTCCGCTAAGCATGCTCGTACACCTATGAGTACCACTACCAAGCTTAGTAAGGACACTTCAGGCAAGGACGTAGAGTAAACCTTGTATCGGAGTATGATAGGGAGTCCTCTCTACTTAACTGCCAGTCGTCCCGATATAGACTTTAGTGTTGGAGTTTGTGCGCGATATCAGGCGTCCCCGAAAGAGTCACATTTACTTGCTCTCAAACGTATTATTAAATATGTGAGTGGGACTCTCTCATACGGTATTTGGTATTCCTTTGATACTGATAACCGTTTGTCCACCTTTTCAGATGCTGATTGGGTCGGGGATGTAGATGGTTGTAGGAGCACTTCTGGTGGGTGTTTCTATTTTGGTTCTGCTCTTGTCTCCTGACTGAGCAAGAAACAAAATTCCATCTCTTTATCCACTGCGAAGGCTGAGTACATAGCCGTCGGGAGTTATTGTCGCAACTCTTGTGGATGAAGAAAATTCTAGAGGATTATGGGATTTCACAGGACACCATGACCATTTCCTGTGATAACACGAGCGTGATACACATATCCCTCAATTCAGTTCATCATTCGTGCACAAAGCACATCAGGATACGTGAGCACTTTATACGATAATTAGTCGAGGAGAAAGTCGTATCCCTGAGTTTTGTTCCCACCGACCGTCAGATAGCCGATATTTTCACGAAACCTTTAGATGCCCTTAGATTTGAGAGTCTTAGGAAGTCTTTGGGGATTTGCACAGTTGACTGAGGGGTTGGTCTATGTCTTGAATAGGATTCTTTTTCATGTTCATATCATATGCTTCCTATTGCTAGTTTGTTTTATATGTATTATTACTGTGTTGTACAGCTATTTATTTATTCTTTTAAAAAAAAGAGTTCTTTTTATAAAAAATTTTAGAAAAACACAAAAAGATTTTTGTATTTTATTTTGCACCTTTTATGGATGAACATTTAAGATAGCCAAGTCACAATTTCATTCCATCTTTTCATGTGACTGTTTGATAGAGATTTGAGACGCTACATCATTTCATCCATGTGCTTTACATTGTATGGAGTCTTTGAGATGTAATTAGTGATATCTTCCTACATGTTTGACTCCTATATCATTTATTGCACACATGCACGGCTTTATTTGATTATTGCACTTGTCTATCACATGTTGGCTCGAGTGTTTCCATCTCAATTCTTTCTATACAACTAACAATATGCGATAAAACTTGACAAGATTGGATTGCATGTAAAAACCGTTATTCTTGTGAGACTGAGTGTTTGTTCAAGAACGGGGAGGGACTGCAAAAGGTTATTATCACTTCTTTGCGCAAAAGCTACCGTTCAAATGGACCTAAAAAATGGAGGAATTTTATTATCCGGGGTCCAAAGAGGTTAAAAGAGCCCAAAAAAATTTTAAAGGCAATAAAAAGAAATTCTTGCCAAATATGGACCATTTAGGTTTCACCATCAATTCTCCAAAGTTTGAGAATTTAGAATGCCTCTATTCAAAATTAATATCTGAGGGAGTTTGGTTGGAGAATATAAACGGGTTTGCACTTCCTTGAAAGTCCTGAAAAAGTATGCAATTGTTTTGGACGTTATTGGTGTGGAAATCACTTTGAGCTTTGATTTGTTGATTTGATTGAGTCAATGTCTTATATTTCCACCTTTTTACACCAAAGGAAGACTTTGAGTTCATTAGTTAGGAGTATCCGATATTCATCGTGCACATATGTCATGTTTGTATGCATTGATTTTCCAATCGAATTTTATCACACCCCTTCATTTTCGCTATCATTGACTTGGTTGTTTTTGCGTTCTTTCATGGTGTGATTCTTTGTTGTATACTATATGTGAAAAATTTTGAAAAATCCAAAAATAGTAGTTTATTCCCGTATGACATTCTCCATGTGCATTCATTTCTGCTTCTCATATCTATCTATTTGGGGACATCATAAAAAGGGGGAGAAGAATTATGGGGGAGAATTTTTTTTGGTGTTTGGTTGATTTATAAATGATTTGCTTAAGCCTAATTGATCATCAATTTTTGCATATCATTATATTTCAAACTGTTGCTTGTCACGGGTATTTGCTTTATCTCATGTGTGTAGGTACAACATTGCTCATTATTTGATTACACACCCTGATGAGAAAAGCTTTGGAAGATTTGGAGAGCTGAAGATTTGGAAGACATATCATTTAGTATTCTCAGTTTGAGGGTTTAATGGAGATATTATCTTGTATGTCATTTGATTGCATAATTTGGTTTTTTATGTATGTACCGGCATAGACATAGGGGAGATTTGTAAGGACATAATTTTATAAATGTCCAGGCTAGATTCTAGGAATTTCCTGTCTTCTCCTAGATCACAGTTCATATGTCTGATACAGCTATATTTGGCACGTCAACACGATCATCCTCGACGACCTGTATCCGAATTCAATGCAACCACCTTCTTCACGTGCATCATGCTACATGCAATGTGCTACTCAGCTCATTCCCACTACTCCACTACGCTTTTTCAGTAAAATGTTTTATTGGAGTTTTATATATTTGCATAAATATTTGGGAAATGTTTTTGAAAATTATTTTTGAAGTCTGGATTAATTTTTATCAAAATCAGAATTTTTTCTAAGTGTAGAAGCGAATGGTCTCGATCGACGAGCTCGTTCGAGCGACTTTGAAAGTCGTTCACGCGAGATAGGCATGTCGCGCAATCTCGTTCGAATGACGTCTATCCTTCGTTCGAGCGACATGGCTATCTCGTTCGAACGAGCCACCGCCGCGATTTATGTATAAATATCTGATCTCCTTCTACACGTTTTTCAAGTCTTTCTGCAATCTCAAAATCTGCGAAAAATAGCCCAGATTTAGACTTCACCTTTTAAGGTTTTCTAAACCTTTTTGATTAACAAAACCATTCCCATATATGTGTGTGAATCTTTAAACCTTCAAGAAGATCATTTACTCATCTGGAGTAATTTGTGAGGAAGCTGCTCTCTTCGTCACTTCTGCCCTACTGGAAAGGGATTTTTCGAGCCGCGGACAACAGAACCGACACCTGAGGGTATTTCTGTGTCACTGTATTTTCATTGTAATTCGTTGTAAGCCGTTTTTCTTACAAAATTATTGTGAAAATAAAAAGGTTTGCCCCATTGGGTATTTTTCCTCATATTTGTGTTCTTGCATGTCTCATCATCGTAGTTAATCTCATATAGATGCATGTTTAGGACTTAAGTGGTAAAAACTGTGTTTAATTAAATAACTTCCTTGTTTGAACGCAAGCGCACTCCTCTCGGTGTCACATAGAAGTGGTTGGTCTGAGTGTGTCACCGGCCTGAGTGTGCTGTCGGATGTCATGTGTCACCGGCGAGAGAGAAATGGGTTTTAGGTTGAACAAGAGAGAGAAGAGATCGGCTGCTGGCTTGAGTTGAGAAATGGGATAGACCTAGGTTTTTTTCTTAAGTTTATTTATATATGATGTGGGAGTGCTATTAGTTTGGTATAATAAGGATATATTAGTAAATTAACTAAACGGGGCGGGGTTGGTCGAGCATATTATAATAAAACCCAAACCCGCCCCGTTTAATAAATAGTTTTTTTTTAAACCCAATCCCGCCCCTATTATTTTAAACAGGTTTTTAACCCACCCCATTAGGGTCGGATCGGGTTCGAAACCCTGCGGGTTGGGTTAAATTTCCATCCCTAAAAATGAGGGAATTGAGACTGCGGTTTCAATTAGTGATAAGAAGAAATAATTTGCTGATATAATGACTTTACAGTCAGTATTTATGCTTAGCTATTACACCTCCCACCCGGATCCAATGAAGGATAAAGGTATTCCTTACTTCAATTGATTATGCGGCCACCATTTTAACTTCTGTAAATGCCAATTTTAAATTTGATTCCTTTTTTCTGGTACCACCACGGAGGGCTAGCCCATAATGGAGATTGATAGGGATCTCCTCCTTTCACAACTGGACGTGTTGGAAGACATAGTCCAGATATTAAACCAAGCTCCACGAAAGAGGGGCAAGACAAGGAAGAGGGTATCCAAGGATGTTGCCACTCAGGTTAAAAAGGAGGATGTTCCTCCAACTGCAAGGGAGGCATCCCCTGCTGGTGCTACGGCCACCGAACCATAAGTGGAGGGGATAGCTGCAAACCTTTCATACTTTAATAATGGCATTGGAGCAACCTGGATGCAACTTGTCTCTCTTCCTTCACAGGGGGTATGACCACGGGCCTTTTAGCCCATACATATTACTGCTTTTGGATCTCCTTCATGGTCTACCATAGCAGTTAACGCCAACATGACCACACCTCAAAGTAGGGTAGAAAGGGCTGGTGACGGACGCCCATGGCCACATCTGAGGTAGCCACAACCAAAATCCCCTTGGGACACAACTTCCACTGCAGTACCAAGGATGAGGAAGGTTGCAAAAGTCTCTAATCTAAACCACCTGGTGGATAAGGACACGAAAGATTTGGAAGAATACACACTTCATAGCTTTTTGAGGGTGGGTTGCCCTTTAATTCTTTCTTTTCCCAGACTTTTACATGTTTTTGTGCTAACACTTTAAATTTTCTTCTTCCAAGCTATAGAGGTTGCTATGCCCCAAAAGGACAAATATGAAGTCCTTTACAAGCTATACAGGGTCGCAGAGGACGGTCATCACTCACAGATGGAGAGTGTCAAATTGTCATCCTTTGAAGTTGGTAAAAATTCTGCAAAAGTTTCTCTGCATGCTCATTAAATGGATACGAACACCAAAGTGGAGATTGCAATAAAGGCCCAGAATGAAGCTTAATAGAATTTTAGGGAGGCCATGGAGGCCTTAATTTATACTGAAGCCAAGTGCCTAGAGGCTTCCGTGCAGGCCGCAGATTCTAAAGATAAATTCATCCAACTTGAAGCAAAACACCACGGTATGGTCCCAAGTCATGTTGACGACATAAAGAATCTCCATATCGATCATGTCGTAGCCTCCAACAAATGGGTGTTGACCATGCTGCAGCTTTGAAGAAATTTGATGAAGATGTTGTGGACGGCTTCAAGACCCGCTATGACTTATCCATCCTCCAAAATAAGGCATATATTCACAGATATAAAGATATATGTCACATGGTGGCCAAAAACTACTCTGATGCCAAAGAAAACATTTATGACTAGAGGTTCAATGACCCTGAGCACATTCTCTACATTGAGGAGTTGCAGGATACGGAGGAGCTGGCCAGAAAGTAAAGGGAAGATGCTGCAGCAGCTGAGGCTGAGGAGACGGAGACTGCTGTAAAAGGTGAAGATGATGATGAATATGAGGACGCAACCTCTTAAACTTTTATAATTGCTCTTTTGAACTTTCATTTTCAATTCCACATCTTTCATATGAACCAATTTTCTCTTCCTTTATTAAAAAATATAGGCCCTCCGCGACCTTCTATATTTGTATTAGAGTCTTTTACTATAATTCCACAACTTCATTATTCGTTCTTATTTAGGTCACACATACAAAGATTCAATTTTTACCTAAAATTTATCTTGTTTAGATTTAGATATGCGTGTAAAAAAATATCCAACACAAAAATTTGCCAAACTAAAACCAAACCAAGCAAAAGAAGAATGATTAAGAAAAAATCCCTTTCGGGCAAAAGCCTATTGATTCAGCACTATTCTAGATTTTGACAGACTCGAATGACTTACACGCTACTTAGAGATCCACTAAGTATAATGAACAGGGTCTTCAAAACTTTAACAGAATGTGATGCAATCCATCACCACCCACAGGAAGCAGCTCCTCCCTCGGTATCCATCGATCAGCCTCGGGATTATGAAATCCTTTCTTCTTCAGTAGTAGAGTCGCAACTCTATAAGGGTTTGATGAAGTGTATGGAACTAGGGTTTAACAAAATTAACAAATTATTCTAGGGATGAAGATTTGGAAAACAACAGTGTTTATTTTAAACAAAGCTTGTGGGACTTTTGGAACAGGCATAGAATTTCGTTATCACCAAAAGATCTCTTAAAATGAGTCCACAAATGTCCAATTTATAAAAAACATGATTTTCGAGGCAACGAACTTCGTTCCAAAAATGGGTTTTCATTCTATTGAGGTCCAATCTCGTTCGAACGAACAGTCTAGTTCATTCCAACAAGCTTTCAATGACCATCCAGTAAGTGAACCTCTTTTAAACAGAGAGACCCCATTTGAAATTCATTTTAACAAACTTAAATTTTCATTCCAATGAGATGCCAACCTCGTTCGAACAATAATAGTGTTTCGTTATAACGAGATGCAAATCTCATTCCAACGAACCAAAAAAATAAAATTTTGATTTTCAAAAATAATTTTAGAAAAATGCCTCAAGTAAATTTAAAAACATCCCAAAATAAAATTGTATAAGTTTATGTTAAAAACCTTATACCATACACCTCAAAATAGTGAAGTGGAAGTTTTAACGGCTTGAACTTCGGAATGTTTCTCGGTCACTAACTTGTCTTCAAAGATAATGGAAGCTTATGCAGATGTAGTGTTTAGTTTGTAACGCAAAATTATCTAAGTTATGAGCAATTATAAAATCTTTCCCTTACAGAACCAATTTTGAAATAAGATGAGACTAACCAGTAGATTATTGTAACGGTGGATGAATGGAAACATTTCGATTTTCTATGCAAGAATTAAATTCTCAACAATCTGAAAAATACATTGTATAATGTGTGTAGCCCTCTTAAAACAGCTAAAGAGGTATGGGAGTCTTTGGATAAAAAAATACAAAAAGGAAGATGCTGAAATGAAGAAATTCATTGTTGGTAGATTCTTGAATTTACAAATGGTTGATTCAAAGACCGCCATAAATCAAGTACAAGAGCTCCAATTAATTTTTCATAAAATATTTTATGAAAAATGGACTTGAATGAATTATTCCAAGTGGATGTAATGATTGAAAAATTGCCACCCTCTTGTAAAGATTTCAAAAATTATTTGAAACATAAAGGTAAAGAAATGGGACTTGAGTACCTGATTGTGAGATTAAGATTTGAAGAGGATAATCATGTATACGAGAAAAAAAAACTGGAAATCCTATGGAATCCAAAGCACATATTATGGAAGAAGAGCAAAGTATCAAGAACGAAAAAAAAAGCATGTGAACGAAGTTGGTTAGTTCAAATGACTAAAAGGTGGGAAATTTAAGAAGATCGATGACAAAAAATTTATGTGTGACAAGTCGAGACTCATGCAAAAGATTGCAATAAGCGCAAAAATTAAAGGAACAAGAAACAGAAGCCCACACAAGCCAATGTCACTGAGGTTGAGAACCTTTCAGCACTCATCACAAATGTTCTAATAAGAATATGTTTACTTCCTACCAAGACTCTGATCACGAGGAGAAACTTTTCATGGGAAATTATTCGACTTCGAAGATTGAAGGGAAAGGAAAAGTTATACTCAAGATGACTTCGGTAAATGAACTTACTCTCAATGGCGTGCTTCATGTCCTAGACGTTCGAAAGAACTTAGTTTATGGATCCTTGATTGGCAAAAATGAATTTCAACTAGTATTTGAATCTGACAAAATTTGTACTCAATAAAAGTGGTATGTATATGGGGAAAGGATATTTAAGCGATGGGCTCTTCAAACTGGATGTAATGACTGTAATACCAATTAATAATAAGAAGAACGTATCTTCTACTTATTTTTTTAAGTCTTGTAATGTATGCCATTGTATATTACGACGTGTTAATTATGATATTATTCATAGATTAATTAATTTAAACTTAACACATGGACGGGTACAAAAGGAGGGCCGCCACCGAAGGTGACTCTGGACACCTCTGTAGGTTCTTTCACCATAGAGATGTACTATAAGCACGCCCCCAAAACTACAGAAACTTCATCATGCTAGCTCGCATGGGCTATTATGACAACATCAAGTTCCACAGTGTCATTAAGGATTTTATACTGCAATGAGGGGACCCCACCGGGACAAGAAGGGGTGGTTAATTTACATATGGTCCAAAGTTTGAGGATGAAATACAACCAAAGTTAAAGAATACTGGAGCTATTATTATTTCTACGAAAAATGTTGGTCCAAATACAAATGGGATCCAGTTCTTTATTGCATTAGTACCAGCACAATCATTAGATGGAAAATACACGATGTTTGGGAGAGTAAGCAGAGGAATGGAAATCATCAAGCGATTTGGTAGTGTTCAAACATATAACGTTAATATGTGAATTCACGATGTGAAGATAATATGGGCGATAGTCAAAGGTTGATATGATGTTTTATTGTAAACGTTATAGTTATTGAAGTGGTCACTCCCTCCAGGGAGGTGTGTAATTTGCTTATGCATGGATGTGATGAGACTATGATAAGGATCCTTGTACTTCTATTATGGAGAAATACCAAAAAAATATTTTAAGAAGTATATTAATTGAGTTTTCAAGATCTTCTTTCTAAAAAATAATTCATACTTAATACCTAAATTTGGTATTAACTCAAATCACAAGTGTGAAACGTGTGTGGAATCAAAGTTAACTAAAACTTATTTCAATCTTTAACCCACTTAAGTTAATTCATAATGGTATATGTGATTCGAAATTTGTACAAACAAGAGGTGGAAAAATATATTTTAATACTTTTATTGATGATTGCACAAGATATTGTTATGTTTACTTGCTTTGAAGTAAGGATGATAGAAAACGGAAATTAAAAATCAACTTAGTAAAAATATTAAAGTGGTTCGAAGCGATAGAGGTGGTGAATATGATTTCTCTTTTGAACAATTTTATTCAAAACATGAAATTATTAATCAAACTACCGCTCCTTAATCACCTCAATCTAATGGTATTATTAAACGCAAAAACTTAGCTCTCAAAGAAATGATGAATGCTATGTTGATAAGTTCGGGTTTACCTCAGAACTTGTGGGGGGAGCTTTGCTTTCTTCAAACTATCTTCTTAATAAAATGCCTCATAAGAAAACACATAAAACACCATATGAGTTGTCAGAAGGTCAAAAACCTTACTACAAATATCTCAAAGTGTGGGGATGTCTTACAAAGGTGGTGGTTTCTAATCCTAAAGGAGTAAAATAAGATTAAAAAAAAAACTATTGATTGCACTTTCATTTGTTATGCAATTAATAGTAGTGCATACTGATTTCTTGTTCATAAATCTAAGACTCTTGATATACACACTATTATTGAATCTAGAAATGCATATTTCTTCGAAGATAAATTTCTAGACAATAATGCACTTGGTTGAATTTCTTTTAAAAGAATTATGACACAACTTCTAGTAGTCATTGGGAGAATATAGGTAATGAATCTCTTGATAAAGATGATGGCTTCAAACCTAGACATGGCAAAAGTACAAAGACTTCAAAGTCCTGTGGTCTATTTTTCTAACTTATATGTTAGAAAGCGAGCCTAGATGCTTCGATGAAGCAATGTCAACTCCAGAAGCTCCTTTCTGGAAAAAGGCTATAAATAGTGAAATTGAATCCATCATGCAAAATAATACTTGGGAATTGGTGGATCTACCACCAGGTAATAAACCTCTTAGATGAAAGTGGATATTTAAGAGAAAATTGAAGGTGAATGGGTCAATTGAAAAATACAAAGCAAGACTTGTAGATAAAGGTTATAAGAAAAAGGAAGGATTGGATTATTTCTATACTTGCTCACATGTTACAAGAATAACCTCTATTCAAATGGTAATAGTTATTGCAACATTGCATAATCTTGAGATACATAAAATGGATGTGAAAACGTCCTTCTTAAATGGAGAGATAAATAAATAAATATACATGGAATAATCAAAAGGGTTTAAAGTTTCAAGATAAGAAAGGAAAGTGTATAGACTTGTTAAATCCCTCTATGGATTAAAACATGCACCTAAACAGTGGTATGAAAATTTTGACAACGTAATTATGTCAAATGGCTTTAAAATAAATGAGTTTTCATTAAAAACACTCAAAGTGGTTATGTCATTGTTTGCCTTTATGTAGACGATATGCTTATTATTGGAAGTAATAATGATATCACTAAAGCTACTAAAGAGAATCGTGTCTAGTAAATTTGACATGAAAGATATGGGTATTGCAAATGTTATTTTAGGAATTAAAATTTCTAAAACGTCAGATGGGAATAGTTGATAATTTCAATAAAGGTTATGATATCATATCTAAATAACCTATCAACACAAATCTTCCTTTATATAAAAATACTAGGAATGGTATACCTCAATTAGAGTACTCTCGTATCATAGGCAGTTTTATGTATGTCATGAACTGCAGTTGTTCAGATATTGCTTACTCAATTAGAAAATTGAGAAGGTATACAAGTAATCCATGGGAAGATCATCAGAAAGTCATAATAAGGGTTATTAGATATTTAATATATACCCTTAACCATGAATTTCACTACACAATATATCCAGTTGTACTTAAAGTATAGAGTGAGGCTAATTAGATATCTGATTCGGAGGATTTAAAATTTACAAGTGGATATATTTTTACACTTGGTAGTGATGTAGTGTCTTGAAATACTTAAAATAAATTTGTATTGTTAAATTCATTGTGGAATCTGAATTTATAGCTTTAAATAAATTTAGAGATAAAGTAAAGTGGCTTTGACACTTTTTAGAGTATATTCCAATGTGGACAAAACTTGTTCCTACAATTTTCATAAATTGTGATAGTTAGTCAGCAATTAGTAGTGCACAGTGTAATATGTTTAACGGTAAGTCTCGGCATATACGTTGAGGACTAAATACCGTAAAAAAATTACTCGCTAATGGAATTATTTCCATTGATTATATTAAGTTTAAGGACAATTTAGCGAATTCGTTAACTAATGGTTTGAACAAAGGTCAAGTATATCATTTATCGAGGGAAATCTAATTAAATACTACAAAATAAATAGTTGTCGTGGTGGCAACCCTACCTAGTTGTCTGTAGATCCCAAGATCTAGGTTCCAAAGGACAATCGAATCTTGACCGACTCTTCAAAGTGAGCACTGATGAGTTTTAAACTCATTCATATTCTTATGATGAAACAAAATTGCCTACAATGTAAGGTATGATAAGCAAGTGACACTCCGACTAATTAAATACTGGGTAGTTACTCCTTTATTAAATTAATATAAAATATTAAGTTGGTTCAGTCTCAGCATCACCGTCGAAAACATTTAGTTAATTACTAGACACCTAATATTTAAAATATAGAGATGCCAAATTTTATTAATTAAGTTGACAATTAACCAAGTAATTAAATCATCATCCATCAATCGCATAAACAATCTCATATGAATAACCAACGAAATGAAATAAACTGAGTTTAGAGTAAACACTCTAATAATAATAATAATAGAGTAAATAAAATCCCAATACAAGTGTCTAAATAAATAAACCAATATCTGAAATAATGAAAGTCTGTATCTACAATCTCTAAATAAGAATGGGCAGCATGTCCTAACTGATATGAATGACGGTGAAGGAACCAAGGATAAATGTGGAGGCATCTAATACCGAGATCTTATAGCTTCCACAGTAGCTACAACACATCATCAGAATGAAACTCCTATGTTTGGCGTCCCTATGGTTGGGCACCTAAAAGGTTTTTACAAAACAAAATCGATTTGGAAGGAAACGGGTCAGAGCCTCAGGTGAAAATAGTTTAAAAATAGCAAGTGTTTAATTGCATTAAACAGTAAATATTATATACATGTTAGTTGCTTACTCTCACATGAGTCTCTCAACCCTCAACTAATGTGCACACCTAACGTATACCGTTAACCCATCCTAGTTATGCCACTAACTAACTAGTCTTCACTAACTCCTGCTTTCACATTCTAATATAGGGTACCTACTCGTATTACCCAAACAAGTCATATTTATATCCCATATTGACATTCATTAAATTACTTATCTCAAGTGTTATTTAAATTCTCCCATTCTTAACCCATTCAAATTCTTAGTTATTCACATCTACTAAGCAACAATGAACCAGCCACAAGTACATATAAATCACTCTCAGTACATATATACATATATGGCACCCCTAATCTAAGTTGTGGTGCATGCATACTCTGCTATCAAATCCATGAACATCACGTATGTAAGGATCATGCATTTTGAATTACTCAAGAACTGTCTCAATACAAATCACACATATTGGAGGCAGACATAGTTCACATACCCATCGGTCACGCACATACCTATGCTCCTATGGTCAGCTGACTTATCAACTCACCAATAAGTCATTCACAATCCTATGTCCTTAAGGTCCCAATCTAAATCCCTCTGAAGGCACACAAAGATAAGATGGTCCTTTTTTGAAAATGAGCCTTCCGTGATAGCAGGTATGGTACGTATGTTATACATACAATAATTCAGATATTAAGTAATCACACAACTTAGGTAATTATCACATTAATATAGGTATACACCAGCCCTATATCTTAAGTCTCATACGTATCATAACGTAATCCCGAATATTCCACGTAATATGTTTAGAGCAACAACTCTCATCGTAAAAGTTCGAATACTTAAACCTACCTCATAAGGTTACTAAGTCACCCACTAGTCTCTAAGGTTATCTCAGTAATTCCAAGTCCCTCTTCTACTGGTCCTAACCTTACATTAACATTCGTCCACTTTAAATCCCAATTGATATGAAACTTCTAACCGTACCTCACTCGGTAAACACTCGTAATTATTTCATTTGATCCCATAATGTATAACATATTTATGGGACGAATTACGATCCTACTAACCTCAAACAAGTCCCACAAACTTTTATAAGTCACACTACAATTTCTTATAAGCTTAGGATTCGACGAACCTTAAAGGGAATAATTTTACAAAAATCAAAAGGGGTCGATCGATCGATGGAAAGGGGTCGATCAATCGACCCATCCATCGATTGACATTCTCGAGTCGATCGATCGATCGAACAGGTATCTTCCCAAAATTTCCATTAACAGTTAAGGGTTCTCTATATTTTACACCCAAATCCTCCATTACAACGTCCCAAACTCCCGACCAAGTATTATAATCATTAAACCAACATATATGCATAAACTTTAACGTATTAGAATCATTAAATCAACAAGGATTAACAGTTTTTGGGATAAAATCACATATTTTTCATAAAAACCCTATTTATCCTATTTTCTTCAAGATCTTCATATAACACAATATAAATTCGTGATTCTTTACACATGGATCATAATTTCATGGCTGATATATTCCCAGGAGATAGACTACATGCAAAACCTACCCAGATTACGATTTTTAAATTTCTCAAATCCATTCATTCATTATTTTTCAAGGTTATTCTTCAATCATAAACTAACATGGATGATATATGCATTGAATTATCGCAAGTTAAAACTCTTTCCTGGTAATGGAGATTCTAATCCTTTGAAGTAGATGGTATGGGAATGATTCTCTCTTTTCGATCTATCCGGTGGTGGTGATTGTGGGTCAAAAGCCTCTAAGGGTGGTTTCTCCTCTGGGAGCTTTCCTCTCTTCCTCTCTAACTGTCGTTGGTGGTTTTTTGTTGTGATAACCCTAAGAGTTATGGTGTTGGATGATAATATAAGTCTAAAATTTGTGGGTTATAATTCCTCAAAAAGTCAAAATGACTAAAATACCCTCTCGGGCTGTCGGTTAGGCCTAAAATATCCCGGAACCCAAACTAAACTCTCGGCTAGTGTTTTCTGACTATCTCACCTCTTTCGGACACATTGGCTCACTCAAAATGATCATACGGATGACATAAAAATAATTTACTTTTAAATTCATTAAATTAGGTCCTAACACGACTGACACGCGCATCCCAACTTAATTACCGAAACTGCCGTATTTTTAACTCACGATAATTTGAATAAATTCAATAATCATATATTACCATAATCACTCAGTAATATTCAACATTATCATCATAATCAAATACTAACTCTCGTCTCGCTAGTTATTTAAATCCGAATTAATTTCCAATTAATTATCCCATAATTAAAGGAAATTTCATTTAATTAATATCATAATTAAAAGCCATGAAATACGGGGTATTACATACTTCCCCCCTAATAATGGAATTTCATCTCGAAATTCAAAAAAGTAAGGCATACCTAGAAAAATAGGTATCCTCCAGTACTCAAACAAAATTCAAAGTAAAGCTCAATCACTATAGCCCCGCTTCACAACAAGCTTGTTGAACACTCTCGACACTTTATCAGTTATAGGGTCACACCTCAATAAATGCACCTCACCTTGTGTTCTTACTAAACAACATTTGAATAAGAGTAGTCAATACATCTTTGACCACATTATCTCAATATTATTGGGAGGTCGCACCTCACTTGGTATCAATTTTCGTGTTTTTCTAAACACAAAACTCCCATCATGGGAGAAATCACAGAACATCTGACTACTCTTATTCGTTCTTTGAATCTCTGTTCCTGACGGTGTAACTTTTACCAAAGTAAAAAGCCACCTAAGACAGTTTGTGGTTATCCCATTATAGTCATCGGACTCTAACTTCCGACTGATCCAAAACTTTGATAATCTGCTCACCTCTAAACATCCAGAGGAAGGATAGTAAGGTTTATCCACACAAAACCTCAGTAAGCACCTTGTCCGCTATAAATAGGTACGGGTGCTTTCACACAACTCTACCATTAGGTAATATCCTATCCCCATTACCATTTTATACTTCACTTACTAGCTATACCCATTTTGGAAATGAAATGATCGTAATGAATCCAAAATTACTTTCATATATCTCCACCAGTCGTCAATCACCTTGCACCTACTCCTCGGGATATAGGTGATACCACCTGCTCAAAACAAAATGTTATCCCCACTTCTTCCTGATAATCCATATTGAAGGTGGGGTTCAAGAATCTCATCCTAGCTCGGAACAATACTGGGTCACATTATTTAATAGCTTAAATCACTTAAAGGTATAACAATTACTTTCCTTTTGGTCATCTTGTTCGACACATTCGAAGGAACTCTTGACTCATCTAGAGGTTGACCACCCATCGAAGAAATTACCAACTTAACTCTTCCATTATTGGAATCGTCGTCTTGATACAAAATTTTTGGGTTGATCCTCTTACTCCAACTGATTTACTACTTACTATGCCCCTTTCAACACCGACTTTCACTTATAATTCTTCCCATTAAGTGGTATTTAATGATCCTCTTCTTTCCTTGGAATATACCAAAAGTTTTGACCCGTTCACTATTCGCCACGATGTGCACTTCTGGACTCTTTACACCTTATTGACATCATCATTCTATTTACATGCAAGTTTCTCTCAATATTCTACTGGGTATAACTCTGCTCTAGTTTGTCCATAATAGTTAAATATTTGTCCTCTCAAGGGATTCCCCCTTTTTAAATGGCTTCCCACTGCCTTTCAACCAAGTTCGGACGTGCTAGTCTGATTGCACATGAATATATAGATTGGCGTCCTTCTCACGACGTTTAATCCACTTTACCAATTCCATTTTGTCATATGATTCCCACAAGCATAAATTTCACCCATCTATTTACATGTCCCTTCTTCCGATGATTCTGACACCAGCAAACCAAGGTGTCCATACACCCTATAAACCGTGCAAGATTAGCACCCAAAAGTGTTCATTTTATACCCCAAATAAATGCATTTTAGTCGCTCATTGTAATAAAAATGGTATTATGCGCTTTATTATCTATTTTGTAGGTCGAATGCACGTTGCGGTGTTCAAACGCGTATTTCAAGGCAATTGTGTGGATTATGGATCTAATTACCCTTGTCCCATACCCTAGCCTACCCTAAACCTACCTAAACCGGTCCCGAACCATGTGTATTTAGTTTGTCCCATTATATTTTATTTGTGTCATTTTATTTTTTAGGGTTTATTTTATTTTATTAGTTTTTATTTTACTTGCGTATAGTTTTTTTTAGAGTTTGTATAGTGTGTCGCGTCGTGTCATTTTTATTTTTTTTAGTTTAGTTAAATTTTCATTTTGTTTTATTTTATTTTTAATTTTAGTTTAATTTTTTTAGGTGTCCAAATTAATCAGACACACCTATAATTCTAAACACACTCAAAACACTCACACACACCCTTTAACATACACACATACCCTACTACCATACACACTCATACACACAAATACCTCCCTCACCCTCACCATTTTCTATACACCCCACCACATCTTATCCCTCCTCACCATCTTCCCCACCAAACCCATTTCTCTCACCTCCCTCCATTAACATACCTCCATCATCACAACCAAGACCCCCATACCTCCTACCCTTACATCACCAACAAAACACACCAACACCCACACTACCCAACCATCCCATCTCACCTCCGGACACCACTAACCCAAAACCCGTCGCTGGACCTGTCTTACCCGTCGAAATTTGACCCATCTCCTACCCAGCAACCTCGAACTCGTGGCAACCCGTGTCAACGTCGACGCCCCAAGTGTCGGCGCCCATAAGAAACCTTCGGGCCTGCACTCCTAACCCGTGCCCCACAACCCGAACCCCATCTCCGGCATGCCCAAACCCAAGCTAGCCGATCACTCCACCTGTTGAACCAAAGTCCGACACCTACCCGAAACCAATAACCCCATGTCCCATTTTCAATCCAAGACCATTTTCTTTCCAAGCCAAAACCGTGTATTACTTGCTAAAAGACCCGAGACCAATAACCAAATTAACCCACATGCCTTTTATGCCACTTATCCCCTTTACCCAAAATGCTCCCAACTAACCACCTATCCTTCATTTACTATATTGCCCCTCATACCAAATCTGATTTTATTCCTTCACCCCTCATCCACATGACCTCACATAATCCATGCACATTTGTGCATTTCTCTATTTTGACCCCATGTGCACACACCCCGTGCTCTTGCACCTTAATTCTTCCAAATTTACCCCTAGTCTCCATGTGCACCATATAAATTGAAGACTTGGTGCTATTGAAAAAAAAAGATCTCCAAATTGGTTTTTAAGCTTTGTGTGATAAAATTCTCTCCATCCCTCTATGTTGATTATTTGCATTTTTAGTAAATATCTCAATATAGATGTGTGTAGTGAAATTTATCTCTAGGATAAATTCAACCCCACCTTTCTATAATGAATTTTTGCATTTTTAGCAATTATTTCAAAATAGATTGATGTAGTTGAATTCATCCCTTATGGGAGGTAAATTCTAATCCAATCCTTTATGTTGAGATTTTGCATTTTTAGCAATTATCTCAATATAAAGTAATGATCTAGAATTTATTTCTTTTGATGAGTTCTAATGTATAATTTTATAATGTTAGGATTTGTATTTTTAGCAAATCTCTTTTATTATTTAATTGTCCATTTTGAATTCATCCATTATCCTTTATTTTTATTTTTATTTTGTAGTTTTTTAGTTTAGATTCAATAAATACATGAGTGAGGGATTGTAATTGAGAGATTGTTGATATAATTGAAGATTCCATTCCAATTATAGGATTAAATGGGTTTGACCTCCTCCTCTTGATTACTTTTAGTTTAATCCTCACATATTATTTTTTGTATACTTTTATTTTTATTTTTTTGGATGACGATTATTGAGGGCTAATCTCCCATTTATGGAAAGAAATTTTGAAACCCTCATGAGTCCAATCTTGTTAGTTTACTTATTAGGACAATTTTGTTTATCTCACTTCTCTTAAATTATCTTTTACTTCTTAATTAGTAGTTATAAAAATTAGTATAGTTAGTTAGTTAAAAATAATCCCTTGAAAAATCCATAAAAAATATAAATAGCAAAAAAATATAATAATAATAATAATAATAATAATAATAATAATAATAATAATAATAATAATAATAATAATAATAATAATAATAATAATAATAATAATAATAATAAAATGTAAATGAATCTATATATGTCCTCTCCAATTTTGTGTTTCATCCTTAGATATGGATTGATACCTCACTTACCGCTATATTCGAGTTTTGTTCTACATTTATAGGCATTTGAAAATTTTTTATGGAAAGAGGAATTACGCAACGACAAATACAATAGAGAAGCAATACTTCTTTTTATCAGTGCATACGGTATTAAACATCATATACGCTTCATACATACACCTAATTATTTATTTTCCCTGTATTCGAAACGTGGCTATACCACTTGGGCATTCTAAATCACCCCAGAATTTGAAATTCTAAATCCTCCTTAACATCTTTCCATCCTTCAACCCGCCGTAATAAAACATAATTTGCAGTACTACCTCACCACACAAATGGCTCTACGGGCCTTATATCGTAATTTACGTTTTAACCTATAGTTGTAACTACATACCTCTATAATGACCGAGGTACCTAATTCATGAATGAATGGGCAAACATCTCCCTACTACCAACCTTACGCTAAATTTCATGTGTGGGATGTGTCGCAAAGATACCTCAAACAAGGACACCCCCCCCCCCCCCCCCCGATACACTACTACCAAGCATTGTCAGTCATCGAAATCTGTTAGGCCCTCAGTCCATAACATGTACCCCTATATTTCCGTCTCTTAACACAAAAGTTACATCTCCTTTCACAATTACACTTAAACAAAGAACTGCCTCTGAAATACACTGTCACTTCACATTGGTGGTAGTCACATTCCATAAACATCGTGCACATATAATCGGGGCTCTCGAAATCCTGTCACCAGACATACAACTATGAGTATCAACTTTTACGTCTCTAATGGGTGATATAACAATGTGCTCTTCCTATTACCAAGTCCTGAGCGTTAAACATAGTAATAACCTAAATATTTTCGCTAAACAGTAAACCCAATACACTCCGAATCATATCAATAAAGTCCCTACACATACCAGGATCGAATATCTCGAGACCATTATAACCTTTCGAAGTCTCTAATATATATATATATATATATATATATATAAACGCAAGCCCGGCCCTCCCGCAAGTGAGGTCTCGCCAGAGTAAAACATCCTACATGAAGGTAGTAACCCTGATAGACTTGCGGCATGCGCCCACTATCAATCTAAGCATCACTATTAATACCATAATCTGGATAATATCATACTCGTATAACACATCACTAAAATGAGTAATCTCAATAAAGTATATACCATTATCGATACACCATTCATCCTCCGCGGATCCACTAAAGGTAACCCCGATATACTAGGGAAACTATTCATAAAATAATAACGTTGTCGTTATACGCACTAAACTCATCTCACATGCAAATCTAGCAATAATAAAAATGTAGTGACTCATTCCTGTCACATACAATACACCTCATCTTCTGAGGGTAAAAATCATACTTCTACCTTGTCAATCGCCCTGGATGCTTAAATGATTCTTGGACATAACAAGCCTGTCCGAACCAAATCGAAAATTACTTTAACTATTCCCCTTGCTAGGCACCAAACCCTTATCCCATTACTTACTTCGAGTAAATTTAACACATAGGGTTTTACTCTCCCCAAAATGCCTCTACACATAATCCACTTATCTCCGATCATACTGACCATGTTAGGGTTTTCCTTCTCTCAAACTTTGGTAGTCTCGACTCTGATGGCTACCTCTGTTGTTCCCTTAGCTTTGATGGCCCCAAGGAACATGCTACTGGCTTCAACAGTCTTTACTGAATTCACCATCGCTCGAAAAAAAAATTCGACTATCCAAATCATTTAAATGGGTCCCCTGATGGGTCTCCCTTTTGTGGTGCTTAACCAACACCATTTCCCCCAGTCTTACTCTCTGACTAAATTCCTCGATTCTTGTAGCTCCCCACACAATGAAGCATTTACCTCCATATTAACAAAACACGACATTATTACCATCTACATTGACCGTCCAAGCATAATTCCCCGGAAGTGCTAGAAATTCTTCTTGTAAGTTAATTTACCCCTTTAAAGTCCTCTTCTCCATTGTCCCTACTTCATTCGATGCAAGGTTCGCTAATTTATTAAATTCCTTTTCACAATGTGACCTCTGTTAGACCCTCTTGTGTGAGTTCAGAACAACGTTTGCATCTTATCCTGAACATCTGATGAAGGAACTTGAGGTTAAACTATACCTAAGATCCTTCCGTTGACACAACATTCCACTTATAAATGTGTTGATTGTCTCTCACCATTGTAACTTTGCTCTTACGAGCCAAGAAAAAAAAATTATCCTAAATTTTCACTCCTGATTAGCCACACTCCGACATATGCCCAAACCTTTGGATATTTTACCATCATTGGCTAGCACATGCCATTTTTGCATTTCTAGAATTTCCACTGCTGGTTCTCCTCAATGTTTCATCTGACTCTCCCCCAATCCAACCTTATTGGGTGAGTCTAATTTGACCCCACTTTCTACTATAGCGGTACCTAAAAGTCATATGTTACGCCCTAGCCATGTTCACTGTCCTTCTTTTTCCATGCCATAATAGGGGTGACCTCAACTACAGTCATCATTCTTTAATATACCCTATAACTTCAACTGAGTTTTGCCTCCTGCTGTCCGCCCAACTGCCCTCGCCTAACATACTGCATTTTTCGGCACGCAAACATACCCGAATGCAATTAAAATTTACTATTATATGGATTATAGCAGAAGACCAAAATCTCACCAAAGAAATCAACAATCCTAAACATAGAGCTCTACATTAAAGAAAGCCACGCTGAAAGCATAATAAGTTGCACAGATCCTAAAGGACACTAGAACCTGATGCTCAGATACCACCTGTGACACCCTGACTATTTAAATACCGGGTAGCTACTCCTTTATTAAATTAACACAGAATATCAAGTTGGTTCAGTCTTAGCATCACTGTCGAAAACATTTAGTTAATTACTATCCACCTAATATTTAAAATAGAGATATGCTAACTTTTATTAATTAAGATAACAATTAACCAATTAATTAAATCATCACCCATCAATCGCATAAACAATCTCATATGAATAACCAACGAAATGAAATAAACTGATTCTGTAGTAAATACTCCAATAATAATAATAATAGAGTAAATAAAATCCCAATACAAGAGTCTGAATAAATAAATCAATATCTGAAATAATGAAAGTCTGTATCTACAATCTCTAAATAAGAATGGGAAACATGCCTTAACTGATATGAAAGACTCTTAAGGAACCAATGATAAATGTGGAGGCATCTAATATCAAGATCATGTATCTTCCACAGCATCTACAGCATGTTATCAGAATGGAACTCCTATGCTTGGCATCCCTGTGGCTCGGCACCTAAAAGGTTTTTACAAAACAAAATAGATTTGGAGGAAAACAGGTCAGAGCCCGAGGTAAAAACAGTTTAAAAACATCAAGTGTTTAATTTCATTAAATAGTAAATATTAAATACATGTTAGTTGCGTACTCTCACATGAGTCTCTCACCCCTCAACTAATGTGCACGCCTAGCGTATATCATTAACCCATCCAAGTTATGTCACTAACTAACGAGTTTGCACTAACTCCTGCTTTCACATTCTAATATAGTGTGCCTACTCGTATTACCCAAACAAGTCATATTTATATCCCATATTCACATTCATTAAATTACTTATCTCAAGTGTTATTTAAATTATCCCATTCTTAACCCATTCAAATTCTTAGTTATTCACATCTACTAAGCAACAGTGAACCAAGTACATATAAATCACTCTCAGTACATATATACATATATGGTACTCTTAGGCTAAGTTACGGTGCACGCATACTCTGCTATCAAATCCATGTACATCACGTACATAAGGATCATGCGTTTCTAATTGCTCACGAACCGTCACAATATAAATCACATATATTGGAGGCGAACATAGTTCACATACCCATGGGTCACGCACATACCTACGCTCCCATGGCCAGCTGACTTATCAACTCACCAATAAGTTATTCACAGTCTTATATCCTTAAGGTACCAATCTAAATCCCCCCCCCCCCCCCGAAGGCACACAAAGATAAGATGGTTCTTTTTCGAAAATCAACGTCCCGTGATAGCAGGTATGGTAGGTATGTCTTACACACAATAATCCACATACTAAGTAATCACACAACTTAGGTAATTGACGCGACTAAGAATGTGTCTCAGAAGTGCGTACTCTCTAGGCTCAAGTGCAAGCCTGTCGCTCAAGTAATAATTCGATAATTCGGGTATCGATTCTTAGGGAAATAGGATAACAGAGTTATGAAGATTTTGGACAGACGAAGGAAACCTAACTTTGACTCTAAGGAAAAGAAAATTATTATTTAACTCGTGAAATAGCTACAACTATATGCAATTTTGTAAATGTTTAAATAATGAACTAAAGTATGAATGGAATGCAACTGTTCTAAATTACCTAAAATACTAATGATGAATGACTTAAAACTTGAACTATATGATGAGAAAAACAGGATGGGAATACAATCCCTCAACCCCAGTGTATTGCAGGTATAAAACTAATCGTAAATTTAAGTGATTAATTAGACCCAGAATTTAGTACTCCCAAGCATTACGTATATGAGGTTCAAGCCGCACCATACTTAATCAGAGGATGAGTAAATCGGTATTGCTATAGTTACACTTGAATTGCATTCTGAAGCATCCCGGTTACCCTGAAGCAAACGAGATCCAAAGATCTACAATTGTCGCGTTTCTACATAATACAGTCGTAATAAATCATTAAATTCAGAGGATTAATTTTATACACATACAACTAACACATCAGGTTGAGTTCGTGCATCCCGACCTTGTAAATTTAGCCGAACATATGAAAACTTGAAAACAACACATTTTGAATGAAAGAAATCATTTTTACTGCGGGAATAAGATGAAGAAAGATGAGATTATAAGTGAACAAACAACTAGAACAAAAATGGAAACAAAAATTAGAATGATTTTACTTGAATTGCAACTTGAAAGTAACTAGGGTTTGTTGTTCTCCTCTAAAATGGATTACAAAGCTTCCTTAGTAACCTAGAAGCCTCCTCCCCCATTTTGGGAGGAGTTACAATTTATAAATTATGAAATACAAGAGTTTGAACCAAGTACAACTCTAATTTTTACAAGTGGATAAGTCCAAAAAATTGGGAACAGAACCGATCCAGGTAAAGGGTTCGGTTCGGTTCCATCTTTTGTAGCCTTTACAGAAAACTCTTCGAGCATGGGATCGGTTCGTTATTTGCCAGCTTCGGTTCGGTTCCATCTTTTCAACTCTTTACAGGAAGTTTTCCAGAAGTTGGATCGGTTCGTTTTAGTTCTTTTGGGTTCGATTCTGTTTTGTCAGTTTTTTTTGCAGAAATCTTGCTTTCTTGTGTTTCTTTAAAGCTTTTGATACGAAACTCGGATTACAACACTATATACCTGCAAAGTAGATGACGAACACACAAAACTCGATGTACTCATTATAATTTGTCAACGGCAAAGATATGATATAAATTCACTTGGACTACACTACGCGGAGCGATAAAAGCCTCTAAATTAAGGGGATAAATGGGAAGAATTTATGCCTAATCGAACCCCCCTAACTTAGAACGTTAATCATCCCGAGCAATGTAAAAGAATCAAAGCATGGTCTAACTCGTAAATGGGATAGGATACCTCTTTCGCGGGGGCACGATTGCATTTAGCGTACGCAACAAGCAATTAAACCCCTAGGTTACCCTAGTAGGATGAGTTGTGTCTCGTGAGGGTTTGCAGAGAATATACCCAAAAAATTCGACTCAAGGAAAACTCAAAATGCGCAAAAATTGTATAATTCTAACTTTTCTTGAAAAATAGTCATCATCATGTTCAAGAGTCTCAAATCATAGTGCGCATGAGTGAAACTGTAAATTTAACCGCGAATTTCCATCGATTGACCATTACGTTACTTATCCGAAAGTTCATTTTGATTTCAAAATCTCACGAAATGCTCTCACAAATGAATCACTCAAAATGTGGCCATTCTCTCGGTATGCGTGATTTATAAAAGTAAATGTATTGGAACCAAGTTCACGCATACAAGTAGAAAGACGGAATTATATGGTAATCGGATCTCATCATTGGATTACGAATATAAGAAAATGGGAATATTGCCTCTAATTAGTATTTTTTATCTCTTTTATTATCTTTTTGTGTTTTTCCTCTCCAAGCGGTAACCAATTTTGCAATTTTGGACTCGGTTAGGACTTTTTCGGGCTAAAGGTGTATTGGGTAAAATGAGAGAGGTACGGGAAATCTGGAATCGAAAAGTTTTCTTATGATGTCCGTTATTGCGTTTCCGGGGTTTTGCTCATTTTTTTCTTCTTTTTCTATTTTTTTCGCTTTTCTTTTCTTGCTATTTTTGTTGAGAATAGCTATTTTTTTTCTTGTCCCTTTTTATGCACTTTTCGGACTTAATTTCTGGGATTATCAACTTCACAATTCCGGGCCAATTGGGGTTTTTCGGGTTGTCAAACGAACGGGAGAAATTTATTCGGCTCAATTTGGGTTACAAAAGGAATAATTTTTCGCTGCTTTTTCTGGCCAATATTTTTGGGTGACAAACGAGGGCCTACTTCATTGTCCAAAATACTAATTTCGTTACCATATGCGTTTCGAGATGAATTAAGTTTAGAGATCAACTTTGGCACGTTTTTCAAGGCAATATCACACACATTTTCTATAACCGATAAAAATAAAAGGATTGAGATCCTCGACGACTTATTTGACGCTAAAAAGAACTTTTGAGTTAAAAAGTAACTCGGATTGATTTATAAATTTCACAAAAATGAAAGGCTCAAATCTCACTGGGATTGTTAATCTCCACATTTATTCGTTAAGTCGCCTATGTTCGCTTAATGTCCATCTTTGGTCAATTTCGGCTTTGTGCATTTTGAATTTTACAACTTGAGACTTTAATTCGACTTTTAATGTTATTTTCGAAAAATTTTAATTTTAATTTTTATTTATTTTGAACAAAAAAAAATATTTTTGGGTTTTTCAAAGTTTTATGATTTTTTTTGAAATTTTTGGGCATTTTTGAAAATTTGTGAAGTTTTAGAAATACGCACATGTGAACCCCCTAACATAGACTTTTGCATTGTCCTCAAGCAAAAAGGACTAAAATCTAACTCAAAGCGAATTAAAAGTGCGGAAAAATAAAACAAATAAATTAGTATATAAATGCAACATTTATATAGATAGAGGACAAACTGTGTTACATAGGATAAGGGGAAAACACACAATCAACTCTGAGTAAAAAACCACTTCAGACACACACAACCAACAAACACATCAAAAACTATCATGGGCTTCATTGGGGGGGCTGATTTGAGGCCCCGGGTGCACGCGGATCATAAAAGAAAGATGGTGGGGGTCCGCCGAAGTGGAGCTCGTGAAGGTGGGCTTAGAGATGGTGCATCATACTTGTGTCCCTCCGATAAGCCGCTTGATCCCTTTGATATGCGGCTTGATCTTGATTGTATTGGTTGATGAACCCGTCAAGGCGGGATTCAACCACCGAAAGTCGTCGATCAAAATCTGCACCCGGGGTTCGAAATCCGAGTCATCGTCTTCATTGTATTCTTCTTCTTCAGCCCCATCCATCTCAACGTCCTCCGTCATCGTCTCTTCAACATGAATTTCCACCTCGGCCTTTAAATTGATCGCCTCTCGGGCTGCTCAAATGGCAGCCCTTTGTTGGGCACTCCGCGTGCGGTATACCTTCCCAATGGGCTCCAGGAGGCATGAGAAAGCTTGAGGTGGCTGGATACCAGCATCGGGTAGGAGGGAGGTGATGAGGCGGGCATAAGGTAGTGGTACCGCACCTTTTTATTCCCAGGCCGCGTAAATGATATCAGCATAGAGCATACGGGCCAGATTTAGAGTGAAATTGGGATCAAAAAGGTGGTACACGAGTGTGACTTGGCGAGGGCCCATTGCCGAGTCATTGGAGGTTTAAAGTAAATTAGCGCACACTATATGGAAAGTGATGCGCGCCTTATCATTGAGGCGGCCCACGAGGAAAGTACCCCATATCCAAATATCGTCGGGCGCAACTCGGTCAATGCATTGCTGTTTGGGAATGGTGGGGGCGTTGGTTGGGTAGTCATATACGTCCGGGTGGGGAACGCCCTTGTCAGCAAGCTTACGGGCGAGGATGGTTAAGGAGAATCTGATGGGGCGATCGTCAACAAAGGATTGGCACTCAAATTCGCCTATAAGGATGAGAGAGCCATAAAAGGACCGAACTTCATCCGCCCAAACGACATTGTAAGGTTCCTGCAGGTATTGCGTCCACCCCCGCTGGCGGAAAAGGGTAGTGATGGGGCGCGGCAGTTCGTCCCAGTTGACAACCCGCTTAATGTGCAATTGCCGAGAAAAATTGAAAAATCGTTCACACCATACGCCCTCCATGTGGGAGCGGTATTGCCCATTTCCGTTGGGCAGAATTTCAGTTGACATGTATTTGGCGGGACGAGGTTGATTGGTTGGGCTTGTAGAGAGGGGAAGATTTGGAGGTGTGAGGGGAAGAGTAGGGAAGATATGTTATTTATAGGTGGTGGGGAGGGGTTTGGGTGAGGGTTTTTGGAGGGAAAAGGGAGTGGGTGTTTTGGGGGGAAAAGGGGAAGGATGGAGGGAAGGGAGGGGATAGGGGGTTGAATGGGTTCCTCGGGAAGAAGAAAAGTCGTAGGAACAGAACTGATTCGGTTCAGGGGCGATTCGGTCTGTATCGGGATTTTTCTTTTTTTTATTTTTCCAAATCGAACCAATACGGCTTGGGGATTCGGTTCGGTTCCATCTGTGACAGAACCCATTTTCTCAGTCTGCTGCTCTGGAATCTTATTCTCTCAAATTCCTAAACTCTTGCACTTATTCTCCCACTTAAATTCCTCGATGACCTCATGAATTTTGTGTAGAAATGCATGATCTTAATCCTAGCCTTACGTAACCTACCTAGGGACTCAATTTAATCTATCGAAGCATAACTACTATACACAAGAAGTCACCCCATACGCGTCGGGGGTCCGACGACCTCTCTTGCCAGCTCAATCGACCCCCGTAAATGGGGTTCGACAACCAAACAGTGTCGACTTCTTCCACACACGCCTCTAGATATGGCTTTAGGCGTCGTCCATTTACTTTGAATGTATTTCCCCCTTTCAAATCGTCTAACTCAATAGCTCCATGCGGGAATACATTCTTTACAACGAACGGACCAGACCATCGTGACCGCAACTTACCCGGAAAAAGATGAAGTCGAGAATTATAGAGAAGCACTTTTTGTCCGGGAAGAAACTCTTTGCGTCAAATGATGTTATCGTGAGAAAGTTTCATCCGTTATTTGGAAATTTTTGCGTTCTCATACGCATCATTGCGTATCTCTTCTAACTCATTTCATTGAAGCTTGCGAGCTTCCCTGGCTTTATCCATGCCATAATTTATCTTCTTAATCGCCCAATACGTCTTGTGATCTAATTCCACGAGAAGATGAAAAGTTTGCCATACACAAAGCGGAATGGGGACATGCCGAGCGGATTTTTTTATACGGTACGATAGGCCCATAGTGAATCCTTCCATCGAAGTGACCAATCTTTCCAAGTGGGATTGACGATCTTCTCGAGAATGTTCTTGATTTCCCGATTTGCTAATTCGTCCTGCCCATTTGTTTGTGGGTGATAGGTCGTTCCAACTTTGTGAACGACGCCATACTTTCTCATAAGCTTCTTGAATGGCCTGTTGCAAAAGTGCATGCCATTATCACTGATTATCGCTTTCAGAGCACCGAAGCGAGAAAATATGTGTTCATGTAGGAACCTAATCACCACTTTATTATCATTAGTCTTGGTAGCTATAGCTTCCACCCATTTAGAAATGTAGTCTACCGCGACAAGGATGTATAGGAAACCAAAAGATGGGGGAAAAGTGCCCATGAAGTCAATACCCCAACAGTCGAAGATCTCAATAATGAGTATTGGGGTTAATGGCATCATGTCTCGTCGGGTGATCGCCCCCATACTTTGACACCTATCGTAGGATTTGCAACAGTTATTCACATCCCGGAAGATTGTGGGCCAATAGAGGCCGTATTGAAGGATCTTAGATGCCGTCTTTTTCGTCAAAAAGTGACCTCCAAAAGCTTCCAAATGACAGAATTGGATGACTTTATGGATCTCATCATCCGATACACAATGTCGGATGATTTGGTCTGCGCAATATTTAAACAGGAAAGGATCGTCATAGAAAAACAAGCGCGACCAAGTAATAAACCTCTTCTTATCTTGCGGTGCCCAATCGGGAGAAATGGCTCTCGTAACAAGATAGTTCATGATATCTGCAAACTAGGGCAAAGAAAAGGTAGCAAAAAGTTGCTCATCCAGGAAGTATAGGTCTATGGGTATTGGATCACTAGGTACGTCGAACGAAATCCATGATAAGTGGTCGGTAACGACATTTTCTACTCCTTTCTTATCTTTAATGGAGATATTAAACTCTTGTAGGAGTAGGATCCACCTTATGAGGCACGGCTTTGCGTCTTTCTTCGCAAGTAGGTATTTCAATGCCGCGTGGTCGGTGAAGCAAGTGATGGGAGAACCAATAAGGTAGGATCAAAATTTGTCAAAAGAAAAGACTACCGCTAGGAACTCCTTCTCTGTGGTGGAGTAATTGAGTTGTGGTCCGATAAGAGTTCGGCTAGCGTAGTAGATGACATGAGCCTGTTTGTCTTTTCTTTGGCCCAAAAAAGCCCCTATTGCATAATTGCTAGCATCATACATACGTTTGAATGGTAGGGACCAATATGGAACTTGCATGATGGGAGTGGACACAAGCATGGTTTTTAGTTTTTCAAAAGCGTTATGGCATGCTTCCGTCCACTCAAATGGGGTGTCCTTCATGAGTAGGTTGCTTAAAGGTCTAGCGATGGCGCTAAGTCCTTAATGAACCGTCGATAAAACCCCGCGTGGCCCAAAAAGGAGCGCACGTCTTTGAGCGATTTTGGTGAGGGTAGATCGGCTATGACATTTATTTTTGCTCTATCAACTTCAATCCCTTTGGATGACACGATGTGTTCAAGAATTATGCCCTCGGTTACCATGAAATTGCATTTTCCCAATTCAACACTAAGTTTTTCTCCACACACCGGGAAAGTACTTTTTCTAGTTTTTCCAGACAAAGATTGAAAGAGGTGCCAAAAATGCTAAAGTCATCCATGAACACTTCAAGTCCTCTCTCAACCATGTCGCTAATCGTCTTGAAACTCTTGGCCTTATCTTCCCAGGTGCATTCCCCTGGGTCGGCCACATCCTTTCATCTTTGTTGTTGCAGTACTCCTTTTTGTGGGGTCGAGGGTGATCCCCCTGTTGCCTGATTACCACCCTCCCTGGAGGCTGAAATAATCATCTCCGCTACCGCGCCAGTGGGTCTAGTCAATATGTTTTGACTAAAAGCAATGAGTTGCTCCTGCATCTTCAGCTGGCTGGATGCCAGCGAATACAGCGCCACTGCGACCTCAGTCATTTCTAACTGAGGAGACGCCTGGCTAAAATAGGGGCCAGCACCATATGGAAAATTTGACGCCATTAATTTCGACGGATGAACAAAACTGGAATAGGTGCACCAGGTGAGCTGAATAAACTAGAGAAAAGCTTTGATAGCTCGACCAGATCTATTTCAATGGTGATTCAATTCCAGTAAAATGTGGAGCTGGATCACCACCAGATAATCCAGTGAGGAACAAGTTCTATATGAGAGGAAGAAGAAGAATCTTCGGTTCCCACAGACGGCGCCAACTGATGATACCTGATATAGTATCACTGAGTAATCTGATATGAGCTCAACCCAGAACATCTTTTAAGGTGAAACAAGGGTGTTTAAACATGTATATAAATGAAGAAGAATGTGAGGCAATGAGGAAAGAGACTATAAAATAAGTGGTTCGTCCATTTAGCTTAATCCACTGTGTAAGATAGTAAGAATTTCACTATAAAATGGGCACAAAAGGCCATAGTGATACAGTTCTCACTATTTTCTCTCTCTATTGTGATGTAACAGAGCTCTGGCTAAGGTTTCAATAGTCGATCATTTACATTGATAAAGAAGACAAGTTTATATAGTGCCTGGGTAGTGTAATGTACCCCCCCCCCCCCAATCATGTAATAAGTGTGTGCAATGTGTATTTTGCGAAAAAGGAACAACCACGTGTCACTAGCACATGTAGGTCTTGATGATAAAATATTCCCTAACATGTGAGGGAGATCTGGTTATAACGGTTTTGTGAATGTGGGATCCGCAACCCACGTGCGCTCTTCCACGCGTGCCCCAAACCACTCATTCTGCCACCTATCAATTATCGGTCATTTGGGTAAGGCGAGGCTGAGTCGCCAAGTTCGATGATCTGATGGAACGGTAATCGTCATGCTGAGTTGAGTCTTCATTCGGCTCCCGAGCTCGAGGTGATTGGCGAGGTCGAGGAGACTTGAGCCATAAGACCGCTAATACTGATATTATTGACAGCGTTCTGAGACGAGAACGAGACCTCTTGTGATGAGTTTATGGTCGAGAACGAAACGATTAATGTTGGGTCCATACCCGAGTCATAACTTTTCCAAACAAATGTCCTGCCACTAGTCAGCATTGGCTAAGTAAGTCCAGATCTGGGATGAGGTCATACTTGGTATATCAATGCTCGTCCTCAGGAGGATAGAACGATGAACGGTGACAAGATTGAATGATCTAACCAGATCTCAAGGATCATTAACAATTATGAAAATTTCATCCGATATAAAAGAGCTACTAACAGGCTAAAACGAGAGGAGAACGCCGCATGTCAGTGGTGCATATGGAAGCGTAAGCGTAGCTTCCACTCATAAACTCCTAGACCTCTAGAGAGCAGAGCTCGCAGCCGAGGAAGAAGTACTCAGTGACAGCAGGAATATTCTTCTCACACCGACGATCAACAAGGAGACAAAGAGCTTTATGGATTTATCAAAAGAGAGGTACATAAACACCCAACCCATTAAGGGTCTTGCACTACCAAGGAGATTGCCAGAAGAGTGCTTGTTGGACAGATGGAATCATCTTTAGATTATCTATAGATGAGTTTGAGCCTCCCAAGAATATTTATCCCCAAATATTCAAGATCTATGACGGGAAGACTGATCCCACCGATCACATCAGGCAATATCACTAGGCGAAAACACTGTGGAACACTAACGAAGGGGCTTGCACTACCAAGGAGCTTGCCAGAATAGTGATTGTTTGCCAGGTGGAATCATCTTTAGATTATCTATAGATGAGTTTGAGCCTCCCAAGAAGCTTTCTCCCCAAATATATAAGATCTATGACGAGAAGACTGATCCCAGCGATCATGTCAGGCAATATCACTAGGCGAAGACACTGTGGAACACTAACGAAGGGATAGTGTGAGGTATATTCCCCTCCAGTCTTAAAGACACTTCCCATAATTGGTTTTAAAAGTCTCCAGATCGATCAATAGACTCTTTTAAGAAACTGGTCAAGTCCTGCACATCCAAATTCATTACCAGCAGCACTTATCCTAAGAGGATGGATTAACTCCGCGAGTATGACAAAAGGTACTAGGAAGTGTAGAACGAGGTAGAGGACTACACCGAGAAAGTCGCAATGGCATCCTTTAAAATTATATTATCGAGCAGTTATATGCTCTACTAATCCCTCACAAAGCGGGAGGCCGTCACAATCAAGGACCTCGTGGAAAGGATTGAAAAATACACCAAGGTTGAAGATACGATGACCAGAGTTGGTTAGGAAGCAGAGCGACAAAAGCAGTCGAAAACGGGGATAAGGAGGGGGGAAACAAGAAAATAAGTAGAAAGAAAAATGGTAAGCTAAAAAGGGCAGAGAAAAATGATATCTATAAATCATTTAAGGCAGTTAACATGGTGTTCTTTGAATCGATCTATAAAATCGTTTTCAATATCAAACGTCAGCAATATTTCAAATATCCCGAGAATATATTCAACGATCCGAAGAAAAAGAACCAGGTACTAAAATGTGCATACCATAAAGATCACGATCACAAGACAAAAAATTATAAGGCACTCAACTCCCACCTCGAGGAATTGGTTCAAGTGTGGCACCTAAACGAATTCATAAAAAAGAATGACGGCGCAGTGTAACCTATACGTGACCATAGGAAAGATAACATATTGGATGATGACATGGGACACGAGTTTGCGGTTATCCATGGGGGGGCCCAGATCGGACAACGACTTAGACCAGTATTTGGATCATGAATTCACGATTATTCTTAATGCATCAAACCTAACCCAAATTAAGGAATATGGCATCATGATGGAAGCTAAGATGCCCGCAGTAGTCATGGAAGCCTTTTAGATCGACTTGGCTAAGCTCATTGCGGGCAAACACTGGAAACCTAAAGATATTAATTATACGAAGCACGTTGTTTTCAATGATAATGACTTGGCCAGAGTAAGGACCCCCCATCATGATGCTTTTATCATCACTCTAAGAGTTGTTAACTAGGATGTGGACAAACTGTTGGTGGATCAAGGGAGTTCCTCAGAAGTCATGTACCTCAAGATGTTCAATCATTTGAACCAGCGTATAGAAGACTTGTAGGAAGCCACTGATCCTCTGGTCAGATTTGTGGGAAAGATGGCCTTGCACCTAGGAAAGGTAGTTCTCCCGTCCGAGCAAGAGGAATCTTTAAGATTGAGTTCCTCATGGTGGATATAGACTCCCCGTATAATGATATCCTCGATAGAGAGTGGTTGCATGCCATGATGATTATACTAACTACCTACCACCAGAAGATAAAATGCATCACTAACAACGGAGTCAATGGAGATACGGGGAACCAAGCCTTGGCCACAAAATAATGTAATACCCCATAATTTTTAATGACTTTTAAATGTGGGATATATTTCGATAATGGAAAAAAAATTAATTGATAATTAATTCGGATTAAAATAAATATTAACTAGCAAGATAAGGGTTATTATTATTGATGAGAATAATATTGAATATTACTGAGCGAATAAAGTAATATATGATGGTAAATTTATGAAAACTGTCATGAGTGAGAAATACGACAATTACATGAATTAAGTCGGGACGCGAATATCAGTCGTGTCGGGACTAAATTAATGGAGTAAAAAGTAAATTATTTGTAAGTCACCCAAATGGTAATTTCGAGTGCGCCAATGTGTCCGGAATGGTCAAAATAGTCAGAAAATTCTACCCGAGGGCTTAGTATGGGTCCCGGGACAGTTTGGAGCCAAACTGGCATCCCGAAAGGGCGTTTTGGTAATTTATATTTTTAAAGTATAATTAATGACGAAAATTAAATGAATAAAAGATTAAGTATGTGGGTTATATTAGGTCTATCAGTGTTAAACACAGAGAGGCCAAAAGGGGGAAGGAGGAGGAGAGGTTTCTAAGGCTAAAACCACCACCAGTGCACCTTTTTCACCACCGAGACCACCACCGCGTAGATCGAAAAACAAGGATCGCACCCATACCAACGACATCAACAGATCATAACTTCTTTTGTGAGGCAAGTGTTTAATTCTTGTTCTCTTTTAGTAATAATCATGTTCATGTTAGTGTAGGTATTAAAAACCCTTGAATTATATATGTATTTGATGAACACTTGATGATTACATGCTTAACTTAGAACTGAATTAATATGGAATTGATTCGTTTATGTAGTTAGAGTAATAACCACGAATTTGTGATGAATATTGATGATTAAATCTGGGATTAGAATGCTTGAATTATAAATTTGAAGAATTAGGGTCTATTTTCATTGATTTGGGGATTTCGAAATTTATCAAGTTTTATGCAAGATTAAATAATCCTAGGTTGTTAGAAATCATCCTTATACGTTGGAACAATGATTGGAATTGATTGTTGGGAGTTTGAGAGTAATCAGTAGAGGTTTGTAGGTTGAAAATGGTGGGAAAACGCTACAGCTAGAGGTTGGAGACGATACAACGTCACCTCGTTCAAATGAGATTGGATCTCGTTCGAATGAGATGGCCTTTCGCGTGAAGAGGTCATTCAAACGACCTGCTATCTCATTCAAACAAGATGCAGTTTTGTTTGAACGACGGGACAGGATTTCTGCAAATTTCGTTTTGGTTCCAATTTGTCCAGCAGAGTTAATTCGAGTGAGATTAAATAATGTGGAATTAATTTTAGTATAGGGAAAAATTTATTAAAGTTATTTGGAAATAAAACTTTAAGGCGTTTAGAGAGGTGAGTTATCCTTGAGAATTATGAGAGAGAGTATTCGTAATTAAATATATATGTCGTAAGTAGTAATGAGATTAATACTACGTATGAATTAATTATTTGGGTTGTGTGAAAACCTAATGAGCTTTATGGGTTTGTGTGAACACCTATAATACTATTATTTATGTGTATGACATACATACCATACTTGCTATCATGGGAGGTCTTTAAAAGACGACAGCCTTATCCTGAGGAGCCTTCGGGGGGATTCAGATTGGTGCCTCAGAACATAGAACCTAGGTACGGGCTATCTATGAGAATGATAGTGTTGAAGGTCATATGGGTGCGTAGGTATGTGTGTAGCCCATAGGCTTGGAACTATGTTCGCCTCCAATATGTGTGACTTGTATTTATATGGTTCAAGAGTGATTTTGAACTGATTGTCCTTATTCAGTACGAGATGTATTGGGACTTGATAGCAGAGTATGCACGCACCGTAGCTGAGTCTAGTGGCGTCATATTAGTATTTATTTATAATAGTGTGTGGGAAAATAAATACTTTTGATTCAATCTACCGTGTGAATATGTAAATGAGTATGTTAATAGAACTGAATCAATTATATGAATTCTTAACCTTATTGTGGAATTTTACTTGGGATAGTAAATGTGGGAATATTAAATGATAATAGTATGTGGGGAATACGGGTTATTTCTACGGGTGAGCATTAGAAGATTTTTGGCTAAGACCTAGTTAGGTGTGATAAAAAATAATTAGAACGGGTTAGAGGTACGTTAGGCGTGCACAATAGTTGAGAGGTGAGAACCTCAAGTGAGAGCTCGAAAAGCTAACACACAAATAATATTTGCTTTATTGCAATTTTTAAATACTTGCTAAATTGTTTTAAAATGTTTCACACTTGGGCTCTGACCCGTCACTTGCAAAATATCTTTTCTTGTGAAATTATTTTAGGTGTCCAGCCACAGGGACGCCAAACTTAGACTGTTAAATCTTTTGGCGTGCTGTAACTATTGTGGGAGTTGCAGGTCCTCATATTTAGACGCCTCCACTTCTATGACTTCAGTTCTTTGATTTAGGCTTCTCAGTTAGGGTATGTGTCGCCCATTCTCATTTTATTTATGTTAGAGAGACATTGTACTATTTTCATTTCAGCACTTCAGTTTCAGTTAGATTTGGTACTATTACGATTGATGGTTTGGATTTTATTAATTTAATTGATTATGTCAGTTTTTTCATTTTCAGTTAGATGGTGTTTATTCATTAATTGTTTATTTAAAAATAGTGAATGTGTGAATGGCTAAGTTAATTGATTATTGGAAAAAATGTTTTGACACTAGCTTAATTAATTATTAGGTGATTAATAAAATAAATTATTTTCGGCAGTGATGCTAAGACTAAACCAACTGGATACTTTGATTTAATTTAATAAAGGACTAATCACCCGGTATTTAATTAGGTGGGGTGTCACAAATACTTCATAGCTGTTATCCAAACTAAGCAGGAGAATAAGAATGAAAAATCCGTAGAGACGGAGGAAGGCTCCATACCCTCCAAATTGCAGTAAAAGTATGGGTGACCTTGTGCTAAGGAAACTAGAGTTTCCACTGTCAATTGTGTCACCCTTTCAAGAGATAGAGTTTGATGAAAATCAGCCTAAAAATAAGTTCATGATCGGTAGTTTACTCTTTGAAGAAGAGAAGAAAGAGATAGTTATTTTCCTTAAAAGTAAACAAGACGTATTTGACTGGAGACTATATGACATGCCATAAAAAATCTGAAAGTGATGTGTCACAAGATCTACGTAGATCTATTACATCTACTAGTGACCCAAAAGGTGCAACGAACGTCACCCGAGAAGGCCAAGGCTATTGTGGAGGAAGTGGGGAAACTTTTGGAGGCGCAATACATAAAGGAAGTTCAATTCCCCAAATGAATGTCAAACCTAGTAGTCATGAAGAAAAAAAACAGGAAGTGAAGAGTCTGTGTAGATTTCACTGACCTTAGCCATGCATGCCCAAAGGATAGTTTTCCTTTACATAAGATAGATCAGTTGGTTGATGCCACGGTTACCTGGGAATATATGAGCTTCCTTGATGCCTACTCAGGGTATCATCAAATCCCGTTGTTCACCGTTGACCAGGAAAAGACTTCCTTCATCACCACGTTAGGTCTATATTGCTACAGGGTGATGTCGTTCGGATTGAAGAATGCCAGTGCAACTTATAAGAGGATTGTGAGAAAGATGTTCAACGAGAAATTGTGAGACACGGTGGAGGTGTACATAGATGACATGCTTATGAAAAGTGGGAGGAAGGGGGATCACCTAGCATACCAGGAAAAAACTTTTAAAGTTCTTCGTTATTACAGGATGAAACTAAACACGATGAAGTGCTTCTTTGGGATACAATCGAGAAAGTTCCTTGGATACTTAGGCATTCGAAAAGGTATAAAGGAAAACCCTAACCAGATTAAAGTCATCAAGATAATCTAGCCCCCCAAGACTATGTGCGAGGTATAAAAATTGACTGCCATGCTAGCCGACCTCAACCGCTTCATATCCATATCCTCAAAAAAGTGACGACCTTTCTTTTAAGCACTTAAGAAAGAAAGTAAGGTAGTATAGAATGACAAATGTACTAGGGAACTTGAAGAAATAAAGAACTATTTGAGCAAACCACTACAACTGACTATTCCAAGCGATGGAGTCCCTATGTACTTGTATAAGGCAGTTTCCAATGGCACTATAAGTTTAACCTTAGTGTGCAAAAAGAATTGGGACGAGGCTCCAACTTATTATGCAAGTAAAACAATGTTATTGGAAAATAACCATCTCTTTAACCTCATTCCCTCTGAAAGCAACGCTCAGGAAGGCCAACCTATCTGGTAGGATGTCCAAGTGGTCGGTTTAACTCGAAAGTTTTTATATTCAGTTTCATCATACAACCTCGATCAAGGGGCAAGGTATAGTACACATCATCGCCGAATTTTCTAGTTACCAAGAACCGGTAGAGATTGGGAATAGAAGTGAAGAATTTTTCGTACAGTCAATCGAAGAAGGTGATAAATGGGGTACTATATGTTGATGGAGCCTCAAATTTCAAGGGGGTGAGTGGGGATAGGGAAATTATCCCCAGAGAAAATAGTTCTCTAGCAGGCAATTTGCTTGGGATTTGAAGCCTCTACAACGAATCTGAGTACGAAGCCTTGATCAACGGATTACGAAAGTCACTCTCCCTGGGAGCCCGTCACCTTGATGTCTTCTATGACTTAAAGCTGGTATCAAATCATATATCAGGATATTACAGCACCAGGGATGAGCACATGGCTGTAGACTTTGAAGAATCCTAAAACTAGGTCGCCCAATTCAACCATATAAAAGTGCAATAATTCCCCAGAGGGAACAATAGTCATGCAGATACACTATCCACACTCGCTTTAGCCGTTAAGGGGATATGAAATGGACAATTGAAGTGGAATACCTCAATAAGTCCAGTATCAGTAAAGGAAAATTTGCCAAGAAAGTTATGATCATCACTAGTAATTCGAGTTGGATGGATACGATCATACACTACCTAAAGGAAAATTCCCTTCGAGTTGATAAAAATGAATCACACAAAATACATGTAAAATCAACTCATTTCCATATAGCGACAGATCGAAAGCTCTATCGACACTCTTTTTCAGGACATTATCTCCAAATCGTGTACCCAAACAACATCGAACAGACCCTCTACCAACTTCATGAGAGGATATGTGGGAGCCACACAAGGAGTGGGTCACTTGCGTTTAGGGCTATGAAAGAAGGATACTGGTGGCCATATATTCAAAAGGACATAATTGTCTACATTTAAAAATGCAAGAAATGTTATCTCTTTTCGCCACTAGTACACTAAGTAGCCAACAACCTCAAGTCCCTCACAAGTCCTTAGTCGTTGCCTAGTGAGGGCTTGACATCGTCGGCTCGTTTCCCCTCACGTCTAGTAGTAGGCAGTAGATGTTGGTCATCACAGACTACTTCTCTAAATGGGTTGAAGGGAAACCTTTGGCAAGCATCCTCGATGTCGATATGACCATGTTTGTATGGAAAAACATTATAATGCGGTTTGACATCCCTCAAATTATCATCAAAAATAACGATTGTCAGTTTGAGAGCAGCCTCTTTTAAAGATTCTATGACGAGCACAGTATTAAGCACTACTACAGTTCAGTGGCCTATTCCCAAATCAATGAAAAGTCAGAAGTTTCTAATAAAACAATCCTCAATGTAATCAAAAAGAGTATAGAGAAAGGTGAGGGCGTTTGGGCCGACCAACTCCTCCACATTCTCTAGGCCTTTTAAATAACACTGAAGCGATCAACAGGGGAAACACCCTTTTCTTTGGCTATAGAAAGGAGGCGATCATTCGGATAAAATAAGGTTTCCAATCATGAAGTCCACCTTAGTCGATTAAGATCTCAATAACGAAGCAATCAAATCAAAGCTTGACTTAGCCGATGAAAAATGAGAATCGACTCTTGTAAAAATTGCCTCCTACCAGCAGCAGTTGGCCAAGCAATAAAATAGGGGTGTCAAATCCATAGGCTTTAAGGTCGAGGACTACGTACTTAGAAAGATCGCGAATAGTGCCAAAAAGCTCTCAGACAAGAAATTTGGGCCCAAGTGGGAAGGCCCGTTCAAAGTCATTCGAGACGACTTAATGGGATCCTACCACTTAGAAATAATGGAGGGCATATAGGTTCCCCGAGCTTGGAATGCATCCAATCTAAAGAAGTTTTACTTTTTTAGTTTATGACTAAGTTTAATTCGTTTGTTTCAATTTTAAAGTTTCCTAAGAAGTTCTTTCAAACTTCTCGCAACTATATCTATGTTTTGTTCCATGTGGTAGGCAAATGAGTATTTAATGAAGAAGATTAATTAGTTGAATGAGTTCTCTTTAACATACTACTTCTCACTGTGATGATTATATTATCTCAACCGTCTTCGTATGAGACTGACTAATTGAGCGACCACAAATCAAGTTTGAATGAAAGGTATACGTATGAGAATAAGTGGTAGGTCGGCTAACATAAAGAGTTTTGGTGAATAATAAAACATTAATAATGGCTTAAAGTTGATGAAAGGCCTATTATGAAACCCTAGGCACCAATGACTAACTGGGTCACAAAAAATCTCACTGGGGAACAACCCTGCAAATAGGTGTATTTTTGTTTTTATGGTTCTAGGCCTAAGGTTTGATGTGAAAATGACCAGAAGACCACACGTAATATAAGGAAGCAAATATACAAAAATTCCCATTAACACTTATAAGTTATTACACGGAAATTGAAAAGAAAATAATTTACAACAAAATGATAAATACAACTCGATTAATTGCAAGATCAATTGTGCGATCGAGATGGATCACTTATTGAAGTCCAACCTCTAGCAGGTGGAACATCCAACGCATGAGGAGTAACGGTCACAAATATATCTTTGATCCTTGACAACCTCTCAGGACTCACCCTATCGACCAAATTTTGAGGTCCATATAATTCATGATCTCCATCAAGGTCATAGTCGCCGAGGTACTTCCTTATAAGGCTAACTGGAATGGCATCTATTGGGATCCACGAAACATCAAGCTTATAAGGAGGGTCTTACTGATCAAGGAAAATTAGGTCATACCAATACAATAACTCAGAATCTTGTGGGACCTTTACCACTGTGAGGGCATTAAGCCAACCTTGTTTATATCCAACATTTTGAGCATCGTTCAAGGAAGAATCCATATTGAGAAAGGCCACGTTATAACCATCCATCCGTAACTGGGGAGGTTATTTATGAAATTGGAAGATGAGATGGTCATTCTTCTCGATCAGGATTTTGATGGTTGATATTTTATTAATCAAAGTATCCTTAGTCTTCCCTAGATCTTTTGCTAGACAGCCTTCCTTTTGTAGAGATTGACCCTTAGCAGTCACAACCTTGTCATTAAAAGCCTTTTCAATTTTTTCTAGTTCTTCCCTAGGTTGGCGTTATCTTCTTTTAAAAAGTAACCTCCCTCTCCAGCCTTCTCACTTGATTTGGACTTATTGACTCCTTCAATCCCAAGCCTCAAATCATTTTTCTCCTTCTCAAAAATAGTAGAGACCTCTCTGGCACCCACCTGATCGGTGCACAGAATGAAATTTCTTCTTCAATGAACAAATTCAATGGCAGATAACATCTCATCAGTTCCATTATCTCTACTAAGATCAGTACGCTTTTGTTCGAAGTCAACCTTCGGATTGGCCATAGACTCCTTATGACTACCTTGGGCAGTGAAAATTATGTCATGAAAAGCAGTGTTATCTGCAACCGCTCGATAAAAGAGGCAGCGAAGATCTAAGTATCCCTCATTTTCTTGAGCAGACATGTCAAGACCTAAGTGTTGGTAAAGATCATCGTCCTCATCATCTTCATCATGACCAGTAGTGAACAGTCTTCCACATTTTTTCTGAAAATCATTTTGAGCAACGACTAGCGCTGCAAGTCTTAAGTTAAACTGCATAAACAAATGGCCAGATGTATATGCTCAGAAAATAGAAGACGTATAAAAATAAAGGACAAGAGGCAATGGTTGGATCAAAATGAAGTATTTCATTGAAATAATTACAAACGGGGAAAACCCCTATAATTTTCAAAGAAAAATATAATACGAAGCTCCTTAAACAACTTTAAAGGACATTCTTACCAACCTTCTCCTTCTCGGCACTATAGGAAACAGCCATTGTCTCTAGCTGATCGGTTACAGTAGCTTCTTCGACCTTCGATTGAACACACTTATTAGTAGTCAGTTTCTCTTCGACCTCCACTTTAATGTCCTCCTCCTCCTCAACATGAGGAGGGACATGCGTGGTGTTCTTTGAATACGTTGGAGTCTTCAGCAACACTGGCCTTCGTGAGAACCTGGTATTAATCGCTCTTGAAGAATACCTTCATCAAATATTCAATCTGATCTCTAGCGTTGACAAAAGTTTTATCCCAACCACAAGTGAAAGCATCCTCTTCGTCTTTGGCCTTAGCCTCGTCAACCTTTTTTCTGGCATTCTCGGCATCAATTTTTTCCTTCTCAATATCTCTTTTGGTGAAATCAATTGCAGCGACCAAGGCATTGAAGTCGCCAATCCTCTTATGGAGAATGGTATTCTCATCCTCAAAATCTTTAACCTTCTGCTCCAACTTCTTCATATCCGTCATTTGTGCCACATTGACTAACTGAGCATCCAACAAGGATTTGCTCAAACCTTCGAAGTCCACTTTCACATCGACAGAAGATTTTTTTAAAGCATTATTTCTCTCCAACAACTGATCATATTCTGTCAGAAACTACAAAGACAAATAGCGAATAAGAATTAAGGAAATGTTAGGACATAGCAAGGACAAAAGATGAATTATGTGACAATGGAGAGGTTTGGGTTGGCACGTTCGACAAGCCGACTATTTAATAGGATAGAAGCAACAGTCCTATCAGTGGGATAGATTGTCGACCAAATCTAGTCTCTGGCAAGCTTGGGTTAAGTGACCACAAATTGGGCAACACCCTTGACCTTATCAGAAGCAAATTTACCCATAATAGGAGCATGGTATTTTTTTAATTTCTTTGAAAGAGGTTTATGATCCTTTGAGGGTGAATCACCCAAATACAAAGGATGGGTTGGACCCCAACCTCATTTTTCTTACTCGTCGCCTGAACAGGTTCCTTATCCTTGCTCGACGAACAAGCAAGGGCTTGTTGATATTCAAACTTGAATTTATCAAATTAAATATTTTCCTCTTTGGGACCATAACGTTAGGAGAGTATTTAAGAGGAAGGACAGTTGAAACGTCCAAAGATTCAAAGGATGAAGAGGTTCCCTCCTTGCTTGAGCCCTTAAAATTGGATCCCTTATTGGTTGAATCTTCTGGATAGTCCAACACAATTGGGATAGTCGAAGCTAGTTTTACTGGCCTCGCAAAAAAAAGGTAGTAAAAATCTTATAGTCGAACAAGAAAGATGGTGACCTGGGATGATCAGCAATTCCAAGCCCTTATTGAATGGCCCAAACCTTCTGGTGATCAACGAAGTTAGCTTCATTATCACGAGAACATTTTTTCCTGCTATTATCTACCATGAGAAGAGAAGAAAAATATTACAATCAATCAAATGAAATAAAAGGTTCAAGATACAAAACAACTATTATAATCTAACATATTATTTTCCCCTCCTAAGGACACCTCGGCCCTTGATGTGAATTTATATTTTTTATTTTTATTTTCCTCCTCTTCCTGTTTATTTATATACCTTGCTTCCCCCTCATCCATATAGAAATTTCTTACCTTGGTTTGTCCTTTCTCATCTCCCTCCATATGGTCATAGTGGGTTCCTTCTTCTTTAATATTTGCGAATAGTAGTTGTTCATCCTTTGTGTATACGATGGCTTCACATCTCTCATCTTTTAATTTTATTTTTTACCCTCAGGAAGAGGAGCATGTTGTCAGTTCTTCATAATGAGCCCATGGTCCCAATGATCTTATTGAAGTCAGGGAGATTCACAACTAGGGCTCGATTGGCCACCCTCGTCTTCAGATAGTAGGTACCCTCATGGATCATGGCCCAAATATAACAATATATGATTTTCGTAATACCAAGATTGGTCCCATTTAATTTGTTAATGAGGTTGACACCATTAACGACCCTCCAAGTGTTTGAAGCAACATTGGTAGGGACCGCATCAAAATATTGATAGAATTCAAGGAATATCCAATTTGGGAAGAAAACCACCCCATGCTCGGCTATGAAAATGGAAGGCAATCAATGGCCCTCAGGAGGCGCTAGGAGCTCACGTGAGCCTTCAACAAGATCAACAACAACCCACGAAGGGACATAATGATCAATCCTAAATATTTATTAGTTCCCTCATTGATGATGTACACCATGTTTGGAAAATGGTAACTTATGAAAATAATCAAGAACAAAATTGAGAAAACACAATAAAATGACAGAGAATAAGACGAGTGTGCCTACAGTGAAAGACTTTGTTAAGGAAACCCTTCTCTAAAGCTACGTAGGTTTTTGAAATGAAAGAGAGAGAGAGAGAGAGAGAGAGAGAGAACAAATGTTTTATGGTGAGAAATGGCTTTGTGCTTCCCTAGATTCCAAAGCGATGGCTGCAATCATGACGCAGTATGACGAGTACCATAGCCATGGTTGTGCTTCCCCCGGTTAAGAAAAATGCTAAAATTACCAGCGTGCCCCTAGGGCACTCAACGGACTAAGTCTCTCCAACTTCTTGGAAATTTATGACATTACCCTCCGACCAGTAAAGAATCGAAGCATCAACAATCAACCTAGACACGGAGACTAATGGCCTCAAAGGGACCCTGAGCTTTGGGGGAAATTGTGGGAACCAAAATTACGATAGTACATGACCTTCACATGCTCGGCATAAGCCTCCAAACTTCTTGCGCACTAAGTTAACAAAGAGTCCAAGTCATGGGAGACTCCCACATATCTATCACTTAGAGTCGTTCTAACTGGTAAGGGATAGGCCCGAACTTCTAGAAGTAGTTATTAACGGGGCTTAGGACTAATCTAAGCTCCCTTATAAATGTAAACTCGCCCCTTGTTGACAGGGGCATGTGATATTATATCGTCGAGAAGTACTATAAAACTGTCGACCAGTTCTCTGAGTTAATAAAAGAACAAACCCCAAATCCCATAGACGTAGGCACGTTGCTGAACTACGTATATCTTGCATTATGTGTTTTTTATCTTTTTCTTTCGTTACTTCTCTTAATTTAGCTTATGTGCATTGAATACAAACATTGTGGGAAATTATCAGTTACAGTTTTTATTTCATAAGTTAGGATTATAAACTTTGATTTCTCGTTTAGTATGTTATTTATATCATATATTGTTTGCTCGTTGTGTTTAGCTTGATGTTTAGTACATTTGTAGTATTTTCGCTCAAATACTGATGACGGTATTTATTAGCAAAAATGCTACGTATGTAGAGGAATATTATATGATGGCAAAAAACCCCAAAAGAGTAAGTTGATCTTACAAGATCTAAGAGGGCAAAACAAAGTAATTACTTCTGAACCACCCGTATAGGATGTAACACAACCTTATATTGATAGTAAACAATATAATGGCAGTGGGTAGTGGGAGCATTATCGATGATCAAGATACATGTGTCACTTATATTAGACCACAAGTGGATCCACTTCATAGTAGGAGGGTCAGGCGTCAGCCTAATAGGTTAGTGTATATGGGTGAACACTTTGGTGAGATCTCAGGGGAACACGAATCGGATCCCAGGATCTATAATGAGAGACTCCAAGACAAGGATCTTTGCTTAAGATTCTAATACCGAGATGAATTCGTTGTACTTGAATCAAGTTTGGGAACATATAGGCTTTATGGATGGGATAAAATCCATCAAATGCAATTGGATATATAAGAAGAATATAGGGGTGGATGGGAAGTTGAAAACCTTCAAGGCAAGTCTTGTTGCGAAAAGGTTTGCTCAAAAATTGTAATACCCCGTAATTTTAAACCATGAAATAAATTATAAAATTTGAAAATTTGGAAAATATTTTTATTAATATTGGACTTAATTATTTTTACAATTTAAAGATGTTGGTTTTAATATAAAATTTAAAAGGTTTTGATTGCGATTGAAATCAAGAGAAAAAAATCAAAATTTGCTAACTTTTATTTAAAATTGGTCGAACTAGGCAGCTCCCAGGTGCCAAAATGATTCGACCTTAGGGGCGAATCGATTCGCATTGGGGCAGTGGTTGTGGATAGAATTTTTGTTGAGTGTTTGCATTGGTTTCAAACTCTATTGTTTTCCTTATTTAAAAAGGCTCGTGAATTAGACTTGCTAAACACTTTTAACCCTTTTAAAAGGTAGTAGCATCTCAAAAGCATCCCCCTCCCCATCTTCTACAAACCCTAATCCCCCATTTAAACAAGATTTCAACCCAAGTTTTAAAGTGAAGATCAAGTTTTCTCATGTACCTCCAAGAACAACTATTTTGTTTTTTCACGAGACGGTCGTAACCATGTAAACGGATTTTCTAGACGACTTATTTTCAGGCATGAATGTCTCTATTATTCCCCTTAAGTATTATATGTTTTAAATGTTGCCTAAACCTTAATTAATCATATTTTCTTAAAAATAATATGAAAGGTTAATTAGGGAAAGTGATAATTAATTTAGTGTTATTTTTATATTTTTAAGGCTTGAAACATCGTGTGCTTAAATTGGTTGTATCGCATTATCCTTGATTACTGGGATGAATTGTATGCTATAAATTAAAATATGTAACTCGAATAATGTTTTGAATCGTAAAATTACAATATTAATGTGTATGTTGTAAAACGAAATTAATTGTTGTAAAACGTTGGTAATACATATATTTGAATTAGATTAGGTGTTGAATTGAGAATAATGCTCAGGTTTCTAGGTAGGGCAAGTTGAAAATAATGAGAACATGATAAAGAGAAGTAAATTAATGCCTAAGATAATATATGGGTATTAAAATGGATCTGCATCACGAGTATATGCAAGACTAAAAAAATGGATCGACTGGCTATAGTGACGTGGGTGTGTTTTGGCGTCAGGAGTATGTGCAGGGAAATTAATCTGACTGACTATAGTGATGTGTCATGCGTAGAACATCAATAGTATGTGCAAGCCTAACGAAATTGGGCTAACTTGATATAGTGATGAGTGTGGGTGTGATGTGTTGAGAATTTTTTTAGCACGCTAGGAGTATTGCAGTACCAATAGAAAGGTTGACTGGCTATAGTGGCGTTGCATAAATAACATAATTAAATAATTATAATTAGATTTGGGTAGTGGAGTGGCTTATTTTATGTGGGTAGTTAGTACCGTTTTACCTTACTCGCATCTTGTTATATTTATTTTTCATTTAAAATATTATATTCTTATGACTGGATTTACGGATCCTATTTTACAAAAGTAGTCGGTATTCATGTGGTGGGATCAGACCCATTGCATTGACTAACATTTCAGGTTTAGCTGTGGGAGTAGCCGCGTAGGATTTATTGAATATTCGCGGAGTTTCAGTTGGAATTACCTTTTACTGCTTATTAGTTTATTTTTCTATTTCCATCATTTTATTTATGAGATAGTCATTTATGAATTTTTTTGGCCATTTGGTTCCACAGTTGTTTATGTCTCAGTTTTAGAGATTTGGTAGTTGGATTATTTTATTTGAGTTTTTATCTATAAAAGTTGAGATTTATTTATTGGAGTTAGCATATTAATGGATTTTGTTATTGTGGATGTTTTATTCGTTGGACTTTTACAAATATCTTGTGGAAAAAGTTTTAAAATATCTCATATTTTTCTCACATGCTAAGAATGGTATTTAATTATAATGTCCGGCGTAGGCTGAAAGCGAGGACTGGACACCTCCAATGCCAAAAGACGTGGGGTTACAAAAGGAGTGGATTGACTGTGAGGAAACCTTCCCATCGGTAGCCATGTTGATGTCTTTCTAGATTTTTTTATCCATTGAGGCTCATTGTGATTATGAGATTTGGAAAATGGACGTCAAGATTGCATTCTTGAGCGATAGTCTTGACGGGTGCACAGTTTAATCAAGCAATCAAATCTTTTGATTTTGATCAATGCCTAGATGAAACTTGTGTGTATAAGAAGGATGACGGACTTGTGGTGGTATTTTTATAACTCTATATGGATTATATTATCCTAATCGAGGAAAGATGTCGATATGTTGTCCAGCATAACAGTGTGATTATCTAGTCAATTCGATATGAAAGACAGAAGACAAGTCAGTCACATCCTTGGGATTAATCTTTTGTGTGATTGGAAAAATAGGATGTTGGGTTTATCCAAAGCCATTTATATCGATGATGTGCTCACAAAACTTAGCATGAAATATTCCAAGAAAGGATTTCTTCCTTTCAAGCATGGAACCTTTCTATCTATGGATCAGTGTCATAAGAAACCTAATCAGAATGAGAGGATAAGGAATAAGTCTTAGGCTTCGGCAGTGGGCAGTCTCAGTATGTTATGTTTGTGTAAAAGATCAGAAATCTGCTTTTCCATTTGCATGGTTAATAGATTCCAATCTAACCTAAATGAGGATCACCGGATTGGAGTAAATCACATTCTCATGTACCTGAAAAGGACTAGATATGATGTGTTAGTTTACTTAACGGATAGTCTTATACCTTCAGGGTACACAGACTCGGACCATAAATCATATAAGGATTCCAGAAAATCAACCTCATAATATGTGTTTACCGTATGAGGTGGAGCCATAAGTTGGAGTAGCATCAAGAAGTCATGTATTATTGATTCGACCATAAAAACCGAATATGTTGTCACTTCGGAGGAAGTAAATGAGGCGGTTTGTCTTTGAAACTTCCAAATGATTTGGTGTGGTTCCTTCAGTGCAGTTGACTATATCACTTTATTGTGACAATAACACACCAGTTTCTAACTCGATACAATCAAGGACTCATGAGAGGGCTAAGCACATTGAGTGCAAGTATCATTTCATATGAAAGATTATGCGAAGCGGCGATGTCATCGTGGCCATGATTATATTTCATGCTAAGGCTTTGAATAGTCAAGTAGAGAGAATGAGTGTTAGATGTATAAGGACATATGTTAAGACTAAGTGGAAGATTATTGGGGTGTTAATTTTAAAACCATGTAGGACATTTATTTATTAATAAGGTTGTGTCGACTTCGTTTTGAAATGAGAATCATGTTTGAGAGAATATTTTATGTTTGTTTTAAAATATATTTTATTAATGTCCGTCAATTGAATTTGATAGGAATTCTGATGAGTTGGGTTCGGTCTGATCATAGAGATCGAAATTCCTGATTTAATTCAATTTAATAGTTCACGTCCTAAATAAAGAGTTGATATCTTATCTGTAAAGCTATGAATGATCTTAGTAGTTTATCTTAGCTGGGAGAACTTGTCTGATAGTTCAAAAAGGATCATACCTGTGTGTTAGAGAAAGAGTGTGTGTGTGTTATGTGTTTGTGTATGTGGGGGTGTGTGTGTGAGAGAGAGAGAGAGGTAGAGAGCGAGAGAGAGAAAGAGGGGGGAGAGAGAGAGAGACGAAGAGATAGAATGTGGGTGGGGTGGGTGGGTGGGTGTGTGAGAGAGAGAGAGGGAGAGACGGAGAAATAGAATATGTGTGGGTGTGTGTCTGTGAGAATGAATGTGTGTGCGGGTGAGAGAATAGATGTAATACTCCGTATTTTCGTGGATTTTATTTATTATTTATTTGATAAAAAAAATTAATAAATTGGATTAATTATTACTTGTATGGTTTGGTAATAATAAAAAAATGCATAATTTAGATGGTAATTAAATTTTACATGTGATTAAATTTAGATGGTAATTAAATTTAGATGTAATACTCCATATGTTGATTGATTGATTGATTGATTGGATCTAAAATCGTATATGTAATTGACTTTGTATTATGTAACGGATGAACTAAGGTTAATTTGGGGATTTGAAGAATTAATATTGTAACTGATATTTTTTATCTGAAACATTTTGGGAATCGTTTAGAATCATAAAACTGTGATTAGGTTAGGTTATGATGATGTTTGGATTGATGGATTAGAGATTGCAGTTCATTAATGGGGGGGTTTATTCGTTTTTGTGTTTCTGGGACGAAGGAGAAAACTTTCGTCAATCTCGTTCGAACGAGATTGTTGTGTCGCTCAAACGACATGAGTGGTTTCCTTTGAATGAGTTGTATATGTAGTTTGAATGAGTTGTGAAGTTTCGTTCGAACGAGTTGTGAAGTTTCGTTCGAACGAGATGTGTAGATCGTTCAAACGAGTTGTGCTGCCAACGACAATTTGCGACAGAAAATGTGGATTTGGGTTTTAGTGGCATAATTAGTTCTTTGGTAATTCTTAGGCACTTGCGTTACAGTTTAAGATGATAATAAACTAGAGAATATCTAGAATAGATTTTGTATATAGGTTTCGAGTGAATAAACCTTATTATGGTTAGAACAATCCGGTGTAAGGGATTGGGACAGTTTGGGTACGCTAGAGAGAGCGTGTTATCCTATTATATGGTATATGAACGATATGTTGTACAGTTGGGTGTAGTTAAGGTTTTAAAAGACAATAAACCTAAGAATTTATTAGACAATCCGACTTTTGGAGATTGAGATGATTTGGGTGAGAGTATGATATATATATATATATATATATATATATATATATATATATATATATATATAGTACTGTTTTTGTGCGGATGAGTCCGCATTTTAAAATTGCAGACTGAACATTTGTCACCTGACGGTGAGCCCAGAAAGGAGAGAGTGCGCCTATAATTTAGCCAATAATTTCTAGACTTACCGTCAAGTGACACATTTTCGGTCCGCACTCTTAAAATGGGATTGATTCGCACAAAAACAGTAGTGTGTGTGTGTGTGTGTGTGTGTGTATTGTTTGTTTGTTTGTTTGTTTGTTTGAACATACCTGTCACTCGTGGTGAATCTATCGGTCGAGATTATGGATTCAAGTGGTTGTGACCGTGTATCGCATGTCTAGATGATGGCGCAGGAGTTTTGCGGAGATTGATGTGTTGTGATCACACATTCAGTAGGACAGCCACCTCACGATGACGGATGCAGATGGCTCGATCCATCGGGTGAATTAGGCGATGGTGTTACTGCCTCGTGATGAGGGAGGTGGGTGATATGACCCATCAGACGAGTTTTGGTATGGGACTACCTAGTGGTGTGATTGTTTAATTATCCCCCATTTTTATTTGTGTGTGTATGTTTTCAAATCCGTTAGGTGAGGGGGTCCTACGAATTCATCGATAGAAGCATGATAAGATCCCCCGAAGGTAGATACTTTTGTGTGATTGTTATTAGACTTACATACATGTATATGATATTAGTCCAATGACGAACATTTTGATGTAAACCCCTATATCACATTTATGTGTTCTATTATGAAATTGTGTACATCTTATTATGTGGGTGGCATGAGTGAGGATTGATTCGGGATCGTATTGTGTATATACGTTGTAGTTCAATGACGAACATGTTTAATTAAAAGATGTGAAGATAAAGATAATCTTACGTGTATGAGATCGTGAGTTTATTAATGAGAATATAAATGCGTGGGCATTGGGATGTATTCCCCATGAGTAGTTAGTTGCATTCCATTATAGTTATTTGTTATGTAATTGTACTTACTAGTGTAAATATAAAGACTTTTAGTATAGTTATGCCTTGGATTTGAACATGCTCAAAGTGTTTCACCTAGATGAGAGGTGAGGTATTCATTCCATGTCAGTATCAACGGGGTGGCATCTTTATCGTAAATAAGTCTGCACGATTAATATTGTTTAGATACTGTAACTGGTTGAAAATTCAATTATCATCCTTGAGAGTAAGAATTGTTTCATTTCAATAGTCACTTCTATTCAGGAGCTTTGATTAAAGGTTGTTACAATTGTATCATTCAACACGAACGCGACAAAACATGTCAATTGTGTCATTTCTAAAACTACCACACTATGTTTGTGTGCACACACGTGCACATCCAATGTGGTATTATTCCCAAATTTTAGTGTTGATGTTTAACTATACATATATTGGCATAAATAAATAAAATAAGTACAATATTATTTTAGGTAAAAGACATTTAATCCATTCCAATTACTGTTAACTGACGGTTGGAGCAAACATGGCAAGGAACATAAGATTCCAAGAATTCAAAACGAGACAAACCTTTACTGGGTTTTTTCATGTAAATTTGGTGTAATTGTGTTATTCTTGACTTCTACTCAACTCGCACATGACATACATTCCACCATGTCCAAATAAATGTGACAAGCCAGGGAATACTTAAAATCAACAAGAGGAAAAATTAACCACCTACTAGAATGCACGTACGTAAGCATTTTTTCATAATGTCCATAGATGAAATGATTTTGACGTACATAGGAAACTAACCAACAGCAGCTTGGTCTTAATAGTTGGAGGACGAGGAGTTCGAAACTTATTGGTAGCTTCAATGTAACTTTTAATGAAAGCTTCGGTAGAGGCAGCCTACACGGGGACTATTGAAGCATTAAATCCCAATTTGACAATCTCCACGGTTGAAAAGCAACAACGAAAATTTATGAACAGAAGGTTTAATCTAGCTTAACAGGGGGAATCTCTAGCTACTGGCGGATTCACAAACAAGATAAAGAGAGAAATTTGTTGCCCTCTTTAATGTGAGGTTCAAAGATTAAGGACAATCCCTCAATTTTTAAGAACTTGTTCACTCAAATTTCAACCTACACAATCAAATGTCATATAAACCCTAGTTAAAGAAAGAGGGTCAATAAATTAAAATACCAAAATAAAAGCAGTGGTGCTATGAGAAGCAAGTCTCCCAAATCTCCCCCAAAAGCAATAAATTTGGGTGCTCTGGCGAGACCCATCCCACATGGCAATACGTAATAAGTAGGTGACTACATGACGTGGAATCCACGCCAGATTTGGGGAAGGTTTTGGGGTACGTTTTTGTACTCGTACCATTATTCAAATAAAAGATATTAACAAAAACAACCAATACCACAAAATCCTCGTGATAATTCACTGCAAATATCAAATTACTGGTACAATATATATCAACAACAAAAAATACCCAAATTCCACTGGAATAGAAAGGAGATAAAAGAGGATAAAACTTCCCTTTCTCTCCTAACACAATGACCTAAAAAAGACATAGTAAAATGACCTAAAACAAGTTGCAATCTAAGCTCCATATCCAACCATGATAGCCAATGACGGTTAGGCTCCTAAGACCTACTGAAAAACATAAACGGGGATTTCAATCATAGCTATATCCCTTCTCTAGGAAAAGCTCGACTTCAAACAACAAAACAAACTCAAATATGACGCAGGACCTGGTGAAGAAGATGACGAGGACAGACATTTCAGCAATCTTCTCTTCAGCCAACTTAGAAGCACTTCCTATGGACAATGGATGGACCAGATTCATCATATTCACCCTTGGATATCCACATCTGCATCAAGCAAGCAACATAAGCAAGGATGCCCAAATACATTTGCAAATTAAGTGAAGGTAGTTGCAACATTTTTCGTAAAGGGAAAAAAATACTCAACTGAACTGTTGCACCAGTTCCACATACTCCCTGAACTATTGAATTTGTACAAAAAAAAACTTAAAAACCATTTCGTATGTTTGCCAACTTTTTTGCAAGTGGGTCATTTGCAAGAACCATCTGAACTATCATCACAACAGTTGCAAATACCTCCAACTATTAATTTTTAAAATTACGACTTCCAACAATTTCTATTATTTGCAATTTCTGCTATGTATCAAATGTCATATTTGCCAACTTATTTGCCATTTGCCATGGCAAATAAGGCTATCAAACGGGCCCTTAAAGATACATAGCAGAAATTGCAAATAATAGAAATTTGCATATAAGCAAGCTCTTTGCCAATGTACAACAGGCAAATTTTGCTTTGCTATTTAGGTGAAAAATATTTGCCACTTCTTTCAAGTGCTTTTTTTATTTTTTTTACACTAAAATATTTTAAAAACTGTTTCAATAATGTTTTAATACAACGGTTTTAATAATGCTGTTTTAAAACTGTTTTATAAAAACTGTTTTAGAAATGTTTTAAAAACTGTTAAAAAACTGTTTTGAATAAAAAATCTGTTAAAAATGTTGTAAAAAAGCTTATTTAAAACTTGTTTTAAAAACGGTTTTAATAATGTTTTATAAAAACCGTTTTAAATAAAAAAAAGAAGGTTTATAAAAAATGTTTTAAAATTGTTTTAAAAACTGTTCTAAAACTGTTTTTAAAATGTTTTAAAAACTGTTCTAAAATAAATGTTTTATAAAACTGTTTTATTAAAATACTGTTTTAAAACTGTTAAAAACACTATTTTATATGGTTTAAAAACTGTTTTGAGTAATTAAAAAAATGTTTCGAATATTGTAAAAATTGTTTTAAAAACTGTTAAAAATGTTGTAAAAAAGTTTATTTAAAACTTGCTTTAAAAACGGTTTTAATAATGTTTTATAAAAACCGTTTTAAAACTGTTTTAGAAATGTCCTAAAAACTGTTTTATAAAAATGTTTCACAAAATGTTTAAAAATTATTTAAACAAACTAATTGGATTGACTTCAACTTCGCCGAATAGTTGTTTGATAGCCTCATGTGAAAAAACATGGCAAATTTACCTATGGAAAATTTTGTCATCCCCACATTTGACTGAAAAAACATGGCAAATTTTACCTATGGAAAATTTTGTCATCCCCACATTTGCCCACTTTTAAATCAAACGGACCCTAAGAGGTTTTTGCAGTCACCTTTGAGGGACATTCAGAAATATTTGAAGCTTTTTCATTATTTAGGGTATGATTTGCAATACTAGGCAGGATTTTGCAATCATAGTAGTTTAAGGGGTTTATTGCATCTCTATATACTATAAAATGCAAAACAAGGCATTTATGAGCATTTAAGACTCCTCCTCATTGAGAGTGTCCACGTGGCACTCTATATTTTATATTTCTATAAAATACTATACAAGCAATTTAATAGATACATTGAACTATTGAGTTTTCTCTCTCTCTTTCAATTTAATCCAACTACGAAACTAAGTCAAAAGCAATTAAAAAACAGTTTATATAATAACGTTGAAAAATACTGTTTTTTTAACGTTTTTAACATTTTATATGAAAACTGTTCATATAAAAAGTTGTTTTTAATAGTTGATAAAAACTTTTTTTTAACATTTTTGATGTCTTTTTATAAAAAAAAATTGATTTTATAAAAAACAGTTAAAAAGAGTTTATTAGAAAACCTTTTGATGTTTATAACTGTTTAAAAAAAAAGGATTTTTGTATAAGCAATTTTTTAACGTATATAAAAAACAGTAAAAAAAAATAGTGTTTTTTTAACCTTTTTAAAAAACAGTGTTTTTAACAAAAAGTGTTTTTATATAAACTATAAGAGCTTTTCTCTCTCTTATTCTTACTTTCTCTTTTTTTTGGATTATTTTTTTAACACTTTTTTTAAACGTTAAAAAAAATTATTTTTTATAAACATCAAAAAACAATTTATATAAAATCAATGTTTTAAAAAAAATCAGTTTATAATCGTTAAACGGTTTTTTTATAAACAATTTTTTCTACTTTTTTTATAAAATTATTTTTTTACGTAAAACATTCAAAAACAGTTGATATAAAAATGTTAAAAATAGTATTTTTTATAAATGTCAAAAAACTGTTTATATAAACCACTATTTTTTTAAGGAAAAAACACTGTTTTTAAAAAACGTTACGAAACACTGAATTTTTAACTGTTTTTTATAAACATTCAAAAACAGTTTTATAATTATCTTTAAAAAAATGTTGTTTTTATATAAACCATTTTTTAATATTTTTTTAAAAGAGTTCTTTTTTTTTTAAGAACAGTGTTTTTACATAATTTTTTTTAACGTTTATAGAAAAAACGGTTAAAAAAACAGTGTTTTTATATTAAGTGTTTTTTACGTTTTTAATTTATTCATATAAAGAATTGGTTTTATGAAAAAAGTTGAAAACAATTTACAAAAAACTTTTGACATTCATAAACTGTTTTTTATAAGATTGTTTTTATATAAAGTTTTTTCAACGTTTATAAAAACAGTTAAAAACAATATTTTTTAATGTTTGTAAAAAAAAAATGCTAAAAAAAGTTTATAAAAAAAACTTTTGATTTTGTAAAACTTTTTTATTTAAAAAAAAAATACTTAATAAAAAAAGTGTATAAAACTTTTTCATTTTATAAAACTTTCTCATTTTATAAAAAAGTGTTAGTAAAAAAAGTTTTACTATTTAAAACAATAAGATATAATGTAAAATTTGTTTTAATACACTAATAAATACTTATACTAATGGGTAAAATAGTCTTTTTGATTGGAAAATGAGTCAACTAACCATCAAACTAGCTAACTAACGTTTTTTGTCGATTTTGAATTCCAAACGAGTAGAATGTAAACAAATGGAATAAAACTCTAAATAACTATTGGACCCCAAATAGTAAAAAATCCTTACAAAATTGACAAGGAGCCATAGAATAGACTGTGATTTTGTTTAAGTAGAATGTGTTATGTAAAGATTGAAATAGTGTTTTTCTTAAGATAATTTCGATTGAATCTTTATATAGAAATGTGAGTTTAATTAGTTAGAAGCATATGATGTGAATTTAGTTAGTTAGAAGCATATGGTGTATGTTGCTCTATTTTAAAGGAAGTGAGGTATACTTCCATGTTTAATAACATTGTTTGTTAAATAAAATATATAATATTTCTTTTTGGATTTTTCTCTTTTTATATTGTGATTGCACAATTATTTTTGTGCTTTGTTATAAGGTTTGATATTTTTATTTTGACTCATTTTCAGATTTTTTTATACAAATTATACCCTTTATCAATGTTTAAAAAGGCGGAAGAGGCGTACGCCTCGAGGCGCGCCTCGAGGCGAGGCGCTGAAAAAACGCCTCGAGGCTTAAGCCTCAGGGCTGAATTGTCGCTGAAAATGCGCCTCGAGGCTTACGCCTCGATGCGCCTCACGCCTTTTTCCTGAGGCGCGGAAAAAAAAAAAAAAAAACTTTCATCACAAAGCCTGTTTTTTTATAGGTTAAAATTCTTCATTTTTCTAAAATTGCACCTAACTTAAAAAAATGTTGTTCTAATCTACTAACTCTTATTCTTTTTTTATTTTAGTTTAGTTTTAAAGTTGCACTTAATTTTGTTTTTCTTTACTAATTTGTTTGAAATAAGTGTATAAATTTGTTTGAGACTATATTTTGTTACAAATATATAGTTTGTTTGAAATAAATGTACAAAATTAACTTCAATATGACTTTTTTTTAAAAGGTTTCTATTTTTTGGTTTTCAACTTATATTAATATGTTTTAACTTAGGTTAATATGTTTTATTATTTTTTTAATAAAGTTGCTATTTTTTTAATCTTAGCTTGAAAATCAATGTTTTTTTAATAAATTTGATTGTTAAGTTGCATTGATTAATTTATTGTCATATTATAAAAGAACCAATATGTGAATGAAGCTAAAAAAATGATTTTGCCAATACGATTTTGCATTGATTAATTTATTGTCATATTTAAAATAACCAATATGTTCAAATTGATTTTCTTTTTCTAAAAAGTTATATTGGGGGGAACAAAAAAATGTCAAACTATGTGAGAAAGTCCTCAAGGATGTTTTTTTTGTAGTTATATTTTATATTTCTTTGTTATTTTATTTTTATGGTTTTATTAGTATTTTTTTAATATTATTTTGCTCTTTTTTTTTTCTTTTCGGTGAGGCTTACGCCTCAAGCGCCTCACCTCGCCTTTCGCCTTTTTAAACATTGCCCTTTATGCTTTATTTTCTTAACACACAAGTTCTAATTGTTTGTCATTTCTGTCTATCATATCCATGATACTATTCATTATATTTTTTAAAAATTAGGGGTTAAAGTATAATTTATGTAAAGTGCCTAAGTAAAATATTTTGAAATATATATATATATATATATATATATATATATATATATATATATATGATAGTAATTATCGTGATTATATATGAGTGTCCATTTTCTCTCCATCTATTATTAATTAATACTTATATAATGTGTCAAATAGACATAAAAATATAATTATGTCTTAAATAAAAAAAATATCTCGGTGTTTAGTGTATACTAATCATAGAACTACCATCTATACTAAAAAATATAAATATATAGTTAATTTGTAATTTTAAAATAAAGGCATGTTCATATGTCCAAAAATTTTTATTCATTTTTTCATCTCATATTAACATTAGTTTAAATGTAATGATAATATTATTTATGTGGCATATATTTTACGAATAAAATTATACTACGCTCGCGCATCGCGCGGGGTTTAAAACTAGTTTTACCCTAATTTCATATCACCAATATGTACTCTTAAAACACACACAGCATAAGTTACCTGCTGGAAGGTACTGAGAGAAGCTAAGATTGACCCTCCAATCCAGACACTGTATTTTCTTTCGGGAGGAGCCACCACCTTAATCTTCATGCTGCTGGGAGCTAGGGCAGTGATTTCTTTGCTCATACGATCAGCAATACCAGGGAACATTGTTGACCCACCACTAAGCACGATATTCCCGTAGAGATCCTTCCTGATATCAACATCACACTTCATGATTGAGTTGTATGTGGTCTCATGGATTCCAGCAGCTTCCATCCCAACGAGTGATGGCTGGAATAAGACTTCCGGACAGCGGAATCTCTCAGCTCCAATAGTGATCACCTGCCCATCAGGCAGCTCATAATTTTTCTCCACAGACGAGCTGCTCTGTGCAGTCTCCAACTCTTGCTCATAATCGAGGGCAACATAAGCAAGTTTCTCCTTCATGTCACGGACAATTTCCCGCTCGGCAGTGGTAGTGAACATGTACCCTCTCTCAGTGAGGATCTTCATCAAGGAGTCTGTAAGATCACGGCCAGCGAGGTCCAACCGGAGGATCGCATGGGGAAGAGAATAACCTTCATAAATTGGCACTGTGTGGCTGACACCATCACCGGAATCCAAGACAATACCTGTTCACACCAAAATTTCCAGTTATTAGGAACAATACATATATAGTTATCGGGATGTATATATATGTATATAGAGAGAGAGGGAGAGAGAGAGAGAGAAGCCAAATATGCACATGATACTGTAGGAATGCTGTTTATGATTATATTTTTTTATACAAGTATTGAAAATCATCGAACCCAACTTGACGTTTTACCAAGTCATGATGATCAGTAGACAATTTAAAATTCAATGTGGCTGAAAATGGTTCCCCCGTCCTTCCAATTTTGTTCCAAGACATGATCCAATATGGAACAAAACAGAGACGTACCTTTGCAAGAATCAATTCGAAGTAGTAGGGTTGTAGGACATCATATTGTTTATCAAACTAATTACGAATTTTTACAAGAGAACATCCATTACAAAATCAACTACACCATATAGTTAAGAGAAATATATATACTAGTGGATGCCAACGACAATGAAACTATTTCAGTTTTGCACTTGCTATATATATATATATATATATATCCAAGCACACAACACACCGTGCCCATGCCTATGATAACCCATCACAGAACAGGTATCCAAGTATTTATTAAAAAGATGCGTCGGCATTTTAATATAGTCACCGTAATTTTGTAGTTATTTTTGCAAATTTTGTAAGGTCCAAGGCCATTTGGTCCAGAAACCTTTTGGTTATACTTGCGCTTTTCAGACAACATGAAATTCCATCACAAATGTTCGCTGGTTCTCAAAATAATCTCAAACGTTATTGCACGATAGACAAATCAAAAACAAAGCTTCCATATTACAAAGATACGCATATATAGTACAAACCTGTTGTACGTCCACTGGCATAAAGAGACAGCACGGCCTGGATAGCAACATACATGGCAGGCACGTTGAATGTCTCAAACATAATTTGGGTCATCTTCTCCCTGTTAGCCTTGGGGTTCAGTGGTGCTTCTGTGAGTAATACAGGGTGCTCTTCAGGTGCAACACGGAGCTCATTGTAGAAGGTGTGATGCCAAATTTTCTCCATGTCATCCCAATTGCTGACTATCCCATGCTCAATTGGGTATTTCAAGGTGAGAATACCTCTCTTTGACTGCGCTTCATCGCCCACATAAGCATCCTTTTGGCCCATTCCAACCATCACACCAGTGTGTCGGGGGCGGCCAACAATACTGGGAAACACAGCCCTTGGAGCGTCATCACCAGCAAACCCAGCCTGCATATTTAGGGGAAAAAAACATACATCAAGATTTTTGTGTTCAAAACAGTGAAGCAAAGATGATCAATTGAGACAATTGAGAGAAGAAATTCTTGAAAATGGATTTTATTACGGTATTATAATTACATAAATTTCATTTTACAGGAAAATAAATAAGGATTTAGTAGTTTGGCTTCGTTCAAATGTTTCAAAGGTGCAATATTAACCCTAGTATGTGAAAGCCGTTCGTAACATCTTGTTAGGAGACTTAAGATAGGAGACTTAAGAGCAATGTTTAAAAAGGCAAATAGGCGAGGCGAGGCGAGGCGTTTTAGTCCCAGCGAGGCGTAAGCCTCGAGGCGTTTGAGGCGCAAGCCTCACGGAAAGGAAAAAAAAGAACAAAATAATATTAAAAAATACTAATAAAACAATAAAAATAAAATAACTAAGAAATATATTAAAAAAAATAAAAAATAAAAAAACATGCTTGAGGACTTTCTCACATAATTTGACATTTTTTTGTTTCCCCGAGATAACTTTTAACAAAAAAAAGTAATTTGAGAAAATCAATTTTAACATATTGGTTATTTTACAATATGACAATAAATTAATCAATGCAACTTAAAAAGAAAATTTATTAAAAAAATATTGATTTTCAAGCTAAGATTAAAAAATTATTAAAAAAATAATAAAACATATCAAGCTAAGTTTATTAAAAAAAACAGCAACGTTTAAAATATATTAGTTTCTTAAAATATATTCAATTTAGTTAAACAAAGTTATAAAAAAATACTACTAAACAAACAATGAACAAACAGTTTAAGTTTAAAATATGAAACAAAGTTTTTGTAATATAAAACAAACAGGTTTCGTATGTTTAAATAAACACTGAAACAAAGTTTTACAAAAAAACCTAAAAAAAGGTTTCGTATGTTTAAAAAAAGCAAACCCTGACTAAGAAAATAATGAAATAAAGGCCGGAATAGCAAACACTGACTAACGAAGGCCGGAATACTGAACACTTACTAACAAAGGTTTCGTATAAGATTTTTTTATCAAAATACTGATTAAAACCTAAAAAACGAAGGCCGGAGTTCTTACCTTCTACGAACGAAGGCTGGAATTGAAGAACCGTAGGCCGAAATTGAAGAAGGAAGGCCAGAACTGAACAACTGAAGGTCGGAATGAAGTTTCTGAGGCGAGACAAGAAGCTAGGGCTTACGGGTTTTGAAACAGGTTTCGTAATTTCATTTTTAACTTGCGCTTTTTTTTTTAAGAGAAGCAAGAGGCGTTAAGCCTCATAGCCTTGAGGCGTTAAGCCTTGAGGCACAACGCTTCGGATACAAAAAGCGTAAGCCTCACTATACAGTCTTGATGCTTAAGCCTCGAGGCTTTTTTCCATGCCTCGCCTCGAGGCGTACGCCTCATTCACCTTTTTAAACATTGCTTAAGAGAGTGGATGATTAAACATCCTATTCCCTTGTGGCATCCATTCCTAAGTCTCTTAATGAATATATGATAGCCAAAATTGCACGAATTTTGAAACATTATAGTTAACATTGCAACTTCTAAAACGTAAGGTTCAAAATTGAAAACGACCCCAAACTTTAGGGTTAATTTTGAATTTTACCCAATAAAACTTGCATGGTAATGTAGCATAGTTGTTGAAAAGGAAAATGACTGTTTTTCAAATGCAGTATCTTGTTTTACTAACCTTAACCATTCCAGTTCCATTGTCGCAAACAAGGGGTTGAATGTCCTCAGCGTCTGCCATCTTTTAAACCTTGCAAAAGTGGAATAACTAAGACGATAAATTCAAAAGTCCAATCAGATGAATACTCCCCCTCCTTCCTAATTTAAGAGTCCACCTTTGAAAGTCAATTTTTAAGGAAGAGCGACTTAACATAATCAATATCTGAAAATACAACTTGCTTGAATATGGTGCAAGACGAACTCTTAATTTGGGATGTAACCCAAAAAGAAAAGCAGCACACTCTTAATTTCAAATATTGCCTGAATTAACCACGAGTAAATCATGGAAACACACAGATCAAACCGATAACACCAAATAAAGGAACACAAAAGTAAACGATAAAATCATGGTGACCCTCTCACCTGATTAGATGAAACATTAAATTAATAAATAAGTAGTTGTAATGAGAACAGTTGTGCATAAAGAAACAATCGATACAATAGTTGACCGTGATAATGATACAAACACAAATCAATAATGCTATTCTTCAAAAAAAAAAAAATATATATATATATATATATATATCTTCCATCTTAAACCAATTCTCATCACAGTTCCATCGATTTCAAAAATGGCCATTTAAAATCCCTAGATCTAGACAAGATCAACAAGACTTCATCTATCTCTCTTCAAATCACTAATTAATCTCTTTTCACACGGATCGACTTAGATGTGAAACATACCATCTCATATTGAGAAATAAAAATAAAAATTATTATTAGTTCCTTCATTTATTTTCTTTCCATATCGTAGCTATTGCATACATAAACAAAATAGCAAAGAAAAGGAGATGTATGTAATTCAACCATAAATAACAAATCAAACAAGAATCGAAATAAACCAGATCTCGAGACAACCAACGATCAGGTACATAATTTTGCGCATCTACAAAAGTTCATCGATCCCTATTATTTTACCAACAGATCTATAGAAATCAAGAATAGAAAGTGATTGAAGAGTCTACAGCGAAGAGATTTGTAAATACCACAAAGAAAATGAGAGATTGAATCTGGTGGCAAAACTCACTTTTCGCAGTGGAGAGTCTACAGCCAAAGTGTTGGGTGTGACAAAATGGGAAAGCTTCAAATGAAAGCAGAATTTTGCTATAAAATAGGACCAATAGGTTATATATATGTGTTTCTCTCGAGCTAAAGGGATGGCAAGTCGGGTCACCACTTTGATATTCGGGTTGTGTTATTTTATTTTTATTACATGTTTTTAGTAAAAATAAATATATGAGATAATTGTTTTAGGATAGATCTAAAAACACTCCAAAAATTCTTTATACACTCCAAAAAAATTGCAATGGACAATACTACCTCTATCCTTTATTCTTTACCCTTACATCAAATCCCAATTAATAATTAAATACAATTTAAACAAAGAATTATTTTTAACTTTAAATAACAATTATTAACAACTTAAGCATCAATTGATTTATATTTTAGGGTCCGTTTGATTGGCATAATTTGCCTAGACAAATGCCAAAAAGTTGACAAATATGAAAATTTGCCCACATTTTGGCTGTTTGGTTACATAATTTTGCCTAGGCATTATTTGCAAATGTACAACACCTCATATGCACAATCTGTGGGAAATTTTGCTTACCTATTTGAGTGGGAAATATTTGCCCACAAATTTATTCAACTTCTTAAACGGTTTTAATGTTTTAAAAAATAATTTAAAAACGGTTTTAAATAATTAAAAAACTGTTATGAATATTTAAAAATTGTTTTATAATGTTTCAAAAACTGTTTTTAATATTATAAAAAATTGTTAAGAAAATGTTTACAATTTTTTTAAAAAAACGTATTAACAAAATATTATAAAAACTGTTTTAACATTTTTTAAAACTGTTGTGAATAAATTATAAAAACAGTTTTGAAGTTTTAAAAAATAATTTTAAAGACTGTTTTAAATATTTAAAAAAACTATATTTAAAAATTGTTTTGTAATGTTTTGAAAATTGCTTTTAATATTATAAAAAAATTGTTAAGAGAATGTTTTACAAATTTTTTGAAAAACCGTAATATAAAAATATTGTAAAACAGTTTTTAACATTTTTAAAAATTGTTTTGGATATATTATAAAAACTGTTTTAAAGTTTAAAAAAATATTTTGTAAAACTGTTTTAAATAGTTTAAAAAAACTGTTGTGAATGTTTAAAATTTGTTTTGTAATATTTTAAAAACTGTTTTTGATATTATAAAAAATTGTTAAGAGAATGTTTTACAAAATTTTTGAAAAAACGTAATATGAAAATATTGTAAAAATAGTTTTTAACAATTTTAAAAACTGTTTTGAATATAATATAAACACAGTTTTAAAGTTTAAAAACAAAATTAAAAAATATTTTAAATAGTTAAAAAAAACTGTTGTGAATATTTAAAAATTGTTTTGTATTAAAAAAAATTGTTAAGAAAACGTTTTACAATTTTTTTTAAAAACTGTAATATAAAAATATTGCAAAAACTATTTTTAACATTTTTGAATATAATATAAAAATTGTTTTTAAATAAATTAATTGGATTGACTTTAATTTCGCCTAATGTTGTTTGATAGCGTCATCTGAATTTGCCTAGGTAAAATTTGCCTAGACAAATTTTGTCATGCGCACTCTTTTTGCCCACTTACAACCAAACGGGCCCTTAGTGCTTACTTATTTTTTTACTAAATATGAACACGATTCAGTTAAAATACGATACGACACGACATGGTTTTCTTTTTTAACCAAACATGAACACGATTCGAATAAAAGTGACAACACATAACATGAAATATTATTTTTTTAATAAACACGAACACGACCCAAGTAAAAGTGACACCCCCACAATTTATGTTATTTGTTTTAACCAAACACGAACCTGACCGAAATAAAAAGAACACGACACGCCTCAAAATCTTATTTTTGCCTAAAACGAAACACGAGTCCTATAAAAGTGATATGACACAACACGAAATCTCATTTTTTTTACCAAATATGAAAACGAGTCCTTAAAACGCAACACGACAATTGGATCGTATTCGTGTTTGGTAAACCCGTTGCTCCAGTTATTTTTTTTAATGAACACGAACCATATAAAACGCGACATGACAATAAATCGTATATTTTTCCTAACATGAGCACAAACCAATTAAAACACAACTAAAAGAAATATATATTTTTTTACTTAACAAGAACACGCGCAAATATATCGCGGCATGACTTGATTCAAGAACTCGACAGGACACGACACGAAATCTTTTTTTTTTTTATCTAACATGAACACGATCTAATCAAAATGTAATTTTGTATTTTTTTTCTTTTAAAAGTTAAGAAACATATATTTATTTTTTAAAACAAAAAAATGCCTTTATGAAGTCTTTTTTTTTTAACTCTTTTCTATCTACAACGAACACGGTTTAATTACAATGGACAATCCAGTTAAAATGTGACATGACACAAAATTATACGAAATCTTATTTTTTTATCTAACAAAAACACAATCCAAGTAAAAGAGACACGAGATTGCACAACATATTATTTGAATTTTTTTACAAAAATACAAACACGACAAATTAAAATGCGATACAATACGGAATCTTTTTTTTTACGAAACACAAATATGACCAAGTAAAAGCGACACAATAAGATTTTTTTTTCAAACACAAATAATATTTTTTTTTTACCAAATACAAACACATTTTTTTTACCGAGCACAAATACAAACACGATCGAAGTAAAACATAAACACCACACCACATTGGATCGGGTTTTTGTTTGGTAAAAAAAAAAATTATGTTGTGTTGCTTTTACTTGACCATATTGATAAAAAAAAAAAAGATTTCGTATTGTGTTGCATTTTAATTGTGTTTGTATTTGGTAAAAAAAATTACCAAAAAATTATTATTTATGTTTGGAAAAAAAATCTTGTTGTAGCGCTTTTACTTGGCCATATTTGTGTTTTGTAAAAAACATATTTCGTATTGCATCACATTTTTAATATTTTTTGTTTTTAAATAATAAATTGTTAAAACAATAGCATACAAGTTACAAGGATAGTTTTGTCTTTGTGTTAAAATTTGGAGTGTATGCAGATTTGGAAGGAGCGGCAATAGCCGCTCCCTTGTTTTATTCCTGAATTACTTTTAACATATTATTATGTCAAAAATTATCGGTCCTTCCATATGAAATTAAGTAAAAATTAAGTCTAATGGGTCCTGAATGCTCGAACTTATAAATCTTTATGGGATCGTGATAGCATGTGACTAGGGGTGTACACGGGTCGATTGGTTCGATTTTTAGCCTCTTTTTAAGTCGAACCGACTTTATCGGTTTTCAGATATTTTAAACCGTAACCGAACCGAATAGGATCGATTTTTGACAGGTTCAATTCGATTTGACCGTCGGTTTTTGACAGGGTTGGTATCAAGACTAGTTCGATTTAACCGATTTTGACAGGACTAATATTTTTTAAATTTTTTCATTTTGTTTTAATCATTTTTCATTTAAATTTAATTAACACTATTTTATTTATATGCAATAAATTAAAAAAAATGGTTCAAAAGTATCCTAAATTCACATGTGTTTGTAATATATATATATATATATATATATATATATATATATATATATATATATATATATATATATATATATATATATATATATATATATATAGAGAGAGAGAGAGAGAGAGGGGGGGGCTCACCTACATCATGCACTATACATCACACCTAATTCTAGGCCCTAGAAAACTTTTTTTTTCCAATTTTATATTTTTTCCTTGAAATTAACCTTCCAATCAACCCATATACAAAAAATTAGGTAAAATACATTTTGTAGCTATTTTTAAAAAATCCACAAAAACCAGCAGTTTTTTCTGAATTTTTTAAAAATAGCTACAAAATGTATTTTGACCTAATTTTTTGTATATGGGTTGATTGGAAGGTTAATTTCAAGGAAAAAACATAAAATTTGAAAAAACAAAAATCTTCGGGCCTAGAATTAGGCGTGATGCATGGGTGATATATTGAGCATGATGTACTATAGCCTCTCTCTCTCTCTCTCTCTCTCTCTCTCTATATATATATATATATATATATATATATATATATAGTTGATGAGCGGTTCGGTTCGGTTTGGTTCTACCCGGGCCCTATGCGATCCAAACTGAAAACCGAACCAAAATTATCCGTTTTATCCTCAAGTTTTTGAAATGAATATCAGCACATTATAGGTAATATACAATGTCTTTTTTTCCCGCGTCTCCATTTTATGGTATGATTAAGCCCCATATTCTAAGATAATTAGGTTACTTTCTTCCACAATATACGTATCTTATTATATTCATTTTTTTAAAAGTCATTTAAATGGGGACTAATGTGTATTCTAACTGAACTTATAGAAATCATCATGTAACTAATTCTTACTTCAGAGTTGAAGCCTACATGCAAGTGGTGAAGAATATGGCAATGGTGTGATCATCTATAAATCGAAGGATGGTCAAAGTAATTACACACTATCAAACCTATTCCATTTCTCAAATGTACTCACTCCCATGTATTGGATCTACAAATTTAGGTATTTAGTTATCATATCACATTTTGAGATTTCATTCAATTTCCTTTTTCATGAGAGTATGGAAATATACGTTAAACACTAGGGAATCATGAAAAAGTACAAGTCTTTGTAAAGGTAATGATGGTAAAATATTATTGGTGTTTACAAGTCAATCTCAGGTGTTCTCTATCTATAAATTTATATATTGTTGAAACTTATTGCAGCTTGTTACTCATGTGGAGCTTAAGGTTCTCATTCTTCACTTGTAAGAACATGGAAACATATACAATGGTTAATAAATGAGTGTGTAGTGTACAGATGGTGGAGGATAGAGAAAAGTACTCCGGGGAGCCTATAAAAAAAGTTCTTTGAGATGTTACACTCAAGCAAATTTGAATTTGTGATTGAGCTAAGCATATAAATTATGATAGTTGGCCCATTTCCTCAGCTCATTTTGGTCTTCATTTAAATATATCTAATACTGTGTATTTCATATACTCGGTGTGTTATGTCTACTATTTATAAATAACAACTGTACAGAATTATGAACAATTAATATAATGACAGAATTGAAACAGAATTATAGAAATGAAATACTTACTAGAATTTGCAGAAATAATAATAATTAGAAAGAAATTCGAGCCCTGTTGAACAGTCTCCTTAAGACAAAATTATTCCTCCAACGTGCTTGAGTTTAATGAAAAATTGTCTCCCAAGATAGAACGGATTTTCGGATTAATCAAGCAGCACAGCAATGAGTAATCCCAGCGAACACAATTTCTGTGTTTTGTACTCAACACAACCAAGAACATGTAATGCAGAAATGAAGAAAATAATTTTCTGGGCAGAGGAAATAATGCAGTAGCATTTTCGGAATTTTGGAGGGATTATTTTTTCAGTGTTTAAAACTGAGGGGGAAACATTTTATTTATAGTAAATGTTTTGATTGTTGGGAACAGTCAAAACTGAAATTAACTGTCAGAGCAGTTAATTTCGTTAACTGCTGACTCTTGGAATTAACTGATTATCAGTTAATTAAAGATTAATTAATTCCGTAATTAATTAATTAAATTAAAGCCCAGAAAGTTCAACCCAAAAATTTAAGAATTTTTATAAGCCCAAGCCCAAGCCCGAGCCTAGCCGGACGGACGCGCGCGCGCGCGTGTGAACCTTTGACCGAAAGTCAAACCAAGCATAGCTTAGGTCATCTCCCCTTCAAAGAGTTGGGATACCCCAAAGGCATCCAAGCCTTAGTCCATCAATTGGGTTTTATTAACTCATCATTTTTCCACTACTCTTCCAATGTGGGACAAGAGTTAAAACATACCCAATACATTAACTTTCATTGCTTTATGAGTCACTTTGGGGACATAATTATCATTCATAACTTATTGAAATTGGACATATGAATATACTACGTTAATCTCCTTGCGGAGGTGAACGCGTTCGTATATGGTCCCACAATTTCCGTAGTGTGGGTCCAACCTAAATTTGAGCTCAAAGTTGCTCAAAAATCTGTCCAGAAAAATCTGGACAGCTTTATAATACCCATTTAAGTTCCAATTTTCCAACAATCCCCCACATGAATGATATATCGCTATAAATAAAACAAAACAGATGCTGATGCAGATGCAGACACAGGTTGAGTAAAACTGAAGACTTATTGCATCGGGAGAAGTAGCCTAGTGGCCTTGAACTTTCCTTAGTGATATACTATCGGATTTACTTGGTTAATCAGTAGACTTCACGTCCTTGAACCGTCAACCGTTATTGTAAACCTAGACAACAGTATTCACACAACAATTCTTCAACACAGTTGGATCTCACGTTTGTGTTCATTTTGGCCGTGAACGCCACTTGGTTCCGCAAGTATTTTAGAGAATATGCCTTTCATTATTCTCGTAGAAGTGGTCCCCTTCTTACTTACGTAGGTGACTTCCATAAAGAGTATTCTGCAATACCCCACTTAGACGTACTAAGATATAGATGTCATTAAAAGCATAACTTATCCTAATTTCGCGGCAGATATGCATTGTCTCATCTTTGGAATGGATAGGAATATATATCCTCCAGTGCTTACTGAATACAACGTAGTTCGGTTTGTCCATTGAACCTAGATCTTGGGATCTCCAGTCAGCTAGGTTGAGTTGCCACTATATTGATTCTTATTTATTTATAGGCTTTAGACGCATTCCTCTCGATGATCTTTCAACTTGCTCTCGGTTTAAACCTTTCGTTAGTGGATCCGATATATTATCTTTTGACTTTACATAGTCAATTGTGATAATTCCGTTTGAGAGAAGTTGTCTAACGGTATTGTGTCTACGACGAATATGTCGTGACTTTCCGTTATACATGTGATTTTGTGCCCTTCCAATCGCTGATTGGCTATCGCAATGTATACATATTGCGGGCACAGGTTTAGACCAATTTGGAACATCCTCTAAGAAATTTCGAAGCCATTCAGCTTCTTCTCCAGCTTTGTCTAGTGCAATGAATTCGGATTCCATTGTCGATCTAGCAATGCACGTTTGTTTTGAGGATTTCCAAGATACGGCTGCACCTCCGAGGGTAAACACATACCCACTTGTAGACTTAGAGTCTTTTGTATCAGATATCCAATTTGCATCGCAATGTCCTTCAAGAACAGCTGGATATTTTGAGTAATGAAATCCATAGTTTTGAGTATATTTTAAATAACCCAAAACTCTTAATATTGCTTTCCAGTGATCTCTTTCTGGATTACTCATAAATCGACTTAGCTTACTTATTGAGTATGCTATGTCTGGTCGCGTACAGTTCATGATATACATTAAACTGCCGATAATACGAGAATATTCTAGTTGAGATATGCTTTCACCATTATTTCTTGCTAGATGTAAATTTACATCTACAGGTGTCTTGGTAGGACTAATATCATACTTCTTGAATTTTTCAAGTACTTTCCCAATGTAATGAGATTGAGATAATATAAGTCCATCCGATGTTCTAGAAATTTTAATTCCTAATATAACATCGGCGATTCCCATATCTTTCATGTCAAATCTACTACTCAACATTTGTTTTGTAGTTTTGACAATTTCCAAGTTACTACCCATGATAAGCATATCATCAACATAGAGGCATACAATGACATATCCATTATGAATGTATTTAAAGTAAACACATTTATCGCATTCATTAATTTTGAAACCATTTGATAACATTGCATTATCAAATTTTTCACGCCATTGTTTAGGTGCTTATTTTAATCCATATAGTGATTTAACAAGCTTACATACTTTTCCTTCTTGTCCGGGAGCTTTGAACCCTTCAGGTTGCTCCATATAAATTTCCTCATCTAGTTCACCGATTAAGAATGCAGTTTTTACATCCATTTGATGTATTTCAAGTCCATTAATAGCAGCTATTGCTATTAACATCCGAATGGACGTTATTCTTATTACCGGTGAGTATGTGTCGAAGTAATCCAACCCTTCCTTTTGCCTATAGCCTTTAGCTACAAGTCTAGCTTTATATTTATCAATTGATCCATCGGCCTTCAATTTCTTTTTGAATATCCATTTATAACCTAACGGTTTTGAACCTGGTGGAAGATCCACTAGTTCCCATGTATGATTTTGTAATATGGATTCAATTTCACTATTAATTGCTTCTTTCCAATTGGAAGCATCAGGTAAGGATATAGCTTCTTTATACGATTGAGGTTCATTTTCTAACAAATATGTTAGAAAATCTGGACCGAAAGAAGTTGAGGTTTTTGCTCTTTTACAACGACTTGGTTCATCCTCTATTGAATCAATAGGTTGATGAGTACCACTTGTAGTAGCTTGATTTGTCCTTTTAGAAGGACCAGATTCTCGGGTCATGTTATACGAAAATTCATTTTCAAAAAATGAAGCATCCCTCGATTCAATAACCGTATTTACATGAATGTCCTAAATCTCAGATTTACAAACTATAAATCGATATGCACTACTATTAGTAGCATAACCGATGAATACACAATCCACGGTTTTTGGCCCTATTCTTACCTTTTTAGGTTTAGGAACCATCACTTTGGCTAAGCACCCCCACACTCGTAAATATTTATAGGAAGGTCTTCGACCTTTCCATAATTCATAAGGTGTTTTGTGAGTCTTTTTGTGAGGTACTTTATTGAGAATGTAATTAGCAGAAAGTAAGGCTTCCCCCCACAAATTTTGTGGAGCTCCTGAACTTAATAACATTGAGTTCATCATTTCTTTCAAAGTATGGTTTTTGAGTTCAGCAACACCATTCGATTGAGGAGAATAAGGAGCGGTTGTTTGATGAATAATCCCATTTTTAGAACAAAATTCCTCACATGGATATTCATATTCACCTCCTCTATCACTTCTAATAGCCTTTATTGTTTTGCTTAATTGATTCTCAACTTCATTCTTATATTGTTTAAATACATTAATAGCCTCATCTTTACTATGTAACAAATATACATAGCAATATTTTGTGCAATCGTCAATAAAAGTAATAAAATATTTTTTCCCGCCTCTAGTTTGAACAAATTTCAAATCACAAATATCGGTGTGAATTAAATCAAAAGGTTCAGCTGTCCTTTCAATAGAATGGAAAGGTAATCTAGCTAATTTAGATTCCCCACAAATATCACATTTATGATTTTTATCAATATTGAATTTTGGCAAAAATTTCAAGTTAATTAATCTACGCAATGTATCAAAATTAACATGTCCCAATCTAGCATGCCAAATATTAGATGACTCAATCAAGTAAGAAGAACTAGCAACTTCATTCATTGAAACAGATGTTTTAGGGGTTACAGTAAGAACATTCATTTTAAAGAGCCCCTCATTTAGGTAGCCCTTTCCTACATACATGTCATTTTTAGACAACACAAAGCGATCAGACACAAACACAAGCTTGAAACCATTCTTAGTAAAGAGAGATCCAGAAATCAGATTCTTTCGGATATCAGGCACGTGAAGAACATTGTTGAGAGTAAGTTCCTTTCCAGAAGTCATTTTCAAAGCAATCTTTCCTTGTCCCACCACCTTAGAAGTGGAAGAATTTCCCATAAAAAGGTTCTCCTCATTTTCCAATGGCTTATAGGTGGAGAACATCCATTTGTTTGCACAAATGTGTCGTGTGGCTCCAGTGTCCACCCACCATTCCTTGATATTTCCAACCAAGTTACATTCAGAGACAACGGCAGAAAGATTCATATCCGTCAAATCATTGGTGATATTCTCACCCTCAGTCACATTTGCTTGAGAGTTATTTTTATTTTGCTTCTTAGGCTTACGACACTCACTTGAGCGGTGTCTCGGTTTACCACAATTGTAGCATTTGCCTTTGAACTTTTTCTTGTTATGTTTGGAAGTGCCTTCCCCATCATACTTTCGTTTGTTCTTTTTAGGACCTTCAACAACATGGACTTTTGTTTCCATCGGATTCTTCCCACTTTTCTTTTGAGACTCACGGTTGTCTTCTTCGATTCTTAGCCGGACCACCAACTCCTCCACATTCATCTCCTTACGCTTGTGCTTGAGATAGTTTTTGTTACAAAGTCCAAGAAGGTGGCAACTTTTCAACAATTGCAGCAACTTGGAAAGTTTCACTAATTGACATTCCTTCAGCATGAATGTCGTGGAGGATCACTTGGAATTCTTGCACTTGCGAGATCACAGATTTAGAATCAACCATTTTGAAGTCCAGAAAACGCCCAACGATAAATTTCCTCATCCCAGCATCTTCAGTTTTATACTTCTTTTCCAAAGAATTCCATAATTCCTTGGAAGTTTTGATAGTGCAATAGACATGGTACAAAGTCTTGTCCAAGTAGGCCAAAATATAATTTCGGCATAGGTAGTCCGAGTGCTTCCAAGCATCGACAGCAGCAACCTTTTCAGCGTCATCTCCCTCTTGAAATAGAGGGGCAATCTTCATATACAAACCTGCCCAGTTGGCAGGTAGTGAGATAGAAGTACATTTGTCCTTGCCAACGTTTGAAGTCAGCCCCAATGAATTTTTTCGATTTCTTCCCGTGTGGCATAGATACGGGTGCAGTCACATTTGTGTTGGTGACAATCAATTTCGTAGGAGTAGTGTTCGTACTTTGTGATTCCATTTCTGTTACAAAAACAGAATTTTTATCAATGATAAAATTAATATATAATGAATTAATCAAAACAGAATACAAAATTCTGTGCACCAATTTCCTCCAAATATAATTCACAATAAATGAATTCCAAAAGAATTCAAATAATAATTCAGAATTAAAGTATAATATAAAACAAAATTCCGTACAAAACATAATTAAATTATTAAAATCTGTGTCACACTAATTTTTAATAATAAAAAGAATTCCGTACAAAACAAAATTATAATTTAAGAAAAAAATATAGATAAACAGATTTTAACAAGAGTACACAAATAAAATTTTATTTTCTAAAACAGAATATAAAAACAGTATAGAAATTAATTTCTATATCAAAACTGTTTTACTAATTTCTACAATAAAGCAGTAAATTAATTCATTTTATTCTGTCAAAACAGATTTATTTCCAACAAATAAATTTCTGTAAAAAAAAAATTGTACACTAAAAACAGTAGAACTAATAATTTTGTCTTAAGATTGTTATGTCTACTATTTATAAATAATAACTGTACAGAATTATGAACAATTAATATAATGACAGAATTGAAACAGAATTATAGAAATGAAATACTTACTAGAATTTGCAGAAATAATAATAATTAGAAAGAAATCCGAGCCCTGTTGAACAGTCTCCTTAAGACAAAATTATTCCTCCAACGTGCTTGAGTTTAATGAATAATTTCGAATTAATCAAGCAGCACAGCAATGAGTAATTCCAGCGAATACAATTTCTGTGTTTTGTACTCAACACAACCAAGAACATGTAATGCAGAAATGAAGAAAACAATTTTCTGGGCAGAGGAAATAATGCAGTAGCATTTTCGGAATTTTGGAGGGATTATTTTTTCAGTGTTTAAAACTGAGGGGGAAACATTTTAATTATAGTAAATGTTTTGACTGTTGGGAACAGTCAAAACCGAAATTAACTGTCAGAGCAGTTAATTTCGTTAACTGCTGACTCTTGGAATTAACTGATTATCAGTTAATTAAAGATTAATTAATTCCGTAATTAATTAATTAAATTAAAGCCCAGAAAGTTCAACCCAAAAATTTAAGAATTTTTATAAGCCCAAGCCCAAGCCCGAGCCTAGCCGGACGGACGCGCGCGCGCGCGTGTGAACCTTTGACCGAAAGTCAAACCAAGCATAGCTTAGGTCATCTCCCCTTCAAAGAGTTGGGATACCCCAAAGGCATCCAAGCCTTAGTCCATCAATTGGGTTTTATTAACTCATCATTTTTCCACTACTCTTTCAATGTGGGACAAGAGTTAAAACATACCCAATACATTAACTTTCATTGCTTTATGAGTCACTTTGGGGACATAATTATCATTCATAACTTATTGAAATTGGACATATGAATATACTACGTTAATCTCCTTGCGGAGGTGAACGCGTTCGTATATGGTCCCACAATTTCCGTAGTGTGGGTCCCACCTAAATTTGAGCTAAAAGTTGCTCAAAAATCTGTCCATAAAAATCTGGACAGCTTTATAATACTCATTTAAGTTCCAATTTTCCAACAATCCCCCACATGAATGATATATCGCTATAAATAAAACAAAACAGATGCTGATGCAGATGCAGACACAGGTTGAGTAAAACTGAAGACTTATTGCATCGGGAGAAGTAGCCTAGTGGCCTTGAACTTTCCTTAGTGATATACTATCGGATTTACTTGGTTAATCACTCGACTTCACGTCCTTGAACCGTCAACCGTTATTGTAAACCTAGACAACAGTATTCACACAACAATTCTTCAACACAGTTGGTTCTCACGTTTGTGTTCATTTTGTCCGTGAACACCACTTGGTTCCGCAAGTATTTTAGAGAATATGCCTTTCATTATTCTCATAGAAGTGCCCCCCTTCTAACTTACGTAGGTGACTTCCATAAAGAGTATTCTGCAATACCCCACTTAGACGTACTAAGATATAGATGTCATTAAAAGCATAACTTATCCTAATATCGCGGCAGATATGCACTGTCTCATCTTTGGAATGGATAGGAATATATATCCTCCAGTGCTTACTGAATACAACGTAGTTCGGTTTGTCCATTGAACCTAGATCTTGGGATCTCCAGTCAGCTAGGTTAAGTTGCCACTATATTGATTCTTATTTATTTATAGGCTTTAGACCCATTCCTCTCGATGATCTTTCAACTTGCTCTCGGTTTAAACCTTTCGTTAGTGGATCCGATATATTATCTTTTGATTTTACATAGTCAATTGTGATAATTCCGTTTGAGAGAAGTTGTCTAACGGTATTGTGTCTACGACGAATATGTCGTGACTTTCCGTTATACATGTGATTTTGTGCCCTTCCAATCGCTGATTGGCTATCGCAATGTATACATATTGCGGGCACAGGTTTAGACCAATTTGGAACATCCTCTAAGAAATTTCGAAGCCATTCAGCTTCTTCTCCAGCTTTGTCTAGTGCAATGAATTCAGATTCCATTGTCGATCTAGCAACGCACGTTTGTTTTGAGGATTTCCAAGATACGGCTGTACCTCCGAGGGTAAACACATACCCACTTGTAGACTTAGAGTCTTTTGTATCAGATATCCAATTTGCATCGCAATGTCCTTCAAGAACAGCTGGATATTTTGAGTAATGCAATCCATAGTTTTGAGTATATTTTAAATAACCCAAAACTCTTAATATTGCTTTCCAGTGATCTCTTCCCGGATTACTCGTAAATCGACTTAGCTTACTTATTGAGTATGCTATGTCTGGTCGCGTACAGTTCATGATATACATTAAACTGCCGATAATACGAGAATATTCTAGTTGAGATATGCTTTCACCATTATTTCTTGCTAGATGTAAATTTACATCTACAGGTGTCTTGGTAGGACTAATATCATACTTCTTGAATTTTTCAAGTACTTTCTCAATGTAATGAGATTGAGATAATATAAGTTCATCCGATGTTCTAGAAATTTTAATTCCTAATATAACATCGGCGATTCCCATATCTTTCATGTCAAATCTACTACTCAACATTTGTTTTGTAGTTTTGACAATTTCCATGTTACTACCCATGATAAGCATATCATCAACATAGAGGCATACAATGACATATCCATTATGAATGTATTTAAAGTAAACACATTTATCGCATTCATTAATTTTGAAACCATTTGATAACATTGCATTATCAAATTTTTCATGCCATTCTTTAGGTGCTTGTTTTAATCCATATAGTGATTTAACAAGCTTACATACTTTTCCTTCTTGTCCGGGAGCTTTGAACCCTTCAGGTTGCTCCATATAAATTTCCTCATCTAGTTCACCGTTTAAGAATGCAGTTTTTACATCCATTTGATGTATTTCAAGTCCATTAATAACAACTATTTCTATTAACATCCGGATGGACGTTATTCTTGTTATCGGTGAGTATGTGTCGAAGTAATCCAACCCTTCAATAATCCCATTCGATTGAAGCCCAGAAAGTTCGGCCCAAAAATTTAAGAATTTTTATAAGCCCGAGCCGAGCCGGACGGACGCGCGCGTGTGTGAACCTTTGACCGAAAGTCAACCTAAGCATAGCTTAGGTCATCTCCCCTTCAAAGAGTTGGGATACCCCAAAGGCATCCAAGCCTTAGTCCATCAATTGGGTTTTATTAACTCATCATTTTTCCACTACTCTTCCAATGTGGGACAAGAGTTAAAACATACCCAATACATTAACTTTCATTGCTTTATGAGTCACTTTGGGGACATAATTATCATTCATAACTTATTGAAATTGGACATATGAATATACTACGTTAATCTCCTTGCGGAGGTGAACGCATTCGTATATGGTCCCACAATTTCCGTAGTGTGGGTCCCACCTAAATTTGAGCTCAAAGCTGCTCAAAAATCTGTCCAGAAAAATCTGGACAGCTTTATAATACCCATTTAAGTTCCAATTTTTCAACTCGGTGTCAATCTCAGCCTTTGTTCATGGAGTGTTTTTTTCATGTATATGATGTGATACTGACTTTCAATTGTTAGTGCAATAAAGTGATCATTATTTGGTTTCTTATTTTAATCAGAAATAAAAGGAACAATATTTATTATGCCTCGATATCTGGGCTTTAGCTCGGCATTGGTCCACCAAGTGGGTTTTCTTTGTATTTTTCATATTACATTCTAGATTGTAAACATTAATATCAAACTGAAATTTCGCCTCCGCCAGTAGTTATACCCTTACCATGATTGGTTGAAAACTTTAGTCTTTTCTTCCCTTATTTAAATTGGTATTCTCATATGTTAGATATTTTTTTCTTTCTATGAGGACTTTTTTTTTTCATTTTTACAAATTCAGTACACAACTACCTCCAATTGTATAGCAATATAATTCCGATCACACACACACATATATATATAGGGGGGGGGGGGGGGGGAAGGGGTGGCTGTAATGTTTGCATAACAAGTCTTTATTTATTTCAAATTACCATTTTGTTTTTAAAAATTTGCAAAACTTCAACTCCGTAGTGTAATTGGCGCCTTAATGCCATTTTCAATATACACTCTTTGAATTACGTTCTGCAGGTATCATAGTGTGACTCCGGGGTTATAATTTTGGTTGAACAAGATCTCGAAAGGGGTATCCGTGTTGGCGAGTGAAGTAAAGTGCCATGTGGATGTGTTTCCTACCGTAGAGCGCCCAACTTGTTCTTAAGTTTATTGGTCTCTTTTCCCTCAAGTGAATGTATTTAGTTGTTGCGAGAACAAAATGTTAAAAAAATGTCAATAAAGAAAAATAATCCAAAAATAAAAAACTATAGTGTTTGTATTAGATATTTTGATTTTCTACTTCATGATTAATCAATATTATTCTCTTTTATGGTTTGCATAAATTTGAAAGAAAAGTACTAATATTTGAGGTTTGTTATATTACTTAAATGTGAAAGGTTTGTATTCAGGGTAATCAACTTAACGTGTAAAATGAGTATCATAAACGTTTGGCCCGCGCATCGCGCGAGTTTACACCTATTAATTCCAAATTTCGGTGTATATGTTATAAAATCCCTCATATAAATTACATTTTTCCAAAATTTACAAAAAAATCATATTTACGTTACAAATTTTTGAAAAATTAGGTATACAATAATTGTGTCTTTAACTAAAAAAAATTAGACCGTAAAAATGAAACTAGGTCGCAACTTTTTGTGAGGTTGCACACTTAGAGTGATGCATTTATTTATTTTATTTTTAGTGCACTTTTTTATTTTGCTCCAAAACTCTTGTGACATTATAAGTGCCTCCAAAATTACAAATGCATTGTCAATTAAATACATATTAGGTTTTGATTCTACAAAATATCAAAACCATCTCGAATGGTCATTGCCAAATTCATAAAATGCATAAGGCGTATTTTGGCAAATTAATGTCTCCATACCACTAAGTGCACTTCGAATGACGCTTGAGAAAGGATTTTCATCTTTTTATTTTTATTTTTTCATTAATGGTGGATGGTCGCCATAGATTTTTGTGAAATTTGAAATGTCACGAGACTTGCAAAATGACCGATTGCTTGGAGCAACATTTAAGTTTTGGTGATATAATTTGCATTGTATGTATTTGGTAAGTATCTAAGTCTCTTCACCCAGTGGTATAAGACTGTCATTGTGACAGTCTTGGGGGTAAATTGGGTTTGGTCCCTAGTTTGATCCCCGGTACGGTAAAAATAATGTTTGACCAGCGAAAGTCACGAACCGCAAATGGAGATTAATCGAGGTGAGCGTAAGCCGTCCCGTACACCACATGATATGCTACCAAAAAAAATGTATTTGGTAAGTCAAAATGCACAAAAGGTAACGAGATAGTCTAAATTGGTAGACAAACTCAATACATAATATAGATTGCAATTTTAATTATTGTATAATAAAAAAATGTAGAGAGAGAACTAATGAAAATATTATGAGCATTTGTATTAAGTATTACAAAATTTACATAAAAAGTAATCTTACACTTTTTGATATTAGTCTTAATAAGTTAAGAGGGTACGTGCAATTTAAATAATATAATAATTAATTATCTATTAATCATAAATAGTTCATTTAGTAATAATAAATATACTATAATATTATACTAAAATTAACTCCTTATCATTTGGCCGTGACAATTCAAATATGTATTAAAGCGATTATTAGCGTTATGGTTAGGCGGGGACAAGCCGTGACTCAGGTATTTCGTTCAAAACTTACAAAACTAGAATTTGCATGCTTCAAAGTATCCCCCAAGCCAAGCATAACATGGATGGCTTGACTTAATCTGTATCAACGAGGAGATCTAGTCTCGGTTGGAAAAAACTATTACACACATGACCGGTTGACCTCATAACCAAAAGAAATTATGAAATTGTGTATTTTTTATTATACATATTTACAAATTATTATATATAGAAAAATAATATCATCGTGATCAATAAATTTTTACATGCACGGCATATGGTAAGCAGATATACTAATGTATTGAATTATTAATGATTAGTTCTTAAATAATTGTTTTATTTCATGTTTAATCCAATGTATTTTTAAAACTATTTTTTTTTTAATAACGACGTTAGTTGTGCTTAATTTAAACAGTTCACATGAGAGTGTCACATTAGTAGCACCAATGGTGCAGAACGCTACATCATCTTTTTTGTGGAATTTCTTGTTGGATTACTAGAAAAAGTTATTACGTGAATGGAATTCGACATTTCACACTGACGCGCACTAAAATGTTAGTTGTTCAATAGGTATAATTAATGTCACCATTTCTTAAATTAATGTCATTATAAGAACTAAAAATTATTTTGAATCAAATACGTACTATTCTTTTAAAATCATGAATTATTTTTAAATGCCCCACATATATTTATATGTCAATATAATGTGAAATATAAATAAGTTTAAAGTATAGACCGTAGATAACAAGATGATGTGACAATCACGTTATATTGAAAATCCTTAAGGGTCTGTTTTGTTATTATTATTTGTCATGGCAAATGTCAAAAATTTGACAAATGTAAAAATTTGTTATTTGGTTGCCCAATTTGTCGTGGTATTGTTTGTTAGTGTACAACACCCATTATGCATAAGGTGTTGACAAAATTTGCTTACCAATTTGAGTGACAAATATTTGCCAATAAATTTGCTAACTTTTTAAATGGTTTTAATGTTTTAAAAAACAATTTTAAAAATGGTTTCAAATAGTTAAAAAAAAACGTTATGAATATTTAGAAACAATTTTGTAATGTTTTAAAAACTGTTTTTAATATTATAAAAAATTGTTAAGAAAATGTTTTACAATTTAAAAAAAACGTTTTACAAAAATATTGTAAAAACTATTTTTTTACAGTTTTAAAAATTGTTTTGAATATATTATAAAAACTGTCTTAAAGTTTTAAAAAATAATTTTTTAAACTGTTTTAAATAGTTAAAAAAACTGTTATGAATATTTAAAAATTATTTTGTAATGTATTAAAAACTGTTTTTAATATTATAAAAAATTGTTAAGAAAATGTTTTACAATTTTTAAAAAAAATCGTATTATAAAAATATTGTAAAAACTGTCTTTAACATTTAAAAAAACTGTTTTGAATATATTATAAAAACTGTTTCAAAGTTATAAAAAATAATTAAATAGTTAAAAAAACTGTTATAAATATTTAAAAGTTGTTTTTTAATATTTTAAAAACTATTTTTAATGTTATAAAAAAATGTTAAGAAAATGTTTTACAAACTGTTTTTAACATTTTTAAAACTGTTCTGAATATATTATAAAAACTATTTTAAAATTTTAATAACAATTTTAAAAACCGTTATAAAAAATATGTTTTAAAAATGTGTTCTTAAAATGTTTTGCCTTAAAAAATTATTTTACTTCATTTGGTTGTTTTATAGCTTAATGTGAGAAAAATAATATTTGTCTTGATAAAGTTTATCGTAATAAATATTATCACGACAGAGTTTGTTATGACAACATTTGTTATGGCATGTACCAAACGCACCCTAATATAAAAACTACACTTTCATATTAATATTATTTTGATAACAATTTTATAGTGTATCATCTCAAAATAATCGTTCCCATGTTCGAATTTCGCTATGGTTTGATAATGTAGATGACTGAGATGTATTTAAACAAAATGCATGAGCCTTCAACTTTTCTCCACAAAAATATTCGTTTGATGGAATCAAATCAAACAGAAGTGTGAGCAGCCGGCCCGCCCAGTCTAAGAATCTAGATGGTCTTATTTAAGCGATCGATTTCCACGTCAGAGGGCGGCGACCATAGGGGGCAGTTTGGCCATTCAGTGTGCCGACCACATCCACCAAAGTTTGTTTTATGCGTTGGAATGACCCACCTAATGCCCTCCAGCACACCCTTCTATGATTTCAACATCTTTTTTTGCTCGATTCATTTTTGTAAAGGGTAATGCTAGGAAGATTTATTTTGTGAACATATTTTGTAGATTAGTGAATAAGATAAAATTAGGTATAATTTTTTATTATATTGATTGATGTTCTGATGGGATCCAAAATAATAAGGTATAAGTTTTTAATAATGTGCTTGCGAAATGTATCCACAAAGTGAATCTATCTAGCATTTTTCTTCTTTAAAAGTGTCCTAAGTTTAAATTTTTTTATTACGGTAATTTATTGGTCGTGAATTATAAGTATATAATTAAAATTGACATCAAAATGAGATGACAATATTTATCGTTTTTTACAGTGCCATGCATACATTTTTAATTAAAATTATTAATTAACATTCTTATTTCTCAATTACCCACGGATCCACCCATTGCGGTTTCATTTTCTCAATTAAATGTCTTATGCCTATCCACATGGAATCTGCTGCCCTAAATAATCAGTCCATTTATATTACTCATGCGACTCACAATTCTCTCACTCTCAATAAAGTAGTAGTGTCCTTACAAAAATACCCTCAAGAACTCCTCATCTTATCTCACATGCTCCTAAAAAAAACGATAACCCTTCTACCATTGGTAAATATTCAAACAATGACAGTTTTTTTTTTTTTTTTTTTTCAAATGAAGGTTATCTTAGCTTTTTTCTGCACCGCTTCTAATTTGATTTTCTGCAGATATAATTTTAATTCCATCCACAAGATCTTATTACCTGTATGGTATATTCTCTCTCTCCTCGCGCACCTGTATTTCTAATATTTTTTAGAGGCTCTAATTGTTTCTAGGGCAATTATTAAATAGTCCCTACTATAAATTATATTTTTTAAAAAGGACACATATTTTTAGTTTAACCCATTTAGTCCCTCAAGCACTCAATATCCTCTTATTTTTAGAGGTCCGCGCCAGCGGCACTCCCTCTCCAAAATATGTGGCAAAGGACTTTTTGAGGCAAAATAAAAAAGTTTGGACTAAATGGGTATTAAAAAATGTCCGAGAGACTATTTGTTATATGTCCCTTGTTTCTAATGGTTTGTTGATTTGTTTTTTTTTATTTATTCCAAATCATGCTCAAGTCTAATTTTTCAGTTATACCTTCTATATTTTTTATTTTTTTAAAATTTGCAGTTTTTTAGGGGTTCCAAAATCTGATATGTTTATGGGGTGCTTATTCAAAGTTATAATTTCCTAGCAGGGTCGTTTATCTTCCTCGGGTCATATTTTTAATTTCATGTTATCTGTTGCGGTTTGAGAGGTGCAGAGAGGCGGGTTTTGATTTTTAATACTGCACTTGGTTTGGAGCTTGAAATGGTAAGATTGTACTTCATAATTTTTTGGTGCATTGGTACACCAAATTGGGATTATATAGGAGAATGTAAAGCATGTACCGTAGTACACACTATTGTTTTATAGTAGTAATATATTAATAGATTTAATACCTTTAATTTTATGTGATTTTTTTTTTTGCATATTATTCTATTAATTATTGATATTGACCTATTTTTGAGATTTTATTTGCAAGTGCACTTTTTTTTCAGTAATTTATATAATATTGATGAATTCATTCACGTGATAATTTTTGTTTGAAAATTACTCTTACACATTGATTTTTGAAGTTTAAGAACACTTTTTACGTACGTTTTATATTTGTTAACCCCACGATGCGCATATGAAATGATTGTGAGTCATTTTATACGTTATATATATATATATATATATATATATATATATAATGCTCATGTGCGGACTAGTCCGCATTTTAAGAATGCGAACCTAACATGTATCACTTAATGGTGCGGCTAGAAATTATCGCCTAAATTATAGGCCCTCTCTCTCTCTATTCTGGGTTCATCGTCAGGTGACACATGTCCGGTCCGCATTCTTAAAATGCGGACTAGTCCGCACAAGAGCAGGACTGTATATATATATATATTAAAAAAGAAAAACTGTACAAAAAGTATTTTTAAAATCTAATAAATACAAAAAAAAATTACAGAAGAAAATTTTTAAAACTGAAAATTACAAAAAAATATTTTAAAAATTAAAACAAAAAATCTGAAAAATCTTGAAAATTAGTTTGGAATTTACAGAAATTTTTTTGAAGAATATAAAAATATTTTAAAAAATTATAAAAAAATCTGTAAAAAAGCAAAATAAAAAAAAAATTCCAACAAAAAAAAATCCAATCTTAATTTAAAAAAAATCCAGAAAAATGGAAATTTGGAAGAAAGAAAAAGATCTCCCTAAAATATTTTAAAAATCTAAAAATGATAGAAGAACAGTTAATGGTTTTGAAATTACAAAAAAAGGTATGAAAAAAACAATTTAATTCAAAATACTAAATAATACTAAAAACTTTGCTAATAAGGAAATAATGAAAAAAAAAGTTTTAAAAATCTTTAACGGACAAAAAGTATCAAAGACTGATTTTTCTTTTTTAAATTTCTGGACAAAAGATGATTTCTTTTTTAAATCCATGGAGAAAACTATATAAACAATTGACAAAAAAATAATTAAACCCAAGAAATTAAATTGGATCTCAAAACCACCGGCATAACTAAAACCAAAAAAAAAAAAAGTGCAACACCACTAGTGAAAAAACCACTTGATAAATTATGTCCTTTACACAAAATATTCGGCAATAGCAATTAGCTAATTGATTGCACACATCTAATCCCTTATTCAGTCATAAATGAATACAAAAATGGATTGATATTTATTTTATTCATTTCTTGTTCCAAACCAAACACCCTCGATCAGACAGAAGACGAACAAAGCGGGGTCTGTTGATATGGCTGTTGGAACTTGAAATTTTGATACTCCTTTACCACCAATTCCTAGAGGTGGAAGCGGAATGGATTTTTACCGTATTGTACCGTTTTGCTAAAAAAAAAAAAGAGTTTTGATTTCATATATTAAATTGCCAGAAATCAGTCTTACCGAAACCGAAATTACCGCAAAAAAGTTGGTTGGTTTTGGTTTTAATATTTAAAAAATCGATTTACCGAAAGTACCGTACCGAATTTATCGAAACCAGAAAAAACCGTACCGAACTTACCATACCGTACCGAATTTACCGAAACCAAAAAAAATCGTACCGAAATTACCGTACCGAATGTACCAAAATTACTGTACCGAATTTATCGAAACCAGAAAAAAGCTGGTTTTGGTTTTGGTTTTAATATTTTAAAAAGTTGGTTGGTTTTGTTTTTGTTTTTTTTGGACTTTTAGTACTGTTTATCGAAACCAGAAAAAACCGAAACCAGAAACCAGAGAAAACCAGAATTTACCGAAACAAAAAAAAAACTAGAATTTACCGAAACTAGAAAAAATCGAAATTACCGAAAAAGCCGAAATGCCATCCAGTTTGGTTTTGGTATTGATTTTGGTGTACCGGGTGGTAAACTGGTACGGTTTGATTTTACCATCCAGAGTTTGATTTTGGTATTGATATCTACTATTTACCGATCAAACCGTACCGATTACACCCCTACTAATTCCTATCAGGTAGAAAAACACGATACTTAAAGTACAAAATATCAACAACTATTATTTGCACTACAACATCTTCAAAGACACTTAATCTTATAATTTTTCTGTGAATAGAAGAGTAAATAAATATCTATAATTAGCCTCTCTTAAAAAAACCAAAATAAAAATCCTAACCTCATCTATTCAAACACCTCTTCCTCTTTTGTCATACTATGTCTTTTGGAGTTAAAGTTGCAATATATGTATGTACACACACGATGTTTATATAAAAACTAGAAAATTTGATCTAGGGTTATATATCATGAGTGATCTACACGGTGATGTTTATATATCACTCGGACAGTGATATAGGGTGAAGCCAAAAAGCCAAAACCAAACCAAGAGTTGGAGGAAGATGAAATGACATTTGGAAATAAAAGCGAAGCTACAGAGTTTTGAGGAAAACGAAAAAGCGTTTGAAAATAAAAGGGAAGGAACGCTATAGAGTTAGAGAGATGGGCGCGGACTGACTTTGAAAATATCAGGGTCGACTGTTACGAACTAATGAGAAAGGTGGGCATGGACTTCTTTTATGTCAACCCGGCTATGATCCGGGGTGCGGACTGGCTGGCACGGGAGGCTAAAGTTCAGGAGGAGACCTTCGTTGAAATTGAGGAGATCCCCAAAGCTTTGCGCCGGATTCTTGTTAACCCTACGATGTAGTTTGTCTCGCACTATGCTTTGCTACCCCCTTACCTCATGGGTTATGTCTTTAGTTTTTCTTTGCTGCCTTGATGGCCTATGGTTTCGATGTGTAATCTCTAAGTAACCTTTTCTATTTCAATGTTTACCAAAAAAAAAAAAAAATAGAGTTAGAGAGAGAACATCCAACGTGAGCTGAGCTGTCATAAACAGGGTTTACCCATATAGGTCCACGTGGAGCCTATAAACAAAGAGGGCTTTTAATTCTTTGTATACATTTTAGAGTTTGTAATAGATAATAGATGTGAACTAATCATTTTACGACCAATTGACCTCATTTTTCAATTAAAATATTATTTTGCTTTGAATACACTAGTATAATTATATTACATAAATACATACATACATATATATATATATATATATATATATATATATATATATATATATATATATATATATATAATAAGTTAGGGATGATATGATATTTTTGCATGATATTTTGATGATATTTTATGCATGACATTTTATGGTGCATGGGCATCCATAAAATGTCATGCTAAAAGCAATTTTTTTTTTATATAAAAGGGAGATATGGGCTTGGGCTGTGGGTTTAACAAATGGGTTGGGCATGGGTTTTGGGTTGGTGGGCTTGGGCTTTTTTTTTGGCTAAAATAGAAATGGGCATGGGCTTTTTTTAATTTTTTTTTTGTGCCATCGGCACGGGCACGAGGGGGGGGGGGGGGGGGGGAGGGGATCGTCGTGCCATCGGCACGGGCACGCCCACTAGTGTATATATATATATATATACACATTAAAACATGATACGAAACAAAATTTTATATTTTTTACTAAACACGAATATGATCCCGATTAAAATATAGTAAGGAACGATATGATTTGTTCTTTTAACACAACACGAAGACGCTCCATTTAATAAAGCGAACACGATCCAAATAAACACGACACGGCGTGGAATCTTATTTTTCTTTGCCTTACATGAACACGATCCATATAAAACAAGACACGACACATCCTTATCTTTTTTTCCTTACATAACACAAACATGACCAAAATAAAATGCGACATGGCACAAAAACTTTTTTTTACTTTACATGAATACGATCTAATTAAAACATGACACGACATGATGTGAAATCTCACTAATACAACCCAAATATATGGACGTTGATATATTTATAAATATTATGGGATCCCATTTAATACAATTCGTGAAAGTAGCCGACCAACCCGAATTGATTAAAACATTGTCCTACCCAAATCATGTGTTAATTTGTACACGAGTATTTTAATTATATTAGAACACTTACGGATATAGTCAAATCGGGTACTAACAATCTCAGAAGAATATTCAGGTACTCCGAAGATAGGGCTTGCTTGTCAATTAATACCATTCTTAGAACAAAAGTAAATATCATAAAGTTATTTTCTAAAACTTCTGTATTGATAAAATAAAGAACACATACACAATAATCCAATAATCCAAACCACTATAATAATAATAATAAAACTCAACTAGAGTAATAAGATCTCAACCGACATAAAATAAAAGAGTATCGGGCTTATGCCCTTACAAATAATCAAAATAATAAATGACTGAAGCTGAAAAGTACCTATGCTAGAAATTACTGAATATGAATCTGGAGAGCAAGCGATAACGCGGGACTGCTACAGCACAATCCAACTATCTTTGTCTAGGAGCACTTGGGGGAGAAAACATTTATATTTGGGTGAGAGCCCGAGGTGTGCAAGGATTAACTTGAACAATATATGAATGTAATAATAGAGTCGATGCAAAATAATTATTCCCCCTTTCGTCAGTCACATGCGTATAACATCTCACCTCTCATCTAAATGTGATATCTTTCGCACCCCAATAAATCCCAAAATAATGAATGGTGACATCAACCCTATTTGTAAACAGGTATATCGATAATTAATTATTTAAATGTAATTCCTACATTTTATTTGCCAACATTCATTTATCACAGTCTTATTATTCTTTCAATTAAGGCATAAACATCTATTATGCATTATAGGGTCTCATGTATAAATATTATCCACTTCCTTAGGCAATTAAATTTATTAAATTCCAGTCCGGTCACATAATGATATATATATATATATATATATATATATATATATATATATATATATATATATATATATATATATATATATATATGTATGTGTGTGTGTGTGTCCTTTCATATATTTTGACACACAAGGGCATCTACCGTTGGTGTCTATTCATACTTTATCGGCAAGTCGGGAGGAATTCTCTTATTCCTAAGCGGACATCACAAACACATATATACATTGGGGTGGTCCCTACGCAGGACACCTGTATACGGCCCATACCCAACGGTGATACAGGAACGATCAGCGCAAACACCTACCTCTAGTGGGTGGAGCCTCCACGTAGTAACTATATGGCCTACACATCATCAAGCCCACCTATGCCGACGTGTGCTACGCGTCCTGAAAGCGCGAACCCCCGAGCCGATAGGGCAGTTCACGAATATGGTATGTCCACATAATTGCATAATAGTACATATTATTATCCATATAATATGTATAGGTAATTACTCTATAATTACCTTAAAGAGTTTAATTAAAAACATCCACATCATTTCTCATTTATTAATAATTTATCATCTAATAAATTATTAACTACATCCGATAAATAATTACTTAACCATCTAGTTATAGATAATTATTATTAATTTGGATATAGGTATAATATTGTTTCATGAATTTAATTAACCCAAAACCCAAAATCTCCTCTTTTTTTTAACAATTCTTTAGCTATTGTACACAAGTTAACACGATACAATAACCAAATTTCAGAAATTAAAGCCAAAGTAGAAAAGGGGACGAGGAGAGAAAAACCCACCACGTCGCTCGAACGACTGTGAATCTCGTTCGCGCGACATGGTGCGTCGCTTGAACGACCCACGACGTCGTTTGAGCGACCCCCTGTTTTTTCCCCACTTCGATTATTTTTACAGTTCGTTCAGTTCAGAAATTCCCAAACCCACTATTCCCTTCGCAATCCAAAATTTCATACCCATTCATAATTAAATTTCAAGTCCCAACTCAATCCCAAATTTGCCTATTTTCGAGGCTTACATTCAAAGGATGTTTCCCCCAACCTACACCAATATAATTCGAAGAAACAGAGTATTCCCCAAGGGTTTTACATAAGTTTCATTCTATAATTTATCAGAGTTATCCTGTACATGGGTTATTCATTTAACCTCAAACAAATTACAAAACTTAAGGATCTCTAACCTCAATGTCCAGATTTTTGATACCTGATTTCTGGGATTTAATTCTGCATATAGATTTTTCTTCTACATGTGTCTTTCATCATCAAATCAAACATATTCAATCATAAATCCCATAAGTCTAAAAGGGATAAAATTATGCATTGAGAAATAAATTAGAAACATAGATTATGCAAAAAAAATTCTTGCCTTAAATTATGCAAAGGAGAAACCCTTTGAAATCTCTTGATTCCTCCCTTGTTCTTGCCCTTTTTCATTCTCTTGGTATTTCTCCATTTTCTCTCTCGTGACTGCTACTTTAGGTTTTGATTTGTGGTAATGGGGGAGTGGTTTACCCCCCCCCCCCCTCCCCCACTTAATCACTCAATTAGTGCTAATCCCGAGTTGGGTCAAAGGCCCAACTCGTGGACCCCCAAACGGGCCCGAATCCATAACCCAATAAGCCCAAAAGTTACTCAACCTATATTGTATTGACTCGGGACCACGTTTAAAGGCTTAATTCAGCTAAACGAGTCCATATAAGTCCCGAAATATGTTATGAATAATTTATATCGATAATATATGTATTATTAATTTGTGTCGCACATTAATTATGAATTGTCTAATATTACCTTTAAATGTCACACAAATGCACATTAAATTAGTCACAACTAAATATAAATACACAACAATTTCGATTGCGCAATTATCAAATAGAATCATTTAATTATTTATTTTAGAAAAATAATGTCCGGTATTACATTCTTCCCCTTAGTAATGGCATTTCGTCCTCAGGATCAAGAAAATACGTACCTAACTAGAAGAGTTCAGGATACTTTGTGCGCATGTCGTCCTCCCTCTCCCAAGTCGACTCGTCCTCCCGGTGGTGTCCCCATTGCACCCGAACTAAGGGAAGAGCTTTGAATCGAAGTCGGCGATCTCGTCGGTCCAGAATGGCTACCGATCTCTCCTCATAAGTAGCGTCTGGCTGGAGCTCAATCTCGTCGATGTGCTGGTACTCCATCTCATTTCCGAGGAATCTCCGCAGTGAAGATATGTGAAAAATGTCATACATCCACTGTAAATGTTTCGGTAATCTTAACCGATATGCTACGGGCCCAATCATCTCCAAAATAGGGAACGGTCCCATGTATCGAGGAGCCAACTTCCCTTTCTTCCCAAATTTCATCACCCCCTTTATAGGAGACACTTAAATCAACACTTGGTCTCCAATGTCGAAGTCTAAGTGTCTCCGTCTCGCATCCACATAGCTCATCTTCCTATCTTGGGCAATACGTATCCTGTCCCGAATCATGCTACCTTCTCCGAGGTATCTTGAATGAAATTTGGACCAAGTAATTTATTATCCCCCACCTCTAACTAGCATGAGGGTGAACGACAAGGTCTACAGTAGAGTGCCTCAAACGACGCCATCCCAATCGTGAACTGGTAGTTGTTGTTGTTGTAGGCAAATTCCACCAATGACAAATAATGCTCCCAACTCCCCTTAAAATCCAAAATACACATACGCAACATGTACTCAAGCATAAAGTTCACCCTCTCCTTCTGCCCATCGGTCTATGGAAGATACGCAGTGCTCAATCTCAACTCTGCTCCCAAAGCCTATTGGAAGCTCCTCCAAAAGTGGGACACAAATGTCCTATCCCTATCTAATACTATATTGAGCGGTACCCTATGCAGTTTAACAATCTCTGCAAGGAAGATTCAGGCGTACCATTCTGAGCTATTGCCTGTCCTAACAGGTAAGAAATGAGACACCTTTGTCAACCTGTCGACAATCTCCCATATCGAATCATGTCCCCTCTGAGAAGTAGGTAACCCAGTAATAAAGTCCATAGATATGATTTCCCATTTCCACATCGGGATCTCCAAAAGGCTACAGAGTACCCGCGGGACGATGATGATCCACCTTCACTAACTGATAAGTAGCACATCTAGACACAAACTCAGTTATATCCCTCTTCTTACTGGCCCATGAATACTGATGACACATATTGTGGTACATCTTATCCCCACCGGGATGCACCATATATAGCGAATCGTGAGCTTACGACATGATAGCTCGCATCAAATCCTCATCATTCAGAAAACCAGTCTCCCCTGGAACCTCAAACTGCCATCAGACCCGATAGAAAAATACTACACCCCCTCGGCTAGCTGCTGTCTCACCCGCTCCTAACAGAGCTAACCATATGCCTGCGCCTTCATCACCTATATAATGATCCCAGAGGTGATGGTGAGAACTAATATAAATGCTTAGATAAACTCATCATCTCCATGAATTGACTTCCACTTCGCCTTCCAATCTGCTTCCAACTCCAGAAATGACTTACGGCTCAGTGAATCCGCTACAACATTCACCTACCCCGGGTGGTACTTCATATCGAGTCGATAGTCCTTCACAAACTTGAGCCACCTCCTCTTCCCATGTTCAGCTCCTACTGTGTGAACAAATACTGTAAGCTCTTATGGTCTGTGAAAATTTGAAACTTCTCCCCCAGAAGGTAATGTCTCAATACTCGTAAGGTAAAAACCATGACTGCCAACTCTATGTCATGGGTGGGGTAATGTCCCTCATGAGGCTTAAGCTTTCGAGAAGCATAAGCTATTGGCCTCTCCTCCTGCATCAGAACCTCGCCAAGTCCCCTCAGGGACGCATCAGTATAAACTTTGTAGTCAACTCATTCCTGAGGTAAGGCTAAAACTGGTGCCATAGTCAATTTAGTCTTCAGATCCTCAAATGCCTGCTGTCACATCATATCCCAAACAAATGGTACTCCCTTCCTTGTCAAATTCGTTAAGGGCCTGACAATCTTATATAACCCTTGAATGAATCGATGGTAGTACCCTGCCAATCCCCAAAAGCTGTGAACCTCTATGGGTGTAGTGGGTTGTCCCCACTCCATCCCAGCAGAAACCTTCCTTGGGTCCACGAATATTCCCCGCTCGGATACAAAGTGGACCAAGAGCTGTATCTCTCTCAGCCAGAACCCACATTTCTCAAACTTTGCATATAACTGATGATCCCGAAGCATCTGTAGGACCATCCGTAGGTGGTTTGTGTGCTCCTTTGCAGTCCGTGAATAAATCAAAATATCGTCGATAAACACGATAACGAACCGATCCAGAAAATCCCTGAATACCCATTTCATCAAATCCACATAGGGGTGTAAACGGTACGATTTGGTCGGTAAATAGTAGATACCAATACCAAAACCAAACTCTGGATGGTAAAACCAAACCGTATAAGTTTACCACCCGTTACACCAAAATCAATACCAAAATCAAATCGGCTGATATTTCATTTTTTTTGGTAATTTTGTTTTTTTTCTAATTTCGGTAAATTCTGGTTTTTCTGGTTTCGGTAAATTCTGGTTTTTTCTGGTTTCTGGTTTCGGTAAACAGCACTAAAAGCCCCAAAAAACCAAAACCAAAACCAAAACAAAACCAACCAACCAACTTTTTTAAATATTAAAACCAAAACCAAAACCAACTTTTTTTTTCTGGTTTCGATAAATTCGGTACGGTAATTTCGATACGATTTTTTTTGGTTTCGATAAATTCGGTACTGTAATTTTAGTAAATCGGTTTTTTAAATATTAAAACCAAAACCGACCCATTATTTTGCGGTAAGTTCGGTTTTGGTAAGACCGGTTTCTGTTATTTTAATATATGAAACCAAAACCATTTTTTTGGGGACTAAAATGGTATGGTACAGTAAAAACTCATACCGCTTCCACCCCTAAATCCACAAATACTGCCGGTGCATTGGTTAGCCCGAATGGCATCACCAAAAACTCGTACGACCCATATCTAGTGAAAAAGTCTGTATTTGAAATGTCCTTCTCCCTGACTCTCAACTGGTGATGCCCCAACCTCAAATCAATCTTCGAAAGAAAAACGCACCCCTCACCTGGTCAAATAAATCATCTATACGCGGTAGTGGGTATTTATTACTAACAGTGACTTTGTCCAACTCCTTGTAGTCGATACAAAGTCATAGAGATCCGTCCCTCTTCTTGACGAATAACCGGGAGAACCCCAGGGTGAGGTACTCCTCCTAATAAACCCCTGTCCTAACAACTGCTCAATCTGCTCGCATAGCTCCCTCATCTCCAACGGAGCCATACGATACGGAGTACGATTAATAGGTCTCGTACCCAGAAGTAAGTCCTTCACGAAGTTGATCTCCCAACTAGGTGGTAAAATCGAAATCTCCCCTAAAACATCAGAAAAGTCATTCACTACTGGGATGGAGTCTAGCGTCACTGTAATCTCTGAAGAAGTATCCTCATTGATATAATATAAGTGCATGCTCGACCCACCCCCGGGGTGCGACATCGCAACTAGGTACATATCTTGCCCCGGAATGGCGAAGATGATGGACCTCCCATAACAATCCACACATGCTCTATAAGTGACTAGCCAGTCCATCTCCAAAATAATGCAGTATTCGTGTGTGTCAAGTACTATTAAGTTAGCGACAAAGGTGAGTCGACCAATATCAATACCGATACCCAGGCCTATTGACCCTATGGGTGCCCCTCTACCCACTGGTGAGTCTACGTGTAAAATAATATCGATCACGTAATCTACCATAGCCGTCTCCCGTGCAAACCCCGTGCTAATAAAAGAGTGCGATGCACCCATATAAAAAAGAATACAACCAACATGGCCAAATATGGGAAACATACCCTCAACTGCCTGTGGCGGTGCTGGCCCATTTGCTGTTGCAACAAGGTAAACTCACCCATACTGTAAAGGGTGCATCCCCTGAGGTGGGGCGATGGGTGCTGGAGCGGCTAGTGCTGCGACTCCCTGAGCCGATAATGGTGGGCACTGTCCCTATAGCGCCTGCTGGAGTCTATGACCTCCTTGTCCCTAGGCTGTCTGATCCCCTCGGGTGCAAGTACTCTAAGTGTGATTCTTCTAACCATATGTATAACAATTCCCTTGAAACGGACCCTGATCAACCCGTCGGCCCTGCTGGCCTCTATCCTGTTGGCCATGGCCCTGATGGCCTCTGTACTATTGTCCTTGCTGGCCTCTATACTGATGGTCGTGTCCTCCCTAACCCTGTCCCTACCTATGACGATCATCGGTACCTCTAAACCTCTTACTCTGATCTTCGGGTGGGGTGACCATGTACCGCTGGACCCCAGACTGACTACTCTCACTCGCCTTACCCTGCTGGCTAGACGACTCTCTTCCATGGCGTTTTCCCCCTTGCTATTAAGAAATGCCCTGTGAACTTGGCAATGAAGAAGTGCGACATTTACCAATTGGTTATACGTAGTGAAGGCTGGATTCCCCAGAAGGGCCTTCCCAGTGTGCCACGTTGACCCGACAACAAATCTCTCCATCCTCATCTGCTTTGTGCGGACATCCTCCTTTGCGAAGTATGAAAGGTCAGTGAATTCCTCTTCATACTCAACGTCTGTACGTCCTTCCTGCTTCAACTCCATAAATCTAATCCTCATCTCGGACTGCATATTTAGGGGAAAGTATTTCCCCTCAAATCTCTCCCAGAACTGACTAATGGTGAGGCTGTCACTCTCCTCAACAGTCGTCATCGCCTCCCACCACTGAAGAGCGACCCCCACCAACTTGAATGAAGCTAACATCTCCTTCTGAATTGGTGAACACTCCACCATTCTTAAGTGACTTTCGATGTCCTTCTTCCAACGTCTCGCGATCAATATATCGGATCCCCTTGCAAACTCCAGAGGCTGGACCTTAACAAAGGCCTCTCTTGCTCGGTCCCACATGTAACTTGGTGCCTGGGCTAGTATAACCACTTGCTGTGGTGGTACTGGCTATTGTTGTGCCTGTGGAGGTGGGAAGTGTTAGAGCATGGCTTCCATAGCCATAGAGACCGCTTGAGACACAATAGTGGCAATCTCAACTGGTAGGGCTACTCGCCTCAGTCTACCCCTATATCCGTTTGCCATCTGAAAGCAATTAAGGTTCGAATTATATAAATCGCAATAACATAATGAGTCCTAAATATAGGCTCTACATATCAAAGGATGCAACGCATAACGTAATGAACGCAAAAACAAATCCTAAGGACACTAGAACAGTGCTCTGATACCAACTATAACAACCCCTATTTTCTCATGTAAAGGCTGGCGAGACACCATACACCGAAGATAGGGGATTGCTTGTCAATTAATACCATTCTTAACACAAAAGTAAATATAAATAAGTTATTTTTCAAAACTTCTACATTGGTAAAATAAAGAACAAATACACAATAATAAAATAATCCAAACCACCATAATAATAATAAAATCCAATTAGAGTAATAGATCCCAACCGACATAAAATAAAAAAGGATCAGGTGTCTGCCCTTACAAATGTTCCAAATAATAAATGACTGAAGCTGAAAAGTACCGATGCTAGAAACAACTGAATCTGAATCTGGAAAGCAAGCGATATCGCGGGACTGCTAGAGCACAATCCAACTATCCCCGTCTAGGAGCACCTGGGGGGAGAAAACATTTATATTTGGGTCAGAACCCGAGGTGTGAAAGATTTAACTTGAATAATATATGAATGTAATAATATAGTTGATGCACAATAACTATTCCTCCTTTCGTCACTCACATGCGTATAACATCTCACCTCTCATCTAAGTGTGATATCTTTCGCACCCCAATAAATCCCAAAATAATGAACGGTGACATCAACCTTATTTGTAAATAGGTATGTCGATAATTAGTTATTTAGATGTAATTCCTACATTTTATTTGCCAACTTTCATTTATCCCAATCTCATTATTCTTTCAATTAAGGCATAAACATCTATTATGCATTGATTGGGCATAAATATTGTATATTTATTCCCCTAATTTTGGTACATTTGTGAACTCGAGTGATGCAATAGATATGGATTTAACTCACATTTATGCTACTAACCTTCGTTGGCAAGTATTTCGTGTTTCTCCTATTTGTTTTACAGGTTAATCATGCAAGTGGAGCAAGAGAGAAATCAAAACCATGAAAGAACGGCTAGGAAGGCAAAGTCAAGGGAATTTTGGTAATTCTGTAGTCGGATCCCGGACGAGGAGTCAACTAGAAATTTGAAAAGCTCGAAACAAAGAGAATCATGGAAGAAACGATATTCAAATCCGAGTTACGGTTGAAGAGTTATGATCGATTGAAAATGAGGAAAAATCCAAGAAGAAAATGTGAAAAAAAATTCTAAGTGTTGAAAAGAGGAAAAAGGCACCCAAAACCCAGCGAAAGTTCCCAAACCCAGGTCGAACCGGTTTGGGGTCGAACCGGTTTGGGGTACATGCGAACTGGTTCGGGGGTCCTGATGCGCGAAAATCTTCCCTTATTCTGATTGGTCCAAGGAGTTCCAAAAAGTTACAGCTCATTCAAAAACGTATTTGTACTAAGCTAATGAGTTAGAAAAAGCGGTTCTTGATAGTTTTTCATAGTTCTAGAGAGAAAAAAAAAGGTAGAAGATCACCTAGGAACATAGTTTTGGATTATTTGTTTCAAGATTGATACATTCCAGGTTTGTTTTCAAGGTTTTAATCCAAGTTTCATTCCTTTTATTATTGTTCTTGCATGGTTATTTCCCTTAATTGCTTCAACCAATTTCTGTGATCAAAATACTTATTTGCATGTTTTAATCTAGTTTCATCATGAGTTTTTTCACATGCAACGTAATTATTTCATGCATCGTTCAGTTTCACATGTCCGGCTAGTTTTAAAAGGGTCGGGATGCATGAACTCCACCTGATGTGTTAGTTGTATGTGTATAAAATTAATCCTCTAAATTTAATGATTTATTACGATCGTCTTGCGTAGCAACACAACCATTGTAGATCTTTGGATCTCATTTGCTTCTGGGTAATCGGGATGCTTTAGAATACAATGCGAGTGTCACTATCGTGTGTATCGATTTACTCGTCCTCTGATTAAGTATGGTGCGGGCCTGAACCTCATATACATAATGCTTGGGAGTACTAAATTCTGGGTCTAATTAATCAATTAAATTTACGATTAGTTATATACCTATAATAAAGTAGGGTTGAGGGATTGTATTCCCGTCCTATTTTCTTTCCTCATATAGTTCAAATCTCTGTTCAATCATTATCAGTAATTTAGATAATTTAGAATAGCTGCATTCCATTCATACCTTAGTGCATTAAATAAATATTTTCAAAAATTGCATTTAGTGTAGTCAGTTATCAAAACCAATCATCTTTTTCTTTTCCTTTTTAGAGTCAAAGTTAGGATTCCTTCATCTGTCCAATGTTGTCACAACTCCGTTATCCTATTTCCTTGAGCATACGATCCTGACTTACTGGGTTTATTACTAACGCGATAGGCTTGCACTTGAGCCTAGAGAGAACACACTTCTGAGACACATTCTTAGTCGCGTTATGCATCATAGGGTCTCATGTATAAATATTGTCCACTTCCTTAGATAATTAAATTTATTAAATTCCAGTCCGGTCACATAATGATATATATATATATATATATATATATATATATATATATATATATATATATATATATTGACACACAAGGGCATCTACCGTTGATGTCTATTTGTACTCTATCGGCAAGTCCGGAGGAATTCTCTTATTCCTAAGCGGACATCACAAACGCACATATATATTGGGGGCGGTCCCTATGCAGGGCACCTGTATATGGCCCATACCCAACGGTGATACAGGAACAGTCAGTGTCAACACCTACCTCTAGTGGGTGGATCCTCCATGTAGTACTTATATGGCCTACACATTGTCAAGCCCACATGTGCCGATGTGTGGTACGCGACCCAAACGCGCGAACCCCCTAGCCGATAGGACAATCCATGAATATGGTATGTCAACATAATTACATAATAGTACATATTATTATCCCTATAATATGGATAGGTAATTACTCTATATTTAGCTTAAAGAGTTCCATAAATTTAATTAACCCGAAACCCAAAATCTCCTTTCTTTAACAATTCTTTAGCTATTGTACACAAGGTAACACGACACAGTAACCAAATTTCAGAAATTAAAGCTAAAGCAGAAAAGGGGATGAGGAGAGAGAAAACCACCACGTCACTCAAACGAATGTGGCTCTCGTTCGCACGACATGGTGCGTCACTCGAATGACCCACGACGTCGTTGGAGCGACCCCCGTTTCTTCCCCACTTCGATTTTCCTTTACAGTTCGTTCAGTTCAGAAATTCCCAAACCCACTATTCCCTTCACAGTCCAAAATTTCATACCCATTCATAATTAAATTTCAAATCCTAATTCAACCCAAAATTTACTCATTTTCCAGGCTTACATTAAAAGGATGTTTCCCCCAACATACACCAATATAATTCACAGAAACAGAGTATTTACCAAGGGTTCTACATAAGTTTCAGACCATAATATATCACAGTCATCCGCTACATGGGTTATTCATTTAACCTCAAATAATTTACAAAACTTAAGGAAATCTAACCTTAATGTCCAGATTTTCGATACCTGATTTTTGGGATTTAATTCTATATGTAAATCCTTACTCTACATGTGTATTTCATCATCAAATAAAACATATTAAATCCTAACTCCCAAAAATCTAAAAGGGATAAAATTATAGATTGAGAAATAAATTAGAAACATAGATTATGCAAGAAAATTCTTGCCTTTAATTATGCAGAGGAGAAACCCTTTGAAAGCTCTTGATTCCTCCCTTGTTCTTGACCTTTTCCCTTCTCTTGGTATTTCTCCCTTTTCTCTCTTGTGGCTACTACTTTAGGTTTTGATTTGTTGTAATGGGGGAGTGGTTTACTCCCACTTAACTACTCAATTAGTGCTAATCCCGAATTGGGTCAAAAGCCCAACTTTTGGACCCCCAAACGAACCTGAATCCATAACCCAATAAGCCCAAAAGTTACCCAACCTATATACTATTGACCCGGGACCATTTTTAAAGGATTAATTCATCTAAATGAGTCCATATAAGTCCCAAAATATGTTCCAAATAATTTATGTCAATCATATATATATTAATAAATTTGTGTCACACATTAATTATGAATTTGTCTAATATTACCTTTAAATGTCACACACATGCACATTAAATTAGTCACAACTAAACACAATTACATAACAATTTCGATTGTGCAATTATCAAATAGAATCATTTAATTATTTATTTTAGAAGAAAAATGCGGGGTATTGCACTGTATTCCTGATATGAATAGTCACGAGCAGAGTGTGGGCTCTTCCTTCGTGACCACCTTCTCGTTTTTCTGTTCCTCTCCACTACCTCTCTTTCTCACAATTCCCAAAATGGGTCTTTTAAGTTTCAAAGAGTGACGGCTGAGTTAAGAAAGGATGAGCCTTAGGTCCATATATAGGCTACAGTAGAGACCCTAAGGAGAGATAAGGATGTGGCCCCTAATGGGCATGAAAAAACGTAATCCTTTTCGAATTCTAATCAAAGTCCCTTAATTATAATTAATACCACTAAATAATTATAATTGCAACTCCATTCCGTAACTCAAAATTATATTTCGAACTCCTTATTATTAATTACTTAATTCTCCCCACGTTAAGGTTATAAATACCCATTAATAATATAAATTACTGATAAGTTATTTGATTAACTTCTTCAAGTCCTTGAGCGGTCTAACTTAACTTATTTGTAGTGTCGGATTAACATAATCTACCTGCAGAGTTTGATATATACAAAAATTATAAACATCTCAAGAGGGTATCACCAGTCTCTATACCGAGACGTGGATTCCCTCCATAAAAGACTTTAACCATTTATTAATCACCATTACCCAGTTTATCAAGATTATTGATCCAATAATGAATCTCACCCAATAAGTCAAAGTAGTAAATAACTAATGTATGTGTCCATCAATCATATCTGGATTAAGAGCCTTAAGTAAACCTAATAATCATGAGGTGTACATTGTCTTAAAAAATCAGTATAAAAACAATGACCTCAAATTGGTCCCGTTCAATACACACAAAGTATACTAACACAATAAGTTGAAACTACATCATTTTTCGTAATAAAGATAGACCTACTAAAATATTGTGCTACAGTCCTACTGATGGTGTGTTCAGTTCCATCTAAGGATGTGAATGATAAAACTTATATTCCATAAGAACCGATGATCCGATCCTCTTTGTGTAAGTCATACTCTACACACCAGAACACCTACTAGGCAGAATAAAAGGCATCGAAAATATATAAATACTACAAAAATTGTGTTCATACATGATTCTCATTAAAATAGGAATAACTGATTTTATTATAACAATAAATCCATAACTAAAACTATTATATAAAGCATGGTTTTAGTCTAATTCTCTAACATTCTCCCACTTAGACTCAAAACCATGTTGCAATGCATCTTAGTACCATCCCCTCTACGTGATTATCAAAAGTCTTGGCTGGTAAGCTCTTCGTGAAAGGGTCTACTAGGTTGTTCTCTGATGCAATCTTCATAACTGTGACATCGCCTCGCTGCACAAATGCTCGAATGAGATGATACCTACGCTCAATGTGTTTACCTCTTTTATGGCTCCTGGGATCCTTTGAGTTAGCAACCGCACACCTATTATCACAATAAAGTGTAACAGTCGATTGAACTAAAGGTACCACTCCTAGATCCATTAGGAAGTTTCTAAGCTATACTTCTTCCTTGTTGCCTTAGAGACTGCCACATATTCTGCTTCTATGGTGGAATTAACAATGTAGGATTTCTTGATACTCCTCCAACTAATGACTCCACCCCCTAGGGTAAACATATATCCAGAGGTAGGCTTTCTGGAATCTCTATCAGACTGAAAATCTGAGTCGGTGTACCTAATGGGTACTAGACTCTCTGCCTGGTAAACTAGCATATAATCTCGTGATCTTTTCAGGTACTTTAGTATATGCTTTATCACAGTCCGGTGTTCTTGCCTAGGGTTAGACTGATATCTACTAACCATGCCAACAACAAAGCAGCTATCAGGTCTAGTGTATAGCATAACATACATAAGGCTCCCAACTACGAAAGCATAAGGGATGCCTTTCATCTTCTCTATCTCATCAGGTGTCTTAGGACACTTATTCTTGGAAAGAGGTATTCGTGTCTGAAAGGGAGGAACTCTTTGTTAGAATCTTTCATGCTAAATCTGGAGAGAATGGAATTGATATAAGTTTCTTGTGATAAACCCAACATCCCATTCTTACGATCACGCATAAGCTTGATCCCAAGGATGTGACTAGCTTTTCTTAAGTCTTTCATATCGAATTGTCTAGACAACCACACTCTAACTGAAGACAACACTCTAACATCATTTTCAATGAGAAGAATGTTATCCACATATAATACTAAAAACACCACTACATTTCTGTTTCATTTCTTATACACACAAGACTCATTTGGACATTGATCAAAACCAAAAGATTTGATTGCCTAATCAAAACAAATGTTCCAAGTACAAGATTCTTGATTAAGTCCATAAATGGACTTCTTAAGCTTACATAATTTATGCTCTTGGCATTGGCCAATAAAACCGTCTGGCTGCACTATATAGATACACTTGTCAAGATTCCCATTAAGAAATGTAGTCTTGATGTCCATTTTCCAAATTTCATAATCAAAATGAGCCGTAATGGATAAGAGAATTCTGATGGACTTCATCATAGCTACCGACGAGAAGGTTTCCTCATAATCGATGTCCTCTTTCTGAGTAAATCCTTTCGCAACAAGTCATGATTTAAAGGTCTCAATCTTCCCGTCCACCCCTATTTTCCTCTTATAGACCCACTTGCATCCTATGGATTTTATCCCTTCGGGTGGATCTACAAGAATCCAAACCTGATTAGAAAACATAGATTCCATCTTAGAATTCATAGCTTTAAGCCAAAGTTATGTATCTTTATCTTGGATAGCCTCATTATTGTTACATGGATCGACTTCAAGTTCATCAGGGACCTTATCATATGACTCTCCTAAGAACATAAACTATTCAGGTTGGCGGACAAACCTCCCACTACGACAAGGTAGTCCCTGTTTTGGTGTACTAGTGTCAATGTGTTATGTTATTTTATCTTGTACTCGTAGTGCTAAGGAATTTTGTTGGTTCCCTCACAATTCTTCAAGAACAACTTTACTCCTGGGTTTATGATCCATCATATAATCCTCTTCCAAGAATCGGGCATTGGTGCTAACTATAACCTTTTAATCCTTAAGATCATAGAATAAGTAAGCCTTAATTTTCTTACGATATCCTATAAAGAAATAAACTTCTGATCTTGATTCTAACTTACTAGTATCTCTTTTCAGCACATATGTTGGACTACCCCAGATCCGAATATGTTTCATTCTAGGCTTACTCCCAATCCACAATTCCTTGGGTGTAGTAAAGATCACCTTTGAAGGTACCAAGTTCAGTAAATAAGTGGTCATTTCTAAAGCATGTCCTAAAAAGGAATCTGGGAGATTTGTATGACTCAACATGGACCTAATCATATCCAAAATAGTCATGTTCCTCCTTTCTGCTACCCCATTTTGTTGAGCCATACCAGGTGCAGATAATTGGGATATAATCCCTTGATCTTATAGATACTGTCTAAATTCCCCTAAGAGGTACTCACCACCACGATCGGATCGTAGTTCCTTGATACTTTTACCTTGATGCTTTTCCACTTATTCCTTATACACTTTGAATTTCTCAAAGGCTTTGGACTTATGGTGCATTAGGTAAATGTACCCATACAATGAGTAATCATCTATGAAAGTCATAAAATACTCAAAACCCCATCTTTCTCTGGTTGTCATCAAACCATAAAAATCCGAATGAATCAATTCCAACAGTTCTTTGTCTCTATAGCCCTTAGCTGAGAAAGGCCTTTTTTTCATTTTACCTTATAAGCATGATTCATAAACTGGAAGTGCCTCCACTTCTAGTGAGGTCAATCACCCACTTGCTACCAGTTTACGAATCCTTTTTAGATTAATATGACCTAGGCGTAAGTGTCAAAGATATGTTTGGCTCACTAAGGAGGGTTTCTTTCTCTTTAAATTTGGTCTAATTAAATTATGCAAAATATTAATTTATTATGTGGGAGAGATATGATTCACAATATAAAGATTATCAACTAATGTACCATAACAAACAAAAGATTTTTTAATAACCACGAGTTTATTAAAAGAAACTGAATATCTAGAAAAAGCTAAATAAGAAACTGAAATCAAATTCCTTCTAATGGAAGGTGCAGAAACACAATCTTTAAAAAGTAAACTCCTATCATTATTAAATCTTAAAAGAACGTCTCCCACGGCCACTACCGCTACTCTCGTAGCATCTCCTATAGTCAGATAAATCTCTACATCACTTAGTCGCCTGGTTTCCTGGAACCCTATAAAGAATTACATACATGATTAATGGCTCCCGTATCTGCACACCAGGTACCGGTAGTACGAACCACAAAACATGATTCAATGATAAATAAATGAAATTTACCTGCGTTGTTATATTTATTGCGAAAAATCGGATAATTGTTCTTCCAGCGTCCTGACTGCTTACAGAGGAAACACTTGTACTTGGGCTTTTTCACACCTCCCTGAGGCCCACAAGCTACCCGAGGGACCATAACCTATTTTTTAGCCTTCTTCTTCTTTTTATTCTTTCCCATAGGCTTAAAAGTAGAACCTTTCTCAGTAACAAAAGCACTTACCGACTTCTTGACGATACCCTCAACTGTTTGTAGTTCTTTAAGTAGTTCTGCCAAAGAGTAAGAAAGTTTGTTCATGTTGTAATTTAGGCGAAACTGTTTAAAGGACCCATGCAATTACTGGAGAAAAATATCGACCTGGGTTTCCCCATCGATTTCAGCTCCAAGGAGTTCAAGCTCATTAAGAATAAATATCATCCTTAAAACATGTTCCCTCATTGGGGTCCCTTCAGCCATGTTTGTGTTCATGGGTTCTTTCATGGCAACCATCCTTGCAGCATGATTCTGATGCCCAAACATATCTTTGAGGTTAAATAACATGTCATAGGCATGGTTCATCGACTGATGTTGATGTTGCAGAACATTTGACATAAATGGCAAAATGTAACATCGCGCCATCTCATCAACTTTGATCCATTTCTGGTAATCATGGATTTCCTTTTCAGTTTCACCCACCCCAGGTTGCTCAGGATAAATCTCATAGAGTACAAACTTGTACCCTTCAACAATCAACACGATATCCAAATTCCTTTTCCAGTCAGTGTCATTAGGTCCAGTTAATTTGTTTTCCTTGAGAATGACAATAAGTGGATTGAAAGAGCTTCCCATCTTAATACTGAGAATCAAATAATAAAATGAATTATTATAGGGCATAAAACCTTTTGAATTCTAAAGTAAAATTAATGTTCCCTCTATCAATTTTAAAAGAATTTATCAGCATCCCGATTACCATTTGAATACTATTCCTCTTTAGAGAACCTACTTTCCAAAAAAAATTAGGCAGGCTTATTCCTTTTGATGTTATTATCTAGACAAAACCTATGTCAATTAAAATTAAATAGCCGACACTTTGGTCCCACAAAATCATAGCATTCCTCTTTAGAGAACCTACCATTAATTTATGTCTAAGTGTATACCACTAACTAATTTTAGATTATCTTATATCACGTAGACTCTTCCTTTGGGGGCCACCTATGTGAATAATGAATTCAAAATTACCCTTAAGGAAATTTATACCGACTACCACAATAATTAGTATTCATCATTAGAGGACCTATTTATTATTGAAAATTTACAAATCGTTGATGTAGACCGTGTGATTTTCTCTTGGAAAAATCCCTCTCCCGCTTAGTATTTTAAAAAACTTTGTGAGGGTTATAAAAACAAATGTGTCCAATTTTTAAATAATTTAAAAAATCATGGACATTTAATCTATTTCCAAAAATACTGGAATATCCTTATTTTAATATATCAAGCAAATTTGTGATAAATAAAGTTTTCAAATACCCTTAATCTTTATAAAAAAATACTCAATTTTTGTTTTTTTTCTCTAACCACACATATTAATGTCAACAATTCGAACTAATTATGAATTATTCACGTATAACATCTACATGATTTAAGTCCGATCGGTATTCCATGTTGTCCATAATTCTGAGGGAACCATTAACACATATTAACAACCCAATAATTAAAACATGAATAATAAAGACATAAATCAACATAAATAAAAAATCGAGATAAATAAGGATTCCCGACTATTATGGTCAAAACACAATTCTATCGTAGATTGGAGTTCTCAACAGTCATCCTTGAACCCAAACACTTCATGTTTCCACTACGTCGGGACAATACGGGATTCTAACTGCTCGATCAGGTGGCGGGGTCGAGGGGGGCAGCCCTCACGGGGGTCTAAGGGCATTTCCCCGCCTCCAAGCACTGTTTAACATTGTTGAAACTGATTTTTGTGCTAAAAACTGCCTCTGATCACCGATCTGGTTTCACACTCCTCCATTGACAATCATGATCAAAACAGTAACAAATTACAAATTTCCTATCCTTCTATGAAGGACTCTATATTCCACATCAATATTACATTAATCTAGGAAAAACAATAGCCACGAATAAACCATCGTGGGATCCAATCACATAAAACAAACCATAAATACGTGATCATAATAGTGGGATTAGATCGCTGCAAAATAGAAGTTAGTACAGATCTATATTCTACCCAATATCAATGCAGATATATGATTGTTTTAATTGGACAACATGGCTGAATTCAACCTATATGCGGTATCAACAGGGCTCTGATACCAATTGTTGGAGCGAAAGTCCAAGGGTCCATTGAAAACGCATATAGATTGAACTACAAAAAAATTACATATACATGAAATCTTATAAAGCGGAATTGGGATTTACCTACAAGATTGTTGGAGCGAAAGTCCAAGGGTTTATTGAAAACGCGTATAGATTGAACTATAATTTTTTTTACACATACATGATCGTACAAGGCATAATTAGGATTTACCTTTTGAGATCTATTTGATCTGATCTCGTATTTGCACGAATAAAATATGTGATGGCTTGATTCACCTCACAGTCTTCTACTGTATTCCCGATATGGACAGTCACGAGTAGAGGGTGGGCTCTTATTTCGTGACCACCTTCTTATCTCCTCTTTCTTCTCTGCTGCCTCTCTTTCTCATAAATCCAAACTTGAGTGTGTTGAGTATCCAAGAGTGACGGTTATGTTAAGAAAGAATGAGACTTAGGTGCATATATATAGGCTACAGTAGGGACCCTAAGGAGAGATAAGTATATGGCTCCTAATGGTCCCGAGAAAACCTAATACTTTCCGGATCGTAATCTCAGTTCTTTAATTATAATTAATACCACTAAATAATTATAATTTCAAATCCACTCCTTAACTCAAAATTATATTTCGAGCTCCGTATTATTAATTACTTAATTTTCCCCACGTTAAGGTTACAGATACCCATTAATAAAATAAATTACTAATAATTTATTTGATTAACTTTTTAAGTCCTTGATAGACCCAAGTTAACTTATTTGTAGTATCGGATTAACATAATCTACCTGCAAGGTTTGACACATACAAAACTTATAAGCATCTCAAGGGGGTATCACCAGTCTCTATACCGAGACGTATATTCCATCCATAAAAGACTTTCACCGTACATTAATCATCATTACCAAATTTATCAAGATTATTGATCCAATAATGAATCTCACCTGATAAGTCAAAGTAATAAATAACTAGTGCATGTGTCCATCAATCATATCCGGATTAAGAGCCTTAAGTAAACCTAATAATCACGAGGTGTATAGTGTCATATAAAATCAGTATAAAAACAATGACCTCAAATTGATCCGTTCAATACACACAAAGTGTACTAGCACAATAAGTTGAAACTATATCATTTCCTGTAATCAAGATAGACCTACTAAAATATTGTGCTACAGTCCTACTGATGGTGTGTCCAGTTTCATCTAAGACTGTGAACGATAAAACTTATATTCCACAAGAACTAGTGATCTGATCATCCGTGTGTAAGTCGTACTCTACACACCAGAACGCATACTAGGCAGAACAAAAGACATCGACAATATTTAAAATACTGCAAACATTATGTCCATACATGATTCTCATTAAAATAGGAATAACTCATTTTATTATAACAATAAACCCATAACTAAAACTATTACATAAAGCATGGTTTTAATCTACTTCTCTAGCATAAACACCTAAATTAATATATGTTATTTGATTGTATATATAACATATAAATATACTAGTAAACATTAATATTGTAGGTGGTAAAATCCTATCATAATTGATTCAACACAATCAATGTGAGCAGAAAATCAAATCACAATCACAAAACATAGTATATACGTGGTTTGTCAAGGTATTTACATCTGCAAGGTGTTTTTCTCTCTTTATTGACCAACTCTTGATAATAAAGATTATGTGTCCTTTTTGCTACGAAAGGGGTTACATTTATAGAGAACAGAAGAAGAATGAATCATGTGGGAGTCCATGGCGTTAAATAGCTGTTGCAAATAAATCATGTGGGGCTCTATGGCTTTGGATTAGGCCTGTCAATGGGTAGGGTCTGGACCCGGACCCGATCCATATAATAGGGTCTGAGCATATTTTTTTGGACCCGAGACCCGAAGACCCGTTTATTAAACGGGTAGGGTCTGAATCTTATACAAGACCCGGACCCGAAGACCCGACCCGAATTATACATTATTATTTTATATATATATATATATATATATATATATATATATATATATATATATATATATATATACACACTATAAATTTATATATTTATAAATATATCTTATCAATATAACATGTAAGTATTATATATATAAATAAATATTTATGTATATAATAAATATAAATAATATATGTTTTATTTATACTAATAATATTCTATAATACATTACAAAATATTTTAATTTAAGACTAAAAAATAAATAAGGGGATAAAATAAAATAAATATATAGTAAATGTATATATTTGGTCAGACCCGGACCCGAACCCGAGACCCGAAGACCCGAATGGATCTGGGTCTGGATCCAATATCGTAGACCCGATGAAGATCCGTACCCAAACCCGATGAAGACCCGATTACACGGATCTGGATCTCCCTAAACCCGACCCGTCTCTGACCCGTTGACATGCCTACTTTGGATAGCTATTGCGATTTGGTCGAATGAATATTTCCATTGATCGGCTTCTCCTTGGTCTTATCTCCAAGCTACGATCGCTTATCTAATCTGTCGAACACGTGTCAGATGTTCATTTTTGGTTAGATAATCAGATAATTACCCCATAATTGCCCCCCAAAGCTTTGTGGCTTGAATGGGGTGCATAGGTTTGCTCACCCGTTGAACGCGACGCTGGGTGACAGTGAAATTTGATCGTCCATAGGTGCTATGGTCGGAGAATGTCAACACTTTTATTTTTAAGATGAAAATCATCTTTTTTCTGCCCATTGAGGCTAAAAGAAGCTCCTAATTTGTCTCGATGTTTCAGGGGTATGCTGATAATTGCCCGTTGATGAGACTAAAAGGCGATGATATATGTATCAGTCGTCATATAGCGCATTTCAAATTATCACATTGTTTTGAAAGTTGAATCAGGTTGTTTGATGACTTTCCTACCGTCATTTTTGGAGCTCATTATCACTCATCATTATTTAAAATGTTCTAGAGGTTTTTACCTTCTTCATTTACTGTAAGTTTTCTTCTTCTCTCTTGTTCCTTATTTCCCTGTAATTTTCCTTTTCATTTTTCCATCGTTTTTCTCTCTTGAGTGACGAAAGTGGTTTAGCCCCATTAGTGAGAACTCCGTCGATGATTTAGGAGAGGATGTTCTATTCCAAAGTGGGTTTTAATAGAGTTTGGGGAAAATCAAAAAAATATTACAACATAAAAGGAGGACACTGGTTGTTCTCGCAGTTTATTACTGAAGTCGGCGTAACTTTTCCTCTGAACTAACTTTTCTTATAGTTTTGTGAATATTTTAACATAGTTATTGCCCAATATACCCCAAACACTTAGAAGATGGTTAATGGGGTCAATAAGATAAATAAGTTATAATAAAATTAGGGATCCGAGAGATCAATTACTACTACATGTGGGTACGAATGAGTGACAAAACATTTTTTTTAAAGACGAGGAAGGAGAAAAGGGTGTTGGTTGTAAACTTTCCTAATTTCAAAGAGATTATTAGTCTCACATCTTTGTTGTGAAGTAATGGAAACATTCACCCATTCCTAAGAGAGGTGAACCTCAAAGGGGCTTCGGGTGTCCCACTGGGGGTCATGACATAAGTGAATTATTATTGAAAGTTATTTTTATTTTGGTCGACCAGGCCTTGTATGAATGGTTATTGATATTTTCCTTCTTTGTTTTGTGCATAAGCTTCCAAGAGAACAGAGCCCGACCAAAAACACATCAATTTTGACGAGTTGATAAATGTCTGAAAACTTAAGATACCTCTGACTGTTGATGCCGAACATCCGGGGTCGACTTCATTGTTGTTGACCTATACATGTAACACCTCCTCATTTGTGGCCAGACCAGTAGAGAAAGAGAAAAAAATTCACGTTCCTTCTGGAAGTGAGGGGTACTAAAGTGCAACCACTTCGGTCTCCTTTTAATTTATAGACATCACATGCATCCCTATTGTGGTACCTTCTACCTCAGAAGAAGATATGCCACCAAGAAAAAGAGTCCCCAATATGTTGGACGATTCTGACGTCCCCACTTCTCCAAAATCCCAGTCCTCTAAAAGGAAGGAGGTCGAGGGAGCATCTTGTTGGGGTTTTATCTCGAAACCAAGATGGACAAATAATACCGAATTAAAATTTCTTATCCAAAAGTGATAAGATTTTCCTTTAATTTCTTGTTAAGGGTAAACAAGCAACACCTAAGGTCTATATGACAAATTATCTTGAACATTAGGTGAATTCATCTAAGTGTGGAAAGGGTAAACAATGTAGCACAATACTAAAGCGTACGAGGACAAATCTACAACGGTAAAAAACCTTGGTCAAATAGAACGACAAGTGTATAATGGTATAGTTTTGCAACTAGAAGACAAATACTTACACCTTCTCGACGCTGTGATTGACTAGACACTTTTTTCGACCATATCCTCGGTAGAGAGCACCAACAACTGGAAAACGTTACACAACTACGATCGATTTTGGTCCCAACCAATGTCGTAAAGTCCCCGTGCCATAAATTTTCATTTAGAGTTTAAAGCAAACTTTATTCTTTCAGAGTTTGAAGAAAAATTATGTATGTGAGCTAAAATGGAATAATTTAATAAGACACTAATGTGTATATTTACTTCCTAATATGTGAGATTCCTAAAGGTTAAGGGAAGTGTATAAAAGTATTTAGCAACTCAAAATATACACAAAGTATCTTTGAGATATAAAAAATATTTAAAGTTTCCCAAGAACAAATTTTATAAAGTGTTTTTTTGACTTTAGAGAAGTAATCAAACTTGAAAATATTTTAAATTATGATGATTACAATGGGTATCTAAAAAATACAAAGAATGTTTTGATTTCTAGAAATCATTATGATAAAAGCTTGAGGAAAAAGTCTTTTAGAAATCTTAACTTGTTTGTGGGAATAAGAAGAGTTAAGTAGACACTTAAAACTTGTGGACACAATTCTAAGAGGCTCTAAGCTATTCTAGTCCACATAAATAAGTTACTTCTTCAACACACCAAAAGGGTATGGCGGAAAAAGAGAATGTTCAAGTTTTTACTACGCAATCTTTTGTGCAGATTTTTTTTTGCTAAATCTGGTGTTGTCGCAGTAATTGTCATTATAGCGTGGAATTTTGTCGCTGTAGTGAACCTTAGGTGAGACAGGTCTCCAGAGAATTTTGGATTTTATACAACACTTTTCATTGCAGTGAGAAAAATCTTCGCTGCAGCAAAAATATTCCATATTGCAATAATATCGACAATAAAGAAATTTTCGTTGACGAAAATAGAAAATTTGCTCGTTTTAGCACGCAAGTAGTGGCTGGACTAGGATTTTAGTTTAGGGGTAGCCCAACATTCGAGTAGTGTCGAGAGTTCGGGGGAGAGCACCCTCGAGGAAATTTTTTTGGGGGTTAATTCAAGTTTAATTTGAGTTTTATTCAAGTTTTAAGCATGTAAAACATTAGCCTTAATAAAGAAACTAGAAAAACTAATAACAAATCGAATTAACAATTAAAAATATAGCTTTCTTATACGTTTTATGATTGCTAAGTTGGTCAGCCCAATCAAGTTAACAAGAAATAAATAAACTAACAAATAATAACTATCAACAAACTTTTAAAAAAATTAATAATAAATAAATTAACACATTCTGCCTAAAAAATTAATATATCCAGCCTAAAAATTAAAAATACACTTAACATTTGATAACACACATTTAAAATTAACAATATTAAAAATAAGTTAATAATATTAATTTTTTAATAACAATAATAAGTTAATAAGTAAATAAAAATAAGTTAATAGCAATACATTAATTTTTAATATTATTATTAATAATAAAGCAATATTAATAATAAGTTAATAACATTAATAATATTATTAACAATATTAACAAAACATTATAAAAAAGGAATGGAAAGGAAATGAAACTGACTTGAGGAGGGAGACAACACAACAGAGGCCAGACTGTCACGCCACTGTAAAAAAGCAGGCCGCCGAAGGGGGAGGGGCAGGGGCAATAGGCTCCGGAGGGAGAATAGGTGAATCTGGATAGGAGGGAGAAGTGGTAAGGAGCCACCGAACTTTGGGAGGAGAGGAGAGTTGAGAGAGGAAAATTGAAAAATAAAAATGAAATGAGTTAGGGAGGAGGCAGCGGGTCTTAAACTTAAAAAAGAGAAGAATGGTTTAAAATTTATTATGTTATTTCCCTTCAAACTTTGAACAGTTTTAAAAAATACCTTAAACTTACTATTTTCGCACAAACACTCCTAAACTTTTTTTTCTCAGTATTTTTTTTTCCCTAGAAATCTCAGGAGGAGCCTTCACCCCTCCTCGACTCTATGCAAATCCGCCCCTAGACGCAAGAAAAACTTATAAAGATTTATTTATATTTTAAAAAATCTTCTAAAGAATATATAATGCCTATTTTAAAATATATTTTTCTAAGTGAAATATATATTGCTCTATATGCATGACTGGATCAGTTTTCCCATCATACTTGGAAGTAACTACTGGTGGCTTGAACTTGCATGGTGTAGGGTAATTCATAATAGCCTAAACAAAAGGTGAGACTTTAATAAAACTCATTCGTAATGGATTCTTGGTTTTGGCCATTTCACCGAGTTGATCTTCCAACCATTGCATGGATCCCTTCCAGGGCTGTTTTGCTAGCTTAGACTTAGTTGAGGTAGATTTAGCAACTTTATTGTGCCTATGTGCTGAACTCTCCTCTTGAGAGGTTTGCTCGACACGCACATAACCCCTCATACAAGCTTTTGACCTCACAGAACCTTCTTTGTGCTCCCAATGATGCTTCTCCTCCCTATGATGACCTCTAGTTACTTGGGAACCTAAACGATCAAAAGCGAAATCCCTACTTAGCCTCTCTAATACACTTGGCCTTTCTTTAGAAAAGGATCTATCGTCATAGTAATCCATTAATCGGAATGAAGAAGTTGCGCCAGGACGGTATGGTCGATCATGAGAAGAACATAAATGATAACTCCTTTTTTTTCCTGTCTGGTGGGGGTGGCATATCTCTCCTAGAATTAGAGAACTTATCTTGCATTGTGCGTGCCAACTGTCTAACTGATTCTTGCATAGTCTCCTATCCTTTAGACAAATTGACCAAGATATTTTGAAGGTTTGTCTCACCAGGGGGAGCAGATATTTCTTGATTATTTCCTACAGCTGCTAGGCTACTTTCAAGGATATTTTTCATTCTTTAAACTAGAGAATGAATTATATGAGGTAGAGAACACTTCCTAGAACTCGTTCCCATAGACGACGTCAATCTGTTGATGTCTAAAAATGGACTTAATCCATTTTTATAATCATAGATAAATAGAGTGGTTAAATCAAATCATACACACACCAGAGAAGAGATTTTGAAAGTGGTAGCCTATGTCCACGGTTGATATTATTTCGCAGGGTTTACAATAACTCAGTATGGTGTGCATATGAGTGACTCGAGTTGTCCTCTCAGCTGAGGGAGTATTTCATATCTATAATGGTGTAAAACCCTAGAGATGGAACTCCTTTATATTGCCATGAATTTACATCTGTGTATAATAAATACAATTATTGGAATTCAGTGTTAATTAGAATTCCATCCGATTAACTTTTGGTATTCCTGATGGTTGGCATTCCTGGAGTTGGTCGGCCATCCAGCTGACTAAGTATCTCTAAAGACGATTAAGGTGGCTAGTCATCCACATAGGAGGACCAGTATACATTTATCGTTGGTCCACGTAGGAGAGTAATTTTTACATACAATAACCTCTATATGTAAACCACACTTTTTGTCTCTCTCATCACGATTTCTTTCTTTTTTGTTCAAGTTCTCTACTCTCTCTCTCTCTCTCTCTCTCTCTCTCACACACACACACACACACACACACACTAAAAAAAACATTACTAAACACCCTCAATTCTGACATTGACATGTAGTGCCGCCTCACTCCGACGATGCCCTCGATCTACAATCACGTTCTGTCCATTTTAAATGCCACAATTGAAAAGACCTAATGGTGTACACGTGCTAATGTGCATTAGGTTATAAAAAACTCTTTTAACTCTTTGATATAAAATCTATTAATAAATTAAAAACACTCAAGCGCACTAGTAAGTAAAAGTGGTGATGCTTGATGTAAAAATGCCCTTTAAGAATGAGATGAGGAAAAGCGAAAAGAAATATTTATTCTCGAGGAAACCATTAAAATGGAAAATCCCGTGTCCTTTAGTCCCAGGACAACTCACACACCCAAGTCCACTATTACCAATGATTAGTTACAAATTACAGAGTTACTCGTGTAAATGAACTAACTTAATTAATACAACCTGTACACCAAGATTAAGTTAAACAACCCCACATCTAACTAAAATACACCACTAATCACACCAAAGCAGTGGACACTTGGGACAAACACACAACAACACACTCAAGTCCACTAATACCACTGTTTGAGAATATATTACAACAACACTAGTGTAAATGAAATAGTTTGGACAATACAAACCAGCACACCAAGGCGCAAACTAACCAACCCCATAATACTGAATCTTCCTAAACAACTAGGGTAGTGATCAAATGTCATTTTTGAATTTGCAATTTTTTGGGACTCTAAGTATTGACCAAAAGTCATAGGTTTGCGAGGATTTTGAGAATTATCATAATGATTACCGAAATGATTGGAATAAGACATGCTTACCCAAAAAATGGCTCGAAGTCGCGAATTCCATAAAGTAGATGCGCGCGCAAAAACTTTAAGCGTTTCTTAGTGCTCAAATGCAGAAGTACTACAAAAATGTTAGACAAAAAATACAACTAGAAAGAAAATATTAGGAAATAATAAATCAAATAAATTCTAAAACAACAAGTCCCCGGCAACGGCGCCATTTGATAGGCCAGGTTTCGTCGCGGTGCGAGCGTCACCTGCGCACCAGTCGTTTTGTTTTATATGGCTCACCAATTCTATACAAAAACTTAAACTATGACTACACTCATTTAAGGGAGTATAACGGCTAGTCCGGGTATCGAATCCACAAAGACAAGTTGCTAGAATTCAATTGGTTTAATATTCCTAAAGTAAAAGTGTAAAAGAAAATTATAAACAAAAAGGAAAAGATGCTAAAAGGGAAAGATTAAACTAGGCGAGTGTATTTAAACTAAAACTAACAAAGCGAATAAAAACTATAGGTTGCGTCGGATATCCCTCACCTAGAGTTAATTAGTATAAAATGGTTACATGGGTCGACGAGTTATTAAGACCGCGTCTCGTTTTGACAGTTAATTAAACCCAGAGTTGTCACACCCCTAAATTCACATAAAAGTCTAATAAGATTTTGGCATCAACAAATACCCCGAAAATTATGCATGCAAGGTCGTAAGTACAGAGCATACATGATATACCCCGTCAAATCTCTTAGGCATAATAACTAGGAAAACCAACTCGAAATAAACACGTAAAACTCCATCACCAAAGCTAATCAACACATCAACTCATAGGTGAGTTCAATCTAACACAACCTAGACTAAATTATCTAGAAGGCATGGTAAATGACATGTATTGAAAGAAAGCAAGTAAACCCAATTATGAAAGAAATAAACAACAAAAATGAATGTTAACTAGGCATGTAAATGAAAGGAAGCAAATAAAGAAAGCATTAAACAAATGAAATAGACAATGAAAAGTAAACTTACATACATAAAAATTGGCAAAACACCCAAAGGAAAATGGGGTAGGGCAAAGCTCCCAATAAAAACCCTAAACCTAATGTAAAATGTAATATATATACAAAAGAGTGTAATACCCCGTATTTTTATGGCTTTTAAATTGAGGATTTATTAAATTTAATTGATATAAATTAATTTAATATTAATTTGAATATTTATTTAAATATTTACTAGCGTGACGAGAGTTAATAATTATTGGGAATTTGTTGAATATTACTTAATGAGCAAAGTAATATGTAGAATTGAATTTATTAAAATTGTCACGAGTGAATAATATGACAATTATGGAAATTAAGTCGGGACGCGCCAGTGTCGTGTCGGGACTATATTATTTTTATATAAAGTGAATAAAGTATAAGTTGCCCATATGATCATTTTGAGTGGGCCAACGTGTCCGGAAGGGTCGAGATAGTCAGTGAAGTGTACCCGGGGATTTAATTTGGGTCTCGGGGCGTTTTTAGGCCTAACCGGCATCCCAGAAGGTCGATTTAGTCATTTCAAAATTAGGCCTTAGTTAAATGATGAAAATTGGGAATTAAAATTAGATATTAGGAGAGTCCTCTAGGGTTAACATTCTCAAAAGTCTAGAATGACAGTGAGAGGAAGAAAGGAGAAAAGTCTTCCAAGAATCCAAGCCAAGAACCAACCCAATTGCACCACCACCACCACCAAAACATAGATCAGAGCGAGGGGATCAAGCCTATACCTGTCAAACTCGTGGAATCAGACCTACTATCTTAAGGCAAGTAATTTTTTTGCTGATTTCTAGTGGATAATTCAACCATGTTAGAACAAGATTAAATAGTGTATCTTTATTCGAAGAATTTGATGATTTAGGGAATTTAAATCACATGCTTTAGAAGAAATAAGTATATTCTAGAAATCTCATCATATGTAGAGGATTACCCACGAAATTGTAATGGTTTAGAAGAGAGAAATCTGGAAAAAGAATTAGAAGATTGGAAATTATAATGAAACTAGGGTTCTTGATAAATATTACGAATTGGGCCTTTAATCCTATACTTTTGATGAAATTCATACATACTTTACGTAGAAAATCATGTAGGTAGGTTAATATAACTATTAGTTTAATTGGTTGGGAGTTTGGGACTCAATTATGGAGTTTTGTTTGAGTTTGATGAAGGAAACCCCCAGTTAACAATGGCAGAATTTAGAATACCTGTTTGATTGATCGATCGACTGATCGATCGATCGACCCCCTTTCATCGATCGATCGGCCCCTCCTAGAAACTGCATGTTTTTCCTCTTTTTATTTAATTCAGATAAAATGCGTAGGAACCCTTAAATATCATTTAAAGAGTATAATTGGTCATGAAGAGGACCAGTAGGGTCTAAGTAGATTCCGTTGAATGTAACTTTATATGGGATGTAACCGTGGGTTAACGGGGGTTTGACACATATTGGAAATCGTGCGTACATTAAGTAAGGAATTGAGAGATTCGTGAATGACTTAGACCAGTATGTTAGAGAGGGTATACCTACTGAATTTACCTTTAGGATGAAAGAATACTTCGAGGGACGAGAAGTAATTATGAAATGACTATAAATGAGAATAAAAAGAGACGAGTCCTTTTTACCTAAGAATTTGGTAAAGTTGTATTATGTAAGGTTAAAAATATTATTATGGGTCGTTAGCGAACCTAATTGAAAAATGTGAATATTGATATATATGACTGAGTACATGTCTATATATATATATATATATATATATATTATATTTGTGTATAATCATACCCGCGCTACTTGCTATCACGAAGGTTGTCGCGCTGGGACCGTCTTATCTCGATGGGACCTTTATGGGGGATATTGACTTGTACCCTAGAACATAGGATTCCTTGGTACAAGCTATCTGAGAATGACAGTCAGACGGTCCTAAGAGACGTGAGGGGTATGTGCTGACCTCTTAGTGACTTCGAACTATGCTTCGCCTCCATTATGTGTGTATTGTGTTAATACAGTTCGAGAGTGATTCCGAACTAGTATTTCCCTTAGTACGAGAGATACGTGGACTTGATATCATAGTATGCCCACACCATAGATTTCATGTGGGGTGCCGATAATATATATATTATATGGGTGATTAATATATATATGAATATATGCAATTCTTCTACTGTGCGTATAAGTAGATAAATATTGAATAAATGCTCCAAAATTATAGTAAGTGTTCGAAAACTTTATAACAGTACTGAGAGATACTAAGTAACGTAAATAATCATTAAGAGATTAACCTCTAAACAAAAATCATAGTTCTGTGACTTCGCGAAATAAAATTTATGGGAGATGAGATAGACTTATGAGGCATTTAGTAGTACGTTAGGTGTGCACACTAGATGAGAGGTGAAAATTCTCAAGAGAGTGTCGTGTGCTAACATGGGTGTCCTATCAATTAGTGAGCATTTAATTACTTGAAAACACTTTTTAAAGCTATTTTTACACTCGGACTCTGACCCGTTTCGTGTAATCTTCTCTCTCTTGTATATATATGTATATATTACAGGTGCCCAACCACAGAGGCGCCAGGAGTAGGCTACTTGGACTAAACAGGCTGCAGCTTATGTGGGAGTTGCAGGCCTTTGCAGTAGACAACCTCTCCTTTGATTCCGTTCATGTTTTAGTTCTTCAGTAGACAGGGCATGTGTCGCCCATTTCCTATTTTTCTGTTTAGACTTATTAGAGATTCAGTATTCATTTATGATTCCAGTATTCAGTATTATTGTGGGATTTATTTCTTTGTCATGTAGACTTACGATATGGATATTTGCTTGGTTTGAGTAATCTAGTTGACATTCTTATGCATGGTTATTTAAAATTATCTCGTGTATTATTCATGTTGGGTTATATCCCAAAAAGGTTTTTGATATGAAATTTAATAAATAAAAATAATTATAAATTGTTTTGACACTTAGCTTAATTATTTAGGGTGTTTAAATTGGGAAAATTTTATTTTACGACAGTGATGCTAAGAATGAACCCATTGTTCACCTGGATTTAATTTAATAAATAACTGATCATCCGGAATTTAATTAGCGGGGTGTCACAAAGAGAACAAATGTTCTCTTATATAGTAAGTTGGAAACAAAAATAGAAAAGGAAAGGAAAAAGAAAAGAAAAGGGAAATTGCCGGGTAACTGGGACGACCGATTGATCGCGGGTCAGGGACCGATCGACTAGTCCTTCGGGGAAAGCCCACTGGAAAGATTCCAAGGCAAAATCCCAATATGCGGTCAACCGGACCCTTGGGCGTGGTCGACCAGTACTCTATTTTCCAGCCTTGATTGGTCTTTATATGAGAGAAAAGGTTCATAACGGAAATGGCCATAACTTCTTCGTTTGAACTCGAAACGACGTGCCGTTTGCGGCCACGCGATGCTAACTCAATGAACTACGCATCCGTAGAGATTCCATGAGCTGAAGATGAAGTGTGAATTGACTAAAATGACCTTAAATTAGCGTCCGGTGATGAAACTTCTCCAAAATGCAACGAATCCTCACTTTAGCGCTCCAATACCTACAAAAGCACAATTAACCCCTACAAAACATCTATATGTCCAAATATGAGGTTGTCTGGTTAGAGAGCATAAATATAGGTATTAATAACGTAAAAGTTCTAGAATGCACAAAGATAAAGGGCGCAAATATGCAATATTCGTGAGGTATCACACCCCTTAACTAAGACATTGCTAGTCCCTAGTGATGAAACAAACAAAACCAGTCCACATAAGGCGATACAAAAATGTATATATGCATCAAAATATAAATGCCACTTTCGTAGGGAACACGATTGCATTTAGCGTATGCAGTAAGTCGTTAAAGCCCTAGGTTACCCTAGTGGACGAGTGTCGTCTCTTGAAGGTTTTCAGGGATGAATCCCACAAACATCATATAGTTTCCTCAAAATATGCCCAACATAACATGCGACAAGCCCAACAATTCGAAAAATATTTTATACGCAACATTAACACAGTGAATGAATTCACACAATAGTCCATATTATTAACATTATTGAATGCACCTCGTGGAATTGAAACCTTAAAAAATGGGAGGGGATCGAGCACAAGCAAAGTGTGATTTGGCAAAAACTTAAATAAACTGGATAAGCGTTAAATCAAGCATATAATTTGATCCTCATCAAATGAATTCACTCGAAACAGGGAGATAACACACGGGGCATGCAGGCATAAAGAGTAAATGTAAATGGAAACAAGGCCGCACACATATCACTAATGAAGAACGCTATATAGAAAATGAAAAATTGTAATCTCAATGAAAGATACCGCTCATTAAAAAGGCAAAATGCATTTTCACAGATTATCAAAATTATTTCAAATTTTAAATTTAACTCACCCTAAGACCACATAGGACCTTATAGGGTTATAATGTAGGCTATGATAGGGTACAAAACGAAGGATATGTATGTACAGATTCAAAATGTTCGGAATGGAAACTTAGAATAATGAGAAGAATGCGGGCAATATCAAAAATTGAAAAATACAATCTATAAAAATCATTGAATATAACAACGGGGAGAGTAAACAAAGCTCATTCGAACATTATACACAACATATACAAATTTCTCTTTCTTTTCTTTTATTCTTTTTCTCATATTTTCTTTCCTTTTCTTTTGCTTTTTTCTTTTTGTTTTCTTTACTTTTCACACTCTTATATGCCTATATTGCAACCATAAAACAATAACATCATTCAATCCCAAGTAAAATTCCAAACAAAGGTACGGAAGGTAATGTGTATGGTTTTTAACTCTAATTCGGAGTTGGTTTTGGGATTTGGGGTTATGAAACGAAAGGTTATATTTAGGCTCAAAGGGTTGACGAGAGTAAACATTTAAGGCGAGGTCAAGGCTAATATGGGTGATATAACAAAGATGGACTATGATCATTTTCTAAAGTTTACGCAAGTCTCGAGTCAAAACAATTTATGAAAATCATGCTCAAGTGATACATTTCAAGATATAAATTTAATTAATGAACGATTAATGAAAGAATATAGAGATTACCGACGAATTCAACGTTTTTAATGGGGAAAGAATAGTGTATACACTCACAAATGACAAAAGGTACAAATCTTACTCGGTGTAAGTGTATACAATGCAACAAAAGATTACCGAGTTATAAAAATCTTAAACCAAATCAATAAAACAAGAAAACGCATGTGCTCATGGGATTAAAGTTTAATTCATGAAGTTATTCATAATATCAATGATAGAGAACTAAAGTCTAATATTTTCTAAAATCGAGAACATGCATCATTGAGTTGTCTATTGGATCGGGCAATTATTGAAATTTATCATCGAAAACAAAGGAAAAATGCCCAACAAAGGAGAAAAAAGAAAGAAAATATTTTTGAAAATTTTAATTTTTTACAAGAAAATCATGCTTGAAAATAACATATAATCAAAATCATGGACACTACCAATGAATGGATAGAATATCCCACACCCCCTAAATAAAACCTGACATTGTCCTCAATGTAAATTAAGAACCAAGTTAAAGAGAGAAAAATAGCGATATTACCCAAAATGGAGCGATCTCGTGAAAGTAGAAGTCCAATGATTCTACAAAACATATTAGTACCAAGGCATAACAAAAAGAAAGAATGAATTTTTTAACTAATTACACTAGATTATAAGTAAGAATAAAGAAGAAAAATAAAGAAAACAACAACTAACTATTTACAACCTACAATTTTAACTTCTAACTAACTATACACTAGAAGTTGAAATTTTTGAGGGTCCACCCAAAATACGATTTGTCTTTAAAAGATTCACGGGGACCCTCCCTTTCATGCATGCCTCCCAAAAAATAGGAATTTCGTTCGAACAACGGAAGGCATGTGTAAGGCGAAAGAAATAAACCATCCCCAATTAAAATTTTTGGAGGGAGGATGGGAGATTTGGATAAGACAGGTGACAAAAACATAAGAGGTAAAAAAAACTGAATTTTCTCCTAAGTATTTTGAAATTGAAATGGGAGGGGCCACACATGAAGGCAAAGATGCGATCATGGAAGGCGACTCGAGCAAGTACTCCTCATCGGTGAAAAGGTTTAACACATTAAAGTTCGGAATTGATTCATCGGGTACTTGTGACGGTGTGATAATAGAGAATGGAAATGGGGAGGAAAGAAATTCAAACTCAAGAGATGAGTCATCATCACTTGAAGATTAAGTTTCGAAGGAAATAAGATCATTTTCAATGAAATGTTCTTCTTTGGGGGTCAAAGAAGAAATCATTTCATTGCAAATGGATATTACTTCCATTTCATCCTTACTTTAAATATCTATTATGCTATGGGCAAAGTAAACAATGGTTTGTTCTAAAGTAGGGACAAAAACCTCATTTGGTTCAAAACATTCCTCGACTTCAAAAGTCTCGGGAGAAAAATCGTCGGCGGATTCAAATAATAAACTGAATTCATTCTCCCACAAATGATTTTCTTCTCGATAACGATTTTCAAGTTTCTCATTTTCAAGCATGCGCAAGTCACCACCGAATGTCACAGGTCGAGGCACGGATACTTACAAATGAGAAGTTTGAAATTTTTTATCGGAGCTATACTCAAACTCATTATTATAAGAATTTTGAAAACTATTGCAATTGGTTTCAAAATTCCTATTATAAGGAATTAGAGGCCCAAAATCGTTATCATCATCCTCAAAATACACGCACTCCAAAGCTTGACTTTTGTAATACTCGCCCAAAGTCATTTTTGAATTTGCAATATTTTAGGACTCTAAATATTGACCAAAAGTCATAGGTTTGCAAGGATTTCGAGAATTATCATAATGATCACCAAAATGATTGGAATAAGACATGTTTACCCCAGAAATGGCTCGAAGTGGCGAATTCCACAAAGTAGATGCACGCGCGAAAAATTCAAACGTTTCTTAGCGCTCAAATGCAGAAGTCCTGCAAAAACATTAGGCCAAAAATACAACTAGAAAGAAAATATTGCGAAATAATAAATCAAATAAATTCTAAAACAACAAGTACCCGGCAATGGCGCCATTTGATAGGCCGAGTTTCGTCGCGGGGCGAGTGTCACCTGCGCGTCGATCGTTTTATTTTATACGGCTCACCAACTCTATATAAAAACTTAAACTATGACTACACTCTTTTAAGGGAGTATAGCGGTCAGTCCGGGTATCGAATCCACAAAGACAAGTTGCTAGAATTTAATTGGTTTAATATTCCTAAAGTAAAAGTGTAAAAGAAAATTATAAACAAAAAGGAAAAGATGCTAAAAGGAAAAGATTAAACTAGACGAGTGTATTTAAACTAAAACTAACAAAGAGAATAAAAACTATAGATTGCGTCGGATATCCCTCACCTAGAGTTAATTAGTATAAAATGGTTACATGGGTCGACGAGTTACTAAGACCGCATCTCGTTTCGACAGCTAATTAAACCCAGAGTTGCCACACCCCTAAATTCGCATAAAAGTCTAATAAGATTTTGGCGTCAACAAATACCCCGAAAGTTATGCACGCAAGGTCGTATGTACAGAGCATACATGATATACCCTTTCAAATCTCCTAAGCATAATAACTAGGAAAACCCACTCGAAATAAATACGTAAAACTCCATCACCAAAGCCCACATCAACCCATAGGTGAGTTCAATCCAACATAACCTAGACTAAATTAGCTAGAAAGCATGGTAAATGACATGTATTGAAAAAAAGCAAGTAAATCTAATTATGAAAGCAATTAACAATAAGAAATGAATGTTAACTAGGCATGGAAATGAAAGGAAGCAAGTAAAGAAAGCATTAAACAAATGAAATAGACAATGAAAAGTAAACTTACATACATAAAAATTGGCAAAACCCCCAAAGGAAAATGGGGTAGGGCAAAGTTCCCAATACAAACCCTGAAACTAATGTAAAATGTAAGATATATACAAAAGCGAACAAAGGTTTTTTTATATAGTAAGTTGGAAACAAAAATAGAAAAGAAAGGGAAAAAGAAAAGAAAAGGGAAATTGCCGAGTGACTGGGACCACAGGTCGATCGCGGACAGGGACTGGTCGACCGGTCCTTCGGGGAAAGGCCATTGGATAGGTTACAAGGAAAATTTCCAATATGCGGTCAACCACCCCCTGAGCGCGATCTTCCGGTACTCTGTTTTCCAGCCTTGATTGGTCTTCACATGGGAGAAAAGGTTCATAACGGAAATGGCTATAACTTTTTCGTTTGAACTCGAACGACGTGCCATTTGAGGCCACACGATGCTAACTCAATGAACTGCGCATCTGTGGAAATTTCATGACCCAGAGATCAAGTGTGAATTGACTAAAATTCCCTTGAAGTAGCGTCTGGTGACGAAACTTCTCCGAAATGCAACAAATCCTCACTTTTAGCGTTCAAATACCTACGAAAGCACAATTAACCCCTGCAAAATATATATATATCCAAATCTGAGGTTGGCTTGTTAACGAGCATAAATATAGGTATTAATAACTTAAAAGTGTTAGAATGCACAAAGATAAAGGGCGCAAATATGCAATATTCGTGATGTATCACTCTAACAAATCAGTGATCAATAGTATGAGTACTTAATCAACCAAATATAGATGAACAGAGAATGATTAAACACGATTGTTTAAAAAAAAGTCCCAAAATCACATCTAAACAACAAACATTTTGTTGGTGTTAAACACCAACACAATCAGTCAAAGTATACGGATTTTTACAAGATGGGTCTATGTTAAAAAAAAAAACTAACCAAAATTAGATAAAATCTAAACAATAACCATGTAAATAACAAAAGATCTGATTACAAAAAAGAACATTTTCGGTTTTAGAACAAAGACAATTTTGTAAAAAAAAATATATGCCTGATAAAGTTTGCAACAAAGTTTCGTGTAAACAAATAGGATTTATGCCTGATTAAGCTCACCCGAAATGACCTCGTTAAACAAATCTACAACTTCAAAACACAGGTAGATGAAATTAATTAACAATTATCAGATATTACGGATCTGATTAGTCCACAAAAGAAGTTTTAACTTACCAACAAATTTTTGTTCTACACAGTAACACTAAATGAGGTAGGATAGTATATATAGGTGTATATTAGATCCGTGTGTATATATAATAGGTAATAAGAATATATATATATATATATATATATATATATATATATAGAGAGAGAGAGAGAGAGAGAGAGAGATAAAGCCTCACAATGAAAGCCTTAGAGATAAATGGCAAAGACTCCAAACACTTCAATGGAGCTCTACCAAAATAAAGATACACCACCAGCATGCTCAAACCTCAGACAAACACAACAACCAGTAACTCGTTCACCAAACACACAAAATCCACAACTCAAACGAACAGTGTATGTATGTAAAAGAGGGTAAAAGTTTAACCAATAGAAATCTCAAGTGTTAAAAGTTGTGATCGTAAGAAATTATAGAGAGAGAGAGAAATGTCGGTAGCAATTTCAGAGAAAAGAAATGAAATCCAAAAACCCTAAAGCTTTCTCAGATACAACCATATTTAAAGTCCCAATCAAAATGGCAAAGACCGTAAATAAATAAGATAATGGAAATGGGTAAAAACGTAACACACCAAGGGCAGTTGGGTTTAAAGAGGTAACCACACAGCCTTAAAAATCAACGACACCAACAAATCCCACTAAACCAATTTGAAATTGCTGCCATATTTTTTCGAGATTAAAACAAATAATTAAACAAATAATTTTGTTTAATCAAAAGATGATTTTAACTCTTTTAAAATAAAAAATATATAAAAGAAACAAAGTACAATTTATAAAATTCTGAATAAAATTAAGCGAATAAAAGACACAAAAATTTTATTTAACAAAAAAAATACATTCTGAAAAATATTTATTTTATTTTATTTTATACATCAAGTCAAATAAGATGTATAAGACTTAAGGCATAAAATAAATAAAATATAAAATAAAAAACGTTTTAAACTCCTAAATCAAAATATAAAATATTTAAATTAAAAATAAGCACTACAAATATTTTATCAAAAATAATTTATATATTAAATCAATATACGAAAAAAATTTGATTTAAAGTATATAAAAATAGATTTTAACAAAAAAAGAATGCAAAACCATATATAAAAAATATTTGCCTCAAAATTGAGCCAACACGAGAATAATGAGACTTTCAACAATGACACAATTTCATATTTCAGATTGGACCAAAACCTGATACATATATTCCTTTTTAGTATTTTTTCGTATTTAATGTTGCAAAACAATGAACCAAATCTAAACAAACTTCATGCCACTTTGAAATGTAAAAAATAGCCCAATAATTCTTCAAAGGTAGCGTTTTGGTTATGAACAAAGTAAATGATGAATGGTTTAGTGAATATTACTTTTGATTTTATTTGGTGATACTTTATTTTTTTTATTTGATGATTTTAGTATATTTAATTTCTCTTATCACTTCTTTTTCATTAGATCTTGTTTGAATGTTGCCTAATTAATAACTTCATGATAGTTCACATTTTTTAAATACACTTTTATTTGGAGAATGCGAATATTTTTCAAAACAAACTTAACTTTACAAAGTGAAATTGCAAGCTACAAAATTCATTTTGTAATAATAAATTGCAAATTTTATTTTTCTCTTCAAGATTCCGTGATTAGGGGAGTGAATAAGATGTCAAATGGTGCAATGAAAATAACCGTGTTTGTGAAATTAAAAAATTAGTTGATTTGTTATTTATTTTAAAATTACAAATTTTAATTTTTAGTTCGTTTAACGGAATACCCAAGGGAAAAATTTCTCTGGTCATGGGAGACTTCAAGATCCGATGACTGAACATACGAAGGTGTGGTGGCTGAAAGTCAATAATTATTTCAGGAATTTTTAATGTAAGAATAGAATTAATATTTTTAGAAAAATAAAATAAATTTAAAAAAATAGGAACTATTTTTGCAAAAAAATAAATTGACTGTCCTTTATCGATTATCAACATTATCATAAGTCCTAAAAATGTAAAATACCTTTTTTTAATATGCTCTCTTCAATGTCTCTCTCTCATTAATTAATCGACATATCTTTGCTTCACGAGTCTACCCTATTTGGTGGCAACCAGGGCCGATAAATGGGCGAATGTAGACGAATTTGTTTCGATCGTTAATTGGTTAGGATTAGATATGAGCAGATTAATAGTGGGTTGGTGATTGTTACGGGTCGAATGTGGATCGATTAACCGCCTCCCCATTTTCTCATTTAAAATTTTAGTTACAGATCCCTAGTTTATATAAATAGGAAAGATAACGGGTCATTTCTCAATCCGTCTCAACCTATAAATAACCGGTGAATTTTTAGTGATGCATATATCATATATTCTCAACTATTGCATATATGTTGAGCTTGTTGATCCATAGTAGGATTCCAATCGCTAAATGTTAACAAAAACAATTATGGGAAGACCCACACGATTCTCATTACAGTCGGAGAGAATAAACCTTTGTATAGTTGATCATTCCTATAGTAGAAAAATCTCCATCAATGCTGACATTATAATGAATGACAATAAAACTATTGATTAAACTCATCAAAGACTCCACTGCTAAAATGGATTCAACCTTCAGCTGCAAGAGGAAGCATGCCTCGGTGATGACTGATTACAAACCCAACAAATCCTTTGGTTATATTCACTCAAGAATGGAGGACCAGTCAATGGGTGTTACCAAATAGGTCATACGAGAAGAGAAAGCTCAAGGTAAAGTCTTATTTTGAGTTCTGATTATATTTTATGTTATGAGCTGAGAACTGTGGCGAAATTACTCACCTCGACTTGGCAAGATTGGAGTGAAAATGGTAGTCAAATAAAATAAATAATTAAGGGTGTGTTTAATTGAAATAGAAATTTTTTCCATGCAAAATAGTTGATTGACTCATGTTTTGCCTTTATAATACCTTGGGTGCAAACAAGTTATATAGGAATAAAATTCATGCATGTACCAAGTGTTCCATTCAAAACCTCATTTTTAGCAAAAAATATTTCTTATCCACCAACCAAAAAATTTCTTTCCATGGAGAATAGAAAAATTAAAAGCAAAAACTCATATATTTTCTCACTCATTATCCAACGTCTCATCGAAATGAACTATTTCCAACAATTTTCCAACTTTGTAATCAAACACACCCTAAACGATTCACCTAAGTGAGGTTGGCTTAGGCACCTCAAAGCTCCATTCCCATAGTCAGTTGATTTTAAAATTAGAGACAGGTTGACATCCTAATCTCCTCTAAGATTAAAAGAAGGTTAGCTGAGTCTCAGCCACTAGCTCCCTATTCTCGGTTAAAAGCAAAAATAAAGGGTCATATCAAAAGTTTTTGGAGACCCTATATACCCTTGACTGATGAATCTTAGTAGGTTAGTTTATGACCCCGAAGTTAACCCTCAGCTATAGTATTTATGTGTACCTCAAAAGACATTAAACTCTATAAAATGAATCCTATGCCCTACTTTGGGGCCTAATGAAAGACTCATCTGAATTCGATCGCCAGATGAAAATGGGGAACCTTAGTCTTCTTTTGGCCAAAAATAAGAAAATAGGTTGGCTTTCGGTAGGTCCTCTTTTAATTTTTAAAAGTAAAAGGATATCATGGAATTAAATAATTATTATGTAATAAATAAATTCAGAAATATTATTTCAAACTTTTAACAAATAAAAATAATTGTTAAATTTGAATTTTTAGACAGTAAAAATATTTGTTAAAATTGAATTTTTAACGAATAAAAATATGTAACCATCCTCATTTTTCATGTAAAAATTGGCGAGACACAATATACCGAAGATGGGGCTTGTCTAACAATTTATATTATTCTCAACATCAAACTATCGTATAACATTTATAATTTTAAAACAAACATGCACAATGAAATTATTAAGTAATAAATGGCAATAAATAAATCCAATCTCCCAAAAAATTATAAAACATCCGACACAAGCATAACTGACATTTAAAAGACTCGATACTATCTCTCGGACTTATGCCTATACAATCTCTGAAATTATGAAATGACTGGAATAAAAATAACAATATATGCTAGAATCAAACGAACTAAAGTATATTCTATTCAAATACGATCACAAGCCTGATCTTCTGTCAGTCCTGCTATCCCTATCTAGGCAAATCTAGGGGCAAAAACATTTTATAATTTTGGATCAACGCCCTAAAGTTGCAAGAATTAACTTAAAAAATTAATATGCAATTATGCAGTTCATCAACATTATACACCGCTCATTGGCACTAGCATGGAGTAGGTATATCATCCCTCATCTAAGTGCAATACTATACCCATATCAATCCAAGTCCCAAATATGAAATTCGATATCTATATTAATAATATTATATTTAAGGCATCTAGAAAAATACATAGACTGAAGTTAACCATCTACACATATGTTTCTAGTCCCAAGAGTAACCCATATAATACTACCCATAATAAATAACATATCATCACATTATGCATTTTTTTATTATATTGGTGTTGATATCTAAAAATGGAGCAGGTCCAATTTTATAATCATGATAAATAAGCAATATAAACAAAGACACAAGAGACAAAGATTTTTAAATTTGGTTTAGCTGTTAAAAGCATAGGTCTACTGTTGGTATTTCTATTGATGTTTACAATATCTTAGTACATTGTGCTTGAGATTGATTGAATTATACCCTTTAGCTAATGGTGACTGTCTATTGATAGTGGCTTGCAACCCTAAAGACTGAATGCCTTTATATTTCCAGGCATTTACATTTGTATATAATAAATGAGACTCTTAGTATTCAGTGTTGGTCGTCCTTCCATTCGAGTAACTTCTGCTATTCCTAATGGTTCACATTCGAGAGTTGTTTGGCATTCCAGCCGACTAAGTTCCTCTGATGCCGATCAAGATAGCTGAATGGCTACATATGATGATAGGTGTCTATTGTTCGTTGGTCCACGTGAGGAGGTAATTTATACATACAACAAAAGGACTCAATGCTCCATGCTTGATGATTGATCAAAAGTCTAGAGTATTTATTCAAAATGTTGCTCGGCGTGTGATCTGAGTATCAGTTGATAGCCGACCTTCCATACTTGTAAAAAAATTTGCGGCATTGTGGATTATGGAATTTTTACAAATAATTCAAACTTTTTCAAACTGCTAAAGGGTACGTTGATCTTTTTGCTCTATGGGAAGAGTGAAATTGGCGGTAGTTCAATCGTTCGTGTATTTAATCAATTCATCTTTACTATCGAGGAAACCTATAAATAGGTAGAAATTTCCCTCCTTTTCTTTTCTCCTCAAATTTTTGGCACTTAGAATTTTCCCTTGTTCTCGATTTTTCTTTCTGCAATCTCTTTCCGCCTGCTTCCCGTAAACGTTTTTACATCTTTTCTATTGTCTTTAGATTCTTATAAGATTTCTTTCCTCTTTTCTCTATTTTCATCATTTTATCCGTTTCAACGATGTTTTACTTCAGGGATGAGGGATCATTAGAGGAGTTTAGGGAGAAAAGGAAAACTCCTGGCTGAGTTGATCTAAAACTAGCTTAGGGTCCTATAATTGTTTATTCTTTAACAAAGGGCCATTCTATTCCCACTCTTTTCATTACTGAGTGTGGTATTAACTTTCCTCCAAATCCTACATTTCTTTAATTTTGTCAATATTTCAATATAGTTCCTACTAGGTTAGCCCCAAACATGTGGAGGGTGGTAAATGGAGTACATAGGTTAAATGAGATTTATGGGGCGCATATTGGGATCCCTAAGTTGATGTTTCGTTACAAGTGGGGAGTTATTGCAGAGAGGGCTTATTATTTGAAGACTAGGCAAGCCAATAGGGCTTTAGTAGTTAATCTGCCAAATTACAATAATGACTATTGTGATTATGGTGTTGTTGTCAAGAATTATCAATATGCATTCCATCCTGTGGGGGTACCCTACACTGGACCCAAGTGCCCCCAAGAAGGGAGTGGCATAGGTCATAACTTTCCTCTTAATTTTCTTTTTTTGTCATCTATTTGCAGACTTGGCGACTAACTTTTTTGTTTTGCATTTTTTTTGCAGAGGAGAGTAAGAAAAAGTGTCCCAAGGAGGGAGAATTCAACCTTACAGACCTCAAATTTCTGTTGGGTATTAATAAGAGAGTTGGATAAGAACACCCAAAAGTTTCTTCCTTACTATTGGAGTACAAAAGCTCAATTACATCTTTTATTGCTCGACCATCATTTGCATTACCTCAGGTTGCTGTTAACTTAGACGAGGAACATGTATCCACTTCTTCATTTGAAGAATCAACTGGAGTTGAATACATCCAAGGAGGAACTTTTTATTCCTTTGAGTCTTTGGATATTACCACCATCATTACATCCCCTTCAACCGAGATGGTGAAGAGAAAAATCCCCAACTTGCTGGACAAGTCCTCTCCTCCAACTACCAAGAAAGCTAACCCTGTCGAGAAGAAATCTCAAGCCAGTGATAAAAATCCACTGGTTTTAAACACTGAGGAGGACGAATTGAAGAGCCTCGATATAAGAGGTTGAAGAAAGGCTTTCATGGCCAGTAAAAGCAAACCAAAAAATCTTCTGAGTTGGCCAAAGCTTCTGAGATGGCCAAAAAATATTTTACTGATTAAGACAGAATTGCAAATGCGTCTATTGCCATCAACTCTAGGCTAGTTAAGGAGTTAATAAAAGATGGGAGTCTACCTACTGATAGGTTGGCTACAACTCCCTTGACTAGAGTCCGTTTAACTGAGAGGGTTGCTCATAATTTATCTTTGGTAAGTACTTAAAGCTTCTATTGGTCGGCTATAGTTTTAAATAATTTTCTTCCAATAACTATTTCATATCCTTGCAGTTCTTGGTCAACTTCAACCGAATAATGGAAAAGGATAACCAAATAAGATCATCTTCCTCAGTTGATATTGAGGAAGCTTTAGAGGGTTTGAGAAAATCCTTACAAGCCTCTAGTGAAGCTCTAAAGAGAGAAAAATAAGCATGTCATGAGAAAGTCAAGGCTGTCGAGGACAAGACAAGAGCAGCAGAGGACACCTGACAAGTTTCTATTAATGAGCTGACTCAAGCCAAATTAACAATTGCTAAAGCTGAGCATCGGGCAAAGGCTGCTGAGGATAAGATGGTTGTTTTGAATAATTATAACTCAGCCCTAAAGGCCAAGGGCAAAAAGGATAAGGATGAGGCAACAAATAAAGGATGGGAGAAAGCCTTTGTAGTAGAAGCCATCCATATTGACTATGCCAGGAAGAAGTCCTTCATTGAAGGTTGGTACGAGGCATTGGAGGAAGTAGGCACTACAACAAACTTTGAACCTTTTTAGAGACATGACCTAGGAACTCCTCCTAACATAGATGAGGAATTTGAAGATGATGAGGTTGGTTTTGGGGAGTCCTCTATGGTTCCTGCTAAGACTGTCGACCTACTTGTTGTCGACCAAGATAACGCCAAGGAGCAGGAAAAAAATAAGGAGAATGTGTAACTCCTTTTAGTTAATTTATTTTTGCATTTTTCTTTATGAATTTTTCAATTCTTCTTTTTGTTCTTTCTGATGTACCTAACTCTGTAAACATGACCTGATAAATGAAAGAATATTTTTTTGCTCAATTATTTCCAACTTTACTTGATGCTAATTTCTTGTTGATTGTTGTATTATATGCTGTCTATTTTTCTTGATTGGCCCATAAACTTATACTTATAAATTTTCCATTTTATGCCAAGAAGAAAGCCATAGTTTCTGTTGAATTCGACCTACTTAGGCGGTGTAAAAATATTTTTGAGGCTGGCCATGTTCCCTTAATCGAGGAAGATCTGGTAGGGTTGCTCGACCCAGATGCCTCCGACCAACTGAAGGAGTCTTACTTCCATATTCATTATCTTTTGGATAGAGTTGTAGCCAATAATGTTGGTTATTATGAGATGATTGAACAGATGCAGGAAGATCATAAACTCTCCAAGGCTCTACTTCATTCTGATTATGAGGCTAAGTATCAAGCTTTGAATGAAGGTTGGGGCTTTGATAAGAAGGTAAAAGCATCACTTCTGCTCTGAATAAGAAGGGATTGGCCTTGAACCAAGAATTAGGGAGTGCCCTATTAATTATTGCCTTGTTAGAGAAGGAAAATAATACATTAAGGAATGAACTTGATAGTTTAAAAAAATCAACCACCACTGGTCCAGATGAAGGAGTATCATTTTTGGAGACTGAAAATGCCAGGATGTTGGAAGAGTTGGGGGCCTTATAGAAGAACAAAACTAAGCTAGGCCAATATCCAAGGCAAAATATAGTTATTCAGCCAACTATTGATGAAGAGAGAACCAAGAAAACCTTGTTCGACCAAGCTGTTAAGCTCAAAGAAGGACAACGCCATCAATAAGATTTAAGATAACATGAAAGGACTTACCTTCCATTTCCATAAGCAACCCAAAGGTGTTTAGATGGTTGGGTATGACGAAGCCCTGACTTATTTGGATAAGCATATGGAGCAGGCCAAGAGTGAGGGCTATAAATGGGGTTGGATGAATTTGTTTGCTTTGACGAAGATACCTAATGATAATAAACTCTAGTACTAGCTTTATCTATTGATGTCAATTGGATTCCTCTTGATGCTATTCCTCAGAGCTTGATTAGAAAATACATTGGGGATTTTGGCCTGGAAGGAGAAGTGGAGTATGTTCATCCCCAACATCTACTTGACCGGTCGAGCAACAACAGGCTTACTAGGAGGAGGGATTTTGAATCTATCAGTCATTCGAGCACCCTTGATGATCCTCCGGTTGGGATGAGCAAGGCTGATGGAAAGCGTCTAGTAGAATAAATTTATACTCTGTGTTTTGTTGATGTTCGCTTTGTAATTCATATTCATTGGGATGAACTGGAATTATTTAAAACACTTTGTCTTATTTATTTAATCTTGTGGTTTCTATTAATCTTATTGCCGACTAGGTAATCTGTATAATGACTAGTTAATTAGCCTATTGATTAAATCTCCTACTTAAATGATAGAAGTTTGATTCGTGATTGAATCTTATTGTAATGCCTTAGATTCTACTAATACTGTTCTTAGATAAAACTGAAAATAGTTTTATTGAACTAAGTTGCAGCATTAGTTATCAGTGGCAACCAAGTGTATTAGGAATGTATAGTTATGCCCGTGTTTTAACTTAATCGGGTAAAACCTCTTGTGTTTGACTTTGAGTCTTACATGAGATTTTACTAACTTCTTGTTTATGATTTGTCGAAGACGAAATCGTATATGAAGTTATCAAAGATAAACTTTTCTGAAGTTGGGAAAGGTTGAAATAAAATTAAAATAACTTTTAAAAAGTTGGAAAAGTTTGAATTAAAATAACTTTTCTCAAGTTGCAAAAGTTTGAATTAAAATTAAAATAACTTTTCTAAAGTTGAAAAAGTTTAGAAAATAACTTTTCTGATGTTGGAAAAGAACTTTTATGGAGTTGAAAAAGTTTGGAAAATAACTTTTTTGAAGTTGGAAAAGCTCGGGAAAAGTTTGGAAAATAAATTTTCTGAAGTTGGAAAAGTGAGCTCTTCTGAAGTCGAAAAAGTTTGAATTATAATTAAAATTTAGCCTTTAATTTTAGGTGGTAACCCACCATACTCCAAAAAACAAAACATAAAAAGGAAGTACAATGGAGAAAAACATGGAATTTCATTAACTTAAATAACCGATTACATTGAAAATGAAATTACTGATAATATTTGTGAAGATGGTCGGTTTTCCATGGGTTCTTAAACTCCTTGCCTTCCAATGTTTCCAGGCGATATGTTCCTGGTCAAATTTTTGCCGAGATATGATAAGGACCGTGCCAGTTGGGCTCTAACTTGTTATTTTTTTTAAATCACCTTCTTCAGTATAAGATCTCCCAGTTTCAGGTTGGTCGACTTGACTCTCTGATTAATTATAGATCCTAACAGTCCTTTGTTAATAGGTAGCCATCCGAATTGTAGCATCTTCTCTGACTTCTTCAACCATGTCTAGATCCATTCGCCTCATTACATCACTTTTGGGAGAATCTAAAGTCAGCACCCTGTGAGTTGGTAAACCTATTTCAGTTGGTGCCACCACCTCACTACTGAAAGCAAGCATATATAGAGCCTCTCCTGTTGCCGTTCTTGGTGTAGTCTTGTAAGCCCAAAGAACGTTATGCAGTTCATTGATCCAATTTCCCTTAACGTCATCTAAGCGCTTTTTCAATCCATCACTATGACAAATATGCTATTTTATAAGTGTTTTAAACACTTACAAATGAAACAGTAGCGGTTTTAAACTGTTATAAAACATGGGATTATAATTTATTTGTAACTTTTCAAAACACTTACAAATGGAAATTAGTAACGGTTCAATTGGTTAATATTTTCGGAGGTATATGTGATATAGTTAACGCATTATAAGTGTTTAGAACCGTTACTATTAGACATTTTATAAGTGTTTAGAACCATTACAGTTAGGCATTTTATAAGTTTTTTAGAACCCTTACTGTTAGACATATTATAAGTGTTTAAAACCATTACTGTTTGAAGTTTTATAAGTGTTTCACACCGTTACTATTTGACAATTTATTAGTGTTTAAAACCGTTACTGTTTTTTAATTTTTTAGTGTTTCAAACCATTACTGTTTGATACTTTATTAAAGTTTAAAATCGTTACACATGTTGATACAAATTAAAAAAAATTATTTGACCAACAATGCTTCATCCAAAGAAATTTGATCATCTGAATACACCCACCCCTGACATGAACATAATATCAAGACATTTTTTGACCTCTAACCACACCCCCTAACATGAGAAGAATGTAAATTAAAATCCAACTCAAAATTAGAATCTAGAAACTAAATTAAAATGGCAAATAATTTCATCTATAAAGTTGTACTAAAATTCATCCATTATATGTAAACAAAGAAGTAGTATAAGAATTATGTAATCCAACTCCAGATGTCTAACTGAAAATATAAAAAAGAGTAACTAAAATCATCCAACCCAACTCCAATTTCCAAATGCCCCTGACTATCAGTGTTCCATATAAGCAGCCTTATATCAGCAGCTTCCAAAGTGATAATATGCCATGAAACCTAAAATTTAATAGAAGGAATTAAAATTGTCTTAAATATGATTTTATTTAAAAAAACTAAATTATTGTTTACTTTAGAAGTGACTTTTAGACCCACATTTATGGGGTATCCAAAACTTAGTAATATACATGAAAAATAAATTTGGGAATCCACTAGTGATCATCAGCGAAAATGGTACGTAGTTACAACTTCAAAGCCTAACCACCACTCCCTCATATATGTATAACATAGTAAAGCAAAACAAAACTACACATAAGAAACTAGTGTTGTAGTCTCTCAATTCATATTCATCAACAAGTCATAAGTTGTAAATGATGCTATATTAAGAGACATGGGATTTGGTATCCCAGTAACCCTAAGGGATAACTATTATACTACCCCATAACTAATTATAGAATATTCTTAAGCAATGTTCTTTATTTTACTAGCATTAAAATAATCAAGTGATAATAATAACTACGATTAAATTCTCTTTAATTTTGGGCCGAATTTCTACGACTCGTTTGTCCATTATCATTTGTATCATTTGCATCAATAGATAGAAAATATGACTCTTATTGTGGTGACAATTAATCTCAACACAAATTATAAGCGAATGCGATCAGCAGAAAAAGTAAAGAACATAAATTAGAATAGCTGCAATCACACACGACATAAGATATATGTGGTTCGATAAATTGCCTACATCCGTGGTAGTGCTTTCTCTTTGTATTTATCTTTTCTCCAGGGGAGTGTTTATAATTACATAACCTTAGCCCCGGGATAGGGGTACAATATATACATGTGAACTTCAGAGAGTGGGGGTGTTGGGCACCTCCATGTTGGCCCATAATCCCTAGAATATCTCCTGAGAGATTTTAGGGGTTGAATGGGTTGCTGCTGATTTAGTCATCTGTAAGACTTTGAAGTTTGGGCCGGCCTCCCCCTATTCTTAATAGGTCTTAGTCAGGCTACTTCTTTGGGCTAAGACAAATGGACGAGGTACCCACACTCATCATTGCAAAATCATTAATAATACGAAAAAGCGGTTCTTAATGAAACTCAGACTTAAAGCCCATGCCTTTTTCAAATCTAATTGTGTTGTTCGTCAAGGTGACCCGCTCTCGCCAAGTCTTTTCATAATTGTCACAAAAATTATCTCAAGGGGTTTGCATAACCTTATGATTCAAGGTCGACTGAAAAAATTCTCAATTCCTCCAGGTTGTGATCTCATTTCATCCCTCTCTTTTGCTGACAATTGCCTCATCTTTACAAATGGTGACAAGAGAAGTCTTTTATGCTTAAAGTTTTTTTTGCATCTATATAAGGTTATAGCCGGTCAACTCATTAACAATTCAAAATACTCATTTTCGTGTCCACCTGGTACACGCGGATAGGAAACCTGCTCATCTTTTTGGAAAAATAGAGACTGCCATGATGCTAAAGGTTTCGAAATGGTCGGGAAAGCTGCTGTCACACACGAGAAGACTCACTCTGCTCCGATCATCTCTATAGTCAATTACCTTCCACTTTTTTTGTGTCTTAGATCCTCCGATCAGTGTTATCCAGAGATTGGAAAGGAACTTTACATCTTTTATTTGGGATGCCCGGGGAGACAAACTGAAACACAAATGGGTTAACTGGAATCACATGTGTCTCCCCTAGGCAAAAGGTGGCGTGGGAATAAAATGTTTAACTGATACCATAAAAGCATATTCTTGCAAACTTTGGGCTTCTTTTCATAAAGGAGGAAATATTTGGTCAGATTATATGCACAAGAGATATAGATCTCTAGTTGAAACTGATTTCCATGGGTCACCTTCCTTCTTTAGTTCAACTTGGCACAGCATGAAAAAGTGTGGGATTTTTATCATGATAATGTGGATACTGATAACCCGGTGGAATAGAAGCCTAACTCGGATGGAATATTCACTTTAAAATTTGCATGGGATTTGGCTCGTAACATAAACTGCAATATTTTTTCTTTCTCAGTGATTTGGAATCCCATAATTCTTCCAAAAGTCTCTTTCTTTATGCGGCGTCTCCTTCTTCATGCATTACCCTTAGATTCATGTTTGAAGAAACTTCACATTTTTCTAGCTTCATGGTGTAGATGTTATACTAATTTTATGGAGGAAGATTTTGATAACTTATTTGGCTCTAGTCAACTAGCTTATGATGTTTGGAATAATTTTTTGGGTCTTATGGGGTATAGATTTAATTTTTCCTCTATTAAAAGATATCTCATGTCTTAATGGTTAAATTCTAAAGGAAAAAAATATATTAAATCTTTACTCTCTATCATAATACCTTGCTTTGTTTGTTGGAGGATTTGGTGTTCTCGAAATAATATGGAATTTAAAAGTGAGGTTATGAAAGCTTCCATGATTATTGACATGGTGCATGAAGATGTGATAATTTCTTTTAAAGCTCGACCTTACAAAGGCATAAAATCCAGATATTTATTAGGTTTCATCTCAAAATTTTCTATCTCATGCTTTGTAAGCCACCAGTGAAGGGCTTTTCTTCACTAATCTTCAAATAAATAAATTCTCATTCTCTTTAAAACAAATATTTCATTGGTGACTAAAAAATAATTCTATAGAAGTTTTATATCTACTACTATATAAAGTCATCATGCTATTGTGTTCAAAGCCTGAATCCCCTTCGCATTTATTTGTTCCAATAATATCCACAAAGACATCACTCAATATTCTTAAGGCTTTGTTCCAACAATATCCACAAAAAATATTGCCCAGGGCTTGATAAGTCTAGTCTATTTGTGGATTATCCTATGAGGAGAGGACTAGGTAACCATTTTTAGTGTAAAATAAACGTTTCAAATTTAAAATAAAATTAAATAAATAAAAAGAACAGAAATACCATCCATGAATTTCTAAGGGGTAACACTTACCTGTGTAATAACGACATTGTTCAACTTGATGCCAAATTGAAAATACAATGACTGCAAATTAAGAATCAAGCTGAGGGTGTAAAGCACAAGAACATTCATTCAAATAAGACAAGGTCCAGAAGCAGTAAAAAATCAATAAGAGACTTCACCATCTCTTTTGCAATCGTGAATAACTTTAGTGATGTTACTAGGCTCAAGTGCAGGCTTACATGCTTTCACTAGCATCAATAGAATCAACCAAATATATCGCATATGGAAATGCAAGCTGTAATAATTAGAAAACTTAGCATCAATAGATAGTCAATATTGACTCTCTGTTGCGCTAAAACAATCCTATGTTAAGCAACCAAGACCATAAAACTCACTTTGGAATTTTACCAAACACTTGGTGTGCGAAAAACACCCAAGACCTTGTTCCTAATGAAACCTAAGTGTGCAAACTCAAAACGAATCCAATCAACAATCAACAAGTAGGATAACCAGAACACACAAGCAATCAAAGCAAAGGAACGACAACAATATAACGTGGTTCACCCAAACAAGGGTTACATCCACAATGGTAGGATTTCTTCTTTCTTTGATAAATGGAGGAACCACAAGGTTACACACTCATACTCTTTATCTCTCTAAGAAGGTCACTCACAAACCAAGTACAAGAACTAATCTTTAAACAAGAAGCTCTCACTCACTTTTCTCTTTGAAAACTCACATAATGTTCTTCTAAAGCTGAAAAACAGCATTGCACAAAAAACAGAAAATAAGCTTCTATTTATAGATTTTCCTCAAAGTGGCAATTTTGTAAATATCAAGAAAAATATGTTTTTCTCCCAAAATAGTCGTGAACCAACGGGAAGCCACCGGAGAGCCAAAATACTCCACAAACTCCACCTTGGCGATCCGAATGATCCAACCAAAAAACCCGGAATGAAAACCATTGAACCCGCTTGAAGATCACCCCGAAATATACCAAGATCAATGCGGCTCCACCTAACCGAGGAGCCTCTCCTTGAAGTTCAACAAGAAGTGAGATTTAGAAGCTTTAGGCAATGCCTAAACTTCTTCGTAGTCATAGGTTTGGTGAGGAAATCTGCTGCATTCTCATCCGCGTGCACCTTCTCAATCAAAACCTCACCGGAATTAACCCAATCCCAAACTCTATGATACCGCACATCAATATGCTTTGTGCGGGCATGATACACTTGATTCTTAGCCAAATGCATAGCACTTTGACTATCGCAATGAAGACGAACACTATCTTGCTTCATCCCCAATTCACTCACCAAACTCTTTAACCAAACCGCCTCCTTTGATGCTTCCGTAAGTGCCATATACTCCGCCTCCGTGGTAGACAAAGAACTTGTTGCTTGTAACATGGATCTCCAAGATACCGTCCCACTAGCAATAGTGAATACATACCCCGATGTAGATCTCCATTTATCAAGATCCGCCGCAGAATCCGAATCCACATACCCCGCAATAAACTCGGCCCCTTTCTTCCGTTCAAACATAATGCCCATAGACTTGGTTCCCTTTAGATACCGAAGAATCCATTTCACCGCTTTCCAATGCTCTTTTCTCGGATTCGACATGTACTTAATAACCACACCCATAACTTGGGCGATATCCGGCCTCGTGCAAACCATAGCATACATAAGGCACCCCACGGCACAAGCATACGACGTTGAAGCTATCTTCTCTAACTCATCATCCGTAGAGGGACATTGCTTTGCACACAAAGCGAAATGTGAAGCTAACGGGGTAGAAGTGGCCTTGGCATCCAACATGCCAAATTTCTCGATGACATGCGAAATATAATTTTTTTGAGATAACCACAACTTGCCAAATTTTCTATCTCGTCTAATCTCCATACCAAGAATATTTTGCGCCGCACCAAGATCCTTCATGTCAAACTCCCGGCTCAATTCCACCTTGAACTCCGTTATCCGTGACATGTTCCAACACGCAATCAGCATGTCATCCACATAGAGCATTAACAAAACAAACGAACCATCATCAAGAACTCGAAAATATGCACAATGGTCATGATCACATCTCGTGTAACCAACCCGTAACATGAAGGTATCAAACTGTAGGTACCATTGTCGTGGCGACTGTTTAAGCCCAAACAATGACTTCTTAAGCCGGAACACATGATATTCCTTTCCCACTTCCTTGAACCCCTCCGGTTGCACCATGTAAATAATCTCCTTCAAATCACCGTGAAGAAAAGCCATTTTCACATCCATTTGCTCTAATTCCATATCGAATTGAGCAACCATTGCCAACAACACCCGTATCTAAGTATGCCTCACCATCGGGGAGAAGATCTCATCATAGTCAATCCCCTCCTTTTGTGAAAACCCCTTCGCTACTAGCCTTGCCTTGTACTTCGGTTCTTTAATTTTGTTAATTGCCTCTTTCTTCCTATACACCCACTTAGAGCCAACAATTTGTCGCCCCTTAGGTTTAGGAACCAAGTCCCACACAGAGTTCTTTCATAGAGCTTCCATCTCTTCCGACATAGCACCCATCCAACTCGCCTTAACATCACAATTAATGGCATCTTTGTATGTCATTGGATCACCGTCACTAGAAATGAGAGCGTAATTGACCTCTTCCCAACCAAGCCTAGATGGTGTCTTGATCTCCCTACGCTCTCTGTCACGTGCTATGGATGGCACTTACTCCACCCGTTGAGTGTCCTCCACCTCAACTGACTCCTCTCCCAAATCATCCTCATTCGGCTCCACCTCAATCGTGTCATCACCCGATTGAGAATCACTTGAACCACTAGTAAATGCACTATCACTATCGGTGGTTGATGATATCAAAAATACCAAAGGAATCTCGACGGTTCTAACACCACCGTCATCGGCAACTTTCATGAACTCCTTGGCCTTCAACATAGACGTCTTGTCAAACCTCACATCCCGGATAACAACTAGCTTCCTCGTAGACGGATCCCAAAGCTTGAACACCTCTTTTCCATAGCCTAGGAAAATACACCGGCGAGTTCTCGGGTCATTTTTAGTCCTCTCGTCACTAGGAATGTGAGCGTACCCCTGACATTCGAACACCCTCAAAGTAGAGTAGTCGACCTCATGCCCCGACCATACTTCCTCCGGACACTTCAAACCAAGAGTCTAATTTGGTGACCGATTCACCAAATACACGGAGTGATCAAGAGCCGCTACCCAAAATGATTTCGGTAACCCGACATGAAACCTCATGCACCTTGCCCTTTCCATAATGGTGCGGTTCATCCTCTCCGCCACCCCATTTTATTGTGGAGTCGTCTTAACGGTAAAGTGCCTTGTGATGCCCGCATCTTTACAATACTTGAGAAACCCACCATCTCTATACTCACCCTCGTTGTCGCTCCTCAAATACTTGATCTTCTTCCCCGTTTGATTCTCCACCATGGCTTTCCACTCCTTGAACTTCTTGAAAACCTCCGATTTTTCCTTCAAGTAGTAGACCCACACTTTTCGTGAATAATCATCTATGAAAGTCACAAAGTATCTAAAGCCGCCTATGGAAACAACATCCGAAGGCCCACACACGTCGGAATGAATATAGTTAAGAGTACCTTTACTCTTGTTCGTAGATATAGTGAATTGCACTCGAGTTTGCTTCCCCATCACACAATACTTGCAAAAATCGAGCTTGCATCCGTGCACCCCTTTCAAAAACTTTCACCGATGAAGTTTTTCCATACCCCGTTGTCTCATGTGACCAAGTCTCATGTGCCACAATTGTAGCGCGTCGATTTCAGGCTCCGTGGAGACTGCCGCTCCACCCACTACCATATTTCCCTTCAATCTATAAAGATTGTTCAGTAATTTTGTGCCGCGCAAAATCACCATTGATCCCCTTTTGACATTCTAAGCCCCACCCTCGGCTTGAATCACACACCCCTTTGAATCGAGTGCGCCTAAGGAAATCAAGTTCTTTTTAAGTGCTAGAACGTGCCTCACTTCACTTAAGGTTATGACAACCCCATCCCACATCTTTATGTGCACCGACCCGATTCCCACTACTTTGCACATAGCATTGTTTCCCATGAGAATCTCACCACCAGTATTAGACGTGTAATCCTCAAACCATTCCCGGTTCGGACACATGTGGTATGAACATCCGGAATCTAGAATCCAACCATCAACGTGATCGGCGGAAAAACAAGTAAGAACCTCTTCGCCTTCCTCTAAAGTAGCAACACCGGCCACATCCTTAATAGCGTTTCCTTTCTTATCATCTTTCTTCCACTCCGGACAATTTCGTTTAAAGTGACCCTTTTTATGGCACTTAAAACACTCAACCGTGCTAATGTCACGAGATTGAGACCTTTGGAAGCCCCGGTTATTTGCACCCCTAGACTTCGACCTTCCTCTTCATCCACCACCACCAACCTTGGCTACCAAGCCTTCACCTTGAGAAGATGAACTAGCTCCACCGCTACCATTTTTCTTTTTCATGGCCACGTGAGAAATGATGTCCTGCATTACATCATTGAACTTGGGAGTAGTCTTCCCAAACATAAGTGTGGTGACAAAGTGCTCATATGAATCGGGCAACGAAGCAAGCAACAACAACGCTCGATCCTCCTCGCTAAATTGAACATCAATCCAGTTCAAATCGTTAATCAAAGCATTGAAGACATTTATATGCTTCATCATATCACCGCCCTCCTTTATTTCTAACTTGAAGAGCATCTTCTTTAGAAATAATTTATTTGACAAAGACTTGCCCAAATAAATCTCCTCCAATTGATCCCACATGCCCTTGGCCGTAGTTTTCGATATCACGTGATTGAGCACATCATCCGTGATATACATTTTAATTGAAGAAATCGCCCTTTGATCAATATCGCTCCATTCGACTTCGGTCATATCCACCGGACGCTTATCTATACCCAACAATGCTATAAACAACCGTTGTTGAACAAGAACACCCCGCATCCTTCTTTGCCACAGCCAAAATTAATTTTCTCATCAAATGGTTTTATCTCAAACTTCATTGAGCCTCCGTATCCATAACTAGGATCCCACTTCTTAGAGCCTCCGCTTGTAGAAGTTGATTCGAGAGTACGCGACAACTCTTCCGCCATTTGGAACAAATTCTAGAACTTATGCCAATATCACTCAAATTGATTCAAGCTGAACCAAAATACCGAGCAAACCAAGCAACCAAAGCTCTGATACCACTTGTTGCACTAAAACAGTCCTATGTTAAGCAACCAAGACCATAAAACTCACTTCAGAATTTTACCAAACACTTGGTGTGCGAAAAACACCCAAGACCTTGTCCAATCAACAATCAACAAGTACGATAACAAGAACACACAAGCAATCAAAGCAAAGAAACGACAACAATATAACGTGGTTCATCCAAACAAGGGTTACATCCACAATGGTATGATTTCTTCTTTCTTTGATAAATGGAGGAACCACAAGGTTACACACTCACACTCTTTATCTCTCCAAGAAAGTCACTCACAAACCAAGCACAAGAACTAATCTTTAAACAAGAAGCTCTCACTCACTTTTCTCTTTGAAAACTCATAAAATGTTCCTATAAAGCTGAAAAACAGCACTGCACAAAAAATAGAAAATAAGCTTCTATTTATAGATTTTCCTCAAAGTGGCAGTTTTTTAAATATCAAGAAAAATATGTTTTTCTCCCAAAACAGCTGTGAACCAACGGGAAGCCACCGGAGAGCCAAAATACACCACACTCTCATCATTGTAAAATCATTAATAAGCTTCTTAAGGCTCAAGGTCATTAATAAATTAGAATCACGTCTGAGTCATAACATTACCTTTAACTCCCCCTTTTTTCTGCTTCTCAATCTAATTACAAAAACTTCCATTCGTCATTGTCTCTCTCTCAACGAAGAACGAACTGCATCAAAATAATCTGTAGACTCCATGTACTTCTTGTAACCGCTGAAACCGTATAATTGTAGGTCGTTTGTTCAAACTGAGAAAAAAGAGTAGTGATTTCTTTTGGAGAAAAAGTAAGAAAGGAAGGGAATCATGACCACTGATGTTTGATCAGATGCATCATCGATCATCTTGGTTTGGTTTCATTTTCTGGGTATACCTAGTATTACTAGACACCCTATAAATTACTTTCTTCTTTACATATCTGGCATTGTAAACTGATGTCTACAAGCTTATAATTTTTCTCCTGAATAGTAAAACCACACTTTATGTTAATTTTATATTAGGTTGAGATTTTTATTACAAAGAAAAAATTTATTTAGTACGACGGTAAAATAAGCATTCCACCTGCACTAAACGAGAAAAACAAAGGATAACAAAAGTAAGCCCGAAATAAATATTTATTCTTTTATTATTTATCGTCTAGCTATATTAGTTATCATATATTAGGATTGGTCTGACTAGTGTAAAAAATGTAGGTTAATATCTTAGGCAACCAGTTAATGCAAATAACTCAATCTTCCTCTTCTAACATCACACCTTGCATTAGTTGATCCGACACAGGGTAGTGTCTATATTTATCAGTCCAATGTGTTGCAAAATTATGATAAGATATCACATATAAGCTATTGATGTCGCATTACATTATACTTATGTAGTTGAGGTTGAACTAGTGTAGCAGATCCCCCGAAACATGGTTCTTGTGGAAGAATGAGCAAACCAGTTATGTTGTATGTATTATTTAGAGAAAATTACCCATCTAATCTGGTTCCCTGTGAAGAACAAACACTTCCCTGGAGGCCCTATTTGTGTGTCACACACTCAAAGGACAAGGACACGGGTAAGACACGGCATGGACAAGTTTTCAACATGCCACTTAAAATGCATCATTTCTTATTCTCGAACCTTTTACAACAAAAGACTAATGGAAAATCATTTTGGCATTACATCAGGATCTTGATTCTTGAGCGTAGGTTTAAAAATCAACTACAAAGTTGGTGGTTTTTATAAATTAAGGACTATCAGTTTCTGTTTTTGTGCATCAAAGAACTAATTTACACTGTCCCTCTCAACAATTTTAAGTGCACTTGTCATGGCCTGGTTACCAAGTGACAACTTTACATAAAAAAGGGACTTTATATGTTTTCATCACCATAGACAAAGATTTTAACTTCACCTTTATTATTAGAATGACTCTCCAATACTAAAGAAGGCGAGAAATACATGAAAGAAGAAGCTACTAGTGAAATGATAATCATGTGGAACGATAGGAAATTCAAAGTGTACGCAATTCAATTATAGTGCCAAGTTTGAAAGACACGAGAAACATAGCAAACCAGGCAGTGTTCTAAAAATCGTCCTAGGTAGTGCCTAGGCTCTAGAGGGTGGCCAGAAGCCTCGCCTAGGCCTTAATAGTCGGGAAAATATGACAGAGTGATTAGGCAGAGCCTAAACGGGTTGGGCTTCAATTGGGCAGGAAGGTCCAGGAGATGATTGATCACTTGGGCAGGCTAGACAGGGGATGATTAATCGATTTGAGGCCTTTTCTGTCTATTTTAATCAATTGTTCTTATCTTTTATCTTTATTAGATTCTTTTTTAATCCGATGAGCATTTGATCAGTTAATAAGTTTTGTGTTTTTGGACAGACCTGCTTTTAATGTCTCTTGAAAAAATCTTGTTAGTTTATCCATGAGGAAAAATATTGTTTACTTATGTATATATATGTGTGTGTGCACACAAAAAGCATTCAAATTGAGATTTGTGATATATTAAACCTCAAGCCTCCTAAGGAAATGACTGAGCTTCTCATGTTTGGATAAATTTATTGTAAGTTTATTCATTTTATCATTGGTTATATAATTTTCTCTTATCCATTTATACATCATTATAAAATTGTAATTGTTATTTTCTTAGAAATTAAGAGAAGATAAATATAGTTGACAAAATAGAAGCAATGTCGTATTTTCTAATACAAAGATGGCGTAATGAGGGGTCTGAGGTCTCTTATCCCTATGAATGAGATGGTTTAATTTAAAAGAAGATGCATAACAAATGGGTGGGTTTATGTCTGATAGGGAGAAAGATGCAAAAATGGAAGTTGTTCTTGGTTTTCTATGGAGAGGGAGATAAAATTAACAAAATTATTTTAGCAAGAGTGTAAATTAATAGAGACCAACATGAAGATGGTTTTTAGTATCATTTTGAGGATCTCCCTAGAATTACTCTCACAAAATTTTAAAATAGGGAATAAGAAGAAGATGTTTCTCAAAGTGGTGTTGCTTGGTGTTAGTTTTAAGATGACAATGATGTGTAAAAGTTTGAGCTATATATAATTTAAATAAGCGGCTCATATGTTTATAAATCTAATAACTGTATATAGGTTTAAGGGACTTTAGAGGAGCCAAATAGAGAGTGGGTTGGACAGTTGGAGTGGAGTACGCGAGTGGTGAATAACGTTTTGTGAGAGAGATGGTGGAACATTTATGTGAAAGAAAGAGAAAGGACGACAAACTATGTAGACCAAGGGGTTAATTGTTTAAATTGAGTCCCTATTATTTTTGTGTATATATTAAGGATAGCTTCAATCAATGGTTAAGATTAAAACAAGTTTACAATCGAGATGAAGAGTGCTACAGCGGAATAAATTCGACTTCTCAAATAAATCAATTTTAATTATGTGCCAACCAAAGCAGTTTTAATCAAACTCAAGTTTTAATTTAGTCCTAGCACATGCATTTAAGTGATATGAAATCATAAAGCAATAAGCATGCAAAGGAAACCAAATAACAGGATAGTCACAATATGAGGAAAAATCCCCCACAGGGGCAAAACCTTTTATTCCACTATAATTGTAAATCACAACGTACACGGTTATAATGAAATAGGTTTTTGACAAAAGAATACCCTCAGGTGTCGATCGGTGTCGTAAGTAATGGAATAACTGCAGCTACTCCACAAGAACACGCAGTTCTATCTTCAGCAAAGATCCACACGCAGCGAATGTCAATGACCGTAGTCTTCAGTAATGAATCCACACGCAGCGAATCCTTATGGACACGTAGTCCAAATATCAGTGTAGGTTATCCTTCCTATAAGAGTAAACTTCCACAAGATTTATCTTGGGTTCCAAAATAATTCACTAAAGATTGGGATGTTTTGTGAATTGAAAAAAAGGCTTTAAACCCTAAAATTGAAGAAGACGAAGTGTTCTGCTATTAGTAGATTACTGATATCGAAAATCTTCACGTCTCCTTCTTGAAAATAGAATGATTTAACACGCTTTATATAAAAAATTTGAGTCGGCGCATCGTTCAAACGAGATCCCATTTCGTTCGGACGAGATCTTATGTCATTCGAACGACTTATCAAACGAGATTTTAGGCCATGATTGTAGATAATTTCGATACAAACGCGTGGCCACCAGTTTCGTGTTGTTCTGATTTTTTTTGAATTAGTTATGATTTTTCTACAGAAAGGTGTCCGAGAACAAAATTTTTAAATAGTATGAATTCAAAAAAAATTAATAATAATATTTAAACATCCCAAATACTTTTAAATGAACCGTAAAGGGACTTAAATACGTTCTCACCAAAATTCATCTGGCAGAGGTTTGAATGTTGAAGAAGCTTGATATTTAGATATGTCTCGATGCTTGAATGAACTTGAATAATTCTTCGACGGTTGTAGCAGTATACGACATACTCAATTGTGAACGGACAATGTAAAATAATGTCCTTACAAATCTCCCCCATGTCTATGCCGGTACAAAATAAAAACAATCCGAATTATCAAATCAAAATGCCTATACAAATCTAATACCTTCCCATGAACCCAAAAGTGAAAAGGTATCAAATGTACAAGTCTTGAAACTTTTCTTCAAAAATCTTCAATTTCAAATCTTCAAAACTTTAAGCTTTTCTCATCAGGGTGTGCAACATAATGATTATCAATCTTCGTACCTACACACATGAGATAAAGAAAATACCATTGTTACGCATCGAGTTTGAAATGATATAAGAATAAATGAATTAATATAATCAAATCTCCCCTTTAATGCAAATTCCCCCATAAAATCATGATTCGTTCTCCCCCTCTTTATTTGTCCGAAATAGACAAGGAAAAGAATAAACAAAGCTAAACATGGAGTGTCACGATACACAACATAAATATGGATCAAACTACGCGCGTGTAGAGAATATACTGAAAGGATCTACAAACTATTTTTGAATTTTTGAATTTTTTCAAACAAAAACCCTTTACAAAAAAACACACACCATGAATAACATTAAGACAACCAAGTCATGGATCTGGAATGAATAGGCATGAACAAATTCTATAGGTAATAAAACTCAATCAAGCATATGTGCACGATGCATAAATGTACTCCTATCGATTGAACATAAAAAATATCCTTAGGTGTAAAATTGTTGAATTTAGATGATATCGACTAAATCAAATCAACAAATCAAAGCCTAAGTGATTTTCACACGAATAACGTCCAAAACTTTTTAGTGCCGTTTCGAGAACTTTTCAAAGGACGTGCAAACCCATTGATTACTTTCCAACCAAACTCCCTCATATAAAATATTTCAATTTTTATATCTAAAGAGATTATAAATTCTCAACTTATGTAAAAACCTATTGGTCCAAATTTCGGCATATATTATCTTTTTATTGCCTTAAGTTTTGTGCGGGCTCTTTTCAACCGGTGGCTTTTATGCAGAGTCAATTTTACACTCTTGCAGCCCTTTCCCGTACCACTCATCATTTTTTTTAAGTTTAAACAAATTCCTCACGGGCAATGGCTTTTACATGAACTACTTTTATTACTCCCCGTATTATTGCATTTGGTTCAGTTTAAGGACATGATTGAGATGAAAACACTCGACCAACACGTGATAGACAAGTACAATAATCAAACAAATCCGTGCACGTGTGCAGTAAAGGAAATAATGAGTCAAACATGCAGGAAGTATCATCTAATAACATCTCAATGACTCCAAACATTGTTAAGCACATGGATGACATGATATATTGTCTCAAAACACTATCAAATTGTCACATGGATAAATGGAATGAAATTGTGACTTGGTCATCCTAAGTGTCCATTCATATATGGTGTAAAACAAAATACAAATTTTTTTTTGACTTTTTTAATTTTTCCCAAAAAAATGAAAATCTTTTTGTATTTTTCCAAAATTATTCAAAAAAATAAAAACCATAAATACAAACACGGTACATACTAGCAATAGGCATAATATCGGCAAGAGCTATATCCTTTGCTAGCAAATAGTAATCACACAAATGAATCATCAATCAAAGCAGGTGTGATTAAACGAACAATGCAGTATTAGCAATTAAGCATGAAAACTAAGAATTACTGCATATAAACTATCCCAGAATAAACTAGCAGTACCAAAAACCTAAGCAGATGAGCACAAGGTACTGAAACAGAAAAGGACAAAAAATTAAATATATCGTTCAAACGAAGTTCAATGTCATTCGAACAAGAATTCTTGTCGTTCAAACGACAGTTTCTCGCGACATTAAAGCTCGCTAGAACGAGAAAACAGTACTTTCAAAATTTTTCCCAGTAAGAAAAACTTCCAAAAAAGATACCAGAAATCTCCTGATAGATGCAAAACAGAGTCGAAACAGGAGCTATTATAAAAAAACAATTTAAGCTACACTAAAATGAGTCATAACACTAGTACGAATATATCATCAGGCACAACTAGCCTATGACAATCAACCAAAAGATCTGACATGGGGTGAATCGCGTGCAAGCAAACTAGAGTCGTGAACAATTAGACCATAAGCCTCTAAATCCGATTTTCTAACCCAAATCGATATGTAACGAGGTGTGGGGGTTTTTAGGTATCGGTGTGACTCTCTCTTTAAACTTTCTAGGTCCATTCAAAAGTTTGTAACAGAAACGCCTAAGATGATCTTGCTTACCGCAATGTGTGCAAGCGTACACCGGGTGGTGAATGTTACCTAAATGTGGCCCTCTCCTCAAATTCCTAGGTGGCTCTCGCTTGACAACCCTCGGTGTCTCTCTCTTAATAACCCTAGGTTCCTCTCTCTTAACAACCCTAGGAGACTCTCTCACACGTGTGGGGTTGGCCTTGGGAATAGGTACGACACTCTAATCGAAGCCTATACCATCCCTATCCTCCATAATTTGGACAGTCCCTAAAATTTTATCTAATTTTTCTGACTGAGACTCCAAATCAAATTTTACCTTGCTTGATTCTCTCAAATTCTTCTCAAGCTCACCTATCCTCGACTCGAGTAAATGTCTAGAAACCTCAACCTCTAAAAATTCTTTTTTCATAGTCTCCATCACGCTTCGAAGATCATCTCTCTTACCCTCGACATATCTAAGCTTCTCTCTCAAAATTTTCTCTCGTGCCCTAAGTTCTTCAACTAAAACATCATTATCATTTTTTAAGGCACTCTCTTGCAATTGAGCTTTCAATTTCAAATTTTCTTTCTTTATTTTCAAAGCTTCAGCATAAAGTTCATTGAAAGCCGTTTGCAAGTCACGCTCATCCTCACTCCCATCACCCTTACTATCATCACTAATCACACAGGTGGGAAGCTCTCTTCTAGAAGCATAAAAAACTTTTTCTTTCGAATCACTCTCACTAAGGGTAGAAACATGAGACGTCGATTTTTTCACTCGCTTCCTTAAATTTGTGGGACACTCATCTATCGTGTGACCAATTCCCTCACATCCCAAACACCTCTCAGAATCGTTTTCAACAGAAGATATAAAACAGGAATTCGTGTGAATTTTCCAATTAGACTTTTCAAAAAGTTGACATCGAAAATCATCAAAACCTCCAAAATTCATTTTTAAGAAAAACAAGATCAAACACAATAACTTAGTGCAACAGGCTTTGACACAAAAGTGCGTACAAAAATCAGGATCACGCAATAAATTAGCGTACCCCGCTCTGATACCAATTTGAAGAGTGCTATAGTAGAATAAATGCGACTTCTCAAATAAATCAATTTTAATTATGTTCCAACCAAACCAGTTTTAATGAAACCCAAGTTTTAATTCAGTCCTAACACATGCATCTAAGTGATATGAAATCATAAAGCACTAAACATGCAAAGGAAACCAAATAACATGATAGTCACAATATGAGGAAAAATCCCCCACAAGGGTAAAACCTTTTATTCCACTATAATTGTAAATCACAACTTAAACGGTTATAATGAAATAGATTTTTGACACACGAATACCCTCAGGTGTCGGTCGGTGTCGTAAGTAATGGAACAATCGCAGCTACTCCACAAGAACACGCAGTTCTATCTGTAGCAAAAATCCACACGCAACGAACCTTAATGACCGCAGTCTTTAGCAATGAATTCACACGCAACGAATCCACATGGACACATAGTCCAAATATTGGTGTAGGTTATCCTCCCTACAAGAGTAAACTTCAACAAGATTGTATCTTGGGTTATAAAACAATTCACTAAAGATTAAGATATTTTGTGAATTGAAAAATGAGGTTTTAAACCCTAAAATTGAAGAAGACGATGTGTTCTGTTGTTAGTAGATTACTGATAATGAAAATCGTCAGGTCTCCTTCTTGAAAACGGAATGATTTAACGCGCTTTATATAAAAATTTGAGTTGGCGCGTCATTCGAATGAGATCCCATTTCGTTCAAACGAGATCTTATGTCATTCGAACAACCTATCAAATGAGATTTCAGGCCATTATAGTAAATAATTTCAATACGAACGCGTTGCCGCCAGTTTCGTATTTTTCTGATTTTTTTGAATTAGTTAGGATTTTTCTACGGAAAGGTGTCCGAGAACAAAATCTTTAGATAGTATGAATTCAAAAAAATTTAATAAAAACATTTAAACATCCCAAACACTTTTAAATGAACCGTAAAGGGACTTAAATACGTTCTCACTAAAATTCATCTTGCAGAGGTTTGAATGTTGAAGAAGCTTGATATTCGGATCCATCTCGATGCTTGAATGAACTTGAATAATTCTTCGACGGTTGTAGCTAGGCCTGTAAACGGATCGGATTCAGACCGGATCAGGCAAATCCAAATCCATATTCGTTTATATTAAACGGATTCAGATCTAATCTGTTTATTAATCGAATCAGATCACGCAAATTCAAATCCATATCCGTTTATGCTAAACGTATTCAGATCGGATCCGATTATCCAATTATCTGTTTATGTTAAACTTAATTTGTAACATTTTTATTTTCAACTCCTATTTCCTAAATTTATTTTACAAATGTTAAAAAAAAAACAAATAATGAAATAAAGAACTATTATAATAAATATTTAATAATACAATATATATTAATTAAAAATATATTATATATAATTTATACAAACATATATATATTAAAAATATTAATCGGATCGGATTATTGACGGATCGGAGTATATGAATCTAAATCCGCTCCATTTAATAAACGGGAAATCGGATAATCGGATTTTAAGCATGATCCATATCCGCTAAAATGGACCGGATTCGGATTCGGATAAAATTCGATCCATTGACAGACCTAGTTGTAGCGGTATACGACATACTCAATTGTGAACGGATAATGTAAAATAATGTTCTTACACGAGAAATTTGGATCGTTGATTATGTTCAGAAAAAGAAAGTGAATAATTAATTTGAGACGACCCAAAAAGGTTAAGAGGACTCTTAATTTGAGATGGAGGGAGGGAGTATATAAAAACAAAAACTGAAAACACATGGTGGGCAGATGCTCCACTCATCCCCACGTAGCTCTCTGCCCATGACTGTGTGCATTTGGATCACAACTTCCAAAAAATAACGGCTATTGTTGATTGCATATAACATTAAAGGTGCATTTGATTAAAAAGTTGAGAAAATATTTCAAAACAATTCATTTGTATAAAATATTGCGAAGGAGACGAATAATAGATGATTTTGTGGCGAGATACTCTTCCTCTTTCGGTTTTCCATAAAATTCAATTTTTACCCACTCCGGAGAATCAAATTCCACAGAGAATCAAAAAAGTAAGAGCACCTCACCAAATCAATTATATCTTTATCCTGCTCATTTTTTTAACTTTCTATACAAACGAACATTTTTTTCACTCTTTATTACTAGACTAGATTTGAACACACACTAAAGTCGTATCAACATAGAAAAAAGGTTAGAGAGAGAGAGAGAGAGAGAAATGAAACTAAATCATGGGAGACGAACCTTGTAGCCACTTCGAAGGAATTCCAGCGAACTTCCTTTTTCCTCCTGCAATCCCAAGACCCTCAATAGTTTTTCTTCGGTCTGCATATACCAAATCTATATAACTATATAAAAATTATAGACCCAGATCATATGAAGCTGACACATAACAGTAATAAAGACTTACTAAATGAATACGCTGACTTCTTAAATGAATTTCTCTCTCCACAATGTAAAACCTTGACGGGTGAGTTTCTCTCCCTTATGCCTCTTTAATTTTGCATTTATGTTTTTCAGGAGACTAAACGTCAAAAGTATCTGGCCTTGCAATAAAAGAGATGGGTTCAATGGATGGGGAGGAGTTATCACAATGGGATGCACAAGTGTCGAGTACAAATGAAGAGAAGATATTTCTTTCAGTGAGGCTCAAGCTTTTGAATGAGAGAGAAATCGAAATGCACTTGCAGATCAACTTGTAAAAATATATCTATCACGAAGGCTTTTCATCGAAGCAGATTTGTTACCATCAGAGCTATTTGAGAGTTACAAGCAAACAACAAACATGAGGTTGACCGGAATGAAGCTAAGCCATCCAATATAATTACCCCTGCTACCCTTACTAGCCATCCAGTTCCCAATTTCACCAATATAATATCTCAGTTTTTCATAAATCAATATAAGATCTCATACAGATACACAAACTGCAAAACCAAAGGTGATTCATTAATTCCAAGCATCTCAAACATGGACACATCAAAAGTAGCTGATAAGGTAAATGAAGTGAAGACTATGGTTGTTGAGACAGTTGATTTGAAATCCTCTTTTGGGCATGATAAGGAAGAACCCAAAAAAGCGAATGTGGAGGTGACCCATTTGAGACACCCGTATGAGGGATGGCAAGCGCGGAGTTGCTGGGGTCTTGAGTGATGCAGGAGCCACTGTGGCAACTACAGTTCAGTCTGTCAAAGATGCCTTTGCTGGAAGTGAATTGAAATAATTTGTAATTTGAACCTAGAAACTACTCCGTAAATGATATTTTATGGTATGTTGATGTTGGCAAGTGAATTGAAATAATTTGTAATTTGAACCCTAAAAAAATATCTCATACAGATACTAACTTTGTATTTCCACCCGATTTATATTTCTTTACCTTAAAATTTTCTTGGTTTTAATTTGCAGAAAATTTGTTGGTTTCCTTCAACTATCTGAGGTCTCAATTGAAAGGTACATTTTTTTTTTTTTTTTTGTTATGTGAGATTTTTTATAGTATTTACTTTGTTATTCATCTCATTCAATGTAATCTGCATAGGTTTATTATTTACTTTGGTTTAGAATTTGTAATTTTTTTGGTGCCAATTAGGTGTTTTTTGAAAAATCATTCTAAGTGATATTGATTCATGGAACTGTTATATGCATATATAAGTGAACTCAAATTTGAACTGTTGTTTATGTCATTGAACTGCTGACATAATTGGAATTCAATGTAAATTTGCTTAGTACTCTGCTTTACTTACTGATTTTCTTTATTTATTCTAAACATCGGATTATAAATGCTTTAATAAAAATACCTTCATGCTACTAATGTATAAACGATTATACGTCAATCCAAAATAGCGAATGAAGATGCAAACGTGGTTGCGAGGATAAGATGTATGCATACTCACCTCGCTCAATGTGAAACGAGTTGCACTTTCTGCTACGCAAGCATAAGAACCATCTGTTTGTTTCAGCATCACCTTCCAAGGCCCTGAAAAAAAAAATGCTATATATAAGCGAGGGTATGTATATCACCTAAATAAAAAATTGTTACACACTTCAAAGACAACTATGAAAATTAGTCCCTAATGAAGTTTTTAGTTAAATATGTAGAGGATATATATGGGAAGAATAATTAAAAAGGTGAAGAACATAGCAGAAATTTTGCACTTCCGAAGTCATAAAGCTTAACTTGAGGGGTGAGAGGATCAACCTGCAATTGAAGAATGTAGTTTCAGATACGATCCAACTGAATCAAGAAAGGAATTTAAGAAACATACCAAAAGATTATGAGGCTTCATGTCCCCCTATGGCAAACCCCAAGAACAGTTTGGATATAAGCCAGCCCCCTAAATATCTGACAAGCCTTTTAAGGACGTATTAGAAAAATAAGTGTAGCAGAGTACAAAGAAACAAAACAAAAAGATTCAAACCTGATATGTGTAAAGTATGACATAGATGAGTGGCATTCTTTGATTAGCATTGCTATAATGCTTTAAAACCTTGTACATAATCTCAGGAACATATTCCATGACCAAATTCAGGAAAAGTTCGTCTTTAACTGTTGTAGAAGTGCTCAAGAGAAATCACGTTTGGGTGATCCATCAAACGCATCAACTGCACCTCACGATTTTTATACCGCCTGTCCTACAAAACCTTCTTATAGCCACGGTTTCTCCCGTTTGCAAGCATTTTGCCTGGATGAGAGTAAAATCAGAATCTGCTAAAAAAAATTACGGTAAGAAAGGATTAGTAGTTAAAAGAGCCGAACCCGAAAAACGATTCCAAATGATCCAGTACCCACAACACGCTCTGCCATGTAACTAATGGTCTAATAAAAGCATTATAAGATGCAGTTTAGCTTACGTAATTGTAGGCTTTGAAAAATGAAGCATCTGATAAAAATAAAGTGCTCGACTTCCCTGTGAATACCAGTGGTGGCTTTAATTATCATAAGATGAACAATGGTTCTCATAGCAAAACAATCATTAGTCCTCCTAAAACAGTTATTTATGCAGTTGTAAACAATCCTGTTCATACTCAAAGGTGGAGGAAGATAATTGAACCAAGTTAACTGGGACGTATGGGTAGTTAATCAATTCAATATGAAATAATTAAAATAGTGGTAATTAATTAAATCAGTAGATGCTTATTTTTCTATGAGGACATCATGTAGGTCTTAACTCTTTAAACCTTTTCCTTCCTTCCTTCTTTATCTGGGCCTTGAACCGGCAATGCAAAATATATATTTGCATTGGCGGAGTTAAAAAGGTTTTAGTTTATAAAGAAGAAAATTAGTTAAAGATCAAAACATGCACATAACATAATAACACAAAAAACATACAATCCATTATGGAAAGTTCCTAACAAAAATATAAGACAACACCACCTAGCATAAACCATTAAAATCCATAATTGCAAAGTCCATATCAAAACGTTAAAAATTAGAAATCATTAAACACGCTTAACAAGTGCTTTCGGCCACACAACCCAACTCCCAGTACCAACGTCTCTTAAATGCTCAGCTCCACCTTGTTGGCCCAAGTAAAGATCAGCATTGTGTCTAGTATCACTACTACCTCTTGCTCATAATCAACGGTGTGGGGGTGCTCTTTTTCCCAAACAGTTGCGTCTATCGCTCCCTTAACAAACACCTTATCATTCAAACCTTTATTCTCACATGGCACACCATCTTCTAGTTCGCACTATGTTGCATTAGATGAAGCAGAGGCTACATGTATGGCACTTTCCCCATTTGCGACGCTGGAGTGATGCTTCCCCATATTAGATTTTACAAATGTAACCAAGTCAGCAAGTGTGTTCTCCATGTCTTTAATAGATGCTTCCATTGTGTTCAATCGAACTCTCATACATTTATTTTCAATTTGTTCAATTCGAAGCAGAGTAAGGGCTGTCATGGAAGCTTTAATAGACGATAGCGATACTGAAGACCCTACACATCGAGTGTGTCCCCTTTTGTGTGTGCCAAATACTTGGGACAAAGCATCCGTTTCCAACGATCGGGATTGGTAAATACCATTTTCTTTAAGCTCGACATTCTTTGTTTTCACCTTCTCCTACAATATATTATGTAATAAATATATTAGCAAATCATTGAACATAACTAATCATATGCTTTATACTATCAAATCATTACTGTATGAAAATACTTAACATTCTTGAAGCAAAGCTATCCGGGACTGTCTCATTTTCCCTAGAGTGGGAGGCTATCCACACATCAACACGTGTGATATTGGCATTAGGATTGAATTCGGAGTTGTCATTGGGATTAGAGTTGGCATCTGGCTTATCGACCTTTTTCTTTTTCTATAAATATAAATTCACCGATTAGAAAATATTTAATTAAAAGAATATAATTCGCCGATTAGAAAATATTCGATTACAAAAAAAGAGTTCATCGAGAAAGAATACCAAGTTTGCAAAAATAAAGTTGTACTTACAAGTTTGTATCGGACTTGGGCCTGACCATTGTGCTCACTAGTGTGAGTAGCCCCAATTTTAGATCTATTAGATTTCCCTAATTTTCTTTTCTTTCTTGAAACTTTCGTACCCTCATTCTCCATGAGCTCCCTCCAATGCCCCAGTTTAACATAGGGAGGTACATTTGCCAACCTTTCTGCAATCGTTGTATACTTCATGCAATATAACTTCCTTAACTTGGATTTCCATGACTTCTATTTAGAGGCCATATTTTTTAAATATTATTGCTTATGATATGATGGAAGATCATATCTTGCCTGGTATGAAGAAACATTAGCTAGCTTTTAGGATGTGATATAATTCTTAAAGAGAAACAACAAATACATAGAAATATTATTGATGTTTTACCAATATCACAACCCAAACATCATCTTTGTAGTTGACTAGAACTTTAGGCCAATCACCGTATGTAATTGAAACATTAACACAAACTATCTTCCTAAGTCGAGACATATATGGACCTTTTTTCTCACCCACCACTTGATTATCCTCATCGATAGTAACTATTTCTCTTGCATCACTACCTTCGACAGACATCGAATACTGCTTCAAAAAACTAAACCATACAAATCAATGTGCAAAGCAAGACAACAAAACTAAAATAATAATTTAAAAAAATCATCATTGCCATTAAATACCCAACATATAAATCACTAATTATCATCACCATGATCCCAACATATGTATTATAAAAGGTGCTTTAGCATCAATTGAAAAATTGGTAATAAAAAAATATGTGATATAGAAATGGTTGTTTCAACAAAGAGCAGTTTGGGATGAATAAAAAAAGATGTTTGCATATGAAAAAACTCAATTTAAGCAAATAAAACACTCAAGAAATGAAAACACTAGTAAACATGTCCAAAAGGCTATATATGTTCAGTCAACATTGAGCAAATCCTTTAGATTGACATTGCACTCAAGAATGAATTGATGCACGATCGGAACCTCAACATCGTCCACCATTGTCGTCAATCTCTTTGGAGTATATAAAACAATGGGCCATCCATCATTTAAAAAATCCTTAGTATATAATACTTGAGTTGCTTCAGAGGTAAGAATGAACGTCTCATCATCAATTCTCTCTTTACTCTAAAGCTTACTCAAGTTAACCATAACTTACTTTGAGTGAGGATCAACTTTGCAACCATTAATCTTGTCCTCGACTTTCACCCAATCACAATAAAATACGGCTATCTTGAAAGACGTATAGTCCAACTCAAATGTGTCACGAATAATTCCGTAATATGTTGTCTCCGCTTCTTTATAATTGGTATCTTTTTCGCTTGATCTGAACTTACTGATGGCCATCATTAACACACCGTTATTTTGTGTTACCCGACGCTTGTCATATTCCGATGTACAAAATTCAAACCCATTGGAATGATACTTCTTATATGATTGTGCATCATTTATTGGCCCGTTGGCTAACCGCCACATCATTGTACCAATTGATCCCTTTTTAGTAGCTACAAAATATAATGACAAATATGTACACTGAAATATAAAAAGATATGATCAAATGTTTTCATATAGTCGACTTAGGTGCGAACCTCCTTAATCAATCAAGGAATAAAACCCTCAATTTTTTCCTTTATTGTACCCCTTTCGATTACGCCCAAACGTAGATTCCTAATAAAGATCATACTTCCTACATCCAATAAAAACATTTAAACATATCACATGCGTTAACTTAAATAAAAAAAATAACCAAAGCTAATATACTCACATTTTACATTCATCGACTTCACCATGTTGTTGCAGTACCCATTTTCGGGCATGTTCAAATTGCACCGTGGTTAACTTCACTTTCTTCCCTTGTACTAAAGGTCCCTCATCAGCACATTCATCGTATTCATCAAGAAAAGCTTCATGTATATACTTTTTATTTCCTTCGAATGTATGTACTCCATGCAATAAAGAGTTGACTCTTCTATAATGTATTTCTCAACAATTGTCCCTTCAATATACCTCTTGTTGCCAATGTAATTTTACATCAACCTATACCTCAAAAGAATAATGAAAACTAGTAAATAAATATTATGTTGTACTATTTATCTAGAAAAACATTATCACACGTAATTTGCTTACCTCTCAAAAGGATACATCTATCTAAATATGACCGAGCCACATTTTAGTGCTTCCTCGGCTAAATGTATGATGAGGTGGATTGTTACAACGAAAAATGTGCGTAGAAAATACTTCTCTAAAACACACATAGCCTCAAACAATGCCTTTCTAGCTAAATCAAGAAGATTCCACCTTATCACCTTAGCGCACAACACATTAGAAAAATGCATAACCGCTGAATAACAACTAATAAATCCTTATGCTTTGCATAAACATTTTTAAGCAATACTAGAAGCAAATGTTACATAATCACATGATTGTTGATACCAAAATTAATATGCTGATGTGGACGAATCATACGAAGACACTTGTCAATCTACGTGGTACAATAACAACGAGGAAGTTCATTTCCCCGACCAACTCATGTTCTCTCTGAGCAACTAGGATATATCGAGGAACTTCATCACTCCGAGGTACTCTAGCGCTCCGAGGAACTCCTGAGCAACGAGCAACTAAGGCGGTCCGAGCTGCATCTCGGCCGTATCATTAATTACCAGATAGACGACAATTCAACTATTCATTGAATGTTTATAATCTTGACACACACGCTGCATTAAATGTATTACCCTTTCATGTGTATATCATTTAATGTATCGACCCTTTCATGTACAGCCTCAAAGCTATAAATACCTTGTATCATCCTCATTCAAGGGGACCGAAATTTCTTGACTGAACTTCTAATCGAGAATTCCCAAACATTCAGCAATAACATAACAGTGGACGTAGGCCATTCTTATAAGGCTGAACCACTTTAAAAATCTTTGTCTCATTTTATTTATCTGTGATTGAATAATTAGAGCGATCTAATTTTTTACATCAACAGATTGGCGCCGTCTGTGGGAATCGACTGTTGCTATCGTTTTTCACCAAAAATCATTTATCATCAATGGCAGATAATCCAGAATCCAGTAATCGAAATGCTGGAAATACTGGAAATCCTCCAAATCCATCTGCACCTCCAGATCTGGCTGGAATTATGACGAATCTGGCTGAAGGACAAACCGCCATGCAAGAAACAATGAGGCAACTCATTCAAACTCTTCACGGCGGTGCACCTACCCATTCAAGGCAAAGGAGTGATCGTGGGCAATCGCGATCCAGGTGTACTGAGTCATATCGTAATGAAGAATCTAATGATTTTTCTTATCAACCTGGGAGAACTTCATCGATACGGGCCACGGATACAGATCAACATATCACCCTCTCTCCGGAGACAACTAGCGCCCTGGAAATATTAAGCAGGGCATCTCCTTTCAGTCGGTTAGGACCAAGGAGAAATATGAGTCCGCCTAGAGCCCCATCGAGAAGCTTTCGACCACCATCAGGTTTGAGAGAAGGATCAGCACAATCAAGACCAGCTACTCGTCGAGATAGATATCAGGAAGCTACGTTAGAACAATCAATTGCTCGGACTAAGCAGCCCGAGGAAGGAAATGAAGCATGGAAGGGTTCCATTCAGCGATTGGAGGATAGACTTGGAGAAATGATTAAAGAAAGGAATCCCTTACAGAGAACTTTTGTTCAAGGGACACCTTTTATGCAGGCCATTGTGAATTTTCCTACACCATCGAAATTCAAAGCACCTATAGTGACCCCTAAGTATGATGGAAAGACAGATCCTGTTCTTCATATAGAACAATACCAAGCTGCTGCCGACATATATGCCGTTCTTGACGAGATGAGGTGTAGAGCATTCTCGAGAACTCTTACCGGATCTGCACATATATGGTACAACAATCTTCCTCGGGGTAAGATTTCGACTTTTATTCAGTTAGCCGAGTTGTTCATCGGAAATTTCTATTTTGGAGCAAAGCCGGTAAAGCGAGTAGCGCACTTGTTAAGTGTTAGACAAAAATCAGGTGAGAGTACTAGAGATTACATAACTCGTTTCAATAACGAGAAGTTGGAAGTCATAGATTACGAAGAAAAAACAGCGATCACTGCTTTGATGAGTGGTTTGCTGCCTAATAAGTTATACTATACTTTGGCCAAAGATCCACCTAAAACTATGTCGGAGTTGATGGAAAAAGCGGCCAAAATCATGAATGCCGAGGAGGCTATGGCTGCGAAGAAGAATATGGATAAAGAAACCAAGGTGGAGGTTGACAAATCTAAGAAGAAAGAGCAAAAAGGTAATGGTGGTGACAAGCACTCCAAGAATAATAGGACGTCATGGGAAGTCCTGAAGAAATATGATAATTATACTCCATTAAAAATGGGTATTAATCATGTTTTGGAAGAAATCAAGAATAACGAAGAAATCAAGCGGCCAGAAAAACTGAGGACCAATCCTGAACTGAGGAATAGGGCCAAATATTGCGAGTTCCATAAAGATCATGGCCATACGACCAAAAATTGCATAGCCCTTCAGAACGAGATTGAAACGCTCATCCGAAGAGGAAAGTTGTCAAAGTATGTAGATCGCAGAGGTGAAAGGAAGAATGATGATAGAACTAGAGATCGTTCCAGATCTCCTCGTCGGACGGAGGAGAAAAAGAAAAGAGATCATGAAGATGATCCAGATGAAGACCCCGATCTTCCAAAGAAGCCAAGACAGCCTGAACGAGAGGTATTTTCCATACGTTTTGGGTTATTTGATTGTAATGTTATTACAGGAGGAGATGCTGGAGGGGGAGACCTTACTGTAGAAAGAAAGGCCTATCTCGGAGAGGCTCAAGCCTGCTCATATATTCAACGAATAAATCTTGCCGAGGATGATCGCCCGAGGAAGGTAAATAAAGAGAAGCTAGTTATTGGTTTTTCAAAAAACGATTTGGCCGGTGTTCTTTACCCTCACGACGATCCCTTGGTGATCAAAATGAGGATGAAAGATGTGGTGATTTCAAGGGTGTTGGTGGACAATGGTAGTTCGGCAGACATCATGTACTATTCATGTTTTGATAGCTTGAGTTTGAAATTATCTCAATTGGAACCTTATCACAGACCCCTTTTAGGTTTTGCTGGCGAGAAAGTTTTTCCACTTGGGACGATCAAGTTGGACATATTCATTGGAACTTGGCCTGCTTATCGAACAGAAAGAATATGCTTCTTTGTGATGGATAAGAATGTGCAGTCAGCCTACAACATCATAATGGGAAGAGTTGGTTTGAAGAAGTTCGAAGCAGTTCCGTCTACAGTGCATCAATGCTTAAAATTCCCAACAAACTTCGGAGTAGGAGTTGTAAAAGGTGATCAAAAAATAGCTCGGGAATGCTACTATTCATCTACCGAGCAAGAGGAGCTTGAGGAATCAAGGAAAAAGACTATTACCTACCAGGTAGAGGAAGGTACAGAAATTGAAACTCTTGATCCCAGGGATGAATCCCAACTTGTAAAAGGACAGGTGGAAGAATCTACATAAAATGTTATTCTGGACGAGGAACACCCTGAACGAGTAACCTAGATAGGTTCGTCGTTGGATGCTTCAATAAAACAAGAGTTGATAATGTTCTTGAGAAACAGGAAGAAAACTTTCGCATGGAGTCATGAGGACATGCCAGGAATAGATCCAAACTTCTTATGTCACGAACTTAATGTGAATAAGGAGATCAAGCATGTAAAGCAGAGAAGAAGGGTATTTAGCCCCAAGAAGAATCAAGCCATACAAGAGGAGGTCGAGAAGCTCCAGAAAGCTCAATTCATTGAAGATGTGAAATATCCAGACTGGCTGGCAAATGTGGTGATGGTAAAGAAGAAGAACAATAAATGGAGAATGTGTGTTGATTTCACTGATCTCAACAAGGCATGCCCAAAAGATCATTTTCCATTGCCCAGAATTGACCAACTAGTGGATGCTACCTCGGGACATGAGCTGCTCAGCTTCATGGATGCGTATTCTGGTTACAACCAGATCAAAATGAAACCTGAAGACAGGGAAAGTACTTCTTTTATTACCCCTAGGGGAACTTATTGCTATAATGTTATGCCTTTTGGTTTGAAAAATGCAGGAGCGACATACCAGCGGCTGATGAACAAGGTTTTCACCGAACAAATCAGTTGCAACATGGAAGTCTATGTCGATGATATGCTGACAAAAAGCAAGAAAGCTGCAAATCATTTAGTTGACTTAGCTCAGACATTTGATCAACTGGATAAATACCAAATGAAACTCAACCCGACGAAGTGCACATTTGGAATACGAGAAGGAATGTTTCTCGGATACATTGTCAACCAGCGAGGCATTGAAGCAAATCCAGATAAGATCAAAGCTCTTTTAGGGTTGCGATCTCCAACAACAAAGAAAGAAGTGCAGAGTCTTACAGGACGAGTTACAGCGCTCAACAGATTTGTATCCCGAGCAACTGACAAATGCCTTCCATTCTTCAAAACACTCCGAAAAACTTTTGAGTGGACTGATGAATGTGAAAATGCCTTTCAAGACTTGAAAAAGTATTTGGGAGCACCTCCATTGTTGTCCAGGCCAATAACAGGAGAGAAGTTGTATTTGTATCTGGCAGTATCAGAGAATGCAGTCAGTTCAGCATTGATCAGATTGGAGAATGGAGTTCAGAAACCAATCTATTACACAAGTAAGGCTTTCCGAGGCGCAGAAATCAGGTACCCAAAGCTGGAAAAATTGGCATTGGCATTAATTGAAGCAAGTAGAAGAATGAGGCCATATTTTCAAGCCCATACAATCGTCGTATATACCGACATGCCATTGAGACAAGCCCTTCATAAGCCAGAAAAGTCAGGGAGATGATGTACTGGGTAATAGAGCTCGGTGAATATGATATTGTCTATGAACCCAGATCATCATTGAAAGGCCAAGCTGTAGCAGATTTTATAGCAGAGTTTACATATCCTGATATCCCCGAGGAACAAAAACTGCTCGCTGACCAACCTGTGGATGTTACAGGATCAACAGACATAAATCTAGACCAACTCCGGTTGGTAAAAGGACTTATGGATGTAGAAGGATCAGCAACTTCAAACTCAGACCAGCTCCGGTTAGTAAAAGAACGAGAAGAGATGGTCAACAAGGAGCGAAAAGAGTCAGGGAAGGATGAAAAGAAGCAATAAATATTTCACCGAGGAGCTCTATCAGATAAGAAATTTGAAGACAGGTTGCCCATATGGAGATTATATGTAGATGGCTCATCCTGCACAGCAGGTTGTGGGGCAGGAATTGTTTTGAACACCCCAGACGAGATTGACATGGAATATGCTTTGCGATTCCAATTCAAAGCCTCTAATAATGAGGCTGAGTATGAGGCCATGATAGCAGGTCTTAATTTATCAAAGATTATGGAAGCACAACAAGTGATGGTATTCAGTGATTCTCAATTGATTGTGAATCAGATGATGGGAACGTATGCAGTTAAAGGAGAATTAATGGTCAAATATCATGCCAAGGTAATGGAGTTGTTGGCAGAATTTGATGCGATTCAGTTGATCAGAATACCCAGAATAGAAAATGCAAAAGCAGATGCACTGGCCCGACTAGCATCAGCTACACGTACCGAGTTACGAAGAACAATACCGATTGAAGTACTGGAAAGTCGGAGCATAGAGGAAGACTTGACGATGAATGTTATTACCCTTGATTTAGGACCATCTTGGATGGATCCCATCAGGGTATATATTGAAGAGGGAGAATTGCCAGAGGATAAGCTTGCTGCCAAAAAATTGAAATATAAAGCTGTTCGGTATGTAGTAACTAATGGTATTTTATATAGACGAGGAATTATGGCAGGTTTGCAGAGATGTGTACATCCCTCCGAAGTGAAAGAATTGATTGAAGAGATCCATGAAGGGTCTTGTGGAGCTCATGTAGCAGGTCGAACGCTTTTACAAAGGGTAATGACTCAAGGATACTATTGGCCGACGATGAGGGCTGATTGTATAGCCTATGCTAAGAAATGTGATAAGTGCCAACGTTTTTCCTCTATCCGATGAACTCCACAAGCATTGTTGACACCTATAACTTCCCCTCGGCCATTCGCCATGTGGGGAATTGATTTGGTGGGACCATTGCCGACCACCCGAGGAAGATTCAAGTACCTCGTCGTCGCAGTAGACTATTTTACTAAGTGGGTAGAAGCTGAACCCCTCATCGACATGACGTACGAGAAGGTATACCAGTTCGTTTGGAAGAATATCATCTGTCGATATGGTCTCCCTCATGCCTTCATCACAGACTATGGAACCCAATTTGATAACGAGGAATTTGCTGCTTATTGTCATCAGTCGAACATTTTGAAGGTCCATTCAGCACCAGGCCATCCTCAAAGCAATGGACAGACTGAAGTGACGAATAAAACACTGCTAAATGGTTTGAAGAAAAGGCTAAGTGAAGCTAAAGCTAACTGGATTAACGAGCTACAATCAGTATTGTGGGCTTACCGAACAACTCCCCGAGCAGCGACTGGAGAATCACCATATATGCTGGCATTTGGAAGTGAGGCTGTAATACCTGCCGAGTTAGGTCTCCCAACACACAGAGTGCTGAATTTCAATTCCCCAGTCAGCGACTTGATGAGAAGATTGGATTTGGATATGCTCGAGGAGGTCAGAGAAGAAGCAGCCATTAGGAATGCTGCTTATCAACAACGAACAGCTCTTTTCTACAACAAAAGGGTGAGGAAATGCGATTTAAAAGAAGGAGATTATATGCTAAAGAAGGTAATTCAGAAACACAATAAATTAGAGGCAAACTGGCATGGGCCTTATCGAGTTACAGAAGTTGTTCGACCAGGAACTTACCGAATAGCAACTTTAGAAGGAGAAGAATTCAAGAATGCTTGGAATGTTGAACACCTTCGCAAGTATTATCAATGATGTAAAATGTACAACGGATTCATCAATATGAATAAAACGATGATGTTTTCACCATTTTCCTCTCCTTTGTTTGAAAGTTTTTCGTGGAATACTAGTGTTGTACACTACGCTGCTCGACAGCAAAAAGAAGACAATAGTTTGAAAGAACCAAAAAATATACTCCTTTGGTTAGGAGGCGTACACTAGCGTGACCAACTAAGGTTGGTAAGATAACTAGTGGACAAAGAGTTCGAAAGAACCAAAAAATATACTCCTTTGGTTAGGAGGCGTACACTAGCGTGACCAACTAAGGTTGGTAAGATAACTAGTGGATAAAAAGTTCGAAAGAACCAAAAAATATACTCCTTTGGTTAGGAGGCTTACACTAGCGTGACCAACTAAGGTTGGTAAGATAACTAGTGGACAAGATAGTTCGAAAGGACCTGATAATTCAATAATCAACTACGGTTGAGGGAAGAACAATATCATTTGATTTGAAAATAAGCCAACAAGTTGGTCGGAAGGTAAAATCATTCCAGAAAATACAAAGAATTCCAAAATTGAACCAAGTATAGTTGGTCGGTGATCAACTATACTTGGTCGACGAGGATAAATTATCGACCATGGTTGGTCGGATACATTTTAGGAAAAAGTTTACCAAGTATGGTTGGTCGGGGATAAAAAACCCATCAACTGTAGTTGGTCGACAAACACAATTTAACAACCTTGGTTGGTTGGAGACAGTTTCAACATTTTATACTCATTACTTTATTATTAAGTGATTGAGCAGCATTGATACCTGTAATTTTGATTACTAAGTTGGTTGATGAACAACATCATATTGTTATCTTTTTAACAGATACATATACACAAATGTAAAAATGTTTGATAAACACAAGACAACCGCAATACAAATTTGCAAACAGAAAATGAAATTCTTTCATTAAGATAAAAATGTATTACAAGCTATACATATGTGCTAATTATTACATTGAAAAACCTATTCTATTGGTTTCTTTCCTTTAGCTTTTGAAACAGGTTCCTCGCCGGCAGGAGGATCTTCTAAGCAAAGAGGAGAATTGATGAAATTAATATCTCTAAGCATTCTGACGTTCATCACAGAAGGTGTATCCAAGAGATGCTCTGGACGAGATAATTCAGTCTGAGAATGAAGACTATAGTCGCCGAGATATTTTGAAATTAAACTCCGAGGAATGGAACGAGCTGGGATCCATTCCATGTCCAATTTGAAAGGTGGCACAGGCAAATCTAGTAACCCTGGAGTATGATAATCCCATAAAAAATGCCCTTGCTCCAATTTCAGTACACCCAGGGCGTTTAACCACCCCTGCTTATAACCTTCATTATTGGCATGTTCAATCCGAGCATCTAAATGAACAAGGGCTTCATTGTATCCTGCCATCCAAAATTCCCTGGGCTGTTTATGGAATTGGAAGGTTAATATTTCCAATTGTTGTGAAGGCTCCTGACAAAAACATCTTTATCATTCAAAGCAGACTTCGTTGCAGTAAGTTGATCTTCCAAAGATAGATTTTTCTTGGACATTTCAGATAAAGCCCGATCTTTGGCATTTAATTGGTATGCTTGAGTTTCCAAAGTAGATTGAGTGCGAGCCTCTTCAACATTACGGCTAAGAACTCTTGATCGACTCCGAGCAGCGACTGGAGAACTTTGCTCCTCGGCAACATTTTGAACAGCTCTTCCTCGCCCACGAGAACCTCTTCCTCGTCCCCGAGCAGTCACAGGAATAACAGATCTTCTCAGAACATCCAACTCTTGCCTTAATTTGGCATTCTCAACTTCTAAGAACGAGAAACCTTCATCGGTAACTTGCACTAAAGCAGTGGAAGATGACGCTGCAGATTCATACTGTGCCAGCTTAGTCTGTAAATTATTGTTCTCTTATTCCAGCAACTCAGCAATCTGCCTGCAAGCCTCAACTTCACCTTTTAAAGTTCTTTCCCTAACATCGTATCCAGCAAGGATCTTTTTATGGCCTGTTTCAGAAGAAAGCTATTGATATCTATTTTCATATTCCTTGTGCAACAAAGCCATTGATTCATTGTGCTGACCTTGGAGATCTTCTAAGGAATAATGAAGTTCCTCTATCAAGTCATAATAGGCCACATTGTTGGCCACAGCTCGGTCAAGTAAATCCTTCAAGTACCGATAAGCTTCAATTGCTTGTTCTGAGGCATCATGGCCAAGGATGTCAGCAATTTTTGATGTACTAAGGTCTGTATGACCAGCCTTATAATATTTGTGACATTGCTGCATCAGCTTTGTATCATGTGCAGATATCATTTCCATTCTAGCCACAAACTAAGGATGAGAAAAAGACAACAATCAACAAAAACAAATCATCAACAACAGAGATGAACAAAGATGTATTTTATTAGATCACAAAAGGATTACATTGTTGGATTACAAATAATGAAAGATAGAAACGATACCAAACAACTTCACACCTTTTCCTTGTCTCCCAAGACTTTCTCGGGAGGCTGGGACGAGGATCTTGGTTGCTCGGTGGTCACAGCGACTTGATCAGCAGTTGAAATTTGCTCAGGAGGAGGAGGCATGGAAGAAATGTCCTCATTGGCAAAAGGAAGAGAAGCAGGGACTTGATCACCTATGGCCATGGAAGATTCATCAGAGACAGGCTCATCTTCTTCTTCCTCCACAATTGATGGGGGAGGACCAGGGAGGTGTAGCTGGAATAGTCCAGAATCTTCTTTGATCTTCAATTCTTGCAGGGCAGCTACCCAGCCATCTCGGAAGTATATTAACTTCCCATATTGAACTTGGGATGTCATCGTAGCAATCCCCTTGTCCCATCCTTTATCCCAGCCAGCGCTGAAGGATTTTTTAACTGCGAGCTTTCTTCTCAATTTCTCCGAGGAGAGCTTCACATCCAATACTTCTTTTTGGCCCTTGATATCTCGCAGGGCGGACAATTCTTCCTCTGCCTTCCTCAGCTTATCCTCAAGTTCTCCAAAATTCTTGAGCTTGTCGTCATATTTCTTATGCTCGACCTCTAAACTTTTTACTTTATTCTCCAAACTCTTGGAGATCTCAGCCATCTTCACCTTATCGGCCTCAACTGTAGATAATTTTTTCTCCCATTCGGCTTTTTCCTCATCATACTGCTGACGAGAATCCTTCAAAGATTGGGTTAAACCCAACAGAGCATCCTCTACACCTGACGAGGAGCTGGAAGCTTTAATAGCTTCGTCTTTCTTCACAATGTTATTAAAACAATTCACCAGCTGAACAAAGGAAAAAATGACAGGTCAGTGCAAAAATACAAGTATTCAAAGACAGAAAGGAAATTCAGAGTGTGAGAAATTTATCGAAGCAAGATGACGAGTAGCTAGGGATGTCAGCATATCCGTAGAAATTTTTTCATCAATTCCTTGGACCTCGGGTATGATCCAAGTTTTTATCGAGCTCATTGCAGAGCTCGAAGGAATGATGGTTGGAACACCAACACTACCAGCTGGTAGAGAGGACGCAGTTTCAGCCAAATTGACTGAGGATGATTTCCTCAATCTCCTCAAAGGGACTTCAGCAGCTTCAACCAAGGAAGAACTCTTGGTCGGAGAGATAGCAATTATTTCCACAGGAGCAACCTTCTTGCTCAGAGCCATTGGGGGCTTCTCGGTAACTTTGGAAGGTGCAGCATCCACCTTCTTAGTCCCCTCTGGGACATCAGTTTTGCTTTTCTTGGCCCCAGCAACAGAAGTAATGTCATCAAATGGAGCAGGAGGAGCTCTTTTCTTGCCCATTCTCTGACTTAAAGGAAGATGAGAATCTGAAGAAGAATCCTCTAGAGTTGAAGCTGGTTCAACAGGGCGAGCAGTATAAGAGGTTGTATAACTCTTATACTGTAGGAAATATGATGCAGACCTGATGTGCTCGTCTGCAACGTTCTTATGCAAACCCCAGATAAGTTTCAGATGCTTAATATTAACCTCTAATTCTTTTGGAGTTTTTCTTTTACTATCAACTGCAAACAAACACATAATGAGATATCAGTCATACATTTTGTCAAACATGATAAAAGCATAATTTCATAAGTAAAAGAAATAAAATGAAAAATAAACCTATCCCATTGCCATATGGGGGGCATCTGGGACCATTGTATACTCCATCTCCAACTAAAGGGGCATATTGCCAATTTTTAATAACCACCCCATGTTCAAAATAATCTCTATTTGAATCAGGGAGGTTAAATACAAGATCTCTATTCATAAACCTAGTTTTTAAGTAATAAATATTATCTAGAATGGCCCATTTATAGCAATACATAATTTCAGGGATCCCTATACGAGTCCCATGAGTTAGATTTAATTTGTACACCCCATTAATTATTCTCCATGAATTGGGGGCTATCTTTGCAGGGACAAGATCAAAATACTGACAAAACTCAAGACACAATGGAATTGGCGGAAAAGAAAATCCACATTCAGCAATGAATAGACTGGGGAATCAATGTCCCTCAGCCAATCGAAAATAATCTAAAGGCTCAGAAAGAACCTCCAGAGTTACCCAGGAAGGAATGGAAAAATCGGAACGAAATTTCTCAACAGACTCTACAATATAAACCATACTGAATAAAAGAGATACAGAAGAAAGGAAGAAGATCTTACAGGAAGAAAGGAGGTATGTTGACAACGAACGAAAATAAGGATGAATGCACAAGAGAGAAGGAGAGAATAAAAAGCTTGAATGCAGGAAATTGGAAAAAGAAGAAGACGGTATGGTTACCTAAGAAGTTTAAATACTTTGCCTTGGGAAGCGGCGAAGGAAATGATTACAAAAAAGAAACTATTGAACTTCCGACGGCTAAAAGGACAAAAAGGGCACTAAGATCGAAGCGCTCTTAAAAGTTCGAAAAAATGCGGATTCTTTGAATTTGGAAATAAATTCAAATACGATGCTCCTAAAACCCAGGAAGATCATTCAATATTACAATAAACCGACAAAGAATGTTCCATACTCCTCAAAGTTCGAAATATGAAACATTGGGGGTTTCTGTTGATACCAACATTAATATGCTGATGTGGACGAATCATACGAAGACACTTGTCAATCTACGTGGTACAATAACAACGAGGAAGTTCATTTCCCCGACCAACTCATGTTCTCTCCGAGCAACTAGGATATATCGAGGAACTTCATCACTCTGAGGTACTCTAGCGCTCCGAGGAACTCCTGAGCAACGAGCAACTAAGGCGGTCCGAGCTGCATCTCGTCCGTATCATTAATTACCAGATAGACGACAGTTCAACTATTCATTGAATGTCTATAATCTTGACACACACGATGCATTAAATGTATTACCCTTTCATGTGTATATCATTTAATGTATCGAACCTTTCATGTACAGCCTCAAAGCTATAAATACCTTGTATCATCCTCATTCAAGGGGGCCAGAATTTCTTGACTGAACTTGTAATCGAGAATTCCCAAACATTCAGCAATAACATAACAGTGGACGTAGGCCATTCTTATAAGGCTGAACCACTTTAAAAATCTTTGTCTCATTTTATTTATCTGTGATTGAATAATTAGAGCGATCTAATTTTTTACATCAACAATGATAATCATGCGACTTCAGTCCTTTCAACCCGAGCGGTTCTAAAGTCACATTCTTACTCAAGTTAGAAGAAAAACCCTTCGACAATTTTAACTCCATTAAGGTATGAAATAACTAATTTTTTTCTTCTTTACCTAAAGTGAATGTAGTTGCAGGTTTAACAGTTTTTCCAGATTCATCTACGGTCAACCATAACTTCTTTTATCCCTATTGCCTCCATATCCCCACGTGCAAAGGTTCCGTCTTTTGATTTATATTTCAATTGCAAAATAATTGACAAAAGATGATTGGTGACATTCTTCTCAATGTGCATAACATTTAAATTATGTCGGACATCATGCTCTTTCCAATACGACAAATCAAATAAAACGGACCTTCGAGACCACGGAGTTGTGATATTTGTATCCGAACAATCATTGCTGTCCCCATTTTGTTTCCTTTTCTTTTTAATTTTTTGTTCGCCAATTATCAACTTAATGCATGCTACTTTCTATTCAATCTCAGTATTAGACAACCTTTGTGGAGCTTTACGATATTCAATATTGTTGTTAAAGTTGTGTTTTTCCAACCTAAACTTGTGATTGCGAGGAAAGAATCTTCGATGACCCCGGTAGAAAATTTTCTTACTATGTCTAAGATGTTCTGAGTTGAATTCTTCCGCACGAACTATACAAGCTTTGTAACCATGAACAGTGCACGCAGAGATAGTGCCATATGGAAGAAAGTCATGAATTGCTCATAATAACTTAACTCTCAGTGTAAAATTAGCTTTCGTGTGGGAGTCATATGCCATTACACCTTCGAACCATAATTATTTCAACTCATCTACTAAAGTTTCAATATAAACATCTATGTCCTTGCCCCGTACATTTGGCCCAGATGTCAAAATTGACATCATAGAAAACTCTATTTTCATACACAAAGATGGCTTCATATTTAAAGATGCAAGAATGATAGGCTAAAAACTATAACTGGTACTGAGATTACCGTATGGATTATAACCATCTGTAGCTATAGCAAGACGAACATTGTGCAATTCAATAGCAAAGTCCGGCCATTTCGTATTTGTAGACTTCCAAGCTGATGAAGCAACGGGATGGCGCATAATATTTATGATGGATTTTGCTCGAGCATGCCAAGTCATTTAATTTTCAATACATGGAATACTAAACAATCTCTTCAGTCTTGGAATCAACAAAAAATGCCTCACTATCTTTCGAGGTACTTTACCCTCCCTGTTTAAACTAAACCGATATCTAAATAACTTGCATATTGGGCATTTCTCCTTCTTTGCATGTTACTTTAAGTATAAGATACAAACATTCTGTCATGAATGAATGATCTTATAATCCATACCAACTTCTTTAATTATGTTCCTCATATTTGTATACTTTGTTAGTGTTGAAAATCCTTTGGGCAAAAAATCCTTAAATAAACCCAAGATATCGGTTAAACTATCGTCCGACAAATGATGTCTTGTCTTTATGTTATTTAATTTGATAAGAAAATACATTTTAAGTGTTTCTCGGTACACGACGGATACAATGGATCACTCGACTTACCATGTATGCACTTGTATTTTAATTCCTCGTGGATTTGAGAACCATTTTCACCACCTTCGTCTCAACCAATAGGATCCGTCAAATGATTAATTTTTCAATTAAATATTTCAAAAGCATCATAAAAATTTTCCTCCATCCTCAGATCTTCAGGCACAACATCATTTTGTTCAACATCTTCCCCGGTCGAACGCCCATTCTTCTTGACATATTCCTTTTCCCCGTATTAATGCCAAAATGTGTATGAATGCAAGATACCATGGCGAAGCAAATGAAAATAAATATCTTAAAGGTTGAGCAATTTTCCATTCTCACATTTACAGCATGGACATGCAAACATAGTTTCTCCATGACTATTTTTCCACAAATGAAATCGATAAATGTAGCAACCCCATTTATATATTGTGGCGTTCCTCTATCACGTTCTTTCATCCCCTTTTTATAAAGTTGTGACGACATTCTATAAGTCATACAAATCCAATGGAAAATAAATGTTAAATGATATAATTAATAAAAGTTACAAAGTGCTAAAAATAACATAATTAAGGGCATGTTTGGTCTAGGTTTCGATTGTTTTCTGTGTTTAAAACCTAAAACTAGTAGATTTTATTTTTGGCAACCTGTTTTTTAAAACTTGTTTTTAAAACTATTTGTTGAAAATACGTGTTTAAAACCTAGTTAGCCCCATTTGAACCCAATACCACACACAAAAACACTAAGTACCGACTAATTCTAGTTACTTGTTGATTTAATTATTCAAACAAATTGATTTTCAAGAAAAATATTATCAGAAAATTACAAACGGAAACACTACAACAACATCTTTTTCAGAATGAACAACCAAAATTTTTCCTCCAAATTGAGATACAAATTTGGATTGATTTAGAAAATCTATTATATGTTTCTCTACTTTTGGATCAATTGAGTAAATCTAATTTTTTATAAAAATATATTATAGAAGGTACGATTTTTTGATCATCTCATCATCCAAAAAAAAAAAATGCTGTAAAGAGATATATTATACGTAGTATTTTGTACCTATATCTGAGAAGAAAAACTTCCTTAGAATAAAGATGAGACACGATGAGACCAAAAATGATAGGTAAACTGCCCGAGAATAAATTTGGAACCGCAATAACTAATAAAAGATGAGTAAGCAGAATTAAAAATTTGAACAAAATTAGCTCTGCTGAAAAAAAAAACATATTGAAATTAACCAGCTTGTTGTTAATACAAGAAGAAGAAAAAAAATTGATGAAAAAAAGATCTGCTGATTTAAATAAAATTAAAAATTCAGTGAATGATCTTAATATCAATTGGACCGAAGACCGCGCGATAAAAAAGCAGATGAAAATAGAAGATGGCTGAGATAAAAAAGAAAATGAAAAAGCAGATGAAAACAAAAGATCTCAATACCTATTTTTTTTTGTGGGTGGGGGTTGACCTGAGATGGAAGACCGAAGATGCCGAGACCACAGATGAAATCCGCGCGAGCCGAAGACCTAAACTGAGCGGCGAGGAGTCTTAGAAAGGGTTCTCTCAAGTGGGAATATTAAAAATACAATAGAGGGAAGGGAATTTTTTTAACACTTTTGAAGTCTTAGAAGGGGATACACGTGACACTCACATATTCTATAGTATTTGTTGTGTGTTATATTAATAATTTTGTATAAGTTTTGGACACTTACAAATTTTGTAAGTGACTAAAATAGTTATAACTTTTGTAAGTGTTATAAACACTTATAAATCATTTTTTCAATTGGTTACAAAATAGCCAATTTGGTGTAGTTCATCGAGCAAAGTTTTATTAGCGATCTCTGTTTGACCATTGCATTGTGGATGCCTGGGAGCTGAACGTAGTTTTTGAATTTTGGATTTGAGGCAATACTCTTGAAACTCTTCATTGTTAAACTGAATACCATTAGCAGTGATAAAAGCATAGGGCATTCCATAACAACCTATGATTAGCTTCCATATAAATTAAAAAACTCTTTGATAGGGAATATCGATCAAGGCTCAACCTCCACCCATTTGGTGAAGTAATCCACTGCGATAACTAAGTACATGAATCTTCATTGGGTGATTGGCAATGGTCCGACCAGGTCTATTATCGAAATAGAAAAAGGCCATGAAGAAGTAATAGGAGTTAGGGAAGCACCTGGTTTTCTGTGAATAGCAGCAAACCTTTGACACTTATCACATCTCTTGCCGAATGAAACACAGTTTGCTTTCATAGTTGCCTTGCATGGCTATCCTTTGTACCAAAGATCTTCCAGTTGATTGGGCACCACATAAATCTTTATGGACCTCTCTAATTAGATCATCTACATTAGTTGTATGGACACAACTAAGTAAAGATCCTATGTAACCCCTTACGTATAAAATTTCTTTCTCCAAGACGTAGATGACTTCTTTATACCTTAATTTTCTTACTTTATTTTGGTTTACTGGTAATAGTCCTTTCTCAATGTATTCTTTGATTGGACCCATTCATAAAGGCCCCAATTCGTTAAAAAGGATGATGATTGCTTCCACATCAATACTCCAGTTGGTGAGAATCTCTACCGGAATGGTTCTTCAGCACTCCATTGGAGTTACTGAGGCTAGTCGAGCAAGAACATCTACTTGGGTATTATCCACTCTTGGAATCTGGACCATCTTGACTACAGGAAATGAGGAGATAGCTTCCTTGGTATTATTCAAGTATCTCACTATTATTTCTTCTTTAATTTCGTATATCTCAAGAAATTGGTGAACAATAAGTTGAGAATCACTGTGCATTAACAATAAGTTGATAATCACTATGTGCTATCACCTGCTTGGCATCTAGTGACGAGTCTAGTTCTAGACTAGTAATCAATGCTTTGTATTCGACTTCATTATTGGAGGCTTGAAATTGAAATCTCAATGATTATTCTATGTCCAAATCATTTGGAGTATTATGAATGAGTTCAGCTCCATTACCAGTAGTGCACGAAGAGCCATCTATAAAAAATCCAATATGGGATATCACTGTTGAAGTCTTCGTTCACCAATACTCTGTATTTGAAAAACCATCTTGCTTTGTTCAGCTAGTCACAGAGCTCTTTCTTGAACACTTAATGATTCTGGTTAGTCGGCAACCACTTTAGTTTGATTTTGAGCTGTGCTATCTTTCGAAGAAGTCTGCTCGACAGGCAAACTTGGCTTACTAAGTACCTCTGCATAAGTGATTTTATTATGAAATTTGCACTGCTTTCCCTTTTAATGAAGTTCTTGGCTCGTAAACAATTTCATATTCTCCAAGTTCAACCTCCCAAGACATTAGCCTTCCTAACTTTTCAAGTTTATGCAAAGCTTGTCGCAGAGGTAAGTCAGTGTATACTATAATGGTATGTGCTTGACAGGGGTGGCCCTGAGCATGTGCTAAGTGAGTGATCGCACAGGGCCTCCCGTTGATCCATTTTTATTACTTATATATTGAGGGCGCATTTTTTTATATCAATACAGGTAAAAGGGACCTATTTTACAATTTTTGCACGGGGGCCTTGTCAATTTTTATCAATCTCAGGACCGGCCCTGGTGATTGAAAGTATGGTCTCATTCTTCTAGATGCTTTAATGAGTGCCAATGCCAACTTATCCAAGCATGGGTACCTAATCTCCACTCCTTGCAAAGCTTTACTGGTGTAATACACCAGCTTTTGAACACCTCCCTCTAATTGGATCAGTGCTGAACTTACAATAGACTCTAAAATAACCAAATATAAGCATCACTTCTAGCCCAAAACTGGCCGGGAGAGTAGTGGAGGAAATCCCAAGTACTTCTTCAAGTCCACCAAAGCTTTTTCATATTGTCATTCCATTTAAAGGTCTTTGTAATCACCTTGAATAATGGAAGACATTTGTCTGTGGCTCTAGATATAAAACGATTTAGGGATGCTACTCTCCCTTTCAGCTTTTGCACATCCTTCTTATTGGTTGGATATTACATCTCCATTAGAGCCTTTATTTTATTAGGGTTGGCTTCAATTCCCCTTTGGTTCAGGATGTACCCCAAGAACATACATTCCTATACTTCGAATATACACTTGGTCGGATTGATCTTCATTTGATATTTTTCCAGCTGGTCAAATGTTTAAGCCAAATCAACAATATGGTCGACAGTAAACTTGCTCTTAGTGAGCATATAATCTATGTATACTTCCATGTTCTTGTTGATTTAATCCTCAAAGACCTTGTATCAACCTCTGAAAAGTTTCTTAAGCCTATTTTAGCCTAAAGGACATACATTGCAGTAGTAGGTTTCTCGACTGGTGATAAAGGATGTGATCTCCTTATCCTCTGGTTTCATATTAATCTGTTATAGCTAGAATAAGCATCCATGAAGCTGAGTAGCTCATGACCTGTTGTTTCATCTACCAATTGATCAACCCTGAGTAAAAAAAAAATGATCTTTTAGGCATGCTTTGTTAAGGTCAGGGAAATATACACACATTCGCCATTTATTGTTCTTCTTCTTGACCATTACCACGTTGGCCAACCAAGTTGGCTACTTGACATCCTCAATAAACTGTGCTTTTTGCAGATTTTCCACCTCTTTGTGGATTGCCATATTCTTTTTAGGACTGAAAACTCTACGCTTTTGCTTGGTCGGTCTGGCATCTTTGTAAATGATGAGTTCATCACAGATGAAGTTGGGATCAATCCTTGGTATATCCTCATAACTAGAGGCGAAGACATTCTTCCTATCTCTAAGGAATATAATTAATTCGTGTTTGAGAGATGGTGTTAGTCTTGAGCCAATTTGGGTGGTTCTTTCTAGTTTCTCATCGTCAAGCATAATAGTTTCCATTTTCTTCCATAACTTATCCTTTCACCACCCCCCTCGTCGCGGGGATCCAAATTATCAATATGGAAGGAATTTGTGTCCCACTTTATCTCCTGTTGGTCGACCAAGATATAATAGCATTCCCAGGCTTTTATTTGGTTACCAATCACTATGTCGACTCCATAATTGGTAGGAAACTTCATGCACTGATGCACAGTAAATGGCACTACTTCTAATGCTTCAACCCCACTCAGCCAAGGATTATGCTTTAGGCTGAAGGTACGTTTTTATCTAGCATAAAGAAGCGAATTATTTTTTTTCTCCCTGGTCAAATGCCGACCAACATATCTAGATTGATAGTTCTTAGGGGATATACCCTTTCTCATGAGAATCTTATGAGAGGCTTGTGGTACAGTTCCAATGTATTGTCTCATATCCCTAAGCTTTGGAAACAGTTATAGAACATTATATCCTCCAAACTCCCATTGTCGACCAAAACTCTGGCCACTCTAACATGGTGAACTCTGCAAGTGATGACTAACAGATCATCATAAGGATAAAGCACCCCACTCAGATCATTTTTGGAGAAGTCGATCACCAATTTACCTTTGTTGACTTTCCCAGGCCGATCATCACTGCTCTCGGACATATCAATCTGCCTGATAGTGGGACACGCTTTGGCCTCATTTAAGTAGGCCTTCCTTTCAACAAGTTCGTCTCTTTCGCCAACATCTCTCCTAGTGATGAAATGAAAATCAAAGGAAATCATACCTACATCCATCTCTGGTTCATCCGTCTTCTTTCCCAGGTCAGGGTTATCCTTATAGTCATTTATTGCGTCTCATTTTGGTGTCGTGTTTTCCTCAGTCGGATGATTCAGATCTTTTCCTGGTATCTCAGATGCCATTTCGATCAATAAATTTTGCCAACTATTAATTTAATATTATTTCGGAAATTTATTTTAAATATTTACTAGCGTGATGAGAGTTAGTAATTATTAGGGAATTTGTTGGATATTACTTAATGAGTAAAGTAATATGTTGAATTGAATTTATTAAAATTATCACGAGTGAATAATATGACAATTATGGAAATTAAGTCGGGACACACCTGTGTCATGTCGGGACTAAATTATTATAATAAAAAGTAAATAAATTATAAGTCATTCGTATGATCATTTCGAGTGCGCCAACGTGTCCGGAAGGGTGGGGATAGTTAAAAAAGTGTATCCGGGGGTTTAGTTTGGGTCTCGGGGCGTTTTTAGGCCTAACCGGCACCCCAAGAGGGTGATTTAGTCATTTTCCACATTAGGCCTTAGTTAATGACGAAAATTAGGAATTAAAATTAGATGTTAGGAGAGTCTTTTAGGGTTAATATTCTCAAAAGATTAGAACGACAGTGAGGGGAAGAGAGGAAAAAGTCTTCTAAGAATTCAAGGCTAAGAACTAATCGGATTGCACCACCCCCACCACCTAAATGCAGATCGGAGCAAGGGGATCAAGTCTATACCTGTCAAATTCATGGAATCAGACCTACGATCTTAAGCCAAGTATCTATCTTGCTAATTCCTAGTTGATATTTCACCCATGTTAGAATAGGATTAAAAATACATGTTTTTATTCAAGAATTATATAATTTAGAAGATTTAAATTGCATGTTTTGGAGTAATTCATGGAATCTGAAAGCCTTGTCATATGTAGAGGATTACCCATGGATTTGTAATGGTTTAATGGAAAGAAATCTGGAAGAAGAACAAGACTTTTGGAATTTAATACAAAACTAGTGTTCTTGATAATTCTGCTGAATTGGCACCTTTAATTCGATGTCTTTGACAAATTCGCACATGCTTTACGTAGGAAATCATGTATATAGGTGTATATAATCATTGGTTTAATTGGTTGGGAGTTTGAGACTCGTTTATGGAGATTCAGTGGAGTTTATGAAGGAAACCCGAAGTTAATAATGGCAGAAATCTGGAAATACCTGTTCGATCGATCGATCGACTCAAGAATGTCGATTGATCGATGGTTTCATCGATCGAATCCCTTTCATTGATTGATCGATCCCTCCTGGAAATCACATTATTTTCCCTCTTTTGAAATAATTCGAGTAGGATGCGTAGGAACTTAGGAGATTAATTATAGATGAAAATGGGTCATGGTGAGGTCCAGTAGGGTCTAAGTAAGTTTCGATGAATGGGATTTTATAATGAGTTATATCCGTGGGATAACGAGGGTATAAAATTAAATAAGGATCTTGCATACGTTAAATGTAATATTGGGAGACTCGGGAAGTACTTAGACTAGTATGATTGTGAGGGTACGCCTACTGGATTTACGTATTATATAAGAAACCACTTCTAGGGATGAGGAATAATTATGAAAGGGGCGGTAATTGAGAATAAATTAAAGTGGATAGTTATACATAGTACTTGAGTGATACATGTCACGTATAGATAAAAATATTGATCATAGGTGATGGGCAACCCTATATTAAAATTATAGAGTATATACATATCATCGAGTGCATGTATAACCTCCGTGATAGCAAGTAGCGAGGGTATGATTGTATATATATATATATATATATATATATATATATATATATATATATATACAATCATACCCTCGCTACTTGCTATCACGGAGGTTGCCGCGCCGGGATAGTCTTATCTCGATGGGACCTTTATGGGGGATATTGACTTGTACCCTAGAACATAGGATTCCTTGGTACAAGGTATCTGAGAATGATAGTTAGACGGTCCTAAGAGACGTGAGGGGTATGTGTTGACCTCTTAGTGACTTGGAACTATGCTTCGCCTCCATTTTGTGTGTTTTGTGTTAATACAGTTCGAGAGTGATTCTGAACTAGTATTTCTCTTGGTACGAGAGATACGGGGACTTGATAGTAGAGTATGCCAGTACCATAGATTTTATGTGGGGTGCCGATAGTATATATATTATATGAGTGATTAATATATATACGTATATATGGAATTCTTCCACTGTGCGTATAAGTAGATAAGTAATTGAATAAATGCTCCTAATCATAATAAGTAGTCAAAACTTCATAACAGTATTGAGAAGTACATAATTGGCTTAAATAACTCTTAATAAGATGTTATCATAATTTAATCTTAGACTTTTGACCTTGCGAATTAGAACTTATGGGAGAAGTATAAAGTTAGACATATGAGTTATTTTAGCAGTACGATAGGCGTGCACACTAAATGAGAGGTGAGAATTATCAAGGGAGTGTCGTGTACTAATATTGTGGTCATATTAGCTAGTAAACATTTTAAATACTTGCTAAACCATTTTAAATACTTTCTAAACCATTTTAAAACTGTTTTACAGTCGGGATCTGACCTGTTTCCTGTCATTTTTCTCTCTTTTGTATATATATGTATATATTACAGGTGCCCATCCACAAGGGCGTCAGGCGTAGGTTCTTTGGATTGGACGTGCTATAGCTTATGTGGGAGTTGCAGGCCGTTGCAGTAGACGACCTCTTCCTTGATTCAACTCTTGATATAGTTCTCCATAGCTAGGGCATGTGTCGCCCGATTTCCTATTCCCGTTTAGAGTTATTAGAGATTTTGTATTTGTTTATGTTTTCAGTATTCAATACTCATTTGGGAGTTATTTCATGTCATGTTGATTTTACTTATGGATATTGACGTGGTTTGAATAATCTAGGTGGCATGTTTCTTTTGGATGATTGATATCCTTAGCATTTGTGTTATTCTTAAACTGACTTTTATTTAAAAAGGTTTTTACGATGAAATTTAATAAATGAAATAATATTTTCACTACAAGAAAACTAATTTTTTTCGGCACTTTTTTCTCGGTATTATTCAAAAATGCTGCGAATTTTATTTTTACCAGCATTTATTTATAAGTATTGAAAATTCACGGCATTTATATTGATGTGCCGTATGAGTAGAGCATTTTTTAATGGGAATTTGTAAATTTAGGACCTATTGTAATATGTATTTTGAAAATGGGACAACAAATATTTTATTTATAGTTTTAGTCCCCATTTTTTAATAAAGGTGTTGGCGCGGACCCATTTTCATAAAACGTCAACCAATCACAACTTGCCACGTGTCTCTTTAATTTAAAAATAGGGACTAAAAATGAAAACGAAATATTTGTTGTCCTATATATATAATCAATATTATTTTAAGTCCTAAAAATACATAATCTATTTTAGTGTTCTAAAAAACGCCCCCAGGCGGCGCCAAGGCGCGAGGCTTTTTAGATACGCCAAGTTTTGTCTCTAGGTGTGGATCAAGACGTGGTCAACGATAGTCAACATTTTTTAGGGTAAAGCGTGAAAAAATGCGCGTTTTTTGGGGTAAGGCGTGAAAAAAGGCGAGTTTTTCTGAAGTAAGGAGTGAAAAAATGCAATTTTTTTTCTGTATTTTAAAAAAATAGTTTTTTAATTTACAAATATTTCGACATATTTTTAAGGTATGTACCATTTTAGTATTTTTAATAGCGTTGTCATAGTCAAAAAATATTAAAATATAATAAAAAATGTCTAAACGCTTTTTCACGCCTTTTTACGCCTAAGGTCCGCCTAGGCGTCTAATGCTTAAGGCTTGGCCTTCACCCCTCGATCACGCCCGCGTTTTTTAAAATCTTACTATTTTTTAATTAATGCTCAAACAAATGTAATATTTTTTAGGCATTTCATAACTAATGCCACTAAAATTGGGAAAAAATTACCTTCACTTAAATAAATATGGCGGGTCTTATTTTCTTTTAAAAGAATATCACTTTTGCCCTATTTTTTGGCGGGTAAAGTCGCGTAGCTTGGATGGCTCTCCGGGCACATTCTCCTCTCTCCCGTATCTTTCTCTCCCGTATCTGGCTCAATCTCCTAAACCTAATCCTCAACAAACCTTATCAAGTATCTACCTCAATCTCACCCAATCACTTTGCCTCAATCTCACCCATCTTGGAACGATTTTTGCTGGTCCCTTGTTATAAGAAGGATGACGGTGCTCTCATCTCACCCATATTTCAATTTTCGGAGGTTCAGATAATCACTTTCATTATTTCGATGTATTTTTCTTTGAAGCTTTGAACGATTTTGATCTTTGAAGCTTTGCACGATTTTTGCTGTTTTCCTGTTAGAAGAACGGTTTTGTTCTTTGAAACTTTGTGGTAAGTTACGTTTTATTTTGTTTATTTCGGTGTATTCTTTTTATTTCCATGTATTTCAGTGTATTTTTCTTATTTCTATGTATTTTTTTGGCTCAGAGAATCACTTTCTTGCATATATTGGCTTTTGATTGGGTTCTATTTGTTACTGGCAATAGAGGCAAAGAGTTTTCATAAGAAAGATATATTAGAAAGAAGAAATCCCAGAAGCAAGGTAATATTTTCTTTTGTTCGTGATATGTACCTGTGAGTTTTTAAATCCATACCAGTCTCATTAGTCATGAATCAATAACATTTTGACATCTTTAATATTTAACTCTTTTTTTTCCAGATTTGATATTATATAATCATGTATATGAAATAGTGTAATCTTTATTTTTTCGTAACATTTGTGTTATACAAAATTTATGCATATAGATAATGGTTATGATAGACACTTTAAATAAGGAAAAATTAGATATAGCGGGGTTGCAAGAAACTCGAAAGGAAAAATTAGTACAAAATTGGTAGGGGGTGTTATTATGGTAATTATTGTTGTGTAATCTTTGTTTTGTTATAATTTGTATTTTTGTGAGAGAAAAAAGTACTGAATTTTTTTTAATTTTAATTGATGTGCGAGAGAAAAGTGTTAGAAATGTTTAATTTGTTAGTTGTTGCTGTGTTTTTGGTTCTATTTATATAATTAGATGAAGTATTCAGTTGGATTTTCTTATCTATTTTTGATAACTACCAATTTTTTTTCACTCTTTCATTTATTTCAATTGATTAAAAAAGTCCAGTTCAACGTAAACTTAAATCACTCCCTATGATATCATCTTTGTGCAACTCTAATACCCCTGTTTTAATTGATTAGTATTATTTTAACCATCTAAATCGACGTGTTTTTTTTTACTATAGGGGGTTGTATACATATTTTTTTTCATGTTTATGTATGTGTGCATTCATGTGATGGTATATATGTGTCACATTTGCATTTTAGTTTGATTTATACATATTATTTCTCATGTATATGTATGTGTATATTCATGTGTGCAGGTATATATGTATCACATTAGCCTTTTAGCTTGATATTACAAAACTTACCAACTCTAAATGAAAATTAGATGGGTCTACATGTCTTTATTCGTTTATTTTAAACTATTTTAGATTTATGAATTCATCTTACTTTTATATATGATAATGTCCAAACTGCAAGCTAGAGCTAATCGCCAGAGTGCGACAATATACTTATTGCGTGAACAAATGTAACAACCTTTTTACAATGTTTTCAGTCATTCAACTTAGTTTGTATATGTTCCGTTTTGTAATTAATGTTGTTATGATGGTATCTTTACAAAATTAGTTTTTTATATTGTAGTTGAATTTAGTAAGCCCCTTTATTTATTCATGCAACACGTGCTGAATTTTAAGATAACAAACAAGTTTTAATATTATTTTCTATTCTGGACATTTTGATTTAGTAGCATTTTCATCTAGATTCTATGATTTAATTATGCTATCTCATTATCGACAAGGAGATTTGTTTTTCGTAATGATTATTTTTTACTAAAGTTTTTTTTAAGCGAGGGCCTTATGGATTATTTTGTGTTTAATCTTTTTCGCTTTTAGAAAATTAAGTCTTGATGTGAGTTGTTGTGTTGGGGTATTCATTCGTTATACATTGTTTTCGTTTAAGCTAAAATGTTCAGGCATTAGGCGTAGTCTTCTTCTTAATGAGTCATGATTCATTGCTACATTAATATCGTTTAGTAATTGATTATGTTATGAGTGAGTTTTTTAATTGTTGTTAACTAATTAAGGTTAAAATATATTGATAGTTAAGTTTCTTCATTTTATATCACTAAATATTGGTAGTTTTCATATAAGGCCACATCCAAATGGTGATAAAATTAGAGTCTTACTATTTGTAAATTTACATAGTTTTGAAGGAGCATATTAATGATTTATGGTTTAACATTTTTTTTATTATTGTATTTTTTATGAATTTTTTCTAATGAATCTAACAACAATTTAGGGATAGTGTGAGGTAATCAACAATCTTTTCAAATGGATAGCGATAAGAGTTGGATGAAATTGTCAAGAGTTTCTCAGCCTTATATTAAAGGAGTTAATGGGTTTTTTGACTTTGCATTTGCCAATAAATACCCCGAGCTAGTGATCAAGTGCCCGTGTAAGAAATGTCGAAATACCATTAGCCATTAAAGAGAAGTTGTTTATGAGCATCTGATCGTACATGGATTTGTTAAGAATTACACTAGCTGGATTTATCACGTAAAAGGTGCTCCATACACAATGGGAATTAGTGGAGCGGATGAAGTGCATGACTCAAATACAATAGATGATATGTGTGGACTACTTCATGATATATTCGAAAATCGAAGTGAAGAGGGTATGCGATGTAACAACCCATACGAAGACCAGGATGGGATGGATGAAAATGCATCAGCATTTTTCAAGTTGTTGAAAGACGGGGAATGCGAGTTGTACCCTGATTACAAATCTTTCTCATCACTTTCATTTATTGTTCGGCTATTTCATATGAAAACACTTTATAAGTGGAGCCACACGTCGTTTACAACATTGCTTCAATTCTTAAAAGAGGCACTTCCGGAGGGTGAGAAACTACCAGGTTCATACTCTCAAGTAAGAAAGATGGTTAATGATTTGGGGTTTGATTATAAAAAAATTCATGCATGTCCAAATGATTTTATGTTGTACTAGAAAGAGAACAAAGATCGTGAGGATTGCATAGTATGCCATACATAAGATGGAAGCAATTTTCGGGTGAGTCTCATGATGAAGAAGCTAGGGGTCGAAAAATTCCTACAAAGGTTGTTAGGTACTTTCCACTGAAACTAAGGCTTCAAAGATTATTTATGTCATTGAAAACATCCTCCCTCATGAGATGGCATGCGGAGGAACGTGATGACGACGGCATATTAAGACACCCGGCTGATTCTAAAGCATGGAAAACCTACGATCAACAAAATCCAAATTTTTCTAGTGACTCGCGCAATGTTAGGCTCGGACTAGCCGCCGATGTCTTCAATCCTTTTAGAACAATGAGCATATCTCATAGCACGTGGCCCGTTGTTTTGATGATATACAACTTGCCTCCGTGGATGTGTATGAAACAACCTTATCTTATACTGTCTACGTTTATTGATGGTCCACGCAGCCCAGGAAGTAATATTGATGTTTACTTACAGCCTCTCATTGACGAATTGAAGGAATTGTGTAGTGATGGCATACTTACTTATGATGCATAGACTGAAAAAATGTTTTGTATGCGTACAACGTTAATGTGGAGAATTAATGACTTTCCTGCGTATGCAAACTTGTCAGGTTGGAGTACAAAAGGGAGATTGGCTTGTCCTTGTTGCAACAAGAACACTCGTTCACAGTGGTTAAAGAATGGGAAGAAATTTTTCTATATGGGTCATCGTCGGTGGTTGGATCACAACCACAAGTTTAGAAATGATACCATAGCTTTTAATGGCAAAGTTGAAAGAGAAGTCAAGCCCACTCAAGTATCTGGTGGTGATATCTTGGAGCAATTAGAGGCAATAGAAAGAAATAATGAGAAGGGTCACTCATCGACGACGAACAAGAGAAAAACGAGTATCGACGGTGAAGGGAATTGTGATAGTTCTCTAAATTGGAAGAAAAAAAGCATATTCTTTCAGTTGTCATACTGGAAGGATCACTTGATTCATCACAATCTTGATGTTATGCATGTAGAGAAAAATGTGTGCGATAACATACTTTGGACATTGTTAAATGTTGATGGAAAGTCAAAAGATAATATAAAGGCTCGTCGAGACCTTGAGAACATGGGTATTCGAAAAGCATTGCACCCTAAGAGCTTTCTAGATAGCAAAGTATATTTACCACCAGCATGCTTCACAATGAGTAAAAGTGATAAAGACATATTTTGTAACGTTTTAAATAATATCAAAGTCCCAGATGGTTATGCATCTAATATTTCACGGCGTGTAAACATTAAAGGCCGGAATATTTCTGGACTTAAGAGCCACGATAATCATATCATAATGCAACAACTACTCCCGTTAGCAGTAGGAAATCATTGCCTACGAATGTAGCAAGGCCTTTGATCGAATTATGTAATTTTTATCAGTAGCTCTGTTCAAAGACAATGACCTTCAAAGACTATGAATATTTGCAAGATCGTGTTGCTCTTACACTCTGTCATCTAAAGAAAATATTCCCCCCAAATTTTTTCGATGTTATGGAGCATTTGACAATCCATTTAGCTGAGGAGGCAATGATTGCTGGACCAGTACAATTTCGATGGATGTATCCCATCGAGAGGTATGTTTCGTGTATGCATTATGTTTGTGTCATCTAAATTAATGCATATAAATACTATAATTTTTTTACAATGACGAACATGTTTTTATTCACACTACAAGAATATGTTCGTAACCGAAGTCGTCCCGAAGGTTCAATTGCTGAAGGATACCTAGCAGAGGAATGTACAACATTCTGTGCGAGGTACCTGGGTGATGTTGAGAGTAAGTTAAATCGACCTTTACGAAATGATGAGGCCGATGAAAACTCAAGTTCAATAGGTCGTACATTAGGTAAAGGAGTAGCATTTATGCTTGATGACACTTCATTTTCACAAGCACATCGTTACGTGTTATTCGACTCCGTCGCAGTGAAGCCTTTTTGCGAGTAAGATAACATTTGAATGGATTTTAAACCTTATGTATTTAAATATCCCTCTACGTTATACAATTTATACATACATGTTTTACAGGAAACATGTAACAATTCTAAAACAGGAGAGACCTCGTGTGGGACACTACGAAATTAACCGCATTCACAACGAAACGTTTCACAAGTGGTTCGGGGATCATGTAAGTCATCTTTGTATTTATATGTAACCACATTTTAATATGCTAATGACACATTTAATTTTTACACATCTAATTTTTATTACTTAATCATATGAAAAAATTAGGTACGGAATCTAAGTGAGGGAAAGGTCTCAAAGGAAGTTACAATTTTGGCTTCAGGCCCCTCCCAATGGGCTAGAAGATATACGGGATATATTGTAAATGGGTTTAGGTTTCGCACAAAGCAGCGTGAGAGAAGATTGAATACTCAGAATTGTGGAGTTATGCTTGATGCCACCACCGAAAGTTTTGCAAGTGCAAAGGACAAACGACCTGTTTCCGGGGATGTAACATATTATGGAGTATTAACAGATATATTTGAATTGCGCTATTCAAATGATTTCAAGTTTGTGCTATTCAAGTGTGATTGGGTTGATACACATTCGGGGACGAACAAGGATGATTTTGAGTTCACATTAGTGAACTTCAAACATTCACTATACAAGCATAATCGACTGTCAGATGAACCGTTTATATTAGCATCTCAGGCCAAACAAATTTGGTATGTGCGAGACCCGATTGAAGAAGATTGGCATGCTGTCATGAAGATGACACCGAGAGATTTGTATGATATGTATGGTAAAGATACTTATGGAGATGACACAACAGACGCAAAAGTTGAGCCGTACAATATCTAACAATTGGATGACACTCTAATCCACCATGATGGGGATATTACATGGGTTAAGGCTGGTGTGGAGGGAACGACTATTGACGATATAGTTGATATTGATGGTGGTGATGATATTTGTGTTGATATTAATGAGGATGCTTCTGAGACAGAGACTTATGAAGATGATTCAGAGGCGGACGAGGAAGCTAATGAGAGTGATATAGATGAAAGTGATGAAAATGAGGAGACCAGTGATGATTATGATACTGACATGGATGAAGATGACAATTGACATGAAATTTTCAATTATGAATGGTTTTATTTGTAAGGATGCTTAGATGTTCTTAGTTTAATATTTTAAAAATGATTAATGACTGCATGCATTTTATTTGTTTCATATCATATATATGAATGGATAAATAATGATGGAGAGTCATGTTCTTTTTGTTTTCAATTTTATTTATGTGTTTATTGATGATTAATGAATGACTGCATTTTTTGATGATGATGAGTATTGATTATTGAGTTTGACATTCTTTTCGTATATGCCTTTTTATTCTTGATGATGATGCTTGATTCTTATGCTTTCTTGTGCTCATTGAAGAACTGCATAATTCTGGAAGTGGAGGCGGATCGGGACAAAAGGCCACTACTTTGAGAATGGAGTAATTTTTCTATTGGCCAAACATCAAGAATACAGGGGGTATTTAAAGGGGGGAAGTAGCTTAGGCTCTAAGCTACTCTTCTAATTACAAAATTACCCTTAAGAACCTTTTGCTACTTCTTTCCCTAAATACCAAGCATACAAATACTAAAAAAAAGAAATACAACCAAATAAAGAAAATAACAAAAATACCGTAAAATCCTAAAAATGGCCCATAAGCTTCTAAATCTCATCACTCTCCTCCTTTTAAGGCCAAGCTCGCCCTTGAGCGTTCAAAACAATTGGGGATTCAAGTGAAAATTCCAAAAATTGAGTCAAAAACTTGTGGGGGTTAAAATAAAATTTCAGAAAGTTGAGGAGTGCACATCCCCCAAATTTTCTTTCTTCAAACTTCTTATTCTCTCTTACTTCTCCTATAGCAACCCAGGCTTGCTCTCGGGTCAAAATCATAATTTCGGAGTTGCCATGAGGGTCTTGGGGTGCTCCGGCCTAGGCAGCAGTGTTTTGGCGATGAGGAAGTGGGATTCGGCCAAATCTGAGTGGTGTGAGGGTGGATCTGGGTTTTTTGGGGCTAGGGTTGGGCTCGCGGTACTAGGCTTTGGTTTTAGGTTAGGGCGAGTTGGGTTAGAGGTTTTCTTGGATTCGGATGGGGTGGGGGTTAAGTTGGCAGCAGTAGGGGGGCTGTCAGAGAGGTCGACCAGTGGTTTTTGGGCAGAGAAAGGGGGTTCTTTTAGGTCGGGGGTCAAGGGTTTTGGGCTAGGGGCTGCAGGGGGTTTTTGGGTGGTCGGCAGGGGTGGGGTTAGCTTCCAGGGGTAGTCAAGGGTGGTGGAGGCTAGGCTAGGGTTAGGGTTTTGAATCCATTGAAAGGGAGCATCAATTTGTTGTTGTCTATGAAGCACGAACACTTTATGGGAGGTGATGTACTCATGTCGGACACTCTCGCGGACATTACACCCGTATGACACTCCTCCGACACTCCACATGGCGTGTCGAACTGAATTGGCATTTAAAAAAGTCGGACAAAAGTAAGAATTTTATCGACCACCTCTATACAGCTTTGATTGGTGCCGAGTTTGGCACATTTAGAGGTGATAACGAAAATGGGAGAGGAGAGAATATTAAACCAGAGCTTCCAAAAGAAATGCAGCAGTCAAGGATTTCAATAATTATCTTGTCCAGAGACTATGCCTCTTTCGGATGGTGCCTTGACCAACTTGTTTTGATCCTAGAACGCAAGAAAACATCCAAGCATGTAGTCTTACCGGTCTTTTATGATGTGGATCCGTCCCAAGTTAGGAAGCAGACGGGAGGTTTTGGGGAAGCATTTGCATGGCACTATGAGAAAATCAAAGCAACTTAAAGGATGAGCAAACTGAATGGGTGGAGGGCATCACTTAGATAAGTTACAGATTTAGCAGGGATGGTTTTACAAAATCAAGCTGATGGGTAAATTCCTCTAAACCACCTTTGTATGCATTAAATTGCCTGTTAAGATTCCATTAAATTGCTTGATTGAAAGATGATGTTTCATTTTGTTCTCTGATATGCCTTTATATACAGTGATGTTCACGGTGAAGTTGTTGGGGGCCTATGGGCGAGTTTTTGGATGTGATAGGTGAAGAGATAAAATTAAGGGAGAGAGTTTGGGGAGTTATTTTAGAAATCAAAATACTATTATTATAACTATAGTTGGAGTATTTTCTTGTTTCCTTATTCAAAGTGTTTCCAGTTTCATTAGTGATCTTGTTAGGAAAGGACTCCTAAAATCCCCTCTTCATAAATTAATGCCTTTGGTCTTATGTGATTCAGTTTGATTATTAATGAAAATTATGATTCTGACTTAGTGCATGTGATTGGTATTGATTGCTTCAGTTGATCACATCAAAGTGGTATCAAAGCTTAGTACCAGGGGAGTTGTGGTGCATAGTTGTGCTTTATTTCGGATTGAATAATGTCAAGTAGGCTCAATTTGATAGAATCAGAATTATGCAACAGGCGTTTGAATGCATGGTATGAGGAAGGTGAAGCGAGAGAGAGAGAGAGAGAGTGTGGGGACCCGAAAGGTGTAGACGAGGATGACTGTCATTCTGCCTGTTGGACGTCCAGATCGATGGAGTCCCTTCGATGAGTTTGTTGGCCCACTAAATGTCACAGATTCATACGAATAGGGACTCTCACCCTTGTAACTAATCACATTCTGTTCACCATCCCCTTTCACGCCATCCTATGCACTTGACATTATAGGTAATAAACCTGTCAGAATAGAAGGAAGAGACCCCAAGCCTAAATGAAGTCATTTTGAGCTTAGTTGAATTACTGGAACTATGTCATTTAAACACGATGTCATTGGAGGATCTTCGATGCTATTATAAGCGGGACAGCGAGATCGGGAGATATATGATCTTGACAGGGTTTTGTGTTCTGAAGGAAGACTTTCAGACAATTCAACAAAGGTATTGAAGGATCAGATTAAGAAGAGGAAGTGAGATAGAGATGGGAGAAGTTTAGAATGAGGAGCTAAGGGTAGCCAATGTGCCCATCTATTTGTCCTGGCACTTGATATACACCTCGAGTAATTATCTAAGCCATTGGTTCAATCTCTCTGTTGGACCATCTATGTGGGAATGGCAGGCAGAGGAGTACACCAATTTAGTGTCGAGCAACTTGGAAAGTGCTGTCCGAAAAGAGTTCATGAAGATGGAGTCTCTATTCGAGATTATGGCAGTCGACAGCCCATGCAACCTATGCACTTGTAAAATAAATAAAAACACTTGTGCCACCATTTGAGTTGTGTAAGGATGTGTGAGAGCGAGGAAATGGACAAATTTGTTCAGTCTGTGTATCACCACTGGTATGCAGTCCTTCCCATTTGAAGTGGGAAGTCCTTAAATGAAATCAAGTGAGATATCAGTCCATGGAAGGTCTGTGATGGCTAGTAGTTATAGAATGCCAGGGTAGTGGACATGCTCATTCCCGTCTTTCTAGCATGTATCACAAACAACCACATACTTGACAACCATTTTCTTGATGTTTGGCCAATAGAAAAATTACTCCATTCTTAAAGTAGTGGCCTTTTGTCCCGATCCGCCTCCACTTCCAGAATTATGCAGTTCTCCAAATGAGCTACAATCATTAGATCTTGAGGCAATTGGTAGTGTGGACAAATTTTTATCTCATTCAAAATTGAATCGTTGTTTTAATTGCTAAATGTAATTCACCAATTTAGGTTCATCACGTCGTATTAATATCTGAAATGCTCGCACAAGAGCAGTACTATATATATATGTATATATATGTATTGATCTCTTTTCACTGTGACTCTCACATGCAGGGAACACCGTTCAAGGTCGGAGAGGAAGAAACACAAACATTGAATCAGGTATATCGATTCAGTACAGATTAACTTTTGATTCGTGCAAATTTTTTATATGGGTTTTATTTGCATCTTGGATGAGTTATTCCAAGCGACTATTTGAAAACCACACATATAATTTTCAGATTTTATTGATTTCTATTTTTAAACAATTTGACGTTATTAATGGGATTAGGTTTCTTGGCTCCTATAATGTGATGTTTAGACCTCCCTCTATAGTGAATCTGTCCTAGAGGCCTAAACAATGAATTTGCTTTTGATTTAGTGCAATTTTTTTAGTTAAATAAGGGTTTTATTTTTCACTTTAAAACTGTTTTTTATCCACCTATGATTCAGTGATAAGGTGTCTTACCACACTAACAGTTGGGACGAGACACCACCACACTCAACAATCCCACTGTATGCCCTGTCTATGTAGTTTTAAAATTGATTTTTTTGGTTGCATTTGTTTAGGTTTCAAATTAGGGGATTTCAAAAAAAAAATTCTCTTTGAGATTAGAGTTTCAAGATGAAGGTTTTCATTTTGGGGGGTTATATTATGATGTTAAATCCTTTTATCCCCTTTCAAATAAAGGTATATAGGTTTCAAGATGAGGTTTTTTCTACTCTTTTTTCCTAAATATTTTGTTGATTGATATAAATTTGTATTTGAGATCATAACAAAGCAGAGTATATCTCTGTGTGTGTAATCAGTTGCACAATTTTAATTCTCATTCCTTTTACTAAATATAATTTCCATCAACCACTGCACACAGCCCGCGCATATGTTACTTGGAATGTAGATCACTATGGTGTTTGAAAGGTTATGGGTACGTGGTACGTCTCTGCTACATATGCAGTGTATTTTACTGTGAATTACATTCTCTTATTAGACACGTGTTTGGTGTATAACATGCTTGACCTTTCAAATGATAATAAGTAGCAATTAGTATATTTAGAATCTAGTTTCGATATTTCAGAACTCTACACACTGCCAATTGCTTCAGAAACTAATGAAATTATATGAGCCTGCATTAATTTTGGGGCAGAAAGCATGATGGGGCTGCAAAGAAATGATATAGCTGCAGTCAAACTTAATTCTGGAGTTTTAAAATCCTTTATGTGGGGCATTTATAATCTGTTGAGGAATGCCCGATTTGTGGTGGGATCTCATTACCGAGGCTATTGTTCTGCAGGTAGAGTTCCCTTAGAAAACTAAGATTTCCAATATGAGGCGAAATGGACCCCTTCAGTTTATAAGACCGTAGGTCCAATACTGTGACCCTCTGATGGCGGCGACCAGATGTAACACCTTGCCACTAGCAAAAATGGATGGAGTCATTCCGGTTTCTCATAGCCTGGAGAGAATTCTCAACTATTCCAGCCTTGAATGATTGCAGTGAAATTCGATCCATCTCGTTTCCCACGTGCCCCCTTGAGTTGGCAGCAAAGCTCAAGCAGCATGCTAGTATTATTATGGCACAATGAAGTGGCCATAATATACTGAGATTCAAACTCGGAACCCCCATATTGTTGCTCTAGGTTTCAGGACCTTGTGTAACAAAGAATCTGTAATCATGGATTTTATAGTCATAGTACACACACGACCATAATAGGAAATTAAGCACACGACAAAAGGCAACTAAAGTCAAATGGATAGGACAAGTACTGGACATCATGAAATTCTTAACTCCCACTTAAGCCATCAATGTCTTATCACACCTTGGACTTAAGAATTTCACGATGTCCAGTACTTGTCCTATCCACTTGACTTTAGTTACCTTTTGTCGTGTGCTAAATTTCCTATTATGGTCGTGTGTGTACTATGACTATAAAATTCATGATTACAGATTCTTTGTTACACAAGGTCCTGAAACCTAGAGCAACAGTATGGGGGTTTCGAGTTTGAATCTTAGCATATTATGGCCACTTCATGGTGCCATAATAATAGTATTATTATGAATGCTAGTATTATTATAATGAATGCTAGTATTATTATAATACTAGCATGTTGCTTGAGCTTTGCTGCCAACTCAAGGGGGCACGTGGGAAACGAGACGGATCGAATTTCATTGCAAGCATTCAAGGCTGGAATAGTTGAGAATTCTCTCCAGGCTATGAGCAACCGGAATGACTCCATCCATATTTACGAGTGGCAAGGTGTTACATGTGGTCGCCGCCATCAGAGGGTCACAGCATTGGACCTACGGTCTTATAAACTGAAGGGGTCCATTTCGCCTCATATTGGAAATCTTAGTTTTCTGAGGGAACTTTACTGTGAATTACATTCTCTTATTAGTTTTCTGGAGTTTTAAAATACAATTATGTTTTTTCAAAATGCTATTTGTATATAAGTGTCTTTAAAATATATAATCTAATTTTGAACATTGTATACGTTCGTAGTTGAGAAATGTCGTTCTAGTTGCTAGATGGGAGGCCGACGTGTAGTATGTTTCACGATTATTATCATAGATGAGTTGGGACTGTCAACTGTGTGGATAATATTATGTAGTTTTCCATCATCTTGATTCTCTGATAGGTTGGAAAATTCTGGATCCTGCAGAATATTGTATGAGATATGCTATTGTTATTGAGACATTCATATTCCAGGAGTTGGAGTTTTATTATTTTTATTCGATGGTATCAAGGAAGTTTTAAATTTGTTCAGAATTTATTAATATATATATATATATATATAACTCTTGTAACCTCAGTGGTGAATTTTTATTATTGCAGGTTGTTATGACATCACAGAGGCAGAGTAAATCCCTCTCACGGGCATATTCCCGTTCACGGTCTCGATTGCACTCACAATCTAATCTCCAACCACAATTTCAACCACAATCTCAGCCCAGTTCTCATTCCCTTTCAGATTCTAGCTCGACCGAACGATCAAACTCAAGTGACTGTGAAAGAGATAGTAGTTTAATGGAGAGTGAGCCGTTACATAACCAAGATGCCCATTCACATGAATAAGGTAATCAAAGTTATTTGATTTATATGTGCTTATTTAACTGTGCAGATTGAAGTTAACCTATTTTTTCAATTTTTATGGTTGAGCTTCAGCACAATATTCCACTAAACGTAGAGGCATTGCGAAGTTGGGTGAATTATGGGGTACGGGGAAACGCTTAGAGCTTCACTTCAACGATTTCTATCAGCCAGTCGGAGATACCCCAGATAGACTATCTACCCATTTAGGCATTTTAGTTCGTGATGGGAACATGTAAAGTTTCTTTTGTAAATTTTTATATAACACAACTCTTATTAGAATACTCTTTGCAATACTGTATGTTATCTATTGACAATTTAAAGATGATTATTTAATCGATGTAAAAGGTTACTAATTTATTATTATATCGATGCTGAACAGGTTACCGTTGGCTTTCAAAGATTGGCGATGCAAGGAGTTATACCCATATAAGGAACATGTTTGGCGAGAGGTGAAGGTAAAATCAAAAGATATCATAACTTGTGGCAAATGAATTGAAAATTTTGAATTCTTTAGGGAAAAATCAACTATGCATGGGTTGTCTTGCCAATCACACAAAGTTAATAATAGCTCAAATCATAACTTTAAAAATGATAAAACATAATTCAAGCTAAACTCAAGTGTAGTAGATGACTTGTTTTTCTATACATTGTAATTATATAGGAGAACACTTATGCCCCTGAAGAATTCAAAAAAATGTGCATGAAGAAGGTTGGAAAGATATGGAATAATTGGAAAGCAGAGGTGAAGAAACATTATCGTGCCTTTGATACTGACGAAGAGAGATTGAAATATTGTCCACCTAGAGTAAAGCTAGAGCAGTGGTCACAACTTTTTAAGTATTGGGGAACTCGCGAGGCAAGGGTATGAATGTATTACTACCAGTAAAGTTTTATAAATTCAAGTTAAACATATATTTTAAATATATTTTTGTAACAGAAAACGAGTCGAAGAAATCGTTGAACTCGTAAGAAGCAAAGAACACCACATACTTCGGGAAGAAAGAGTCATGCGAATGTTGCTCATAAGGTGTTTTATAAAAGATTTTGATTGTGAATATTATTTTATGTTTTCAAACTTATTTATGTAACGACTTACGAGTCATTGGGTTTATGCAGATGGAGGCTAATCAAGGGAAAAAGGTTTCGTTGGTTGATGTTTACATCAAAACACATGAGAGGAGCGATTGCTCAGCCATCGATAAGGATTCTGCTGAAGCAATGGTACAAAAATATCATCCATGTTCCTTCCCTTATTTCTTAGAAAATCTCAACGACGTCATTTTACCTATTAATCAAAATTCTTATTCTATTTATCAACCATTATAAAAGGCAACATGCAGGAGATTGTGTCATATTGTTAAAAGCATAATATATATCATACACGGATGAGGATTAAATTAACAATTAAATAAGTTTATTATTATTTATGAAATTTAAAATTATGCATGAAATTATTATGTTAATAAGAATCGTTTCATTTCAGTAAAAAATGAGGCAAAGAGTAGATCAACTTTCGTCAGATTGTAATGAATCCATCAGTCGTAAAGATGAGATATTTTATGAAGTCTTAGGACCTGATAAACACGGTCATTGTCGAGCTTATGGGCATGGACCATCTCCAACTGATGTGCATGGAACTAAGCACCTGAAGGTTAATGAAAAAGAGTATGAGCGACTAAGATCTGAGATTCGATATGAATTTCAGGATAAATTTGATCATTTAGAGGCTCAATTTGAGTTAATACGCACACACATGATGACTTGCCCTTCCCTTGTATCCAAACAGGTTAATAAGTACACACTTTTATCTTTTGTGCTTAATTATCGTGTATATATATAAATGTATGTTCTCGTATTAAATTATGCTTTTAACAGGTTCCTCAATCCTCCAACGAACAAAACATACCATCATATAGGTCTATTTTGCAACCCGAGCAACAATTAGAAGAAACCAACCAATTTTAACCTGTAGTGGTACCACAATCAAATCACCATTTAACTCCATCTCAACAGGCAAGTAGATAACTACTTTTTAAAATCATAATTTATGACTATATGTTTTCATGATTGAAAGAATTCATTTTTTGTAGATTGCAAATTCTCAACACTTGGATGCCCCCAAGACTGCTGCTCGTGTTAGTGAGCAAACGAATGCTACTTCAATTCAGGTATGTTACTAATTTAAAGGATTTTAAAGGGAACAATATATCTGCGCTTTCTTGGAGAGTTTATGTATACTTGACATTGAGTTGTTGGCATATTTGGTTGTATATAGTCTTAAAATTATTGGGATGTCTTAAAAATAAATAAAACTCTGTCGATTTTTTTCCAGAAATATATGGTTGATGACATATTCATCTTGTTTGTAGAAAGAACCATCAAAGAAGAAGAAGAAGCACCATCAACCACGACAAAGGGTCTCAAATAATGCACTTCCTAAAATTGTAGACCTTATTACTTCCGGACTTCCAAAAGTGGTTGTGGCACGTGGATTCATTGTGAGCAAGGACCCTTCAACAAAAGTAGGGGGTACGCAACTGGGTGAAGACTTTTGGGAAGTATATATTGAGAAAACATTTGTAAGAAATGAATCATTGCCTAGACCTTATGGAAACAAGTCCACAATTGGAGATGCACATCATTCAATCGTAGCGTGGCATATTGCTAATGTACTAATTTTTAATTTTAATTTTTTAATTAAAATACTAAAGAATAAGTATTAATGGCTAACAATTGACTTTTTTATTTGTAGGTCGAAGAGGATGTTTGACTTTAATGAAGAAGGATCGTACATTATATAAAATTTAGTGTCCATGTTTCCCCCCTTTTTCTTATTGGACAAGTGATACATTTTATTTTATGAATGGATAATTGTTCCAAGCACAATTATATTTATTTACGATGAATACTATTGGTTTTAATTTAATGACGTTTTAATTTTATTACTTCCCTCTTAATTTAATGTTATGGTAATGTATTTGCACATAAATACAATACTTCTTATAATTGATTTTTTTTAACACTTGTTCCCAGTCATATATTACAAAATAATGTCAACATTTTGTTTGATGCCGCTATATTTATTCTCAGCATTTTTTTAGTGCCGCCAAAAGTGTGTTGAACATTTAATAGGTGTTGCAAAAGATTATTATCAACATTTTTAATGCCGTTAAAAGGTTATTACCAGCATTAATATAAATGCTTAAAAGTGTTGCTAATTTTTTACCGCATTTTTTAAAGTGTTGTTGTTCTTTTACAACATTGGCTACCGCACTTGTGGAAATGCCGCTATAAGTGCCGCTAACTTTTCGCGGCATTTTTTAAAATGCCGTTGTTCTTTTACCACATTGGCTATTACCGCACTTGTAGAAATGCCATAAAAAGTGCCGCAAAAAGCGTTACCGACATTTTTAGTGCTTTTTTCGACATTTAATCTATGCTGGGAAAAATCATTATTCCTGTAGTGTTTAAAATGTTTTGACACTTAGCTTAATTAATTATAGGGTGATTAAAATGGAAAAATTATTTTCGACAGTGATGCTAAGAATGAACCACACCGTTCACCTTAATTTTAATTTTATAAAGAACTGATCACCCGATATTTAATTAGGCGGGGTGTTGCATTAACTTCATTCTTAAGGGCTATGAAATTATCAGTAGTATGCTCATGATCTCTATGAAAATTACAGTAATTGGACTTATTCCTCGGTTTGGGAGGTGTCCTCAATTTCCTAGGCCAGTTCAGATCTTTGTTGCCCTAAATTTCCTCCAGGACGTGGTGGACACCTTTAGTGAGTGGAGCATACTCATCAACTTCTTGATCCTATCAGCCCTCTTATCTTTTTTATCTTTTTTGAACGAATTTTTCTTCTGACCTTTCATCTTTGCTCTCTGGCACTTCTTTTGCTACCATTCTTCCTCGGCATTCATAATTTTTTTAGCCTTAGCCATCAACTCTGTCATAGTTTTGGGTGGATTTTTTGCCAGGGCATAATAAAGATATTTGGCCTATAACTCACTCATCAAGGCAACAATGACTGTCTGTTCTCCATAATCCACCACTTCTAGCTTCTCATTATTGCAATGAGTGATATACTCTCTTGTTCTCTCTCCAGGTTTTTGGTGCACGATCAAGAGATAAGTAAGAATTTTGATCGTCTTAGCGCAAAGTAAAAGTTTAATAAATAATTCAACCAATTGATGAAAACTAGAAATTTTACATCTGGGCGGTAAATTGTTGTAGCATATTTGAGTTGGACCTGTGATGGAGATGGAGAAAGACCTTCACCCCATCTCATTAGGGATAGAACATCAACTTGATACTGCTCAATGTGTAAGACTGGATCGTTTTCCCATCATATTTAGGAGTGATAACCAGTGGCTTGAATTTGCAAGGTGAGGGATATTCCACAATAGCCTGGACAAAAGGTGAACCTTTAACAAAACTTCTTTGCAAAGGATTTTTTGTTTTAACCATTTTCCCTAACCGATCTTCCAATCTCTTCATGGATCCTTTCCAAGAATGTTCCTCCGATTTAGATTTCACAGAAGTAGATTTTGTGGCTTTGCTGTGCCTATGTGCTGAACTCTCTTCCTAAGAAGTATGCTCGGCACGCACAAAACCCCTCATACTAACTCTAGATCTCACATATCCTTTTCTGTGCTCACGGTGATGTTCTTGCTTTCTCTGATGAACTCTGGTTACTCAAGGCCCTAAACGGTCAAAAGTAGCTTCCCTACTTAGCTTCTTTAATACGTTTGGCCTCTCTTTGGGAAAAGATATATTGTCATAGTAATATGTTGATCAGAATGAAGATGTTACGCTTAGACGGTATGACCTATCAAGAGAAGACCGAGAGTGGTAACTCCTTTCATTCCTAGCTGGTGGAGGTGGCATATCTCTCCTAAAATTGGAGGATTTTTCTTGCATCGTATGAGCCAATTATTTGACTAACTCTTGCATGGCTTCCTGTCCCTTAGCCAAAATTAGTAAAATCCTCTGGAGGTTTATCACATTTGGGGGAGCTGATATATCTAGGTTATTGCCAGCAATCGCAAGCCTGCTTTCAGCTTCAAGACAAAAAATGAACAAAGAAACGTATAAGGTAGAGAATGAGGATGAACAATCATTTCTACAGACGGTGTCAATCTGTTAATGCCTAAAAATGGAGTGGGTCCAATTTTATAATCACATATAAATAATTAGATCAATATAAACAAACACACAAGAGACAAAGATTTTTAAAGTGGTTCAGCTGTTAAAAGAATACGTCCACTGTTGGTATTGTTATTGATAATTACAAAATCTCAGTACAGTGTGATTGAGATGGATTTAATTATCCCCTCAAGCTAAGGGAGACTGTCTATTAATAGTGTCATGGAACCTTAGAGATATAATGCCTTTATATTTCCAAGCATTTACATGTATATACAATAAATGAGACTCTTGGTATTCAATATTGGCCTCCCTTCCATCCGAGTATCTTCTTCTATTCTTGATGGTTCACATTCGGGAGTTGACCAGCATTCTAGCGGACTAGGTTCATCTGATGACGATTAAGATATCTGAATGGCCACATAGGATGACAGGTGTCTATTGTTCATCGGTCCACCCGGGGAGGTAATTTATATATACAACAATTGGATTTATTAATATTTGTCTACATCATTAAACCACATGGATTTGTTCTTAATTAATTTATATAATTATATATGTCCTTACATATATACGACACATGAATACATCTACCTTCAATTTTCAATTCATGCTCTATCAATAAGTTCGGAGGAGTTCCTCATCCAAACGGACATCTCAAAACACACATAAGCAGGGCGGTCCTTATGCAGTACACAATTGCACAGTCCATAATTTCGACGATGATAATGGATTCCAGCCATCCACACTACCCCCTCGTAAGTGGTGCTTCCACGTAGGACCTAAGATAATGACCTATACAATGCCTAGCCCACCTATGTCGATGCGTGCTACGACCCGAGACGTTCTCAATCCCAACCGATAGGCCGTCTACGAAACACGGGAATGTTCACATAGATAATAAATTCATATTTTAACACATAATATGTATATGTAATTATCCCTATAATTATCCCAATGGGTGTCATCAATCTTCAGCTAACATACTTACTTTAAGAACTAACCATCTAATTAATTGACAATTTCTCCAAATAACAAATGGTGATACAAAACTAATTTTTAATGAATTATCCACTCACTTAGATGAGTTCCTACATACTCGCTTAAGTTCGGAAAAATCACCCAAACGTTTTCCTGCTCCCATCCTGAACCAAGCCCAAGAGCTGAATTGATTCGCCTCTAGGGCCGAATCTATTCTCCCCAGACCGAATCGATTCGAATTCTAGAAGAAGACAGAATTACTACATTTTTTTTATACCGATTTCATACTCTAATTTTGGATTTGATTTCCAATGTCCTAACTACTTTTATTTCAAGATTTATTAGCCCCTCATGATTCAAAAACCCATTTTATATGATCATCTAACCAATTAACATAAGATCATGACCCCATAATCCCAGAAATAAAATCTGACACTAGAGTCTATCTAACCCAATTTTGACTCATAATTTTTATCTAAACATTCTCAAATTTAAAGGGATCAACTCATGAATTATCATCATCAAAGTAGCAATCCTACCACATGAGTTCAAATATTCAGTTCCTTAATAACACGACATCCATTCTGGACTTATCACCAAAATGTTTAATCCTTAAACACATTATTTCCAAATTTGTTCAAAGTAATCCTAGCGTTCATTCCAATTGTTCAGAGTAATAAATTTACCCAATTAACCCATAATTGTTGTGAGAAAATGCATAAATGAATTAAGAAACAAATTACAATTGATTTATCAAGAGAATTCTTATCTTAAACTGATGATTGGAGTCTCTCCTCTTGTATCCTTGTTATTCCTCCTTTTGTTGGCCTTGGTAACATTTCCAATGAGGTGTGGGGCTGCCAGGGTTCTTTTCTTATGGATGGAAATAGAGACTTAAGTTAGTAATTATCATCTTATAACCTCTAATCTCATATTACACTTAAACCCCACTTTTGGGGCCCCAAATAAGTCCGAAACACTACACGTACTGACCCAATAAGTCCCCTAAGGGTATCTATTCCCCAAGCCCAACTTTAGATGTCTAAAACACCCAAACAAGTTCTCAATTCCCTTTGGAACACGGCCAAACTAATCTACCCAAGTTACACACTTTTATTATGTTTAATCACCACATAATAGTTATTTAATTAAAATATATTTTATGAGTTAACACAATATAAACATGGAATCACAATCAAGAAATTTATTTAATTAAATTTTACCAAAAATAATTTATTATGAAAACACGGGGTATTACATTCTTCCTCCTAATAACGGAATTTCGTTCTCGAAATTCGCCAAAGCATAATATTAAACTTAACTCGCACAAATATCATAGGTTTATACTCAATTAGTCTTTACCTATATTCCATGAGAAAAAAGAAAAAGGCTCATCTACGCCGACCATAGTGTGATCCGAATGCCCATACACCACATATCGCACATACACACACAATAACACCACATATGGGTGACACATATACATCCAAAATGAACCACACATACCATGCTTATCTATAATGGAATCGTATGCTCGAATATCCCGCTGACCGTGAATCAATTCTTCTTGAGATCGTCTCACTTATTCAATTAAAGGTGCGAACATCACTAAGTGCTCTCGTCGCTTCACTCCTTGGACCATTGGCCGTAACTCAGATAATATAATGTCTCTTTACGCGTTATATCTCCATAAATATATAACGTATTAATGAACATCCTTGAACCCAAACGTTTTCCAACTCTTGACACTTGCTAAGTTTCATACATGGTATGTCTCGAAAGTGAAAAATAAATAAGGAACCTTTTCGATACACTACTAGGTCGCTCAATTAGTCATTGCGATTCATTAGTCCAACATAAATATGAAACAATATGCTAACCATATAAATTCCAACTTGGTTCAATTTCAACAAAAGACTCATCATTTCCAAGAATTATACTAAACCCCATTAAGTTAATTGATCCAATAACGATAACAATATCATGTTCTTATCACTCATACGATAGAACATCCTCAATACCTCTTTAAATTTAATAGAGTGCTTAATGACTTCTAAGCCTCTAACGATATAATCGTCCCAATAAAGTCTACTCTTGCCCATTTTCAATGACAACGTCACTATTATAGCACTATTCTAGATCGTACACATCTTTATGTAACTGAGGGCATCGTTATCCATATAGCTCTCAAAATAACTGAAAACTTTTATAATACAAATGCTTCTCATTACGCATATTCTTTACCTACTAAGATAAATCCATCACCGGCTAAATGTCGCATTTATTCATCCCTTAAGGTATGCCGTCAATAGCATCTTGTTCATATTCATAACCCGATTCGAAAATTCATTATATCCCTATTGATGTCTAAAAATGGAATGGGCCAAATTTTATAATCACAGATAAATAAACAAAGCCATCTGGACAAACACACAAGAGGCAAAGATTTTTAAAGTGGTTCAGCTATAAAAGCCTACGTCCATTGTTGGTATTATTGTTAGTGGTTATAATAGCTCAGTATGGTATGCTTGAGATTTGTTGAATAGCCCCCCTGAGTTAAGGGAGATTCTATATTTATATTTGTCCCAAACCCTAGAGACGGAATGCCTTTATATCTCAAGGCATTTACACCAGTATACAATAAATGAGACTCTTGACATTCAGTGCTGGTCGCCATTCTATCTGAGTAATTTTTACTATTCCTTATGCTTCTTATTTTGGGAGTTGGTCGGCATTCTAGCCGACTAGGTATCTATGATGCTAATCAAGATAACTGAATGGACACATAGGAGGATAGGTGTCTATTGTTCATTGGTCCACGTAAGAGAGTAATTTTTACATACAATAAAAGCCCCCAATGATCCATGCTTGTGTAATACCCCGTATTTTTATGGCCTTTAAAATTGGGGATTTATTGAATTTAATTGAGGTATTAATTTAATATTAATCCGGAAATTTAATTTTTTTATTTACTAGCGTGATGTGAGTTAGTAATTACTGAAAATTTATTGAATATTACTCGATGAGTAAAGTAATATATGAGATTGATTTTATTAAAATTGTCACGAGTGAATAGAATGGCAATTATGGAAATTTAATTCGGGATGCGCCTGTGTCGTGGACATGACTAAATTATTATTATTAAAGTGAGTAAATTATAAGTCATCCATATAGTCATTTTGAGTGCGCTAAAATATTCGGAAGGGTCGATATAGTCAAAAAAGTGTACTCGGGGGTTTAGTTTGGGTCTCGGGGCATTATTAGGCCTAATTGACACCCCTGGAGGGTATTTTAGACATTTGGTATTTTTGGGCAATTAAACCCACGAATTTTCTTAGTATTTATTAGCCATTTAGAGTTGTCTCTTGCGGTTAACAAACACAAAGCCTAAGCCAGCCATTAGAGAAGAAGGTGAAGTGATTAGAGAAGAAGGTGAAGAGATTTGAGAAGAATGTGAAGAATTTCCAAGCAATCCAAGGCCTAGAACTCACCCGATTTCATCGCCACCACCACCAAAACGTAGATCGCACGACGAGGAACGCAACCATATATTTTTCATCAACAAATCAGACCCTTGAATCCGAGGCAAGTATCTATCTTGCTGATTTCCAAGTTAATATACCTTCCATGTTAGTCTAGGAATGAAAATCATATGTTTTAATGGAATAATTATATATTTTGGAAGAGAATTTATATGTGTTGTAGGGAGAACCCATGTAGTCTAAAATCTTGATCATATGTAGAGGATTAACCATGAATTTATTATGATATTTGGGAAGAAAATCTTGATTAAAATAGAGGGTGGTGATTATTCATGCAAAATTTAGTTTTATAAAGAGATTTGAGATTAAACCCCTTTTTGATTGATTCGTTGAGGATTTATTGATGTCGTTACGTTAGAAATTGTTTATGTACATTGCTTATACACTTAGATTACTTTGATGGGAGTTTCGGATGAAATTATAGAGGTTTGTAGGGTTAGAATGATTGAACCTGTAGGCTAGAAATTACAGAAAACTGGGCAAGCACTGCTTGATCGATCGATCGACCCCTCCTGGAAAACTGCATATTTCCCCTTTTTGTTTAGTCCAGTTAAAATGCTTAGGAACCCTTGATTATCATTAATAGAGTAAAATGGGTTATGAAGATGACCAATAGGGTCTAAGTTGACTCCGTTGAATGAAAGTAATATGAGATGAAATTTTGGATTAACGGAGAGTTATTTATACATTGGGAATTGTGCGTGCATTTACTAAAAGATTGGGACTCATGAAAGAGTTAGACTAGAAGGTAAGTGAGGGTATACCTACTGAAATTTATACTTAGTGAGAAAGAATACTTCGAGAGATGAGAAGTAAGAAGGAAGTAAATAATAAATGAGAATAAAAGAGACGAATCCGTTATGAGAAATAATTGAGTAAAAATTTGTGTTGAGAATGGATAATAACAATTATGGGTCGTGGGCGAACCTAATTTGGAAAATGTGAATATTTATATATATGACAGTATGACTATTCATATATTATGTATCTGTGTAAAAATCATACCCAGGTTACTTGCTATCACGGAGGTTTTCGCGTCGGGACAGTCTTATCTCGATTGGACCTTTACGAGGGATATCGACTCGTACCCTAGAACATAGGATTCCTTGCTACAGGTTATGCGATTGATAGTCAGACGGTCCTAAGAGACGTGAGGGTATGTGCTGACCTCTTAGTGACTTGGAACTATGCTTCGCCTCCATTTTTTTGTGTATTATGTTAATACAATTCGAGAGTGATTCCGAACTAGTATTTCCCTTATTTTGTGTGATACGGGGACTTGATAGCAGAGTACGCCAACACCATATATTTTATGTGGGGTGCCGATAGTATATATATTATAAGAGTGACTAATATATATATACACTGATATGTATGGAAACTTTCTACTGTGCATAAGTAGTTAAGTAATAAATAAATGTTTCAGCTTTATAACAAGTGTTCTTCAATTTGGTAACGGTACTAAATGATTAAGTAATGTAAGAAAATGGAAGATAATGATTTTCTAAAACTAAATATTATGGCCTTAGTACTTCTCAGGATAAAACTTTATAGGAAATAAGTTAGATAGACCTATGATATCAGTAGAACGGTAAGAGTGCACACTAGATGAGAGGTGAGGATTCTCAAGAGAGTGTCGCAAACTAACATGGTTGTGATATTAATCGGTACGCATTTTAAATACTTGCTAAACTATTTTTAAAACTGTTTCACACTCGGGCTCTGACCCGTTTTCTGTCATTTCTTTCTCTCTTGTATATATATGTATGTTTAACAGGTGCCCAACCATAGGGGCGTCATGATTAGGTTCTTTAGATTGGACGTGCTGCAGCTTATGTGGGAGTTACAGGCCCTTGATTTAGACGACTTCGTCATTGAATCAGTTCCTACTTTAGATCTTCATAGTTAGGTCATGTGTTGCCCGATTTCCTATTACAGTTGGATTTGTGAGAGATTTAGGATATTTCCAGTATTCGGTGCTCCGTGGGAGTTAACTATTGTCAGGATGATTTCATTTATGGTTCTTACACTTGGTTGGATTATATAGATGGTTTAATTCTTGTGTGTTAAATTCCATCCTTAGTATTTATGTAATTCTTAACTGTTGGGTATTAAAAAGGTTTTTATTGGTATTTAATAAAGGAAAAATGAGGTTTCAAATGGTTTTGGCACTTAGCTTAATTATTTAGGGTGTTCAAATTGGAAATATTATTTTGCGACAGTGATGCTGAGAATGAACCAACCGTTCACCTGGTTTTTAATTTAATAAATGACTGATCACCCGGTATTTAATTAGGCGGGGTGTTACAACTTGGTGATTGATCTAAAATATGGAGTGTTTGTTCAAAATATTTCTTGGCGTAATGTCTGAGCGCTGGTTGAAAGTCGACCGCTTGGACTTATAATTTTTTTTATTAGCACTATTGATAATGACATTTTTGTAAATAATTCAAGATTTTTTGAACCTCCAAAGGGCATACTAGTCCTTTTGCGCTTTGGTAAGCATACAGTCAGTGCTAGTTAAATCGTTCATGCAGTTAATCATTTTGTTCCTATTCTTGATGCAACCTATACATAAACGGAAGTTTCCCCCCATTTCTCTTACCTCAAATCTTATGTACCTTATTTCTATGATTTTCTTCATTTTAAATCTATGTAAGGTTTCCTTTCCTTCTCTAATCTATTTTTCCTTTGTTTCAATCATGGTTTATATCGTTAATGATAATTCCTTAGAGGAATTTAGAGAGAAAAGGAAAATTCCTAGTTGGGTAGGTCTAGAAATTGCTCACGATCTTATGGACGTGATTCTTTAGCAGAGGATCATTATATTCCCACTCTTTTTATATTTGAGTGTGGTATTACCTTCCCCCAAACCCACGATTTATTTAGTTTTTCTAATATTTTGATGTCGTCCTAAAAAGAATAACTCCAAACACATGGAGGGTGGTGCATGGAGGGAGTAAGTTGAATGAGATTTATGGAACTCTTATTAGGATCACCAAATTGACGTTCTGCTACAAATGGGGAGCCATTGGGGATAGTACATACTATTTGAAGACTAGGCAAGCTAATAGGGATTTCGTGGTCAACTTGCCAGATTCCAATAAACACTACGGGATTATGGTGTTGTAGTAAAAAATTGGCAATATGTCCCCATTCCCGAGGGGGAGGGGGGGGGGGGGGGGGGAGGGGGTATCATACACTGGTCCTAGGTGCCCCAGGAAGGGTGTGGTGTATGTCATAATTTTATTCTTAAATTACTTTTGTTTTTTTTATCTATTTAAAGAATTATCGACTAACTTTGTTGTTCTGTTTTTGGTGCAGAGGAGAGCAAAAAGAAGTGTCCCAAGAAAGATGAGGTGAACATTAAAGTCCTCTAATACTTGTGGGGCATTAATCAAAGGGCAGGAGAGGAACATCCCAAATTTGCTTCTATGCTGTTGGAGTATAAGAGTTCAACTACTTCATTCGTTGCAAAGGTCTCCTATCAACTTAGACGAGGAACCTGCATCCACTTCTTCAGCTGCAGAGTCAGTTGGATAAGAGCTTGCTCAAGGAGGAATATATTCCTCTTTTGAATCCCTTGATATCACCATCATACCTACTTCCCCTACTTCCAAGATAGTGAAGAGGAAGATTCTAAAAGTATTAGCTGGGTCTGGGTCTTTTCCTCCCTTGCTAAGAAGAGCACTAATGCTGACAAGAGGTCTCAGGACATTGAGAAGAGGCCTTAAGTTCTTACTATTGCGGAGGCCCGAATTGAAGAAGCTCAGTACAAGAGGTTGAAGAAAGGTTTGCCTGGACATCAAGAATTGACCAAAAAGTCCATCGAGATGACTAAATTTGTTGAGCTAGCTAAGAAGTTTGCTTCTGAGCAAGGTAAAATTGAGGATGCTTATGTGGCAATCAATCCTAAGTTAGCCAGGGCTTTGATAAAGGTTATGACTTTACCGCTGGATAGGTCGGCTGTAGCCCCCATGACCGGAGCCCGCTCAATTGAGAGGGATGCCCAAACTCTGGCCTTGGTAAATTTATTATCCTTCTATTGATATTCACTAGTGTTTTAACTTCTAAACTGATGTAACACATTCTTTTACTTGCATTTCTTGGTCGACTTCAATCAAATGATGGAGAAAGATGACTAGATAAGGTCCTCCTCCTCGGCTGATGTGGAGGAAGATCTTGAGGGTTTGCAAAAATCCTTGAAATCATCTGGTCAATCTCTGGAGAGAGAGAAAAAAACCTAGAAGGACAAAATTAAGGCTGCAGAGGACAAAGTCAAGTCAACAGAGGATGAACGAAAGAATGTTGTTAATCAGTTGACCTAGGCTATGCAGACAATTATAGAAGCTGAGCGTCAGGCGAAGGCTACTGAAGACAAGATTGTCGGCATGACTACTGATAATTCTACTCTAAAGGCCAATGGCAAGAAAGACAAGGAGTAGGCTTCAAATAAAGGGTGATATAAAGCCTTTGCTACTGCCGCCATCCAAATATAGTAGGCCAAAAAGCTGTCCTTCAAAGAGGGTTGGTCTAAAGCTTTGAAGGAGGTTAACACTCAGGCATACTCTGAATTATTTCAGAGACATAATCCAGGAACTCCTACCAACCTAGATGAATACTTTGATGATGATGATTGGGGTTCTAGGGAGTCTTTCAACCCCCATTTTCCACATAAAGGTTGGCCAGACACAATACCCCTAAGATGAGGATTGTCTAACAATTTATCACTCTAACCATCAAACCATCATATGAAATTTATAATTTAAAACAAACATGCACAATAAAATCATTTAAATAATAACTGGCAATAAATAAATCCAATCTCACAAAAGTTATAAAACATCGAACACAAGTATAACTGATACTTTAAAGACTGAATCATAAATCTCGAGCTTATGCCCATACAATATCTGGAATAATGAAATGACTAGAATAAAAATAATCACATATGCTAGAGTCAATCGAACTGCAGTAACTGCTATTCAAATACGAACACAAGCTTGATCCACTGTTAGCCATGCTGTCCTTGTCTAAGCAAACCTGGGGGCAAAAACATTTTATAATTTTGGATCAGTGCCCTAAAGTTGCAAGAATTAACTTGAAAAATAAATATGCAATTTTTGCAGTTAATTCACATTATACATCACGCATCGCACTCATATACAGTAAGTATCTCACCCCTCGCCTAAGTGAATACTATACGCATATTAATCCAAGTCCCAAATATGAAATCCGATATTTATACTAATAAGATTGTATTTAAGGCATTGAGCGAAATTCATACACTGAAGCTAACCATCTACACATATGCTTCTAGTCCAAAGATTAAACCCTATAATACTACCCACAAGAAATAATATATCACCACATCATGCATTTTACGTAGCATTGAGTTCATTAATAATTGTCTACATCATTAGACTACATGGATTCATTTTTAATTAATATATATAATTATATATGTCCTTACGTATATATGACACATGAAGGCATCTATCTTTAGTTTCTAGTTCATGCTCTATCGATAAGTTTAGAGGAGTCCCTCATCCAAACAGACATCACAAAACACACATAAGCGGGGTGGACCATATGCAGTACACCATTGCATGGTCCATACCCCCGATGATGACAACAGATTCTAGCCATCCCACCAACATCCTCATAAGTGGTGCTTCCACGTAGGACCTAAGATAATGACCAACACAACGCGTAGCCCACATGTGCTGACGTGCGTTATGGTCACGAGGTGTACGCAATCCCAACTGATAGGGAATCCACGAACACGGGTATGTTCACATAGATAATAAATACATATTTTAATACGTAATATGTATAAGTAATTATCCCAATGAGCCTCATAAATCTCAAGATAATATCCTTACTTTAAGAATGAACCATTTAGTTAATTGATAATTTCTCCAAATAGCAAATAATGACACAAAACCATTTTTTAATTAATTATCCGCGAACATGGATGACACCCACATACTCGTTGAAGTTCATAAAAATCACCTGAACGTTTTCTCGGTCCCATCCTGACCTAAGTCCAGGAGCCAAATTAATTCGGCTCTAAGGCTGAATCGATTCGCGTAAGATCAAATCGATTCACCTAGAAGGCCGAATCGATTCGAATTCTGGCAGAAGCTAGAACTGCTACATTTTCTCTTTACAAGTTTCATACTCCAATTTATAATTTTCTTTCCAATTTTCTAAGTACTTCTATTTCAAGAGTTATAGGCCGCTCATGATTCAAAAACCCTTTTTATATGATCATCTAACCAATTAACATAAGATCATGGCCCTATAATCCTAGAAATTAAATCTAACATTAGAGTCATTCTAACCTAATTTTGACTCATTATTTTCATCTAAACACTCTCATAATTAAAAGGATGAACACATGAATTGTCATCATTAAAGAAGTAATCCTACCACATTATTTATCATCTTTAATTTCCTAATTAACACGACATCAATTCTGGATTTATCACTACCATGTTTAATCCTTTAACATCATTATTTCCATATTTATTCTAAGAAATCTTAGAGTTCATTCCAATTGTTTGAAGTCATTAATTTATTGTAACAACCCGCGTAATTTTGGGCTATTTTAATTAATTTTTGGAAAATGGAGAAAAATAAATTTTTTTGATAAAATTATTTTTATTGCTCAAATATGTTGGTTATTATTTTTAAAGGCGAGAATTTCAAACGGTTTCGAAAACAGAGTTAAAACGGATTTTAAAATGATTTTTAATATTTTTAACTCTTGGAATTCTAAGTCGGCGAACATTAAGTAATTTTCAAGAGTTGTTTTGACTTCCAACTCTTCAATTCTTTGCCTTATTTAAAGGAGTCTTTTGGATTCCAACTTTTCATTTCTTTGCATTATAAAAGGAAGTCGTGGGCAACCTTTTTAACATACTTTTGGCACAAATTTTGGCAGCAAATATATTTTATATTCATCTTCTTTTTATATATACTTTGGCCCTTGAGATTTGTGAGTTCCAACCTTAGATTAGAGGTGTTCTTAGGGCTATTTTTGTTGGAGGTTCTTGGAGGAGCTTTTGTAGATCTTTTGAGTTGATCTTGAGGATGTGATAGTTGGTTTCTCATCATGGTTTGAGGTATGGGGTTTTACACAATATGCTCCTTAAATCTCGCGAGTGTCATTCTCTTTGAATTCTTGTTAATTGAACTCATATTTGAATTGATAAATTCATTGAAATCTGGAAAATAATTGTTGAAATTATTTTGATTCATGTGGTATCATTATATTGTTGATGAGCACGTTGTCATGAGATTTTAATATGGCACGGAGGTTGGGCACCCGCCAAAATTCCTGTTTCCCGAGCTATGGCTTGATAAAGCATATGGTGAGGCCTGGTGACTCATTGATGTGTTATTGAAAAATTATATTGATAAATGCTTTGAGATTTTCATTTTGATTTGAATATTCGTACTCGTGTTGTTACGTTTTATTCGCTGCTAATCCGTATTTGTTGAGCATAATTCCTGTCGTATTGTGTACTTCCCCATATTTTCTTTTAGTGGCAGGTTAGCGCGGATTTTGGGGCGCTATGGAGATTGATTTTAGCGAGGATTATTTGGGAAAGATTTGTATTATTTTGATGTATAGAGCTTTGGAGATTTGTATTTTATTCGAGTTAGATAGTTGCAATTTTAATTCGAGAGACTTGTTGTATTTGAAGAATTGAGATTAGTGGATTTATATTATTGTGGGTTTATTTAGATGCTCTATACCTTGTCACTTGTCACTTGTGGATTTGGATTTATTTTATCACATTAGCGCTCCGTTCCCTCTCCCCGGGCGGGCGGGGTGTTACAAATGGTATCAGAGCTTAGGTATACGACAATGCTCGGGGCTTGGATTTTGGGTTCATTGTGTGGTTAGCAATTTTTGGAGATAGCAAATTTGTAGGTGATATTCGTGTTAGGTTTCGAGATTAGAGGTGAGGAATTTATTTTTGGGAGACGTGATTTATTTTTGGAGTTAGTGTAGTGGCCTGATTTTGAGAGTTAGGCATTCGGCGAATTTCGAGGGCGAAATTCCATTGTTAGTGGGGAAGTGTAACAACCCGCGTAATTTGGGCTATTTTAATTAATTTTTGGAAAATGGAGAAAAATAAATTTTTTTGATAAAATTATTTTTATTGCTCAAATATGTTGGTTATTATTTTTAAAGGCGAGAAGTTCAAACGGTTTCGAAAACACAGTTAAAACGGATTTTAAAATGATTTTTAATATTTTTAACTCTTGGAATTCTAAGTCGGCGAACATTAAGTAATTTTCAAGAGTTGTTTTGACTTCCAACTCTTCATTTCTTTGCCTTATTTAAAGGAGTCTTTTGGATTCCAACTTTTCATTTCTTTGCATTATAAAAGGAAGTCGTGGGCAACCTTTTTAACATACTTTTGGCACAAATTTTGGCAGCAAATATATTTTATATTCATCTTCTTTTTATATATACTTTGGCCCTTGAGATTTGTGAGTTCCAACCTTAGATTAGAGGTGTTCTTGGGGCTATTTTTGTTGGAGGTACTTGGAGGAGCTTTTGTAGATCTTTTGAGTTGATCTTGAGGATGTGATAGTTGGTTTCTCATCATGGTTTGAGGTATGGGGTTTTACACAATATGCTCCTTAAATCTCGCGAGTGTCATTCTCTTTGAATTCTTGTTAATTGAACTCATATTTGAATTGATAAATTCATTGAAATCTGGAAAATAATTGTTGAAATTATTTTGATTCATGTGGTATCATTATATTGTTGATGAGCACGTTGTCATGAGATTTTAATATGGCACGGAGGTTGGGCACCCGCCAAAATTCCTGTTTCCCGGGCTATGGCTTGATAAAGCATATGGTGAGGCCTGGTGACTCATTGATGTGTTATTGAAAAATTATATTGATAAATGCTTTGAGATTTTCATTTTGATTTGAATATTCGTACTCGTGTTGTTACGTTTTATTCGTTGCTAATCCGTATTTGTTGAGCATAATTCCTGTCGTATTGTGTACTTCCCCATATTTTCTTTTAGTGGCAGGTTAGCGTGGATTTTGGGGCGCTATGGAGATTGATTTTAGCGAGGATTATTTGGGAAAGATTTGTATTATTTTGATGTATAGAGCTTTGGAGATTTGTATTTTATTCGAGTTAGATAGTTGCAATTTTAATTCGAGAGACTTGTTGTATTTGAAGAATTGAGATTAGTGGATTTATATTATTGTGGGTTTATTTAGATGCTCTATACCTTGTCACTTGTCACTTGTGGATTTGGATTTATTTTATCACATTAGCGCTCCGTTCCCTCTCCCCGGGCGGGCGGGGTGTTACATTTATTCAATAAACTCGAACTTATTATGAGAAAATGCATAAATGAATTAAGAAACAAATTTTAATTGATTTATTAGGGTTGGGCTGTGTGGGGCTGATAAGTGTATTTTCTTATGGATGGGAATAGACTCTTAGGCTGGTAATTATCATCTTATAACCTCTTATCCCGTATTACATTTAAACCCCCACTTTTGGGCCCCAAAATATGCCCAAAATACAATTCGGATTGACCCAATAACTCCACTAAGGATTTACATGTGTCCGGGCCCAACTTTAGATGTCTAAAACACCCAAACGAGTTCCCAATTCCCTTTGAAACGCTTTCAAACTATATTTAACCAAGTAGCACACTTTTATTATGTTTAATCACCACATAATAATAATTTAATTAACATACAATCTATTTTTTTAGCGAGCACATTGTTCATAAATGAATCATATAAACATGCAATCATAATCAAGAAATTTATTCACGAATTTATTTAATCAAATTCTACCAAAAATAATTAATTTTGAAAACAGAGGTTATTACAAAATATTTGTTAAATTCGAGTTTTTAAATAAGTAAGAACATTTGTTAATATCAATCTTTTTCAACAAGTAAAAATACTTGTTAAAGTTGAATTTTTAAACAAGTAAAAATATTTTTTTTAAATTGAATTTTTAGTAAATAACAATATTTTTCGAATTCAAAATTTTAAACAAGTTAAAACATTTGCTAAAATCAAACTTTTTAAACAAATAAAATGACATGTTATTTCCTCGAAACTTTTAATAAGAAAATATATTGGTCAAAGTTGGGACAAGTAAAATTATTTTCAAGCTTTATATTCTTAGGAAAACAAGACTATTTGTTGTGTCCGATAATCAAGGGTTCTTCCTCAGTACGTGTGTGCACCTATTTACGCCTCGACCGTCAAGGATTCTTCCTTAGACAATGTGACACTATACCTCGACCATCAAGGGTTCTTCCTCAGTCAATGTGAACACCTATCTGAGCCTCAAACATCAAGGGTTCTTCCTGAGTCAATGTGGATACCTATCTATGTCTCGGATATTAAGGGTTCTTCCTCAGCCAATGTGGACGCCAATCTGAGCCTCAGATATCAAGGTTCCTCAGTCAATGTGGACACCTATTTGCTGGGTTGGCCAAAATCAAATAAAAACCTTTGAACCCCATAATTCATCGAAGATAATAAATTTTCCCTTCCAAGACTAGGTAAGCATCTTCACATGACATCATCACACGCGGGGAGAATAATATCATTCCCATGCATATTCCAAAATGACAGGTGGTAGACATCTAATGGTAAAGACAAACTGGACATGTTCCTTATGACTTGGGGTGCACACTACATACCAAGTTACCTATAAATAGAAATGCATTGTTTCTTATAAACCAATTGACTCTTCATTCAATCAAGTACTGAAAACTCTGTTAAACACGTGTTAGAGAGAGAAAGTACCATTATAACTTGTATAACATTTATGAACAAATGAGAGATGAACTACACCAAAGTGGATGTAGGCCACTTTGCTGAACCACTCTAAATATGTGTTTGATCTTGTATTTTATCTTTAATTACTGTATTTATTTTCTATCACTCTTGCCCAAAATGAGTTTTATATATGACTCACTGAGTTACTTTTTTACTGTTTGAGTTCCACCATTTCAATTGTAGATCTAATTTATTTTAATTATCTATCTTAGATCGTGGAATCATAAGCCGTAACGCTTCACCTTTGTCTTAAAACATGGATGTCTCTCTCTGCCCATCCATCCATCCATCATGGAGAACACTGACCAAACACCGAATGTACAACCCGATTCGATGACCGTCTTAGCCCCACCCAGTGGCAAGATTGACAATCTTCAAATCAAAGTTCGTAAAATGCAGCATTATCGAGCCCAAATACCTGAAGAATCTGACGTTATCTTCCTTGTGCCATGGATACACCTGCTCCCGAGGCTTTTTAAGTCCCCAAAAAGTACCAACATGATTCTCTTGCTCACCTTCTAATGGGCCGCCACCAACTCAACTCCCTATTACAAACCTTGCCCAACTAGGGGCTAACCTTCTAGTACTCATCGACCCTAAAGAGGAGGAATTGAACAAGTTCATGGGAAACCTCAAACTTTTATCAAAGAAGTTTGACCAAGTCAAGATATCCTTGAACTACATGGATTATACCCATATATCTCCCTATCCTAAGGCCAAACTACCAGAAAAGTTAAAAATGCCAAACATCGAGAAGTTTGAGGGAGGCAGACCCTCAATTATTCACCTTCGAAGCTATCATTGAGCCATAGCCCCCTTGGTGACTCCGAAGAGATAATGCCTTAGATTTTCCAACAGACCTTGAAAGAATGTCCTCTGGTGGTTTTTATCCCTCGAAAAATCTAGGATCCATAATCAGGAGAATGTCGCTCGAGAATTCATGACTCAATACAAGTATAATGAGGAGCCAAAAGTTACGCATCAAGATCTAGAGCTTCGTAAGCAAAATCCTGGGGAAACAATCGGTAATTTCATAGAAGGTGGAGAGAGAAAGATATTACCATGACCAATAGACCCTCCGAGGAGAAACAAGTCGGTACCGTGAAGAAGTATTTTTTACCTTATATCCGAGCGTCCATAGGAGGATAGTATTACCCACACTTTTGAGCCCTTCAAGAAGTTCGAGTAGAAATTAAGGAAGGCATTACCAAAGTAGAATCTAAGCCAAAGAAAGTGGACGGATAGCTCACTCGTTGAAAGTATAAGAAGCCTACTACAATCTCAACCATCAACAACATTTCCCAACCTATTAGCTTTTATGCACCTAAAAGTATCCCTAATCCCATCAAGAAAGAATGCAATGAGCTCCATACTCCCCCATACAGAGTTTATCAGGCCTTGTTAAGCCGAAACCTCATCAAACCCTTGGACCCATATCCATTACCAATTCCATTCAAAAAAAACTTCAAGCTCGATGGCCGTTGTGATTTCCACCAAACCACAGGGCATACAATCGATCAATTCTTCCACCTTAGAAATGTGATACAAGGTCTAATTGACCGAGGTATTATCTCCCACTAGCTAATCCTAAACTAAATACCACTCACAAACCACTTCCAAATCATACCAATGCCATCGTCTAGAAAGTGACCCAGAATTTGACCCAACTGCTCAATTTGTGCCCAACAAATCATCCATCATCCCTATAATCTCACCTAAATAACTCAAGGTTTGCCCATATTTTCTCCTACACCATACATGCTTCACCGATCACGCTTTATCACTCTTTATAAGGGCCTATATCACCATCCACACCCGATCCGTGGGGAGAGACATGGAGTTACTGGCTGTATTGAACCAACTCTAAGTGTTTGGGTTGAAATTTCCCGTCAAGATGATCATTAATTATCGAAAATTCAGTGGTTTATTCATAAAAGTCTGAATATGGGCTCGGGAATGAGATAAATGTGTGCTACTTGTTGAGGAAGTCATTATAGATGATGTGGTACAGACCATGGCGGATATATTTCAATAAACGATCTACATCATTTATGAGTTACTCACCACTTTGAAGCTTCAGGGATGGTTGGTCCATTTACTCTTGCACCTCCCTATCGAGTGTGATGATATTTACGATGAAGCCATTGAGGTTGTTGAATGTATTGATTAATCTTTGCAAGAAGATATAATCGCTACCAGATAGAGAGATGATTTTGATAGATCAAATGATGAACCAAGACAGGAAGAAGTAAGCCCAGTATCCAACCTTGTGGAATGATATCCTTTGAAGATCTGTTAGGAGAAATCAATAAAGTATCTGTTCGCTCAATGTAGACAAAGACATGGGGTTCTTATTCTTCCATGCCTTAGTGAATCACATGACCAGGTCAGGGAGACACTACAAAGATCTAATTTCTCATGCAATATAAATAGATAAAGGAAAGGATGTTGCCAAAAAACTTACCATTCCATAAATGACCATCAAACAAAGCAAAGTGCTTGATCAGCTCAAGAAAATCCAATCCAATATCACATTATGGGGGCTTTTCATGTCCTCTCAATTGATCCAAAATGCCATGATAAAACTCCTCACCAGACTCACCATCCCTCCTTTCATTAATCCTTAAGAATATGTAAATATAGTTGGCTCCATGACCTCTTCCAGACTCCTCTCATTTTCCAAAGAAGAGGTATCGAAATTCAGACCTGATCACAATTGTGCCCTCAACATCGCCATTTAAGTCTTGGGAAAAATAGTCCCACTTTCACTTATTAAAATGGATCTTCTCTTAATGTTTGTCCTCTTAAAACCTTCATCTATTTGGGACTAAAAGTCAGTGATGTCACTCCTACTTCTGTCGCTGTGCGTGCTTGTGACAATACTAGCCGAGAAGTAATGGGGTCCATAAAACTCACACTAAGGGTGATCCTATCAATCATATCACCGAGTTTCAAGTCATCGACATACTTTCATGCTTCAATCTTCTCCTTGGCTGTCCATAGCTCCACAACATTCGAAGGTATCTTCTTCTATTCATCAGAAACTGAAGTTATTCACCAAGGGTCAGGTTATCACCATTTTGGGGGACAACGACAGTAACAATGCCATCCCTATCAATATAGTATTATAAATCGAGCATGAAACAAATTAAATGCTTCTCTTTAGTTTCAAAGTTGATCCACTTCACCTCCCAGCAAGAAAAAAATTTAAAGACTGGGTCGGCCCGAAACATTACCTTCATGGAAACATCAATGTGATTCAAATGTTTAAGAATATTTGTTTCATGACCAGAATGGGGCTAGGGAGGGATCCTTAAGCCCATAACACTAGTAAGGGATCCTTGAGCCCATAGTCCTAAAGGAGGCCTTCCCTCACGTGTCCTCGGTTACTAACCTTCACCGGAGGAACTCAAAGCGCTCTATCAATCAAGATAAAAAAGAAGCTTAGAAAGTGAAAAGACTGTTCCAAGAGACTCTTTGAATGGATTATTTATTAAGAAGGGTGAGGACTTACCCTTCTGTGGCTTCCTTACACCATGGTATGACCACATTGACAAGAAGATAAAACTAGGGCGAGAGATCTTCTTTCAAGATAATAACTCCATGGATAAATTGTGGAGGAAAAGTTTGCATTTGCATTTACTATAGGGATTTGAATAAAGCCTCCCCAAAAAATGATTGCCCATTACCCATAATTGATATGATCATGGATAACACGATGAGACACGCCCTCAAGTATTTTATTAATGGATTCACCAAATATAACTAGATCAAGATGCACCCTGACCATCAGGAGAAAACCGCCTTCATTACCTTCTGGGGAAGCTTCTGCTATACTGTCATGTTATTCAGACTCAATAACGTTGGGGCTACTAACCAAAAGCCTACCACAATCATCCTATATGACCTTATTAATAAGGATGTCAAAGTCTATGTAGATGACATAATCATTACGTATATGACTCAAAAAGGTCCTATTCCCGCCCTCTGAAATTTCTTCGAGCGACTGCGATAATACCAGATGTGGCTAAATCTGCAGAAATGTGTTTTTGACGCCACGAGAGGAAAAATCTTAGGATTCAGGGTCAGTGAGAAGGGAATCAAAGTATAACCTACCAAGCTATAGGCCATACTTGAGATCCCTCCACCATAGACGGAGAGGGAAGTCCGAGGATTTTTGGGTAAGCTACTGTACATCAGTCGGTTCATCATCCAACTAAATTCTATCTGTGAACAAATTTTTAACTTCTGCCGAAGGATTCAACTAAATTCTGGAATGAGGCCTGCAAATAAGTCTTTGACTGAATCAAGCAATACCTCACTCGACCTTCAGTGCTTATGCCTCTGTAGCCAAGTCTCCCTCTCCTCTTATACTTGATCGTGACAAATACTGCAACAGGGGCTTTGCTAGCCCAATATATTGAAGAATCTCGTAAGGAAAGAGCCATTTATTGCGCCAATCATAAACTGGTCGGATATGAAGTTAACTATACTGCTTTGAAGAAAGAATGTGTTGCCTTAGTTTGGGTCATGCAAAATTTTTAACAATACATGCTTGCCTTCCCTATCAGACTAGTGTCCTAAATGGATCCCATCAAATACTTACTAAAAAAACACGTTCTATCCAATCGAATGGCCCGTTGGTTGATGTTGCTAGGCGAGTTTGATATTGTGTACGTCATGCAGAAAGCTATGAAAGGGAGAGCCATTTCCGACTACCTCGCTAATTACCCATGGAGGGAGCTGATGTTTAGGTCTCGGAATTTCTGGATAAAGATATTCTTTGTATCTCTTAATAAGAACTTAAATGGAAAATTTTCTTTGATGGAGCGGCTAACAAGAAAGGATTCGACATTGGGATACTGCTGATTGTCCCTGATGACTCTCACACCCCCATTGCCATCAAACTAGAGTTCCCTTGCACCAACAACATGACTGAGTATGAGGCATGCACTGTAGGCCTTACGACCATCCTCAAAGTTATCAAACACCTGGAAATCGATGGAGACTCTTCCCTTATCGTCATCCAAATCCTTAAAAAATGGAAAGTCAAAGATGATAAGTTCCTACTCTTTCATGACCACCTAGAAGAGATGGACTCGCAGTTTAAAGATGTCATGTTCAATTATATACCTCATGTAAAGAACAACCTGACTGATGACCTTGCTAGCCTGGCTTCCATGGTCGATCTTCCTAAAGGAATAACAATTGCCCCTTTCCTGGTTCAGAAATAAGCTTTGTCCACCCACTGCTACCGCATTGAACCCGCCACTAAGGAGGATTCTGATATGGTCAGGTTATGGAAATATGACATTCGGTGCCTCCTCAAACATTGTAGGTATCCCTAAGACGTAGATAAGAAAGGCTGTGTGACCCTTTACAAATTGGATGCCTAGTATATCATTTGTGTCCAAGTGCTTTTCAAAATGAACTTTGATGGAACCGTTTGCACTACATAACAAGGACTGATGTTGAAGAAATGATGTAGAGGATCCATAGTGAGGAATGCGGTATCCACATGAACGATAATATGCTCTCTAAGAAGATTATTCGTCAAGGGTACTATTGGGGGCCACCATAGTTCAATATTGCACTGGCTATGTTCAAAGATGCCTCAAATTCCAGTAATTTTCTAATCTCCAACACTTACCTCCTCGAAAACTATATAATATTGCCTCTCACTGGCCTTTGTCCACCCGGGGAATTGACTTCATAGGGAAGGTTACTCCCAAAACTTTAAATGGTCATGAATTTATCCTAATCGCCATTAATTACTTCATCAAATGGGTTAAAACAGATCCATACGTAGTGTTGAATGATAAGAAAGTGGCCAAGTTTATCAGAATGAACATCATGTGCTTATACGAAGTTCCCCATGATCTAGTATCAGATAATGGACTCCACTTCGAAGCTGAGGTCACATAACTAATCAATGAGTGTGGGATTCAAAGACATAAATCTTCTCCATATCCACTCTAAAATAATGGCACTGTCATAGCCACCAATAAAAGCCTCAAAACCATCATCAGCAAAATGACTGAGAGTTGTAGAGATTAGGCTGACCGGATCCCTTATGCCCTTTGGGGATACCACACTTCAATCATAATGCCTATTGGGACTACCCCTTATTCTCTAGTGTACGGTATGGAAACAGTCCTACTAGTTGAACTAGAAATTCCTTCCCTGCGAGTCATGCTTGAAAGCAAAGTTAGCATGGAATACTGGCATCAGAGCCGCCTTGACGAACTATCATTCTTGGATAAAAAGAGACATAAGGCCCTATGCCATATACATGGGTACCATTTTCAGATAGTGCGATCATTCTATCAGAAAGTCAAAGGTCGCAGTGTCTAAGACGGAGACCTTGCCTTCAAGAAGATCATAGAAGCCGCTTGAGACCCTTGAGACAAATATAAAGAAAATTGGAGCGAGCCCTACATCATGAATAAAATTCTCTCATGAGGCGCCACTATGCTCACAAACCTCAACGGAGAGTATACGGCACGTCAAGTCAACCCGGACCGTCTCAATTTTTTTTACCCTTATTCCAAAATCTCGGCACGCTATGACTCTTCTCATCCTCCTTCTCTTCTAAAAAAATTCTTCATTTTCCCTACCCAGAACTACGTGGGACCTGATCCTCTCAAAAATATTTCTTTTTAAAGACCCATAAAAATTTTCCAAAATCCCTAGAGGTAGAATTGATTAGTTTGTGATATATGTTGTCGAATTATTTCCACCGTCACTTTGAGAAAAAAAGGGGTGAAATTTTAGATTCAAGGGGAGTAGTTTAGTGCATGTATTGCATATCCAAAATTCTCTTATATATATTACACTCTTATATCATTTGTACATTTTTTATATGTTAAATTTTCAAGAAGTATAAGGATTATGATGATTAATAGATACAATTTATACAATGTATCAAGTCTATCTCATGGGGGTTGGCGACAAGTAGATTGATGTATATGTTTTTTATTAGATGATTTTTTGGATCTTTTCCATCTTAATTTTATCCCAAAATAGGTAAATGGGGGGGGGGGGGGGGGGATTCATAAGGACATGCTTTTACATTTCTCGTGTTTTTGTTTTGGCGTTATTCCGAAACAAACGTCAAAATTTATGTTTTAGTTGTCTTTTAAGTTATAATTTGCTATCATTGTAGATAAAGACAAAGCACTATGTTAAAGGTCTTTCGAAATAGACAAATATTATTATTCAAATTATTGGAGGTTTCGTAAGATTGGTTTTATAAATATCCTTATATTTTTCTTCCTAAGTAAAAAGCTAATAGGATAAAACCTTTACAAAAGTGAGGAAATTTTTTACTTTTTTTTGTAATTTTATAAGGGGTTGTCAATTTTTGTCCGTCGTATAAAAGTTATTTTGCACGAGATATTTTTTATACAAGCAGAACCTCATATAAAATCCATTTCGCATGAGAGTGACTTCAGGAGAATTTTTTTGAACAAGGGTCCTGATTTGTAATCATACCGCATCGTAAAATGGTGTCTTTGCATGATAAACCTATTGCACGAAAGACCTCGTTTGAAAGGGGTCACCATAGATCGAACTAGAGGCTATTTTGGGGGAAAACATGTTTAAGTTATTAACTAAGTGTTGCAAGGTATAAATAACAGCGTAGATAAACCCTAATACATTTTGAGAGAGTTTTCTTAAAAGAGTGAGATCCTATCAATTTCATGTTTTCTAAGAAAACTTTTTGTTTACATTCCTCTCTGATCTTGTTTATTAGTAGGAGATTTTAGCACAAAAATTATGTGAGTGAGTAGCATGTATTGATATGTGTGGGATAATTGTCGTGGACCATAGAGATCGGGGAATACCTAAGTTTGTGGATTGTGCAAGTCGACTCCTAATGTGGTGAAGCTATGGCTAGTAATAGTAGAGACATTAGATCATAACGCAAGTGATTTACTTCGTAGCCGGAATCGATACCATATATGTAAGACATGTTTGTCTCCATTGAAGTCATATAAACATTATTCAACACTAGTGACTTATTGGTTTGGGCAATAGTAGTTTTTCCTTCAAGAATTTCCCCTCTACAATCCTTGTGTTCTTATATGATTGATTTCATTTAGTATATTATTCACTGTATCAGCTACATGTAAATGGGACCAATTAATTTTCTTTGAAAAAAAATTATAAACGATTAAATTTAAAATACGATTTTCTTTTAAAGGACATGGTAACTAATTAGAATAATTAATTTGACAAATTACTAAGGGCATATCATTTTCAAAACTAATGAATCCAAGTCTACAAAGATAAACATATTGTCGTGGTGGTGGGGCCATCCCGACAAAGAATGTACAATATTCCTTTGAGATGTGTAAATTCTAATGACCTGTATTATCTAATTATATTTTATATATTAATTATTTGGTATTACTTAAAATCTTAGCATTTCTTTATATTATTAATGGGTAAAAATTAATTATAAAATATTTTATAAGATACGTTTTATTTAATTAATAGTAATATATGATTAATTGAATTTTTAGATGACTAGTCATATAATTTGGTTAACACGTGACATATGATAGAGGATGCACATTATTTTTTGGCATGGATAGGATACACTAGAGAGGTTTGATATAGCGAAAGCTTCTTTTCATTAAATATATGGAGAATTCAAAATGAATAATAATTGGTCAATAATTACAATGTGAGTTATAAGGCTAGTAAGTGGAAATTCATAAGACGGTTACTGGGAGTTATGAGAGGACATTCATGATTTTCTAAGTTTTTGGTGTGTATGTTATGACTCTCATAAGTATAAGAGAGTGTGGGGGTTAGGGAGTGTAGAGAAAATACTAGAAAATTTAGAAAGAGGATAAGAGAGAAAATTCTAGTAAAAGAGAATATATAATGTAGTCCATTAGAAACGGTTAATATTAAGAGGTGAAAAAGATTTAAAGATCTCAATAGAAGAAGAAGAAGAAGAAAAAGGAGAAGAAGAAGAAGAAGAAGAAGAAGACTATAGGGATTTTCTCAAGATGGCATTTTCTCGGTATTTAAGAAAGGTGGGAGAACCTACCTAACACTAGTTCTTTTCTATTAAAGTTATGTAGACATCTATAACTAGGATTCACATACATTCCTCGTTACATACACGATTGGTTTCCGAAATCTTTATAGGTGCATCTTTTTATGGACTTGTAAGGAATTTTAGTAAGGTTATGATGAGAAATATTGAAATAGGTATAGATAAAAGCATTCTATAAAAATATATGTGTGTATATAATGTAATGGATCTCATCTTTGTTTGCAATTTATTTTCATGTTGCTATATTATGAATATTTTATGCTAGTTTAATAATAATAATAATAATAATAATAATAATAATAATAATAATAATAATAATAATAATAATAATAATAATAATTGTTGGTGTCTAAAAATGGAGTGGGTCCAAATTTATAATCACAGATAAAATAAAGATAATCAAGCAAGACGAACACACAATAAATATGTTTTTAATGTGGTTCAGGTATGGGAAAAGCCTACGTCCACTATTTTTAGTATTTCTGGTGGTTACAATAATTCAGGGTTGAGTATGTTTGTGCCTGATTCAATCATCCATTTGATCTAAGGGAGATCATGTATTTACATGGATTGAGAACTCAAGAGATTGAATGCCTTTATATATTCATACATTTATATCTATATACAATAAATAAGATTGTTGATATTCATAGGTATGTGTACAAAGGCTGTTAACTATTCCAACCGAGTGACTCTTGCTATTCTTAATGGTTCGTATTCTTGAGGTTGGGCGGATTGCTGGCCGACCAAGTGTGTCTAGAGATGGCCAAGAAGGTAAGTATAATGATGATAGCCACATAGGAGGACAGGTGTCCACTCCTCAATTGTCCACTTTGATGAATAAATTTTACATATAACAAAAGCCCCTAATGATCCAAGCTTAATGATTGATCAAAAGTATGGAGTATTTGTTCCAAAATCTCGCTCGACATGTTATGTGGGAATTGGTCAGTAGCCGAACTCCTGGACTTGTAATTTTTTTTTTTACCAATTTAGCAGGTGGTGGCATTTTTCGAAATAGTATAAACTTTAGTGAACTGGCAAAGGGTACGTTGGTATATCTCTGTTTTGGGAATCGTGCGACCGCCAGCAGTTCAATTGTTTGTCCAGTTTACTCATTTAATTTCTAATTTTGAGTCAACCTATAAAAGGATGGTTGTTTCCCCACCATTTTTCCTTACCTCAAAACTTCTAAACTTAAGATCTCTCTTTCTTCTCAAGATTTCTCTTATCTCTACTAAAACTCTTTTTTGTTCCTCTTAATCCTGTAAGATTTCTTCTTCTTCTTCTTCTTCTTCTTCTTCTTCTTCTTCTTCTTCTTCTTCTTCTTCTTCTTCTTCTTCTTCTTCTTCTTCTTCTTCTTCTTCTTCTTCTTCTTCCCATTTTGAAATTATTTTATGCCAACTATAGTGGTGTATGCTATATATTAACATTTTTTCAATGAATTTAGGGTAACTAGGAAAATTCCCAATTGGGTGAGTATAGATGTTGTAGATGGTCCCATTGGTGTTTTGTCTTTGAAAGAGGGACGTTGGATCCCAACTCTTTTTATAACTGAGTTTGTCGTAACCTTTCCCCCAAACCAGCTTTTTCTTCATTTCTGTCAATACTTCGACGTTGTTCCAGATAGGATAGCCACACTACTTGGAGAGTAGTCAATGGGTTAAATAAGCTCAATGAGATTTATGGGACTCGAATTGGGATTACTGAGTTGATGTTTTGCTATAAATGGTGCACCGCTAGTGACAACACTTACTATTTAAAAAGTAGGTAGGCCAATAAGGCATTAGTTGTTTGTGTATCGAATAAACTACTGGGACCATGGGATAGTTCTAAAGAACCGACAATATGATCCCCTTTCTGAGGGGGAGAGATACAATGGACCTTGATGCCCCCAAGCAAGGTATGCTATTGATTATAAAGTATTTTGACTTCATTTTCATTTTTCAAATACTAATTATTTGATGAAATGCCGACTTACTGTGTTGTATTGTTCTTGTTCAGAGGAATTAAGAAGAAGTGTCCTAAAGAGGGAGACATCAACCTCAACGGCCTCAAATACTTATGGGCTATTCAATAAAAAATCGGTGAGAAAAACCCCATTGTAGCTTATGTTCTGTTGGATTAAAAAAGAATGATCACCTCTTTTGTTGCTCACCCAACTATCATTTTGCCTCAAATTCCCTTTCTTTTGGACGAGGAACCTTTCTCCACTTCCTTTGCTGCTAAAGCAACTGGAGTAAAGAGAGAGTTTGTAGAAGGAAGAACGTAATCTTCCTTTGAATCTCTTGATCTTAAAACCATCCAAGCTTCACCCTCTACAGGAAATCCCAATTCTCTGACAAATATAGCTCTTTTCATTATTTCTTCGCATGTACCCGTAGTAACATTCAAGTAATGCCCTTTGATTTTGCATGTTTTAGCTTATTCTTTATAAATTGCTTTGGCACAAAATAAGAAACGCTCTCTCCAACACATAAATGGTTGAGAGTTCATGTTCTCATCGTCTTTGCAAACCTTCTAGTTGGATTTGGATCTCCCCCTACTACCAAGAAAACTACAAGCACTAACAAGAGGCCTCAAGTCCTCAATGTGGAAGAAATAAGAATTATTGAGCCTCAATTCAAGATGTTAAAGAGAGGTCTTCCCAGCCAACAAAAGTTGGACTAAAAATCTTATGTCGACCAAGTCAGAGCTGAGTCTACCTCTATGGCCATCAAACCTGGGTTGGTCAGGGTTCTGATTATGGAAGATACTATTTTAGCAGATAGGTTGGCTACATCACCGATGTCCAGAGTTCGATTGGTTAAAAGGGTTAACCACAATTTGGCACTTGTAAGTATTTTAATTTTTAATTTTTCTTCAGTAAAATATGTTGAACTTCTTCTGTACTGATGTTGTATATTTATTATTTTGCAGTTCTCGATTGATTATAACCAAATTCTTGAGAAGGATGACCAACATAAATCTTCCTCGACTGATGTAGAGGAATCTTTTGAAAGCTTGCAAAAATCCTTGTAAGAATTTGGGGAGGCCTTGGAGAGAGAGAAGAAAGCTTAGAAGGAGAAGTTTTAGGAAACCAAGAATAGGGCAACTGAAGTAGTAAATAAAATAAAGGCTGATGATGATAAAGTGACTGTTACCGAGGAAGAGGCAGAGGAAGCTGAGAGCAGGGCAAAGGCTGTTGAGGAGAAGACTACCAGTTTGAATACTGAATTTACTACTTTGAAGACCAAGAGTTAAAAAGATAAGGAGGAGGCCACCAATAAAGGATGGGAGAAGGCATTTGCTACTGCAGCAATCCAAATTTGGAATGCCAATAAATTTCCCTACAAGGATGGCTGGCCAGATGCCTTGAAGGAGGTTGGTGCATAGTTTGATTTTGAATTATTTCAAAGGCATAGCCCAGGAACCCCTCCTAACTTGGATGAGGAGTTTGATGACGGAGAGGGTTTTTGGTAATCTTCTATGGTGACAACTATTATAGCCGACCTACCTTTTCCTAACTCAACAGCCAAGGACAAGGAGAATGTGCAACTCCTTTATCTAGGTCTTTGCCTACTTTTAATATATTTTCTATTTTTGCTTATAATGGAATTATAATTGTAACACTTGACTTATCAATGAAATGAAGAAGTTTTGTTGGTCTTTTTAATATTCTTTACTTGTTTGATTATTATTGTTTGTCTTCCTTGGATGGACTTATATTTTTGTACTTGTGAATTTTAAGTTTGATGCCAGGAAGAATTTTATCATTCTTGTTCAATTCAAATCGTTGAAGCATTAAAACAGTCTTCTTGAAGCTGGTCATGTGGCTTTGACTGAAACAGAGTTAGTAGGGTTGCTCGACACAGATGCCTCTGACTAAGTTACGGATGCCTATATTCATCTTCATTATCTTTTTGATAGGGTTGTGGTGAATAACTCCACCTACTATGAGATGATTGAACATATATAAAAATATCACAGTCTTTCTCGAGTAGTGTTAAACTCTAATTTGAAGCAAAGTATGAGGCATTAAGTGCAGGTTGGGGATTTGATAAGAAATTATAGGATATTACATCTGCCTTTAGGGAGAAAGAATTCTCTCTAAACAAATAAGTGAAGAGTGCTTAAGAGGTTGCCACCCTTCTTGAGAAGGAGAATTATAATTTGACGAATGATTTGGAGATCTTGAAGAAGTTGGATGAAGTAGTGTCGAACGAAGGTGTCTCTTTCTTGGAACTAGAGAATTTCAGACTGCTAGAGGATCTAAAAAACTTAAAAAAAAGAAAAACCAAGTTTGGCCAATCCTCTAGATAGGTAGTGGTTGCTCAGCCAATTATTAATGAAGAGAGAACTAGGAAAACCATAGCCGACCAAGAAGCTTTATTATAGGACAAAGATAAAGCCATAAAATACTCCAAAACAGAGTAGACAAACTAACTTTTCATTTCCATAAACAACCCAAGGCTTTTTGGATGGATGGAGAAGATGAAAATTTCACTCACTTGGATAACCACAGGGAGAAAACTCGTCGGGAAGGGTATAAATGGGGTTGGTTGAATTTTGGGGGGCTATTAAATATACAAAACAAAAATGAATTATGGTACTAGCATGATCTAGGTATGTTGAATTACCCTGATTATCCCTTCAATATTGATGTCAACTCAATTCCGACCGATGTCATTCATCAAAGTTTAGTGAGAAAATAAATAGAGGATTATGGCCTTCAAAGAGAAGATTAATATGTTCTCCCTCTGCATCTGTTGGATTGGTCGAGTAGAAATAGATGTAATAGGAAAGGATATGTCAGAGCTACAACCTTGCCTAACACTCTTGATCAGCCTCCTGCTGGGATGAGTAAATTCGAAGGAAAAAATCTAGTAGAATAAGCTTGTATTTCCTGCATTTTTGTTTTTGTGTTGTAAACAAAATGTGTTGGGAATAAAATAGACTTTGTTTTTCAATATGTATGTTCCTTAATATAGTTACGCCTTTATTTAAGCTTGTGATTAGTTAATCAGCTTACTGACTAGGTAATCTACCTAAATGATAAGTGTAATGCCTTAGATTATACTAATGCACTTAGGTAAAACTATAAGTAGTTTTGTTGGGATAAGTGTTTGCATTAGTTATTATTGGCAACCAAGTGTGTTAGGAATGTATATTCATTATTGTGTCTAACCCAGTCGGGTAAAACTTATTGCGTTTAACTTTAAGTTATACATGAAGTTTTACAGACTTCTTGTTCTTGACTTATCGAAGACAAAATCATACATGAAGTCTAAAGTAAATTTCTAAACTTTTTTAAGTTGGAAAAGTTTGTTAGTGGTGGATGTATATCACCATCTATCCCGAAAAAAAACATAAAAATGAAGTATAATTGGTAAAAACTCGCACCTTCATTAAATTGAATAAATGATTACATCAAATCAAATTACTGATAATATTTTCGAAGGTGGTCGGCATTCCATAGATTCTTGAATTCTTCCTCTTTAAATATTTCCAGGCGATAGGTTCCTAGTAGGATGACTACCGAGATGCGATAAAGGCCGTGCCAATTTAGCTCCAACTTATTTCCCTTTTAGATTACCTTCATAAGAACATAGTCTCTTTCTTTCAGGTTGGTAGGATTGACATTCCTATTGTAGAATTTAGTAGTCATTTATTGATAAGTAGCCATTCGAAGTGCAACATCCTCTCTTACCTCTTCAATCATGTCTAAATCCATTTTTCTCATAAGATCACTCTTAGGTGAGTCGAATTCAATACCTTGTGAGTCAGAAAACCTATTTTAACTAGTACCATTGCCTCAGTACCAAAAGCAAGAATATACGGAGTTACTCCTGTTATCGTTCTCGACACAGTCCTGTAAGCCCAAAAGACTATGTACAACTCACTTATCCAATTCCTCTTAGCATCATCCAACCGTTTCTTTAACCCATTAGGTAAAGTCTTGTTAGTGACCTCTGTCTGACCATTGTATAGTGGATATCCAGGTGTTGAATGAAGTTTCTGAATCTTGGATCGGATGCAATTTTCCTCAAACTCCTAATTATCAAACTGAGTATTATGATCAGTGATAAAGGCATATGCCATCCGATAATGATATATGATGTTCTTACATATGAACTAAAAAACTCTTTGATAAGTCATATCAACCACGGGCTCAGCCTCCACCCATTTGGTGAAGTAATACACCACTATAACAAAAAACTTGAACCTTACATTGGTGGTAGGTAACGGGCCAACCAAATCAATCCCCCAAATAGTAAACAACCATAGAAATATGATGGGAGCTAGGGTAGACCCCTATTTTTATTAAATAGTAGCAAACTTATGGCATTTACCACACTTCTTGGCGTAGGAAACACAATATGCCTTCATCTTCGGCCAACAGTAGCCTTGCATGGCTATTTTTTTATACTAATGATCGTCCGGTTGAGTGATATCCACATGAGCCTTTATGTACCCCCTTGATCAATTCATGTACTTCGACGGGATGAACATAATGGAGTAGGAAGACAGTGTATCCTCTTATGTACAAAACGCCTTCCTCCAAAACATAACTATTTTGCTTTGTATATCAGTTTCTTAGCTTCTTTATGGTCGGATGGAAGTAACCCTTTGTCAATGTAATCTTTATTCGGATCCATCCAATGTAACACCCCTTGCAATCCGACAAACGAGGTGGCTAGTTGCTGCCGCCAAACTACGTTGGGTGTTACTAAATAAGTAATCATTCTTACCATGTGACATATTTGACACATATAATAATTTTATTCCATAAGATAATAATAAAATTGACCTAATAATAATAACCATTCATGCAATAATAAATCCATCACCATGATAATCACTATATTAAATCTAGCTCTAAATAATAAATTCTCAAATAAATGCTCCAACTATAAATATTTGAATTAAATCGCAAATAACTGTGGTAACTATTGGCGCACCAAATCCATAAATAGAGTCTCATAATAAAAATGCGATGGAAAGAAAAAAATAAATCTAACTACTAAAGCATCTAAAATAAACTCCAACTGCACCTCCAAAATATCTTCAATACTCATATGCAGCTACTTGAGTGCTATACCTAAATGTTAGTCAACGCAATGGGTCAGAGCCCACTGCATGAATACAAGCTACTCTCCCCAGTTAGGGTCCGTGAACCCTGACAGTAGTATTATACATAATACATACCATAATAGAATATCTTAATCTAATGCGATAATTATTAACATGAGAGTAAAAATAAACAGCTATTGCCTAATCACGAAATTATGCCACCCCAAGAGTTTAAGTCCAACTTATGTTATCACAATTTTGTAATTACTTCCAAAGTCACCATCTTTATTTAGATTAATTTATCAGATTATTATTATTTTTATAACAGTGCCGTCATAATCAGCCGACCTTACTGTATGTCCTACACTTATTTTGGCCCATTAAGGTTTTACACCACACACATTCCCCTCTCTATAGCCAGTCGGTCTGTATTCTGTCAACCCTGTACTTATTGATAAGGTTTCATGCACGACACGTCATAATAGCTAGCCAACCCATATTCTGTCAGCCCTGCACTTATTACGACGCCACACACCCACACGTCGCAATAACCATCCAGCTTGTATTTTTTCAATCTTGCACTTATTAATGACGCCAATTCATTTTAATACCTGTTTATTATCTTAGGCACTAATTCTCAATTTTTTAATTTCTCATTACTTTAAATTAGCCCATCCATATTATAGAGCATAATCCTCGAACCCCCTAGTCCCATACCTAGAGGTCTCCAAAACACAAGCATATCTTACCATATGTTATAGGATGAATTTCTATCATTTACCTCTACCTAGTCTCGCGTCTAGACTATTCAAATCAACGAAACAACACTAAAATCAGCCCCACCTCAGAATATCACATTCGTGAAAATCTACACTAACTAGTCCCATAACTAGAAAGTCTTAATCGCAACTAAGGCATACCCAATAGTCCCATACCTAGCAAGAACTAATAAAATTAATATGAGAGCATACTACCCAAAATCCCATCTTCCCCACGGTGATGAATATAATTAACACAATACGTCGAACAATCCAATTTATAATGAAATATGGTCACCTCTGGGTACGTGAATTTTATAATGAAATCTGCTAGTGCTTTACCTTCTAATGAAGTCCTTGGCTCATGGACAATCTCATATTCCCCTAGCTCAACTTCCCAAGACATAAACCTTCCTGACTTTTTGGGTTTGTGTAAGGCTTATCCCATGGGCAAATCAGTGTACACCATAATAATGTGAGCCTCAAAGTTGTGTTCTAAAAAACGAGCCTAGGCGAGCCTAGGCTCGAGACTTTTTAGATACGCCAAGTTTTGGCCCTAGGCGTGGATCAAGGTGTGATCAATGATAGTCAACATTTTTAGGGGTAAGGCGTGAAAAAACGCGAGTTTTTTAGAAGTAAGGCGTGAAAAAACGCAATTTTTTTTTAAAAAAAAATTGTATTTTAATTTACAAATATTTAGACATATTTTTATGGTATGTACCATTTTAGTATTTTTAATAGCCTTGTCATAGTAAAAAAATATTAAAATATATTAAAAAATGCCTAAACGCCTTTTCACGCGTTTTTACACCTAAGGCCCACCTAGGCTTCTAAGGCTTAAGGCTTAGCCTCCACGCCTCGGTCACACCCCGCGTTTTTTAGAACCTTACCTAAAAGTATGGTCTCATCCACCTCGAAGCTTCAATAAGTGAAAGTGCTAGTTTTTCCAAGCATGGATATCTGATTTTTGCTCCTTGAAATGCTTTTTTAGTGTAGATGACTTGCTTTTGAACTCCACCCTCTAATCGGATTAAGGCAAAACTAACAGTTGACTCTAAAACAGCCAGGTACAAATACAACCTTTCTCCCAAAACTGGTCGGGAGAGTAGTAGTGGAGACCCCAAATATTTCTTCAACACCAGAAATCTCTCTCACATTCGTCATTCCACTCAAAGGCCTTTTTTAGCACCTTAAAAAATGGAAGACACTTTTCAGTTGCTCGGGACACAAAATGGTTGAGGACTGCCACTCTTCCAGTCAGTGTCTGCACATCTTTCTTGCATGTGGGAGATTGCATCTCAATCAAAGCTTTCATCTTATCAATATTGGCCTTAATTACTCATTTGGTTCATAATATAACCCAAGAACATTCCTTCTTGTAGCCCGAATATGCATTTGGTCAGGTTGAGTGTTGACTGATGCTTCTCCAACTTGTCAAACGCCAGAACCAAGTCATTAATGTGTTCGGCGGTAACCTTTCTCTTGGTGAGCATGTCATCAACGTATACCTTTATGTTTTTTCCAATCAAATCTTTAAATACGTTGTTCACCAAACTCTAGTATGTTTCTCCAACAGGTTTTAGCCCAAAGGGCATAACGATGTAGCAGTATGTACCTCGGCTACTGATGAAAGATGTGATCTCCTTGTCTTTTGGCTTCATTTTAATCTGGTTGTATCATGAATAGGTATCTATGAAGCTGAGTAACTCATGACCTGCAGTTACATCTTCCAAGTGATCAATCCTTGGCAAAGGAAAATAACCATTTGGAAGTGCTTTGTTGAGGTCAGTCAAGTCTACGCACATACGCCATTTGTCATTATTCATTTTTACAATCACTACATTGGCCAACTAACTGGATACATCTTTTATAAATTGTGCTCTCTGTAATTTCTCTACTTCCTCTTGGATGGCCATGTTCTTCTCGTGACTGAATACTCTATGTTTCTATTTGATCATCTCAACATCCATGTAGATGTTGAGCTCATGGAAGATAAAATTACGGTCGATTCCTTACATATCCTTATGGATCTAAACAAGCACATTCTTTCGCTCTCTAAGGAATGCAATCGATTCCTGTTTGTGGGAAGGTGTTAAGTTTGAGCCAATTTGAATAGTTATTTCTAGCTTAACACCATCAAGAACAATAGTCTTTATTGCCTCTATAACAAGTCCTTTGACCATATCTTCTTCCTCTTGGGGATCCAGAGTGTCGGTATGATAGGTAGTAGTGCTCTTCTTGACTTCCTACTAGTTGGCAGTAGTGTAATAGAACTCTCTAGCTTCCATCTGGTTTCCATTCACTATGCTGACTCCATAACTTATAGGCTACTTCATACATTGTGTAGGAATAAATTTCTAATCGAGTCAATTTGTTTTAATTGGCTTAATTCTAGAAAAAATAATTCAGGTGTAGGCTAGTTTTTTAATTTGAGAGTAATTTAATCCTACGATAGTTCAAGATTGAAGACTTTACAATTGAAAGCTTTGAAGAAGAAATCAAGTCAAGTTGCACTCTTCATACTCTGTTTGTTCTCGATCTCATAGGTATGAATAGTTAAGACAATTGATGTGATTTAGAGTTTTGATTAAATGATGGATGAGTTAAATCTTTATAAATATTGGGAATTAAATATTTGCAAAAATATATTTTAAATATTTCTGAGTTAAAATAATTATTGAAAAATTCGAGGATTTAATTTAAAAAGAAAAGCTTTTTAACTGTCGCTGAACGACAGTGTACATCATTCTAATGACATGCTCATGTCGCTCGAACGAGCTACCGCCTTGATTTTTGTGTTTTGTTTTTGTTGGACTCTTATTTGCTCAGAAATATATACACCACTCTTTAAACGTTTTTCAGAACATAACAATTTCAAAAATTCCCATATAGTTCTTCACCATCCGGAGTTTATTCAAGATAAAATTACTCAGTTCTATAGTTTTTGATCTTGAACGCGTTTGTTGAAAGATAGTTCATTCATTGATTACACTGACCGAGGTCATGGGGGATGCTTGTGAGTATGCCTTGCTGAAGACGAGAGTTGGATTTGTTGAGAGTTATTGTGGGAGTCCTTTGCTAATTTAGACTGCGTGTCTATGAGGATTTACTGCATTAGATTCATTGCAAATTTTGTTATGTTGTAAGTTGAGATTTACTGTTCATAGTAAAATAAAAAGGTTTGACCAGAAAGGGATTTTTCCTGAAATTGTTTATTTTACCGCATGCTTTAATTATTTAATGGATTAAATCACTTAGATGCATGCTTAGGGTTTAAAAATATAAAATTGGATTTAATTAATAACTGAAAAAGTTTTTTTCACCTAAAGCACACACTAAAGGGCCTTCTCAAATTGGTATTAAAGCTTGTTGCACTATTTTACTGTGTTTGTGATCCCATGACTTTAGGTATGCCTTTCGGTGGTTTTAATGATTTTAGAACTCACGTTTTTGAAATTTCTAATTAGAAATCACGGAAGAAGTATACTATTAAATTTTTTGTTAAAAAGGATAATTGAGAGAAGTGTCTTTGCTGCGAGGGTTTTTTCCATAAGTTAGATGAGTGCCCCGCTAAACTTAAGGAGAATTTTAATAAACCGTTAAATCGTGTTTCTACCCTTAGTGAGAGTGACCCGGAAGAATAAAATTTGTATGCTAGTAAGCGAGACCTTCCCGCCCTTGTGGCTAATCATGTGAGTGATGAAGACATACTTTGCATGATTCTTCCGCAGCTACAGGTTGTGACGCCCTAGAGAGTGAGGGTAAGGTGAGTGAGGATGAGAGTGCGGATAAGAGAGACTTGCAAACTGCCTTTAATGAGCTATATGAAGAAACTTTGAAAGTTAATAAGGCAAACTTGAAGTTAGAAGCTAAATTGAAAGAACGTACTATAGAAAATAATAATTCCAATGCTTTAATTGAGGATCTTAGGACGCGTGAGAAGAAAATTTGAGAGAAGCTAGAATATGTCGAGGGTGAGAGAGATAGTCTTCTAGGGTTGATGGAGGATATGAAAAATGAATTACTTGAGTTTGAGGATTCTAGGCATTTACTTGAGTCGAGGATAGGTTGAGGAGAAATTGAGAGATTCGAGTAAGGTTAAATTTGATTTGGACGCTAGGTCTAAAAAGTTAGACAAAATCTTAGGAACCGTCTAAATCAAAGATAATAGGTGTGGTATTGGCTTCGATAAACATGTTGCACTTATTCTTAAAGTCAAAACCATGCAATCAAGATAGCCACCTAGGATTGTTAGGAGAGAGCTTCCTAGGAACATTAGGAGAGAGCCACCTAGGAACGTTAGGAATAATCGTCCCATAGCAAACACTCCGCGTTGTATCTACACTTTCACTCATTGGGGTAGGAGTGGTCATCTTAGACGATTTTACTACGATCTTAAAAATGCTCCCAGAAAGTCTAAGAATAAGGTTGTTCTAGTTCCTAAAACCCCCACTCATTGTTTCACACCGAATTTAGAGGCGTTAGGTATTAGACTTGGTGACACGCGTGTCATTGCCCATGGTTCTCCCCATGTTTCATCTTTTAGTTGAGCATGTTCATCGTTTTGTCATACGCTAGTATTTGCATCATGATTTATTATTTGCTAGTGTTATAACTTGTATCTCATTGTATTTTTTTACTTGAGTCTTATTAAAAAAAATACAAAAAGGTTTTATTTTTGGGTCAAAATTTTTAAAAAACATAAAAAGATTTTCGTTTCTTTTGTGTCGTGAGTTTACATGTTAAATGTGGCATATTGGTGTGCTTGAACCTCCATCCTTTCATATCCATGTGGCAAGGAACTTTGGTCATAATTATTGATGCTTAGAATGATCTTAACCATTGTATTATAGGGTTGTTTCAAAGTTAATATGCATTTGGATTCGACTTTGTACATGTGCCATTCTTGCACACATGCACGAGTTTATATGAATTTTTGACCTCACATGCATATTTGAGTTTGGTGAGACGTTCTTATCTCAATTTTGTCATCTATGTGTAAGTAGACTTAGGAGGAGGTGTGCATGTAAGAACCGCTTACGCGAGGACTTAGATTTCATAAATGAAAAAATGATGAGTGTTCATAAAAAAGAGTTGCGAGAGTAAAAAATTAACTCGTTGTGAAAGCCACTATTTGAAAGAGCCCAAAAGAAAAATATTGGCAATAAAAATAATCACATGCCAAAAATGGGGCCAATAAGATTTATCCAAGGAGAGATAAATATAATAACTCAATAGAAAAAGAAATATTATTTACGAGGGTGTTCGGATGGAAAAGTAAAAAACGGGTTTGCACCACGAATCCTAGTATTGAAACATCGCATCATAACGCTATTGTTTGTAGAATCGTCAAAATTCTGGATTTGTGTGTATGTTGATTGTTTAGTTCATTTAGCTCATTTTTAATTATCCCATGTGGCTAAACAATATTTGTTGACATATTGCTATTAATTAGAGCATCTTGACCGTTTCTACATGTTAAAATTATGACTCATTTGTTGTAGTTCACGCCCATACATTCCATAACCATGTTTGAGAACATCGGTACTATGTTAGCATGTAACTCACATCATTTTTTGTTTTGTTTTGAGTCTGTTTAAGTACTGTTTGGCCTTTTCAGAAAGCGTTTCAAGAACTTTTTTTTTCACTGGACAAACCCTTATCATTTTTGGAGTTTTTTTGAGAAATTTTTCATGTCGCTCAAGCGACACATCAGTCTTATTCAAGCGAAATCTCTTCTCGCAAGAAATTGTCATTCAAACGACATTGCTTTTCATTCGAGCGACACTAGGGTTTTGACTATATTGCTCTTTCGACGACCTCATTTCTCTTATTTCCTCTTATCTCTCTAAATTTAAGCGACCATTGTGCGTTTTATCAAAACCTCCTTACTATGCAATCCAAGCTTCGATTTACTCCTCTTTCGAACTCCGTTTGCCCCTAGTTCTTGTTCTCACCAATTTACACCATACCTGAGCTTGTTTGGAGTTTGGAAAAACATTATTTGGGGTTTTTGAGTTTGTGTGTCTTTCTCTTGCGTTGGAGCTCAGTTTTTTCTTCCATTATCATTGGTTTCGTTCTCACTATTCCGGGGATTTTTTTTGAGTTTATTGTTAGTATTGATAAAGCTGCATGGTATTTGACTCCAAATTTTTGAAACGCTCATACACTGCATTCTATCAATTTTTTAAAACCTGCATGTGTATTTTTCATGTTATATTTTTTTGGGATCGAATTTCATTAAGCTATGAGAGATACCTCATTTTTTTTAATTTAAACACACTTAAATAGCCTACTGAGTTATTTTTTAAATCAGAATGTAGGAAGTTTTTTGGTGTTTTATCTCAAAAGATTTCAGATTGGGGCTGTACTACTCTCTTAGGATTTTTTTTTCGCCCATGTGTATATCGCAAATTAATCCAAGCAATTATTTGATATATATGTTCCTTTGGATTTTTTTGGGATACCCACACTTGTGTCATTTTGATGGGATACATTAGTTGAGTTCTTTTTTCTGATTGTTTATGCTGCTGTTGTTATGGTTGGTGTTTGTGGTGGTTCGGTTGGATTTGTGTACGTAGATAGGTTCGTAGTTATCTGTGTTTCGGCATACATTATAATCATCTTTCCACACACTACGCGATAGTTTCTTAGTAGCTATGACTCCTAGACGTCGAGGTGCCCCCTCTGGTCGTCTTGATGAGTTGCCTACATCCCCTTGCGCCCAACGAGCTCGGACTCACCGCCCTCCCTACTCTGCTATGAGATGGGCGACCATTTTGGAGTACGAGCACTACTGTTTTCTCGGACTTCATATCCGTGCGGTTGTTAGGGAGAGAGTTTTTATAGTCTTCGCGTTCAATCAGTTATCCATTCCTAGTTGGATGTTAGGTAGGGGTTGGGATTCTTTGTTTGAGGCTTATGGTGTGGTCTATCCGGATATCGTCAGAGAGTTTTTCTTTCGCGCTATCCACACTCCGATGGGATTCAGTCCATCGTTCGTGGCGTTCCTATTCTCGTCATAGCTGATCTTATAGCCTAGACGCTTCAGATTCTGCGTGTCCTTGACGCTATATTTCCATGGATTACTGATGATAGTCCATCGTCTGAAAAGATTCTCCGTCACTAATTCTAGGAGATCCCTCCGGATGGCACTACTACGTATCATCGTCAGCTTCACACTGCCTTCCACATTCTTAATAGGTTTGTGTCATCATTGATCTACCGATAATCAATCACACTCAGATTGGTTTTGATATTGTTTATTTCATGTATGTTGTATCCCAGGGGTAGGACATCGATTTTTCCACTATTATGTTTCAAGTGATGTCATATGTTACAATCATCCGTAACACCCCTGTTCGCACTGCACTTCCCTACGGGCTCCTCATTTCTAGTATTTTCACATCTGCTGGAGTTCCTATTTTAGAGGAGGATTTGTGTCTCTGAGTGCAGAGGCGAGAGCGATACCTCCACCCATAGAGGGAGCTTCTTCATGAGTTCGATGTTCTTCCCAGCCAGCGGGTCCCACTGATCCCAGTCCTGATGCCTCTCAGCATTACCCTTCCACATATGTGCCGAGATGCCCTACCGAGGAGGATTTAATACTTTACAGGCACAAGTAGCTTCTCAGGCCAGGATGTATGATGCTATGATGGCTAGATTTGATGCTGAGGTCCGTGCCCGTAGCGATTCACAAATGACAACATTATATGACGAGATGAGGCGCATAGAGAAGAGTAGAGAAGCTGGTTCTTCTGGCCTAAGGCATATTGAAACTACATACTCTGATGATGATGATGATGATACATCTACCGAGGAGGATTTAATACATCACAAATGTTTAGCTGTATATTTGTTGAGACATTGTATTTGTGACTGCTGATGTGTATTATGTATTTAATATTTCTATTATACGATGTACTCTTTTACTGATGGACATTTTATATCTGCATTTTTGTGTATTAATGGCATGGATGTACATTCTTATTGACAATGCAGTCTTATTGATTCTGATTTTTATCCATTTACTACTATCTTTTACTATCCATTGTCGTGCTGATACTTAGATTTGTTTATCTAGTCATGCAGTTAATATCCATTTATTCTTGCTAGATTTGGTTTGCCTGTCCCACGACTTGTCTATTCTAGGCAAAAAGGGGGAGATATATATGACGTAGGGGGAGTTTATTGAGTTTATTTATTCATGCTTTATTGATATATTTTTGTTCCTCCATACTTCACTTAAGTATATGTTTATGTCTCATGTGCGTAGGTATATTTTTCAGAGATTCAGATATTTATTACTACATCACATTCAGAGACAGATTCAGAGATTTGGATGCTTGCCGTTTCGGTTCTACAGTTTTTGTTCATGTCCTGTAGTTTTATCATTTTGGGTTTTTGGGATAGGACATGTTTTACAGCTCATAGCATTTTTTTTGGTTTTATCCCGGAATAGACAAAGGGGGATAGACGATTCGTGTCACTAAGTAGAAGAAGATTACAAATGGAAGGAGCTTTTGTTTCTTCCTCATAAAAAAACAATCTCTCCTCACAAAATAGTCCCCACGCAATATTAAAGACTCACAAATATTAATCTCACCACAAAAGGGTTCCTAAAACTCCATCATCAATAGAGAATACTCAAAATTGGTCGTCAAATGAACTAATTGTACACAAAAGTGAACTCTTAATTTTTAGTCAAAACAATACTCTATATTGAACACAAGGAGAATGACCCTCCATTACACGCGCGCACACACAAAAAAAAGGACGTTGTTCTGTTCTTAAACGAGGAGACAACAACTTTGGAGTCCTAGATGGATGTGTTTAGTTCTAACTCTTAAGCTTCTATATGAACCATTTAGACTTAAGAAATACCAAACAGTGTTTGTTCATTTAAATGATTAAGAGTGTATTGACTATTTTTGCGTCTCAATGATTAAACGGTAAATGTATTTATGAAATCTAAATTTGAAGTTTGAATCAACCAAAATATATCCATCCACAAATCTATTCCGACATAAAAATAAACATATTTTTCAAATTCAAATTAAATTTCATAATCAAATTTTAGATTCAAATTAAATCTCTTACCAAATTAAGTTTGAGCTCAAACTCCTAAATATTCTTACATGGGCCCTGGAAGAGAGACAAAATGATCAAAATGTACAAATTATATGATCCTTTAAGATTATCTCAGCCTCTTGAACGCTGTACATTATTCATGATAGGAACAATAAGCCTTTAAATGAGCAAACGTTGCTTTACTTCGTGGGTGGAGGAGCCCATAGCGGACTAGAAACAATGATACATACTCCTGGGTATACACCCATTTTCTTTAGAAAATGCCTTCAAAAGCATGTTGTCGGCACACGCCACAAGATTTTTAAAAAATAAAAAATAAAAAATAAATATTACGTGAGCTATCGATGATCTCCGAGCTCAAAGTGGAGTGTCTACGCATATTGTTCTGTCGAAGCAACTTAGCAAGGAATCACACTTGCAATTTCTATTTTATTTCGTATAATGTTGTGCACAACATTGTCCCGTAATATATAAACTAAAGAATTGCCGCTTCCGACTCACTCCGTTCTAATTGAACTGAAATGTGAAACTCGAAAGATTCAACAAATTTAAAACTTAGTAAATGGTGCATTTTGACAGTTAGCACCTTTTGGGAAAGAAAATGGGGTCCGTGTCTCCTCTATGAAATAACTAGGCCGTTTGTATAAATCAGTTTCCCAACTCATATTGTATTTTTCTTTACTTGAGTAATAGTGTGAAAGCATCAGATTCCACTAATCTCCACTAAGTTAAGCCCGTATAAGGCAAATGAATTGACCACCAATATCTGTATGACAGCACATATTTACTCAAACTAGTTATAAATATCCCACTTTGGCGTGTGCTCTCCACACTTATTCTCTCTATTTCTGTCTCTTAGTTTTTGTGTTTTCAGGTCTCCCATGGGAACTACCACAAAAAATACAACAGCCACCAAAGATATCGAAACACCAATCACACAAGAACCTGAAATAGAAGTTTTGGACTACTCAAGACGAGCACAGTGGCTTAGAGCCGCTGTTCTAGGAGCAAACGATGGCCTTCTCTCCACTGCATCATTGATGATGGGTGTTGGAGCCATCAAAAAGGACCCCAAGACCATGCTACTCACCGGAATCGCGGGTCTTTTTGCTGGAGCTTCTAGTATGGCCATAGGCGAGTTTGTATCAGTCTACTCTCAGTTTGACATAGAAATGGCACAGATTAAAAGAGAGAGTTTGAGTAGACATGTAGAAAAAAGTGAGGTGGAGGCTAAGAAGAAGAAGTTGCCGAGTCCGATGAAGGCCGCGGCAGCTTCTGCAGCTGCATTTGCGGCGGGAGCGGTAGTGCCGCTTGTGGCGGCAGCTTTTGTGAGGGAGTATGTGGTGAGGTTGGTGGTGGTGGTGGCGGCGGTAAGTTTTGGGTTGTTAGGGTTTGGAGGGTTGAGTGCCGTGGTGGGGAGGGCACCATTTGTTAAGTCTTTAGTGAGAGTTTTGGTTGGAGGGTGGATGGCCATGGGGATCACTTTTGGGTTAACTAAGTTGATTGGTTATACTGGACTCTAACCATGTAATCGTATTTGTGTTTTTGTTTTCTTTCATTCTTTGATAGGGTTTAATCTTTAGTTATATATGTTTGTTCTTCGTTTGAATCTATTTTAAGCAAATATCACAATATTATACTTAAACTTTGAAAGTTTTCTAACTCCATCTATGTGAATTAGTAGAGGCAAATATGGGTTGAACATGTTGATCCATGTGAATTAGTAGAGGCAAATATGAGTTGAACATCTTGATGGATGGAATTGCTATATATCTGCTAAATAGGGAGATAAATCGAAAAAATTATAACTATACTTAACAATAAAATACTCTTAAAAGCCCACATATGATAATTTTTTTTTTCTATTGCTATTGGAAAAATAAGAAGTCCCACTGCTATTTACATAGGAACAGGAAGTGGAAGGAGAAAGCGCAGAACCATTTTTTTCTATCCAAATATTACAATTCTGATTAGATATAAAAATAATATATTTTATTAATAACTTTTAAAAATGAATTTTATATTTAACTGATATAGCTTTTAAATATGCATTACATATTTAAATGTATGAAATAATATGAATTAATTTATTATTTAGAGTTAATAAAATTGAAGACGTAACTAACCACAAAGTTGTTTTAAACACAATGCATGTAATAACTTTACAGGATTGCTATAGTTACCATGCCATGCTAAGAGTAGTCATTCGTTTGGTCGTGACATAATCGAGTTGTGTTCCTTAGAGTGTGAATGTAAAATCTTAATACTAAAATGATCATTTATAACTCATGGCACGTGTTGTGTTATAATTAAGTTATCTTAATAAAATGTGTTCTCGTCTAAAAAATATTAAAATTTGAGGATTTTATGTGTTGATAAAATATTAATTAGGTTAACGTTAGGATCAATTTAATATGAAACTCATATGTTTTTTTATACGGTTTTTAAAGTCGTAATACGTTCTCTTCCCTGAATTGAATAATGTAATATACTCACATGTACATTATCATATTAGAAATTATTGTTCGAAATGTTCACTTGGAACATGGAATTTGGTTGACGTATATTGTTAAAGCCAAAATTCCAAATAGATAAAATAAAATATGAGAGATGAGTGTAGCATATTATAATCCATTGTGGGTTTTTGATTTGGTGCCCTTGGGATATCACAACATTTGATTAACTTCTAAGTTCATGTGTATGCGTAGCGTGGGCATTGGGCGTTGAGTTGGCCAAAGTATTAACATTTTGACGGTGGCGGAGCCACATTGCAGCTTGGGTGGGCAAGTGCCCCACCCAGAATTTTGAGAAAAATGTCATTTTTACAGGTTGTTGCTGCATGATAACCATTGCAAATCTTTTTATGTATCAAATTGTTTTGCATGTGTTGATCATACATACTACAATTACTCTTTTGCCTTATCATTCCATCTTATCCGTTCGATGGCACCAACGTCTTTGGACATTTCTATCCAATGCACCTTGACCATTGATTTCATATAATCCAAACTCTGCTTGTAATGCTCCATTAATTTAGTTCAACTGATTCATCTCAAAGCATTTACATCTTAAAGTTAAATATACATATACATGACAAATTTGTTTAATTATATCCAAATCATTAACAATATTAATTTAGTGAAATAATTAAAATAATTATGTGACACATAATTTAAACTATATGTGGCCTAATGTAATATTGTGTATTATTATCAAAATAAGCATATATAATATATGATTATTATAACGAGACATTAGTTTTTTCTTAAATATATTTAAATGATCAATAAATAACCCATAAAAATATTTCCACGGGAACTCCCTCCCCGATCGTTCCAACATTCATAGAAAAGTTTGCTCCCACATGTTCTTTGAGTGCCCCATCCAAAAAAATTTCCTAGCTCCGCCACTACATTTTGGATCAAATTTTATTAAGCGTTTTATTTATTTGTGAGTCCAATTTTTTGGTATGTCTTTCATTTATTTCTGGCATGTGCATTTCATTTTTTTGGTTGAATTTTTTGAGTCTTAATTTTTGCATTGGTCAGTCCATTTTCGTGTTCATAATAAAGAGAGTTCTTCCATTGTTGGTTCTATTGTTACTTGTGATTTGGAGTTCTAATATTGCAAGTGTTGATTGTTGTATCTTGGGAGACGATTGCCATTAAGTCCGTAAAGCACAGTTCCGGGGCAAATCTCGTCTTAAAGACAAAGTGTTGAATACTTGCATCAATCATTTAAATCTCCATTAATGTCACTCTAAGTTTGCATGTTTATTTCAGATTATTATAAATATATATAATTTCATGTGTGTGTGTAATGTAATTTAATTAATTAAAATTATTTAGTATTGCAACCTTAAGATGATAATTTCTATACGTTTTTACATTCACCAAAATGGTTTTTTATAGTAATTAATTACAAATTTAGTGTTATAATAATCTGTGTCACAAAAATTAACTTTTGTATATCAAAAAACGTATTTTGTTTATTGATTGTTTATAAATATTTATTTATTTACGGTGCATGTTAGTTCTGTGATATAATATATTTTATGTTCGTTTAGAAAAGCAGTTTAGTATTATTGCCTGTAAATTTCAGATGTAAACTTAGTGTTGTTTACATGTTATATTAAATAAAATTGTGCGATTATGTTTACATAATTTGCCCAATCATATATATATATATATATATATATATATATATATATATATATTATAATTTTTATTTAAAAAATTAATGGCTTATACTTTTATTTTACCCCTTGTGGTTATACCAACAAATGTTGGACATGGTGAAAATCCCAAAAAGTTCAAAGGGACTGATTTCAAATGTGGGCAACATCAAAAGTCATTTTATTTGACAACTTTTAATTTGGTTAAATTCCTAATGAAGATTCACTGATTTCGAAAGAAGGTGAGGCTGATTAGCAAATAATTTTTGTTGTCAATGCATGAAAATATTACGATTTCCTATGAAAGAGTTATATCCTCAATAATCTAGAGAACATGTTGTATAATGTGTATAGTCCTCTTAAAACGGCTAAAGGGGTATAGGAGTTTTTGGATAAAAAATAAAAAATGAAATATGTCGGAATAAATAAATTCGTTGTCGGTATATTCTTAAATTTTAAAATGGTTGATTCAAGGACTGTCATGAATCAAGTACAAGAGGTCCAATTGACTTATCACGAAATATTTTCGAAAAAATGGAATTGATTGAATCATTCCAAGTGTATGCAATGATTGAAAAATTTATTCAAAAATTATTTGAAACATAAATAAAAAGAAATAGGGCTTGGGAACTTGATTGTGAGATCAGGGATTAAAGAGGATAATCGTACATTAAAGAAGAAAACTAAAAAACGTATGGAATCAAAATCACATGTTGTGGAGAAAAGGCAAAGTAATAAGAATAAGAAGAGAAAATGTGTGAACCAAGGTTGTCCTTTCAAAGGATAAAAAAGTGAAAACTTTAAGAAGTTCGAAGACAAATGCTTTGTGTGTAACACGGAAGGACATCATGCTAGAGATTGCCATTAGCGCAAAACTCAAGGGAATAAGAAACAAAGGCCCCCACATGCCAATGTCACTGAAATTAAGAACCTTTCAAATAATATTACTGGCTTGAGCCTTTTGGTTAAGGTTTCTAAAGTTAATATGGTAGGAAACACTAGAGAGTAGTGTGTGGACACTGGGGCCACTCGCCACATATGTTCTGAAAAGAACATGTTTACTTCCTACCAAGACTCTGATTATAAGGATAAACTTTTCATGGGAAACTATTTTACATTGAAGGTTGGAGGGAAATGAAAAATTGTACTCAAAATAACTCCAAGAAAGGAACTAACTCTCAATGACATGCTTCATGTCCCAGACATTTGAAATAACTTGGTTTCTGGATCCTTGCTTAAAAAGAAGAGATTTAAACTAGTATTTCAATCTGATAAATTTTTACTCATTAAAAATGGTGTGTGTGTGTGTATATGGGAAAATGATATCTGAGCGATGGACTTTTTAAACTCAATGTAATGGTAGTGTGATGCGAGGGAAACCGAGTGTTCGTGTAGGGATACTGTCGTTGATTTAAGCTCCCGCTCTCCATGCAAAAAACCTAAGCTACTACTACACTTGCGAGGCAAGCACAATGGTAAGTCGGGTATCGTAAGAAATCCACAGGGAGTGATTGAATTTTAGATTTTAATTGTTTAATTACTTCAGGAATAAAAGAGTAAAATAAATAAAAGAAAAGGTGATGGTTGAGAATGCATCCACACGTTCACGGGCTAAACAACTACTAATTAGAATTCCGGCTCGAAAGCATTTAACCGAGCATTTACAATTAAGAATAAACTTCACGCAAGAAAGAATTTAACCCAAAGTTGCTTGAATAAACATTTAATCAAAAATGCTCACACGCGGATTAAATTCGGATTGTCGTTATAAACACTAAAATTGTGTGACAAATAAAGTTAAATGCATAACAATCCAACTTTAATACATGCAGTTTCAATTTAACGCAATTTTACGCGAAACCTAATTTTCGAGGTTCAAACTCATTAATGGCGGAAATGCAACCCTGACCTTATTTATCTAAGGGCAATACATAAATAAAATTAATTAACAAAGCAATAAACTAATTAAGCAAGAAATAAATTAATCTAGGCAAGAGATAAAAATGGCATCAATGGAAATAAAGCAAGAAATCAACTATATTAATGGCAGGGGTAATGAAAAATCTAACTTACAATACCCAAAAGTTGTCACACCAAATGGGAAAGAAGAAGAGCTCTCCAAAAACCCAAACCCTAACCCTAATCTAAACTATAAATGAAAGATATGATCTCAAAGTGAGATGGATTGATTTTATACATAAACCCTAATGGCAAACTTGTAATTAAAAGAAAATTGGGCAAACTTGTAACTAAAAGAAAATTGGATCTGCAAGCACGAATCGATTTGGTAGAAATCGAATCGATTCAAAAACAGGGGAAATGAGAAAAGTAGAATCTGTGGCAAATCGAATCGATTCGGACTGGCCGAATCGATTCACCCCTACAGGTCTGCAATCTGCAGCTTTGTCCAACTTTAAGAAAAATGCCATCATTTCTTCGTTATGGCTCTGAATTAGTCACGGTTAAAGACTACGAGAAGATAAATCATAGGGCTACAAATCCAAGAAGACATTAGGATAAAAAACTAAAATATGGAATGACTAAAATTCCCTTGAATGTGCCATTGAGTGTGAATTTGAAGTAAAAACCACCCAAAAATGCCATAACTCCTTCGATACAACTAGGATTCATGCACCGTCGGCGGCCACGCGAAGAGAAATCATAGGGACTCAACTTCCGTGAAGAGATCGGGATTCAAACCCGAATACTGAAATTACTAAAATGCCCATGAAGCTGCAAAAGTTGATGAAACTTTTTCGGAAAGCGTCCGGACTTCATATTAAGCATCCTAAAACCTACAAAAGCTCAATTAACCCCTGTAAAGCATGTATATATATAAATCTGAGGTTGTCTGGTTAACGATCATAGGTATAGGGATTAAGACACCCGAGGGGGCTAATAACGAGTAGGTTAACGGGTGAAATACGCGATATTTGTGTCGTATCACACCCCTAACTTACACCTTTCTAGTCCCTAGCAATGAAATAGGAAACAACAAGAACTACAATCAAACCACAAAAAATGAGATATGTACAAAAGAGATAAATGCCACTTTCGCGGACGACCGATTGCATTTAGCATATGCAATAAGCCGTTGAACCCCTAGGTTACCCTAGTGGACGAGTGTCGTCTCGTGAGGGTTTTTAGGGATGAAACCCACAAACATCAAATGGTTTCCTCAAAATATGCCCAACCCAACATGCGACAAACTCAACAACAACGAAAAGGATTTCATACACATTATTAGCATAGTGAACTAATTCACACAATAATCCGTATTATTAATATTATAGAATGCACCTCATAGAATTGAAACCTTAAAAGTGGGAGGGGCAGAACACATGCAAAGTATGATTTGACCAAAACTTAAATAAACCGAATAAACATAAAAGAATGCATATATCAATCATCATCGGATATTACACTCAACAAATGAATTCACTATGAAAATGGAGGTAATACACGGGATATGCTGGCATAAAGAGTAAATGTAAATGAAAACTAGGTCGCGCAACGTCACAAATGAAGAACAGTATATATAAAATTAAAAACTATAATCTCAATGAAAGATATCGCACATTAAAAGAGGCGAAATGTATTTTCACAGATTATCAAAACTATTTTGACTTTTAATTTGAACTCACCCTAAGATCATATAGGACTTGTATAGGGTTGTAATGTACGTTTGGAATTAAGGTACAAAACGAAGGAAATATGTACGAATTCAAAGTGTTCAGGGATGAAAACTCGGGATAACGAAAAACTGTGGGCAATAATGAAAATGAAAAAAAAGTTCCATAATCAAGCATAAGATATAACAATTGGAGAGTAACAAGGATTATTGAACTATATACAACATATTCAAACTTTCTCTTTCTTTTTCTTTTGTTCTTTTTCTAAATTTTTCTTTTATTTTCTTTTGTTTTTCACTACACTTTCTTCTTTTCTCTCTTTTCATATGCTTAAATTGCAACCACACTACACAACATCATTCAATCCCAAACAACATTCCAAACAAAGGTAAGGAAGGTAATATGTATGGTTTATAACTCCAATGTGGAGCTGGTTATGGTATTTTGGGTTATAAAATGAAAGGCTATATTTAGGCTCAAAGGGGATAACGAGGGGAAATATAAAAGGTGAGGTCAAGGCTAAGATGAGCGATATAGCAAAGATGGCCTATGATCATTTCATAAAGTTTACGTAATTCTCGAGTCAAAACAATTTTGAAAATCATGATCAAGTAACATATTTCAAGATATAAAATCAATTAATGAACGATCAATAAAAGAATAGAGAGATTACCGACGAATTCAATATTTTCAAAGAGGAAAGAAAAGTGTATACACTCACAAACGACGAAAGGCACAAAGCTTACTCTGTGTAAGTATATACAATACAACAAATGATTACCGAGTTATACAAATCTTAAATCAAATCAATAAAACTCATGGGTTAAAGTTTAATTCATGAAGTTATTCATAATATCAATGATTTGAGGACTAAAGTCTAATAACTTCTAAAATCGAGAACATGCATCGTTAAGTTATCAATTGGATCAGGCCATTATTGAAATATATCATCGAAAACAAGGCAAAATGCCGAACAAAGGAGAAAAAAGAAAGAAAATATTTTTGAAAAATTTTCAATTTTAATAAAAAGGCATGTTTTATAATAAAATGTGATGAAACCCATGGACTAAACATGAAATGGATAGAATATCCCACACACTCTAACTTAAATGTTGCATTGTCCTCAATGAAAATAAAGAACATAACATAAAGAGAAGAAAATAACGATATTACCCAAAATTGGAGCGATCTCCATAAGCACAAGTCCAAACGAATCTACAAAACAAGTTAGTACCGAGCATAGCAAAAACAAATAACAAAAAGTTAACTAATTACACTAGACTAAATTAAAAGGAAAGAAAAATAAAAATAAAGAAAGAAAATAAAAAGCTAACTATTTATAACCTACTATTTAGACTTCACACTAACTATACACTAGAAGTCTAAATAGTTGAGGGTCCACCCAAAAAGGGATTTGTCTTTGAAAGATTAATGGTGGACCTTCCAAAGCGAACATGCCTGCCGAAAAATATGAATTCCGTTAGAACAACGGAAGGCATGTGTAAGGCGTAAGAAATAAACCATAGCCAATTATAAATTTTGGGTGGATGGTGGGGGATTTGGATAACAAAGGTGACAAGACCACATTGATCTCGAAAAAAAATTAAATCACCTCCCTAAGGTTTTTCAATAGGAAGGGGGGTTGGTCTAGTTCAAGTAAATAGCCCATGAGATGAAGCATCTCAAAATTAACAATCTCATTCAAGAATTGGGTCAAAGTCTTCAAGACTTTCAACCAATTCTTGTGATAAACTTAATTGTTCGGGAATAGTAGGGAATAAAGGAAAGGAAGGACTATCAACCTCAATATAATCGGAAGAATTAATAAGAGGTTGGAATTCGAAAGTGCAAATGCTTGGATATGTGACACCCCGCCTAATAAAATACCGGGTGATCAGTCCTATACCAAATTAAAACAGGAATCCCAGTTGGTTCATCCTTAGCATCACTGTCGAAAACTTTTTAAAACTTACTAACCACCTAGTATTCCAAAAGCTGGTGCCAAATTTTAAATTTTTAATTAACAAAACAGTACATGCGGAAATAAATATAAACCATTCACATAAGTGAATAAAACTCAACTGAAATAATTAATTAAACAATTTGCCGAATAAACCAATGGCCACAAAAATGAATTCCAATACAAACATCCAACACCTGAATAAGTACATCTGAAAACTGTACTGAGAAGTCTGGGTGACAAACCCTAAATAAAACTGAAGCTGATACATGATTCCTACTCTAGGAATAATTGAACGATGCGTCTAATCAAAACTCCTGCTAGCATCCACATATGTCGCAGCTCCGTGTCTCTGGAATAGAATACCAATCCTGGCGTTCCTGTGACTAGACACCTAAAAGGTTTTGAAAATAGTTTTATAGCAAGGGTTAGAACCCAAAACATTTTGAAAATATTTAGCAAGTGAATTAACTGTAGTAATTTAAAATGCATGAATGAGCTTCATATTTAAGTTAGTGTCGCACTTCCTTGTGGACATTCTCACCCCTCCACTATTGTGCACACCTATCGGTTACCTTAGCCCCCACCTAGTTGTACTACCCCATCCAACTAGTCCTGGTATAACCTCCCCTTGCCATACTACTCTAACCCGAGTATAATGATTCTTAAATTATAAGTTATCTCACAATTAACTTAATTAATTCCTTCTTAAATAGTAGCATATAACCGTGTCACAAGTTATATAAAGTAAATACATCACACACTGTATTATTACCCGCATATAATATTGAATACCATTATATACGTACCTTTACTAAAACATCCACACATATAACATACGTATATCCATCCCTCCGAGTATACCCTCGCCGGATGATTCCCTCTAAAGTGCTATCTCACTAGGTGTGCTCACATAACCTAGTTACCGAAGTTGGAATCGCTCACCAACCTGGTCCAAAACATAAACGAACTGGAGGCGATCATATTCCTTCCCTGAAAGTGAGATAATCCCCTCACCCATATACCGGACGCTATGATCTGGGGATATACTCACCCTACTCCTCAAGCTAGGGGATTCACCCACATCGCGCATCTCCCTTGATAGCACTAGAGTATATAAATTAAGTAAATATCTAATCACTGATTTTTAATAGCACACACAATATATACACACATCTATATATATACTATCACTACACCGTATATATATAGTATAAATCCCGGCTTTACCGTGTATTAAAAAATCAGTAACACTGGCCTGTAATTTTTCGAGTCTTTGTTCCTACTCTAAATAGTAATACACCACACAATAATTTATATGAAATTTTTCCGAGTCTATGATTCGACTCTTATTTAATTAATTTACACATTAATTATTCCGAGTCTGTGGTCCGACCCTCATTTAATTAATTTACACATTAATTAATTAACAGATATCCGAGTGTGTAGTCCGACCCTCATTTAATTAGTTTACACATTAATTAATTAACACAAATTCGAGTCTGTGGTCCGAATCTAATATAATTAATTCACACCTCAATTAATATACTATTTTCCCCGAGTCTATGGTTCGACTCTAATTAAATTAATTAACACACCTATTAATTTAATACCTCCCCGAGTCTATCGCCCGACTCTAATTACATTAATTAACACACCTATTAATTTAACACCGATCCGAGTATGTGGTACGACTCTCATTTAATTAATTTACACATTAATTAATTAATACCCTTCCCGAGTCTACAATCCAACTCTAAATTAATTAATCACAACATCAATTAATTTAATATTTGTCCGAGTCCACCTTCCGACTCTACCTTCATTAATTAACACATCCATTAATTTAATAACTTGGTGTCACTCAACCATTATCCCCGGACTGGCTCACTTGGCCCATAACTTAATATTTCCCCAGTCTATATTCCTATCACAAGGAAGCACACAATAGGCATTCACAACCCAAGTAATCCTATACAACAGTAGGTATTTACACAACCCAATTATTCATACTTGTACGTAATATATTTCTCTCTAATATGCACCGTAATTGTTTGCTTTACGAATTTATTTCACTTTCGTATTAATTCAAGTATTCACACAACTCTAAGGGTCCTAGTTACCCCTTGTTATATCAATTCAGTAGTTACCCTTATTAACCCACCGACCTAACAAATTTAAGCTCGCTCACGCTTTTCCGTAATTATATTCTTATCATCCCGAATTAGAGTACGTCACAATCAAGCCTATGAATCTCCACTTTAACTCTCTCACCAAATTAAATTCCAACACTAAATCATAGACCTACTTCCATATCATTATTCCATCAATATATTTCATCAAGGTCCCAAACACTTCCCCGATAAAATTTTAGACATTTGAGGCTTAAAAAGAAAAAATCTCAAATTTTCTGGCAGATTAAACACCCTCTAGTAAAATTTTGATTTCTCCCTCTACAGAACTCCGATTGACCTGATTCAAAGTTCAATGGATAGCTAAGAGAAATAACTTTCCAGTAATGTATGGTTCACACTCTAATTCGAGGTAAAATTCAAATCGCACGCATTTAAACTCACGTCAAAATTCTGACAGATTACTATGTTGACAGATCAAACACCCTGTAGTAAAATGTCAATTACTCCCTCTACAGAACTCCGATTGACCCGATTCCAAGTTCATTGGATAGCTAAGAGAAATAACTTTCGAGGCATATATGTTCACAATCTTGTTCGAAGTACAACTCAAATGGCATACGTTTAAATTTATGTCAAAAATTCTGGCAGATTGACCTCTTGTGTTCATCAAATAAACCCTAAGTCATTCAAGATTCATGTTCTTCATCCAAGAACTCATAAAGATTCCATGTTAATCATCAAATATATTCAAATTTCATTTTATCTTTACTTAGGGATATATAATACACCTATTTCTTACTTTGAATCTCAGTCAAGTATTCCATTAACAAAACCCCATTTTGTACCCATTTATCCCCAAAAACGAATTTTAGTTTATACATCACTAAAATATGAATTGTATATCACCATTTACACATTACAGCAAGTTAACCACTTGCCTGTAATTGTTCATAGTGTCTGATCCATTGGTGTAGTCCTTTAATTTAGCTTCAAGATCCCCAAATTGGCTCTTGATTTGCTTTCCCCCAAATTTCCTCTCAAACCCTAGATTGAGAGTTATTTTGACTGTCATTCCCTATTCTCTCAATTAGGTTTAAAAACTTTAATCCCGTTTTTGGCCATCTGGGCCTAATTAAAATGGCCCAACTCACCCCATGTGGGCCCGACTATGCCCAAAAATACCCGGGACCCAATTACTACCCCCGGGTACTCTTTTCTGACTATCTCGACCCATTCGGACGCAACCGCGCACTCAAAATTGCCATCCAAAATACTTTTTGACATTTCCAAATTTCGACCTCAAAATGCGACACACGAGATTTTGAACTATTAAACTTAAAAGTCGCCAATTATAAATAATTCATCTCACTCAAATAAATTCTCCAACTCATGAATTTAAGTCTCTCCAATTTAAATATTTTTATAACTCCCAAAAATAATTGAATATTTAATCCTCAAAATTACGGGGTGTTACATACTCCCCCCCTTACAAAGGAATTTCGTCTTCGAAATTAAGATGAGCGTAATGTTCCAAGCTTCGCATATCACTCTCTAATAACGTGCCTCTAAGCCCGCTATATCTATCCCATCCGCTTCTATGCATAAGTTACACAAGTATGCATTTAAATTAACCAGGGAGCACATACACCCTATACCCGTGCTTAACCGCACGAAATTTGCCTTAATTAACCCGGGTGCCCATTCACCCTATCCCCGCGCTTTACCGCACGAAAGTTACCCGACTATACTAGTCGTAACCCATAATATAAATTCGAACCCGTAGTCATATCACATATATATATATACATATATCTACTGCCCGGGGTACCCAACCCATGTACTAACGTCCAAACATCTCCCCACAAAATACTTGTCTCTCAACACAAAAGTATATACGCTTACTCTCATGTTACCAAAGACAACATAAAGTACCGCGCCCTTACCATCACTAGTCCTTGCGCAAAATAAAACCTGAGCTATCTCTCTTTGCTCGAATAGAAATCTAACCACCTTGATTCACTTCAGTAAACACCCCCACTTACCGGGATAAAATGTGAGAACACAAGACCTCACTATGTGCCTATCGCACCACCCAATACAACACATATACACACATATATATATAGGCTATACGTCCTCTCAGGTGATACCCAGTACCAAACATATCCTGGTGTCGTGAATATCAAAACTTAACACCACTATCCACAATAGTTAAATTCCATGGCTATCCAACCGATATTTAGAAAATATTATCAACCCTACTCCCATAATTCTCGAAAGTAGTAACTCCTTGCATAATTCAAACCTTCACTTAGTGTACGCCTCCACTCTCCCATGAAGAACACCAAAGACACTCCGCTACCCCACGGAAATTTTTTTCCACATACTATGGCTGCTACAACTAACGCACCCACTAAATTCGACTCACCTGCGAACTCTAGTGAAAAATAAGTCTTATATTATGACATCCTCTTTGTCACTCAAAAATATACCCCACGCCCATAGGGTAAAAATAATTACCTCCATACTCCAGCTGCAATGGCTGATCCTTGGGTTCCGGAGCATCTTCTCCCTGCCCGAATGTGCCCATGACTTGCTTTAGTGGCTGTACATCCAAGACCTCGTCCTGTAGTTGACCCCTGCCTTGCTTAAGACAATCTCTCTTCATATGTCTCGCTTCCCCCACAAATGAAACACCTTCTAATACATTCACCCTGCCACTGGTCCCTTCCATGCCGACCTTGTTGGGATTCCTGACCATCATGCCGATAGCCTCCAGTTCTAAATCATTTGGCATGATTTCCCTGCCGGAATCCTGCCCCTGATCTCCCCCTGTCTGCTGCTGGGATACCCCACTAGTACTATTCCCTCTTGCTTTATCCGACTGACTAGTTTCCAGTCTCTTCCTGCTTCTTTTCACGTGGAAGCGATATTTATGACAGTGCCTTAGTGTTGCGTTAACGACATCAGTATAAGATACTAATGCGGAATTACTAATTAAATGTTGTCTGATTCTCGAGACTAACCCATCCACAAACCTTTACTTTCTTTATATCTTCATCGCTTACCTCATCCGGTATAAAATTTTCCAACGAGTAAATTCTTCCTCGTAATCGGCCACGGAACAGTCCCCCTGAGTCACCTCTTTAAATGTTCTCCTCATTTCGGTCTCAACCGCTGGAGTAAAATACGTGCGGTCGAACCGCACCCAAAACTTTGCAATAGCTAGTGTATCCCTTTCCTCAACTGTGGTGATCGACTCCCACCACTGTAGCGCTGCTCCCACTAAACTAAAAGTGGCTAGCATTTGCTTCCGCACCTCATCGCAATCTCCCATGCGTAGGTGACGCTGGATATCTCTCTTCCTTGACACTCTAGCACTACATCCGAACCCCCTCGCAAATCTGGTGGGTGCCTACACTTAAAAAAAAATTCTCGTACTTGCTGCCACCCCGACGGCCCCGGGCGACCTGAACATATAGTGCCATTAACACTTGTGGCTGATCCCGTGGAAACTACCCTGTCATTGCGACTACCATCGCTTCAACTTCCTGCACCACCAATTCAGTTACCTGCGTTGTAGAAATCATCCCTGGCAGTTGCTGCGGTAACTCTTGCTCCTGACGAGCCTCTCTAGTCTCATCTCCCCCTACTGCCCTAGCTGATCTCTCTCTCTCCTGGGCGGCATCTGGAATGAGAATCGAATCGTATGAGTTCACACTCAAATAAGAAATGTGGCAGAAGGACGTAAATGCGCATACGTATAAGAATACACCAATCCTATGATAGGGCTCTATATCAAAGATTGCTAAGCCGAAACGTGAAAAGTCGCACAGATCCTAAGGACACTAGAACCTGATGCTCTGATACCATCTGTGACACCCCGCCTAATAAAGTACCGGGTGATCAGTCCTATACCAAATTAAAACAGGAATCACCGTTGGTTCATCCTTAGCACCACCTAGTATTCCAAAAGCTGGTGCCAAATTTTAATTTTTTAATTAACAAAATAGTACATGCAGAAATAAATATAAACCATTCACACAAGTGAATAAAACTCAACTGAAATAATTAATTAAACAATTTGCCGAATAAACCATCGGCCACAAAAATGAATTCCAATACAAACATCCAACACCTGAATAAGTACATCTGAAAACTGTACTGAGAAGTCTGGGCGACAAGCCCTAAATAAAACTGAAGCTGATAAATGATTCCTACTCTAGGAATAAATGAACGATGCGTCTAATCCAAACTCCTGCTAGCATCCACGTATGTCGCAGCTCCGTGTCTCTGGAATAGAATACCAATCATGGCGTCCCTGTGGCTAGACATATAAAAAATTTTGAAAATAGTTTAATAGCAAGGGTTAGAACCCAAAACATTTTGAAAATATTTAGCTAGTGAATTAACTGTAGTAATTTAAAATGCATGAATGCGCTTCATATTTAAGTTAGTGTCGCACTCCTTTGTGGACATTCTCACCCCTTCACTATTGTGCACACCTATCGGTTACCTTAACCCCCACCTAGTTGTACTACCCCATCCAACTAGTCCTGGTATAACCTCCCCCTTGCCATACTACTCTAACCCGAGTACAATGATTCTTGAATTATAAGTTATCTCACAATTAACTTAATTAATTCCTTCTTAGATAGTAGCATATAACCGTGTCACAAGTTATATAAAGTAAATACATCACACACTGTATTATTACACGCATATAATATTGAATACCATTATATACGTACGTTTACTAAAACATCCACACATATAACATACGTATATCCATCCCTCCGAGTATACCCTCGCCGGATGATTCCCTCTAAAGTGCTATCTCACTAGGTGTGCTCACATAACCTAGTTACCCAAGTTGGAATCACTCACCAACCTGGCCCAAAACATAATCGAAGTCGAGGCGGTCATATTCCTTCGCTGAAAGTGAGATAATCCCCTCACCCATATATCGGACGCTATGATCTGGGGATATACTCACCCTACTCCTCAAGCTAGGGGATTCACCCACATCGCGCAACCTCCCTTGATAGCACTAGAGTATATAAATTAAGTAAATATCTAATCACTGATTTTTAATAGCACACACAATATATATACACATCTATATATATACTATCACTACACCGTATATATATAGTATAAATTCCGGCTTTACCGTGTACTCAAAAACCCGTAACACTAGCCTGTAATTTCCCGAGTCTCTGGTCCGACTCAACTTAATTAATTTTCTCACTTAATAATTTCCATCTTCCCGAGTCTGTGGTCCGACTCTAAATAGTAATACTCTACACAATAATTTATATGAAATTTTCCCGAGTCTATGATTCGACTCTTATTTAATTAATTTACACATTAATTAATTAACACAGCTCCTAGTCTGTGGTCCGACCCTCATTTAATTAATTTACACATTAATTAATTAACACATATCCGAGTGTGTAGTCCGACCCTATTTAATTAGTTTACGCTTTAATTAATTAACACAAATTCGAGTCTGTGGTCCGACTCTAATACAATTAATTCACACCTCAATTAATATACTATTTTCCCCGAGTCTATGGTTCGACTCTAATTAAATTAATTAACACACCTATTAATTTAATACCTTCCCAGTCTATCGCCCGACTCTAATTAAATTAATTACAACACCTATTAGTTTAATACCGATCTGAGTATGTGGTACGACTCTCATTTAATTAATTTCACATTAATTAATTAATACCCTTCCCGAGTCTACAATCCGACTCTAAATTAATTAATCACAACATCAGTTAATTTAATACTTTTTCGAGTCTACCTTCCGACTCTACCTTCATTAATTAACACATCCATTAATTTAATAACTTGGTGTCACTCAACCATTATCCCCAGACTCGCTCACTTGGCCCATAACTTAATATTTCCCCAGTCTATGTTCCTATCACAAGGAAACACACAATAGGCATTCACAACCCAAGTAATCCTATACAACAGTAGGTATTTACACAACCCATTTATTCATACTTGTACGTAATATATTTCTCTCTAACATGCACCGTACTTGTTTGCTTTACGAATTTATTTCACTTTCGTATTAATTCAAGTATTCACACAACTCTAAGGGTCCTAGTTACCCCTTGTTATATCAATTCAGTAGTTACCCTTATTAACCCACTGACCTAACGAATTTAAGCTCGCTCACGCTTTTCCGTAATTATATTCTTATCATCCCGAATTAGAGTACGTCACAATCAAGCCTATGAATCTCCACTTTAACTCTCTCACCAAATTAAATTCCAACACTCAATCATAGACCTACTTCCATATCATTATTCCATCAATATATTTCATCAAGGTCCCAAACACTTCCCCGATAAAATTTTAGACATTTGAGGCTTAAAAAGAAAAAATCTCAAATTTTCTGGCAGATTAAACACCCTCTAGTAAAATTTCGATTTCTCCCTCTACAGAACTCCGATTGACCTGATTCAAAGTTCATTGGATAGCTAAGAGAAATAACTTTCCAGTAATGTTTGGTTCACACTCTAACTCGAAGTAAAATTCAAATCGGACACATTTAAACTCACGTCAAAATTCTGGCAGATTACTATGTTGACAGATCAAACACCCTGTAGTAAAATGTTAATTACTCCCTCTACAGAACTCCGATTGACCCGATTCTAAGTTCATTGGATAGCTAAGAGAAATTCCTTTCCAGGCATGTATGTTTCACACTCTAATTCGAAGTTAAACTAAAATGGCATACGTTTAAATTTGTGTCAAAAACTCTGGCACATTGACCTCTTGTGTTCATCAAATAAACATTAAGTCATTCAAGATTCATGTTCTTCATCCAAGAACTCATAAAGATTCCATGTTAATTATCAAATATATTCAAATTTCATTTTATCTTTACTTAGGGATATATAATACACCTATTTCTTACTTTGAATCTCAGCCAAGTATTCCATTATCAAAACCCCATTTTGTACCCATTTATCCCCAAAAACGAATTTTAGTTTATACATCACTAAAATATGAATTGGATATCACCATTTACACATTACAGCAAGTTAACCACTTGCCTGGAATTGTTTGTAGTGTCTGATCCATTGGTGTAGTCCTTTAATTTGGCTCCAAGATCCCCAAATTAGCTCTTGATTTGCTTTCCCCCAAATTTCCTCTCAAACCCTAGGTTAAGAGTTATGTTGACTGCCATTCCCTATTCTCTCAATTAGGTTTAAAAACCTTAATCCCATTTTTGACCATCTGGGCCTAATTAAAATGGCCCAACTCACCCCGTGTGGGCCCGGCTATGCCCAAAAATACCCGAGACCCAATTACTACCCCCGGGTATTCTTTTCTGACTATCTCGACCCATCCGGACGCAACTGCCCACTCAGAATTGTCATCCGAAATACTTTTTGACATTTCCAAATTTCGACCTCAAAATGCGACACACGAGATTTTGAACTATTAAACTTAAAAGTCGCCAATTATAAATAATTCGGCTCACTCAAATAAATTCTCCAACTCATGAATTTAAGTCTCTCCAATTTAAATATTTTTATAACTCCCAAAAATAAATGAATATTTAATCCTCAAAATTACGGGGTGTTACAGGATCACTCTCAATTATTTCCTCATCAATATGGGGTGGAGGTGAAACGCAAGTTTCGACCTCCCCAATTTTGTGAAGAAATGATCTCATCGAGCATGGTATCATTTTCCAAAAACTAAGCTTGAGAATTTTCGAATTTGTCATTGATTTCCTTAATAATTAACTCATAATCAAACTGATAAGAAGACATTTCATCTTCTTGTGCGGGTTGCTTATAGCTAACGGATTCCCCACTTTCCAAATTCTCCTCACAATGCAATGAGGGGATACTTACATACTCTTGAATTTCACGCTAAATGCGCTCATCTTCAAGAATTTGTAGCCATTCTCTCATTGTTTTGAGAGTATAACTTGGAATTTTTTTTCATAACAATTAAGGTTATCTAAAACATAATAGCGAGACATTTCAAAATAGGTTAATTCAATTGAGCGACAAGCGTCAAAATTTTAATTTCTCGAAACAATCTAGCACAAGTAAAAAAGAAAGGATAAAATAAAGAATACAAATATGAAAGAAAAAATACTACGAAATAATAAAACAATTACAATCTAAAACACACTCCCCGGTAATGGCGCCATTTTGATGTGAGAGAAATCGAGTGTTCGTGTAGGGACATTGTCGTTGATTTCGACTCCCACTCTACATGCAAAAAACCTAAGCTACTACTACACTTGCGAGGCAAGCACAACGGTAAGTAGGGTATCGTAAGAAATACACAAGGAGTGATTGAATTTTAGATTTTAATTATTTAATTACTTCAGGAATAAAAGAGTAAAATAAATAAAAGAAAATGTGATGGTTGGTAATGGTGACAAAAGAAAAGAATAAGTTACGCTACACAAAAGTAAAGAGAGGGTCAGGATCGCATCCACACGTTCACTGGATAAACAACTACTAATTAGAATTCCGGATCGAAAGCATTTAACCGAGCTTTTATAATTAAGCATAAACTTCACACAATAATGAATTTAACCCAAAGTTGCTTGAATAAACATTTAATCAATATTGGTCACACGCGGATTAAAATTCGGATCCTCATTATAAACACTAAAGTTGCGTGACAAATAAAGTTAAACGTATAACAATCCAACTTTAATACACACGATTTCAATTAAACGCAATTTTACGCAAAACCTAATTTTCGAGGTTCAAACCCATTAATGGCAGAAACGCAACCTTGACCCTATTTATCTAAGGGCAATACATAAGTGAAACTAATAACCAAAGCAATAAACTAATTAAGCAAGAAATAAATTAATCTAGGAAAGAGATATAAATGACATCAATGGAAATAAAGCAAGAAATCAACTATATTAATGGTAGGGGTAATGAAAAATCCAACTTACAACACCCAAAAGTTGTCACATCAAATGGGGAAGAAGAAGAGCTCTTCAAAAACCCAAACCCTAACCCTAATCTAAACTATAAATGAAAGATATGATCTCAAAATGAGATGGATTGGTTTTAAAGAAAATTGGATTTGCAGGATCGAATTGATTCGGTAGAAATCGAATCGATTCAAAAATAGGGGAAATGAGAAAAGTAGAATTTGTGACAATTCGAATCGATTCGAGCTGGCCGAATCGATTCGCCCCTACAGGTCTGCAATTTGCAATATTGTCCAACTTTACGGAAAATGTCATCATTTCTTCGTTATAGCTAAGAATTGGGCACGGTCGGAGGCTAAACAAAGATAAGTCAGAGGGATACAACATCCAAGAAGACATTAGGATAAAAAACCAAAATATGAAATGACTAAACTGCCCTTGAATGTGCCCTTGAGTGGGAATTTGAAGTAAAACCCACCCAAAAATGCCATAACTCCTTCGATACAACTCGAATTCATGCAGCGTCGGTGGCTACGCGAAGAGAAACCATAGGGCTTCAACTTATGTGAAGAGCTCGGGATTCAAACCCGAATGTTGAAATTAAGAAAATGCCCCCGAAGCTGCAAAAGTCGATGAAACTTTTTCGAAAAGCGTCTGAACTTCATACTAAGCATCCAAATTCCTACAAAAGCTCAATTAACCCCTGGAAAACATGTATATATAGAAATCCGAGGTTATCTAGTTAACGAGCATAAGTATAGGGATTAAGATACACGAGGGAGCTAATAACGCGTAGGTTAACGGGTGAAATACGCAATATTTGTGTCATATCACAGTGATGCCTATTAATAAAAAAGAATGTATCTTCTATGTATATACTTGAATCTTGTAATGTATGGCATGGTAAATTAGGTCATATTAATTATGATACTATTCAAAGATTAATTAACATGGACTTAATACCTAAATTTAGTATTGATTCAACTCACAAGTATGAACTGTGTGTGGATTAAAGTTAACTACAACTCCTTTTCAATCAGTTGAAACAAGTTTGAATCCTCTTGAGTTAATTTATAGTGATATACGTGGCTTGAAATGTATACAAACAAGAGATGGGAAAAGTATTTTATTATTTTTTATCAATGATTGCATTAAATATCATTATGTTTACTTACTTCAAAGGAAGGATGAGGTCGTGAATGTCATTGATCGTTGCAAAACAGAAGTTGAGAATCAACTTAGTAAAAAAATTAACATAGTGCAAAGTGATAGAGGTGGTGAATATGATTACCCATTTGAATAATTTCTTCGAAGCATGGAATTATTCATTAAACTACCGCTCCTTTCTCACCTCAATCTAATGGTATTATATAACACGAAAATTAAACTCTAAAAGAGAAGATGAATGTTATGTTGATAAGTTTGGGTTTACCTTGCAAATTATCTTATAAATATAATGCCTCATAAGAAAACACATAGCACCAGATGAATTATGGAAAGGTCGAAGACTTTCTTACAAACTATCTTTTTTAAATGGTGAGTTTTATGAAGATATATATATATATATATATATATATATATATATATATATATATATATATATATACACACACACACAACAACCTGAAGAGTTCGAAGTTCTAAGATAAGAAAAGAAAGTGTGTAGACTTGTTAAATCCCATTATGGACTAAAACAAGCACTTAAACAGTGGCATCTGAAATTTTACAAAGTGATGAGGTCAAATAAATTTAAAATAAATGAGTGTGATAAATGTGTTTATATTAAAAACACTCAAAGTGGTTATGTCATTATTTGTCCTTATGTAGATGATGTGCTTATTATTGGAAATAACGAAGATATCATCAAATCTACTAAAAGAATCTTATCAAGTAAATTTAATATGAAAGATATGGGTATTTCAGATGTTATTTAGGAATTAGAATTTCTAAAGCATTGGAAGGACTCATATTATCTCAATCTCATTATATTAAAAAGATACTTGATAAGTTTGATAAAGGTTGTGATAGCATAACTAAAACACCTATTAACCCAAATATTTATTTATATAAAAATACTAGGAATGTATATCGCAATCGTAATATTCTCTTATTATAGGCAGTTTAATATAGCGATGAACTGAACTCGTTCAAATATTTCTTACTTAGTTAGCAAGTTGAGTAGGTATACAAGTAACCCAGGGAAAGATCATTGGAAAGTCATAAGAGGGTTATTAGATATCTAAGATATACCCTTAAACATGGATTGCACTACACAAGATATCTAGTTGTACTTGAAAGATATAATGATGCTAATTGGATATCTAACTCAAAGGGTTCAAATTCACAAGTGGTTATGTATTTAAACTTGGTAGTGTTGTAATGTCTTGAAAATCCTCAAAACGTGCTTATTTTGCTAGATCCACTATGGAATCTGAATTTATAGTATTGGATAAAGTTGGAAAAGAATCATAGTGGTTTTGAAACATTTCAGAGGATATTCCAATGGCCAAAACCTATGCCTGAATTTTTCATACATTGTGATAGTCAATCTGTAATTAGTAGCATATATTGATATATATAATGGTAAGTTTCGGCATATACGTTGAAGACATAATACCGTTAAGCAACTGTTCTCTGAAGAAATTATTTTCATTGATTATATGAAGTTTAAGGACAATATAGTGGATTCATTAACCAATGGGTTGAATAGAGGGAAAGTATATCATTTATCGAAGGGAATGGGATTAAAGCCTACAAATAAAGAGTTGTCTTAATGGCAACCCTACCTCGCTGACTGAACATCCTAAGATCTATGTTCAAAAGGACAGTTGAAACTTGACTAACTTTTCAAAGTGAGCACTGATGAGTTTTTAAACTCATAACCATTCCTATGATAAAAAGTGTTGCCTACAAAATAAGAACAAGCTTAGATTAAAATGACTTTTATATCTTAGAAATATAAGTGGGGTATAGTAGGATACTCTTGATGGGAAGTCACCCATGTGAGTGTGAAGAAGATGCTTTAATGAGAACTTCGAAAGGCTGAAATTCTCCAAAGCACTCATGGAACTAGGAGTTGTTCAAGGTAAAATGAACACAATCGAAAGCACCAAATTTTTTTTGAATAAAAATTGTGTAAAGATTACTGCCTTGGTTTACATAAAACATTGAAGAGTTCAAGACATCACGTTCACTCATTAATAAGTAAATCTGGTAGTCTTTCGCTAGGGAATATTCAAAGACAAAAGCAATCTTTCCTGATGCATAAATTTTTCAATAGAACTCACTTTGTGTCTGCATAGTTTTTTTGTATTGATCCAACCAATTTTCATCCATATGGGGAATTATTAGAATTTATGGGTTTTATGTGTTGACAAAATATTAATTTGATCAACTTTAGCTTCAATTTAATATGGGACCCACATGTCTTTCGAGTTGTGAGGAGTATAACGTGGTATACTCACATATAAAAAACTACTAATCATTGAATGAGAAATTGTTGTACGAAATGACTACTTGGAACATGGAATTTAGTTTAAGTGTGTTGTTAAAGCCAAAGTTCCACATAGATAAAATATGAGAAATGAGTATAGTATATTATAGCTCATTGTGGCCTTTAGGCTTTGTGCCATTGGGGTATCCCAATTCTCTGAATGAGGGAGGACCTACATGGGCTTGGATTAACTTTTAAGTCCCCAAGCGCGCGCCACCGCCGGCCTATCGAACCCGAACCAATTTGGCTCGACACATGCACGAGAACGAGTGTTGGCGTGGACTTTGGACTATGACTTAGTCAAATTATTAACTTTTTAAATCAAATTTTATTTATTTATGAGTTATATTTTTTAGTATGTCTTTTATTTATTTCTGGCCTAATGTTTATTCAGTTTTTAACAGTTAATTTTATTCCAACTGGTGTGACAGTCAGGAACAGTTTTAACTATTTTTAATCGTAATTTATTTTAGTATAAATTGGTTGTGTCCATTTCGTTTTTCTTGTTGGATTTTTGGAGTCTTGCTTTTTTTAATTGGTTAGTCCATTTTCGGGTTCAAAATAAAGAGATTTCTTCCATTGTTTGTTCGATGTTATTTGCGATTTGGAGTGCTATTTCAATTGAGTCCATGAAGCACCGTTATGGGGCAAATCTCGTCTTAATGACAAATTATTGAACATTTACCTCAATCATTTAAATCTGCATTATTGTCACTCTAAGTTTGCATTTTCTTTCAGTTTATTATAAGTATATATGATTTCGTGTGTGTGTGTGTGTCTATATATATATATTCTGTAATTTAAAATTACAATAATTTTGGATAACAAAAAATACTTACCCTAGCAATGCAACAACATTGATAACTAATCATTTCTTTATCCTCTTTTTCTCATTTCTTTCTCATTCAAAGTTGCACTCATATTTTTTGGTGAAATATCAAATTAAAATTCATATTTGAGAATCGATATCTTTAATCCTACAGTAATTATATTAAGGGTTAATTACATTTTTCCACTTGAATTTTACTTTTATTTTTTACTTTACCATCCGGACTTTTATTTTCTAAACTTAAGCCCCCTAAACTTTCGAAATGGCTTTAATTAACCCCTAATATTAAAACCTCTAATTTTTTGGATGGAAAATGGGTCATTTGCATGACATAAGAGGAAAAATGAGGGCATTTTTCTCCTAACAAAAGTTTTTTTAAAAAAAATTACTAAATTATAGAAAATTATTCAAAAATTTAGAAAAATATTAAAAACTATTTAAAAATCTGTAAAATGATGGAACAATTTTTTAAAAATATATTTAGATTACAAAAAAAAACATCTTTAATTACAAAATATTATTAAAAACTCTAAAAATTATAGAAAAAAATATTTAAAATACAAGCAAAACATTAAAAATAAATAAAAATCGGGAAAATAATTTTACAAAATCTAAAATATAAAATGACTAAAATTAATAATAACATTTTAAACAAAATATGTTTAAAAAACTGAAAATTACATAATGACATTGAAAAATATGAAAAACTAAAGGAAAAAAACTTCTTAAAAATCTTGAAGTGATTTTTTTTTAAAATATTTGAAAATTCTAGAAAATAATTCAAAAATATTTTAAATATTACAAAAAAAAATGAGGGAAAATATTTCAAATATTTAAACTCGAAAAAAATTTCATTAAAAAGAACATAAAAATGAAATGATTAAAATGGGGTAAAATATTTGAAACATTTTACAAATTTTAACCTTAAAAAGTTACAAAATACAAAAAAATCATAAAAAAATACATGTTTTTTAAATATCGTAACCTCAATAATATAATTAAAAGATTGAACCTTAACAAAAAAAAACTAGAGAATCAAAAATCCTAAAAAGACCCGGTCTTAAATTAAATTGATGTGAGAAGCATTGCAAACCATATTATGAAATCGGTGCTGGAAACACCCAAAATCGACATCAGAATTATTATCTACGGTCACCCTTCCAACCCACAAACCTCTTGTAATACCCCGTATTTTCATGGCTTTTAAATTTAAGGATTTATTAAATTTAATTGAGATAAATTAATTTAATTTTAATCCGGAATGTAGTTTTAAAAATTTACTAGCGTGACGAGAGTTAGTAATTATTGGAAATTTGTTATTTGTTGAATATTACTGGATGAGTATAGTAATATATGTGATTTATTTTTATAATATTGTCACGTGTGAATAAAATGACAATTGTGGAAATTTAAGTCGGGACACGCCTGTGTCGTGTCGGGACTAAATGTGGATTAATAAAAGTGAATATTTTATAAGTTGTTCGTATGGTCGTTTTGAGTGCGCCAACGTGTCCAGAAGGGTCGAGATAGTCAGAAAAGTGTACCCGGGGGTTTAGTTTGGGTCTCGGGGCGTTTTTAGGCCTAATTAGTACCCCGGGAGGGCTTTTTGGACATTTCGCAATTATGGGTAATTAAACCCACGAATTTTATAGGGTTATATCAGATGGGAAATGTCATCTTTTAGGGTTAACACAACCTAATTCTAATGACGGCCATTGGAGAGGAAGAGGGAAGCTCTCCAAGGAGTTCTAGGCCAAGAACACCTCCGATTGCACCGCCGTCACCACCAACGCGTAGATCGCGCGACGGGGAACACAACCACATCAAAATCGTCCGCAAATCAGAACTGAGAATTTTCCAGGCAAGTATCTATCTTGATTTTATCAAGTTAATGCATCCTTTTATGTTAGTCTTAGGTTGATTAGATTAATATTCTTGAAGAAAAACATAAATTGGTGACACAAATTGCATGTTATAATGTTAGAAATCATATTTCTGGAAACCCATTTCACATATAGAGGATGAGCCACGAAATTCCATGATATTAGAGATAGAAAATCTGGAAAAAGAATGAAAGAGATTAAGTTAAAGGAAAGATTAGGGTTCATAAGAATTATGTAGAATTTGCCCTTTTTAACCCATGATTCTTGAAGAAAATTCGCACGTGTTACGTAGGAAATCGTTTAAATGGGTATACAACACTTATAGTATAATTGGTTGGGAGTTTGGGACTGTAACATGATGATTTGGAGGAGTTTGGGGTGAGAATCCCGTAACTGGGTTGGCTGCAGAATCTGCATAACTGCTTGATCGATCGATCGAGCCCAGAGCATCGATCGATCGAAGATTCGATCGATCGACCCCTTTCATCGATCGATCGACCCTCCTGGGAAAACTACATTTTTGCTCGTGTTAGCTTAATCCGATTTTATGCGTAGTAAACCTTGGTTAGGGTTGCTAGAATATAATGGAACATAAAGAGGACCAGTAGGGCCAAGAGAAAAATCCCATAAAGTGGAACTTTAATGTGTGGAAGTAAAGGGTAAACGGGGAGACTTTCAGACTTAAGAAATCTTACGTGTGGTGATTAAATAATCGGAATATCTATTAAGTTGGATTAGAAGGCAAGAGAGGGCCTACTGAAATTTGCACTTAGATAAAGGAAATACTTCGAGAGACGAGAAGTGAGTTAAAAATGACTTAATTACGAGAATAAAAGGAATGAGGCCGTTTTTCGATATAATTGAGTAATATGTGTAATAACGGACAATTATAATTTATGGGTGGTGAGCGCACCTAATTTTAATAATGTGGATGTGTATATATATATATGATTGGGTGATTATGCATATATTATATCTGTGTGAAAAACATGCCCACGCTACTTGCTATCCCTGAGGTTGCCGCGCTGGGACGATCTTATCCTGTGTTGCCTTATGGGGGATATTGACTCGTACCCTAGAAGATAGATATCCTTGGTACAGGCTATCAGAATGATAGTTCAGACGGTCCTAGGAGATGCGGGTATGTGCTTTCCTCTTAGAGACTTGGAATCTATGCTTCGCCTCATCTTGTTTGTGTATAGGTATCCTTGGTACAGGCTATCGCAGCGATAGTTCAGACGGTCCTAAGAGACTTGGAACCTATAATTCGCCTCAATATTGGTTGAGTATGTGTTAATACAATTCGAGAGTGATTCCGAATTTGTATTCCCCTTAATATGAGTGATACGGGGTTTGGATAGTAGAGTATGCCTGCACCATAGATTTTATGTGGGGTGCTGTTAGTATATATATAATTTATGAGTGATTGATATATATATACTTATATATGGAAGTCTAGCACCATAGATTTTATGTGGGGTGATGTTGGTATATATATATATTATACGAGAAATAAATATATATATATACATGTAACTATATGAGAACTTTCTACTGAGTAAAATAGTAGTTAAGGAAAGTATGAAATTTAATCAGCTTCATTATAAGCATTCGGAACGTTATAATAATACGGAATTATTCTGAATAACGTAAGAAATCTTGAAGAGTTAGATTTTCTAAAAGTGAATAGCATAACTTTAATTCCACGTGTTAACACTTATGGAAAATAAGTTAGAGAGAGAGATGGGGTTCATTAGTACGATAGATGTGCACACTAGATGAGAGGTGAGAATTCTCAAGAGAGGGTCGCATACTAATATGACTGTTGCATTAGCCGGTCGCATTTTAAATACTTGCTAAACTATTTTCAAACTGCTTCACATTCGGGCTCTGACCCGTTAGTTGTCACCTCTTCTCTCTTGTGTATATATATATATGTATTACAGGTGCCCAGCCATAGGGGCGTCTTACTTGGAATTCTTGGGATGGAACGCGCTGTAGCTTTTGTGGGAGTTGCAGGCCATTGATTAGACGACCTCATTATTGACTCTACTCCTAGTTCGGTTTTATCCAGCAGTGGCATGTGTCGCCCTCTTTCTATTATTTAGTTGGTATTGTCAAAGACTGTAATTCTTTTTACTTCCAGTATCTTTATTTCGGGATTTATTACTGTCAGGATGTTTTCCTTTAGTGTTTTAAATGTTGGGATTATTTATTGATGGTTCAATTCTGGAATGTTCATTACTATTCTCATTATTAATGTGTGACTCTTAAAAATGGAAATGGTTAAAGGTCTTATAATTGGATTTAATAGAATGGAAATAAGGTTTTAAATGGTTTTGACACTTAGCTTAATTATTTATGGTGTTTAAATTGGAAAAGTATTTTTACGACAGTGATGCAAAGAATGAACCAACTGTTCACCTTGATTTTAATTTAATAAAGGAGTGATCGCCCGGTATTTAATTAGGCGGGGTGTCACAGGTGGTATCAGAGCATCAGGTTCTAGTGTCCTTAGGATCTGTACGGCTTATTATGCTTTCAGCGTTGCTTTATTTGTTATAGATCCCTATGTTTAGGATTGTCGATTCCTTTTACGAGATTTCGTTCTCCTGCTATGATGTGTATACACTAGTGAATTCTAATTTTGTTCGGATGTGTGCGTGTGCCGAGCGATGACGGATGTCAGAAGAGGACCGTTAAACGTACATCAGGAGGCAGGGCTCAGTTGAGATGATAAAATATATCCGAGGATGATGACTGTAGACGAGGTCACCTCCATTATGGCACGAGAAGCCACGACTAGAAAGGCGACTAAGGTGCAACAATGATTTTCAAATGCTGTTATAGTCAAATGAGGTGCGAGGGTAAACTTACCCAACGTATTACAAAAACGTGTAGAGACTGTCAGTGGGAAATTTTAGAAACGCGAAAATAGTGTGTGTTTACCAAAGGAGGTAAAGTATCTAAAGGCTTAAATATAGGACGGAGTGTGGCAAACTGAAAGTGAAAATTTAGAGAAAATTTTCTTGGCTTTCGGGACGAAATTATAATGGTTGGAGTCAACCACCAATTTTAGAAGTGGAATGTTATGCCTATAGGAGAACCTTAGGTACAGTGTTGACCGTATGTTCCTTCCTCAACTGTTCAGGGTGAGAAGCGAACGTGGTTCTGAATTCATCGCAGGAGGGCATGACGGAAGTCCAATTGTGGATATGAATCCTAATTATTAGCAGATTTAGTATCGAAAGAGGTAGATACTAGTGGAGGAAACGACTCCAAGTGGGGGACCAACTTGTAATAATAGTTGATAATACTCGAGGAGGAAATTCTGATGGACGGTTGATTCAGAGGTTGACAATGTCATAGTTTGTCAATATAGATGATAACGCTTCTTTGTGGGGGAAGTTAAAGAAATCGAAGAATTTAGTCGAGAATAAGACTGAATACAACGGTGGTGATATAGCACCAAAACGAATGTGGATATACATCAGGGGACCCATTTGAATGATTCGGATAATGGAATTCTTACAAAGTGATGGTAAATTCAGTAAGTACTATTATAGATAGTAACATGATCTTTATGGCCTAAAAAGCTAAGGGAACAATCGGGATGGCTAACGGGAATCGAGTTTACTAACGTCCGAGAGAAGGACAATCCTAACCTGGTTAGTAGTACAGGTGATAAGTGGATTATGTGTTGAGGTATTTTGGTGCGGAGTGAAATTGCTCGCGATAATATGTTCCAAAGTGAGAAAAAGGGGCAAGAATACGGTGCCTAATAAAAGACAACGATTAAAGTAATTTTTTTTTGTTTGAGTAGACGTGTTACGTCCAGAAAGCATTTGTGCAGTCAAGATGATTGCCAGGATGGAAGTATAAGTTGTACCCTTAGAGGATGCGGCGTGTTTATGTGACCTGAGTGAGTCACTATATTTTGTTCCTTGCTAGGTTAGCATGTGAGACGAGCTTAATGCATATAATTATGAATGTTACTATTATGTGAATATTTTTCCCTAGTGTAGCGGGATTTTTCTTTAGTGCTATCCGCGGAGGATGAATGAGTATATTAACAGTGTTTTATACTTTATTGAGGTTACTCGTTGTAGTGATGCGATACACGAGTATGATATTATCTTTGTTAAAATGTTATAAAAATGGGTAGTATGATAGTGGGCATTTATTGCAAGGCTATCGGAGTAGTTGCATTGGTGCAACATGTTTTATGTTTGTTTTGACGAGGCTTTAACTGTAAGAAGGTTGGACTTGCACTTATATTATCTATCCAAGAGACTTCGGAGGAGATAGTGGGCTCGAGATATTCGATGCCAATGTATGTATAGACTTTGTCAGTATGATTCGGTATGTATCGGGACTTACCGTTGAGCAAAAAGATTTGACGCAGTGTTATGTTTGGCACTCCGTACTTAGTGATAGGAAGAGTGCATTGTTATATTTATCCTTTAGAGATGTGGGAGTTAATAGTTATACCCCTATTATTAGGGAAGGAAATTTCGAGAATTCCGATCGTATGTATCCGAGGTTTATAGAATGTAATTACCATCAACCAATACGGTAGTGAAATTGGTGAAACGTTCTTTATTAAGCATAATTACGGGAGAAATTATAACTTTTCTGTCAAGAGACGGAATAAAGGGGTACATACCACGGACGGAGGACCTAACGGATTTCGATGACCGACAAAGCTAGGTAGTAGTGTATCGAGGGGGTTCCTTGTTTGGATTTCGCTTTACGAGACATCCCACGCATGAAACTTAGCGTAAGGTTGGAAATAGGGAGACGTTTGGTCACTATTCCACGAGTTTGGTACCCTGGTCGAAATGGGATCAAGTAATTATATATGTAAGTTGGAAGTTGAATTTTGTTTTAAGGTTATTGGAGCCGAATTTTGTGGTAGGAAAACATTGAAAGTTATCCCCACAAGTTGAGGGGTGGAACGATGATAAGGAGAATTTAAGAATTCTGATTTCTAGGGTGATTGAGAGCACCCAAATGTCATAACCGCGTACAGAACACAAACAAATAAAGAGTTGGAATGATTTTTAGCACAAATTATCTGGAAAGAACTTTATTATACAAAAGAGAGGACCTGTAATTATTTTGATGAATAGAGCGTTTGTGATTTATTTTGGTTGTTGTACCTATTTGGGAAATTATTGTACTTATCTGAGGAAGGTTGAGAATTATTATTCCTCTTTTATTGTCATGGAATTTGAATGCCCTATTCCTTCTATTCCGTTGAATTTAGTTAGTCCTACAGATGAGTAGCACGCCGTTCGCTCTCCCAGGGCGGTCGGAGTGTTGCAAAAATGTGGGCATCTTGGTTAACTACAGTTAAAATAGTCCGAGTCGAAGGGACGTGGTAATAGACGTGTGAAATATATGTTTGTGGGACTAGTATAACGAAGTGGAAGTGATAGAGTGGATTAAACGCCACATGAGAGGCGATAATCCATACATAAGTATGCAATTAGAATAGCACGCCCTAACTTGATTGGAAGGCTGTGGGAAGCCATTCAAGAATTGGTATTCCTTGGATAGAGTAGAATTTAATTGTTATGAAGCACACCCGGAAAGGAGTTGTTATTAGTCAAGTGTGAGAGCGACTTGCACATACAAAGGGTGATGATGTTGTTATGGTATAAGATCCAAAAGTGCGCTTCGTGGAGAGAAGAGCACGGGTGGAACTTTTGGCATACTACAAGGAAGGAAGGGGAGTATTACGTGTCACTTAATGTGAGACATTTCAAGGGAAGAATCGATGTTTAGCGAGACGTAGCGAGTAGTCTCTACATGTACTGCCCATAGGTAAGGTTTGGTTGAAAGAGGAGAATCAACCAAAGAATTTTGTGTTTATCGAAACATTTTGAAATTTGAAGAGGTTGGTAAAGTCGGTAAAGTTCTTGGATGGGTTGCCATCCTCAATACAAGATCAAGGGTTTATCCCGAACATGTGAATTAAGTCGCCGAGAAGGAAGTGATTGATATTCCTTTGGGCTGGCTTACAATATTAACTAGTATGCCCCAGACTTCCTTTGAAAGGAAGGATAGCGCCAGTGCAGGTCCGGCGTAGTATAAATTTCTGAATCAGGATGAGATTGGTGAATCCCACCTTTGAAATGGGATTTCAGGAACCATCGGAGAAAAGATTTCGTTTCGAGTAGGATGTATCACCCTTAGCCAGGGAATAAGCGCATGGTGATTAAAGATTAGTGGAGCCACGTGAAGGAAATTTTGGAATCTTGGTACGATGATTTCAAGCATGCTCTGTAGAAGCACTCGTACCTGTTTGTCACGTACGAGGTACTTATTAAGGTTTTGCTATGGAAGAACCTCGACTATTCTCCTTACGCATGTTTAGAGGAGAGTAGATAATCAGAATTTTTGGATCGGTCGAGAAAATATCCGATAACTATGGTGGAATTCCACGACTGTTTTAGGCAGTCAGGAGTGGTCAAATGTTCGTATGATCTTCTCATAATGAGATTTTCGTGTATGAACAAATACGAGTAGTTTGTCATGTAGTGAGGTGCGGCCTCCTAATGATAGTGAGATAAGGAAATTATAACGTATAGGCGTGACCTATGCGAATGTTGTCGGGTGGGAGCACAATGTGAAGTGTCTCCAATGAGAATGTAAAATAATGTTGCTGTGAGGAAAAAGCTATAGTGATTGAACGTCGTACTATGTAGATAGTTTGCGTACTGACAAGGATATCCAGAATTGTGCTACCTGGTAGGCCTTATTTTCCGAATTTCGGGACGAAATTCCGTTATTAGGGGGGAAGTATGTAATACCCCGTATTTTCATGGCTTTTAAATTTAAGGATTTATTAAATTTAATTGAGATAAATTAATTTAATTTTAATCCGGAATGTTGTTTTAAATATTTACTAGCGTGACAAGAGTTAGTAATTATTGGAAATTTGTTATTTGTTGAATATTACTGGATGAGTATAGTAATATATGAGATTTATTTTTATAATATTGTCACGTGTGAATAAAATGACAATTGTGGAAATTTAAGTCGGGACACGCCTGTGTCGTGTCGGGACTAAATGTGGATTAATAAAAGTGAATATTTTATAAGTTATTCATATGGTCGTTTTGAGTGCGCCAACGCGTCCGGAAGGGTCGAGATAGTCATAAAAGTGTACCCGGGGGTTTATTTTGGGTCTCGGAGCGTTTTTAGGCCTAATTAGTACCCCGGAAGGGCATTTTGGACATTTCGCAATTATGGGTAATTAAACCCACGAATTTTATAGGGTTATATCAGATGGGAAATGTCATCTTTTAGGGTTAACACAACCTAATTCTAATGATGGCCATTGGAGAGGAAGAGGGAAGCTCTCCAAGGAGTTCTAGGCCAAGAACACCTCCGATTGCACCGCCGTCACCACCAACGCGTAGATCGCGCGACGGGGAACACAACCACATCAAAATCGTCCGCCAATCAGAACTGAGAATTTTCCAGGCAAGTATCTATCTTGCTTTTATCAAGTTAATGCATCCTTTTATGTTAGTCTTAGGTTGATTAGATTAATATTCTTGAAGAAAAACATAAATTGGTGACACAAATTGCATGTTATAATGTTAGAAATCATATTTCTGGAAACCCATTTCACATATAGAGGATGAGCCACGAAATTCCATGATATTAGAGATAGAAAATCTGGAAAAAGAATGAAAGAGATTAAGTTAAAGGAAAGATTAGGGTTCATAAGAATTATGTAGAATTTGCCCTTTTTAACCCATGATTCTTGAAGAAAATTCGCATGTGTTACGTAGGAAATCGTTTAAATGGGTATACAACACTTATAGTATAATTGGTTGGGAGTTTGGGACTGTAACATGATGATTTGGAGGAGTTTGGGGTGAGAATCCCGAAACTGGGTTGGCTGCAGAATCTGCATAACTACTTGATCGATCGATCGAGCCCAGAGTATCGATCGATCGAAGATTCGGTCGATCGACCCCTTTTATCGATCGATCGACCCTCCTGAGAAAAATACATTTTTTCTCGTGTTAGCTTAATCAGATTTTATGCGTAGTAAACCTTGGTTAGGGTTGCTAGAATATAATGGAACATAAAGAGGACCAGTAGGGCCAAGAGAAAAATCCCATAAAGTGGAACTTTAATGTGTGGAAGTAAAGGGTAAACGGGGAGACTTTCAGACTTAAGAAATCTTACGTGTGGTGATTAAATAATCGGAACTTCTATTAAGTTGGATTAGAAGGCAAGAGAGGGCCTACTGAAATTTGCACTTAGATAAAGGAAATACTTCGAGAGACGAGAAGTGAATTAAAAATGACTTAATTACGAGAATAAAAGGAATGAGGCCGTTTTACGATATAATTGAGTAATATGTGTAATAACGGACAATTATAATTTATGGGTGGTGAGCGCACCTAATTTTAATAATGTGGATGTGTATATATATATATATGATTGGGTGATTATGCATATATTATATCTGTGTGAAAAAACATGCCCACGCTACTTGCTATCCCTGAGGTTTCCGCGCTGGGACGATCTTATCCTGTGTTGCCTTATGGGGGATATTGACTCGTACCCTAGAAGATAGATATCCTTGGTACAGGCTATCGGAATGATAGTTCAGACGGTCCTAAGATATGCGGGTATGTGCTTTCCTTTTAGAGACTTGGAATCTATGCTTCGCCTCATCTTGTTTGTGTATAGGTATCCTTCGTACAGGCTATCGCAGCGATAGTTCAGACGGTCCTAAGAGACTTGGAACCTATACTTCGCCTCAATATTGTTTGAGTATGTGTTAATACAATTCGAGAGTGATTCCGAATTTGTATTCCCCTTAATATGAGTGATACGGGGTTGGGATAGTAGAGTATGCCCGCACCATAGATTTTATGTGGGGTGTTGTTAGTATATATATAATTTATGAGTGATTGATATATATATACTTATATATGGAAGTCTAGCACCATAGATTTTATGTGGGGTGCTGTTGGTATATATATATATTATACGAGAAATAAATATATATATATATATATACGTGTAACTATATGAGAACTTTCTACTGAGTAAAATAGTAGTTAAGGAAAGTATGAAATTTAATCAGCTTCATTATAAGCATTCGGAACGTTATAATAATACGGAATTATTCTGAATAATGTAAGAAATCTTGAAGAGTTAGATTTTCTAAATGTGAATAGCAGAACTTTAATTCCACGTGTTAAAACTTATGGAAAATAAGTTAGAGAGAGAGATGGGGTTCATTAGTACGTTAGATGTGCACACTAGATGAGAGGTTAGAATTCTCAAGAGAGGGTCGCATACTAATATGACTGTTGCATTAGCCGGTAGCATTTTAAATACTTGCTAAACTATTTTCAAACTGCTTCACATTCGGGCTCTGACCCGTTTGTTGTCACTTCTTCTCTCTTGTGTATATATATATATATGTATTACAGGTGCCCAGCCACAGGGGCGTCTTACTTGGAATTCTTGGGATGGAACGCGCTGTAGCTTTTGTGGGAGTTGCAGGCCATTGATTAGACGACCTCATTATTGACTCTACTCCTAGTTCGGTTTTATCCAGCAGTGGCATGTGTCGCCCTCTTTCTATTATTTAGTTGGTATTGTCAAAGACTGTAATTCTTTTTATTTCCAGTATCTTTATTTCGGGATTTATTACTGTCAGGATGTTTTCCTTTAGTGTTTTAAATGTTGGGATTATTTATTGATGGTTCAATTCTGGAATGTTCATTACTATTCTCATTATTAATGTGTGACTCTTAAAAATGGAAATGGTTAAAGGTCTTATAATTGGATTTAATAGAATGAAAATAAGGTTTTAAATGGTTTTGACACTTAGCTTAATTATTTAAGGTGTTTAAATTGGAAAAGTATTTTTACGACAGTGATGCTAAGAATGAACCAACTGTTCACCTTGATTTTAATTTAATAAAGGAGTGATCGCCCGGTATTTAATTAGGCGGGGTGTCACACCTCTCACCCCAAACCACATCTTGAGAAAAATGTGACTGTGTGATAATTGATTAAATTTGCAAATATCTAATTTTGCACACTTATTTAATTAGAGTCTATTTTTAAACAAACTAATTCAACCACTACACATGCATCTAAACATCATGAGAAATTCAACCCATGCATGAAAAATAAAGACGACCGATATAGAAAAAAAACCCTTTCGGGTAAAAACCTTTTATAAACACTTTGAAAAATTCACAAGACCTTTGACTTACATACAACCTGATAATCACCCACAAGTGTGTAATGCACGGTGCCTTCAGCAATTCTTCAAAAATACGAGAGACAGCGAAATACCCTCCAGGCGTCGGTTCGTCGTCTTCGACTCGTCCACACGCAGAATGACTACGCTCGGTATCCACCGATCAAATATGGAGATCCTTTCTCCACAGAGGTTGAACAAAAGCAAAGTTGTTCTTAAACACCAAACAATTCACTAAAGCATATGGGAGTTTTGTGAATTGAAAACAAAAAGGATTAAAACCCTAAAGGAAGAAGCCAAAAAAAGGATTCTGCTTTCGCAGTATTTCTGTTCGTCAAAACGCTGTGACTTCTTAATGAAAATGGAACCAGAGAATGAGATTTTATAGAAAATCGCGCCACCTCGAAAACAGAGCTCATTCAAACGAGATCAACAAGTCGCTCGAACGAAGGACAACTGTCGTTCGAACGAGATCGCGCGAGCGACATGCTATCTCGCGCGAACGACATGCTATCTCGCCCGAACGACTGAAGCGAAAAAAAATATTATTTTAATGTCCGCTTCAACACTTAGAAAAAATACTCATTCTCAAATTTTGACGAAAAAGTCCGCTCCAACACTTAGAAAATATTTTGTAAAAATATCCCAAAAGCTCTAAGTGAAAAGTTAAGGTATTTAAAATATAACCTTACTAAAGTAAACTTCGCGGAGTCTTGAATGATGAAGAACTTGATATTCGGATTAGTCTTTGATGCTTGAATGTTATTGAATTCTCTTCGACCATGTAGCGGTATATGACATAATAAATTGACAACGGACCTATGAAAATATGTCCTTACAAATCTCCCCCTTTGTCTATGCCGGTACATGCATAAAAAATCCTAATTATCAAAAACCAAAATTCCGATACAAATCTACCCTCCCATGAATAAATTTGCAAGACCTCAAAACTGTTCTTCAATCATCTTCATCAAATCTCAAAGCTTTTATCATCAGGGTGTGTAACATCATGATCTTCAATCTTTGTACCTACACACATGAGATAAAGCAAAAACTTTCATGACGCATCGAGTTTGAAATGATATAAGAATAAAGCATTAATAATCAAATCTCACCCATAATGCAAAAACTCCCCCATAACTGATAATTCTTTCTCCCCCTTTTTATGATGTTCCCAAATAGACATATAAGAAGAAAAGAAAAAAACAAAACATGGAGTGTCACGAAAAAATGCATAGCAAACATTCACAAACTATTTTTTGATTTTTCAATTTTTTCATACAAAAATAAGATACTAAAAATCACACCATGAATTTAAACTAAAACAACCAAGTCATGGAAATGGAATGAATGGGTCTGAACACATTCGATAGGAAACTCAACCCAATCAATCATATGTGCACGATGCATATGTACTCCTAACGAATGAACATCAAAAGTATCCTTATCTGTAAAAATTTATTGAATTTAGATGACATTGTCTTATACAAATCAACAAATCAAAGTCAAATGATTTCCACACCAGTAACGTCCAAAACTATTTAGCGCTTTTTCAAGATTTTCAAGGACGTGCAAACCCGTTATAAAATCTCCAACCAAACTCCCTCATATATATTTTCTTTTAGAGGTAGTCTAAATTCTCAAACTTTGGAGAATTGGTGCAAAAACCTAAATGGCCCATAATTTGGCATGAATTTCTTTTTATTGCCTTTAAATTTTTTTCGGGCTCTTTTAAAACCTCTTTGGACCCCGGATAATAAAATTCCTCCATTTTTAGGTCCAATTTAATGGTGGCTTAGTATTCGCAAAGGCGAAATGAACCTTACGCAGCCCTTCCCCATTTTCAAACAAAGCACACAAACTCACAAAACGGTTCTTATATGCACAATTTTCTTATCAAGTTTTATCGCGCTTGGTTCATTTTAAGGACATGATTGAAGTGAAAACACCCAACCAACATGTGATAAGACAAGAACAATATTCAAACAAATCCGTGCATGTGTGCAATAAAGGAAATCATGAGTCAAACATGTAGGAAGTAACACTTAATTACATCTTAATGACTCCAAACATTATAAAGCACATGGATGAATTGACTTATTGTCTCAAAACACTATCAAATAGTCACATAAAGAATGGAATGATGTTATGACTTGGTCATCCTAAGTGTCCATCCATAAAAGGTGCAAACAAAATACAAAAATCTTTTTGGATTTTCTCAAAATTTTATCAAAATAAAATCTTTTTGTATTTTTAAAAAAAATTCCTAAAAAAAAATTAAACATACAAAAATGATATATACTAGCAATAGGCAAACAATGTCATCATGAAAATCATCCTATGCTAGTAAACAAGTCAAACCTCAATCATTAGGTGCGGAGGGATTTTCCAAAGGTGGTGACAACTTATGAAAAACCTCCATCAATTCTTGTGAAGTTTTGACTAAAAACTTAACTTGCTCACCTAAATGTACAAACTCTCTCATGTAGTCTCCGGGAGCATGTAAAAAATCATATGTGGGTGCATGTGTATCAGAAACACGTGTAGAAGCAAAACGTGACACATACCCCAACTTAAAGCAAAATTACCTAAGGTGTCCTATCCTTTTGCAATGTGAGCAAACATAAATAGGCCTCGGAACACCTCTCTCAAAAACTCTAGGACGCACTTTCCTAATAGGAATGGGACGCCTAGGTGGGTGAGGGTGAGACTCATGTGAATCTGTCACTAAAGTGGGAACCGGCTCGGGTGCTAATTGGGAAGAAGAAGCACCATCATGACTTATTCCTAAATTCTCACCGTTACCCTTAAGAACCACCTTTTCATCCTTCTTAGGTGCGTTCTCAAACATGACTTTGACCTCCCTGGCACGCTCGAGATCACTCTCGAGTTGGGATATACGTGTCGTCAGACTAGACAACGTGTCGGTCAAATCACACTTCTCCTTTCTCAAAACCTCCTTCTCTCTCTCCAAATCTAAAACCCGACGACCTAAATCTCTATTATACTTCTTTGTTTTCAAGGTCTCGGTGTACAAATCTCTAAAAACTTTTTGGAGCTCACTTTCATCTCCACTCTCCTCCTCGCTTTCTTCCTCACTCAAAGAACACAAATCACTGTCATCGCTCTCGTGTGCACTCTCGTGAGACAAAATGGGTGTGCTCACACGACTAGAAAAAGAGACAACCATCCCATGTCCTAAACCTTTATCGGACTCATCTCCCTCATCACCCTCACTATCACTAAGAGTGGCGGGCATAGAAGTCTCTTTGCCCTTTCTCCTTATCCTAGTAGGACACTCTTTAGCTATGTGCCCTTTGCTCTCACACTCAAAGCACCTGATCTCATCCTCCTTGTCACTATCATTGGCCTCCACTTTCTTTTTATTTGACTCAAAAGATCTCTTTTTGTTGGAAGAATTTATTTTATTTATTATGAGAAACTTTTTAAAATTTTTCGCAAATAAGGCCATATCAAAAAATCTTCCTCAGAATCAAACTCATAAACATTTTCTTTCTTTTTCTTAAAATGAGTCTTTAAAGCAACGCCATTATCCTTAGCCTTAATGGTTTTGGGAAAAATGTCAATCTCATAGGTTTGAAGATCTCCTACAAGTTCTTCCAACTTAAGTGATTTCAAATTTTCCAAAGAGTTCAAAACAGTGACTTTAGGAATAAAACATTTTGGAAGAGATCTCAAAATCTTTTTAACGACACGCGTGTTATCAATCACCTCACCCAAATTAAAACTGGTGTTAACAATGTCCAACAAACGTGCATAAAAATCATCAAAGCATTCAGACTCAGACATGGTGATAGTCTCAAATTGGGTGGCCAAATTTTGTAACTTATATTCTTTAACCGCGTCCGTACCCTCACGTGTCAATTTCAAAACATCCCATGCCTCTTTAGACATGGTGCACGTCATAATTCGACGGAACTCGTCGGGAGTGACGGCTCTAGAAATAGCACTCAAACCACGAGAATTAAAATTAGACATTTTATAATCATCTTCAGTCCAGGCTGACACGGGTTTTAAATAGGTGATATTATCAACGATGACCGTGGGGGGGGGGTCCATCCATTTTCACAAAGCAACCAAACACGCTCGTCAATAGATTTTAAAATAGACTTGATACGAGCTTTCCAGTAGGCATAATTAGATCCGTCAAACATAGGCATCTGATAGTATAAGTGCTCCATGAGAAAAATTGTGAATTTTCACAAACTTGATTTTAAAAAATCAATATCACACAATTTTGCGGAAAATAGGAATACGCGACAAATTAGCGTAACCTGCTCTGATACCAATTTGAGAAAAACATGATTCTGTGATAATTGATTAAATTCGCAAATATCTAATTTGTCACACTTATTTAATTAGAGTCTATTTTTAAACAAACTAATTCATCCCCTACACATGCATCTAAACATCATAAGAAATTCAACCCATGCATGGAAAATAAAGACGACCGGTATAGAAAAAAACCCTTTCGGGTAAAAACCTTTTATAAACACTTTGAAAAATTCACAAGACCTTTGACTTACATACAAGTTGATAATCGCCCACAAGTGTGTAATGCACGGTGCCTTCAGTAAATCTTCAAAGATACGAGAGACAGCGAAATACCCTCCAGGCGTCGGTTCTTTGTCTTCGGCTCGTCCACACGCAGAATGATTACGCTCGGTATCCACCGATCAAATATGGAGATCTCTTCTCCACAGAGGTTGAACAAAAGAAAAGTTGTTCTTAAACACCAAGCAATTGACTAAAGCATATGGGAGTTTTGTGAATTGAAAACAAAAGGATTAAAACCCTAAAGGAAGAAGCCAAAAAAAGGATTCTGCTTTCGCAGTATTTCTGTTCGTCAAAACGCTGTGACTTCTTAATGAAAATGGAACCAGAGAATGAGATTTTATAGAAAATTGCGCTGCCTCAAAAATAGAGCTCGTTCGAACGAGATCAACAAGTCGCTCGAACGAAGGACATCTGTCGTTCGAACGAGATCGCGCGAGCGACATGCTATCTCGCCCGAACGACTGAAGTGAAAAAAAATATTATTTTAATGTCCGCTTCAACACTTAGAAAAAAATACTCATTCTCAAATTTTGACGAAAAAGTCCGCTCCAACACTTAGAAAATATTTTCTAAAAATATCCCAAAAGCTCTAAGTGAAAAGTTAAGGTATTTAAAACATAACCGTACCAAAGTAAACTTCGCGGAGTCTTGAATGATGAAGAACTTGATATTCGGATTAGTCTTTGATGCTTGAATGTTCTTCGATGGTGTAGCGGTATATGATATAATAAATTGATAACGGACCTATGAAAATATGTCCTTACACATCTGAACTGACTATAAAAGCAATTAAGCATACATCAATGCTTCTCTTTATTTTTTTTGTAACTAACTAGACGTGGAAACATTACACGCAACACGATTACACAATATGAACCAACACAAAGCTATTGGTTATTGATTGGATCCTTTATGATTTCAGTTCATAGGAGTGTCAACTCGATAAGACATAATAGTTAACGGATCAGATTAGTGTTGATCCCCTTTACCCGTTAATACCCGTCAAAATCCATTAATTTGAGTAAATAATAAAGATAACTGGTTGTTCGAATTAATTCATGTAACTTAATGTTAATTTATTCATAGTGAATATTACTTAATGATAGCTATGTTAATGTTAATGAGTAAATGGGTTTAACCGTGTTTAATGTTGGATAAAGTATCAACTCTTATATAATTCAAACTATTTACTATCTTAATGGGTAATAACAACTCAACATGACACGATGCGTTAAGGTAACGGGTCGAGTTTGAATATGATTTTTTCAAACGAAACAAAAGTCACCCGTTTAGGCACAAACCCAATAAGACATGAATATGAAAAAAAATCGGCACGAACACGATTTGATTCGACCCATTTTTAAGCCTACAACTAGCATCCCCTAGACATACAAAAACTGAATAAAATTTAGGAGCACGTCGTTAAAGATTAATCTGTAGCAGATCCTAAAGTAATTAAGAGGGGCAATTATAAGAAGTTATGAATGGTTATGAGATATTATAAGACTCATTACATTTTTTAAATATGGAATCATTGTCCACTAAAACTATCTAAATTGGATTTAATCCTACAAAACTATAAAAGCTATTCAAAGTCCCACAACAATTGTGAAATAATTTTTGGTTGTGTGTAACATTTCTGAATAATATTTTTGTGCGATCTTAACTCTTTGAATGTTCATATAACATCGAATATTGATCCAATTCTTTCTAATAATGAATAATCATCACCATCGTAGTCCATCGCAGAATATTTGTTAATATTATGGAGATTAAGATTGAAATCTTAAGTCTACATATATTGTATAATGTCATAATTTACTTTTAAAGAAAAAATTATCTCTTTATGAAAGGTAATTTGTGCCCATAGTCAACGCAAATTCGTATACGATACGAATGCGATATGTGTCTTACACGTTTCTTATTATAAAAGCAAACACTTTTACATTTTCATATTTTGTGTGTCTTTATTAGTATTGAGTATGAACATATGATATTCTTCACGTAATCTATTTCTTCCACTTTTGCCATGTAGAGCAAATAAACTATACTTTTTAAGACCGCCTTTTATTAAGAGTCATGTTTTGAAGATCATTGCTCTAATATTCACACTAATTAAATATTTTTAACTTTAACCCGTCATTATTAATTTATAACTAAGAGAAATATCAAGTGTGAATCACATTTGTCTCGGTAATGGTTCGTGCGCAATGAAAAGCATCAGAACTGAATGGTATTCAATTTTATCGTGCATTGAACTATTATGATCATGGTTCAAAGTATTAGCCGATACCGAGTCAACTTGGTCGAGTTGACTCGATTTTGTGGCATGTCGTTCCGATACCATGCCCCGAGTTGAGTAATAGGTATTTTTGGATCAAATCGAACCGTATCGATGCGATCTCGGTCAAATCAGACGATATCAACGCGATCTTGGTCATATTGGACAATATCGACAAGATATCGGCCGTCTCGAACAATATTGGACAACTTATTATAAATTTTATTATAATTACAAAGGTGATTAAATTTTTACTAGTTCTATCAAATTCTTCTGTTAATTATGGGTGAGTTAAATCCTTACCATATAAGTGATAACGTATTCATATATATAAATTTAAAATATATATATCATTGTGTTTCAACACTTCTTTATTTACTTAAAATATACATGAAAATATGTATCACTATTAAATTAATATATATTAAAATGTATCATTATTAAAATATACTTATATTTAATTAAAATATTTTTAAAATGTATTATCGAATATATTAATGAAGTGTTAATATTTATTAGGTGACGCTTGGGGAAGAGAGAGGGTTGCTTTTAAAAGAAGTAATGATTTGGTGCCAATTTTTTAAAATTTAATAAAAAGCCTAACGAAAGATTGTCCCCTCACTTCAAGCTTAGACATTGGTAGAACGGATTGAGGTACACTAGGGAGAGTTTTAGTAACAGTGTGAAGTCATATGTAACAAAGGCCAATCGTAAAGAATAGACACTAGTCTTCACTCAAAGTTAAAAAAAAGGTCATGATGTCCCCTTGCAATAGGCTCATTTGGGTTAGCTTTGGCTTGGGCACATCGGGGAGAATTTTTCTTTTTTTAGCAATCAGAACGTTGACAGCCAAGATCCACATATACTTCGGGAGAATTTCAACAAGAGATGAAAAAGACTGAACGATTGGAGTCTACTCATTGAAAAAAGTTATGATGTCCCCTCGCCATACGCCCAAGTATTGAAGAGTTTTGGCTCAGGTACATCGGGGAGAATTTAATTTTCTTTCTAACAATAATAACGATAGTAGTCGCAACAAAGGCGGATAAGGGAGAATTTTTGCCCGCAAATAAAGGTGGTCCGTCGAATTAAGAAGTTTTTATGCAGACATTTCTTACGTTCACAACAAATCTCTACACGAAGGGGAAAATGTAGGGAGCTTGAAGGTAATCTATAAATTAGATAGAGCTTCACCAATTAACATAAGAGACGAAGGAAGTAGCATGAAGAAAGCGAGGAAGCTCAATGATGGAGCTCAACGAGGAAACTTGACGAGAGATCTCTTCTTTTATCTTTCAATTTTACTTAGTTAAATTGTATCCTTTTCAACACATTGATTGTAATGCTGTAATGATTGTAGTATCGAGTGTGAGGTTAAACGATACTTGCCAGAGACCGGGGCTGGCAGGAGTTGGGAGAGCTTATATTCTCTATCGAATGACCCCACCGTGAGAACTTCAAAGGAACATGGTTTGGAGGATTGGGAAGTGAGGCAGTGTTAAGGCTTGTCATGACCATCTTAGATACACCTGGTAAAATAGCGATAGACCTTTTATCTTGGAAGCTTGTGCAGAGTAACCTTGAGTTCTATCGTATATTGAGATTTGAGCCAAACAACCCACTACCAAATGTTACATCTACTTTAAGTGATGCCATTAGCCATCTGCCCACTGTCCAACGCAAACTTGAGTGAACCATTGTGGTATTGGGGTTGTTAGACAGTTGGGTGAGTCACCACTGCTGTGATAGTCCTCTGATGAACAGTTTGTAGGCAAAAGGCATGTACTGAAATTTAATGCTTATGACGTAGGGTGTGCTGACCCATTAGGCATTTAATGTTTGAGACTTAGAGTGTGAGAGGAATGCCTTTCACACTGAGGAGGATTGAGACATCTCGGGAAAGGTGTGGGACTATTTATTGACCTTAACCACTTCTTAGAAGAGGGAGTTATTTTTTAGAGAGTTCTTTCTAGAGAGAGAAAAGACATTAAGAGCAAGAGAGTTATTGCAAGTCAGAGTTTTATCCACCCACCATGGACATTTATTGCAAAGCTTTTATAAGCTAACCAGAGAGATATCAGAGGTTGGTGGTGTGTTGGATGCCTGCCAAGGTGTATCTAGGGTGTTTACTTCTCTCTACCTTTGAATGAGTTGTTTCTGAAGTTCCTTTATTAGCATATGAGTTATACAAGAAAGATTTGTGAGTCCAATCTGAGTGTTTGCTATATACAATACTGAGTTTTCATTTGTCATTGTTAAGAGTATTTGGGTTATCGTTTATCACCATATCTGTAGGGGTTACGCCTCTGTTTGTATTACTATATTCCCAAGCTGCAAGGGGACTACCCTCTTACAACATTAATGAAACAATATACTTAATTTCTATGTACTCTTTTTATAAACTTTTATGTTTAATTTAATCGTTTTTCTTACTTATTACTAAATTATTATGAAATGCAACTTATAAGTGCGACACACTTTAGTATAAGCTATTACACAATGCTGTGCATACTAAATAATGGTTTTGTACTTACCTAATTAATCAATAATATTACTCTTATTTTTATAAAAAAAATTTAAAAAAATTCAAATTTTATTAGGCTCTCTAAATTGCATATCATTGCGTATCGCCCTATATCAAGACTGAGTTAAAAATTGGGGGTCCGAGTCGTACACCGATATGGAGACTTTGAACCATGATTGTGATAGCCTGATAGCAGGTCTATATTGCAAGTTGCAGGGTAATCTCTACTCCTTAGTTTATTAATAGTTTGAAATCTAGAGGTGTTAATTTTATTATTAAAAATAAAGTGTGAAGACAAATTATTCGTATGAAACATCCCCTATCCCGCTTCCCATTAGTTCATTCAAAGTCACATGCACACAACACAGGTAAGCAATTTTTTTTATAAGTTATGATTAATTATACTTTCCACCCTTGAATTTTATTTTATTTTTTACTTTGCTAACTTTTATTTCTAGACTTGCCCCCCGGAATTTTCAAAATGACTACAAATAATCACTTACCATTAATACCGTTAATTTTTAGACGAAAAAGTGGGTCATGTGTATGTGACAACCCGTTTATTAAAATAAGAGGTGTCCAGCCCGATACTCCAATAATTACAGGAATCATAGATGGTCCATTCTTAGCATAACTATAATACAATAAGTTAACGACATAACCACCCAATATTTTAGAAAATGGATTGTCAAAATTTTAATTTATAAGTTAAAGAAAAACATTTAAACAATCCAATTGAAAAGAAGGTGGATAAAGTAAAGACATGTGTCCGATCGACAATCATATACATAAAAAATAACCGAATAAGTTGTCGGTTAACAGACCCTTACAATTAGGTTACACCGAGTATTAAAGTACAATATCACATTATATAATACAAGTACAAAGCTTTGGGAAACACGCCCGAATGTGTAACCGATCATAACTAGAATATAAAAAGATGGAAGTGTCTATATCAACTATCCCGTAACATCCGCAAGTGTTACGGCTCCGAAACACTGGGTTAGAAAAGTCTATACTGGCATCTTTGCGGCGGAGAACCTGGGCGAATATAAGATTCAAGCAAAATAAAGAAATAGAAACGGGTCAGGGCCCAGTTTAATATGATCATTGAGTGAATAAAGTGCATGACAGTTATGGACAATTTAATTACTATGAATAAGCTTATTTCGTTCACCATAAATAATGATGAGGAATATAACCTTTCCATCTAAAAGCATAACCTAACGCAATAAGAATGACAATGATCACAATTCATATGTGCAGGAGAATGTAATTAAAATATTACTAAATGAGAGTCCATTTCCTTTTACACAATTTCATTTCACCGTTCCCCCCCTTTTTTTTTCTCATTAGGAAACGTATTTAAGCAATTTATTTCATAAAGAGTTGTATTATCAATAAAATTCCACTTTAATAAGAATAGTTGTACTTCAAAACATATAATGATTCTAAGACCATCCTTCCGGGTTTTTCCACTGGATGCGCCCCTAAATAGCTATCATCTTCCAGGGCCTATCACCAAGATAACCTGGGCATCCTACATCTCGTGACGTCGGGAAGCGGCCATATACCTTCGATAGTGAGTTATAACCACACCCGGAATTACCTCACTTCGAACAATAATCACACAATATATAATAACCGGTCCTATGGTCGAGGAATATATTCACCCTGCATTCACTAGCCAGGGGACTTCACCTCATGCGCGTAACTTCCCCTATGATAACATTTAGAGAGGTGTGTGTAAGAAATTTATCATTCACAAGTTATTCCCATTTTAAAATATACATTAAGTCTTTATCCGGAGCCATAAGCGTTTAATGTCATCATTATAAACTTCAACGTTTAATAAACCCCCAAATTAGTCTCCGAGAAATAATAACGTTACTATAAGCCACAAAGTATAGTATACCTCCAGCATGCCTCTAAATTTCCACAGTTATATAGTTCTTCTCTTCCCTAGTCTCAAAGTAGTTCGTTCAAGAAAGAACCACCCGAACGTCTATTTCATAAACCTGGAGATAAGACTGAGTATCCCCTTTATAATCTAGTGTGGTTACATACCTAAGGTAAGTCCCTAATACAATTTATTTTATCCTAAGAGAAAGTTCCTAGGTCCTAAACCTACAAGAAAAGGATTACAAACTAAGTTAGAAAAATAACCTAAAGCAGTAGGAATTCCGAATCGATTCGCCCTAACCGAATCGATTCGATCTTGAAGCGAATCGATTCGAATGGTCCGAATCGATTCGGTCAAGAGGACCCAACATTCTGCATACTGCCGAATCGATTCGGATAAGCCGGATAGATTTGCTCATCACAGACCTGTAGCCTACCCCTTTAGTGAATCGATTTGCTAGGGACGAATCGATTCGCCTGGGCAGAATGCCCAATTTCAGCCATGGATTTTAATACCCTACTTTTCCCAAAACTCATTTATTTTCCATTTTTACCCATATCAACCATCATTATTCCAACCAAAACAATCCTATATACATACTAACTACTATAACCAACATCATATCTATCTAACCAATATATAAGGGTTCAAATACCACAATTTCATTAAAACCTATATTTGTTCAATTGATTCCAATACACAGCTATCACTACAATTTATTCACCCTACATTATATATTAGCAAGTAAGAAACTTGCCTTAAGATGAAATCTCGGATTCCTTTACGGTAGTTGAAAGATCAAACCCAGTTTCTTCAATTCTTCTCCTTTCTCTTCTTTTTCTCCACAATTCTCTTTCTCTCTCTCTCTCTAGGTTTAGGAAGCATACACTTGAGAGATAAAAGGGGTTGCAAGACTTAATCATATCCTTAGCATTAATTCCCATCTTTAAATGCTAATACACCATTAAAATGACTCGTAACTACATAATTGAGTCATGACCTGTCAAAAGTGTCGGGATCCCAAAAATACAATATGACACTTATTTTGACTATCTCGACTATTTCGGGACTAACCGCGCCCTCTAAAATGGCTTCCGGGATAATATAAATCATTTTAAGTTCCAACTTCCTTTTAAACCATAAATGCCATTTAAAGCACACCAACACCATAAATCGTAACATGGTGCTATTTACATTCACATAACAGTAGATATGCAAAATCTAGTAAATATTATCTTTTGACTCAGTTAAAATATTATTTACTCCATTGTGTGATATTTTATATAATTACCTCTCATGGCAAATTAATATAAAATAAATTACTCAAAAATAAGGATTATTACATACCCCCTCCCCCCCCCCCCCCCCCCCATAAGGAAATTTTGCCCTCAAAATTTAGGTGCACCTTGCAAAAAGAGATGTGGATACTTTTCTCGCGTATTGTCCTCACGCTCCCACGTTGACTCCTCGGTATTGTGATGTCCCCATTGGACCCGAACCAAGGGTACCACTCTAGATCTTAGCCTACCCTCCCCGTGATCTAAGATTACAACTGGTTGTTACTCATATGATATAACGAGTTGTAATTCTATATCATCTAAAGGAATGTGCCAATGAGCTCCTTCACACCTCTTATACTTTTTCAGGGATGAAACATGAAACACATCATGAATCTTTTGCAAGTGCTCCAGTAAGTCAAGTTGATAAGCTACTGGGCATACCTTAGCAATAATGGTAAAATGACCTATGTAGCGCGGTGCAAGTTTTTGTTTCTTCCCAAATCGCTTTATACCTTTCATCGACGAAACTCGTACCAAAACTTAATCTCCTACCTCCAAATCCACATGCCTTTTATTCGCATCAGCACAACTCTTTTGACGATCTTGAGCGATTCGGATGCGATTGCGAATACATTCAATCTTTGATGAAGTATCCTGGATCATCTCAGGTCCAAGAAATTTATCATCCCCTACTTCTAACCAACAAGTAGGTGATCTACACGGTCGTCCATATAATGCTTCATAGGGTGCCATCCCACTAGTGAATTGGTACGAATTATTATAAGAAGATTCGACCAAGGGAAGGTATTGTTCCTAACCTCCTTTGAAATTAAGCACACACATTCTGAGAATATCCTCTAACATTTGGTTGACTCTTTCCGTCTTTCCATCTGTTTGAGGGTGATAGGAGGTACTCAACTTTAATTCGGTTCCCATAGCTTCTTGGAAACTTCTTCAAAAATGGGAAACAAAAATTTTATCTCGATCGGAGACTATATTAATGGGAACCCCGTGGAGTCTAACAATCTCCACAATAAAGAGTCGGGCATAATGAGCAGTGTTATAATTTGTACGTATCGGTAAGAAATGTGTCGACTTGGTTAAACGATCGATAATCACCCAAATGGAATCATGACCGCTTTGTGATGTTGGAAATCCCGTGATGAAATCCATCGAGATGCTTTCCCACTTCCATACAGGTATTTCCAAGGGTTGTAACAAGCCCATCGGTCACTGATGATCTACCTTCACCAGTTGACAAGTAGTACATTGGGAAACAAATTCAGAAATGTCCCGTTTCATACCCGCCCACCAATATTGACGGCGTATGTCTTGGTACATTTTATCTCCACCAGGATGTACGGAAAACTTGGACCCATGAGATTCTGTCATTACGTCCCGTCTCAAATTCCCTTCTTCTGGGACAATAAGTCTCCCGTGGTAACGTAACCCACCCGCAGAACTTATAGTGTATGATTCTGCTCCCTCGATTAACAATTGGTGCTTACGATCTTGACAACCTTTATCCCTTCCTTGAGCTTTAATAACCCTTGCCACTATCATAGGCGTAACGATTAACATCGACATAAATGCCCTTACCACCGCGTCCTCTTGGCTAAGTTCTTTCCATTTAGCATTCCATACCAGTGCTAACTCCCCCTCGGGTTTCTGAGTCAATGTATCCGCCACTACATTAGCCTTACCCGGGTGATAATGAATATCAAATTAGTAGTCCTTCACAAAATCTAACCATCGACGTTGTCGCATATTCAAATCCTTCTGTGAAAATAAATATTGCAATGATTTGTGGTCCGTGCAAAGACTAAACTTTTCCCCAGGAGGTAATGTCTCCAAATCTTCAAGGCAAAAACCACTGCATCAAGTTCCAAGTCATGAACTGGATAATTCTTGTCATGTGGCTTTAGCTTGCGATAAGCATAAGCAATAGCCCGATGCTCTTTCTGTAGCACACCTCCCAACCTTTATAGAGATGCATTCGTAAAGACCAGATATTCTAATCCCGGCCTCGGTAACGCAAGTACAGGAGCAGAAGCCAACTTATCTTTCAACTTATCAAAATCCAGTTAACAAGAATCACCCTAAACAAACCTCACTCCCTTCTGAGTTAAATTGATCAAAGGGCTAGCAATCTTAGAAAAATCCTCTATAAATCTATGGTAATAGCCATCCAAACCCAGAAAACTGCGAATCTTTGTAGGTGTTGTGGGTTGACCCCATTCCCTCACCGCAATAAATTTACTCGGATCTAATGAAATACTCCTAGCTGTCACATTGTGACCTAAAAACTTCACTTCCTGTAGCCAAAAACCACACTTCTCAAATTTGGCATATAACTGATGATCCTTTAACGTCTGCAGGACCAATCGTAAATGCTTAGCATGGTCGGCTTCAGTTTGAGAATACACTAAGATGCCATCAATAAATACGATAACAAACTGGTTCACAAAGTATCGAAACACTATATTCATAAGGTTCATAAACACTGCAGGAGCATTGGTTAGCTCAAAGGGCATGATAAAAATTCATAGGACCCATATCTAGTTAAAAACACAGTTTTGGACACATCCTGTTCTCGTATCCACAATTGGTGATACCCCGTCCTCAAATCTATTTTAGAGAAGTACGATGCTCCCCTAAGTTGATCAAACAAATCATCAATCTGGGGTAGTGGGTATTTATCCCTAATGGTAACTTTATTCAACTCCCGGTAATCAACACACAACCGGAGAGAACCATCTATTTTCTTCACAAACAATACAGTAGATCCCCACGATGAAGTACTACGCCTAATAAACCCGTGTTCTAATAACTTCTGAATTTGATCTCTTAACTCCCTCATCTCAATAGGAGCCATACGGTACGGAGCCCTAGCAATCAATCGCATTCCCGGTACTAAATCAATCACAAACTCGATCTCCCTACTTGGAGGTAAACTCGGCATTTCTCAAAAAGCATCTTCGAAAACTCTAACAACGGGAATCGAATCTAAGGAAACGACTTTATCACGAGAAGTCTCCTCCGTAATACAATATAAATACGTACTAGAACCTCCCTCAGAAAGAGGCATAGCCACAAGAAACATCTCTTGCCCCGGAATGGTGAAGACTATACTCTTCCCATACCAATTTACTATCGCACGATACTTCACTAGCCAATCCATACCCAGGATTACATCGTACCCGACCATATCAAGGACGAGAAAATGAGCCTGAAAACATAAATTACCAAGATTTATTTCTACTCTTTTACAAATAAAGAAAATAAGCGAACCGTCACCCATAGAGGATTCGACACTAGTGAAAGTACTCTCTGCTGATTTAATTAACTCCATCGATTGAGCAAAACTTCTAGAAATAAATGAGTGTGTCGCACCCGTATCAAACAATACACGACCTATATGCCCATGAATGAGAAACTTACCCTCGATAGCTGGCGGCGCCGGCGGGGCTGGAGGAAGCATAGCATCCTGTATATGGTAGACACGCCCATACTGAAATTGTCCCTATTGTGGAGGGACGATAGGATTAGACACTGGTGGCGGTAGTTGTGCCTGCTGATGCTGTGGAATTCTAGGAAACTGTCCCCCAATCAACTGTGGACACAACTTTCTATAATGATCCGGCTCCCCACATTGAAAATAACGACCCGCCATATTTTCCTGATTATGGCCCCTATTATTTCTGAACTGCCCAAAGCCTTGGACCGGATGGCCTCGACCCCCATTGTTACCCCGACCTACCTGGCCTACCCACTACTGCTGCTGGGCACCTTGACCGTGCCTGACATTACTGCCACCGAAATTAAATCCCCCCAAACATTATCTTTTGTACGAGTCCCCTTGTTGGGTATCCCTTTCCTTTTACTTACCTCCCGATGATTGGGACGAGGATAGTGATCCTCCGGCACCATTGCCTCCCGGCTTACCCGATTGTCCCATAACTGAAACTTTCTTACTTCCTTGTACATGCAATCGATGATCCTGACAATGAAGTAATGCGGCGTTCATCACATCCCCGAATGTTTGTAAAGCTAGATTTCCCAGGAAGTGTTGTCGTATCCTCCAATGTAAACCCCCTATAAACTTTGATATTTTCCTTTCCTCCGGAGTTACCTCATCCGACACAAAATAAGCCAAACGAGTGAACTCCTCCTCATACTCTGCCACCGAACGTTCACCTTGAACTACATCTTGAAGTTTCCTCCTCATCTCCATCTGAACTGTAGGAGGAAAATACTTTCGGTCAAATAAAACCCAAAAGTCAGTTATAGTAATAGTATCTCTTTGTTCCGGCGTGGTCATCAACTCCCACCAATGTAAGGCTGCTCCAACTAGTTTAAAAGTAGCAAGGACCTGCTTCCGTTCCTTACTACAATCCACCATGCGAAGATGGCGCTGCATATCCTTTTTCCATTGGTTAGCTACAATCACTTCGAAACCACCTTGAAATTTTGGGGGATGACACTTCAAGAAAGATTCTCTGACTCTTTCCCATGGAGAAGGTCCCGCAAGGGCTTGCACCTCCTGAACCCTCGGCTATTGGGCTTGGGGAATTTGTTGAATCACGACAGTCATCGCAGCATTTACCGTCTGGGCCACAATATTGGCTACCTCAGTGGCATTTATAGTTCCTCGCTGTGGCAGTGGAGGACCTACATCATCATCTACAACTCTATTTCTCCTCGCAGGATGACCTCTCTTAGGCGGCATCTGAGACGAAGAAATAACTGAATTAGAATACTATTAAGAACAATTTATCTTAGCAGCAGATCACAAATAGATAACCAAAACAGTCCTAACAATAAGGCTCTATATCAAAGAACACTATAGTAGAACGTGACAAGTACGCATAGATCCTAAAGACTCTAGAATCTGATGCTCTGATACCATCTGTGACAACCCGCTTATTAAAATAAGAGGTGGCCACCCCGATACTCCAATAATTATAGGAATCATAGATGGTCCATTCTTACCATAACTATAATACAATACGTTAACGAGATAACCACCACTACACCAAATCTGCCCATTTGTCAAGGTCATTGACCTTGACAAATTCACCTTGTCAAGGTCAATGACCGTGACATTTCGAGGCGAGACAACTTTTTTTGTCACGGTCGTGTCACGGTCATTGACCTTGACACAAAACTCGCGTTTTGTGTCACGGTCGTGTCGCGGTCAATGACCGTGACACGTTTGTCACGGTTTATAACCGTGACAAAGCCGTGGCCCTTTTAAAAAAAATTGTCACGGTTATTGACCGTGACAATTCTGGGCAGAATTTAAAAAAAATCTGCTGGGCAGTATGGCCACCGCCACTGCCCAGCAGTATATTTGTACCTGTTATAGCAACGTTGTACCTGTTGCAAACATCATATATCCAACACAAACTAAAGATAATGCAAATATATATTCATGACAGTATAATCCAAATCTTCAAAGTAAAAATAATATACATGACGATATAATCCAAATATAATTAAAATGGACAAACTTAAAAATAATGTTACTACATGTCTTAGATAAAACTGAGGAGGTGAGTAGGCCACGCGACATACGAATTGACGCACCCACTAATATACGTCGTGCCTCATTGTTCGCGCAACCACAGTAGGGAGTTCTCCTTCCCGGGTATGACATGCGTGACGAGCACCCTGGACTCCATCTCTTGAAGCACACGTCCATGGACTATTCCATCCTCGACGATGTTCGGGTCCCTCAACCCCCGCCCTATCCGCTGGCCATCAAATATGTCCAATATGAACACGCTCGGCCAACCAATTGTCGATAATGGTCTGTTGGAGGGCGTCAAATAGGGAAGTGGATCGTCGAAGTACGAACGTGTCGGTGATGAAGCAGCGAGGTCCACATCCTCGTCATCCTGCGCCTCGTCCTCCCGCACCTCCTCCTCCACCGCCTTCTCCTTCCCTTTCCCTTTACCTTTCTCTTTACGGTCTCCACCCAACGTACGCTTCATGAATGCGTACATATCTTGGATCGTAGCCTCCAAACGGGACAGCTTCGCGTCGTGTGAATCCACCGTTCGAGCCAACCCGGTGTCGCTCGTCTCCAATCCGATGATCCTAGATTTGGCCACCCGCGAGCTCACTCCCCTTGTCCTCCCCTTGCGATCAGAGCCAAGCACTTGGCTGAGTGCGTCTGTGGACAAAGATGCCTTGTCGGCATCGGACTGCGACTCATGCACTTCCTTAAGCTTTGCCTGAAACGACAAAAAGCACATGATTAGTAAAATAAGTAAACTAAAAAATTATAACGTAATTAACAATAATTAAACTGTCGGATTACTTACAATCGTGGCCGCGACGCTCGGGGACACCTCCTTGTCCTTCCCCTTCTTCGTCCGAAGAGCCACATAACTATCGAGCCTATGTGGCTTACCCCCTGGCCCACTCCCTACCTCCTGAAATAAAATAAAGTAAAGTAAAATTAGTATCGGCCCCGCAAAGTAAAATAATATCCAATAATATATTTCTGTAGTTATAGATAAATTAAATATTACCTTCATCCTATGCTCCACCTCAGCGTAAGAGGTCCGGCCGGAGTAGTGCACGTCCGTCTTTTTAGCCCGATTTTCCCTCCCCGATTGGCGAGATGCCAATTGTCGATCCTCGATCTCATTGTCAATGAACTTTTGCCATTGTGCCAATGAGATCGGCTCCTTGGGCGGGACGGATCCGCGCCATTGTAAAATGGTCTCTCGTGTTTTTCCAAAGTACCGTGTCCGCATATTTTTTTCCACGTCTTGTGTTGCTCCCTCAACTGCTCCAAGACGGAATCGCGTAGCTTTGGATCCAAGTTGAATTGTTCCTGTCCAACAAATACAATGTTAGTTGCGAATAAATATAAATATAAATATAAATATAAATATAAATATAAATATAAATATAAATATAAATATAAATATAAATATAAATATAAATATAAATATAAATATAAATATAAATATAAATATAAATATAAATATAAATATAAATATAAATTGAAATTGAAATATTCATATAAATATTACCTGTAGTGCCGCCCAAACAGCTAACTTGAGCTCATACGGCACCTCCTTCCAACTCATAAACCCCGGGCCGATGACCGTCTTTAGCAGCTCGAGGGATCTCGCTAAAAGCTCCGACTTGTTTTCGACGGTAATCCCAAATTTTCCATATTTGGGGAGCCTAGGGGCGGAGGAGCCCTCGTCGCCTCCGCTACCACCGAACCCAGACGACGACATCATCATAAACAACATCATCATCTTCGCCCTAACATCTGAAGGAGACATTTTTGCTGTAAAAAAAATGTTATTAGTACAGATAAAAAAAATGTTATTAGTACAGATAAAAAAATGTTCCGTCTATATTATAACGTATGTGTAAGTTCCGTCAATACCATTTCGTTTCAATTTTGTAATATTATGTTTTTTCCAAATATTTAAAGAGTTATTAAATGGGCGCCCCACCCCTCCCCCCGCCACACACACACTCAACCACCCATTTACACACTTACTTTACCTTTTATTTACATTATGGATATTAATCAATTCACACGTTTTTTGTCCACTTCAACCTTTACTGAAACATTTATTAATTCATTCAAGTTAGGTAAAACCACGCAAGTATCTAATACCAAGTTTTGACGACACGGATCTCTAGAAAGAAAACAAGCATTTCCAAATTAATATGCCCTCTTTCTTGTTTAGTGTCTCGTGAATTGATAGTATGATTTTAAAAATAGTATACAAAACTAGGTGAGATTTTAGAATTACACGTCGAAATAATACATGTTGTATAATAATAATAATACAAGTGCATGCTTTGCAATCAAAGGTATTTATCTTTATAAGGAAAAAATTATCTTAAAATGATTGGTAGGGAATGTCTATGAGGTGGATGATAATTTATTTGATATTTTATTTTATTTCTTTTGGTTAGGTTATTAAGACTTTATTTGAATTGATATCTTAGTAATTATTATTTAATATTTATTTTGAGCAATTATCTTATAGTAGGATTATTATCCTAGAAACAATTCTAACATTCCATGAAGGAAAACTTTTATTGGATGGTTGAAAAGACAATAGTTCCAAATTTATTATATTCCATAACAATTTCATAGTTTCAATTCATTTTCATTTATTCTCTTAGTGCTACAACAATAATTTGAATTCATTTCATATGATTTCCCACCCCACCCCACCCCTCCACCACCCCCTCCCCCACCACACACCACCACACACACACACACCCCACCCCACCCCACCCCCTGCCCCCCTCCACCACCCCCTCCCCCACCACACACCACCACACACACACACACACACCCCACCCCACCCCACCCCCTCCCCCACCCCACACACACACACCCCACCCCCTGCCCCACCCCTCATCCACCCCCTCCCCCACCACACACCACCACACACACACACACACCCCACCCCACCCCACCCCCTCCCCCACCACACACCACCACCACACACACACACACCCCACCCCACCCCCTGCCCCACCCCTCATCCACCCCCTCCCCCACCACACACCACCACACACACACACACACCCCACCCCACCCCACCCCCTCCCCCACCACACACCACCACACACACACACACACCACACCACCCTCCACCACCCCCTCCCCCACCCTGCCCCACCCCCTGCCCCCCTCCACGCACACACATACACACATATATATATACACATACACACATAAATATACACACAAATATATATATAAATGGAAGAGAGAGAGAGAGAGAGAGAGAGAGAGAGAGAGAGAGAGAGAGAGAGAAAATGGACCTGAAAGTAGAGAGAGAGAGAGAGAGAGAGAGAGCAGCGTCGAGAGAGAGAGAGAGATGGAGGGAACGGCGCGGGAGGGAAAAAAGAAGGGGGATAGGGTTTTTGCTGCGAACATTGTCACGGTCGTGTCAAGGTCTTTGACCGTGACACGACTTGTCACGGTCATTGACCGTGACAAGTCCGTGACAAATTTACTTGTCACGGACTTGTCACGGACTTGTCACGGTCATTGACCGTGACAAGTCGTTGTCACGGTCGTGTCAAGGTCAATGACCGTGACATAAAACGCGTGTTTTTTTGTCACGGTCAATGACCTTGACAAGGCTGGCTGGCTGAAAGGTGACAATTTGCCCATTTTGGTGTAGTGCACCCAATATTTTAGAAAACAGATTGTCAAAATTTTAATTTATAAGTTAAAGAAAAACATTTAAACAATCCAATTGAAAAGAAGGTGGATAAAGTAAAGACATGTGTCCGATCAACAATCATATAGATAAAAAATTACCGAAAAAGCTGTCGGTTAACAGACCCTTACAATTAGGTTACACCGAGTATTAAAGTACAATATCACATTATATAATACAAGTACAAAGCATTGGGAAACACGCCCGAATGTGTAACCAATCATAACTAGAATACAAAAAGATGGAAGCATCTATATCAACTATCCCATAACATCCGTAAGTGTTACTGCTCCGGAACACTGGGTTAGAAAAGTCAATACGGGCGTCTTTGGGGTGGAGAACCTGGGCGAATATAAGATTCAAGCAAAACAAAGAAATAGAAAAGGGTCATGGACCGGTTTAATATGATCACTGAGTAAATAAAGTGCATGACAGTTATGGACAATTGAATTACCATAAATGAGCTTGTTTCGTTCACCATAAATAATGATAAGGAATATAACCTTTCTATCTAAAAGCATAACCTAACGCAATAAGAATGACAATGATCACCATTCATATGTACAGGAGAATATAATTAAAATATTACTAAATGAGAGTCCATTTCCTTTTACACAATTTCATTTCACCGGTCCCTTTTTTTTCTCATTAGGAAATGTATTTAAGCAATTTATTTCATAAAGAGTTGTATTATCAATAAAATCCCACTTTAATAAGAATAGTTATACTTCACAACATATAACGATTCTAAGACCATCCTTCCGGGTTTTTCCACTGGATGCGCTCCTAAATAGCTATCATCTTCTAGGGCCTATCACCAAAACAACCTGGGCATCCTACATCGCGTGATGTCAGGAAGCGGCCATATACCTTCGACAGTGAGTCATAACCACACCCGGAATTACCTCACTTCGAACAATAATCACACAATATATAATAACCGGTCCTATGGCCGAGTACTATATTCACCCTGCATTCACTAGCCAGGGGGACTTCATCTCATGCGCGTAACTTCTCCTATGATAGCATTTAAAGAGGTGTGTGTAAGCAATTTATCATTCACAAGTTATTACCATTTTAAAATATACATTAACTCTTTATCCGGAGCCATAAGCGTTTAATGTCATCATTATAAACTTCAACGTTTAATAAACCCCCAAATTAGTCTCCAAGAAATAATGACGTTACTATAAACCACCAAGTATATTATACCTCCAACAAGACTTTAAATTTCCACAATTATATAGTCCTACTCTTCCCTAGTCTCAAACTAGTTCGTTCAAGAAAGAACCACCCTAACGTCTATTTCATAAACCCCGAGATAAGCCCGAGTATCCCCTTTCTAATCTAGTGTGGTTACATACCTAAGGTAAGTCCCTAATACACTATATTTTATCCTAAGAGAAAGTTCCTAGGTCCTAAACCTACAAGAAAAGGATTACAAACTAAGTTAGAAAAATAACCTAAAACAGCAGGAATTCCGAATTGATTCGCCCTAGCCGAATTGATTCGGTCTTGAAGCGAATCGATTATGATGGTCCGAATCGATTCGGTCAAGAGGACCCAACATTCTGCATAATGTCGAATCGATTCGGATAAGACGAATCGATTTGCTCATCACAGACCTGTAGCCTACCCCTTTAGCGAATCGATTCGCCTGGGCCAGAATGCCCAATTTCGGCCATGGATGTTAATACCCTACTTTTCCCAAAACTCATTTCTTCTCCATTTTTACCCATACCAAACATCATTATTCCAACCAAAACAATCCTATATACATACTAACTACTATAATGAACATAATATCTATCTAACCAATATAATATCTATCTAACCAATACATAAGGGTTCAAATACCACAAATTCATTAAAACCCATATTTGTTCAATTGATTCCAATACACAACTATCACTACAATTTATTCACCCTAAATCATATATTAGCAAGTAAGAAACTTGTCTGAAGTTGAAATCTCGGATTCCTTTACGGTAGATGAAAGATCAAACCCAATTTCTTCAATTCTTCTCCTTTCTCTTCTTTTTCTCCACAATTCTCTTTCTCTCTCTCTCTCTAGGTTTAGGAAGCATACACTTGAGAAATAAAAGGGGTTGCAAGACTTAATTGTGTCCTTAGCATTAATTTCCATCTTTAAATGCTAATACACCATTAAAATGACTCGAAACTACATAATTGAGTCATAACCTGTCAAAAGTGCCGGGAACCCAAAAATACAATATGACACTTATTTTGACTATCTCGACTATTTCGGGACTAACCGCTCCCTCTAAAATGGCGCCCGGGATAATATAAATCATTTCAAGTTCCAACTTCCTTTTAAACCATAAATGTCGTTTAAAGCACAACGACACCATAAATCGTAACATGATGCTATTTACATTCACATAACAGTAAATATGCAAAATCTAGTAAATATTATCTTTTGACTGAGTTAAAATATTATTTACTCCATTATCTTATATTTTATATAATTACCTCTCATAGCAAATTAATATAAAATCAATTATTCAAAAGTAAGGGTTATTACAGTGTATGGCATATAAGGAAAAGTGAAGGTATTTTTGGCAATGCTCGTTTAGAATGTCAATTTTATAAATAACGACAACATCTTTATTAACCCTTTTCTCTTTCTCTCTCTATTTTTATTTTACTTCCCCACTCTCTCTGTCTCCTTAAAGAAGCATTGCTACAACTATGATTCTCGCTCTCACGAATACACACCCCTACCCCCCACCATTACCACGACACACCACCGCGTATCCCCGCTGAAAATGAAACCCATCACCACAAACTCCACCAACTCCACCCACCTCCACATCTTTAGTATTTTCCATTTTTTTTCTACATTTTCAGTATTTTTTGTCATTTACACCATGAAAACATATTTTTTTTTCTGGAATTTGTTTTCCTTGGGAAATTATTTTTTCTGTATTTTCAAGTTTTATTTGTTTTTCTGTTTTTTTCTCCAGTTTTTCACTTTGTTTCAGTATTTTTCAACTTTTATCTTGTAATATTTTTTTTTCTGAAAATTCGTCTTTTCTATAATTTTCAACTTTTTTATTGAGTTCTTTGTAATTTTTAGTATTTTAAGATCTTCCCTCTTTTTATTTTTTTTTTTGTAATTGTTAATTTTTTATATTAATTTCTAAATTTTAATAATATTTTTATTTAATTTTTAATTTTTTCTATAATTATATGATTTTATAATTTTTTTTGAAATTCGATTTTTTTAAAATATATCATATTGAGTTAGACCAAAATACCCTCATGTGCATGGAATGTGACCAATTTTCCATGAATATATTTAACCCCATTAGGATTAGGGGTTTACTTATAATCGTTTTGAAAGTTTAGGGAGTTAAGTCTAAAAAGTGAAAGTTTTGGTAGCAAAGTGAAAATGGGATAAATTTTACTGGAAAAAGTGTAATTAACCCTCTAAGTTACTAAAAAAATTCAAGAATTTTTCTTTCATATTATAAAGACTTAGCTAAATAGGTAAATATGTATAATTCATAATATGCTGAAAGTTTACACAAATTTATTAGCTTAATATATTTGATCTGATATATTAAGTTTTTATTTGAAAATTTGAGTGTGTATAGTTTGCTAAAAGTTACTTAATTTTCTCAAATATTGAATATTTATTTGATTAACTCATTTTAATTTAGGGTTGAACATCAAGTACTGAAATGTTTATCGGATATTAATTGGTTATTATATTCAATATTTTAAAATTCAAACAATAATAGAAGAAATTAAATATTTTGATTAAAATTGGATATTTGAGTACATTTTAAATAAGTTTTTTTTGGAAAATATAAATAACTCAAAAAAATCCTCATAGGATCCCCAAAGTCTTCAATTTCAACCACTTTCGGTCTCCTTAATAGTTTATCCAAAAGGAAAGAAAGAGAGGAAACCACTTTCGGTCTTTTGAAAGTTTAAAACATATACTCCTGCTAAAACAAGGTATTAGCCCACGAAAAAGGAAAATGATCAAATACAAAAAAGTTCCTCAAATATTTTTTAATACACATTTAGTTCAAGCTTTTTATTTTATACCAAAAAGTCTCTTATTCTCTTATCTTTAAAGGTCCGCGCCAGCGGCATAGTAAAGCTTTTTTGGCATGATGAAAGACTTTTTGGTGCAAAATAAAAAAGCTTGGACTATACATGTATTAAAATAAATTTAATGGACTATTTGGTATATGTCCCAATATCTAGGTTTTGTCCAGTCACATTAATTATTGGGTATCTTTTAAATGCGTTTCGATAATTTACTCTAATGGATATGGAAACTATGGATAACTACCTCGTGATGCGCGAACGTTTTATAATTTTCTTATAAATCTATTTAATTTTATTGTAATAAATATGTAGTAAAAATAATTCAAGAAATGAATGTATTCCTGTATGAAAAATATAAAAACTAAGTATAAACATATGATTTTTTTATGGATGAATTGAAATGATTTAAAAGAATAAGAAATCATAGATTCTCATAGTTAATAAGAAAAAAAGGGCAACCATTTTTTTATGAAAAAAAACAGATAAATGAAAATATTTCTCTCTCCTAATCCACTAAATCAAAATCATAGAAAACTAGGTAGAATTAAAATTGATTTTAATTGCATAGAAATTTAAAAATGGATTATATTGGACTTTTGATTTTAATCAACTACATAAAGACTAAGATATGTATATGAGTTGCATATTTCTTACAGACAAAATATACTTATGGTATACTAAATTTTACCGACAAATTTATTTAATTACTACTAATATTAAGTTAAAATCTCTTATTGCATCATCAATATCCCTCACTATATAAAGATTAGATCAACCCAACAACATTTTTAATAGCCATAATTAAAATTTAATTTAATCGTATAGAGTTAGAAAAATAGATTATAGAAGAGTTTTTATATTAATCAACTATATAAAGACTATGGATATGAGTTGCATATTTGTTACAAATAAAATATACTTGCAGCATACAAAATTTTACCAACATATTTATTTAATTACTAATAATATTAAGTCAAAATATCTCACGTTTATTTAATTACTAACAATATTAAGCCTTATATTGTGCCTTAAATACATATGTTTGTAATGAGAGAGAAAGAGATATATGAACCTTGCGATTCAAAGTTTGAGCAAATGAGAATTTATTTTTCTTGATGTGCTTTCGAAACTGTTGAGATATTTTTTTATGTCTTGGGTTGTGCACTTTAGCTACTTGGAATTTCATAGGGACAGTGAAATAAAAATGGAACATTGAACATATAAGAATTTGTTTAACTTTCTTACAAAATAATTTTTTTTGTAAATTGATCTTTTTTTTATTATCATATATAACACAAACACTTTTTATGTAAAAAAAACTTTTTTTAAGAAACCTTGTTTATAAACCCTTTTTTACATGTATTTATTTTATTTTTTTATAAATATTTTATTAAACTCTTTATAAAACCTTGTTTTGTAATAATACAATTTTTATAAAAAATCTAAGTTAAACTATTTTTTTTAAATACTGAAAATAGTTTTTTAAATAACTTTAACACAACATTTTTTTTATAAACGGATATTTTTGTATTATTATATATAACAACAATAGTTTTTTTCTAATTTTTCACAAAAATAATTATTTTGTAACATTTAAAAAAAAACATAAACAATGTCCGTTTATTTATTTTTATAAAAACGTTATAAACATTTTTACAAAAACAGTTTTTTCTAACTTTTTCACAAAATAATTTTTTTTCGTTTGTTTTAAAAAGCTACATCCCACTATTTTTTTAAATATGGAAAACATTTTATCTATTTTTTCACAATACAATTTTTCGTAACTTTTTTTTATAAATTTTACAAACAATGTCCATTTATTTTTTGTAATAAAAATTTGGAGTTGTCTTTTAGTTACCCAAGACCACAAAAAAGACTTTTGATTACCCAAAACCATAATTACGGTTGAGAGGAGAAAATTTAGGTATTAATGTACATTTACACCTCTAATACTATTGTATTAGACGTATAACTAGCATGTAACCCGTGCGATGTGCGGGCACATTATAATATTTGTGCAATATAGATATAATACCTATAGACCTATTAAAAATTTACAATGATAAATGCATAAAAAATAATTGATAATAGGATCATATTATTGGAGAAAATGATTCATGTGGCGTATATACGATGATGGACATTGGAGTAACCTTGGACCTTAAAAAGATACACAGGAGAGGGTGTGAAGAAAGCTAACTCACCGAGAACAATATTCAAATTATTGTTAGCTTCTTTTTTCCCGAGATTTTGACTTAAACAAATCTTTGTTGTACTACCTAAACTCAACAACAAACCATAATCATTTATAACATGATTTTTGTATGAGATAAAAATTCTCAATCTCATTAAATTTGTAGATGTTTATAATTACCCTCTCATGAATTAAAATTTGATGTTAAAAAATAAGGCTAGATAACTTTCTACATGACTCTGTCAAACTAAAACTTGAGTCATGCCTCACGAAGACGAACCAGATTGTTGGTCCAAAAAATTTCAAGCCAATGGAGACAATATCAGAGCTTTGGAAGGGACCGACCACTGTAGATTGACAATCTGAATTGTTGCAAAATGGAGAAAAAAAGAGTGAGAACATTTGAGAGAGGTACAAATATATAGAGAGGGATGACAAAACATTTAAAGCTCGATGTAGAAACAAAATAAGCCTTTTCAGTTGCAGAGGTGCACTTATGAAAATGAAATTTAAAAAAGTATTCAATCCAAGAATTATGTATTCAAGATGTTTCTTAGATTGGATACATTCTTCCCCGACATAAATAAAATTTAGTTTTTGTGTTGCATCGGCACATTTAATACATAAAATAATATGGTAAAGAATAAACTATTGTATACCATTTTGGCTACCAAATGAATATGATAACCAATAAAACAACAGTAGTCAACGATTAGGAATAAAATTGTATTAGTTCAAAAAAACAATAAATTATTGCATACACAAAAAATTGTAAAAAATTCTTCAAACAGAAAATTAAAATATAAATCTTAAGATTACCTCAGTAGGGAGATATTCGAGAAAGGTGGTGAGATGGTTCGGAGCTCCGACGGAGAATTTAAACCGTCGTTTGCCGATCCCTTCTTTGAAATTGCCTCTAACCCTAGATTTGAGCTACATTTATAAAGAAGGATGCGTGTATTCAGAATATTCCCAAATATCGTATTTGTAAAGAAGTTTGAATATACACTTAAAAGAAAAAGTTACCTTACCGCTCATTCTCTAGGTATATATTAGAATTTTAATATCTCATCATGGTCTCATTATGGCACTCAAATTGTATAGAGCGGTTCTACATGAACCGCATAGGGATCGCATTTTTGTCCTTTACCTTTACCTTTTTTTTTGTTTTTTTTACAGTTTCTATATATAAAAAAAACAGTTTTTTTAAAAATTAAAAAGAACAGTCTTTTATAAAATTAAAAAAAACAGTTTTTATATATATAAAAAAATAGTTTTCTTATTAATAAAACATTGCAATTATTTAGTGCCGCTAGCGCGGACCCACATTAAACAAATGATTTTGATCCTGGAATGTGGGATCGCGTCAGCGGCACTAATTAATCGCGATATTTTTTTCAATAAAGTTTTGCGATTAATTAGTGTCGCTGGCGCGGACCCACATTCAACAAATGATTTTGGTCCGGGAATGTGACTCCGCGCCAGTGGCACTAATTAATTCGCAATATTTTTTTTTTATTCTTTTGTGTTTAACAATTGATATAAAAGTAGTTTTTTATATAAAAAAAATAGTTTTTCATATAGAAAAACAGTTTTTCTATTAACATAAAAAACTAATTTTTTTTATTGGAAGTAATTTTTTTCTTAAACTTAATATTTTTTTTATAAATAAAAAAAATTATGTTTTTGACATAATATCGCGATTGATTAGTGCCGCTGGCGCGGCGCATAAAATATCGCGATTAATTAGTGTCGATGGCGCGACACTAATTAATCGTCGAGATTGGTTAGTGTCGCGACACTAATTAATCGTCGAGATTGGTTAGTGCCGCTTGCGCGGACCGACATCATCGTCGCGATTGGTTAGTGCCGCTGGCGCGGACCCACATCATCGTCGCGATTGGTCAGTGTTGTTGGCGCGGACCAAATTCCCGGACTGTAAATCCGGGTAAAAATAACTTTTTTTTTTATTAAAAATCATGTTTAATAAAAACAATTATATTTATTGAAATGGTATCGCGATTGATTAGTGCCACTGGCGCGGACCCAAATTTTCGGACTATGAATCCGGAAATGTATTGCGATTGAAATGGTATCGCGATTGATTATATAATTTTTTTTAATCAATCACAATATTATTTCAGTAAACATATTTTTTGTTATGAAAAGTTATTATTTAATTTTAATTTTAATAAAAAAACTGTTTACTTTTAATTAAAAAAAACTGTTTGATTTTAATTAAAAAAATAATAATTGAAAAACTGTTTTTTTTTTCAAAATATAAAAACTGTTTTTTTTAAATATAAAAACCTATTTTAATATAAAAAGTTTAAAACTTAAAAGGTAAGAAGCTTAAAAAAAAAAAAAAAAGTGCATGCGATCGCTAGGCGGACTGCACATGCGGTTCAGGTAAAGTTTTCCAATCTCTATATACTATAAAATGCAAAACAAGGCATTTATGAGCATTTAAGACTCCTCCTCATTGAGAGTGTCTACGTAGCACTCTATATTTTATACTTCTATAAAATACTATACAAGCAATTTAATAGATGCATTGAACTATTGAGTTTTCTCTCTCTCCTTCAATTTAATCCATCTACGAAACCAAGTCAAAAGCAATTAAGAATGATACATTTCTTTCATCCCAATATATAAACATTATTTTTAACTGCTGCCAATCACCATGGTCATCACCATAGACTTTCCCAAAGACCCCAAACCTTCTCCTGAACAAAGGGTTGCACATATGTTAAATCGCCGTCAAAGTTCTCGGCAGGTAATTTCCTTCTTTTCTTTCGTTGATTAATTTGTTAGTTAAGATTAGTAGGGTTTGAAGGTTCCCCACTATTGATAAACCATTTGCTTTCTCTCTTTTTGGGGTTATTTCTTTAACACTGTTTTTTATAACCATTAAATTATATAAAAGCAATGTTTTTCTTAAAAAAAACAGTTTATAATTGTTAAAAGGTTCTTTTATAAACTGTTTTTTTAACTTTTCTATAAAATTAATTTTTTACATAAAACGTTAAAAACATTAAAAAAAAAGTTGATATAAAAACGTTCAAAACACTATATTTAGCTGCTTTTTTTTATAAACGTTAAAAAGTAGTTTATATAAACCACTCTTTTTTTTTAAAAACACTGCTTTTAAAAACGTTACACAACACTGATTTTTTAATTGCTTTTTACAAACGGTCAAAAACATTTTATATAAAAACGTTTTTTTTTTAAAAACACTGTTTACTAAAAACATTAAAAACACTCTTTTTAATAAACTTAAAAAAATATTTTATATAAAAACACTTTTTCTAAAAAAACAGTTTATATAAAAATAATGTTTTTAATTTTTTTTTATAAACGTGAAATGGTTTTTTATAAAACTTTTTTAACGTTTTTTTTTATAAATCTATTTTTTTTTTATAAACATGTTAAAAAACAGTTTATATAATAACGTTGAAAAATACTGTTTTTTTAACGTTTTTAACATTTTATATGATAACTGTTCATATAAAAAGTTGTTTTTAATAGTTTGTAAAAACTTTTTTTTAACATTTTTGATGTCTTTTTATAAAAAAAAATTGATTTTATAAAAAACAGTTAAAAAGAGTTTATTAGAAAACCTTTTGATGTTTATAACTGTTTAAAAAAAAAGGTTTTTGTATAAGCAGTTTTTTAACGTATATAAAAAACAGTAAAAAAAATAGTGTTTTTTTAACCTTTTTAAAAAACAATGTTTTTAACAAAAAGTGTTTTTATATAATCTATAAGAGCTTTTCTCTCTCTTATTCTTACTTTCTCTCTTTTTTGGATTATGTTTTTTAACACTGTACGAATATTTTTATAACTATATTGTTTAAAACAATAGATTGTAATTATTATTTTAAAACTATTAGCAACATTCAAATTTTAATTTGTTTTTCATTACAAAATGCTAAAATTGTGTAGAGATGATATAATTGAAGTGAGAAGATAACATATTTTGTTCTCTTCAAGTCTAAACATGGGGTTAGGACAAAATTCATCTTCTATTCTATTATAAATGCTTGAGATGTACTTTTTGAAGACTCCTTTACCCGAAGGCTTGGTTTAGTGACTGATCATGGGTGACTAAAGGCTTACATCCCCATGAATACATATAAATCATTATTAATTATAATTTTTCTTCTTGACCTTATTGTTAATAATTTCTAAGTTGTCTATGCAAATGGCAATTTATGATTTTGGATAGTCAATTGAGTTCTTCTCATATATTTGAAATGACTCACAACAACCTTTTGATAAAATATGATACAAAGTAAGGAACAAACGAATACATGAAGATATATTCTTTGCGAAATCTATTAGAATAGAAAAACTTCCAACTTACTTACAAATTTGTAAAGAGATGCAGGAGATGATATTAGATAGGAGAGAAGTGGAAGAGAATGGGAAGAAGAAGGCCAGAGAAAAAAAATGAATTTACCTTTAAGAAAAGTTCTAAGACTTTTAATTTTAAATTGTACTTATTTAATCACTAAACATGTATTAAAAATGGAAAGAATTTAGATGATACAAAGTAATCAACTTAACACGTAAAATGAATATGACAAATACATAGTTCGCGCATCGCGCGGATTTACACCTAACTGTATATAATAGAGCGTTGATTAATAGAGACACAGACTTACTGACAATTTCAGAAGCTCAGTCATTGGTCAGCTTGACTATAAATCCTCTTAAACCATGTCTATAACTGTACAATGTGAGATGCCTTCGCCTGTTCAACACTGTATAAATAACATAACCATATTAGAAAAAAAAGATTCAACAACCCTTTAATCATTAGCAGTTTACTATGGTACTCTTGACACTACCTATATGTCATCAAGAATATTAAAAACGTCCTCAAAGTGTTGCAAAAAGTATTTTTGGGGTTATGTATCACAAAAGTGGAATGCTAATAGCGGTACCAAAATTATTTACCCATAGAATCACAAATTGAGATCTAAAAAAATCGTGTTTACACCCAAAACATGGACTTATTCCCCCCAAAAATGCGTGTCTTTAATTATAAACAGATAAATTTAGGAAAAGTACAATAAAGTCTTAAATGTCAAGTAATAACATAGATGTAAACTAAAAATATAGAAAATTATTCAATTTCATTGCCAAGAATGCTAAAAAGGAGCAAACATAAAAATTCACATTAGCTAACACAATACAAAAGAATGCTAAAATTATTCTAAATCAATGGTTGTGGAAATAATAAGGTTACGATTGGAATTTAAGGGTGTGTTTGATAAATAAGATGGAAAATAAGCGCCAAGAGTTAATTTCCATGGAATTGAAAACTTGGAAATATTTTCCATGGAAAAAATTTGTTGGTGTTGTTTGATTGCAATTATTTTCCAGGTGAAAAATGTTCTACTTTCCATCTTTTGTGTTTGGTTCTCCATATTTTCCATGGAAAAAAAGTATAAAATATATATATATAATAGAAAAATAATAACTATCCCAGAAAATTAATAAAAATCCCAAAGAATAAATAAATAAATCAAGAAAATGAATAAAAACCCAAAAATAAGGAGAAAAATCCAAAATTTGAATAAAAACCCAAAAATAATGAAAAAAATTCAGAAAGTGAATAAAACCCCAAAATAATGTGAAAAGAATCCAGAAAGTGAATAAAATCCCAAAAATAATGCAAAAAAATACAAAAAATGAATAAAAACCCAAAAATAATGAAAAAAGTACAGAAAGTGAATAAAAACCCAAACCCAAAAATAATGAAAAAATACAGAAATAGAATAAAACTCCAAAAATAATGAAAAAAATCCAGGAAATGAATAAAAACTCAAAAGTAATGGAAAAAATTCCAGCAAAGTGAATAAAAACCCAAAAAAATGAAAAAAAATCCAAAAAGTGAATAAAATCCCCAAAATAATGAAAAAAATCCAAAAAATGAATTAAAATAATGAATAAAAACTAAAAAAAAATGAATAAAAACCCAAAAAAACTAAAAAAAAAACAAAAAGTGAATATGACCCCAAAAATAATGAGAAAAAAATCCAAAAAATGAAAAAAAACCCAAAAATAATGAAAACAAAATCCAGAAAGTGAATAAAAATCCAAAAATAATGAAAAAAACGTACAGAAAGTGAATAAAATCCCAAAAATAATGAAAAAAAAATCCAGATAGTGAACACAAACCCAAAAATAACGAAAAAATACAGAAAGTGAATAAAACCAATAAAATAATATTAAAAAAATCTGAAAAGGAATAAAATTCCAAAAAATAAAAAAGATAGAAAATTAATAAAAAACAAGAAAATAAATATTAACCTCATAATAAATTTCTGGATTTTCTTCATGATTTCTTGATTTTTATTCAACATCTTGATTTTTTTTTTCTAGATTTTTATTCATCTTGTGAATTTTTTTCAATATTTTTGGTTTTTTTCATTTTCTGTATTTTTTCCATTATTTTTGGATTTTTATTCACTTTATGTATTTTTATTATTATTTTTCAGTTTCTTTTTCATTTTTCGTATTTTTTCATTATTTTTGGAGTTTTATTCTCTTCCAGTATTTTTTACATTGATTTTGGGTTTTTTCATTTTTTTGGCGTTTTATTCACTTTCTGTATTATTTCATTAATTTTTGGTTTTTATTCATTTTCTTAATTTTTTTCATTATTTTTGGGGTTTTATCCACTTTATTTATTTTTTTCATTATATTTGGGTTTTTAGTCACTTTCTGAATTTTTTTCGTTATTTTTGGATTTTTATTCATGATCTCGTTTTTTTTCTCATTATTTTGGGGGTTTTAGTCACTTTCTCTAGTTTTTTTCATTATTTTTGGGTTTTATTCACGTTCTGGATTTTTTTCATTATTTTTGGATTTTTATTCATTTTTTGTATTTTTGGAGTTTTATTCACTTTATGTAATTTTTTTCATTATTTTTGGTGTTTTTTTCGTTTTTTGGATTGTTTCCATTATTTCGGGGGTTTTATTCACTTTCTGTATTTTTTCCATTATTTTTGGGTTTTTATTCACTTTATGGATTTTTTTCATTATTTTCGGATTTTTATTCTTTTTCTGGATTTTTTTCATTATTTGTGGGGATCACTTTCTGGATTTTTTCCATTATTTTTGGATTTTTATTTACGTTCTCAATTTTTTTAATTTTTTTTTTGTGATTATTCATTTATTGTATTTTTTTCATTATTTTTGAAGTTTTATTCACTTTATGTATTTTTTCATTATTTTTGGATTTTTATTCATTTTCTTGATTTTTTTCATTTTTTGGGGGGTTTGATTCACTTTTTGGATTTTTTTCATTATTTTTGAATTTTTATTCATTTTCTGTATTTTTGGAGTGTTATTCAGTGTCTGTATTTTTTACATTATTTTTGTTTTTTTTTTCATTTTTTTGGATTTTTTTCATTATTTTTTTATTTTTATTCATTTTCTGGATTTTTTCATTATTTCTGGCGTTTTAATCACTTTCTGGGTTTTTTTCTTTATTTTGGGTTTTTATTCACGTTCTCGAATTTTTTTAATTTTTATTCATTTTCTGTATTTTTTTCATTATTTTTGGAGTTATTCACTTTCTGTAGTTTTTCATTATTTTTAGGTTTTTATTCATTTTATGGATTTTTTTCATTATTTTTGGGGGTTTATTTACTTTGTGGATTTTTTTTTTCATTATTTTTGGGTTTTTATTCACTTTGTGGATTTTTTTTCATTATTTTTGGGGTTTTATTCATATTTTGGATTTTTAAAAATTATTTATGGGGTTTTAATAAGATTCTAGATTTTTTTTCCATTATTTTTGGGTTTTTATTCATTTTGTGAATTTTTTTCATTATTTTTGGACTTTTTATTTATTTTTTGTATTTTTTAATTATTTTTTGGGTTTTATTCACTTTCTATGCTTTTTTCATTATTTTTGGGTTTTTAGTCATTTTCTGGATGTTTTTCATTATTTTTAAGGTTTTATTCACTTTTGGATTTTTTTATATTATTTTTGGGTTTTATTCACTTTCTGCATTTTTTTTCATTATTTTTGGGTTTTTCTTCATTTTATAAGTTCTTTATCAATTTTTTTGGTGTGGTAAGTCTTTTTCCTGGAAAATGAATAATAGGGTGGGAGGAGGTTTTTTAATTTCATCTTTTGTGAAAAAAGTGGTTACGTGGTTTGTTTTAAAGAAACCAATTCCATAGAAAATTTTGTTTATCAAACATCCAAAAGATGAAAAATAACTCCATATATTGCATTTTTCATGGAAAATTAGTATTATCAAACACACCCTTATATTTTTTGTTTTTCTTTCCATGGAAATTTATGTTATAAACTTATTGGAGCTTTATTAACAGTCAGGTGAAGGCTCGGGATTATTTGTAATGAACAGGCTGGAGAGATTGAAATCAAGCCCAGATGGTACTCGGTCTTAAGTGCTGGGAGATGCAATGATTCTCGACTCGCCAAAACTCTTTAACATGAAAAATGGGTGGATTCTAGGCAATCGGTATGAGTCCACGACTACTGCTTCTGATTAATCCGATACACCAATAAAATCTACTAACCAAAGAGCTCTATAACCCGACTCTTCATATCCATCTCATTGTTTTGCCCATCCAATAAAATCTTCTAACCAAATCGAAGCTCTCCATCTCATTTTGCAAGTCAGGTCCAAGTGACTGTTCGTATCCATCATTGAATCCCAAAATGCCCATGAGGTGCTTGAGAAAATGTCCCATAGAGTTGCAACATACTCTTGGTGTATTTGATTGTTTTCATTTTTTATATTCAACTCCTACTGGTTTTCAATACAACATATCTGAGTCTTTTTTGTTGATTCACATATTTGAAATTTTCTACATGAAATCGAATGAATGGGGATTTATTATGTTTTTGTATGATGTTGTTTGTGCTATGTCTCGGTGTTCGTGTGAGAAGTGAATTTCCAATCACGGCATCACCGGTATAGGAGATTTAGCTTATTTTGGTATTTTTGAGTTTAGTCATCTTGTATTTAGGTGTAATCCATTTTTCATCCACACATTTTTTTCTATTTATATACATTATAAAAATGAATTAATATTTTGTGACTTTTTTTTACCACACTAAGGGTTTAATTTTTACATTTCGCTATAATTTTTAAATATTCGTGACATTTCATTTTCAAAAAATTGATGGCAAAAATAAAATTAACCTTAAGTTTAGGAATTGAAAATAATAGAAGTTATATGTAAGTCAAAACTGTGAGGACTAATGGTTGAATAACACAATTTTTTTTTAATTTCACCATAACATCGTTAACCTTGAGAAATCAACTGAAGTTGGTTGGATACAATGATCATTCTTTGTTCTTAATGGGGAATTAAAATGATGTTGCTTCTGATCTCTCATATTTTTTGTTGATATAAGGGTGAGTTTTTATTTTTGATTAGATCTATTTTTTAAGATATTGAAACAAGTTGATGGCCCTTGAATTGTACATTTTTTTCATATTTATATTTTTTTTCTATTTTGTAATTTGGTTTTGTTTGGTATATGCGTAGGTTTATTTATTTTTAGAGATGAGTGGGGGCTTGAGGCCCAGTGATCTTTTAATGGCATGAAGATATGCTCCCACACATTGGAGGGGGAGATACTGAATACACTACACCAAAATGACAAAATTGTCACTTTTCAGTCGATCACCCTTGTCAAGGTCATTGGCCGTTACAAAAAACACGCGTTTTGTGTCACGGTCATTGACCTTGACACGACCGTAACAAAGAATTATCACAGTCAATGACCTTGACACGACCGTGACAATGTTTGCAGCAAAAACCCTTTCCTCCTCCTTTTTTTCCTCCCGCCGTTCCCTCCCTCTCTCTCTCTCTCTCTACTTTCTGGTTTAATTCTCTCTCTCTCTCTTCCATTTATATATATGTTTTTGTGTATATATATGTGTGTATGTGTGTATATATGTGCGTGTGTGTGTGCGGGGGTAGGGGTGGGGTAGGGTGGGGGCAGAGTGGGGGTAGGGGTGGGGTAGGGTGGGAGTAGGGGGTTAAAAATGTAATATTATTTTGATACAACATTAATTTGTGTATGAGTTTCATAATTATAAATAATATCCAAAAATATTGGATAACAATTTATTTTCATTCAAAATAAATAAGTAATTTTCTACAAATTTCATAAAAAAATGAAGGTCGGCTTAATATGTGATTTAAGTGTGAAATAATCGCTATATACTTATACTAATGGAGAAAAAAACCATATATGGCGTTTTTTGTTTTTATTAGATGCAAAATAACACATATAGGTATCACATGACTTTATATCCATCAAATAAAATTTTACCATAAAATATCATTTTGTGGAAGGCAAGATCTATTACAATATATTTACATACCTAAATGATTTTTTTTCAAATGACATTACAACAAAAAACTACAATAAGGGTTAAAATGACATCCGAAATTGCTAAAAGCATGAAAAATAAAATATCATTTAGTCTATGTTGTTGAAAAATTTGATCAAATTGGTGAGCCCTTCATATTTTAAAAATGTTGTTTTTATTCCTATTTAACTTTTCTTTCTATACACCCTTAATTATATTTAAAGTTTAATAAAATTGGAGTTATAGAAAGAAAAGTGGGGTTTAAATAAAAACACTTTTTTTAAATTTTAGGTTCTGGTGCATAATCTTACTTTGTCACAATTAATTTATATTCCTTTAAGTTATTTTATCACTCTTAGTTTATATTTGTGATAATACTTTATGAACCACAACTTTAGGTTGATTATTTTAGAACTTAAACTTCAAGATACAAAAAATAATTCTATAGAGCAGCTTAGATATGTTAACAAAACACATATCTAACATTGAATATGATTTATAAAAAGCACAAAACAATAGTAGAAATTCAATACATGAAATTAACATTGAGATTATTTTAAATAGACAGTCACTACTGTGTGTGTGTGTGTGTGTGTGTGTGTGTGTGTATGTGGTGAGTGGGGGTGGTGGTGTGTGTGTATGTGGTGAAGGTGTGTGTGTGTGTGTGTGTGTGTGTGTATTTGAATTAGCCCATGAATTTGTATTTTTGTATTTGAATTAACCCATGAATTTATTTTTGTATTTGAATTAACCCATGAATTTATTTTTGTATTTGAATTAACCCAGTATATGAAACATACTTGAAATTAAATATAGTGCACATAGATACTAGCCTTCTAGTTCTTATGCGTACGCATTCAATAGCCCTTAGACCCGTTCGAGAGTCATTACCCCTGTAATGAGATCTCTCGAATTGTCCCGTTTGGACAGTTTGAGACTGTATAATTTCTGTATAATATTCTTATTGGCTTAAAGTTGTTACTTTTGGAGGAAGTTCTGCAGTCGTATCTTAATGTTCTCTGGGTACATACTAGATTGACAAGTGTGACTATTATTTCAATTGACCAATGAAAATAACACTCACACCTGCCAATCTACGTCGTGTACTTGGAGAACTAAGGGGATATGCCGTCGAATTTTTTTCAAATCGTAACAATGTGCATGAGCTGTTAAGTATATTACAGAAAAATGCAGTCTTGAATGGGATAGGACCACTTACCCTTTAATAGGATAATTAAATGATGGGATAATTAAATAAAACATACTATAAATCTAAGTTTTGTTTACCTTTAATAGGTGTTTAGTTGTGGTAGCTGTGATGGGATATCCGAAATACAAAGAGTGGATGGGTGAGACTAATAGAATGGGAAATGTGTTTCGCAGAGGTGCTAACGAATTTGTGAAATATGCAAAGAGATGTCATAATGATGAAGAGTTTCCGTGTCCGTGTGCTAGGTGTAAGAATGGTAAGGTGTTTGAGTGGAAAACAGCTGAACTACATTTGTTAAGATCGGGTATGCAAAATAGTTATCGATTTTGGAGTTTTCACGGTGAATTGAAAGTTCCTTTTGTCCCCGACCAACCTTCACAATAACCTTCAACAAGTAGAATAGATGTAGAAGGGGACGACGTAGATCATAATATGTTAGAGGATTTAGTTGATGATGCGTACGAAGTTTATGAAGCAGAGGAGAATGAGGTTACTGATGATGTAGAAGATTCAAGTGCTCGTGAAGATAACACGATAAAACTTGACGATGATTACCAAAGTTTAAAATTTAAGGCGACCCAACCGTTATACTCTGGCTTTGAGAAAGATCAAACAACTTTACATGCCATGGTTGGTTTGCACAGTTTGAAGACGCAGTACGGTTTGTCTGGCAATAGCGTGACGGGAATTCTGAAATGGGTGAAGGGCTTATTACCCAAGGTGAATACACTTCCAAATAGCTATCCTGTTATAAAGAACAGTTTGAAAGGTTTGGGAATGAAGTATAAATCGATTCATGCTTGTGTGTATGACTTCATACTATACCGAAAGGAGTATGAAAATCTCGATCGTTGTCCGGTATGCGATGAGCCTAGATATGTCCAATCTATTAGTAAGGAAGGCACAAGCTCAAAAGTGCCTCAAAAAGTATTGAAATATTTTCCAGTTGGGCCTAGATTAAAGCGATTTTCACAATACCATGGATTGCAGAGGCAATGACTTGGCATGCTAGGGCAGAAGTAGGGGGTAATATCATGCGTTATCCTATTGATTCTACTGCCTGGAGGAGGATGAATTTTGAGTATCCCGATTTTGCTCGAGAACAACGCAACATTCGTTTGGCGATATCAACAGATGGTTTCAATCCATTTGGAAATCTAAGCACCAATCAGAGTGTATGGCCAGTGATCCTAGCCCCACTCAACCTCCCTCCTTCACAGTGTATAATACCTGAATTTTCGATGATGGCTTTATTGATACTTGGGCCAAAGGCACCAAGTGATGACATTGATATCTACCTGGATCCTTTGGTAGAAGAATTAAATGAGTTGTGGGAAGAGGGTGTGCAATCATTTAACTCTTTTAGAAAAGAAGAGTTTACACTGAAAGCTATGTTGATGTGGGCAATTCATGATTTTCCAGCTTATGGGACATTATCCGGATGTGTAGTACATGGTTATTTGGGGTGTCCTATTTGTGGAGAGGAGACTGAATCTCTTCGTCTATCCTCTAGCTTAAAAAATGTATACCATTGCCACAGGAGGTTTTTACCCCCAGCTTATAGTTTCAGATTTGAGAAAGGTTCCAATTTTTTATTGGGCGGAGTTGAACACAGGCTACCGCCGAGACAACTTTCGGGTTCAGAAATTGAAAGTAAATCTTCTGAATGTGGCCCAAATATGCCAGGTAAGAATCCCAAATTTAAGAATGTCAAGCATAAGAAGACCCCAACTGGGAATGAAACTGAGATAAGAAAGGCATGGTCTCGGAGGCCAATTTTATTTGACTTGCCTTATTGGAAGAAAACCCCGGTGCGCCATGTATTGGATGTGATGCATGCAGAGAAGAACTTCATTGAACATATTGTGGGTAGTTGCCTTGGGGGGAGTCATTCGAAGGATGGAGAAAATGCACGAAAAGACCTTAAAACGTTAAAACTTAAGCCACAACTATGGTTGAAAGAAGATAGTAGGGGAAGGACAATAATTCCCCCTGGTGCGTTTACTTTGACGAGTGGGGAAAGGAAGGTGCTTCTAGACACAATATATAATTTGAAGGGACCATCTACTTTTTCGTCCAACTTGCAAAGGATTGTGAATTATGCTACTCATGATTTACATAAGTGTAAGTCCCACGATTGGCATGTGATCATGAAATTGGTTCCTCTATTGTTTAAGCACTGTTTCTCCAAGAACAAGTATTTGCGTAGGGCTATTATGCAAATTAGTATTACCTTCTCCCTCTTGTGTGAGAAGGTAGTGAATCGAGAACACATAGTGGCCGCAAAATTGGCTGTGAACGAAGCGATTTGTGTATTGGAGAAGTACTTTCCCCTAGCATTCTTTAACATAAGTGTTCATTTGTTGGTACACCTATGCGACGAGGAACTTCTTTGTGGTCCAGTTAGATATCGGTGGATGTATCCGTTTGAAAGATTGATGAAAGTTTTAAATATTACCTCAAGAATACGCGATATATTGCAGGATCAATTGCAGAGGAATACATCACCGTGGAGTCATCAATATATACTCGGGAATATATGCCTGACTCGACCAGCATTGATGACACTGATGAATTCCTCGATGATGGTGGTAATGTGATGGGAAAACGAGTGAAATTAATGAGTTTGCAACATGAACAAGTAGCTCGTTATCTATTTGACACACATGAAGATGTCGAAGAATGGAAAACGTAAGTTTCGAATATTATAATGTTTAACATTATTTTAGATTATTTTATACATGATTAATTTTGTAATATGCAGTAAATATGAAGCCTGTGAGAACAATAAAAGATGAAAAATAATAGTACAATCAGACAGCGAATTTAGGCTATGGTTGACACAAGAGGTAACTATAATGAAAACAGTCGTTATATAACGTTACATTATACTCAAATTTTACCACTAATATAATTAATTTATCTATATTCTCAACTCCTAAAGATGGGTGATGCGACATCAAGGCTTGCTCGTCTAGCCACTGGACCCTTGTTCGTGGCACAAGAGTACAAAAAGTATCGATTGAACGGTTATATTTTCGGCGCTAAAGTGTATGAGGAAAGTACAAATGTACAGAACTCAGGAATTTCATACAAGGCTCTTACTTTCTTTCGAGCGAGCGCAAAAGATAAAAATCTCGTTGAAGCTGAAATGACTTACTATGGTGTAATCCAAAATATATTTGAATTGGATTATATAAGCTTCAAAGAGGTTGTATTTTACTGTGAATGGGTAAGAGTTGAGGATAAAATGCTTGTAAAGTTGATCCTGTCACCAATTTTATCATGGTTGACTTGTCCAAGTTGAAGAGCAACGACCACGTAAGCGATGAGCCGTTTGTTTGTGCATTTCAAAAGGTTAAGCAAGTGTTTTACTCGGAGTATATCAACAACGAGCCGTGGTCAATTGTCCAACACGCGCCAAGGCGTCTAAATAGTAGTGTGGATGACTTGGCTGCTCCTACCGAATATCAATCCATTTTTTATGATAACCCGAATTTGAAACAATTTTTCAATTTGTAATAAATATTTCAATTTGTACCGAAACATCCATTTTTAATGCTTTTAATTGATCTGCACTTTATCATTTTCACTCTTGTGTAGTGTGCGTGTGTGGAGAGGAGATTAATACATAAATATTCCAACTACATCTAAGTTTTGTTTATACTAATCCATGAATATACGCTTCTTACCTTTAATAGGTGATTAGTACATAGTTATTTGGGGTGTCCTATTTGTGGAGAGGAGACTGAAGAGATTCTTAGTGTTCGGATAGACGAAGAGATTCAGTCTCCTCTCCACAAACAAAGTGGACAATAGCTTCTTACCTTTAATAGGTGATTAGTACATAGGACACCCCAAATCTCTTCAGTCTCCTCTCCACAAATAGGACACCCCAAATAACTATTACCATAAACGTCAATGATAGTACACCCAAGCTATTGTCCACTTTGTTTCCAGGTATCATTTTTTGGGGGCTTAGTTTTGTTTTTCATTTATTCTGCAGATTTAGTTTGTTTCACACTTCAAATTTAGTTTAAGAAATTTTGTGTTTGTGTGTGTAGAAATAACAAAACTTATTGTAAGTCGCAACACTTAATGTAAGTGGGTTTTGGTATCCAACGTCTGAAATTATGCCATTTATCAAATTACCTTATCACTCATCTTTACTTATTGCTTATTTAAATTTTTTCAAAACATCCGATTATAAATTCATTTGCTAAAAACTAATTCATACAGTCTTTATAATGAAATACAAATTTATATTCGGCCACACATCGCGCGGCCTACTTATTGCTTATTTAATTTTTTTCTAAACATTCGATTATAAATTAGTTTGTTAAAAACTAATTCATACAGTCTTTATAATGAAATATAAATTTATATTTAGCCACGCATCGCGTGGCCTTCATGCTAGTTTAATATGAAATTATATGCACCGAGAATTTATTTCCAAGCTTAAAATGGAATGTATTTGGAAACTCGGTTGTCTTCTCAAATAAAGGAACCAATTGCATTCACACTGAGGAAACTGTTATGAGTTGACTGTTAATGAGTGCTAGATTGTTGTTGGGTATCTTCCGAAATTTAGAACTTTCGATTTAAATGGGATATCTTTCCCTTTTATTCATATATTGCTAAATAGTAAATGGTATGCGATATAAACATGGGAAAAAATTGATGTGTGGTACTCTTATTTGTTTGTGTTATTACACTCTTAGTGGAGTCCAGATACGAGCAAATGAGGGCTCGACATATTAATTGTGTTGCACTTTTGTGTTCAATTTTTGTATCGATCATAACATTTTCCATTGTTAAATACTATTGTAAGAAATACTTGATAAATAATTAATTTCAAAATTAATTAATTAATTAATTAATTAATTAAATATAAGTGTCATTTTTAATGTGGTCCACATCAGAAATAAAATTTGATAAGGATTCATTTGGAGTAAGTCATGGGGATTTTAAGTTAATGATGGTAAGTTAGTTTCTTAATTGAAGTCTAACTGTGATAGATGGTAAAATTATAGTACAATAAGAAAATTTCAGTCCTCTCTCACCTTATATATAATAGATTATATTCCATCAATAATCTGCATAATTACACATAATATATTAGACAAGAGAGAGAAAATTTTGAAATTCCAACATTATTATTTATGAAGGTTATGCTAAAGCAAACATTAAGATGATTCAAAAGAAATTTCTACAATAAATTTTATGAAAGAATTGGATTAAGGAAAGTCATCTCTTTAATCTTTTAAGTATATTTTCTCAAAACATGAAGATTCAAGATCATTTTATTAAGAACAATTATATGCTAAAGTTTAATAATATTAATGAATTCCTGATTAATATTATGGTATTCTTAAAACTGATTTTACATGTGGTATCAAAGCTAAAAAAATAAGATCTCATGTTTGTCTATGATAAAATCTACATTAAATTTCTTTTGTGTGTTTGGGAATTTATGTGGCGTTATACTTATATCATTAAATTTGCTTAAGACAATTCTGTATGTCAAGGATTTTTTGCGATATTTTCTGCGACATTTTTCTTCTGTAACAATTACTCACTGGTTGAAATGAAAAGTCTAAATTTATTTGGAATTTTATGAAACTCACATGGTCTCCTGAAAACTTTAAAATAAACAAAATTCATTGTATACAATGGACACCATCTTACTTTTGTGATTTGACATCATTTAGGCCCCTAAATTATATTTTCGTCATTTTTGGTAATAATATTGATCTCAATATATCACTCAAGAAAATTAATTTTTAAATTTTGTTAACCGTTCTGAGATCCTGGAGTGATTGCTTATAACTCTATAATGATAACTCAAATTTTATTTTATTTTTTGACAAAAGTTGCGATTTTCCCAAATATTAAGTATTTTTTTCATATCAAGGGGTTGTTTTATTGTTTACACTAATTCTAATACTCATGTTTATATTGAATTGGATGGAAAACGCATTCTATAATTCATATATGAGGATATTAGGTGTTTGATTCATCTTTATTACTAATATTCATGTTTATATTGAATTAGATGCCAAACTCAGGCTATAATTCAAATACGTGAATATTATATTTATGATTTAGTTTTAATTCTAATATCCATGTTTAAGTTGAAGTAGATGTCAGATGCAAGCTACAATTCATGTATGGACATTAGATTTATTATTCAATTTTGAATATTAGTATTCATGTTTTAAGTTGAATTTGATGCCAAACTCATGCTATAGTTCATATGTGTGGATATTAGATGTATAATTCAATTTTTAATAGCAATATTCATGTTTAGGTTGAATTAGATACCAAATGCAGATTATAATTCATATGTGTGGATATTAGATGTATGATTTAATTTTAACTCTAATGTTGAAGTTTAGATTGGAATAGATTTCAAACACACACAATAATATGAAAAGTGAATGTTAGACTCGTATAAAACTCATGTTCCAAAGAGAAATGTATAAAACCACTCAATAGTGTGAAAGACCTCGACCCCAACCAAATAGATGCCAAGGAAGAACCTCTCCTTATGAAAGAGCTTAACCCCCTTTCCACCTGGGCATTCTGGATGGATGCCAGCAAGGCAAATTGACAACTTGTAATGTTAGTGACTGGCCAACAATATGTGTGTGGCATGTCAGGTAGCCAACATATGCAGAACTTTCCCTTAATGGTTGAAACATTAAAGTATTCATGAGCACTCCATTAGCAAGATGCCCAACCTACCCATATTGTCCAACTTACATTCCCCCATATGGATTCACTATAAAAGGCTAGATCCCCCCATAGGGATCAGGGCCGGCAATCATCCATATTACCTATTGATTGATAAAGACATTTCAACAGTCTGATTGTCTAGACAAAGATACCACACCTTTGTTGTCGCATCTGTGAATTTTATGCTTATAACAGTGAGTAAAGAAAAATAGAATAAATATAACAAAGAAATAAAAAGCAGTAGAAATTTAAGAGATTTATATTAGGGGAGATTTCTAGCATCTTATTACATAAATGAGTCTGAAATAAATGTAAATACATAATCTATTCTTATATGCCACATATAAGGTAAAACTGGTAGAAAACATTCGGGAATCATAAGAGGTGATAAGTCGCAGTGTAGATTTTCCAACAGGAACAACCATCTTTGTTTGCTACCACTCATACATACATAATCGAAAAGATTTTTCGAGGTAAAATAGAATAAAAGTTCAGACATGCGGGAGGTATCTCATCTTCTTAAGGTTCATCATCCATCTTGAAGGAAAATAATTAAGCAGACATTCCTAGTAATAACTTTCATTTCTATATAAGGTACGTGAGAAAAATTTATTGTTAGAGAGTAATAGGATTTAATATTCATGTCATAAAATCTGGAGGCAATTGAAATATCATAGAACTGTCAGGGGTACACTGGCGCTTAATGATATGCAAATGAATAATATGGTAGAGTGTATTGAATTAAGGTTTCAGACTATAATAAAACAATCCATACATTATTAGTTATAGGGGTTTCAATTGCGTAGACATACAATTAAAATATCGTCCAAAGCATAATATACACTTGGACAGGCAATCACAAATTATTGGGGAATAATAATCATAATAAAGGCTTAACACACTTAGCTAGAGGAGTACTCATACGTATGTAGCAATAAAATAAACTAGGCACTCAACAACGGAGTCCTACAGGCCAATTAGAGTTAATGTGGTATATCAGGGTCTAATCCCTTAATCGTAAGGTACGTTACTTGGGGTTTCACTGATAATGGTTTATAAATTTCAGGGTAATATGCAATTATAGTAGGTTTCAGGGCTATACCATAATTAAGGGTAAACAAAAGATTTCAGTGGCTTTTACTGAGTCATAACTGGCAATGGTTTATCGGTTTTCGGGATAACTGGAATATCGAGAGAATTAGTTTAGAGAATAAACATGAACTACTCAAATGAGTTCGTATTTGAAATATGAGTTCAACGTTATCATAGAGTGATATAACAATTAGTAATTGTGAAAGACATAAGCTCAATTTTAATACTGAAATTAAAATCACCCTTGAAATTTCTACAGATTCTGGGTGTATACGTATAATTCAGAGGATTGACTGGGAAGTCTGAAATCATTGAGAGTGTAAGTAGGTCATAAAGATCTAATATAATGCTTATGTGATGTAATAAGATACCAAACTGAAATTAATTACAGTGTAAAATTAACTAGGAGGGTAATTTTAAAAGTTTTTACAATTAATGTTTCCCACATTTCTTGTTGAAGTTGAAATTAGTAATAGAACACAAATTGGTTTTATTTAAGCTAAAAAAATTATGGAAAATGTTTGGGGTCATTCGGAAATACTTGTAAAATAGGCAGGGGTTTATGTGTAAACTAAAATTTAATTTTTTTAAAACTTAAAAAAAAAATTAGAAAAAGCTTTCCTGGGATCAAAACAGGGTGATGTAATATACCATTTGGTTCAAAATTAAAAAAAAATTGAATTTTTGAAAAAAAAATCCGAATTTTCTGATTGGAGATGCGCCCTCATGCACTTAGTCAAACTAATCACGTGCCTAGTTTGACTCCAACTCGCACGCATGTAACCCACTCTTCTTTAACCTTCGACTGCTTGAATTTAGGGTTTTAAATCTTTGACCTCAAATTCAAAACTTTTTAAAAATGCTTTTAATGATTCCTGAATAAAAGTTGCCTAATTTTTGAAGAGGAATCCAACCATATTGGTTTTAAGAATTTTGGTGGGCTAAATCAAGCTATTGAATTTCTACAAAAATGTTGAAACTTTGACCAAATATAAGTAACTGAAATCTATGATTCATGTTCCGATACCATAAGGTTTTTGTTCTATATAAAAAATGTGTGAGAATAAACTTGATTTAAGGAATTTTGATGGAGTAAAACTGTCTAATTATTTTCTGAATTTTTTAGGGACAAAAACTTTAAGCTTCGATTAGGGGTATAAAAATCAGGGTTTAGTCCAATTAAACTTTACACCTAGGTTCCTGAGAACCTAAGCTCAACTTACCTCGCTTTGAAACTGGTTCAAAACCAAGGAAGCAAAATCTACCATTGAAGCTCAATCTTTAATGGAGTTTTCTAGTTTTTAAGTCATTTCAGTGCATTCCTACGTTAACATTCACATGAAAACCCGTAATTCTACTATATATATATATATATATATATATATACAGAAACATAACCAAATTGAAGAAACAAGCATTTATGCATAAAATAATAGAAAAACATAAAGTCTTAAATTTTTACTTTTGAATAGCTCTCAGCTGGGATGGTTTTCTACTTAGGTAAAAGGGGGTGTCTATAGGGTTTGTGGAGAAGAGTTGATTGATAGGTCTGGAGGTGAAGATGAAGCTTAATTGCAGAAAATTTTACCAAGGTTTTATTGGATGTAAAATGGGTATCGTGTTAAATCCATGTGGTACAAGCTATAATGGTTGTCCAACTGGTGCCGTGTCACCGGGGGGGGGGGGGGGGGGGACAGTAAATAAGTTTAGGTATTGGTTTTGGTCCTTGGATAGTTTTTTGAATAAGTTTAAGGGTTTAAATTATTTTAAAAAAGTTTAGAGGCTTATGTGCAATTTATTCGATTTTAATGGGTTAGTTCTTGATATTCATACAAAATGTAAGTCATTTATTAAACTTTAAGTGAAAGTTAGGGTTAAATTGATATAGAAAGTATAAATTATATTAAATTTTCCTTAGGGGTCATTTTGATAATTAGTAAAAGTCTAGGGTTTATTGGAATTTCATCTATTCAAGGGACTAAAGGCAAGTTTAGAGTGGGTTGTTACATTCTTTCCACCTTAAAAAAAATCTTCGAAATTACCTGAAAAAAGCGCGGGATATTGTTGTCTCATAGTGTTTTTTGTTTCCCATGTTACCTCTTCAGTTCTGTGGTGCTACCAAAGAACTTTGACTAGTGGTATGATTTTATATCGGAGGATCTTTTCTTATTGGTCGAGAATCTGAATAGAGAATTCTTCAATCTCATTATTGGATTCAATTATCGTATTCTTCCAAGTAATGTTGTGACTTGGGTTCGAAATGTATCTTAAAATTATGAAATATGAAACACATCATGGAGATTGGATAGTTTGGGAGGTAATTCCAGAACGATAAGTTATTGGTCCAATACGTTCGATGATTTTAAAAGGACCAACGTAGCGAGGTGTTAATTTTTCTTATTTTCCAATTCGAATTATCCCCTTTATTGGAGATACTCGTAAGAACACTTGATTATTTACTTGGAATTCTAGGGGATTTCAACGAGTATCGGCGTAACTTTTGTGTCGACTCTGGGTTGAATGTAATATTTCTCGAATAAGGCGTATCTTTTTTGTGGTTTCAATGATGATTTTGGGTCCAAGTGTGTGATTTTCTCTTGATTCATTCCATTATTAGGGCGAACGACAGGGTCATCCATAGAGAGCTTCATAGGGAGTGGTCTGAATGATAGTCTGATAACTATTATTATATGAGAATTTTATCAAGGCAAGATAATTATTCCATGATCCGGGAAAATCTAATGTGCAGGCTCGTAACATATCTTCTAAAGTTTGAATTACGCATTCGGATTGTCCATCGATTTGAGGATGAGAAGCTGTGCTTTTCCTAATGAGTTTTATATAACTTGCCAAAATCTTTTGATAAATCTGGGGACTTGATCAGATACAATGGAAATTGGTACTCTATGAAGTCTAATAATTTCCTTGATGTAGATTTCACTTAACCGTTGGAAGGAATCGGTGGATCGGGTTAGTAAAAAATGGGCAGATTTTGTAGGACGGTCAACGATAACCCATATCGTATTGTATCCTTGAGAAGTCGGGTTAATCTGTTGACAAAGTCCATAGTTATATGATCCCATTTCCATTTTGGGATAGGGAGTGGTTAGAGTAAACCTCTGGGGCGTTGATGTTCAATTTTTACTTGTTCGCAAGTTAAACACTTTCCTACAAAATGTATAATATCTTTCTTCATACCAGGCCACCAATAATGTTGTTTGAGGGTTTGAAACACCTTGGTGCTTCCGAGTGAATCGTGAATTTAGAATGGTGAGCTTCTTGCATGATTTTTTTTATTATAGTGAGGGAATGAAAGGAACGTATACTCAATTTTTGAATTTTAATCCAAGCTCATGGTCCAAAGTCCAGTCCTTTTCGGTGAGATTATTTCTAAGTTTTTGCTTCTGGGAACCTAAAAATTCATTTTGGTCTTGAAGATCAATGATTCTTTTGTGTCGAATGGGACGAGAAACAATGTTTTGTAAAATAACTTGAGCCTTGGAGGAGTCTCGTTATAGGTTGTAATCTCCAAGGGTTTCTAAGAACACAAACATACTATGGAGATTTCCCTGAGTTTGACAGCTTAAGGAATCAACGACTACATTACCTTTTTCGGGATGGTAATGTAAGTTAAACTTATAATCTTCTAAAAATTCTATCCATATTATTTTCCTAAGATTAAGATACTTTTCGTGAAGATGTACTTAAGACACTTATGATCAGAAAATACCTGAAATTATTCTCTATATAGATAACATCTCCAAATTTTTAGGGCAAAGACTATTGCGACTAATTCCAAGTCATGAACTAGATAGTTACGCTAATGAATTTTTAATTTTTATGATCTACACTCGATCATTTTCCCTTGTTGCATTAATACACAATTGAGTCCTTGTAATGTAGCATCAGTGTAGACTTCGTAACTGCTGTTACGAGAAGGAATGTCTAGGATGGGGGCAGTGGTTAATTTTTCCTTCAAGGTACAAAAGGCGTGTTCGCATTCATAAGTACATATAAACTGAACATCCTTACTGGTTAACTTCATTAAGGGCAGGACAATTCGAGAAAAACCTTTTACAAAGTGTCGATTATATCCGACAAGTCCTAAAAAGCTACGTAGTTCTGTGATGGTGGTACGTTGAGACCATTTGAGTACGATAATGGTTTTGTCTGGGTCCACTTGTATACATATTTCAGTGACTACATGTCCAAGGAACTTCACTTCCTTCATGAAGAATTTACGTACAGTTGATGTCTATGAAGGGCTTCCAATACTTTACATATGTGCTTTTCGTGTTCTATCTTGGTCTTGGAATAAATTAATATGTCATCTATAAAGATAATCACTAACTAGTCTAGAAAAGGGAAAAATATTTTATGCATTAGGTTCATAAAAGTGGCAGGGGCATTCGTTAATCTAAAGGACATAACTAAGAATTCAAAATGGCCTTTTCTTGTTCTGAAAATGGTTTGGATATATCTTCTTCCTTAACACGAAGTTGGTGGTATCCAAATCTTAAATCAAATTTTGAAAATATCTTTGACCCTCGTAATTGTTCAAACAAATCACCTATTCTTGGCAATGGATATTTGCTCTTGATGGCCACTTGGTTCAATTTATGATAATCGATACACGACCGAAAAGATCCATCTTTTTTTAATACGAATAAAACTGGAGCTCCCCAAGGTGATGTACTAGGTCGTATAAATCCTTTTTTGAGTAGGTCATCCAATTGTGTTCGAAGTTTTCGTAATTCTAAAGAAGCCATGCGGTAAGGGGGTGTGAAGATAGGGGAGTTATTTAGTAATAGATTGATAAAGAATTCAGTTTCTCGAGGTGGAGGTATTCCAGGAAAATCTTTGGGAACTAAATATTTGTAACTATTTCCCTTTGTTGAACCTAATGCATAAAATATTTGATGGGGCGGTTTTAATGTCACTTTTTTTCATGACATTCAATGTGAGCAAAGTTCGGGGATAATATGTTCATTCCTATTAATAAATCGAGGACTATAAGATCTATGGTCAATGTCCCTGTTCTAAAATGTAAAGGATGACGTTTACAAACTCTTTCGATAATGTCCATCTTTCTTATTGGCATTCCTATAGTAAAAGGGTGAGCTAATGGTGTAAGAGGGTAGTTTAGATAATATGGAGGCGTAACCCCTTTTGAGTACAGTAATGATAAGTTAATTAGCCAAAACCTTGGGTTAATTATAGGACATGCACGCATAAAATCAATGAAGATGAACTCAGTTTAAACTCCCAAATCTCTCGTGTATAACTCATAAGGTAGTAGTGAACTTAGAAGTAACTTAGCTAGAGGGAGAGAGAAGTAAGCACCCTAGATACACCTTGGCAGGCAACCAAACACACCAACCACCCTAAAGAATCTCTATCAAATATTAAAAGCTTTGTAATAAATGACAATGGTGGGTGAGTAAAACTCTCTAGTTTGTAATAACTCTCTCGAATGTATATTATCTCTAGCAATAACTTCTGAACTCTCGGGAAGATCTCTCTTCCTCAAAGGTGGTTGGGGTCCTTAAATAGCCCCAACACCACCCCCGAGGCAACTCAGTCATCAATGCTTATGAAAGATATCCCTCATACTTTATGTCACAATATTAAATACCTGATCCACTAGTTATCTCCATGTCATAAACATTAAATGCCAAGACATGCCTTTTGCCTAACCATTGTGTGTCAGGGGCTATTGTCACAGAGGTGGCTCACCAACAGTCTGACAGCCCCAAATACCACGGTGGTTTACTCAAGTGAAATTTTGACATTGCCTAGTTGGTTAGTGACATCAGATAAAGTAGATGTGACATTAAGTAGAGGGTTATTTGGTTCTCAACTCAACGCTCGATGGAACTCCAAGCTGCTCCGCCCGAGGTTCCATGGTCAGGGTTCTTCAGTATTTTACCAGGTGTATCTAAGATGGTCAGGGCAAGCCCCAATGGTTCCTCACTTCTCAATCCTCCAAGCCAAGTCCCTCTAAAGTTCCCACGGTGAGGTTATTCGATAGAGCATGAAAGCTCTCCTAGGCCCTACCAAGCCTGGTCTCTCGCGAGTACCATTTGACCTCACACAAAAACTCATTATTATTCTCGTTACATTATTACAACCGTTATAGCTTACAGTTAATATAAACAAAGATACAATATGACTAACACAACAAGCTAAAGTATGAGTTGCCACACTAAGCTGCCTTGCTGAGTTGCCACGCTAAGCAGTCTCGGCTTCTTAATCTCGAACAATGTTGCTAATGGGGGAGTTATCCATAATCTCAGGATTAATTTCAAGCCCCCTCTATATTTGCCCCTTCGTGGAGATATTTGTTGTTGGAATAAGAAATGTCTGCACAAAAACTTCTCAATCCGATGAACCTTCTCTGTGTGTAAAAATTATGGCCTCCTTTCCTTCGTTAGAACCGCAACATTATAATCTCCAGGAAAAAGTAAAATTCTCCCCGATGTACTTGAGCTGAAGCGCCACGACTTATTGGGGCTTTGACGAAGGGACATCGCCACTTTTTTCTTATACTGAGCTTCAATCGTTCTAGCTTTTTATTATTTGAAATTCTCCCGAAAGGCCTGCTAACCTTCTCAAATACTCGTTTTGATTCTTGGTAAGTGAAATTATCCTTTGTAATGCTTCTCTATGTTCGAAAAAGTAGAAATTCTCCCCGATGCAGCTGAGTCACCATTTAAATAACGTTTGGACTTGTGGTGAGGGGGCATCGTAGCTTTTTTGAACCGTTGGGATATCTTTTCCATTGGAAGTCATTGGATATGTCTCACAAAAATTCTGACACCAAAACTCAAACTTTCTGAAGAAGGAAACACCTTCTATTCCCCAGGCGTCACTTTGTAAATGACGTGGTGCTTTCTTTTCAGCTTTCAAAATACTTCCCGAAGTGCCACGTGTTCATTTGAAATGGTTATAGGCGATCGTGCACGTGCGATGGTGGGAAACTCAAAAGTTAGGTTTAAAAGGCTTCTAACGTCTCTTTTATTTCAAAACCCTTCTCTTTCCTTCATCTTCTTCAAGCTCGCGTCTTCTGTGGAGAGAGATAACTGTGCACAAACCTCCATTATTGTCCAATTCTTTACTCTGTCTCTTCCCTTTCTCATCTTTTACGCCGCCACCTGTGGTTGTGCTCCTCCCTCCTTGTTCTTAGCCCTTCTTACTCAGATATATCATTCATCGCCACTCTATTATGGCTTATTCAACTACTTCTAAGGTTGCCACCACCACCACTCAGCCAGGCTCCCCCTCTGCCACTTTTGGCACTGCTGTTGCCCCTAGCGGCGTGGCCCTGAATGTTGCTCGTCAAGAGCAACTACGCTTCTATCGGTGAACGCCCATCTTTGATGAAGATGATAAATTTTTTGATGCATGCAAGACTTTCCATTTCTCATCCAAGTTTGACCCCTTACTATTGGGTGATGAGGAAATGGATTCATGTGGGGCTATCTTCCACTAGAGGGGACTCTGTGTTTTCGTCTGGACCGTGGTAACTTCCTCTATTCTCAGATTGACTTCGAAGCACTCGGGGGGTCGTCAACCCATTTCAGTGCATGTCATAAACATATATAGAGTTCTCACGCTACTACCCTTGCAAAGGTTGGGCTTTATCAAGCCTAGTGGTTTGGGGAGTTCACCCTCTCTAAGCACAACGCGGCGCTCTAAGTGCTAGTTTCCAGATGGAACATCATAACACACACGTTCTTTGCTGCGTGGGGAGAGTTCACTGTTACGTTGGAGGACGTCTATGAGATCCTGGGGTTTCAGCCAATGGGTGAGTTCACATATCACAATGAGGCCCTGGATGCCGAAGAGGCTGCTGATCGAGCTGAGCTGGATCGAATCTACCGCAGTTGCACTGGTTCCTCGAACAAAGCCATATTTACTCCCCTCATCAACTATTTTTTCGAAGCTCTGACCCTGAAGGATGTCAATGTTGTAACGGACCGAGGTAGAGGTACATCCCTGAAACTACCAGCCTACATACTTGTGTTGCTTTCACGCTTTTTCCTGACTGGGAAACCCAACGATCAGCCCAGGAGGGACCTTATAAATATTTCCATTCGTTTGGCCAGGGGTTTTAACCTTTTTCTGGTCGCCATCGTATTGGGGTCCCTCTACACCTAGTTGGATAGAACCCACATCGACATGGCACGATCATTGGGCCGTTATAACTTGGCCAATTTTGCCAACACCATCATTTTAACGGGATTTCTTTACACCCGTTTTCCTGCCATCGCCTCCAAGTCTATTCCTATGCTAGTGGGCGGTATCAAGCCTCCACGCCTCCTATGTTTTCAAAAAAAACAAAGTCAAAAGGAGATAATGGAAGTTTTTAATGTTTTAGACTCGTTTGTGATGAGGCCATATAGTGAGTCTACATTTACCCGTAGTTGGGATTTCTTTCCTTCTGCATCCACAATGGTCAAGTTCATCCCAATTATAGAAGATCCCTCGCAAGCCGTGGTGCTTCTATTTACCCCAGAGTTTCTTCCTTCCTATACTGAATGGGGGTACACCTCAGAGTCCTACAACCCTGATAGATATAGCAGGCAGTTCGGGTTTGATCAGGGGAACCCTCGACCTGTGTTTCAACACAACCATCCAAGGGCCACTTTCGTTGAAGCCTGCACCTTCTATACTACAGCCGCGGTGCTTGGTGTGATGTCCACCATCAATGGTTGTGTCACCCTTCCTAGTGCCACTAGGAAGGGAGACGTATCCACCTCCTTTGCCACCAAGTTCAATTTGGGACAGTTGGAAATGATCCGTGAGTACATTCAGTCCCCCCCTTCAATATCCCCCAGCCCTTTCTTTATCTTCTTCTGAACTGGGTCTTAAGGGGAACTCCGTGCTTGGGGTTGAGTTTCCCTTGAGTAAAACCATTAAAGAATATCCCCAGGATCTACCCCCTCATTGCCCAATGATCCCAACTTCCTCCATGAAACCCAAGGCCATTGCAGCTCCCAAACAAACTGCCCCTTTGACCGAAGTTACAATGGGAGAAGGGCCTTCTCAGCCACCTACTAAGAAGGACAAGAAGTCTAATTCCTCAAAGTCTAAGCCCCAAGTTCAAGCACAAACTCCATTGGAGGCGTTTCCTATTGCCTCTGTTCCCCCTCCTATGTCTCCAGAGGTAGCTGAAGAGCTGAGGAGGCAGGTGAAAGCTGAGGTCGAGAGAATAAATGTTGAGTTTCAACGGTGCGCTATCATCGTTCCTCCTTCGAATGCTTTTCCCACGATAGTGGTTGATCCGACTGAGCCATCGGTAAAGAGGAGAAAAAGGTCGAGGGTACCTAAAGGTGGTGATGCAATGAGGTCAAGGAAGAAAACGCTGGGTACCAAGTCCCAGAAGAAGTGGATGCCCGATAAACCCTCCTCCCCAGCTCCTTCTGCTGCTGCCTCCTCGCCACCTTCACCAGTGGTTATATCTTCTCATTCTCCCTCTAGATCTGAGGTATGTGTGCATTTAATTTTATTCTTATTCCCATATTCTTAAGGCAAGGTGCATCTGCTTATTTCTTAATGATAATAAAAATTTTGTGCACGGAGTTGAAGAAAGGTTGATCATCCCAGTCCCCCTGTAAGCCGTTTCATGGGAGGAAATTGCGATATCTCTCCAGCAGACACTACCCTTCCCCATTCCCCCTGATAAGTCTTACTTACTCTTGTTGTTCATCCTCCCAACAGGCTAGAGATGCTACTGCGGGGGCAACTACCGTTGAATCTACTGAGGCAATGAGCCCACCCTCGACTTCTTTTGAATTAGAACCTCAGCCCGAGGCTCTTCTGCCCCTTGTTCCAGTTGCAGAAAGTTCCCCCTAGGTAACATATTATCTATTACATGTTAAGTCTGGCAACATTTCTCTACTCCACCCCTTTTCTTTCTGTGTAATATGTTGAACCTTGACATGTTAGGGTGTCCCAGGTTGAGATGGCGTCTCTGGTAGACAGCATCCTTCTTCCCCCTGTACTGACGAGACCTCTGACTGCAATTCCCCTATTTAGTTCCATAACGGGGGTAAGTAACGTTTATAAGTATTTCCCTCTTTTTGAGTACTAATTTGTCATATCTAACACTTAGCTTTGTTGCTGCAGCTTTCTCCAAGTCTCTCTCCACCCTTTGTTCTTAGTGGCCTTTTTCTTTCCAAGGCCCAGGTTGATGATGCTGTCTCACGTGGTGATTATTCAGTGCCTGCCAATGCTGGGGCATCGTTTGGAGGTCCTTCGTGTTCTTTCGATGAACCACCTTCGTTGGCGTTGGTACCATTTATTGGCGAGGGAAGTTTGCCTACCATTAAGGCTTCTTTAGCCAAGGGCCCCGTTGAAGCTACTGAGGCAATGAGCCCACCCCCAACGGTTTCTATCATTATGGCCCCCGTGGTGACTCCCTTTCTCGCTCTTACTACTGCTAAGGTACTTCGCTAATTTCTTTGCATTTCGCAGCTTCTTAAACTTCACCTATGTAGGTGACTTAATCAATGAAAACACTTGTTAAGTTTTTTTTTCATAAACTCCACCTATATCAGTGACTTAACAACAAAAACGCTTGTTAATATTTTCCAAAAACTCCACCTATATCGGTGACTTAACAACGAAAACACTTGTAAGATTTTTTCCTAAACTCCACCTATATTGGTGACTTAACAACGAAAACACTTGCTAAGATTTTTTTCCAAAAACTCCACCTGTATCGGTGACTTAACTACGAAAACACTTGTTAAGATTTTTTTCAAAAACTCCACCTGTATCGGTGACTTAACAACAAAAACACTTGTTAAGATTTTTTCCAAAATCTCCACCTGTATCGGTGACTGAACAACAAAAACACTTATTAAGATTTTCTAAAAACTCCACCTATTTCGGTGACTTAACAACGAAAACACTTGTTAAGATTTTTTCATAAACTCCACCTGTATCGGTTACTTAACAACGAAAACACTTGTTAAGATTTTTTCCAAAATCTCCACCTGTATCGGTGCCTTAACAACGAAAACACTTGTTAAGATTTTTTTCAAAAACTCCACCTGTATCGGTGACTTAACAACGAAAACACTTGTTAAGATTTTCCAAAAACTCCACCTATATTGGTGACTTAACAACGAAAACACTTGTTAAGATTTTTTCATAAACTCCACCTATATCGGCGACTTAACAATGAAAACACTTGTTAAGATTTTTTCATAAACTCCATATTTCCTCTAACTGTTCTCAGGTTGCTCCAGAGGATTCTCCACCAGCTCCTTCGCCCATTGCCTCACCCCACCGGGAACCTATCGTTTCAGAAGATTCCAGCCACAATGATCAAGGTTCCAAGACCGATGCCGCTGCTGAGAGTGAATTTGGTTGTGAGCTTCCTCTGCCCGACCTAGCTTCTCACGTGTTCTGCCTGATGGTGCTTCAGAGTTCTCCTCAAATGCCTGACAACCATCGTCTAGTCATTGAACAGCTTGTAAATCATCATCCTGAGACGTTCACGGTGGATTGCCTACGTTCAAACGTCTCCGTTATGAGTAACAGGCTTCATGGCATGGATACCATTGTTGCTGAAATTGCCAACACTCTGACCTCAAACATTACCAGACCCCTCCTTAACCAATTTTTGGGCTATCTAAGGGAGTTAGGTCACGATGGATTTCGTTTTGGCTGGATTATCACGCATTTTAAGACCTTGAAGAGCCAATGACTGGACCGCTAGAGGGAACTCTTGCGAAAACATCAAGAGGATCAGCAGGCCAAGGAAGCTAAGTTGGCCGAGCTAGCACCTCTTTTTAGAGCTATTAACAATGAGGTGGAGGACATCGAAGAAGCTCTGCATTTGGCGAAGCTGAAATGAGAGAAACTCCTAATCGAGCGCACACAAGCGTAAACAAGGTTGGAGGTCTCTATCAATGCTCAACGGTCTTGCTAAGCAGCTTCTTCGGGCCTCCCTCGAATTTTTTTCTCTTCTCCAGATTTGTGGTTCCTCTTAAGCCAATGAACTTGTATATATATTTTTTCTTTTCTTCTCATGTAATTCTTGGGCAATAGCTCCCAATTTTGTAATGCTCCAAAGTTTATAAATGGAAAAAGATATTTATTTTCTCATGCCATTTCTTTGTGTTACAACTGTTTACATAGATTGTGAAGTGTCAAGTTCTATAATTCTTTGATCTCTACTTGAGTTATAAAAAAAAGAACTTGCATACTCATAAAAAAAACTTGTGTATTCATAACAACAACCAGGTACATCGGTGGTCCAAACATAACTGCCTACACATGATAGACTTTCGACCATTTAATGTTGATCTTGAATGGTTTATCTTCTTCCATCCTAGAAATTAAGAAATAACCTGAGTCATGAGCTTCTTTTACGATGAAAGGTCCTTCCCAATTTACTGCAAACTTGGGTATAGGAAGCCCCCTGATGTGTTTCACTATTGCTTTAAATACGAGATCTCCCTCCATGAACTTCCTTGGTCTTACTAAGTTATCATATGCCCTAGAGAGTTGTTTCGAATACATTTGAAAAGTGTTTCATCTCATGATCTCTGTGTTTATCCAATGCTTTCAACTGCACATGTCTATTATGAGGGAGCATGCTACTTCGCAAAGAAAATCGAGCAGAGGGTACTTCTAACTCCACTGGAAGAATCGCCTCGACCCCATAAATAAGAGAGAATGGGGGTATACCCTGTGGGATTCCTCTTAGTTGTTCGATAGGCCCATAATACGACTGGTATCTTGTCATCCCACGATCCTGGGAAATCCTCTATTGTTTTCGCCAAGATATTAACCAAAGTTTTGTTAGTTGCTTTGGCCTCACCATTTACCTTTGGATATGCCACTGTAGAAGTATGATGGACAATGGAGTACTTATCTGTGAGCATCATTACTTATGAATTGATGAAAGGGGTTCCATTGTCTAAAAGGATAACCTTTGGGATCCCAAAATGGCGAATGATGTATTCTCTGATGAAGTTGCTCACCACCCCCGCTGTTTCCCTTATCAGTGGTATCGCTTCAGCCCACTTTGTGAAACACTCCGTTGCTACTAGTATCCATATCTTCCCCCTCGAAGACGGATGTATTGCCCCCACCAGATCGAATGCCCAAGTGTGAAAGGATAAGGCGTTTCCAGGGAGTGTGGGTCCACTCATGCGGCATAGATCATATTTCCATAAAGTTGGCAAGCCTTGCACCTTCGAACGAACTCAGCAGAATCTTTCTCCATCGTTGGCCAATAGTATCCTAAAGTCACCAACTGGTCATATAAATTGGCCCCTCCTATATGAGCAAGATTGTGCGCCTGTTTCAGGACCTCGGCCGCTTCTTCCTTCATGATGCAATGCAATGGTCTGTTAAAGTATCCCCTTCGATAAAGCTATCCCTCTTGAATATAGAATCTCGAGGCCCTTTGTCGGAGACCCATCGCATCAATTTTCTCTGTCAGGACAACTCCATCTTTAATGAAGTCAATATAGGGTTGTCTCCAGCCAGAGTAAGCCTCCAAGAAATGACATTCGACTGCCTCAAAGAATAGCTGGCATTTATCGCACTTTCGTTGTAGCTCTGCCGCGTCCTGTTTCATTCTTGGCCAAAAATACCCCTCCATTTGCATTCTTCGGTAGAGGGGTATCTCAGTTGTTTCGCAGTGCTCTTCGTGTGTTTTCTTCAATCTTCGCTCTGCTTCTTCTGGGTTGATGCACCTCGATAGCCATCCTCCTGCATTTCTGAAGTAAAAGTTCCCATGATTCGTGAAGTATTGGGCTAATTCTCTCATCCCCATCGCTCCTTCCCCAAATTCTAATTGCCTTTTGATCTCTCCCCTCCAGCTTGCATCCTCTTCCATTGGTAGAATTGACTGTACCATCGAAGGAGATTTTCTTCGTTGGATCACGACGGTAGTTGTATTGTTCCTCATGACCATCTTCTGGGCAATGGTGGCATATGCATCTGGGTGACGATTCATCGTTCTAAGAAGTCTCTTGATCTTGGTCTGATGGAACTGGCAGAGGATCCTCTGAATGATTATCTTGTATGGTGCCAGGCTCATGTGTTTCAACATGTACTCTCCATTAACTTACTGAACCACCAAGTTTGAATCCCCTTTGATGTAAAGTGAACGAACCCCCCTTTGAAGAGCCTCTAGCAATCCCAAAACCAATGCTTCATATTCTTCCTCGTTGTTAGAATAAAGGAAATCTAACTTGTAGGAAAGGAAAATCTCCTCCATTTATTTTGAAAGAATAACCCATGTGCCTCTTTTCTTTTCTGTCGAGGATCCATCGAACTGCATTGTCCATTCCTCATTCGTTGTGTCTAGGTGATTGGCCTGCAAATCGTCTCCTGGAATACTTTCTTTGGGTGGCTCAGACGTTCCAGAGGGAAAAATAGCCAACAGATCAGCGTACGCCTGGCTTTTAATTGCGTGAGGAACCACACACTTCAAGTCATACTCGGATAGGATGAGGAACCACCTAGCTTCTCTACCAATCAAAATCGTTCTTGCTAGAAAATACTTAATATGATCACATCTAATCACAATATGAATTGTAAAAGATAACATATAATGTCTAAGTTTTTACACTACAAATACTAAGGCTAAACAATGCCTTTCTAAGCTATTGTATCTGACTTCTGGTCCATGGATGATCCTACTGAAGTATTAGACTGGCCATTCTTGCCCATTAACCTCTTGTGCCAGCAAAGCTCCCACGGACCTCATGGTCAATGTGATGTACAACTACAACGGTATTCCCGCCTTTGAGGGTACCATGGTCTTTGGTGAAATAAGCAGCTTCCTCAGTCCGTCGAGAGACTCCTAGTGAATCTCCTCCCAACTGAATTCCGTGTTCTTTCATAACAGCTGCATCAGCAGATGTGTTATTTCGGCCAATTCGGGCACAAATCTCCTAATATAGGACACTTTGCCAAGGAAACTCTTCAACTCCTTCGCCGTTCTTGGGCATGGCATTTCCAAGATCACCCATTGTTTATCCTAGTCCATCTGCACCCCTTGTCGATCAACCATAAAGCCTAAGAATTTCCCACTTGTCACTCCAAAACACACTTCAGTGGGTTCATCTTCAATTTATACTTCCTGCAACGGGAAAACACCTTCCTCAAATCCCTCAGATGGGACTCCTCCTTCCTTGATTTTATGACCAAATCATCCACATAGAATTCCACAAATTTGGGGAAGAAGTCATGGAAAATGTCCATCATTGTTCTCTGGTAAGTCGCCCTAGCATTCTTGAGCCCAAACGGCATCACCTTATACATAAGGTTGCCCAATGAGGTTCTGAACGTTGTTTTCTCTGCATCCATGGGGTCCATCTTGATCTAGTTGTACCCTACATACTCATCCATGAAGTTATACATCTTATGACCAGTCGTTGCATCTATTAGGCTATCGATGGAGGGCAGATGGAACTCATCGTTGGGACAAGCTCTGTTCAAATCTCTGAAATCCACACAAATCCTTATTTGGTTTTTGTCTTTCTTTCCCACTGGGACAATGCTAGCTATCCATAGTGGGTGATGTATCGGTGTGATGAACCCTGTCGTTAGTAAGCATTGAACCTCTTTCTTGATCTTCAAATCTATCTCAGGCTTGTACGTTCTCGTCGTTTATTTCACTGGAATGGCTGAAGACATTACGTTCAACTTATGGCAACTCACTTCCTCATCTAATCCCTCCATCTCCGTGTATTTCCATGCAAAAACATCTATAAATTCCCAAATTAACTCCACCAAGGCCTTTCATTTTTATTCATTGAGATCTTTCGAGATAAAAATGGACCTTGGGTCCTCCTCTTCTCTCGCTAGGTTCAACTGCTCTAGTTCTTGTGCCTGCGGTTTTGGTCGATCCATCATGTAATCTGGTTCATCAGTGACTTCTTACACAAGTTCCTGTATGCTGGTGTTATCTATCACCATACATTATCCCTGTTGATCTACCAGAAAGCATTCATATATCGGGTCAAACTCATCATTAATTTCTTCGATCGCCCGCTCACACCATTATAATCGATATACCATTTTTTCTTCCTCGGTAACGACCTTTTTGCACTGTCTGCTGGTAGTGGTGACTGCCTTCCTCTTCTTCTCTCTAGAAGCCTGGGCCATTTTTTTTCCTGAGAACCGACTCAACACGCTTTGTCGTTGAACCTCATGCTCCATCGGATCCACTCTGGGCCTCATCATGTCTTTAAAATGCTTCGAGATTTTTTGGGGCCGAGGGACCACCTGGTGAGATTCTTTGGTCATTACTCTTGCGCTGCTTGTAACCTCTTTACCCTGCTCGTTCAAAGGCCCCATCCTTTCTCTGATCGAGGGAACCCATGCTCCCTCCATTATTTAAGTTAGGCCCCGGACATCCTCTTCTAACTCAGTGTAAAATGTCACATCTACCAAGTGATCTTCCTCGACAGCGAAGGGCCTCTTTATAGCCCTAATGGTCACCTTTGTCCCCTTGATGTTCGCCTTAGCACATTGGTGGTATGTAGAAGGAACTAGCCCTTGGTTATGCATCCACACCCTTCCTATTAGCAGATTATAGGAAGTTGCACTTCTATTACATGGAACTTGATATGGGAACTCAAATTTTCCATCACAATACCAACATTAACATACCCAATGGATTTGGAAGATTGGTTATCATACCTCGAAATCGCCAAGGGCATGGGGACTAACCTTTCTTCTGGAATATTGGTTGCATGGAATGAGTTGATTGTAATGATATTGATGGAAGCTCCCCCATCCATAAGATTCCTTGCAAAGCTAGCTCCGTTAACGCTGACGGTCATATACAATGGCCTGTTATGAGAGAATCTTACATCCCTATCTGCATCGCTGAAGGTTACTTCTGAGAGAAATATCCTAACCAACCTGACCATGGATCCCTTCCATCTCAGCGAAGGGACTGTGTTCTTCCTCACAATGTCAAGTATTGTCTGGGTTATCTCCAACCTACTCTCTTTTGGTATCCCTAACTCATCGAAGAACCAGGTGAATTTTGGGGATTTCTAAACTGCACAGTACTTTAGGAATGGGTCTGATTCCTCACCTTCAATGCTGTAGACATACTCCATGTCTTTGGCACTTGCCTCATCATAGGCCAGTACTACATTAGCCATTCACCTCGTAAAATCTTCCAGAGATTCTTCCTACTCTTCTTGCTTCGTTGTCGACTATCTTTCTCCTCTTTTCGCCTCTTCATCATAGGCCACCACGAGATTATCCCCATGTGATGGAGTGGGTTGTTGTTGACGTTCTGTGGAGGGATTTGCAATGTCCCTGCCTTCATGTACTTATCGATGATTCTCCTCAGCGTGAAATAACTCTCTGTTGGGTGCTGAATCTTCCGATGGACCTAGCAATACTTGGGATCCGCCCTTGTTACCGCATCGGGTTCCCCAACGGGAATGCCCTTTGGTTCATAGACCGTTCCCCCTTGGACCATTGGATTGTAACAGCTAACAGCCTCATATACTGTATAAGGCAATGGTGGTGTATCCTCCTTGTCTCTTCCAAACTTCCTCTTATTGTCCTTCTTCGGAACCTTGACCCCATCTCCTCCCTCGATATATCCTACCCATGGGGGTTAAGACCTCCCCCCCACAGGTTGTATCGACTACCTAAACATCATGGGCACCACCAAGGAGATATTTCTTGTTGCTTTTAAAAATGCCGAAAAAGTCCCCTCGCGTGTCTCATTAATGAGAAAATAGATGTACTTAGGAAGCAATCCCTCAGCACATATCTGCAATAACTTGGACTCTTTGGCCTCCTCCTTCACATCGAGGGACCTTTCCCTGAACCTCTGAACGTATGCCACCACATCCTCCCCTGGTCATTGCTTCTCCCTCCCCAGTTGGGTCAAAGTAAACTCGTCTTTTTCCCGAAAGAACTTCTGGACAAACAATACGTGCATCTCCTCCCATATAGAAACACTCTTGGGAGCTAAGTGAGAATACTAGGTGTATGCTTTATCGGTTAAGGATTTGGAAAACTCCCTCAACCTAAGTTTCTTATTACTGTAATGCGCTCCCAAGTGTTTAACAAAGCGTTTAATATGCTCCTTCGAGTTCCCACATTTCCCTATGTATTTTTCAAAAATAGGAGGAATATAGTCCTTTGGATAGGGCTCATCGTTGTATTCCTGGGGATAAGGTGTTCGAAAGTCATCATAGATCAAAGCTAGCTCGCTAGCAGATTGTGAGGAGGCTTGCATGAACTTCAGCATCTCTTTTCTCATTTCCTCCATAGGTGATGCTACTAGGGCAACAACCAACGGGACCATGGGTTGAGTGCCCGTTGCAGCTGGAGCAGTCATCATAGTTGGGTCCATTGATACTCCTGATATTCCCATTACTGGGTTCACAATAGAGGGTATTCTCACTGGGACTGTTCCCGTTACACCTACACTTGGTGGGGCCATTGGGGCTGCCCCTGGTGTTACGAAGGAATTGGCTTCAAATCCTCCCAACACCATTGAAGCTACCGGAGTTTGAAAAAACTCATAAAACTTACTCATGAGGAGTGCCACCTGAGTGGGTCCCAACCCTGCACTCTTGGAAGCTTGTGTCACCCTAGAACGCCTGTCGTCGCCTGAACCAGAGGTACCTCTATTCTAGGAGCCCCATCCTTTAGATCCTCTAATTCTCTCGCAGCTTGTTCTTCATTGTGTTGGATGTCATCAAAGTTGATCCTTCGATTAACATTATCTTGCGCCATACTCCTTACTTAGAAGAATGCCTCCCGAGCAGAGTCGCCAAGAGTAAGAAGGTAGTTTAGATAAGATGGAGGCCTAACCCCTTTTGAGTACAGTAATGATAAGTTAATTAGCCAAAACCTTGGGTTAATTATAGGACATGCACACACAAACTCAATGAAGATAAACTCAATTTAAACTCCCAAATCTCTCGTGCATAACTCAGAAGGTAGTAATGAACTTAGAAGTAACTTAGCTAGATACACCTTAGCAAACAGTCAAACACACCAACAACCCTCAAGAATCTTTATCAAATATTAAAAGCTTTGTAATAAATGACAATGGTGGGTGAGTAAAACTCTCTGGTTTGTAATAACCCTCTCCAATGTATATTATCTCTAGCAATTACTTCTGAACTCTCAGGAAGATCTCGCTTCCTCAAAAGTGGTTGGGGTCCTTAAATAGCCCCCCAGACCACCCTCGAGGCAACTCAGTCATCAATGCTTGTGAAAGACATCCCTCATACTTTATGTCACAATATTAAATACCTGATCCACTAGTTGTCTCCACCTCATAAACATTAAATGCCAAGACATGTATTTTGCCTAACCACTGTGTGTTAGGGGGCTGTTGTCACAGAGGTGGCTCACCAACTATCTGATAGCCCCAAATACCACGATGGTTTACTCAAGTTCAAGTGTGACATTGCCTAGCTAGTTAGCGATATCAGATAAAGTAGATGTGACATTAAGTAGAGGGTTGTTTGGTTCTCAACTCAAGGCCGGATGAAACTCCAAGCTGCTCCTCACGAGGTTCCACGGTCAGGGTTCTTCGATGTTTTACCAGGTGTATCTAAGATGGTCAGGACAAGACCCAACGGTGCCTCACTTCTCAATCCTCCTAACCAAGTCTCTCTAAAGTTCCCACGGCGAGGTCATTCAATAGAGCATGAAAGGTTTCCTAGGCCCTGCCAAGCCTTGTCTCTCGCGAGTACCGTTTGACCTCACACTAAAACTCATTATTATTCTTGTTACATCATTACAACCATTATAGCTTACAGTTAATATAAACAAAGATACAATATGACTAACACAACAAGCTAAAGTATGGGTTACCACGCTAAGCTTCCTCGTCGAGTTGCCACGCTGATCTTCCATGCTAAGTTGCCTCGGCTTCTTAATCCTGAACACTGTTGCTAATGGGACAGTTATCCATAATCTCAGGATTACCTTCAAGCCCCCGCTACAAATGGACTAAAGGATAATTATAGATGATTTACACATAACTGACTAATGAAAGAATGGGTAGATCCAGAGTTAAATAATATATTTAAGAAAATATCAACAAAAGGAAGATTACTTTAGACCACACCGTCGTAATTTGGATTTTTCGCTGGAAGAAAGTGGGAATTTTGACTTTAGTCCTTATTGAAAGGTTCTTGCTTTCTTTCACGAGGATTTTATTACGGTACTGGTTAGAGTTATTGGTTGGATTCTTAATAGGAGATTCGATAGAGTTTGGGGAAGTAGAAGGAGGAGGCATGTGGAGAATAGGGCATTGGGGTCTAAGATGGCCTATTTGATGGTCCATTTTTATTTCTAATGCAAAAAGTGTTTTAAGGATGATAAAAAAATTCTCTTTTTATGAAAAAACATTTCCAATTTTTAAATTCGCACCAAGTTGTGAACCAATTTTAACTTAACCAAATTTTATCTTGATTAATCCTAAACATCCATCTAATGATTAAACCAAGTAAAATAAAGTAAAGAAAAGAAAACTCACAATTTCGGATGTACGAGGATATCACAACAGGGAAAAATCTCGGACGACCTAAGCCAGACAATTACTATGAATGTGGATTTATAACGAACAGACCCAAGTCTTACTCAACCACTCGATCCCCACGAGACTTGACGCTCTTCTGATCTTCCACCACTCCTCTCACAGTTCTCACGCAGAAAGTCCTTACACGATACCTCCACGTATGTCTCGGTGTCCACCGATATGGCTTGTAACGTATACGATGTTAAGATTGGACTCCACCAAATCTTCACCGCAAAACTAGTAATGTTCAAATGTAAAACAACTCCTCTTTATGCCAGAAAGATCATTATAACATATATTAATGATAACTCGGATTTTTGAAACTCTAAGGATGCATTTACTTTGGAAAGCCTTAGAAAACTTGTGCGCAGAAACGTTCTGATCCGTAACCCGTTTTTGTAGAATGCACACTTACAACATCTGAAAGAAAACACGCCTTAAATACTTTTCTTAAGGCGGATGCTCGCCCGAATGACTTGACCTGTCGCTCGAACGAGATGACCATGTCATCCGAACGACGGTGGCATCTCGTTTCAACGACAGTGTATGTCGTTTAAACGATGCAATGAAATAGAGTTCTAATAAAATCCAACTTTAATCCATCCTTATCAGATTTAAGATGAAGTGTAAAACATTTCAAACACTTATAAAAGATTTTAAAACATTATTTAATAAAATAACATCGTTATCCTTATAAAATTAAATTCTGAGTCCCAATAAAAATAAGCATTCATACCTGAGTGATATCAGAATGCAATTAAGCTTGAAGAGGAATAAACTTGCACCAATTAACCTTTGGCATAAATAATTCCTTGAAGCTTTACTGCAATGTCTTCAATAAACTTCAACACGCCATAGTCTGTGTGGGATTGTGACAATAAAAAATCTTCTATAACTCAAACGTGTTTTGTTTCGAGAATATGTCAATACTATACAACTGACTCGATTGGAAATTTTGTCCTTACAAATCTCCCCCTTTGACTATTCCTGGACAAGACCAATAGTGAAATCCCTAAACCCGTCTATCAATCCGTATGACGTTTAAATCCCATCCCATAAACCTAAAATCAAAAATACAAGACAAGACTAGTAAAAAATGGTTCGGCAAGTATGAACTGTCTCTGAACGTCTGAATGTGATGTAGACTTAAAATCTCGAATCTCTTAATCATACCTACACACATGAAATAGAAAAATACCTAGTGAAGTGTGGAGGAAAAAATGATATAAATCATAATAAAATATGTGAGCAAAATATTTTGATACCAGTTTGAAACAAAAAGCAATTGTGGCCATCCTGGGCACAGCGTTCGGGGGGGTGGGGAGGATCCCTCACGAAGGAACTGCACCGCGATCTCACACCCCTCTTAAAAAGGTGCTTTCGCCATCGTCAGTGTGGGATAAATGTAAAGAGATGGAGTCACAAGCCTATTTTGCACAAAAATAGCAAAAGAACATGTTTCCACTTCGGGAGAGCGGCATCAAGGACAAACTGATGCATACAAAACCAATAGATCGGAGGTCCGGGGGCTAAGTTACGGAATGGTAATATGTTAGGCACCCATCCCTCACTTTCGGTCTCTCATGGGTAAATGTTATTATTTTCCTTTATCCCCGTGAAGTGTGTGTATGTGTTTATATAATGGAGATTGCAATCGTTCGACCCATACCACTGAAAAGATAGGGTGAGGTTATCCATAGGAATATTCCTAAAATAATAATAAATGTAGAAGAAAGAATATGAGCATTCATCACTATATTAATCATTATTGGTAAACGATAATATGGGTTGGATGAAATGCAAATAATCATGATATATGTAAAAGTGTGATGATTACGAAAATGAGGGATTTTAGGAAATTTAGAAAATTTGAAAATTGGACTCCAGTTTCGGATTTTAATTTAAGACACCTACATAGCCTATAAAATCATAAAATTCCACGTAGTTCGAATGTAGAATAATGTGGGGTTTATCCCATAGATTCGAACGGAATTTTATTATGTGTGCACGTGTAGAAAATGCATTTTTGGTTTTGGAAAAAGTGTGAAGGATAATTCCATTCAGAATTTTCAAGTATAACCCTATTTTTATTTATTTTTGGATTTTTTATGGAAATTAAAGTATGTGAAATATACTAATAAAAGTGTAGATGTTAATATGTATGAACTAAGGTAAAACTAGATTATGAATCTAATGTAACTTATGCAAAAATAAGAGATTAAAAGAGAGGAAGAAGGAATTGGACCTTCCCTTGGACCTTGAGCTTTGATCTTGGATGAACTCCTTTGAATTTTGATGAATGTTGATGAGAGAGAAGGATATTTTACAAATTGGGAGTGAAAAGGATGGGTATTTAGGCTTGAATAAAACTTCTCATATGTCGAGAGAATGTTGTTGAGATCACTGATGTTGATTAATTGCTTCTCTCTGCCCTGGGAGTGAGGTCATGACCTCTATTTATAGGGCCAATGGGGGTGCCGATCGGCCTACCTAAGGGTGTGCCTATCGGCAGGTAACCCTTGACACTGTGGCGATTGATAGGGTTCAGGATCTGCCGATTGGCAGTCTCTTACAGACTTTTCGGGAAAAATGATCGTAGCGCACAAATCGTTAATCTGAATCATGGATGAGCCATACCTTTAGAAAGGTACTTCAGAGACCTTTGATAGTCCTTTGGATCGCTCCCAGGTCTGAGAGTTGACTTTGGGTCAAATGTGGCTCGGAAGAGCAGATCGATCTTTTGGACGGGAGATCGTCGAACAAAAACGGATCGTTCATCCTTATGGTAAGTCAGAATCGCGCATGGGGTGGACCGTTGGAAAGGTTAAGAGGTGTACTTAGACATTCCAAAGTGTTTTTCTTGGTTTGGAAAGTTAACCTTGGTCAATCGTGGCCCGAAAGCGTCTGGTGACCTCTCGGAGTAAAACGGATCATTCGTTCGTACCGTAGGTCAGAATCGCGCACGGGGCATTTTGTTAGGGTATTCAATGACTTTAAAATATTCAAAGGGATTTCACTCTGATGGTGAAGTTGATTGGGGTTAATTCAGGCCCCGGGAGCGCCTGATGGCCTTTGAATCAATTTTTGGTAGTGAAGTAGTTCGTTCGTCTAAACGGTTATGCCGATTTGCACACAGAGCAGACCGTTCGAAAGGGTATTTGGAGACCTTCAAAGATTCAAAGATCTTTCGCTATAACTATAGAGTTGACCGTAGTCAAATGGGGACCTTGGGCGCCTGATGGCCTCTAGATCGGTACTCGGAGTGCAACCTAGGTTTGCGGTGGAAAGGGGAAGTACTAGGGGTCTAAGGAGAGACTTATGGGGTCTTAGAATGTGGTTTCTATTGAGACCCTCCACGGGTGATCTTGGAATAAGTGATGGCCATTGAATAGGCACCACATGATGGATGGAGGTCAATTCTGTGGACCTAAGGGATGTGGATGACCAATTCATAGGGTTGGGGTCAATTATGACCAAAAAGAGGTGAAAACTGAGGACCGAGGTCAATTCTAACCTAACAGAGGTGACGACCAAGGATCGAGGTCAATTCTAACCTAACTGAGGTGACGATCCAAGATCGAGGCTAATTCTGACCTAACAGAGGTGACGACCGAGGACCAAGGTTAAGTCTGACCTAATTGAGTTGATGATCCAAGACCGAGGTCAATTCTGACCTAAAATAGGTGATAACTGAGGACCGAGGTCAATTCTTACCTAACTAAGGTAATAATCCAAGACCGAGGTCAATTTTAACCTAAAAGAGGTGACGATCGAGGACCGAGGTCAATTCAGAATTAACTAAGGTGACGATCTAAGATCGAGATTAATTTTGACCTAAAAGAGGTGATGATCGAGGACCAAGGTCAATTCTGACCTAAATGAGGTGACAATCCAAGACCGAAGTCAATTCTGGGCTAACAGAGGTGATGACCAAGGACTGAGGTCAATTATGACCTAACTAAGGCGACGATCCAGGATCTAGGTCAATTATGACTTAAAAGAGATGACGAACGAGGACGGAGGTCAATTATGACCTAACTAAGGTGACGATCCAGAACTGAGGTCAATTCTGACCTAAAAGAGGTGATGATTGCGGATCGAGGTCAATTGTGACCTAATTGAGGTGAAAATCCAAGATCGAGGTCAATTATGACCTAACTGAGGTGAAGACCGAGGATCGAGGCCAATTCTAACCTAACTGAGGTGATGATCCAAGACCGAGGTCAATTCTGACCTAACAGAGGTGACGACTGAGGAACAATGTCAATTATGACCTAACTAAGGTGAAAATCTAAAACCGAAGTCAATTCTGACCTAACAGAGGTGATGACCAAGGACTGAGGTCAATTATGACCTATTTAAGGTGACGATCCAGGACCGAGGTCAATTCTGACCTAACTAAGATGAAGATCCAGGATCGAGGTCAATTCTGACCTAAAAGAGGTGATGACCAAGGACCGAGGTCAATTCTGACATAACTAAGGGAACGATCCAGGACCGAGGTTAATTCTGACCTAAAAGAGGTGTACTTTTCTTTTTTGGAAATTTGGGGAGTCTATTGGCGATGATTTGTCTTCATTGGATATTTGGGAAGAGTGAATCATCCGAAGATTTATAGTTGGGGAAAATTTGGAGTATCTTTTGGATACATTATTGGGGATAATTATTTTTTGGAATTCCGCTAGGGGTGTAAAAAATGTTTTCCTTGGTGAACAAGGTGCTAGAATGGATTTGGCAATTTTAGGAAATTTCGGGATTTTTTGGTTTTTTTTTGGACTTTTTATATGAAATTTTAACGGGTGTGCCGGCCGGAATAGATGGAGGTGTACCAATTGGCATTGGCACGGTATTTTGGGGTACCTCGCGCAGGTGAGTGTCCCTTATCCTCCTATAAAAAGGGGGTGGGTTCTCATCATTTTGTACAGCTTTCTGGCATATTTTCTTCTGCTATAAACTTATGCAAATCGTCCTAATGTCCAAAATGGCTGACTTCTCAAGGATTGCAACCCATATGGCATGGCTTAATACCGACGACTAGGCAGGGTTAGAGTGGAGGGCTAGGGTGCCACTTGCATTGGGTAGCAAGAACTCTTTTGACTTATTTGAGCCGGTGGCAGATGATTAGACTCTTTTGCATGAGCCTTCGCATCATTTCTCTTCTAGGGTGATAAACCCTAGTGGCTATGTAAGTATTTCATGACTTGGTATTCCTTTCTTCTTTTCTTTATGAGATTGCCTTATTTCTTGAATGTGATAAGGGTTTTCTTCATTTCTTGAGAGTTTAGCGTCTCCATGTCGACTATTTGTGCCCGTGGTACCACAAGTCTTAAGGATGTTTGGGAGCACCTTCCTCCTGTGGTACGCTAGATGGTGTCATCTACTGGTTTTGGGAGGCTGCTGTCTACTTTAAATGAGAGGCTCCACTCCACTGCGATTCTATGTACTTTGGGAGATAGGTGGTGGGACATTACCCACACTTTCCATTTTGTATTCGAGGAGATGACGGTGACTCCTATTGATGTGCAACAGTTGTAGGGGCTGGACTGCGAGGGTGCCCAGATTGAGGTGGATAGGATGTTGAGGGTGACGCCGAAGGCGGTGATGGCTGCTTTAGGAGATGTGGAGAGAGTGGTTTCCGGATACTTTCTTCGCTTATCTTGTTTAATGGAGCTTTTTTTGAGGAGGAGGGTCGATGAGGATGACGGTCATCATGTGCATCAGATGGTCTACTTATTTATCTTATTGGTGTTGGGAGGTTTTTTAGTGGCGACGAGTGGAGACGTCGCCCACTTGTGATTTTTGCCATTTTTTATGGTGTTTTCGAACATCCGCTTCTATGATTGGGGGAGCCTGACTTTGACGACCTTTTATTATTCTTTGGATGCATCTAGCTGGTGCTGCCAGCCGACTTTTATAGGGGCCACGTATCTTCTGGAGGTATTCTTTATTTTGTGCATCTTCCTTTATGCATTCGTATTTTCCATTCATGCACTTCTTTTTTATTTCTTGAATGTTGATCCTTGCCCTTTGCAGACGTGGTTCTATGAGGGTATTGGGTTAAACACCCAACTTATTTATCTGAAGGATGACTCTATGCGAGATTTCTATCGGATGTTTCGGTGGCGGAGGTGTAACCGACAATCGAAGAAATCTCTTTCTTTATAGACAGTGCGTCAGGTCCTGAATGGCCTGATGAGTGAGAGGGTAAGCATTCTTTTGTCTTGAGACTGTTATTTTCCTTTGATGATCTTTTATTGATACTGATCCTTCATTTTTTCTGGGAATTTGTAGGTGACATTTTATCCTTAGGGGATGGCCATTCAGCACACTGGGGTGACTGGGGGACATGCGCAAATTCCGCGCTTGCTAGCGCATGAGTTCGGCTACTCCTGGTATCTTGGGGAGAGGGTAGTCCGATAGATCATGGAGGATGAGGTTGCGGTACCTCCAGCGAATCCCCCTATGTTCATGAGGCGCGTATGGGAGATGTCTGAGGATGCTAGGGTGGCTGCGATGATGGGAGAGCCACAATCTCTGTACACCGACATAGCGGTGTTGTATGACTATATGGACATCGTCTCGATTTGGCTGATGCCTCCTTGTATATATCATATGATGCCTCTCCCTAGGGAGGGATCGAGTCAGCAGGTGGGGTCCTCTCACAGTGCGCCACAGTGACGAGGGCTCTTAGAGGGAGAGAGATAGTCAGTTGGCTAAGAGAGAAAGGAAGAGAATTGAGTTCGGGCTGAGTCCTTATTTTTCTATTTTTTTTGCTTTTCCTGCAAAATGCTAAGTAACACAAAAAAAATATGCAAGTGAAAAAGGAGTTTTTGTTAATTTTCTTTGATTTAGTGATTAATGCACATGCTCTTTTTACTTTGCTGATGAGACCATAAAAAGGATGTGAAAATTGATTTTATCAAAAAATTGAGATGAGTAAAAACATAAGTATAAGTATAAAATTCATCTGAAATTTCCTTAAGATAAGAAATTATTTTTGTTTTTTTTGACAAAAAAAGTAAAAAAGGGAATTTTCCCAAAATAGGGGGTTGCCAATCGGCATGACCCCTGTCCTGCTTATCGGCGAATAAGTCAAGTCCAATCAACCCAAATCTTTAATTTCATTTGTTTGGTACTTAGTAGGGCAAGCACCCCTTCGATTTTTGCAGGCTTATTTGTGTTGGTTTGCTAATTTGTTTGGTATAAATAAGGGTGTAAATGGGGATTTTCTCCTCACACCTTCCTTTCCTTTATTTATTGCATTCTTATTTTCTTATTATCTCTTAGTCTTGCAAGATGGCTCTCCCTGGAAGCATTGATTTTTCCAACTACCTCAAATCCTTTGAGGGGATGTATTCATACAATGTCGATTATGATGCTTTCCACATGCACCGAGTCTCTTTGTAGCGTAACCGGCCTATAGAATGGAACATGTTGATGGAGGAAATAGAGTTCTGGTATCCTGAGGATCATGTCTTTCGTTTCGGGTTGGATGAGATTTGCCCTACCTACGAGGAATTTTCCACCATGCTAGGGATAAATCCCAGCGTTGTCGCGGCTTTCCCTGAATTTTCCCATTCTCCTAGGGAATTACTGGCTGGACTTCTTCATATTTTGCCTTCGAAAGCTAGGCCGCTAGTTACGGGAGGGATGATTTCTCTTTCGGCGGTTTTGCGGTCCGTGCATTCGCAGAATGTGGGTGATGCTGGATATGTCGGGGCCATTATTCTGGGCCTTGTTTCAAAAGTTATGTGGTGACTGGGGAGATGCTAGTGGACCCCCATCTGGAGGCTATTATTTCCTGGATATCTTATCTTTGTAATCCCACGACGATGATACTGGCGGAGAACTTGAATGTACTGGATGCCTGGCGGGAGGGTCATTATGAATTTCTGAGAGGGAGCCCCGTGATGTTGTTTATGTGGTTGTCTGAGAGGTTCCTCATGGTGATGCAACCTGAGTATCCCTTGTCGGCGGTTCCAAACTTCTTCTCGCACTATTTTATTAGCGTAGGCCTGGACATTGAGAGTTAGGGGAATTGGTTTGTAGAGCACGGAGTTTTAGGCTTGTGCTGGTCTGTGCTATGATGGGGAGAACTGTTGCCCATTCTAAAGCTCAGAGAGTATCTATACGTCCGACTGGTGGGCCTCTGGAAGACCTCTTTATACTTTCCTTGGCATCTTCGGCGTCAATATGGTTGGGAGAAAATTATGCCACCGTAGAAACTGGATTTCTTTCATTTGGAGAACCTGACGGTGCATATGCACATACAGCTGGGCTCTTTGTGGGAGAACCAACATCAGTCGACTCGTCCCTCTCAATCTGTTCGGCGAGTTTGGCATGTTTCAGGGGACTATATGAAATGGCTGTGGAGGATACCGATCAAAGGTGGCTTGCCTAATTTGATACTTTAGAGGGAGGTATTATGGTCTTTTCGAGGCTAGTCCGGGCTTACCGCTCAATTGAGTGTTAGTGGCATTCCCTCTAGTCCAGGGAAGTTTGGGGACCCCAGGATGTAGGAGATGGAGGAAGTTCTTCTTGCAGTTGTGGGTAGACTTTGTGAAGATTTTGTACAGTTTTTGGTTTTGTTTGTGGTTATTCTGGTTATTTATGAGTAATGGGGGTTTATTTTTAGGAAAGTAGGTGTAGGATGGCGTGGGAAGTCATTTGATTCCTTACGTCGATGTAATTGTACCGAAATTTCAAATTATGAAATAAATAAGTTTTTAATCATCTAGTTGTGCCTCTTGATAACTTTTACATTTTTAACATTCTATACTCATCTCTAAGGCATACATAATCCTTTTATTCGCACACATGTTAAAATGAACTGTCGTTCTCAGGAATAAGAAAAGGATCGTATTTTGTGAAAAGAATGGGGTCACGCTCATGTGAAGGGATGAGATGTCTATGTACCTCTGAGGGTCTTGAAAAAATTTGAAATTCATTTTTGAAAATATTTTTAGAGGATCAGGCCCACATAGTTCTGAGTAGGGGAAATGAAAAGATTTTTTTTAAGAATAGAAGGGATATGAGAAGAGTCGTAGCACGCTGAGATTTCGAACTAGGGGTAGAATTTCTTGAGACGGTCCACATTGACTGGACGCGCTATTTCTTCTCCATTAAGGTCGATAAGCATAGCGTCACAGCCTGACAGGATCTTCTTTACTATTTTGGGCCACTCCAATTGGGCTTAAATTTCCCTCTGGGGTCCCAAATAGGCTCTATTATATCTTTGAGGGATAAGTCCCCTTCTCAGACACCTCGGTACTTGACTCTCTTTGAATGATCGCGCTATACGATGATGGTATCCTTGTATGGGATATAGATCTTTCAGTCTCCTTTTGTCCAAGAGAGACAACTCATCAAGACGGATTTGGTTCCAGTCTTCCTCATTGACTTTACTTTCAATCATGACGCGCAGCGAAGGGATTTCTCACTCCACGGGTAGGATTATTCTATGCCGTAGACTAGAGAGTAAGGGGTAGTCCCAATAAAGGTTCGAACTGAAGTACGATAGCCCTAGAGGGTGTAAGGGATCATGTCGACCCAATCTCAAAAACTCTCGGTCATCTTACTGATGATGGCTTTGAGATTCTTATTGGATGCCTCGACTGTCCCGTTGATTTGAGGTCGGTATAGAGCGGATTGTGTCTTTGAATTCTATACTCATCGACCACTTTCGTAACTTCTGCTTCAAAATGTTACTCGTTGTCTGATACCAGCCCGTGTGGGACTTCATATCGGCATATGATATTTTTCTTGATGAATTTGGCCACTTTCTTGGCATTCAGAACTGCGTATGACTCGGCTTTGACCCATTTTGTGAAGTAGTCCATAGTAACTAGGATAAACTCATGCCCATTGGATGCTTTCGACATAACTTTCCCTATGATGTCAATGCCCCATGTGGAAAACGGTCAGGGAGAGGTCATGTTGTACAATTCTTGCATAGGCAATTGTGGTAGGTTGGAAAACTGTTGGCATTTGATACATCTTCGAACATAGGCTGTGAAGTCCTGAACCATGGTAGTCTAGTATTATCCTTATCGAATGATCTTTTGGAGAGCATATGGTCATTCATATGGGGTCCGCATTCCCCTCTGTGGATTTTCTGCATCATTTCTTCAATGTCAGCCCCTGCGATGTAGTGTAAATGGATTCCATCAAAGTTTCTCTTAAATAGTGCTTTGTCACAGAAACTGTATTGGGTGGCCAGTCTATGGAGAGTTTCTCGATCTTTCTTATCAGATCCTTGGGAATACCTATCGGGTTTGAGGAGGCGCTAAATATCATAGTACCAACAATCGGCCATTTCGGATTCTTCCTCCGTACTGAGATCGATGTGGTAGCAGTGGATTGGTTTGTCTTATTTCTGGACAAGAAAAAGCGCCATGGTTATTCCTTCGGGCAAGTTAATCATGGAGGATAAGGTGGCAAGGGCGTCAGCTAGGTTGCTTTTTACTCGGGGTAGGTAGTGGAAGGTGATTTTATGGAATTGGGAAGCTAGTTCTTCAAGGTGGGCATGGAAGGGTAAGAGTTTCTCGTACTTGACTTTCCATTTACTGAGTACTTGATCGATGATGAGGGGAATCCCTATAGACATAAAGGTATCCAATTCCTTTCTTGAGGGAAACTTTGAGGCCTATCGTACACGCCTCGTATTCAGTCATGTTGTTAGTGCATGGGAAATCTAATTTAATGGTAATGGTAGTGTGGGAGTCATCAGGGGAAATTAGGAGGATTCCAATGCCATATCCCTTTTTGTTGGCAGTGTCATCAAAGAACATTTTCCATCGAAGATCTTTTTGGGAGGCGCAAAGGATATTCTCATCTGGGAATTCGAAAATCCAAACATCAGCTTCTTCCATAGGGTAGTCGGCAAGGTAGTCAGAGATGGCTCTTACTTTCATGGCTTTCTATATGACATAAGTGATATCAAACTCGGCTGGAAGAATCAACCAATGGGCTATTTGGCTAGATAGAGTGGGCTTCTTGAGTAGTTACTTGATGGGATCGATTCGGGATACGAGGGGAAGGCAAGCATGTTGTGCTGTAACTTTTGGGTAACCCAGATAATAGCGACACATGATTTTTTCAAGGCAGTGTAGTTAACTTCATAACCAGTTAATTTTTTACTGGCATAGTAAATGACTTTCTCTTTGTGGGTTTCTTTAAGGTATTGGGCTAGCAAAGCCCCGACTGCAGTATCGGTCACGGTTAGGTATAGGAGTAAGGGAAGACCAGGATGCGGTGGCATAAGTATCGGAGGTCGGGTTAGGTATTGCTTAATTCATTCAAAGGTTTCTTGGCAGGCTTCGTTACAGACTTTGGTTGAATCCCTTTGAAGGAGTTTGAAGATGGGTTCACATATGGAAGTCAATTGGTTGATGAATCGACTGATGTACTATAATTTCCCAAAGAATCCTTGGACTTCTTTCTTCATTCGGGGATGTGGCATCTCAAGTATGGATTTCAGCTTAGCAGGATCTTCTTCTATCCCTTTCTCACTAACCATGAATCCCAAGAGTTTTCCTTTGTCTCCCCAAAGGGTGATGAATACGGTTTTCTCTTGATGATCAGGGTGCATCTTGATCTGGTTATATTCGACAAACCCGTCAACGAATAACTTGAGAGCATTCTGGTTTTCTTGTCCACAATAATATCGATGTTGGGTAGTGGGTAATCATCCTTAGAAGAGGCCTTGTTCAAGTATCGGTAGTCGACACACATGCGGACCTTCTCTCCTGATTTTGGCATGGATACGATATTGGCTAGCCATATGGGATATTCAATTACTCGAATGACGCCCATGTTCAATTGCTTGACTACTTCTTCTTTTACTTTGAGTGACCATTCGGTGCGGAGCTTTCGCAACTTCTGTTTGACTGGTTTATATTTCGAGAGAGTTGGAATCTCATGATGTGCTATCTCAGGGTCAATGCCGGGTATATCATCGTAAAACCATGCTAAGACATTCACGATGCGAGGCACTTTCGTTCAAGTTTGTATGGATAAAAGAACTGACATAAGGACAATACATAGGGGGAGAAGGACTCACATATGTGTGATGTTTGATGATGCAATTATTTTTTCTATATTTAACCGTATGTGGAAGGTAATTTTTTTCCTTATTTTTTCTTTGGTAGTATCTTATGATGGGAAAAACTGAATAGGGTCCTATTGGATTCGGGTAAAAAGGGGTGAGCTCTCATTTTTCGTGCGAGTAGTGAGGAAGTAACAGATTGTGGTCTAATATTTTCTCAAAATAAAAAATTGGGTAGGGGAATCCAACATAATAGAAATATGTTTTGGCAATAACTTTTGGTTCATATTATTTATCTTCCACTCCAAAATGTAAAGACATTCAACTTGGACTCTAAGGCGTTTTGGACTAGCCTCTTTCCATCTGAAAATCTTCTGAAAATTTTTGTCGCAGCGGATGGCCTATAAGTATCTATACTTTTTGTGCAATAGGAGGTGTTCCTGGAGATTTTTCTTTATGTAAACGGCTATGCGACTTGGTGATCAGTGGATCGTTTTTCATCGCCATGTATCACGATGTACTGGGTTACTCGGACTGAATAACTTTTAAGGTACATGTTATGAAAGCCTACTGAAAATATCCTAGTACTAAAAAAACTTCAAATGTTCCCTATAATTAGGACTTTTTAATCAAAAGAGAAGTTGCTTGATATAACAGACGGGTGGACGAAAAGAGTGATTAAGAATGCGAGGATTATACTGAATGATTCGTATATTATTCAACCACACACAAATTTAATTTTTCCAAATCTAGTTTTGGATTTAATTTAGTGTTCATATAAATATGTGGTCCAATTTTAAATTCAACAAACTAATCATGCAAATACTCGAAGAAGTAAGGAAAAATTCCTAAAAGGGCAAAACCATTTTTTATCACTATACAAGATTTGATAGACATGGTCGACTTACAAACTACTTAGAATAACTAAATATGATTTGCGATTCTTTAAATATTCTACAACGACGGCATAGTCAGGAACCACCCAAAAGAAGCAATCTTCCCTAGGTATCCATCGATCAACCTTCTTCTTCAGCAATAGAGCCTTTGCTCCACAAATCAATAGTAGAGATTAACCTCTACAAGAGTGTTTGAAGTAAAAAGGTTCTTCTCAATTTGACAAAATGGCTCTAAGTTTCCAAGGGGATTGGAATAATATTAGAAGAATTTTATTACAAATAGAACTCAAAAAGTGTGTGAAAAGCTTTCAGAAAGCGTTTTTGGAGAATCTATTCGGCATCTCTATTTATAAGGAACTCGGTTACAAAAGGATAAATACTAAAGATTTGGATCAAATTTAATTTTAAAAAACAAAATCTCGCTCGTTGGTTCTACCGACAGGTAACTCATTCGAACTAAACACCCATTTTTGTTTAATCAGGCTTCTAACGACATATCGAATAAGATTCTATAGTTTGATTGAAAAATACATAGTTCCATCATTGGAAGTTTCATTCTAATAACCTACCCATTCTCATTCTAACGATTTCTAATGAGGCTCTAACGAGATTCCAGAACTTAACCAAAGGCGACGTTCCAAATTTCATTCGAACCAAGAGAACTCGTTCTAACGACATTGCATAGCTTGTTCGAATGACAAGCCATTCTCGTTCCAATGAGTTTATGAGTTTTTCAAAATTTTATTAAAAAGATTTTGAAATACAAACTCTTAAAACTTATAAAACCACTGAAAAAATAAAGCTTTACTAATCCATAACTTCTTCTAAATGTTGTTAAGACGTATGATTATTTAATCTTCCAAAAGTATTCAACTTAGTCGGCAAATCTGTAGAAGTAGTCATGAAGGTGCAATGTATGTATAACGGGATAAGACAAAATAAAAATAAACTAAGCAATTATAAAACTTGCTCTTACAAATCTCCCCCTTTGGCTATTCTGGTACAAAACACAAACCCAAGCCAAATTGAATCCAATAAAATAATATAATAAATGCCTTACAAAATCAATAAACGAAAAGGCATTATTATATAAGTCTTAAACTTAAATTTTTCTTCCCTTTTGGCTAGATTTGTCTTCATCTTATGTAGGTCCAAGTGATCATCATCTTTGCGGAATGCCCTACACACATGAGATAAACAAAATACCGTGACGCATGCGAGTTTTAAAAGAAAAATAAACTCCCCATCAATTTTTTTCCCTCTTTTTATCCATAATAGATGAAGGAGCATAAACTAATCATGTAAAATAAACATCTCATGAAGAAGCAAGATATCATCACAAAGATCATCAATTAATGCATATGTAATGAAAATCTCAAAAGGCATATATTCTCCACCAACTATTTTTGAAATTTTTCAAAATTTTCAAGTCTAAGGTATAAAGAGTACATATAGGTACAAAACACACAATACCATAGAATAACACTAAAATATCTTAATCATGAAAACGAAATGTAATTGTGTGAACATTTTCCATAGACAAATCAACTAAATAATTGTAACATAGGTGCACGAAGTCATCAGACACTTCGAAAGAAAGAATTCAAAGTCTATCTTAAGTGTAAAAAATAGTGAACTTAAATGAAATTGACTCAACTTAATCAATATGCCATGAACTTAAATGATTATCATACTAAAAATGTCAAACTATTTAATGTATTTCAAGAAAGTCCGTTATGCAAATCCATTGATCTTTTACTTTATAACTCCCTCAAAATCTCTTATATATAAGAATTCACTCTCAAATATTTTGAAGAAATCATAATGCTCACACCCTAAGAGAATAAGACTCCCTATTTTTCATCATCTTCTACCTCAAAATCCTAACCACCATTAAAATTACTTTTCAAGCTCAGTTGGAACGCTAAGACTAATATGTCCCAAGTTGGTTCAAAAAGGGTTTTTGATCCATTTTTCCAGAGGAACTCATATATCTAATCATATTTTTGTCTAACTAATCACATGCATGTTTACCCTATTCTTTTCCCTTAGTATTATGTGTCTTGATTGTAGCCTCCATAAACTCATATTTTCTAAAATAAGTTATGAATATAATTATTAAAGAGATAAAATTCGGGACTGTTTTGCATGAAATATTAATGTTACTTAATACTTATAACTTTGTTGTTCTTTAGGTTTTGTTGGTGTAGTCGGTTGTATTATGGGTATGTGCATGTAGAGGAGCCCTTAGAAAGAAAATTTTGATATTTCATGTGAGAACCCTAGATTAAATTAATTACTTGTGTTAGAAAATAATAACTATGATAGGACTTGCATGTAGCTACTATTCTGAAAATCACAATATTTATGTGTCCTTTATTTCCACCACTTAGATTAAAATTATTTAATCGGGAATTCAGTGTTGTTGCGATTGTTGTTATAAATTGTTAATTGTACCACTTTATGGAAATATTATAATATCTCGGGAATGTTGGGCATTGTAGGTAATTTATTTTCACCCATTTTTTATAGTACACTTGTTAGGTATGGGACTAGTAAATGGGCCTTAGTTGAGATTTATGCTAATTAAGTATGGGACTAGTTAGTGTGAGTCTATGCGGGTTATATAATTTGGGGTGAGGGCTGATTTTTTTATATTATACCTGATATACCCATATATACCCTCGGCCACGCCGAGGGTGTCCTCCTCCAAGACGAGGGATCAATCCCTGGACGAGTCCAATGACCACGGCTCCGTCACAAGAAGAATCGGCCATGGACGACCCTTCAAGGGGCCGGCCCCTCATCGCTGCCTAGATGACCCTATGACGGTATGACTGTACGATACCCAAACCAGGCCAGGCTGGTTGCCAGTAGGAACTTTTCCCTCGGCCTCACATCATAGGCCGAGGGTGACATCATCACAGTGCGTGATTTGGGATATGCATGGATCAGTGCGCATGGGACTCCTATGGCACGTAGACAAGATCGTTATAACAATATCACCCCCTCACGTGAGGGAATATTATGTCATCATTAATCACAGGTGGCACTTCCAAGTGTCAGCAGGCGATTGGCTAGATCATCACTCACATGCACCATGCATGCTTGGGGGTACACCACACCCCCCAAGACCTATATATACTTTTCACCTACAACCCTGCAAAGGGATCGATAATTGTAACCCTAGCTAAAACTCTGATTGTACTCAATAGAGAGAGAGTGAGCTTATGTGCATTGTATCCAAGGCCATTAGTGCCCATATTTAGTGGATCACACACTCACAGTGGATGTAGGCCTAATTGGCTGAACCACTATACATCATTGTCTTATTCCTCTTATGCTCATCCCCTTCTATGAACTTATACACACAAATATCTCTATGGTTGCCATTGTTATTTACTGTTTGAGCTCATCATCACTTATATAGTGGTGTTGAATCTGAGAATCATCAGTTTGGCGCCGTCTGTGGGAATGAGAAGACATCTCTTCCTTTATACAGCTTGACCTCACCGGGCACTCTGATGGTGAACCAGTTCTCCCCCTTTGAGGAGTTGTTTCACCATTTAAAGAGACCCTTTAAGATTCTCAAGCTCATCAGTCTTTTGACCATCCAGCTCTCTATAGCTCAAACATATGGCACCGGATATGCTACCACCACCACCTCCTCCACCGGATAGTGGAGTAAGACCTAGTTCCAGTCAGGCACCACCTCAGTCTGAGATGGATGATGTGTCAGCAAGCCAACGGATTATGCAGGAGAAATTTAGAGCCCTTAGACAGAACATACTAAGAACTCCAGGAGTCTCAGCGGAGATGATTACTCCGGCAGTAGCTCCAGGGAAGCATGAGGCCAGGGGACCACCCCAGGCACCACACAAAGACTTGCCACATCCACAAAGGCGGAGGGATGTTACTGGCCCCCGGCGTCTACGCCTGGGGAGGAAAGGAAACCCTTGCCAAGAAGACAGATATGATGATCTGGAGGTGGAAGAGGCCCCCATAGAGTGTTGGGCCATATGAGGTCTCCAACAATATTGTGCGACCTATACACGAAAGCAGAGGTAAGTGTGGAAGGTAAAATCTTGAAGATCACCCGAGGGGCTCTGCTTTTGATCGTCTGAGCAGGGGGTCGGCCTTTGAGAGGCTAGGCCCAGTAAATGACCTGCGAGAAAAATTATCCCGATTAAGAAGTGTTGCGAGGTCCAGGAGGGAGGCAGCAGATGGCCGACCCCACGAGGGCTGACCCCATGGATGGGATGACGACTAGGGAGAAGTAAACAACAGACACAGGCCTACCGTAGCAGAACCCTCCGTCAACCTCAAAGAGGTGGCAGGGGATAACATCGGTTAAGCTGACCCTACGAGGCCCTGGAACGACTTGATCCAAAGGCTAGAGGATAAAATTGGTGACATCCTGAAGCGTCGGGACCCTATTCAAAGAGGATACTCCATAGGCTCACCCTTTGTGGCGAAGATAGTTAACTTCCCCACACCATCCTAGTTTAAGCCACCTGTGATCACCCTAAGGTATGACGGGAGCACCAACCTAGTCCATCATATCGAGATGTACCAATCAACGACAGACATATACTCTATCTTGGATGAGATGAGGTTTCGTGCCTTTTTTGGCACTCTGACTGGGGCTGCACATGTCTGGTATATGTCTCTTCCAAAGAATTCCATTGAAAGCTTTAAGCAATTAGCAGACCAGTTTATCCATAACTTTTGCTTTGGAGTGAGGACACAGAAGAAAACCACACACCTGATCTACGTTAAGCAGGGGAAGAACGAGAGTCTGAGAGACTATATAGCCAGATTTAATAAAAAATATTTGGAGGTCGAAGACTATGAGGAAAGTATAGCCATGACAGCCCTCATTGGGGGGCTCCAGAAGGGGAAGCTATTATGGAAGCTTGTCGAAGATCCCCCGAAAATGATGGCCAAATTTTTTTCGATGGCAGGAAATGTGATGAACGCCGAAGAGGCGATGGATGCAAAATACGAAGATGAAAAAGGAGGCACTAGTGGGGGTAAGTACCAGAAAAGGAACAAAGAGGGGAAGAAGAGGCTGGCAGATGACAAATTTGCCGACTGTAACCCACTGACGGTCAGTTGTGAGCACATTCTGAATGAGATAAAAGAGTGACTGATCCTTGAAGTGGCCTGAGAAGTTGAGGGCAGCCCCTCACAAGAGGAACATAAACCTGTGGTGTAAGTTTCACCAAGACCATAGCCATGTGACCGACAAGTGTTTTACCCTGAAAGATGAAATTGAAAAAATGCTAAAAAAGGGAAGTTAAGAAAATTTGTTGATAAGAGTGCCTTTAAGAGGGGCCGAGGGTACGACCTCAGAAAGAAGAGAGGTGATACATGCAGAGAAGATCCGCAAAACCGAAGGGACGACCCTTCAGAGGATGAGGACGACCCCGACCTCCCACCGAGAGATGACCATGGCCCTATAAAGAGACTTAATATGATCTCACTTAGTGTGGGGATGATTTTTAGGGGACTAGGAGGAGGAGGGTCAGAGGTCGCAGATAGGAAGGCCCATATAGCTGAAGCCAAGGCAGTAACAAAAGTTATACGTTCAACCTCTATTGAGGCTAAGTCAGAAAAAATAAAGAAAGTAGATATGGATACTCTGATAGTGGGATTCTCAAGAATGAACTTCAAAGGCCTCTTAGCCCCACATGATGACCCTCTCGTTATCACTACCAAGGTACACGGGTGCGAGGTGCCGAGGATCCTGGTAGATGGGGGTAGTTCTGCAAATGTGATGTTTAGATCATGCTTTAAAGCCTTGGGTCTTAGCCGTTCCAGGCTTGTCCCCTACCATCACCCCTTGATTGGTTTTAATGGAGAAAAAGTTCATCCTCTAGGAGTATATGAGGCCGATGTGAGGAAGGGGGATGAGTGACCGAGATGGCTTACCAAGAGGGTCAAGTTTTTCATGATGGATGAATACGTCTTATCAGCCTACAACATTATACTAGGGCGAGTGGCCCTCAAAGAATTTGAGGCCATGCCATCCACGGTTCATCAGATGATAAAATTCTCAACTCCTTACAGGGTAGGGGAAGTGCAGGGAGACCAGACGATGGCACGAGAATGTTACTTCAACTCCGCCGAAGAAAGAGAGGCGCACAAGAAGGCAACAACTACTTATAATATTGATATCGTTGACCCCAGGGATGAGAAAAAACTGAAAAAAGGAGAAGCCACAGAAGAGGTAGAATCCATCATCCTCGATGAGGATGAGCCGGAAAAAATCGTCCAAATAGGCAAAGCTCTTAAGACGGGCATAAAAAAGACCTCATCAAGCTGGTAAGGAAAAGACAGAGCGTCTTTACATGGAGTCATGCAGATATGTCGGGGATCGACCCCAAAATTATGAGCCATAAGCTCAACGTGGTAGAGGGCACAAAGCCAGTGAAGCAGAAGAGGAGGATTTATTCTCGAGAAAAGTATGAGGTCATTAGGGATGAGGTCAAGAAGCTAGAAGATGCAGAGTTTATCAGAAAGGTTCTTTATCCTGAATGGCTGTCTAATCCAATCATAGTCCCCATGGCCAACGGGAAGTGGAGGATGTGTGTAGACTTCACCGACCTCAACAAACATTATCCCAAAGATAGCTTCCCTCTCCCCCGCATTGATCAGATGGTAGACGCTATCGCAGGATATGAGCTATTACGCTTCATGGATGCCTATTTAGGTTACAACCAGATCTTTATGAGCCCAAAAGACTCTGAAAAAATGGCTTTCATTACCGACAAGGGGACATACTGTTATAAGGTCATGCCCTTTGGCCTAAAGAATGCAGGGGCAACATATCAGCACCTTGTGAATAAAATGTTCGAAGACCAAATTGGGAAGTCTATGGAAGTGTATGTAGATGACATGTTGACTAAGAGTTTAACACGATGGATAAGTACCAAATGAAGCTCAAACCAGCTAAATGTGTCTTCGGGGTCGGAGGAGGGAAGTTCTTGGGGTTCATTATCAATCAAAGAGGCATTGAGGCCAATACTAAAAAGATAAAGGCCCTCATAAAAATGAAGACCCCCTGACCATCAAAGACATTCAGAGGCTCACCGGGCGAGTGGCTGCTCTGAATAGGTTCGTGTCCAAAGCCACAGACAGGTGTTTATCGTTCTTTAAAATTCTCAAAAAGGCCTTTGAATGGAATGAAGAGTGTGATCAGGCTTTTAAGGAGCTAAAGTCATACCTAGGGTTTCCCTTGATGTTGTTACGACCAATCCAGGGAGAACGACGATATGTGTACCTAGCCGTCTCAGAATCACCTATCAGTGCAGCCATTATGAGAGAAGAGGACGGAGTACAGGAGCCTGTGTATTTTAATAGTAAGGCACTCCAGGGGGAAGAGAAAAGATACCTAAGGATGGAGAAGTTATCATATTCCTTGATCCATGCATCAAGAAAGATGAAGCTGTACTTCTAATCCCATACAATGGTCATCCTCACCGACTCTCCTCTTAGGTAGGTCTTGCACAAGCCAGAAAAATCGGGGAGGCTAATGGCCTGGGCTATAGAGCTGGGAGAGTTTGACATTTTATATCAACCAAGGATGGCCATTAGGGGCAAGCGTTAGCTAATTTTGTGGCTGAATTTACTTGGGAAGATGATGAGGCTGAAGAGGAAAGCCTCGAGAAGACAGACACATGACGAAACAGAATTATTGACCCATCCGTAGGTAAGGCTGATACAAGCATCGCTAGAGAAAAAGTTGCAAAAAATGAAGAGGGAAGATATCTTTTTAGATAGGGGTCCCTCACCGAGGGAAATTTCTCAGAGGAAAAGGCTGTGTGGAACCTCTTTGTTGACGGGTCTCTTGCGAGAGCAGAAGTAGGGCTGAATTAATTGTAACAGCACTTGATGGCACAGACATTGAGTACGCCCTGAGGTTTAACTTCAAAGCCTCCAATAACGAGTCTGGATATGAGGCCCTGATAGCAGGCCTCTCCTTGGCTAAGTCTCTTATTGTCGGCCACATCTTGGTCTATAGTGATTCAAGGCTAGTAGTGAATCAGATACTAGGAGCCTACGAGGCTAAGGATGAGAGAATGGCCAAATATCTTGAAAGGGTAAAGACACTATTTTTAAGCTTCAGAGAAGTAAAATTGAAAAGAATTCCTAGGCTTGATAATGGTCGAGCCGATGTGCTTATAAGGCTGGCCTCTGCAACTAGGACAGATATCAGGAGGACAGTCCGAGTGGTAATTTTGCTTCGACCAGCGATTGAAGAGGCAGAGGGAACACCTAGCAATTTCTTAAATATCAGCAAGGAAGCTTCGTGGATTGATCCCCTTGTTAGGTACATTAAAGAGGGGTACCAGAGGCAAAATAAGAAAGGAAGAAGTTGAGATACAAAGCTGCGAAATTCACTGTCATCGGAGACACCTTGTACAAAAAGGGGTTCTTGCTCCCTTTGCTAAGATGTGTGCACCCATCTGAGGTCCTTCACATTATGCGAGATGTGCATGAGGGGTCACGCTCAAGCCACATTGGGGGCAAATCATTAGCAAAGAGGATAGTAACCCAGGGATACTTGTGGCCAACCCTGGGGAAAGACGCCACGGCATACGTAAAAAAGTGCGATAAATGTCAAAGATTTGCCACTATCCCTCACCAGCCCCATCAGCCTCTTACCTCCATCACATCCACATGGCCATTCGCAGTGTGGGGAATCGATCTAGTAGGAGCTTTGACCAGGGACGTCAATAACTATCGATACTTGATCATGGCAATTGACTATTTTTCAAAATAGGTGGAGGCAGAGCCGATGGTAAGGATCACCAAGCAGAAGACCTTCCAGTTTATCTGGAAAAACATTATATGTAGATATGGTCTCCCCAACACCCTCATCTCAGATAACGGGACTCAATTCGAGAATACATCTCTGTATAAATACTGCGAAAGGGTCGGTGTAAAATAATTCTTCTCGTCCCCAGGCAGACCTCAAGCCAACGGGCAAATGAAAGTTATAAACAGAACAATCCTAGATGGGATCAAGAAAAAACTCAAGGAGGTAAAAGTAAGATGGGTTGAGGAGTTGTACGCTGTACTATGGGCCTAAAGGACGACGGTAAATACTCCCACCAGAGAAACCCCGTTCATGCTGGCATATGGCTCAAAAGTTGTTATCCCCATCGAGATTGGATTTCCTACTCACATGGTCCAAGTGTATGACCCCCAGAGGAATATGGAAGAAAGAAGAATTGATCTAGACTTGATCGAGGAGAGAAGATAAGACGCTGAGATAAGGTAAGACACCTATAAGCAGAGGACTGCCAGGTTTTACAACCAGAGGGTGAGACAAAGGCCAATCGCTGTGGGGGACCTAGTCCTCAAAAAAGACTTGGCAAAATCCTAACAAGTTCCACCCAAATTGGCATGGCCCATATAGGGTCACTGATGAAGTTGTCCCTGGAACCTATAGACTAGAGAACCTTGAGGGGGAACCCTTTTCGAACCCTTGGAATGCAGATCATTTGAAAAAATCCTATCAATAATGTAATGTCCTATCGGACCACGGTTGTAATGAATGTGTTACTCCAACAGAACACTTGGAATGTTAATGAGAATGTCATATTGGCCACTCGTCTTGTGTTCGTTAATTCTAGTATGATTAGGGCCACCCTCGGCTATGGTGAGGGTAAATGGTGGGGACGACGCCCATTTACCCTCAAGAAAGACGAGGGGGACTTATTAATTGAAAACATCATTTAGTTGGTGGAAACCATCCTCGGCTATGATGAGGGCTAATGGTGGGGATGACCCCCCATTTACCCTCAAAAAAGACGAGGAGGGACTTGAAATTTAAAACACCATTTGTTTGGTGGTAACCACCCTCGGCTATGATGAGGGCAAATGGTGGGGACAACCCCCCATTTACCCTCAAGAATGACGAGGGAGGACTTATTAATTGAAAACATCATTTAGTTGGTGGAAATCACCCTCGGCTATGATGAGGGCAAATAGTGGGGACGAACCCCCATTTACCCCCTCAAGAAAGACGAGGGGGACTTGAAATTTAAAACACCATTTGTTTGGTGGTAACCACGCTCGGCTATGATGAGTGCAAATGGTGGGGACGACCCCCCATTTACCCTCAAGAAAGACGAGGGGGTACTTGAAATTTAAAACACCATTTGTTTGGTGGTAACCACCCTCGGCTATGATGAGGACAAATGGGGGTTCGTCCCCACTATTTTCCCTTAAGAAAGACGAGGCAGGACTTGAAATTTAAAACACCATTTGTTTAGTGGTAACCACCCTCGACTATGATGAGGGCAAATGGTGGGGACGACCCCCCATTTACCCTCAATAAAGACAAGAGGGAACTTGAAATTTAAAACTTCATTTGTTTGGTGGTAACCACACTCGTCTATGATGAGGATAAATGGTGGGGACGACCCCCCATTTACCCTTAAGAAAGACGAGGCAGGACTTGAAATTTAAAACACCATTTGTTTAGTGGTAACCACCCTCGACTATGATGAGGGCAAATGGTGGGGACGACCCCCCATTTACCCTCAATAAAGACAAGAGGGAACTTGAAATTTAAAACTTCATTTGTTTGGTGGTAACCACACTCGTCTATGATGAGGATAAATGGTGGGGACGACCCCCCATTTACCGTCAAGAAAGACGAGGGGGGACTTGAAATTTAAAACACCATTTGTTTGGTGGTAACCACCCTCGGCTATGATGAGGACAAATGGTGGGGACAACCCCCCATTTACCCTCAAGAAAGACGAGGGAGGACCTTAAATTTAAAATACCATTTGTTTGGTTGTAACCACCCTCGACTATGATGAGGGCAAATGGTGGGGACGACCCCCCATTTACCCTCAAGAAAGACGAGGGGGAACTTGAAATTTAAAACTTCATTTGTTTGGTGGTAACCACCGTCAGATATGATGAGGACAAATGGTGGGGACGACCTTTACCCTCGAGAAAGACGAGGGGGGACTTGAAATTTAAAACACCATTTGTTTGGTGGTAACCACCCTCGGCGATGATGAGGACAAATGGTGGGGACGACCCCCCCTTTACCCTCAAGAAAGACGAGGGAGGACTTGAAATTTAAAACACCATTGGTTTGGTGGTAACCACCCTCAGCTATGATGAGGGAAAATGGTGGGGACGACCCCCCATTTACCCTCAAAAAAGACGAGGGGAGACTTGAAATTTAAAACACCATTTGTTTGGTGGTAACCACCCTCGGCTATGATAAGGGCAAATGGTGTGGACGACCCCCCATTTACCCTCAAGAAAGACGAGGGGGGACTTATTAATTGAAAACATCATTTAGTTGGTGGAAACCACCCTCGGCTATGATGAGGGAAAATGGTGGGGACGACCCCCCATTTACCCTCAAGAAAGACGAGGGGGACTTGAAATTTAAAACACCATTTGTTTGGTGGTAACCACCATCAGATATGATAAGGGCAAATGGTGGGGACGACCCCCCATTTACCCTCAAGAAAGGCGAGGGGGTACTTGAAATTTAAAACACCTTTTGTTTGGTGGTAACCACCCTCGGCTATGATGAGGACAAATGGTGGGGACTACCCCCCATTTACCCTCAAGAAAGACAAGGGAGGACTTGAAATTTAAAACACCATTTGTTTGGTGGTAACCACCCTCGGCTATGATGAGGGCAAATGGTGGGGACGACCCCCCATTTACCCTCAAGAAAGACGAGGGGGGACTTGAAATTTAAAACACCATTTGTTTGGTGGTAACCACCCTCGGCTATGATGAGGAAAAATGGTGGGGACGACCCCCATTTACTCTCAAGAAAGACGAGGGGGGACTTATTAATTGAAAACATCACTTGTTTGGTGGTAACCACCCTCGGCTATGATGAGGGCAAATGGTGGGGACGACCCCCCATTTACCCTCAAGAAAGACGAGGGGGGACTTGTTAATTGAAAACATCATTTAGTTGGTGGTAACCACCCTCGGCTATGATAAGGGCTAATGGTTTGGACGACCCCCATTTACCCTTAAGAAAGACGAAGAAGGAGTAAATTGGATGGTTAATTCAAAGCATCACAAGATAAATCATGCAAGGGGCAAGCATAGAAGACAGGAAGAGACATTATATTATAGTGTTACAAATACTTGTCCAACGAAAACAAAGTACAAAAATATTTGTTACATAAAGAGGGTATGGGCTACAGACATCCACCCTACTCAGCGGTATCAGCAGGTGAGGTTTCAACGTCAATTAGAGGAGTTTCTTCAGTGACCAAACCAGGCCGGTCCTCAAATGTGCCGGTACCTTCGACGTGCACTTGGGACTCCACATGGGATAAGGCCTCAACAATAAGGGGGTCATATAACTGAACTGCGTCAAGAGAGGGGAGAATTGAAGACACGGCATTAGCGAACTTAAGGACGACCCACCGACAGGCCGTCCTAATCCCCCTCTCTAAGTACTCAATACCAAAGCCTTGAAACTCGTCTGAGAGTTTATAAGCCTCCATCGCATTGGTCTCGGCTTTCTTCAGTGCCTCTTCAAGTTCAGCCTTGAATTGGGCCCCTGATTGATCAAGGCCTCATTCTTTTCTTTGATGAGAGAGTCCTTTGCCTTCAATTCGGCCTCGTGCTGCTTCATCAGCTCATCCAGGACCCTTACATATTCGGTCCTTGCAATATCCAACTCAGCCTCATGCTAAATAGCCCTCTCAGCCTCATAAAACTTTTATTGATTTTCAGCTATCCACTTGGTGGTTAGGGTAAAGGCGAAGACAGATTATATGGAGACACACATGTTAAAAGGGGTCGAGGGAACAGTTCATGAAATGCTGGCAAATCAAAAAGAGTAAAGTAGAGAGAGGTACCTGAGCCAAAGTGTGCAGACCGTAATCATAGACCTTAGCCAGGGGCATCTTTGATAAGAAGTCATAATCCACGGCCGAGGGAGCAGAAAACATCGAGGCCTTGGTTGCCCTCAGGTTGGCTATGAGGGAAGACGGTTCAGCCTTCAAGAATGCCAAATTTTGGGACCAAAAGGCCCCCATGCTGGAAGAGGATCTTGCCCCCTCAGTAGGTGTTTGAGGGACCTCCACCCTCATCCTCATCCTTGAGTCAGGCCGATAGCCTTCAGGAACTTCAGGCTCCTTCTGTTTATGATTATCTACGGTTGGCTCTACATGTGTCGGCCCCACTGCCTTTATCTTCTTCTGAGCCTGCTGAGGCTCTTTGCCTTTCTTCTTCCCCAAGCCAGACAGTAAACTTGGGGAAGTTATCTCCCAGAGTTGATCAGATATATTTGCAGGACGACCTGAAAAGGAGACGATACATCAGAAAGAGATTGGTAAAGAAGAAACACTTGGAAAAAATTAAAAATTGATCAAAAATCTACTCACATAATTCTGTCAGGGGGTCTACCCTCAGACCAGCTTCTTTGAGGAAGCGAGGGGTCATCAAATCTTCAAATTTGGCAAGTTCACCCTCTTTCCCTCGCTCCCTCAGGTAGTCAACAATGACCCTCTCCTCCACGCTAAGTTTGGGGTCTGATCGCACTTTTATTAAAGGATTAGACCATACCCTTGGTACCCTCGGACTGTCTTCCACGAGACCCTCGGCGGGGAATTCCTAATCCCTAGAGATAAAGAAAAACCTTTTTTCCAGTCGTGATTGGAAGTTTGAGCCACATAAAAAAGCTTCTTGTCGAACTTCCTAGCCTCCAAATGGAAATACCCAGGCTGTTTGGACAACGAGGTGATGTTGTAGCAGGAAATGAATAAATCAGTCGAGGGCTCATCGGTAAAAGAATTCTTCCAAAGCGAAATATAACTGAGGATAGTCCTCTACGAGTTGGGAGGAAGTTGAGAAGGAGAAACCCCAAGGGTAGACAAGATGTCGACTATAGTAGGGTGTAGAGGGAACCTAACACCTACCCTTAGCATTTGCTCATAAATAGCAATCTCTCCCTCGTCCCCCTGGAAAACCCTCTCATCTTCAGTTGGGACCCTCATACTTATATTGGACTGTATACCAAAAAGATGTCTCTATAATAAAAGTTCGCGATCCTTAACTGACGATACGTAAGTCGAGGAACTAGAAGTGTCAACTTGACCATCATCATTAGAACTTTCATTATCGTCCTCGGATCCTTCAACCTCGTCGACTATCAAAGGGCCATCTGGAAAGGCTACGTGAAAAGTAAGAGGGGACAGGGCTGTCATAGGGACAACCTCTGCATGATCTGTCCCCTCGGCCTGTCTGCCCAGACTAATAGTTGATGTCTCTCTCCTCCCAGAAGGACCATCACCCATCGGCGATGATGCTCTCTCATCCATTTTCCCCTCGTATGACTGACTCTCGATTGTACGACAAGATGACCCATAGGACTCAGATGATAAAATTTTGGCTAAAGGGATAGGGAAGATGGGTCATACCCAGTTAGGGTCAGCCCCTCGTCGTCGCTCGTCCTCCTCCTCTATTCGTCTTATCTCAGCAAAGAACTTCTCCCTCAAGGTGGGGAACTCCTCGGTTAAATCGTAAAGCCTCCTAAGCATTAAGGGGAAGACCCTAAACTTAAAGGAATTTGACTAAGCTAACTATAAACAAGTTCACAATTGAATATGTTTGACTCTTGGATCAAACCTAAAGAAATGAAAAGTTTTTAGGTTTGAACACTCAAGAACAAGAAGAACAGCTCGCCAGAGAAGAATGCCGAAAAAAGCAAAACAACCAAGGAAAAAGTGAAAAGAAACCCAAATGCAAAATGCAAATTGTAAATAGAAGTTGAAGGCTAAATGAGTAATCTAAAGCAAAGAAAGGTTACCTGAGGATGAAGGCGAAGACAGCGAGGCTTGATGCAGAAAAAATCGCAAAAATGGTGATAGAACTGTTAAGAAGCTAGAGAGAGAAAGCTATGGCACAAAGAAGAAGAAAATAAATGATTGTTTAAAAATAATTTAATAATTTGTCATTAGGGGGGCCATAAATCAAGGCGGTGCAAAACCCATGAGGAGATTCATCATTAGGGCACCAAGCCCTAAGCAAGTGCGCAGTCGCCATACCTCGGGAACATAATAGTTCACACCTGACCACTCGGTGGATAAAGGGTAGTATTATCCCTCAGCCATCTCAACAACATCAATGGCTAAGGGTTGGGGGTGATTGATATAGAAATATATACCCTTGTCCAGGCCGAGGGTGTCCTCCTCCAAGACGAGGGCTCAGGCCCAGGACGACTCCAATGACCACGGCTTCGTCATAGGAAGAATTGGCTATGGATGACCCTTCAAGGGGCCGACCCCTCATCATGGCACAGACGACCCTTCAAGGGGTCGAACCCTCATCATGGCCCATATGACCCTTCATGGGGTCGACCCCTCATTATGGCTCAGATGACCCTTCAAGGAGCTGACCCCTCATCATGGCCCAGATGACCCTTTAAGGGGACGACCCCTCATCACTGCCTGGACGACCCTATGAGGGTACAACAGTACGAGACCCAAACTAGTCCAGGCTCGTTGCCAGCAGGAACTTTGCCCTCAGCCTCACATCATAGGCCGAGGGTGACATTATCACAGCGCGTGATTAGGGAGACGCGTGGAACAGTGCGTGTGGGAATCTTATGGCACGTAGAAAAGACCGTTATAACAATATCACCCCCTGACGTGAGGGAATATTATGTCATCATTAGTCATAGGTGGCACCTCCAGGTGTCAGCAAGGGATTGGCTAGATCATCACTTACATGCACCATGCATACTTGGGGGTACACTACACCCCCCAAGACCTATATATACTTGTCACCTACAACCCTGGAAAGGGATCGATAATTGTAACCCTAGCTAAAACTTTGCTTATACTCAATAGAGAGAGTGAGCTTATGTGCATTGTATCCAAGGTCATTAGTGCCCATATTTAGTATATCACACACTCACAGTGGATGTAGGCCTAATTGGCTAAACCACTATACATCATTGTCTTATTCCTCTTATACTCATCCCCTTCTATGCACTTATACACACATATATCTCTATGGTTGCCATTGTTATTTACTGTTTGAGCTCATCAATACCATTATTGCGATAGCCTAGGATTGATATCTAGGTGGGGTGAAAGTGTATAATCATCCTTTACTTAGGAAAGGGTGAATTTGTGTTTTGGGAAACCTTAGTTGGGACTAAGGGGTATTTTGAGGATTTTTCACATCGCTTTTGAGGGTGGGGGAAATTAATTTGATTAATGATTTTAAGAAATTTTGGGAAATTAATATCACGGGACTAAAACGGATATTAAAATTTATTAACGACATAATGTGTCTAGGGCCGACAGTTTAAATGGGTCAAAGGACGATTTATGTCATGTTGTATGTGGAACCTTGTCATATCGCGAGGGTCGCAGGATAAAAACGGATCAAACAGCGGACTTGACAAGGCGACGTGTATCTTGGTAATTATCATTGTGATTCTTTTAATGAAATTTAATATTGTTGGGAAGGTAGGTTAATTAAAATAATATTGGTGTGGCTCATTTTAAAGAGACCTTGCGGGTAGTTAGAAATTTATTTTGTTGAATTAATAACCTGCGTAATTAAAAGTTACTATTGTTATGGTCAATATATATAGCACTATTTTCTGGGTTCAGAGACCCTAATTGAGAAGAGTAGACGGTTTTCATGCTCGGGGCTTTGGCTCTGACACATGCGTTGACTAATCTTTTTCAGGATTTATTTGGGAGTTGCTGCATAGGATTCATTGGAGATCTTTTGGAGGTGCAGCTAGATTAATTTTATTGCTTTAGTGGTTACATTTCTCTTTCCATTCCATCATTTTTATTATGAGACTACTTTTGGAGTTATTGGGCCTTTTCGGCTCCAAAGTTGTTTTAAGATTTCAGTTGGATTTATTTATTTAAATATTGAGATATTCGGAGATAACACGTGATGGATTTTGATTGCACTTTGGTCTTTTATCAGTTGGATGTCATTCATATTTGGGTTTGATTAAAATAATTTATCTTGTGGATTACAATTTTTATGTCTCATATCTGTCACATGTGATGGATGATATTTAATTTACTCGCACCCGGCTTAGTTTTGGTGGCGGTCGATGCTAGAATTTAGCGGGGTGTGACATGTAATAGATGAGGGTTCCTCCCTTAGAGGTTCCTCGCTTAGGGTTTTTTTCAGTGGCAGTTATTCTCTATCACCTGGTACTGACGAGGGTTCCTCGCTCAGAGGTTCCTTGCTACCATCTATTACTGAGGAGGGTTCCTCGCTCAGAGGTTCCTCGATTAGCGCTTGCATTAATAGGGTACCTCGTCTGAGGCATTGACCATGGGGGGTCCTCGTCGGTTGCAACTGTTAGTGGGGGTTCCTCATAAAAGTTCCCTGCTATAAGGGGTTGCAACTGTTGTGAGTTGTTTGCTCTTACTTTTTTGGGGGGCATGTTTTTACAGAGAGTTATGAGGACCCCCTCGAACGGGAGATGGTAGAAGAGTTGTAGTCATCTCTTTTTTAGTGTTCAAAATATGTGGCCATCAATCTGACCGGTCTCACCAAACATTCTTTTGCTAAGTGGCAACGATATTGGTTTAAAGTTTTCGAGTAGGCCCTTAAGGGGGAGACTTACAGTAGGGTTCTCAAGTGTCAGGATGGCCCTAAACTCCATTCCCCATCACACTTAGCCGCTTTTTTAGTTACATTTCTGAGTAGATTCTTATTCCCAGTTAAACTAGACGACTCTCCCTGTGATCTCCTGTTCAAATTAGCTGTGAGACTGGCATGAGGGAAAATGATACCCCTTGCTGCTTTGAGCCTTGGGTCTCTCTATACTTGGTTGGATCGCGCTCATGTAGATGAGGAGAGATCTTGTGGCCGCTACGATGCCGCCAATTTTGGTAACTCCTTTATTTTGATGGCTTTTCTTTTTGAGCATTTTCCACAATTTACCCCAGAGGCAAGGGCCTATCACAACAATGTTGCTCACCTTATGAGATGGCACAAGAAGGACCCCAAGAAACCCCTGGGGTCTTTGATTGATAATCTTGAGGATTTTAATTTTATCCCTTATAGCAACTGCATCGGTGGCACTTTTAGCTGGCTATCTTTCCTAAGTGATGATGGAACTTTCTATTACCCTTCGAATGTGGAGAGTGTCTCTTCTTGCCCACACATCAATATGGGAATGATGTTACTACCGGTTCTTTTTCCTTATTTGATTGATTTGGGTCAGGTTGGTGATTTCTATCACTCTGAACGCGTGAGGAGGTAACTTGGTTATGACTAGGGAAATCACACCCCTTACCTATCATTCGAGCAGCGACCCTTCATAGTTGTACTTAGAGGCTTGTAGGAACTTTACTTTTGAGGGGATGTTCCATACAGTGAGCCACTTAGGGGGATTATATGTGCATCCCTACGATCGTTTGCCTTCCTTCACTTCCTCCTGGTTCCTGTTCTGGCAAGGGTAGGTTCTTCTTATTCAAAACTGTGTGGATGAACCTATGCATGATATTGTTCCCACCAAGTATATCAAGTATTAGTTTTTAATCAAAAAAAACCCAAAAGAACACTTGACATCTTACCACTACACCCAAGACATCCTTAGAGCAAGTTATTCTTATTTTAGTGAAGCCCTTTCTTGATAAGTCCACCCAATCGAAGCAAACTGAGTTGCATCCTGCCAAATCTAAAGGGCATTCCACGGGTAAGGTAAAGGCAATGGCTCCTACTGCGGTTAAGAGATAGAATCTTGATGCGGATGTGTCGAACTTCATTACTGCTACTACTGTTGATCCCTCTCCACCCCCTTCTCTTGTGAGGACTAGAGATGCTAAAAAGAAGAAGGAGATCGATGTTGATGTTGTTCCTCCCTCCGTATTGGACCAAGGGTTTGATACCGATGATCTTGGGGTAGAGGATACCTATAGGACTGTCTCGGAGCAAGGTTATGAGGCTCTAGGCTTCTCTTCTAGGGAGACACGAGTCACGTCTATTCTGGTTGCAGAAGGTACTACACCTAAACATTCTTTACTTATCAAAATTGGCTCTTATGGAGTTTAACCTGCTGGTTCCTCCTCCCCCTCATTGGAAGATGAACTAGTTGACTATGGAATCACACCTTCCAATGATGATCATAGTTCTTCTTCGAATGATGTGGATGGCTTGGATTTTTGTGGTGAAAGCACTACTGTCACTTGTGCTTTGTTATCAGTTTTGAGGGAGTCTTCCAGTGATGATAAGACACCGCATTCTCCATCAGGGACTTGTTTTTCTTCCAGGACCCTTCTATATCGCCAGACTGTACGTTCTACTGCTGTAAGTCTTTCTTTACTTGGGACTTTTATTCATATGATTTTCTGTTCTTTTCATCATTTATTTGTTTACTAATTTTCTTATTGTAATGCTTTTGCAGGGTGCTTCTGTTGATACGAGCGGCCTCTCGCCTCCTCCACTTCCTCGTGTCCCTTTATAGCGAAAGAGGAATTTTATACTTATTTCCTCCAGAGGCCTTTATAGAGAGGTTTGTTATTTCCTCCAGCCATAGCGGGATTATATGCTTCAATAGTCTCTATTTACACTCGTCTTACTAAGTGTCATATTTTTTATTTTTGTACAGCTTTCATCGATTCATCCTACTAGAACTAGGGTCGCTTCTGTGACCCCTTCTTCTGTCAAGGTATTTCTCTGATTTCCTTTAAATGAACAATCTTACTTTTCTCTTATTTTTCTTTTTTTATCTATTTTCCATTGTATTTTCTATCTATTTATGACTCCACAGGATTATGTCCTCAGGTCCTGCCGCCTCATCTTCTCATTCTTCAGCAACAAGCATTTCTACAGCTGAGTCCCTGGCTTCCTCGTCTTCAGAGGTCTTCTTGTTCTCTTGGTCCCATTTTTTTATAACTATGCCTTTGACGCTTATATCCTTTGTCACTTTTCATTCCCCAGGGACCTGTATATCTTAGGCTCTCCTCTGTAAGGAAACTCTGCCTTTTCTTGAGACCACTATTCTGGGGTTATCCCCCTCAGGGAGGATTCCTATTTCTCGGGTATACATATTTATGGATGGTATACCTTTGGTCTATCCTATCCCTCATGGGATCATATTTACTATAACTTCAACTGCTTAGCCTATTTCGCAGGTTTCTTCTTCTATTCAGGTACTGGTAGATTTTTCTTCAATAGTCATGATAATAACATCTTCTAATGCATGTATGATAAGCAGGTAAGAAGCACATCCCCTGTTACACCAATGGTCGTCTTTCTTTCTTCCTCCTTGGATAGATCCCAGGTATTCTATCAACCACTTGCATGTTATTTTTCTGGCTAGCCTGTACTGACAAGACCATTTCTTATTTTCCTTCAGCTCTCCTGTAATACCACTTTATCGATGGCTCTTACTACTATTCCCCCAGAATCCCCTGTTGTAGATAAGTCACCTTTCCCTGTTGCTTTCAGCGAGAGTCCTGTCATAGTGCCTCTCTCGGTAACTATTTATGTCATGGGTCTTTGGGCTTTTCTATGTACTTAATTTTGTGAGGTAAGTGATTTTTTAACTCTTGCCTATTTCTCTTAATTTATAGGCTAGCTTTGCGGAAGCTTCTTTATCTATCACGCTTGTGGCAAGTATTGCGAAGGCAACCCCTTAGGAAGCACTTGCTTCTCCCACCTCAACTGCTGTGGAGGGAATTACTCAAGTATCGTATATATCTTGTATGAGATTAGTCATTTATGTACCACTCTTTTAACTGGTATAACCCTTTTTTTAATTTTGTCACCAAGTCAACATAGTTAAGGTTCCCTTATCTGTGGGACCTGTTAATAGTTTTGCCACCATTACAGCGGGGCTCTCAGCTAGCACTTCAAATGAATATATCCAAGTAAATACTTAGTTTTCTTATACCTTTTTCGTATTATTTTTTTAAAAAAATATACTAATACTGTGCAAATGTTTGCTAACACTTACTTATTTCCCTATTCTCAAGTTAGTGCTGCGATCGTTCCAATGACTGCGGAACGCATTGTGGGGATAGCTGCGGGAGAGGTATTAAACTTTCATACCTTCCCTATTTTCCACTTCCCATTTTTTTTCTTCTTGCTTTTACTATGCAAGTATGCTTACCTTCGCCCTTGTTTCATTGTTTCCAGGCTAGCGAGGCAATTGCTCCGGTAATTGTGGAGTATGTTGGAGAGATGGCTGTGAGAGAGGTACTATATTGTCATACCTTCTCTCTTTTTTTATTTCTTATTTTTCTTCTTTCTTTTATTGTGCAAGTGTACTTACCTCCGCCCTTGTTCCATTATTTCCAGGCTAGCGAGGCAGCTTCTCCTGTAGCTGTAGATCATATTGGAGAGATGGTTGTAAGATAGGTACTATACTGTCATACTTTCTCTCTTTTTCTGTTTATCCTTTTTCTTATTGCTTTTACTGTGGAAGTTCTCTCACCTTCACCCTTGTTTCATTGTTTCCAGGTTAGTGACGTTGCTGCTCCGGTAACTGTGGAGCATCTTAGCGAGGTAGCTGTGGGGGAGGTATAATATTATCGTACCCTTCCTCTGTTCTATTTCTCCTTTTTTCTTCTTGCTTTTACTATTCAAGTACTCTCGCCATCACCCTTGTTTCGTTGTTTTCAGGTTTGTGAGGCAGTTGCCCCAGAATTTGTGGAGCATCTTTGAGAAGTAGTTGCGGGAGAGATATTATACTATCATACCTTTCCCTCTTTTTGATTTCTCCTTTATCTTCTTTCTTTTACTATGTAAGTACTCTCACCTTGACCCTTGTTTCATTATTTCCAAGTTAGTGAGGTTGGTGCTCTCGTAACTGTGGAGTAGACAGAGAGTGATGTGATATGCACTACTCAGGTATTTGACTATCATACCCAAGTTACTATTACTCATTGCTAACTTATGAGTCGTACTGATATTTCTCATTGCTATTTTTTATGCTTAGCCTTGCATCCCCTATTCGGCTAACTCCCTTCACATAGGTGGCAGCATACTCACCCCCTTGAGCTTTGGGGTAAGCTTTCTATCATAACCCTTTTTAGAGTTTGGATATAATTATTTTTGTCTTTTTTCTCCTTGAGCTCATCATGCACACTTATTTTCAGGATCTTGTTGATGAGTCTACCGGGGTCGCTGATGAGGGGGTCAGAGTTCTGAGGCCACTCCTACGGTCGATGATGTTAATTCTGGTGGGGAGTCTTCTTTCCTCCCTTCTGAGATAGAGTCGCGGCATTCAGATGGTGACGTGGAGGTAGAGGCTCCTGCAACCTTCACTACACCAAAACAAGCTTTTAGTAACAGACTGTTTTTTGTATTACTAACAATATTATACTGTTACTATTTCTCACAACACAATACCGTTACTAATATCTGATAAGTGTTACTAATATTATTTAAATATTTTAAAAATAATTTTAAAAAAAAGTAATTAACTAGCGTCTCACAACACAATACACTCTAGCGTTCTCCAAAATGTCCCCGACTCAAAGAAATTGTCTTTCTCCAAAATGATCCAGCATGACCTAGGGTTTTCTCTTCTTCTTCTCCAATACACGATCTTCTCCAGTACGCGATCTTCTTCAATACGCGGTCTTCTTCCTCTTCTCCAATACGCGATGCTAGAGTGACCTAGGGTTTGGAAGAAGTCTCAGTTAGCGTGACCTAAGGTTTGGAAGAAGTCACAGTTAGCGTGACCTAGGGTTTTGGAAGCATTCGGCGCTCACATCACAACCTAGGGTTTGGGAATTGCGATTTACTTTCATAAGGTAATTATCTCATTCATACAAGATTTGTCTAAAACGTTCTAAGCGATTTACTGTTCAAAAGAGATTTGTTGTTGGGTTACAAGTTTATTTTTTGGTAAAATGCAATGTATTTTTGTTATTGTTGTTGGGTACATACTTTTTGTATTTTTTGGTTCAAGTTTTTGATTATTTTGTATTAAATCCAAAGCTTAGAATGTTTTTTATATACTGATTTATAACATTACTAGACCTGGTATTTAATACCCTATTATACTATTAAAACACATAATTGTATACACTGATTTATACTATTAAAACACATAATTGTATATAACTAAGGAAATTGCACCCCTCCCCTGAACTTTAAGGTTTGTTCTAACAAAATTACATGTTGTAACTGTGATTTTTCTTATGTGTATCAATAATTCTATTTTTTGTATATAATCATATAACTTGTGTGTAAACCATATTTTTTTGGTAGTGCAGATTGTCACAAACATTGAACAAAGAGTGGATGAATGAGAGGAATAGAATAAGTGAGGTGTACACAAATGGAGTTGAGTCTTTTATTAATTTTGCAATTGCAAACAATGACCATAAATTCTCGACCTTTCCTTGTCCATGTGTTAAGTGCCGAAATAAGAAGCATTTTACTGCGGTAGATATCAAGGGTCATTTGATAATGCACGGTATAGACAAGACATATACTAAGTGGGTTTTACATGGTGAAACACTATCATCGAACCTAACATGTCCCGTAGTAAATACCATTGATTGTGAAGGACATGATGAAGCTGATAGCAATGAGAATGAAAGGTTGCGAAACTTAGTTGACGCATATTACGGAGTTCACGAACAACATTCTGTAGAACCCGATCAGGAAGGATTCTCTAAAAAATCGTATGTCGACAATGAGAAGTATGATCAATATAATAAATTAGCGATCGAGAAATTGTACCCTTCATGTGAGGGTTCTGAGACTACTCTCTCTGCAATTGTTGAATTGCATAATTTGAAAAAGCAGTTTGGTTGGTCGGGAAATAGCGTGACCTCTCTTTTGTCGGTTTTAAAGAGGTGGCTTCCAAAAGGAAACACATTACCAGAAAAATATCCGCACATGAAGAGAATGATGAAAGACCTAGGGATGAAAGCAAATTACATTCATGCTTGCGTTAACAACTGTATTTTATACTGGAAAGAGAATGAAGATTTGGAGGAATTTCCTCAGTGTGGAGAACCGAGATATGCAGTGACCTCAAATAAAGGGAAGAGGATATGCAAAGAACCGATGAAAGTGTTAAGACATTTCCCTTTAATTCCAAGGCTAGTGAGATTGTACATTATACCTTGGATATCACATGAAATGACATGGCACCATCGGGCAACAAGTTCATGGGATTATCAGCGACATCCTTTTGATTCATCCCAATGGAGAATGCTAAAAAGTAGATGGCCCGATTTCGCCGAGGAAGGGCGCAATATTTGGCTTGCAATAGCAACAGATGGGTTTAATCCCCATGGTATTCAGTCTAGTAGTTATAGTTGCTGGCATGTCATGACCGCGCCTTATAATGTGGGACCTTCTTTACGCTTGAAGCGTGAGTTCCAAATTTTATCTTTGCTGATTCCTGGGCCAAAGGCACCGGGTCAAGACATTGATGTTTTTCTTCAGCCATTAGTAGATGAGTTGAAACAACTATGGGAAGGAGTTCCAGCTATTGACATGCACAAAATGCAACCTTTTACATTGAGAGCTATGTTGATGTGGGGTATTCATGATTTTCCCGCATATGGAAACTTATCTGGGTGTGTAACACATGGTTACAAAGCATGTCCTATTTGTGGCGATGACACTCCATCCATTTGGCTAGAACATAGCATGAAGATAGTTTACACAAACTATCGTATGTTTCTTAAAAGCGATCATCCTTTTAGGAGTGGTAGAGGTTTGGGACTTAGGACGCAAGAAGTTGGACGTCCCCCGATTCGACTAAACGGAGATGCACTTGTGGAGAAGTTAAGAAATATAAAGTATGTACCTGGAAAAGTCTCAAAAGTTCCCGCTAAGAAGAGAAAGTCTAATAATGTTAATGGGAGTGCTAATGTTGAAGTTAAAGAAGCTTGGTATAAAAAATCTATTTTCTTTGATTTGGAATATTGGCCATATCATCAAGTTCGACGTGTCCTTAATGTGATGCACATCGAAAAGAATGTTGCAAAGCATTTGATAAACACAATTCTTGATGATAATAAAACAAAGGATACTGAAAAGGGTCGATTGGATATGAAGTGTATGGGCATACACAGCGGTCAATGGCTTCAAGTTGTTGGACACACCGGAAAAACGATAAAACCAACAACACCATTTATCTTGGATAAAGAAGAAAAAAAAAAACAATTCTGCCAAATTTTGAAGGACTTAAAGCTTCCTACCAGTTTTTCCTCTAACTTGCGCAATATAGTAAGTCTTAGTCCCCCATATTTGCACTCCTTAAAGTCGCATGATTATCATGTCATAATTGAACATCTGCTACCTGTGTTGCTCCAACATGCATTTTCGAAACATCGAGATTTAAGAAGAGCAATCCAACAATTAAGTTTGTTCTTTAACATGTTGTGCTCTAAGGTCCTAATTCGGCAAGATATCCAAAGAGCCAAATACATGGTTATTGAAGCATTATGCGTGTTGGAAAAATATTTTCCACCTACGTTTTTTGATATTAGCATTCACCTCACTGTGCATCTAGGAGATGAAGCCCTGGTTTGTGGACCCACTGACGCTCATTGGATGTATCCGTTCGAAAGGTGATTTTTTTTTACCTTTTAATATAGTAAAATATGCCCCCATTTAAGTTAATAATGCTTGTTATTAATTTTTATTACCTAATACAAATAGGACGATGAAAGATTTCAAAGATATACCTAGCAATAAGCGGTATGTTGAAGGTTGAATTGCAGAATCCTACGTTGTTGCTGAATCTGTTAGATATTGCATGGAGTACATGCCAAATCCATCTGATGGAAATCATAAACGCTCCCATGAGGCCTTTTTAGAGGAAGGTGGAGAGTTCTATGATGAAGGGCCTTTGCTTGATGATAAGACTATAACGTTGGGACCCGTACAGTTTCAACAAATACGTCGATAGGTATTATTTCGACTAAATGTTGATGGATTTCAAGAGTACTATAGGTTTGAGTTCTTTTATTTGTTTATAGTTAAGAATTAATTATCATTTTGAGTTATAATTTCTTATATCAAACTACATATTACAGTGAATATGAAGCATCACTGAAATCCGTGTCTCGTCCTAAAGGGAAGGGGATTAAAATGATAGCATTGGAGAAATAAACTTCTTTTATCCCTTGGTTATCCGAGAAGGTGATTATATAAATACTAATACTTTTATTAATCTTTCCATTAAGTATGATGAGAATTGAAACATTGTAGTAATTATGATTTGTTTTCATCAAACAGTTGCTGAAATCAGGAGAGACGAAGACAAATGAAACATTGTGGCCGTTAGTTCAAGGGCCAAAATTCAAGGCTAAAACATATAAAAAGTATCGTGTAAATGGTTTCGTATTCTCTCCTAAGTATCACGACGATACTGTTATCACACGGGATAGGGGCGTTTGCTTGAAGGCATGGACACAATTTCGAGTTAAAAAAAGTGATATGGAGTTATCAAACAAATTATTGAGCTGGACTATACCTTATTTAAGGAGGTGGTATTTTATTGTGATTGGGTGAGAGTGGAGGATAAGACTAATGGTTGTAAGCTTTATAAGGACTCCAACTTAGTGATGGTAAATTTTGATAAGTTTAAGAGCATTGATAATGAGTATGATGAGCCTGCCATTCTCGCATCCGAGGCTAGTCAAGTATTCTATTTGAAAGATCTTAAAAATCCCAATTGGTGGGTTGTTATACGGTCACCTAAGAGATTGACGAGTCAAGTGGACGACTTAGAGACACCAACAATCTTCCAATCTATTCTTGAAGACCAACCCCACTTGGAAAGTTTTCTCAAGCAATACGACTCGATTTAGTTGTTTTAATATTTTCTTTTGGATATTATAACCGTTGAAAGCTGTTTTGTTTTACCAACATGACTACATTTTGTTTTACCCCGTTGCTAATATATAAATATATTGATGGTATGTTAACCGTTAAAAGTAGCGTCTTGTGATTTTAATGATATCATCTTGTGATTTCTATATATATATCTATCAATATGCTAATGTTGTATTAATATGATAATTCAATGCATATTATTTTATAATAGTTATTTCTATTGTTGGCATCTATTTTTTGTTTTGGCAGCACTGTATTGGGCATCATGGCTTTAAGTGAAAGTGGTGGTTCGAAACAACAAACGTCATCAACACCGCAACAAATATCATCCACTCCGCATCAAGAAAATAAAAAGAAGCAAGAAGAAATGGATAAAAAGTCTACACAATTACAATATATGACCCAAGATGGTAAAATGAGAGTCACCGTTCAAGTGGATGGGAGTGTAGTCGGTCCATGGAGTGGGAGATGGAGCACTCGTGTTGGTGATCTTGTTAGATCTTATATTCCGATTAGTTACGAAGATTGGAGAGTTGTGGCAAACAATTACAAAGATGATGTTTGGAATGCTTTAATGGTAGGATTTGAGTTAGATGTTGAACCGGAGGTGGCTCGCCCGCTGATGGAGAAACGGTTTGCACAGAAGTTTAGGACACACAAAAGTAATATGAGATGTTTTTTGCCTACCGAAGACAATCCTGGAGTCCTATTGGAAGGTGTTGATCCCAACATATGGAGATTATTTTGTGAGAACGAAAGGAAAGAAAAAAAGAAGTCACAAAACATTCAAAATGCCAAGAATCGAACCAATTTAGAATATTCCAATACACTTGGGCGTCGCACCTATGCTGCTTTGCAATATGAAATGGTATGTATCATAATGTTTTTCAAATATCAACAGTACTTTTTGTGTATAACATGTGATATTTTAATTGTAGGTTCAATCGAACCCAGAAGAAGAATTAACGCGAGTAGACACATGGCTTGCGGGACACGAGGACAAAACGGGGAATGCCTTAAACAGTGCTAAGCTTTACTATGTACGTAATTACATGAAAAATAATAGTATTTTTAGTATTATTTATTGCATTTATTAATGAAATTTTCTCATTTGATAGGATAAAGTAAAGGATGCGATGGAGAAAAGAAAGAGAGAGAGTGGAGAGGGTAGTAGCAAGAGCCAATGCATAGAGAATGATGAGTTGATAGAGGTTTTTGGGAAGGAGAAAAAGGGAGGAGTTCGTGCACTTTGTCCCCTAATTTCGAAGAAGTAGTTGATGCATTTAGGGGTGGAAAATGCCAAACTTAAACAAAGAAAGAAGGCAAATGATGATGTGGATGCATTGAAGGAAGATATCATCTCTTCTGTCAATAGAAGATTTGAGCAAAATAACACACAAATTATGGTATATATGTATTATATATAATTTCATTTATTAAAAAGACTCATTTAGATATAATAGATATTAACTTACTATTGTTTGATCCGTTTTTTCATAGGATGCTATAGAACGTTTGGTTGATGCCTTCAATGCTCAAAATGGAAAGGGTCCACCAATCACACCGATAAGTGATCATGCATCCAATACAAGTCTACAATATAGGAATCTCTGTCAAAATTTGGATAATGTTTTTGCATCTGCTTCTCGTCCTGTTTGCGTGACCACACCTTCTCTTTCCAACAATCCCAAAGTCATCTTGCTTGATAGGTATAATGAAGAACTGGCAAAGGGGTATGTCGTGACAGATGCAACAAAGGATATATGTCATGGTAAGCGAGTTGGAGTCGGGGAGAGGAAAGTATATGTGGAGGAAGTGTTGAAGCCGGATGCTAAGTTGTTTGATGCTCCTCAAGGTGACCAATTCACTTTTGCTGACCTAGTCTTGGGGGGATATTTGATTTGGCTGGATTGTTGGCTTAAATATGTTTAGTTTATGTTATGAACTTTGTTTGAGCTATCTATATGTGGACTTAGTTTGCATTATGCGTTTGTTATGAACTTTGTTTGAGTTATCTATATTTGGACTTAATTTGCAATATGTGTCGTTGTGAACTTTGTTTGGATCTATCGATATTTGATTTGGAATTAATTTGGACTGTCTTTTTTTATTGTAAAACCCCTTTTAACTCTGCCAATGTTAATATTTATTTGAGCATTGCCGGTCCCAAGCCCGGATAAAGGAGGAGGGAAAGGTTATTGATTTGGTTTCTTTATTCTTATTCTTCATTTTGTTCTCATTCTTCATTTTTCTTTTCTTTCTATCACAAATGTCATTGATTTGGTTTCTTTATGTGGGGACTTAAGTATGGCCTATTAAAGCATTTGGTGAATTTGAATATGGACTTGAGTATGGCCTGACTCAGAAATCAAATGAGCTTCTTGGAAAATATCCAGAAGAAATGAAAATATGGTGTTCTATTAATGAGTTGGATGAAGACAGTGCTACAGGTCATTGAGGTCGAGGTACTGATCAGGAAAGTTATCTATGTTGCCTTTTAGTTGCTTTTAACTGGAATGGAGGACAGTTGCTTTTAGCTGCCGCACTGATCGAACAGGCCTTATTAGTGGAGCTCCATGGTAATTCCTTTTTTTGGTAAATGTTAGATTTTATTATAAACTTGAATAAAGTTTAAAGAACTAATATGAATAAATTCAGTTTTTCAGAATTACATGACTTGGTCGGTTTTGAAATTACATCTTATCAAAATTTGCTTTTCTAGATGGAGAAGCTTTTGCGATGATGGATGTTGCGTTTGTTGCTTCTATTGAGGTTTCCTATTCTTCATTCATTTCAGAGTTTCTATTTTTTGTTTTAGATAATAAGGGATATGTTCATATGGAGAGAAACCATTTAGTACCTGATCTTAAAATTATTACAGTTTTAGACCTTATTTTAACCCCAGAGTGCTTGTTAGAGGACTACTTATGGATATTGTTATGAAGAGTGCTTGCCAGGATTATCTTCGGAGGTTTTAAATCGTGTTGTTGAGATCTTAAAATTTTTCAATACGAGGACATGTTAGCTTGTTCTTGGCGCCGGTACCATGCAGGTAGTTTATTTAACCCATAGGAGTAACTTTGCATTATTACATCAGTGGTAAACTACTTAAATGACTAGACTAGCCAACCACTAAGTGATTTTATCTGATCATAATTATTCTTGTTTGTATTACATATTACAGAATTTGTATTTCTACTTAAACGCTTTTTTATTACATATTACATAAAACAAACAAGAAATTAAAAATATGCCTAGGCGATGCCTAGGCACACCTAGGCCTAGGAGCCCATCTCGCGCCTGGCGCTTTTTAGAACCTTGTATTTATGAAAGTTCAGATCTAACTAATTCGTTTGCACTTGTGTTTTTGGACTTAAATTTGATTTTTCACATCTGATGGAAAGGATATGCTATTAGTAGCACCCCAATCTAGCCATCTTTTACTCTGGAAGATCATGCTTTTGCTGAAAAGCATAAAATAGAGTATTCTTTGATGCGAGATAACTATGAAGCTACAGTGTTCACTAAACATCCCTACGATCAGTCTTTTTTCGAGAACCCCACAGGCCATGTTACCGATGGGTTGCTCCCCATTGACTACATTGGTACGCAAATACTTAGTTTAGTTAACCATACTGTAGACATTAGAGTATGTCTAAATTTCATGTATTTTGGTCCTTACATAGCTAACTTTATACTTTAATATGTATGCATTGCTAAACTATATATTTTTTTCCATTTAAACACATATCAATTGAAGTCGGTCTTCTGATGTTGAACCCTCACTATGATTATCAAGCAAACTTTACACATGGAGAAGATTTTGCTATTGCCGGTTCTACAGTGCTATCAGGGGAGGTTCTATCAAAGCATAACATTTCATCATGGGTAACAAGCAGCTCTCTCAGTGTTCAGCTTAATTGGATGTTGGAGCATTTCAATTCCACATGTTATCCAGATTGGTGCTTCTTTATTGAATATCTATCATATATATTAAATGAAATAAAGATTGTTTTGTTCAGGAAACTGAGAGGTTTGAAGTTGTATATCCCCTCTTAAAAGAGGTAGCTCTTGTTGTTCCTATGGAAGCAAATTACACAGCAGGTTATGCACTCTGTTGTCAAAGCTGCTGGAGAAGCAAATAAACAAACTTGAATAGACTCTGATTTGATGTCTTTCTTTTTTATGTATTATACCAGACTTTGATCTATCAATCTAGTTTGCAGGTGTCTCTGTTGTATCAGTGGAAACAAGTCATATATTTATATGTTGCTTGTATCAAAACTCTAACTGTTACAAACAATGAGTGAGTTGCCTTTATTAATCTATCTCCCTCTCATTTATTTACCTTTACTAGTTAGTCCAGGTCATTTCCCACACAAGACCTAGCAGCAGACCTACCTTTTAGTTTTTTATTTGTCATTCTTCCTTAATGTCCTAAATCCTTCTAGAATTTAGTATCTAAATGCAATATACTCTATGATCATTGGACAAATTAACACATTACTTTATAAGTTGAACAATTCAAGGATTTCTTCAAGAGAACTGGCTCATGCTGATGGTACTAAATCAGTTCAAGGAATACTCAAACTTTGTAGTTTTTGCAAGAAACAACTCTGAACAATGTGTAACACCCCTTCATCCCAACTATGCATATTGTTTCAAACACTCCCTTATGAATTATTTTGATGAATTAAATTCAATAAATTGCAGGGGTTTCTTGCAAAAAATACATATTTTATTTTTTTCACATTGTATGCATATTTTAAATATTTTTCGCACTTTATACTTTCTTCGTAAGATACAAAGTTTTCTTTTTATTGATGAAGTTTTGTGTCCATGTCCTTCTACAGAATCAATTAGTGGTTTGGATGAACTCGAACAATTTTCCCTGAAAAAGCCAAATTCTGCGTAGTCATATTTCCTTCAAGATGCTAAGCATTAGAGGTGGAAAAAATAGGTTCCTTGCAGTTTCGGTTGTGTCTCACACCCTCACACACTATTTATTATTTATTAAGGGTGAATTTATTTTTGGCATAGGAATGTACATCCCTATTACCTGTATGTACAACATAGGAATGTTTTTGATGTACTGAGTTTATATATTTAATCATGCATAAAAATTAAACATCATCGGATTGTGCAGGTCAATGATGATGTCCTTATAAGTCTTAATACACTCGTTTCCTTCTCATCGGACGCTACAGTCAAGGTTTGTCAATATTACGAGCTATTGTTGAATTTTAACTTTTACTGATTTATTATGAATAATCTTGTTATTTTTTTGTTGAGATGTACTAGGCACGGAATTCCTTATCTGGTGGAACTGGCACCAGGACTCTCCATCAACACTCTAATATTTGGGTACCTATTTCTCGTTAATAAACTTAAATTTGAAAAATGTCAACATGTGTTCGCATGTTCTATATAAATTTTCAACATGTTGTGTTCACATGTTCTATATAAATTTTCCTTACCAACCTGTTTCAATATATTATTGGTTTTAATTTGAGATTAATTACTTTGTGCTGAATCGATCCTAGAAGTCAAAGAATGGGTGGAGGATATTTACAAAATTACCTATTCAGCCAGGTTATGGGGTACCCCTAGTTTCTCAACCTAGTTATTACAGTTATGGACAACCACCACCTCAGACTCACAGGCCTTCTGTTTATGGGCAACAACTGCCCAAACTGTCACCTAGTGCTGCCCAAGGTGGTGGTTATGTTCAGGTAGGGGGTAACCATAATCTCAACCACCACCAGCTCAATCGGGCTATGGAACTGCAACCACACCAGGATATGCGGCTCCACCTTTCGAAAGACTCCTCTTTACCTTGCTATGTTTTAATGGCATCCTTGTAATTGCACTAACAAAGATTTTTTAATTAAATGTTAAAATCAGTTTCTTAAATAATTGGGCCACTTATATATATGGTATGTTTTTCACAGATAACAAGTGGTTGGAAATGCCTCGTGTTGTTTGAAGAATTAGGCCACTCACATTCTTTTATTGTGCCTCGTGCTATTTTGGAGTTGTTATCTCTCTCCATGGGTCCGTACTTGGCCTTCATTTGCAGGATGATGCATGATTTGGGAATGAGTCGCCCCGTGGTCAGGGAGGCTTAGGAGTTCTTTATTTGGGGCACCTTCATGCCTCGGCTTGCAACGTTCCCTCGGTAAACATCTCGAAGTCCCTGTGATTTCGAGAGGAGGCCCCGTGATCCTAGAGGGCATGGGTATGGAGAAGTTAGTATCGAATTCTAGCGATGAAGGATTGTCGTATATTGGATGTAAAGGATTGTTCGCCCGAGGAGCCAGGTTTTAGAATATGTATTTTTTTTTCTTCTTTTGTTATTGTATCTAAAACTAATGATTTCCTATTTATTCTTTAATGTATTTGCTCTATACATCTGAAATGACCAGTTTCTAATTTATAAGGTTTCTCTACGATCCTTAAATATACACAACAATAATATTTGATAAGGAATCTCCAATATGATCTTTAATGTATTTGCATTATTGAGTTTATAGCTTGCGGTCTTTGTGTTTTGGGGTGTTTGTGTTTTGTTTTATGTTCGCAATTAGACACATTTTTATACTTTTGGAGTATATGGATTTAGAATTAGGACTCTACAATGGCGTGTTTGGGAAACAAATGTACATACCTAAAAATAGAGAATAAATGTTCATTTAGTTTGAAAATATAAATTAATTTTTCCTTTATCTAACTATATTTTTTATTTGCCTATGTAGGTGCTCACTGCTGCAAGAAAGGATGATATTGACCTATGTTCAAGTATATTAAGTACCATAAGAATTCAAACACCATTGTTGGTACATTGCATACTATTTGTATAATTTTCCAGACTATTACTATTGTTGTTTGTAGTTTATTTGTTGTCTTCAGTAGAGTGGATAGTTCTATAAACATGAAGAAGGAATATTATATAGGGAAGAGAGAAAGGGTGTTGCTAGTTTTGGGGTTATTTTCATTACACATTGAAACTATTGTACATTTAACTTGCAAATTATGTTGTCAAAGTTTGTTTGCTTGATTGGTTTACTTACCTTGATGCCTTACTATGAGATTGTGTTGTAGTTGGAAGCTTTTTATTTCCCTTTTTAGTTTGAAATAAGATTAGATTGTCCGTGTTGATTTTCGAATTGATTAGTTTGAAATATGATTAGGCCACTATTTTTATAAATGTTCTTAGGATTTAATTACTGTTCCTGATTTTAAATTCAGGATATTGGATCTTGAAAATATTTTTTTTAAAATATATACCAAGATTAGTAACATAATTTTACCGTTACTAATTTTGAATTTTCCTGTTACTATTAGTAACATAATTTTACCGTTGCTAATTTTGAATTTTACCGTTAGTATTAGGAACAGAATTTTATTGTTGCTAATCTCGAATTATTCGTTACTATTAGTAACACAACTTTAGCGTTACTAATTCTAAATTTTACCGTTACTAGTAGTAACAGAATTTTACCGTTACAAATCCTGAATTTTACCGTTACTATTCGTAACAGAATTTACCATTACTAATTCTAAGTTTTACCGTTACTATTAGTAACAAAATTTACCGTTACTAATTCTAAATTTTACCGTTACTATTAGGTACAGAATTTTACCGTTACTAGCTTCGTGCCCCATGCCTTTTTTCTAACGGTAAAATTGTGTTACTAATGGCGTGTTTTGGTGTAGTGCTTTATGAGTAGACTGTGGTACGAGGAGTGACCAGGACGCTTCAGGACACATGAGCGTCAGATCCTAGATTTGATTTTGGAACATCATCCTGAGACATTCACATCTCAGAGTGTACTTCATATTAATAGCCTCACGGTGTTCAACCTGAAGGCTCTTGCTAGCCATATTCATGACTTCTTAGTAACTTCTCTTGCCGAGCTGACTAGTGCCTCCACTTTGCTGTTCTTAGATGCTCTCCGTGATTTGCAGCGGTTCTATTATTTTCATCTAGATTGGCTTGATGCTAGAGTTTGTCATTTTCTGAGCATTCCTTTTCGAAAAACAGTGAGACTTCACACATCTAGACAGACTAGGGTCGATCAGCGACAAGCTAAGGTTGCGAGGATCCGAGGCCAGATTGCATCACTTCAGTCCCAGATTTCATCGCTTCAGTTCTAGCTTGACATATTTGAGTTTGGTGACTAGGAGGATGAGGACAAGTTGGCCAAGCTCGAGGAGAATTTCGTACAAGAGGCTGGTCAATCATATGCTAGCGCCCTCACCCGCGACGACTTGTTTTTTATTATTTCTAGTGGATAGGCTATTTCTTGCCTTGTACTATTTTCGCTTTCCATATGTAAAGAACTGATCATTGATAAATGAGAAAAACATTATTATGCTTCTCTTGAACTTTTTCTTTTTTTTTCTTCCTCGATCTATACTGTTGGCATTTGTTTAAGAAGACATGTTCTAATTTTTTGTGAGCATTTGGTCAATTTAGGCTGCCCCATATACTGTGGTGAAAAGCGTGAGTTTTTCTAACTCAATGCTCTGATACCACTTATTGGAACACGATGACCCCAAATTTAAATGTTTTAATACAAAATGTAATTTTCAATTTCCCTTGGAATATATGCGGAAGCGAAGATGGTTCAACTTAAACAACAAATTTTAACTTCTTCTAAATTAAAATTAAACAACGTGAAATTAAATTAAAACACAGAGAATTTAAATTTCACTTAAACCAAATTAATTCACTTCAAGTCCTAGAAATTTTCCTAAGTCATATTTTCAATATTACCATGTTAGGCAAAACCAATTTTATCAAATTAAGTGATGACTTATATTAAATTAACATAAACATTACCCAATTTCAAATTAGCACCAATTTAATTAAGTAGAGATTAAAACCAAATTTTATCTTGAATTACCTAAGCATGCATCTAATATAAATTATGCTAAAGCTAAAATAAACAATAAATCACTAGGTCGCGATGTACGAGGAAAAACCCACAACGGTAAAAAACCTCGGACGGCCCTAGCCTCAAATCCACTAAATACGATTTTACAAGTACAAGACACGAAAGACTTACAACACTCGACTTGACTCCATCCAAGCCCCGACGCTCGTTATTGTACAAACCTCTTTCTATCGGATAACCACAAAGCTCCATCGTAGTCTTTAAATCCACCGATCGGACTTTTTAGGTTACCTCCACCCGAACAAGGAGCCTTTCTCCAAGTGGATATGTCACGGTAAACAAGCTTCTTCTTTGGGGGATGTAGAAGCAAACCCAAACTCTTTTCTTCGTAGGTAGAAAAGTGAACCAATGGTGTCAAACTCTCCAAGAAAGATATATATATGGTAGCTTGGAATAAACAAACTATTGGGTGTAAACAAAAGTGTTTAAACGATTTTTTATTTGAAAAATGAACACTCAAACTTGAACTTTTTCTTATGAAAGTTGAACTCTCAAAACTCTCTCTAGGAGATGGAATATTATGAAAAAGTTAATCCAAAAATGTTGGTTCCCGTATTAATAAAATCTGGCAAAAGTTAGTGGGGTAAAGTAGTGGAACAAGTGGGAAAACTGTCAAAAACTGCCAAATAAACTTTCCCGCCAAAACTCGTTCGAATGACTTTTCGTTCGAACGACCTGGCATCTTGTTCGAACGAGATGTCAATTCGTTCGAACGACCTGGCAATCTCGTTCGAACGAGATTCCAGTGTGGATCGAACGACGTGTCAGAAAAAACAAATATTAATTTTATGCCTAAAACTTTTATGGAAAGTTCTAAAAAATGTTTTTCTGAGTAAAATAAAGTCGTTAAAAATAATTTATAAAAATTATAAATTACACCCAATTAACTTTTGTTCCAAGCTCCTATATATATATATATATATATATTTAAATGCATTCATACCTTAGGAGCAATGGAACCATGTTGATGACGTAGAAACGAGGCACAATACACATGGCATTTGATGAAGCTTTAATATCTTGGCCGATAAGTCTTCAACTAACCCCGTCATAGGCTTGAATGGATACAATTAAAAACTATCTATAACATAAACGTTTTTGTCCAGAATTGAGCCAAAACTACATTAAGACTCAATCGGAGAATTATGTCCTTACAAATCTCCCCCTTTGGCTATTCCGGGACAAAAACCAAACAAAAATCCTAAAGGGCCGTCAAGCTCTACTAGACATAAAACATCCCACCCAATACTTGACTCAAGACCCAAGGATCATTATCTTTGCCTAGGAAGATTGCCACATAAGAAGAATTCCTGCACACTTAAGCAAACTATCAAATGCATAGGAAATATCAAGAATATTAAGTGCATAAAATATATACTCCCCCTAAATTAATTATTCCCTTTATCAACTGTGATTTACCTAAGAAGGCCACGACTCCCCCTAAGCTAAATCTCCCCCAAACTAAGATATGAGTACAATAGGAATAAACACCCTTTCTCCCCCTATCATTCTCTCCCTTTTTATTCAGGAATAGACAAAGGATAACAAACTAATTTAAACATGATGCTGAGAGTGATAAGAACATGAAAACATATGGGCAACAAAAGCACAACTAATCCATGCAAATAATAACAGATACTAACTATTAAGCATGTGATATCAACAAAGAATGCAACAAGATAGATGCCAATTATAAATTAAAGCATAGATGGACGAGAAATCAAGGAAAAGATAAATAAAACAAACAATATCAAATATATGTATACTTAATATATACCTAATAGACTCAAGTACACATATATAGATATAAACACCAAAAGGACATAACCAAAATATAATATGAGTCTTCCACACTCGTACGGAAAAAATGTGTCATATGGAAACGAAAGTGTAGGGGTGTGAACTAGTAACAATTAAATTTAGACCTAAACACTTAAGACATGTTCACGGAATTATCAATTGATTGCAAACTTCATCACATTTGAATATAACCTCGTGTGACAGTATAAATTGAATTTAAGGGACAAACATACACAATGCATATAAGCCTAGACTTTTGATGATTCTACAAACCAATAGAGTCATGACATTGAAAGTACAACTAGGATAAATGGACATTATGCAAACCGTTGATATACCATCCAATCTCCCTCAATAAGTATATATATTTGAATGAATATATCAAACAAAAATAGGCCTTGGCAATTATTTTTCTTTTTAATGCCATAATTCTATTTTTAGGCCTTTGGACCACGTATTTCTTTTAGGTCCAAACAAACGGTGTCTTACTATTCGCAAAGGATAATAATTCCTTTCGGAGCCCTTTCCCGTGCACATTTATATATAATATTTTTTATTTCTCACAAATCTCACGATCAACGAATTTTGACATGCACTAGTCCTCCTAGGTCACATAACATGTAGAGGACAAGATTAGTAGGAGAACACCTTACAAAGCTCAAATATACATATGAAGCTAAAATTTCAAATGAGCTCGTGCATGTGTGAATAGAGGCATATAAAAAATAGAATCCATTTAATCAACACAAAATCCAACTACTCCATGTAAGCATGGTAAAGAACATTTTAATGATTGACAATCTAAACTAAAAGTTTTAGACACATGGGAGAAAAAAAGATGGGATTCTAACACAAGTGTATGCCACATAGAGTGTGTCAAACTAAAATACACACACACAAAATCTTTTTGAATGTTCTGACTTTTTTAACCAAAAATAAAAATATATACTCAAAAGACAAACAAAAATCATTTAAATTTAATTAAGCTTAAATTTCCAAGAGATAAAAACCCAAATGATAAACAAAAATCTTTTTGTATTTTTCATTTAATGCAAACTAAAATGAAAGAAATAGAATACAAAAGATAAACAAAAATCATTATTCTAGCATGTGTTTAAGCATGGAGCATAAACTAGAAAATGACGAAACAAATATACATTTAGCATGATAATATAGCATGAAGTACAAAAGCTAAAGTATGCAATCAAAACTAACACATTCAACCTTTAGATTTTGCAAGGGAGGAAGCATGTGAAAGTAGATGAGAATCAAAAACCCTATCTTGTAAAGCTACCAAGTCGGATATCCTAACCCAAACCAATGACGAATGACTATTTCGAGGGGTAGGAATCTTGGCTACCTTGGTTGCCCTACGTTGGGATTTTCTAGAACATCTTTTAAGATCAAAACAAAATTTCTTAAGATGACATTTTCGACCATAATGTGCACAGGTAAAAACACGTCGAAAATTGGTACCTAAGGATTGATCTCTAAAGGCTTTCCTAGGCGATTCTCCTAAAACATTGGTTTTGGCTTTATGATAAGATTCATTACAAGTATTTAAGCCTAAACCACAAGTGTCATTTTTAATTTGGACCGTTCCTAAGATTTTATCTAATTTCTCCGAACGACACTCCAAATCAAATTTGACTTTTCTAGAGTCTTTTAATTTATTTTCTAATTCTAAAATTCTAGACTCTAACACAACATTTCTCTCTTCAAACTCTAGAAGATCTTTTTTCATTGACTCCATTAAACCTCTAAGGCTATATCTATCGCATTCTATATATTCAACCTTCTCTCGAAGAGTCCTCTCACGTGTCCTAAGGTCTTCAACCAACACACTATCATCAATGACCTTGGCACGCTCTCTTAAACTCGTTTCTAACTTAAAATTAGCTCTTTTTAATTCAATAGATTCTTCATAAAGTTCTTGAAAAGCATTTTGAAGTTCACTCACATCAACCTCATTTTCACTTTCACTCTCTCTTTCTTCTCCACTTTCACTACCATAAAAAATAAGGGAATCATAAACTTTGACCTTGGAAGTGTCATGTGTTAAAATTTCATCGATAGAAGAAGGCTCACTATCACTCACACGACTAGCCATAAAAGCCACAAATTTGGCCTCAGTGGGGGAATTGGGTCCCTCTTCATTATCACTATCACTAAGGGTTACATCAAAAGACATTGGTTGCTTACCCTCTCTCCTTAGTTTAGTGGGACACTCTTTTGCCCTATGGCCATACCCTTCATAACCAAAACACCTATTTGACTCGTCCCTATTTAAGTGTTCATTAATAGTTTTAGGGATCATCTCGGCTTTGTCATGCGTAGATTTTTCAAATTTCTTAAAATTATTTTTAAATTTATCTTTGTTAAATTTAAGAAATTTTCGAAACTTTCTAGCAAACATAGCCATATTTTCTGAGTCACTATCACTTTCACTCTCTACTACTTATTTTTCCTCCTTTCGGGCTTTTAAAGTAATGCCATTTTTTATTTTAGTTTTAGTTTTAGAGGTAAACATGTCCAGTTCATAGGTTTGTAAATCACCTACGATCTCTTCTAATTTTGTAGAGGCTAAAGTTGGTAAAGAATTTAAAACGGTCACTTTTGGAATAAATCTATCGGGTAGGGACCTTAAAATTTTCTTTACTACTCGGTCGTTGGGTATTTTCTCTCCCAAATTAAAAGATGAATTAACTATATCATAAAGTCTAGCGTAAAATTCACCAAAAGTATCTTTTTTGTTCATTTTGATGGTTTCAAATTGAGTGGTGAGGTTTTGGAGTTTCGAAGCTTTAACGACACTAGTACCTTCATGAGTAAGTTGTAAAATATCCCAAGCTTCTTTTGCGGTTTCACACGTCATAATGCCACGGAATTCATCCGGTGTGACCACGCTAAACAAGGCATTTAACCACGGGAATTAAAATTTGAAAGTTTAAATTCATTTTCACTCCATCTATCAGCGGGTTTGGGAACACGCTCATTATCTACTAAATGTGTAGGTGGGACCACCCATTAACAATGGATAACCAAACTCTCTCGTCGATAGATCTTACTGTTGATTTCATTCGCGCTTTCCAATACGTGTAGTTAGAACCATCGAAAATAGGAAATTTTGAAAATGGAGAAAATTCCATTTTTGTCAAAAATATTTAAAGGATCTTAAACGCAATAATTTAGCGATCCAGCTCTGATACCAATTTGAAAAGCGTGAGTTTTTCTAACTCAATGCTCTGATACCACTTATTGGAACACGAGGCCCCCAAATTTAAATGCTTTACTACAAAACGTAATTTTTAACTTCCTTTGGAATATATGCGAAAGCAAAGATGGTTCAACTTAAACAACAAATTTTAACTTCTTCTAAATTAAAATTAAACAACGTGAAATTAAATTAAAACACACTATTTAAATTTCACTTAAACCAAATTAATTCACTTCAAGTCCTAGAAATTTGCCTAAGTCATATTTTCAATATTACCAAGTTAGGCCAAACCAATTTTATCAAATTAAGTGACGACTTGAATTAAATTAACATAAACATTACCCAATTTCAAATTAGCACCAATTTAATTAAGTAGAGATTAAAACCAAATTTTATCTTGAATTACCTAAGCATGCATCTAATGTGAATTATGCTAAAGATAAAATAAATAATAAATCACTACGCCGTGATGTACGAGGAAAAACCCACAACGGGAAAAAACCTCGGACTGCCCTAGCCTCAAATCCACTAAATACGGTTTTACAAGTACAATACACGAAAAACTTACAACACTCGACTTGACTTCTCCAAGCCCTGACGCTCCTTCTTTTATAGACCTCTTTTTAGCGGATAACCATGGAGCTCCACCGCAATCTCGGAATCCACCGATCGGACTTTTTAGGTCACCGCTACCCGAACAAGGAGCCTTTCTCCAAGTGGGTATGTCACAGCAAACAAGCTTCTTCTTTGGGGAATGTAGAAGAAAATCTAAACTCTTTTATTCTTAGGTAGAAAAGTGAACCAATGGTTCCAAACGCTCCAAGTAAGATATATATATATGGTATCTTGGAATAAACAAACTATTGGGTGTAAACAAAAGTGTTTAAACGATTTTTTCTTTGGAAAATGAACACTCAAACTTGAACTTTTTCTTAGGAAAGTTGAACTCTCAAAACTCTCTCTAGGAGATGGAATATTATGAAAAAGTTAATCCAAAAATGTTGGTTCACATGCTAATAAAATTTGGCAAAAGGTAGTGGGGTAAAGTAGTGGGAAAAGTGGGAAAACTGCCAAATAAACTTTCCCGCCAAAACTCGATCAAACAGCTTTTTCGTTCAAACGACTTTTCGTTCGAACGGATTTACTAACGAGGTTCCAGAATGAAAATAAGGAATATCTTGGAGGGTTGGTGACCCCACCTCCTTCCTTTAGGTTTTGTTTCAAAATAATCTTTACAAGTAGAATAAGTAAGTGGCAACTTATTCTTTTTTTTTAAATTAAACTAGCCCCTAGTCTATGGGGTCCTTGCTCTACATTTTTCCTAAGAGCTTTCATGGTCTCAAAAATATTAGAAAGGGGGGGATTTGGCCCCCTTCTCCACATTTCTATTAAACTGGTCAAGTAAAGAATTTCTTTGAGAATAGAGGTTGAAACTTGTTCTCTAAGCTATAAATCTTGTAAAAATATAAATTTTTTTATTACTTGGAGGATATTATCCCACTGGTCAGGTGAGAAAAAATAAGAACTATCTGTCTGTTATGTCTGGGAGGACTTTGCTCAATATACTTTCTCTTAGGATGATGTACCCCCCAAAGTGTAATGAGTAAAGTTCTTCTTCTCTTTCATGCACCCTCTTCAATCTTAGTAGAGAGCATTTTTGGAAAATAAAATATTATGTTGGGACTACATCATACAGTAGGTAAGTAATCAAAACAAACATCAACAATGGTCAAAATTATTACTATTCATTTTTTTTTTTTTTTTGTGTATTGTTTACAATATGGTATTTCTCTATCATATTTTTACAAAAAAAAAACTTTTCGGATATGAGAGAAAACGGCTCAGATTCTATTACAGAAAAATTTTTATCAAAACTAGGCTTAGTACCTCTTTAGCCATTTGCAATTGATGGATTAGAGGCAGTCGCTCTCCGGCTCTAAAATCTGGAAGTATCCTGACTTCCCTACCCCTCTCACTACAAAGGGGACTTCCCAGTTGGGTTTGAACTTTGACGATGACATGCTATGGAGGTGATGAGTAGATGCTTTGAGGACTAAGTCTCCCACTTGAAATTCTCGGGGCTTGACTAGATTTTCATAAGCTCTGAACAGATGTTGGGTGTAAACTTTGAATATTTCCCTGCCTTATCTATGTGCTCATCTAACGCCTCCAACTTCACGTGTTGTGGGTCAGGGTTGAGTCCATTTCTTAGAGAAACCCTAGCTGAGGGCACTGCCAGTTCCACCGATAGGACAACTTCAGTCCCATACACAACTGAGAATGGAGTAAACCCGATCGACTTTCTTTTTGAAGTCTGGTAGGCCCATAACACCAGGGGTAACTTCTCATCCCATGTCCCTGGTGTGTCTTCCAGCATATTTTTTAGGATATTGATCAAGGTTTTGTTGGTGGCCTCTGCCTGGACATTTCCTTTTGGATAGAAGATGGTTGAGTTGTTATGAACAATTTTATATTTGTTAGTGAGGAGTGCTATCTCCTTGCATACGAATTATTTCCCGTTGTCTGTTAGAATCACCGTAGGTATACCAAACCTACATATGATATGTTCCTTGATAAATTGGGTTATTACTTGGACAGTCTCCCTCCTAAGAGGAATGCCCCCCCCCCCCCCCCCCAACTTGGTATACAATTCCATAGCTACAATAATGAAAGCTTTGCCATGAGAGGCTAGGTTGATCTTTCCCACCAGATCAAATGCCCACGTGTGGAAGGGGTAGGGAGTTGATAGGCTTTGCAATCTAACAGAAGGGGCATGCACCATGTTTCCATGTATTTTTCAATCTCTGCACTTCTTCACATAACCAATGGAATTAACCTCTATGGTTGGCCAATAATACCCCAGCGTCATCAGCTAATCATACCGCTTGACACCTCCCATGTGGGAGGGCTCATGGGCTTCCTTTAATACTCTCTCTGTGTCTTCCTTAGCTATGCACTTTAGTGCCTTCTCATTATATCCTTTCCTGTAGATCTCTCCTTCAGCCAAGTAGAAATGGGCTACCCTCTTTCGGAGATAAATTTCATCTCTCTCTGTGGGAAACTCATTGTCTTTCAGATATGCTATGTACGGTTGCTTCCAATCTTCAAAGGCCTCCACAAAATTGGCTTCTACTAGCTGGTAAAAATGAGTTTGGCACTTTAAACAACCTTGTTGTAAACGAGAAACCTCTGTGCTCATGGTGGGCCAATGGTTTCCCCCACCCCCACCCCCCGCGCTACAGCCGGCAGTAAAGTTAGATATTTGTGTCCCCGCAATGCTTTTCATGCATCTCTGCCAATCTCTCATTAGCTTCTTATTTCCCAACACACCTTGCAAAGAACCCTCCAAGGCTCTTAAAGTAAAGTATTCCCAGTAGCAGGTGGTAGTTAGACAACTCCAACATTTTTATCGTCCCCTCTCTTGTCTCTAGCTACTTCATAACTAGGTGTCTCCAACCTTCTGGCTCATTGCTTAGGAACAAATACTTCATGGTGGTAGTCACTGTTCTCTGCTACACTTTGATCATTGCTTCTGTCTCATCCATGTCTAACTTATCTACTATCGTAGCTAGCTCGTCAGGGTGCTTTTTCATTGTCCTTCCATGTCTCTCAACAGTTACTTTCAAGAATTGTCCCAGCAACCTCTAGATGACGTATCTGTAGGGTGCTAAGTTAGCATGTTTGAGAGCGAAATCCCCATTAACCTGTTTCACCACCAGGTTAGAGTCCTCCCATATGCACAATACTCTAGCACCCTTCGGAGTGCTTCCAACATACCCAAAATAAAATCTTCATACTGAGCTTCATTGTTTAAGCATTTGAAGTCTAATTTGAAAGAGACGGTTATCTTCTCCTTGTTGTTCCAGAGTATGATCCCCACACCTATTGTGACTTGGGCGCTGGAGCCATCGAACTCCATTGCCCACTTTTCCATTTCTTCCACCATGCATGCTTGGAAATTCTCCCCCGGTAACTCTTCACTGGGGGGCTCAAACTTTCCACCTGAAAAATGGGCCAACAGATCTTCTACTGCTTGACTTTTGATGGATTTGGAAACTATGCATTTTAAATAAAATTCTAAAAATATCAAAAACCATCTTGCTGCTTATCCTACAAGTATCATCCTTGCTAGGAGTTACTTAATAGGGTCACCTTTGGTGACAATGTTCACTGTAAAAACTAGCAGGTAGTGTCTCAACTTTTGAGGCACAAATACTAGAGCGAGGCAGAATCTCTCCAAATTGGTGTATCTAGACTCTATTCCTAAGATTACTCTCGACAAGTAGTACACTGGCTTCTCTACTCCTTCTTTTTCTTGGGTTAGCAGTGACCCTATGGACCTTTCCATTGAGGTAAGGTAGAGCAGCAGTTGTGCCCCATCCTCGAGTGGGATCATTGTGGATGGAGAGGCTAAAATTTCTTTAATCTTCTCAAATGCCTTATTTTATTCCTCCTCCCATATCCACTTGGCTTTCTTTCAGTAGTGGTGTAAATGGGTGAGTCACCTCCGCCAGTGCAGGTATGAACCTTTTCAGGTAGGATACTTTTTCTAGGAAGCTCTTGAGCTGCCTCTGACTCTTCGGGGGTGGCATCATTACTATGGCCTTCATATTCTCTGCATCAACTCGCACTCCCTACCTATTCACAACAAATCCCAAAAACTTTCCCGCAGTGACCCCGAAGCCACACTTCGAGGGGTTAATCTGAATCTTATACCCGCGACCCCTCTCAAACACTCTCTGGAGGTCCTGTATGTGATTGATTTCTTTATTGGAATTTACCACTAGATAGTCCACATAAAATTCTAGTATACCATGAAACAGATCATGGAAGATTTCCATCATGGTCCTTTATTACGTGTCCTCGACATTCTTCAGTCTGAACGGCATGACTGTGTAGTGGAAGTTTCCTAATGGTGTGCAGAAGGTAGTCTTTTTTGCATCCGCTAGGTTCATTTTAATCTAATTGTAGTCGACGTACCCATCCATGAAACTATACATCCCATGGCATACGGTAGCGTCAACTAAGTTGTCTATGCTGGGTAAAGGAAACTCGTCCTTTGGGAATGCTCAATTCAAGTCGCAAAAATCCACAAAAATTAGGATTTTGCTCTTGTCCTTCTTTTCCACTGGTACTATATTGGAGAGACACATAGGGTGCTCAATAGGCTTGATGAACCCATCTACCAACAACTTCTCCACCCCTACTTTTATCTTCAGGTCGAGGTCAGCTTTGTATATACATATTGTTTGCCTTACTGGAAGAGAATTGGAACGAAAATTAAATCTATAAGAGCTCACCTATGGATCTATTCCTGGAATCTCTATGTATCTCCAGTCAAACACATCGGTGAACTCTTTAATCAATCCAATGAGCTCTTCCTTTTGCTTTAGGTCCAAACTCTTGGAGATTATAATGGGTCTACCTTCACCCCCTTCTACCTCCAGGTTGATCTCCTCTAACTCTTGTAGCTGCTCTCTGGGTCCATCTTGCATGCATTCTGGATCTTTCTCTAGTTCCTTTATATGATTAATGGCATGGGATTCATCTATAACAAATCATTCTGGTGCCGGGTCGATGCTCTCATCTCAGAACACCGCCTGTGCAGACCATTATGAATGGTAAATAACTTTTCCATTGGGTAAGACCACTTTTTTGTAAGTTCGAGGAAGTTTAACCACCTCTTCCGCTTTCCTCTTGCCTCTTTCTATGTAGGGGATCTCCCTTCCCCCCAAGCGATCATGGACAGATTTCTTTGGCTGAGAACTTGCTCCAACCACTTGCTTCTCTTCTAGCTTTCTTACAGAGTTCTTTCTTTCCTCATCCAGTTCCGTGTATAATGTCGCATCTACCAGATGGGCCTCCTAAATGGAAAAGGGCTTTTGTGTTACTTTAATGATGATCTATATGCCTCGAATATTGGCCTTTGCACACTAATGGTAGGTGGAGGCTACTATGATGTGGGTATGCATACATACCCTCCCAGTGAGTAGCTGATAGTTGGTATTAGCATTGATGACATGCAACTTGATGTGGGTAGTGAAATTACCCAACTTGATTCCCTCATTCACATATTCGAGAGATTGCATTCCGACAATGTCAAATCCTGAAATCACTAGTGGTACAGGCACTATCTTCTCTTGGTCGATCCACATCTCATACAATGTATTGATCAGCATAATGTTAATATATGCTCCTCTATCCATTAATGCACTGTGGAATGAGACTCCATTGATCATAGCTGTAACATACAATGGGTGGTTATGAAAGTAAGGCACCTGCTTATCGGCCTTGAAAAATATCACTTCAGAAGTATACCTCTTAATCAAACTCCCAATTGGTCCCTGCTAATTTAGTGAGGGGTCTCCGTATTGCTGCACCGCTTCTAAGACTTTCCTTGTGATGACTATTCTGGTGTCATATTTCACCCCTATCTGGTTGAAAAACCATTTGGACTTAGGACTCCTTGATATAGCTTCATATTTGGAGTCTAAGTCCACTTCATACGTTTGGGAATTACAAACATATTCTTCTTCGGATATCCCCCCTCATCCAGAGCCGGGATGACATCCACTTCGCCTTTTGGGGATTTCACTTGCTCAACTTCCCCACCCCCAAGATCTTCTTAGTCGGGAGTGAAAAAATACTTTTCACATCTCCTTTCTAGCTCAGTTCTCTGCTTGCTGTTCAATGATAGCTTTTCCAACCCTTCGCATATTTCCTCACCACTTTCCCACTCCATCAACTCTTGAGTTGCTTCTTCATCATACGTCATTACCATGATGGCAGTGCCAAAGTGATGCCCTGGAAGTGGATTTTAATTGACATCCACACGAGGTATATTCAAAGTACCATTGGCCACCTGTTCGCCAATGATTCTCCTCAAGTAGTAACAGTCCTTGGTGGAGTGTTACACCCGCTATTGTAGATCGTAATTTTTTGGGTTGGCTTTGTCAACTGCTGTTGGGGTTTCTCCATTCAAGTTAGGAAGACCTACCACCCCTTCTCGTACCAAGGTACGCTGACAATCCATAAAGTAGAGGTGGTGGGGCATCTTCCCTAAACTTCCTCTTACTACCTGGGCTATTGTTCTTGGATCCAGAGCCTCCCTTTATTTCCTTTAGGATTTCCATCCACATAGTTGACTGCTTGTCTCCTAAAGACTTAAAATCTTCCAGAAGTCAATGGCACTTACTTCCTCTAACTCGAGGTCCTTGGCTTGATTATCATGTCTATATTGCTAACAGCCTTGGTGAACTCTCTAAAAGTTACATCTCTGGTTTCACTAATCAAATGCAACTTATATTTGTCTAATAACTCCTCGACACATATTTACAACAGCCTTGCCTCTGCTACATCCTCATGGACATCCAGTGCCTTCTCACAAAAATGTTTGATATACTCCAGTAACTCCTCATCAGGCTTCTGAACCTCTTGCACCAGGTGTCTGAGTGTGAATTCATCCTCCACTATGAAGAACTTTTAAAGGAACTTCCTCTGCATCTGTTCCCAAGTAGATATATTATTGGGTGCCAAATGGGAGTACCATATGTAGGCCTTCCCTACGAGGGTCTTGGAGAAATCCCTCAATCCTAAATTTTTGTCATTTTCATGCACTCCTAGGTACTCAGCGAACATCTTCATGTGATCTCTTGGGTTCTCCCCTTTACCATTGAACTTGATAAACTTTGGATGAATATACCCATCTTGGTATGGTTTTTATATTCACCTCTTGTGGGTAAGGGTCCTGCAACTCCTCATATAGATGAGGACCCTCCCTCTGAGAAGAGGAGAGCAACTTCCTAACCTCCACCATAGTAAAAGCTTTGGAGGGTTATTCCTCCAAACTCATGCCTTTGGTTGCTAGTGAGATTGATGGTGCCATAACCTGCTCTGGCAACACCTTTCGTGGTGGAATCATCTCTGCTGAAATTACTGCATGGGTGGCTGCCCCTCCAGAGGGCGGAATTACTGGTGTTACAAAGTCTTGATCCAAACTTGATAGGTCTACATTTTTTTGCTTTAAGAAGTCAAAAAACATATTCATAAGACTGTTATCGGAGCTGCTGCTGGTGAGCTGGTCTGCCCTCCCTGACGAGCAGGTGTCTTAGCTCTGGTCATTACCACATCCTCCTGAGTGGTCTGGTCACTTTAAGTTCCATTCCCATGTGGAATGTCATCAAAATTTATATGCTTAGAAATGTTGAAACCTTCTTTGTCCATGAAATTGATGATACCTCCCTAGCGGAGTCACCAAATCTAGGAGGGTAGTGTGACTAGGGTCTGGTAAAATGCTTAATCGGGTGAGGCGTGACCCACTTCAATGAACTCTGCCCTCAAGGTTCTCAAGAACTTTTGGAGAAGTTTTTGGTAAAACCTTCTCCTTTTGATAAAAATAGAACTCAAGCTGGAACTCACTCCCTGTAAGAAGACGAACTTGGCAACAAGATTAGTAACTTTTCCTAATGAAAACTCCTGAGAATGATGGATGTCGGTGAGAAGTGAAAAAATAAGGCACTTAGCACTAGAGAGATAGCAGAGAATACTAGGAGGTTCTAGTGTGATTTTTCCAGAGTAACAGTATGACTTAAGTTATGATTATTACTTGACCTTGCCCAGGGGTCCTATTTATACTTGGGCACTAGGGATGAGTTGGCACTTTTGGGCACCAAAATTGAGAGGGTTGGTGAGGGACAAGGTCTGAAATGTACCATTTATCTCTACCTGTATGCAGCCGCCTGTCCTTTCTGACAAGTGCCACCTGGTGTGAGCAAAAGTCAACAAATAAATATGTCTCCTAATGGAGATAAAATATCTGATTTGGTAAATATCTTTTAAAAGGGTAACTTGTGCTACCAACTTTGTAAACTTGAGGGAGGTCTTGATATCACCCTTCTCTAAAATTATTTTTATAAAGAAAGTTCATTTATAGTGAGCAACCTCTTGGTTGCTCATTTCAGTTATGACTGAGTGTGAACTGTGTGAGGAATTTGAGTAAACCCTATGGTCTTTCTAATAGTATTCTCTCAATCCTAAACTCCTAAGTGGTTGAGCTTTCTCAACAAACCTCATTCCTCATTCACCAAGCCAAAACTCTCAAGAGATCCCAACTGGCCTAGTTGAGCCCTACCTGCTCAACTAGGCTACCTATACATGAAAATAAGTGTTAGTACTTTTATTATATAAAAGGACTTTCTTTCCATGATAAGAACTATACATGCTAGATCTCCTCATCATGGGCTATTCTATTCAGAGGGTTACTTCTTAGATCCTCTTTCTTCAAAATAAATACTATTTGAATATTTGCTAGATGAGTCCTTCATTATGGGCTTCCTCACTAGACTTCCCTTTCTTTAGCTGGTCTTTGCAAAAGGGTCCTTGTCTGTGGACTCCTCTGACCAGGTATCATTTCAAATGGTTTTAGTTTGGGGGGAAGGGTTCCCTCGCCTAAACTAACTTTTGATCTTGAAGGAGTTCTTGGAGGGGTTCCTTCGCAAAAATATCTTTAAAACCTCTTTCCAGGAGGGCTGGAGGGGTGTCCTTCTGCAAATATCATTGCAGGAGGGATGGAGGATCCCTACGGTAAATCACATTACGGAGGGATAGAGGGTTCCCTCGCACAAATCACATTACAGGAGGGCTAGAAAGGTCCCCCACCCAAACTTATCTTTTGAACTTGAAGGAGGACTTAGACGGGCTCCTTCTAAAAAATATCTTTAAACTTCTTTACAGGAGAGCTGGAGGGGTCCCTACTGCAAATCTCATTATAGGGGACTAGGGGAGTCCCTACTGCAAATCTCACTACAAGAGGGATGGAAGGGTTCCTCGCCTAAATCTCGTTGTACGAGGGTTGGAGGGGTCCCTTGCCCAAACTTATCTTTTGAACTTGAAGGGGCTCCTTCTAAAAAATATCTTTGAACTTCTTTGCAGGACTAAAGGGTTCCTACTGCAAATCTCATTGCAAGAGGGCTGGAGGAATCCCTACTACAAATATCTCTATAGGAGGGCATGGAGGGATCCCTCGCCTAAATCTCAATACAGGAGGGCGGGAGGGGTCCCTCACCTAAACTTATCTTTTAAACTTGAAGGAGTCCTTAGAGGGATCCTTCTCATAAATATCTTTGAACTTATTTACAGGAGGTTTGGAGGGATCCCTCCTGCAAATATCATTATAGGAGGGAAGGAGGGCTCCTTCTCCTAAATCTCATTACAGTAGGGTTAGAGGGGTCCCTTGCCCAAATCTACTCAGCATGCCAAAACACCCCTCTATAACTTTCAACACAATTTCCTTTTCCATAGGTTTAATAGTTTTGGAAACATATATATCTCATACGTTTGAAGGTCTCCTGCTAGTTCTTCTAACGTAAGAGCATCTAATGTCCCTAATGAATTAAGCATGGTAACTTTATTAATAAAAGGAGCTAAAAGTGATCTCAAAATATTCTTAACTACACGCGTCTCAAGAAGTTTCTCACTTAAATTAAAATTAGATTTTATAATATCAAACAATCGTGCATAAAATTCATCAAAAAATTCAAAATCTATCACAGTGATAGTTTCAAATTGTGTGGTAAGATTTTGCGGATTAGAATCTTTCACAACATTGGTACCCTCGTGAATAAGTTAGACGATATCCCAAGCTTCATTTGACGTGGTACACATCATGATGCGGTGGAACTCGTCGCGGGTGATAGCTCCGTAGATGGCACACAGAACATGTGAATTAAAATTTCTCCATTTAAAATCATCCTCTATCCATGCTGAGACAAGGTTTTAGACTTTTGACATTGTCGTTTGTCACTGTGGGTGGTGTCCACCCTCTTTCACATACAAGCCAAACTCTTTCATCTATTGATATTAGTGCAAACCACATCCTAGCTTTCTATAAGCATAGTTTGACCCAACAAACACAGACATACTATTATACAAATTATCCATAATATCCAAATTTTTAGTGGATTACACAAAAACTTAGTGTAACCAGCTCGGATACCAATTTGAGAATGCGGGGATTTTATGGAATGATTAATATATTAGTCAACCACACGTAAATATAAGGGCAAATAGTTTACCTTGGGTTGAGTATTTATTTTATTTTTCACTTAGAATAGTTTGTCGTATTTCGATACAAACCATCACATATCGTCACGACAAATCGACTCCAAGATTGAAGACTTACCTGCATCCCATAAAGGTATCAATCAACTTGTGTTTAAAATTATTTATAAGAGTTATTTGGGATGTTTATTTTTTATAATAACGAGTCTGCATTTTTAATTAAAAAAATAATTTTTTTAATCGGGTTCAAACAAGATTAGCTTCTCATTCAAACAACTTAGCCATGTCTTTAGAAGTGTCATTTGGTCTCTACGTCAAACGATCATCCAACGAGGGACTACAGTTTGAATTCGTTTGAAGCTCGTTAGAAGCTAGTTCAAACGAGATTGGAATCTCGTTTGAATGAACTTCATTTTTGTTTTAAAGAAATACCTTTCTCATTCAAATGAGCTTCATTTTCATTCGAACGAGTTACCGCCTCGAAGTTTTTGCACGAGCATTAAATATATGTTCTATTTCCAAATTTCATGGGACTTTTTCCAAAATAATTTATGCACATCTGTTGAAAAAGTTTTCACCCCGTTTGTTTACCCAAACACTTTTGATTCACAAACAAATCCCCAAAAATATTTTGTGAATCAATTTTGAACCTTGTTGAGATATACTCATTGTGGAGAGATCATCTCTACGACTGACTTGTGAACCCGGAAGCATCACTCCTGAAGACTGAAGACTGCAGGCTAAAGGTTGATCGGTCGATACAGAGGGTGGATCGCCACCTGTGGACTGCTCAGGGACGAGTAGTATTCTTTAGAGATTCTGGAAATACTGCGCATTAAGCTTGTGGGTGATATCAAGTAGTATTGTAAGTCGACTATCTTGTAAAATTTCTAAAGTGCTGAAAAAGATTTTGCCCTAAAAAGGGATTTTTCCTCGGTTGTCATGTGATTACATGTTTTATTTATCTCTTATCACTTAGATGCATGTCTTAGGATAATAAGATAAGATTGGATTTGTGTTTAAGTCATTTTATTATATAAATCATTCCATTAAGATCGTGAAAGATCACTCTCAAATTATTATGAGAGCAGGTTACACAAAAATACTGTGTGATCCTTTTTCCGCAAAAACATTTCTTTGATATAAATTTTTTTTTGAAAAATTATTAATCTTGAGAAAGGAAGGATTTTAATGGAAAATTTGTATAATCGATTTCCCATCTTTGATGGTTTTAATTATGTCTACTGAAAAGATAGGATGAGGTCAACCTTAAAAGTCATAGATGAACGTGTCTGGTTAGTTTGTGAAAGAGGGTGGACTCCTCCCACTGTCACTATTGATAATGTCATTAGTCCGAAACCTATCTCTGAATGGATAGAGGATGACTTTAAGTGGATTAGTTTAAACTCTCGCGGATGTAATGCTACTCTGGAGCCATTACTCCTGACGAGTTTTGCCACATTATGACGTGCACTATGTCTAAAGAAGCTTGGTATACCCTCCAGCTCACTCACTAGGGTACCAACATTGTAAAGGCATCTAAGCTTCAAAATTTGACCACCTAATTCGAGACCACTACTAAGCTAGATTCTGAGTCTATTGATGAGTTTTATGCGCGTTTGTCGGACATAGTTAGTTATAGTTTTAATTTGGGTGAGAATATTCTTAAGATGAGAGTTGTTTAGAAATTTTTAAGGTCGCTCTCTATCCACTTTATTCCTAAGGTCACCGCACTTAATTCATTCGGGATCCTAGACACTCTTAGGTTAGAAGAACTTGTAGTATATCTTTAAACGCATGAGATTGATATGTTCCCTAAAACTATTAAACCTAAGGAAATGGTGATTGCTTTAAAGACTCAAACTAAGAAAAAGAAGAAAGAAAGAGTTTGTGAGTCCGAATCTGAGGTTAATTTGATCTTGATGACTTGGCCCTTTTTGCGAAAAATTTCAAAAAATTTCTCAAATTTTCAAAAGAAAATTCTTCCAAAGAAAATATTTTTGAGAAAAATAAAAATAAGGGCATGAGCAGAGGAGAGAAAGAAGAACCCAAATGAGCCCCAAACCAACCCTTACAAAGCCCATTAAACACCAAAAATCCCGTTTTGGCCCATCTGGGCTCACCAGATTTCGAGAGCTCAACAATCCAGGGGTTAGAAACATGACAGCATACAAGGGCATTCTGATCTAAAATTTTCAAAGTGCGTCATTTGAATAACATTGAGCCTCGTTCAGACGACAAGGGCATCTCGTTCGATCCATGGCTTCTAACGACCTTTAAAAGTTACACAGTTGGGTCTCATTAGAATCTCATTTGATTCCTTGCTTCGAACGACCCTAACCTCCCGTTCGAACGACCCCTTCTCATTCTTTTCTCAAAATTCCAATTCTTACCCACAAATTTCCAACAATTATCATCAAACCTCAATTCATTAAAATTTATACATAATTTAAATGAAATATTAGGGCAGGGTATTACAAATTTCCCTCCTTGGAGAATTTCATCCCCCAAATTCTCGATCCATCTATTCTTCAAATTAATGGGGTTTACCAATTCTCATTCTAAATTATAGACCCTCTAAGACAAAATCATCGAAATCCTCAATAACTAAGATCACATCACACGCCCTTACACGGGATTTGTCACAAAATGATCAACACGCAACATACTATAACGCTCGACATTTTTCTAACCATGAGCGTCACATAACCGACTTCAAGTCTTCACTCACTTGTTGAATTTGTTCAAACAATTTCTAGTACCACCTATTCCAGTACCCAAGGCATATCGGCGTATCCGTGGGAAACCCTCACTAGCGATCACCACTCACCCAAAAGTGAACCATAATACAACACGTCATCATATACATCTTCAAACCAGTTCCATCTTAGGACTACACATCATGTGTCCCCAAAATTTTCAGGTTATCCCGACTATACAACTTGCATGAACTTGTCATTAACCATATAATGCTAATTTCTCACTCCGGGAAGTAATACACCTACCAAATCATCATTGTGCGTTCGGCTGACACCTTCCACTATGTCACTTTGATGACCCTAGTACTTATCTAGGTATCTCACCTTAATGCACTCACTTGAGCCTCACACTACTCCACTCCCTGTGGCAAAGCAACACTGTGTGCTAAATTTTCCTCAATTTCTAACATTATACAATATCCTCAACCATCATTCTCCTCCTAACAACCAGAGCCACTGACTGCCATGTAGACCAGTCGAAAAGGTCGCTATTCCTAAGAAAGGCCAAAACTATGAGGAAAACATAATGGTCGAAAGCGCAGCCACCCGTACGCAAAACTTTATGCAATAGCAAAATACCTCAGATAGGGCGCACCCAGTTACCGAGCTTCATTGACCATACCCGATCCACCGCACTCTACCAGGCCCAATCGCGTCGTACCATGACATGTTACCAATTTGAGTTACCACATACGTGAGAATACCAATCCTCGATTACAGAAATCGAAAGGGGCACACGAGAGTCAGAAGGAACAAGCAACCGTTCTGAGAAAATCCCGTCCATATGCGTTAGACTATTACTTTCGAAAGAGAACCTATACCATAGGCTCGAAGTCTTATCATCGGTCCCAAATGTCTCATCGGGAACTATCCTAGCCACATATACTGGCTTGTGTCACCGATCGTTGAAAACGCGTGTAATATCGATTTAAATTAAATTCCCAAGTTTTTCAAAGAACCCTTATTTAATTAGCGTCTACTTTTAAACCAAATAAAATCAACCCTTAAACATGCATCTAAATCAACCCATCAAATATAAATCATGCGACACAAAGTTAAGGAAAAATCCCCGAAGGGAAAAACCTTTTATTTCTAGAACTTTATACAACCTGATAATCGCCCACAAGTGTAACGCACGGTGTCTTCGGTAAACCTTCAAAGCAACGGCTAGAAACAGTGTGACACAGAAATACCCGCAGGTGTCGGTTCCTATGTCGGCGGCTGGAATTTTTCCTTTCCAGGAGGGCAGCAATGAAGAAGAGAACGGCTTCTCCACAAGGGTTGAACAAACTCAAAGTTGTGTTCTTGGGTTACCAAAAAGATTCACAAAGGATTGGCAATTGTGTGAATCAAAACATGAGTCTTGGGACTCAAAAAATATGAAGACTAGAGGTATTTGGACTCTCAAAACGTCTTCTAAAGTCTTGCAAAACAATTCCCCCGAATTTGGTATTTATAGGAAAAAATATGAAGAGTCCCACGTTCTTAAAACTCTAAAATTCTATCCAGCGTACAAAAAAAACAGCATTCTTTAAGGAATTTTCTCCATCTTCAAAAGGTCATAACTCCTTCACCGTAGCTCGGATTGAGGTGCCGTTTTTTCCAATATCTTCGTTGCGGCGAGCTATTCAACTTTACAGTTGACCAGACCTCTGAACTATGGATCTGAAATTACGAAAATACCCTTGAACATTCCTATCATGCCTTTTTTTACTGTTTTGACTTTCCTTGCGTACCACTTGCATTAAGTCCCTAAAATCGTGGACCGTGAAGTCGTTGAGGCAGATGTGGGACATATTAATGGAGATGTTGAATGCTTGATTCCCGAAATTCGGATAGAGGCCGTCATGTGAGATCGTGAGGTGACGTGCCAAATGTAGCGGCGTACGACATACATAAATGTAACATGTTGGACATGAGAAAAATGTCCTTACAAATCTCCCCCTATGTCTATGCCAGTACATACATAAAAAATCTGAATTATCAAATATGAAATTGCCTATACAAATCTACCCTCCCATGAACCCAAAACTGGAAAAGGTACAAATGAATAGTCTTCATCGTTTGTTCTTCAAATCTTCAGGAATCTCAAATATTTTCTCATCAGGGTGTGCAATTCAGAGATCATCAATGTAGTACCTACACACATGAGATAAAGAAAAAAAATACCAAGTGACGTATTGAGTTTGAAATAAGATAAACATAGATACCAATATATGATAAGCATAAGTCAAATCTCAAAACTCCCCCAAAATTCAAACTCCCCCATAAAATGATAATTTTTTCTCCCCCTTTTTATGATGTCCCCAAATAGACAAATAAGAAGAATGAATCAAACAAGCAAAATTGGGGTGTCACGGTATACAAATCAAGGCATCAATCAAATGACAAACGTGCTCTTGCAAGGAGATGCTAAAAAAAATCTTCCCAAACTATTTTTGATTTTTTTCAATTTTTTATACAAAAAATAGATACCATTTTGAAAAAAAATGTAAAACATGATACCAAAATCACACCATGGATTTAGACTCAAACAACCAAGTCATGGAAATGGAATGAATGGGTGTGAACACATTCGATAGGTAAATCAACTCAATCAATCATATGTGCACGATACATATGTATACTCCTAACTAATGATCATCAAAAGTATCCTTAGGTGTAAAAAAATTTGTTGAATTTAGATGACATCGTCTTATGCAAATCAACAAATCAAAGTCAAAGTGATTTCCACACCAATAACGTCCAAAACTATGTAGCGCATTTTCAAGCATTTCAAGGACGTGCAAACCCGTTTTAAATTCTCCAACCAAACTCCCTCATATATATATATATTCTTTTAGAGGTAATCTAAATTCTCAAACTTTGGAGAATTGGTGCAAAAACCTAAATGGCCCATAATTGGCATGAATTTCTTTTTATTGCCTTTAAATTTTTTCGGGCTCTTTTAACCTCTTTGGACCTCGGATAATAAAATTCCTCAATTTTTTAGGTCCTTTTTAACGGTGGGTTTTGCGCAAAGGATAGATAATTACCTTTCGTAGCCCCTCCCCGTTATCAAACAAAGCACAAAAACTCACAAAACGGTTTTTATATGCACAATTTCCTTATCAAAATTTATCGCACTTGGTTCGTTTTATGGACAGGATTGAAGTGAAAACACCCAACCAACATGTGATAAGACAAGCACAATAATCAAAAAAATTTGTGCATGTGTGCAATAAAGGAAATTATGAGTCAAACATGTAGGAAGTAACACTTAATTACATCTTAATGACTCCAAACATTATAAAGCACATGGATGAATTGACCTATTGTCTCAAAACACTATCAAATAGTCACATGAAAAAATGGAATGATGTTGTGACTCGGTCATCCAAAGTGTTCATCCATAAACGGTGCAACAAAAAAAATCTTTTTGTATTTTTCAAAAATTTTCAAAAAAAATATATACAAAAAGTACATGTCACAACGCTAGCAAAAATATATCAAAAAGCATAACTAGCGTATGACAAACATGCAAACACAATCATCTATATGATATGGCAAGAGAAGAATCATGTGCAAGCAAACGGGAATCAACTTGTCTAAAATCTAGTTCCTCCAAAAGTGATTTCCTAACCCAAATGGATGAAACACGTCGACAAGGGGTTTTGGGAACCAACAAAATACTAGACTTCGAATTCCTAAGACCTCTTCCAAGATCAAAAAAAAATCGCCTAAGGTGACCATTCCTACCACAATATGAGCATGTGTAAACGGGTGGGATGACACCGAAAGTGTGATCTTTTCTAGCGTCCTTGGAATTAGTTGACCCTCTAAAACAAATAATGGTTTTGGCTTTAGCATTAGAAGCATGAGAACACGATGAGCCATTACCATCACTATCAAACCTACTTGAGTCTGTCAAATCATTTTTTAACGTCAAAATTTTTTACTCAAGCAAAGAATTAGACTCTTCCAAATTAAGGGACGCCTTCTTCAAATTATCAATTAAAGTTAACAGTTTATCACGCTCCCTCTCAATTAAAACAAACCTATTCCAAAGAGTCTTTTCGCGTGCCGTAAAATCATCGATTAATTTTTTATCCTCGACGGCACAAACCGGAACCCTAGAATTTTTTAAGTCCTCCAATTCCTTCTCTAAAACTAGGACTCTCTCATCACTCTTCTTTTTGACAATTTTTAAAGAATCAAAATCAGTACACAAATTACCAAAGTGCTCACGACAAATATCACTTTGAGTTTGAAATTCTTGCAAATATTCAATCTTACTTTTAAAGAGAGAATTTTCTTTTTCCAAAACTTTAATTCTTTTGCAAAGTTTCAAATTCAAACTTTTTAATTTTTCAGCACGGTCGTGAAATTTTTCAAAAATAGGCTCCTCATTAAATGGGCGTTCTATTGAAAAATTGCGATTTTTCATAAAACTGATTTTTTAAAAAATCAATATCACACAATTTTTGCGGAAAATAGGAATACGCGATAAATTTGCGCAACCTGCTCTGATACCAATTTGAGAACAAGGGGGAGAAAGAATTATCATATTATGGGGGAGTTTGAATTTTGGGGGAGTTTTTGAGATATAGCGTATGTTTTTATCATATATTGATATCCATGTTTATCTCATTTCAAACTCGATATGTCACGTGGTATTTGCTTTGTCTCATGTGTGTAGGTATGAAGATTGAAAATCAATATGTTGCACACCTTGATGAGATAAGATTTGAGATTTGACGAAAATGATTGAAGAACAGTTTTGAGATCTTGCAAATTTATTCATGAGAGGGTAGATTTGTATAGGTATTTTGGTTTCTTGATAATTCGGATTTTTTATGTATGTACCGGCATAGACATAGGGGGAGATTTGTAAGGACATATTTTTCATAAGTCCGTTATAATTTATTATGTCGTATACCGCTACATGTCGTCAAAGAATTGAGAAGATTACATCTACAAAAGACGGATCCGAATTACAAGTTGACTTCAACATCCAAGCTCCAACGAGATAATTTTGGTAAAAATATGTTTTAAGTTCCATTGGCATTTTATATTTAAAGTATTGGGATTATTTTTAAAAGGTTTAATTTTTTAAATATAAAATTTCTTTTGCATAAAAGAAGTTCTATTTAAAAAAAAAAAAAATTCAAAAGCTTGCCTTGTTTCGTATAGGTATTTCCAAAAGCCTTAAATGCTTGCTTGTAAAAAACATTGGTGCAAAAGTTGTAGTTATCGTTAGTCCATGATTAAGCCAATGATTGGCTTAAATGGCATATTGTTTTTCATGTAAGTTTTTTTTCAAAAGGAACTTGCGTATAGTCATGTAAACAAGGAAAAGGTTTTTACTTGTTTCCTTTTATTTGTCTCGCGCTTTGGGTCTTAAAAAAAAGGGTCGCCGAGTTTTTTTTTATTTACCAATGATTGGCATTTGGCTATTGGCATTAAGACTTTTTGAAAAGTTTTTTTTTCAAAATTAGGTTGCGTACAGAAACTTGTTTTTGTTTAAAAGCAAAACTTTTTTTTGCCACGCCACTACTATTTTAGAACCTTACACCTTTTGTGTTTTAGAAAAATCTGCATGTCAATAGTTATCTTCTTTTAACAAAATCTTTTCTATAAAATGGGATCAAGCACGTTCAATTTTCGGCAGAGAAGAAAAGTTTATTTTTTTTTTACAGAACACTTTTCAAGAAGAAAGTTTTTGTTCTATAATTTTTGAGAGTGTCTTCTTCTCACTTTTAAGGGTCCAAAACTTTTGTTCAATAAATTCATAATCCCAACTGTTTTTTATGAATTGTTTTGTGGAACCCAAGATATATTTTTCTAAAATATTTTGATGGTGATTTTGGTACCGCTCTTGGTGCTAATCGAAGACTGCGGTCATAGAGGTTCGCTGCGTGTGGATCTTTGCTGAAGGTAGAACTGCGTGTTCTTATGGAGTAGCTGCGGTTGTTCCATTGCTGACGACACCGACCGACGCCTGCGGGTATTCGTGTGTCACTGTATTTCATTGTAATCCGTGTAAGTTGCGATTTACTTATTATAGTGAAATAAAAGGTTTTGCCCTGCGGGAATTTTTCCTTAAACTTATTTCGCATACTTTATTTGTTTATGGGTTGACACACGCACCGTAGATGGATGTTTAGGAGATGAATTTATTTGATTTAAAAGTAGACTCTAATTAAATAAGGGTTACTTGAAAACTTGCGAAATTTAATTTAAATCAGTATTACACGACGTTTTCAATCATGACGAATCAAATCACACCCATTCGTCCTCGCAATATGAAAGTAACATACGAACCTGTCGTTTTCTAAAAATTCAACTCCCAACTTCCCTCATTGAGAGTAAGGCCCTTCCCCCTCACATCTTTGGTAACCGCTCCAATTAGTAGATTCCTTGCAAACTTATCTATACTGACCTTATCCAATTATTGGTGGCTACATCACCAACCTATTACACCTAGGTTACTACTTGTATAAGGACATATTTTCCATTGTGTGTAGTTTACATAGAGTATGTTGTATACCGCTATAACTGTCGAAGAAGCTCACACTCATACCTTCATGAAGACGGATCCGAATTTTAAGTATCTTCAACATATGCATAACACGAAGTATAATTTCATATAGAATGTGTTTAAGTTTCATAAATGCTTTCCTTTAGTATTGGAATAATTTTTCAAAACAGTTTTTATCAAACTGAGGCATTTTTTCTAAGTCAAAATAATTTTTTAAAGACATGTAGGCGAGCTTTTAAAAATAATATTTTCTCGCTCCTGTCGTTCAAACGACAAGGTAATGTCGTTCAAACGACATTGATATTCTGTTCAAACGACTGCTTCTAACGACATCACATGTCGTTTAAAGGGTCGCGAGAAGGGTCATTTCTTTGGTGCTTCAAATGACCTCGTACTGTTTTGTATTTTTAAAGGTCGTTTATTAGGTCGTTAGTAACGTCATCCAATGTCGCTCTAACGTCTTCTAATGACATGCGCCAACTCAAGATTTTTGTTCAACTATAAATACAGATTTTGGAGACCTATTTTATTAAGAATTTTGATACACGAAAACTGCTTTTGGAAGACCTTTTAGTCTTCATCTTTTAAGGTTAAAAACCTAGTTTTAATTCACCAAAATATCCCAATTATTTTATAAATCATTTATGGAACCAAATCACTTATGCTGAAGTATATCTTTATGGAGTTCCATCTCTACTTTTGGATTGGTAGTTCTTGCGGGAGCTGCTTGCTGACGACAACAATAATTGGGGATACTCAAGGGTATTCACTACTGAGGAGGAGTTGCGATTTTGAAGATTATCAAGGGGATCTTCATTAGCCTAGGTTGCGGTCTATGTAGATTTGATGCGCTAAATTCATTACAGATTTTATTGTGTAATTTGTAAGTTGAAAATTACATTGTATAGTGAAATAAAAGGTTTTACCCAAAAGGGGTTTTTTCTGAAGTTTATTTGTCCCGCAATTTGTGTTTGGATGTTTGATTTATTCATATAGATGTATGTTTAGGGATTAATAAAATTTGGTTTGAAGATTGAATCTAATTAAATAAGTTTTGATTGGAAATTTGTGAATCCCATAAACAATCGATATCACTGAATCCTCAGTTTGCCTTATCATATCATGATCGCAACCCTAATTCCCTTAGACAGTATTCCGTTCAAAAGAGACATTCAGCTTATTGTGTCCGATGACTATGCGAGATTGTCACCAAGCTTACTTCCAGGTCCTACCCAAACTGAACTCACGTGACGACCACACCCGCCGACATTGGTATTTTAAGGGTAGTAAGTACCACCCAAGGCTACATCTTTTAATCTGTATCAGCTTGGTAGGGCGTTCCAAGAGCTAATCCTGGCACACCATCGACACATGCCAACATTCTAATCATGCTTCGATATTACCCCACCTTGGTTGCCATCTCAAGTCTCCACATGGCATCGTCAATCTAAATCTCAAATACCTTTTGCAATACTCTTCAAAATAAGATGTCACATCGCCACTACTAGTCGCTCCATGACACCTGGGCACTACGCCCCATAAACTAAATGAGCTTCTAACTCCTCCTTGGAGGAAACCACCCATATGTGCCGATTCGGGAAACCGCACCCATAACGTACACTATACGAATCTTCTATGCCAGCAACCTGATATCATCACCTGACCCTCGCCATAACCATTACTGGGAAGCTAATTCTTCCTCATAACGGACCTAATTGGTCTATTAAGGACACCAAACATGTTCTATGTAGAAATCCCCAAGACCCTTCAAGATTTCATCATCTATACCTTAATCATTGTATGTGCACTCTACAAACCTTTCAATACCCTCATTGTGAGTACTAGGTGCTCGCAAGGACGCTAGTCCACGAGCTGCCACATATGGAGAATCTTAACCATAGAATACCTCAAGATGTCACAACAGTGAATTTTTATCCCCAATGACGCCACACATAATTAGTCCTATGGACACTCCAGTATACCCTTAAACCACCCTCGCGCTAGGATTACCTCGCACCTAGCCATTCATTCGGCGGCTAAAACGAGACTTTACACTTAGACAATAATCTTATCTTTCTTCCAAATGGCAGTGACCATATGCCACGTCCAAACCATAACTAACGCAATTAAGGATTATGGCAGGATACAGGACGTCGCCTACAACCTATAAACCTCTAGATCTGCATCATCGGCATCACTAAAGATCCTATTCCTTCAAATTTTCTCATATTTTCCAAAACCCCGACATAGAATACTACTTAGAGTTCACTCATAAGCCTCCTCAAACATCATTGTTGTATACGTAAAATACTTACCATAATTTTCACGTAACTCTCATCATACCCTGCGTAGTACAACCTTCAACTAAGAATCATCACGACACTTACTTGTAATGATACCATCTTACCGACTTAGACTAAGTACACATCCCAAGTGTTGACCATCACAGTCCATCATGCCCATTAAATCATCAATTGACTTACGAAAGGATACTATCTCAAGGATCAAATTCGCCTAATCTTACCATTGGTACTAACTACCAGAAACTACCTAGTCACAGAACTGAACACATTTCTCTCACCAATCAACACTGTTTCGGTATGATGCATTGGTTACTTAATCTCCACAGTTCACCTTACACGAGTCATATTTCTAACTCAATAAAAGTTATTCATCATTCTCTACTCCTCAATTGGCTTCTCATATCCTTGTGGATTGACACACAAGCACCTCACAATAAAAAATTGTGGTGTCGTCACTATTGGCTCGTACGAACACTCGCAAATTACTAGCATGTCTAAGTCATAAGCGCGGTAGCGATTAACGACAAATAACTTAGTCACTTGGCAATGAATTCACCCATCGTCCTAACCTCTTTGACTTCATCATCGAGGACACGAATTAAACCGTCACCAACAAAACCATGACCGTCCAAACCGACACCGATGTTGAAAGATCCACTACTGACTTCACCACGTTACTCCCGAAAGGAACCTTGAACCTAGAGCTCTGATACCATTTGTAATGTCCCATTCTGGACTTATGGGTTACCCGTAACTAACCCGATCCGACCCGTGCGTTAAGTATGAAGTGCAATGAAACAACCTATATAATGTTGCTAACCCAATTTTATTTTAATTAACATTTCACTTGCTTAACATGCAATTCCGATTTCAAATCAAGCTACGTGAGGGACCCATGGGGAGCACCCCGGAGTCCAAGCATACAGAGCTACTAACTTAAAATAAATGAGACAACTTACCTATATAATGCTCTCAAACTACGAAACCTCACCCAACCTACCGTAACAAAATGAGGGAGTCAGCCAAATGCTCAGTGGAAAATATACCAAATGCAGTATAAAATTGAACGGCAGAAAGAAGACTCTCACATTATGCCTACGCGCACATGCAACTACCTTATATATATATAAACATACATATATATATAAATACTTAATGCATGAAACCATTTTTCTTCCAAAAACCTTATTTATCCAGATTAATTCACCTTAATCTTGTAAAAGACTTCCTTTTTGACATTTCTCATTTTATTTAGCACACACGGTTAAATACTTGAAACAACTAAACTTGGTTTGATCGAAAATAATTTCTTTATCGAAATTACCCTTCATTTAAACCGATCCACATTAGTATTTTCATTGAAAAATAATCCTTTCAACACATATGAACACCGTGTTAGAAAATACTTATTTAACCCTTGAAAACCCTTCACAATACACCCTTATGCTACTAATTATAGGCTTGCCCACTTAGGTTACTTAACCACCCATTTACCCACTTACTTTACATTTCCTTTACCTTAAGGACATTAATCAATTTACACATTTATTTGTCCATTTTAACCTTTACTGGAGCATTTAGTAATTCATTCAAGTTAGGTTGTCTTAACACATTTTCACCCCACAATCCATTTATTGACATTTTCCTTATTCATTTATCTTTATCTCGCAATCTTCCAATAGTCTCATACTTTAACGGGCTCCACACCACCGGGGATGCCACCATAGTATCTTAAGTCTTTCACCCCAGGGCTCTGGGTCATCCTTAATTATTCCGGTGTCATCCGAGTTCCTTTCGATGTGTTTTAATACTTTATAAATGTCCACATTATTCTTTTTTTTCCTTTTTACCTGGCCGAAGCCAAACTCAGGGTTTCACCCCAATTTGTGTTACACTTTGAAATTATCATTTCATGTCCCTTACTCTCTAACTTTGATTTTATTCTAAAAATCATATTCATTTAGTACCAATTTGTGTAACACCTTTTCCATTCATAAAAATATTCCACTATAAGTAAAATTACCATTTTACCCATTTGTTTCCAAACTTGTCCTTTTTCTCCATTTTACGAGTGTTATTAACATCTTTAAGTTTCTCACACTAACTTCTTAAGTGATTTCAACACTTTAACACCTTTTTAACATTTTGATTATCATTCTTCTCAAGTTGAAAACCTCTTTATTCCATTATTTCTTGTCCAAATTCATAAGTGTTAAATCTTTCAAAACATTATTAAGTTACACTAACTTCCCAATGTTTAACTATTAACACTTATTTAACACCTTTGCTAACAATATTTCTAAATTGGACAATTCTTTACTTCCTTCATTCAAGAAATCTAATTACACTTAAAGACTACTTTTACAACAAAATACAATTTTCTTTTTTTCATCAATACATGTAGTCTTACAACCTTATATTCATCACACATTTAATCCATTTTTCACATACTTTGAAGATTAGAATTTTCACTTTTCTAATTTCTTCTTTAAACCCAACAAAACCTCCTTTAAACTTCTTCACATATTTATTATAAAAATACTACAAGTTTATATGCATGAGAAGATAGATTTTAAATCCTAAAATACAATTAAATGGGTTAAACATACATTTCATTCTAGAAATTCACAATACTTGCAAAATTATGCTTTTCAAGACATAAAGACATTTTTAATTTCTTTAAACTTAAAAAATGTCCAATTTTCTTAAAATCTCCATTTTTGCAAGAAACTTTATTTCACAAACATTTTGCAAAATCAACATCATTTTTCACAAAATACCAATTTTAATACTTCAAAACTTTAAAATATTTACTCATCCTTATTTCCCACAAAATGACATTTTATTGACTTTTTTATTCCATAAAAATGTTTAATATTAATCTACTAGAAATATGATTTGTTCATGTGCATCCTACTTATGTAATCTAACAACAAGACTAATCAAATTGTAAATAGAGTCTTAAATACTAAGGATAGATTTTCCACCTCTAAAGACCCCAAATGGTGGTTGAAAGTTGGTGTAGGAAGATCAACCCCCGCCTTCAAAGGTCGCCTCAAGGGATTACCAAATTCATCCTCCATTTATGATCCATATGTGCTCCATTTAATCTTCCAAGAAAAATTACCTTCAAACTCTCTTCAAACCTCATGAAAGCTTACATCTTCATCTTCTCCAAAATTCCCCAACCTTAATCCAAAATTCATAGCTCCACTTCAACAATGGTGGAAATGGGTGTTGTAGGCTTGAATATGGTGGAATACTATAAGAATGCGGTGGTTTATGGTAGTGGTTTATGGTGGTGGGATGGTGAATAGAGGTGTCCAAACATAGTGAAAGACCACCTCTCTCTCTCTCTCTCTCTCTCTCTCCCTCTTCTTTCAACTTCAAATGACCCAAATGAGCCCCAAACCAACATTTATAAAACCCATTAAACACTAAAAATCCCATTTCTTCCCATCTGGGCTCACCAGATTTCGACAGCTCAACAATTCAAGGGCTAAAAATGTAACACCATTGAAAATATTTCGTATGGAAATGCGAAAGATCAAGTATATTATTATAAATGATAATAATGGTAGAATTAATATGCTTTGTTGATGATCATCTCATTAATCTTAGAATTATGGATATTCCTATCGAAAGATAGTGATTATTATCAAAGATAGGAATGATACCTATGAAAAAATATTCATTGGTTGTGAAAGTCAAAGATATAGAATGGTTGTGAAATATATTGCTAGATATAAAGTTGCAGTCACAACGGTCGTTATCTATTTTCTGTATGCAAATTTTGTAATATAGGCATGTTAGTTTAAGACATAATGTCAAATAATTAATAAAATTGACATTATTGATATTGTTTATGTTAAGTTAAGCAAGAACTTAACAGATACTTTGAGTAAAGGAATCTCGAGAGATTTAGTAAATAATACATAAGTGCAATGGGACCAAAACCCTTTTTCTAAAATACCGGTAATGGTAACCCAACTTTATAATAGAACTACCACTATTCCAAAATTTAATGGGTAAAAATAATTTACTGATAATTGTTATTTGTTCACTAAAATTATTATATTTTCCCTTACAGGATGTTCAGTGAATTGTTATGAAATGAGGATGAGTTATAAACTCTAAATGATGTTCAAATTTGGGATTTACGGCTAAAGTAACAAGGACGTGTAAATCAATTTTGCCTATGTGAACATAAATGGTGTCGCTTTTGGAAATAGTCTATATTTGCTCTTGCAAATGTTCATGAGACCACAAGACATAATAGTGCTAACTTGCATAAAGACATCTCATAGAAACTAAGATATCTCCTGTGTGACGTATTTTCGGTGTTAACATATTAAGACAAGGTAAAATACATAGCATATATATGTCTTAGTTTTCTCTTTGAAATGCACTCACTAATTAAAGGTTTTAACCGAAAAATACCTTCTTGTATTCATGAGTACATCAATGAAGAAATTTACGAAATAGTACAATTGAAGGGGGATTGTTGGAGATATTGTAATATTATGAAGAAAATAAAAGAGAAAATAGATAATAAGTGAGAAGATGTGGCAATTCATGAATAAGTATGTCCTGTAGATATGTTTCAATTCATAAATATACATAACCTTTCAAATATGTCTATTAATGAACCAATATGAGTATTAGTATAATGCATATTCATGAAAAGATACAAATGGGTCTATAAAAGGATATGATCCAACCATGTTGTTATAATCAACTTGTGAGATCATTTTCTCATTCTCTCTTATTTATCAATTTATTCAATCAGTTTCACCGGGTGTTAATGATAAGCGTCTCAATTAATCATTAAATGAGATTAGAGACGAATAATATTGATAAAAGTCCATGTGTTTATGCGACTGGAATATTATTATACGCTTCCAGCATATCACACGTATTTGTATATTATTTATACATTAACCAGGGGATATTCTAGTATTGAGGGTGCAATATATACTATGGGGCACATGACATCCAAAATAGGACATGTGTCACCACGGGTTGTTTGACACATGCCTCCATAATATATTTGACACCTGGCACCCCACTTGGGTTGGTGTTGCTATAAATAGAGTTCATATCCTTACATTTAAGAGAGAGAGTTTCTTGGGAGAAAAAATGTTATTTCTTATTTTATTAGTTTTTAGAAAGAGTTTTTGAGAAGAATTTTTTCGATGAGTTCTTTGAGAAGAGTTTCTACACCTCTCACATATCCGAGTTCCACCATATTGAGTTTTCCAACGAGTAGTACAAACCTACGAATTAAGCTGACATTGATTCCGACTGTGATGGATACGTAGGCGCAACCGAAGTTACTCAAGTCAAGCACATACAAAAATTAGGTGGTTCCCAATATTAAACTCGCCTCTTATATTTGACGAATCTGCTGGGGAGGTATTCACGATTTTTATTGTGTAACCCTTCATTCATGATCGAAAAAAAATTGCTGGAGACGAAGAAAAGAGATTAACAAAATAGCTCTCTGCTCGGGAAGATATTCAACTTCATTTTAAGAAAAGAATCTAATTTGTCTATTTTATGATTTCACATGTTTTACATAAAGATCATATGATATGTTATATGTGAATGTTAGTTAATATATTTGTTCAAAAGTATGCATTAGACATTAATATCTTCATAAGAGGTTGTACAATTTCTGTCTGGGAAAAATTGTAGGGGGTCTAGCTCCTGCATACCCTCCCCCATTTCTGGTGTTTTTGTAAGGACACAAATTTCCAATTGAGTCCATATATAGTTTTGGCTCAATTCCGGACAAAAACATTTATTCATAGGATAGTATGTAATTGTAATACTCTCAAGCCTATGAAGTGTTTGTTGAAGACGTAGCGGCAAAGAGTATCAAGCCTCATCAAATATGCCGGTTTGCGTGCCTCGTTTCTACGTCATCAACTATGGTTCCATGCTCCCAAGGTATGAATGCAATTATATATATATAGGAGCTTAGAACAAGTTTATTGGGTGTTAGGTTTAATAAAAACTGCGTTTTATTTTCAGAAAGAATTAATTAGAACTTTAAAATAAGTTTATAAAAGTTTCTGGGCCAAAATCGAATTTTACAAACTTTCTGGTTTGTCGTTCGATAGAGTCGTTCGAACGAGATTGTCGTTCGAACGAAAATGTCGTTCGAACGAACATGCCAACGAGTTCCCAGTATAGGCCTATGAAATGTCGTTCGAACGAACCTTCTGTTCGAAGGTTCGTTCGAACGAGATATCTAACGAGATTTCTAACGAGTCCAATCTGGAACGTCGTTAGAAGTCTCGTTCGAACGAGATTTCGTTCGAACGAAATGTCGTTCGAACGAGCTGTCAGGCGGGAACAGTTATTGGCAGTTTTTGGCGGTTTTTCACCCACTTCCCCACTTGGTTTTTAACCAACTTTTTCACAGTTTAATATGTGCGGGAATCACATTTTCCAATCTAACTTTTCCATACCATTTTCATCTCTTAGAGAGAGCTTGAGAGCAAATTGTGTTTAGGAAAATGTTCATGTTTTGAGTGAAATTTTTATAGAAAAATATTCATCACTCTAGTTTACACCCAAGTTAGTTTATTCCAAGTTCTTATATACATATCAATTGCTTGGAGTTTGGCAGCGGTTTTATCTCTTCCGTTTCAAAGAGAAGTTTCGGGTTTTGCTTCTATCTCCCACAAAGAATGAAGAAGTGTTTCTTATGTTGATTTACCCACACGGAGAAAGGCTCCATGTTCGGGTGACGGTGACCATATAAAGTCCTATCGGTGGATTCCGAGACCGCGGTGGTGTTCCAAGGTTATCCGCTAGGAAGAGGTGTCTACAAGAAGAAGCGTCGAGGCTTGAGAGGGATTGAGTCGTGCGTTGTAAGTCTATATGTCTTGTACTTGTAATTCCGTATCTAGTGGATTTGTGGCTAGGGCCGTCCGAGTTTTTTTCCCGTCTTGGGTTTTTCCTCGTACATCGCGGCGTAGTGTGATTGGTTTATTTTATCTTGCACAATACTTTAGAACGCATGCTTAGGATAATTCAAGATAAAATTCGGTGTAAATTATCACACTCAATTTAATTTGTACTTAAATTAAATATTGGGTAAAGTTTGTTTAATTCAAGTCATTTGATGAAATTTGTTATTGTTCAAGTTGAACCATCCATCCTAACGCTTCCGCATCTCTTGAGTTTATTAAAAAAAGGAAATTGCAATATTTTTTATTTGAGATAATTAAACACCGGGGTTCCACCGGGTTCCACACCCGCTTCAGTTTTGAAAAACCTATATTTTCAGCGTGATGAAATTCTTCTGTAGAAGTTGAATGGAAGGCCCAAATTCACTATTGCACTAATAGAAAAGTAGAAGTTAGCTCATTTTGTCTATCTGAAGCTGATAGTTGGACTAAGGTTTGACGGCGAGGTTCGTCGGCTGAGATACATATTAGTTTGGGTCTGAATATTTTATCCCAAATCAATGTTGAATTTGGTTGATTTTTTTTTTGGTTTTTCCTTTTCTTTTCTGTATTTCTAATCTTGCTCAGCGTGATGGTAGATCTCACATGGAGTAATAGCTATGTCGATTTAAGCATAGTCCACACAGCTTTGGATTCTCAATATTTAGCGGAGTTGTGTTAGTTGAGCGTGTATGCTAAAACCATACGTTTTAGTTGTAAGTGAAGATATAAAGGGGGATTTATTTTTCTGATCAATTAATGAGAGTTACCCAGTACCCATATGGCCTTGTCTGTAAATGAAACAAATAATACACCTAGTCATTCACAAAGGCAAAAGTTGTTGACAACTATGGGCAAAACAAAATCAAAAGTACACCTAACCTATAGATATAGTCGGGTGGCTCTTGAAATGGAGATGTTTGGTTGATTGAGAGATGGATGATGAGGTATTGTCATTAACTTTTACAAGGTTGAAAAGATAAAAATGATACATTCAGACTATCCTTTACTGCTAACTGCCGAAAACAAATAGTATTTAGATGTAGCTATCAAATGTTGGTTTTGATACTTTGATGTGTGATTTGACTGGACATTAAAGAATATACATGCCTTGCATGATTTTTTTGTTAGGTCGAGATATCCCGTGACTTTTGTAGCTTTAGATCTCGCTACATATTTATTTTCGAACAATGGAGGCAACAATATATTTTACTATTTTAAGTTTATTTTATAACATGAAATAAAATACAATCGCAGGGTATATTCGAATATTTTATGGCATCTCATAAATATTTACAAAAAAATATTCTACGAGTTTAGAATATATTGAACATGGCGCATCGTTCTTAAATTTATTTATGATACATCTGGAGCTTGTGTACGCGATGAACCACGCCACTTAAGATACAACTATTAGGGTTTCCTATAGGATACAACTATTGTGGTTTTGATAGTATGATCTTTCGCATGATATATCTATATGTTATGTTATAACATAAATCTAAAAATGAGTCATAGGGAGCGTAATGAACCTTCATCTAAATAAAGAGTTTTTATAAAACATTTTGTAAATGTTGTTTTATAGTTGGAGACCATATTGAACATGACTAATATATTACGAAACAGCTTGAGTATGTTTCACAATTTAGAATTCACCTTGACATTTTACACACTCGTGAGTTTGATAGGACTTGTGCTGAAAAGATATTAAAATTGTGCACGATAGACCTATGAGCATGGGTGGTTATGATTCATTACACAAATATCCCCGGACTTTATTTAATTTTTATTTTATTACATCAAAAAAAATAATATAAAATAAAATAAAGGAGGCATGATGAGAATTGTACTTGGATATTTCCTGAGTTTTACTAACCATTTGAAATATTATGTTATTGTGTCAGAAAGATATTATTTTGCAGAGGCTTCTAACATTAATCCATTGTTCAAAGATGTGATAGTTTGCGATATACCCCATGAAATGTAATGATTAAGTTGCTTTCATTTTTTTTTAGGTGGGCATTGTAAATGGTATATGTAATTTATTTTATTTTATCTTGAGATAAAGATAAAATAAGGGGGCAAATGGATATTATGATGTAATGTAGCTTATAGTTTAAAGCTTTTTCGACATCATCCATGGCAAGGTTAGATTGATGAACCTTCAGAGTATAGTAACGTCCAAGCAGGCCATTACAAAAGCTTCTTTAGTTTCTTTCGCAAAGAGTTCAGACGGATTAATTAGTTGTCACTCAGAGATTGACAAAGTCATAGTCATCCTTCAGATATGACATCATATTACAAGAACTTTGCGAGGATTGTGGTAAGTCTTCTTCAGAGGTGTATTATATTCCAAAAATCCGATAAAATTGGTAAGTGGTTGAACCGCGGTCGTTGTGATTTGACTCGTCCGAAAAAATTGGTCATTGATGCAAACAGGCGAAGGACCACGCTCAGTTTGTCATTCGACAGGTGTGGGCTCCCTCGCATCCTGAAAAGTGATATAGAAGAATGAGTTTGTGAAAAATCTTAACAAGCAGTTTTTATTGTTAAGTCACCGTTATAGGTGGAGTTTACGAAAAATCTTAACAAGTGATTTTAATCGTTAAGTCACCGTTGTAGGTGGAGTTTACGAAAAATCTTAACAAGTGTGTTTTCATTGTTAAGTCACCGTTATAAGTGGAGTTTACGAAAAATCTTAACTAGTGGTTTTCATTGTTAAGTCACCGTTATAGGTGGAGTTTGCGATCACCGTTATAGGTGGAGTTTACAAAAAAATCTTAACAAGTGATTTTCATTGTTAAGTCACCGTTATAGGTGGAGCTTACAAAAAATCTTAACAAGTGTGTTTACATTGTTAAGTCACCGTTATAGGTGGAGTTTACAAAAAAATCTTAACAAGTGTGTTTTCATTGTTAAGTCACCATTATAGGTAAAGTTTACAAAAAATCTTAACAAGTGATTTTCATTCTTAAAGTCACCGTTACAAGTGGAGTTTGTGAAAAATCTTAACAAGTGGTTTTCATTGTTAAGTCACCGTTATAGGTGGAGTTTACAAAAAATCTTAACAACTATGTTTTCATTGTTAAGTCACCGTTATAGGTGGGGTTTGCGAAAAATCTTAACAAGTGGTTTCTATTGTTAAGTAACCATTATATGTGGAGGTTACGAAAAATCTTAACAACTGGTTTACATTGTTAAGTCACCGTTATAGGTGGAGTTTGCAAAAAATCTTAGCAAGTGGTTTTCATTGTTAAGCCACCGTTATAGGTGGAGTTTACGAAAAATTTTAACAAGTGGTTTTCATCGTTAAGTCACCGTTATAGGTGGAGTTTACGAAAAAAAATTAACAAGTGGTTTTCATTGTTAAGTCACCGTTTTAGGTGGAGTTTACGAATGATCTTAACACATGTTTTCATTGTTAAGTCACCTTATAGGTAGAGTTTGCCAAAAATCTTAACAAGTGTGTTTTCATTGTTAAGTCGCCTCATAGGTGTGAGTTTGAGAGAAACTTAAAAAGTGATTTTCATTGTTAATGAGTCATATCTTACTTTCTAATATTCGCTCTAAACAAGCATAAGGACAAGACTTATGCAAAAGAATGAGAAGGCAGAAGTTACCTCAATATCAGGGGAAGGAGTAGTAACTTCAACAACCCTATGGGCGAGTCAATAATACAGGCACAAGAAATCTTGTCGTGATTTGGACGAATCAAATAAACAGGCTCATGTATTAAGAAACCTCGTCGTGATTTAGACGAGTTAAAAATATTTGCATGCACTAAAAGATTAATCGAGGACAATGAAGTCGTTATTATGCAAACCATAATAATACTTCTACCAAGATTGGTTGAGAATGATAAAAGAGAATGATGAAGTAGTTATTATGTAAACCATAATAATACTTCCACCAAGCATGGTTGAGAATGATAAAAGAGAACGATGAAGTAGTTATTATGTAAAACCATAATAATACTTCCACTAAGCTTGGTTGAAAATGATAAAAGAGAACAATGAAGTAGTTACTATGTAAACCATAATAATATTTCCACCAAGTTTGGTTGAGAATGATAAAAGAGAACGAGGAAGAAGTTATTATATAAACCATAATAATACTTCTACCATAATTGGTTGAGAATGATGAAACTGAAGAATGAAGTAGTAATTATGGGACCATAATATACTTCCAAATAACTTTGTTGAGAATAATGAAAGAGAATGATGAAGTAGTTATTATGTGCCCATGATAATACTTTTTTACCAAAGAAGAGTTACGAACAAACCCAATAAAATCATGGGTTCATGTTCATTCAAATAGGAATGGGGGCAACATTCCTAGTATATCAATCGTATGAAAAGAATAATCATGAGGTCCTTCGGAATAATCCATGAGACGAAAGCCTAAAAAAATGAGATATGAGGTTAATGTATATCATGTAAATGAGATATGAGATTTAAGATATGAGATATGAGATATGAGATTTAAGATGTGAGATATGAGATTAAAGTATATCATCAATTAAAATGAGATATAAGATTATTACCCACGATTCGCAGGTTAATCGAACATATCAAACCCGGCTAAAAGTATTTCGTACATATAGTTGATATGTTTCAGCGAGGCATCGACACATTAGCTATATCTAGGAGGGGATAAATGTAAGAGGAGCTTAATGATAAGCCTCTCATTTAATCATTAAATGAGATTAGAGATGAACAATATTGATAAAAGTCCATGTGTTTATGCGACTGAGATATTATTATGCACGTCCAGCATATCACGCGTATTTGTGTATTATTTGTACAGTAATTGGATGATATTCTAGTATTAAGGGTGCAACCTATATTATGGGGCACATGCCATCCAAGATAGGACATGTGTTACCACGGGTAGTTTGACACATACGTCCGCAATATGTTTGACACGTGGCACCCCACTTGGGTTGGTTTTGCTATAAATAGAGTTCATTTCCTTACATTTAAGAGAGAGAGCTTCTTGGGAGAAAAAATATTATTTCTTGTCTTATTAGTTTTTAGAAAGAATTTTGGAGAAGAGTTTTTTAGATGAGTTATTTGAGAAGAGTTTCTCCACCTCTCACATCTCCGAGTGCCACCATAATGAGTTTTTCGATGAATAGTACGAATCTATGAATTACGTTGACTTTGATTCCAACTGTGACGGATATGTAGGCGCAACTGAAGTTGCTCAAGTCAAACACATACAAAAATCGAGTGTTTCCCAATATTAAACTCCCCTCTTGCCAAAGGATACAATCCAACCATGTTATAATCAACTTGCGAGATCATTTTCTCATTCCCTCTTATTTATCAATTTATTCAATCAGTTCCACCGAGTGTTAGAGGGAATCATTTAGGATTGCTAACTAAAGATTGCATTTGGATTGTTGTATCTTGGAGGTAGTTTTTCTAAAACCCGATAGCAAACTCTTGTTGTGTGGGCAAATGAAATCTTAAGGAAAGTGATTCTTTATGCCTCAATCCATGATTAATTCATGATTCAATATATATCCCCTTCACTTTCTTCTTTTCGATATTTAACAACACAATTCTTACAAAATCGCAAAGACACTAGTGATCATAAATGTGATTTGTGTGGAAAATCTGAAAAATATGTGCCAATGTTTTTTTATAAGTATTAGTTCGAATTTTTATGATTCTCTAGTTGAAAAAATCTAGGCCACAGATTATCATATGTGTTTTGGATGTCATTAGTATGTTATTTAATTCTCTAATATTTGTATATTTAGAAGGATCGTAATATTTTAATTGTAAACAAGGTTATACTCAGTATTATCTTCCAATTAGTACAAGTTTATCCTATGTTATGTCAATTAAAGATGCCTACGTGGCCATGGTAAATGGTTCGTGCGACGACGGTGGAGATAGGTTGTAGATAATCTATTCAATCTTCTTCTTATCTTTCTATTTTCTCTCTTTTTTTGAATTTCTTCTTCCCATGGAACTCCCTCTTGAAACATTTATATAAAGTCTAGTCTTATTTCCTCTTATAAGGGAAATAGCAACTAAGAGATGCTACGGGATAACATAGTGATTAGATTATATACTTCTCTTCCAATCCTGTTAAATCTAACTTTATTGGTAGCTCAAATGGTAACCTGAGAGACAACATCTTTGGTGAGATCACAAGTAGACATGGCAATGGATCATGTTTGTGACATGTAATATTGTGTTCATGTAAAAAGTTTATCCATCCATGCCTAATTAGTTAAGAGTCGTGTATCCATTTCATATCATATCATGTTTGCATTATGTTAAAATTGTGTATTTTATATTTTCTCTATTCTTATCTTGTATGATTTGAGTGTGTGTCATCCATCCGAGCCAATTTGTAATAACCCAAAATCCATTATAAATTTGTGGCGTGTCTCATTTTTCCAAATCGACTCACGAGAAACGAACATGGAGTTTAGTTAACATATAATTTTAGCAAAATTGGAGGTAGGAAAAAATGCATGTTTGCAGAGCTAAAGGGGATATTTCGTGGTCTTAAGTATACGAAAGAGGAAGGATGAATGGATATCACCTATAAAGCACGGGCCCTGCGTCGGACGTGACGTACCCATGTCGGACAAGACACCCGTATGACACTCCTCTGACACGCCACGTGGCATGTCGAACTGATTTGGCATTTTAAAAAAGTCGGACACTTTCGTGACACTCCGCAGACACTTCTAGGACACTTATGGAAGTGATGATGAAGTTTTTATCTAGTCGAATATAGTAATAAATAAATAACATTAAAGCACTTACTTAGTCCTGTAACACCTCGTAAATTTAAAAGGTGTTATTTAAATTAATTCAGAATTTTGGGTAAAATAAAATTTTGGAATTTATTAATTTTAGTTATTTAAAATGTTAAGAGTTTTAATATTGAGAAGTATGATTTTAATCGAAATTAAAATCGGAGCTAAAATGGGAATTTAAAGGAAAAAAAATGGTTGTCACGGTTCTGCATCGTGACTAATGGGCAAATTTTTTTTTTTTAGTTTAAATTGAATCCTATTAGCATTAGAACTCCTAATCATTATAAATTAAAACTAATATGTGGCTGCGTTCTTGAAATCATTTTTTTCACAACTCTTGCTCCAAAATATTTCCCTTTAATCTAAAAACCTTTGCCCCAATTTTCTTCAAGGTTTCAACTCAAGATTTGTCAAGATTAACTGGGTTTTCTCAATACGCGTCAAGAACGGATCTTTATCAACTTTTTGAGAAGAATACATCTTTGAAATAAGAATTCTCAATCAACTTTTATTCAGGCATGGATACCCTATTCTCTTCCTTTAGTATTATGCACTTTAAGTGTCGCCTAAATCTTTAATGACACGTTTTTTTCTTAAAATAAATTAGCAACTTAATTTGAAAAAGGGAAAACTAAATTTGATATTGTTTTGATGAAAAAATTTAATATAGAATAAGACTTAAAACCCTCGGATGCGTTGGAGAGGGTAGTGGGCTTCGGTTGTTATGGATGTAGAATAGCATGTAGAATTTTATGGGATTTATTTTAATGAAATCGGGACGTGTATACGCATGAAAATTATGTAGTTAATAAAATTGGACAATTATGGTGTGTTTCATAACTTTGCACGTTGATTAATCTATAATGATTAAAAGAAAGTAATTGCGTAAACAACGAAGACGGTATTATTAATTGAATTAAATTAAATTTTGTCATCACGAATAAATTTGTGATATTGTTTGTGTTGTTGGATTACGTGATTGATTGATATTTATATTTATCATCGCGGGTATGACAGAATTTCGGTAGTATGCTTTCACCCATATTTTAGGATGCTTTCTAGGTATGGGACTAATAGGTAGGCCTTAGTTGCAATTTACACTTTCTAAGAATGGGACTAGTGAGTGTAGATTTTTACGGATGGGTGATTCCAGGGTGGGACTGATTTTTATGTCGTGCGCTAGCCTAAGATTACGACTAGGAAGAGATTGTTAATAGAAATTCATCCTATAATTAAGGTAGGACGTATTTATGTGTTGGGGGATCCTTAAGTATGGGACTAAGGGTGTTTTTAAGGATCTCACATCGATAATAAGGGTGGGGTAAATAAATATTTGAAGAGGAGGAAAATGAAAAATTGAGAATTAATACCTAAGATAATAAAAGCGGTATTAAAATATATTGGCATTGTTAATAATTGCAGGAGCGAGAGTTTAAACGAGTTGGTTGTCTATTGCGACGTGTGGGTATGTGACATCTGAATAATTCCAAGGCTGACAGTTTAAACGGGATGCCTGGCTATGAAGACGTGTCATGCGTGGAACCTCGTACATAATTGCAGGGTTGACAGTTTAAACGGACTGGCTGGCTATGGCAAGGGGAGTGTGTGTGGTGTAGAACAGCGGGAGTACTGCAACCAAACAAATAAAATGAGATAAAGATGTAGGTGGAAATCCCACATATGATATCAATAAGGATGAAAATTAATTATTGGATTAGCTTAAATTAAGTTAGATGAATGGATAATTGGACTTTGATGCTGAGATGGCATAAATGAGTATTTCTAGCATAGGTTGTTTATTTACTCGCATCATTATTAATTATCTCGTTTTAATTTAAAATATTCTATTGTGATGTTTATCATGTATAATGTTAACGTCTGGGTTCACGGACCCTAATTGGAGGGAGTAGCCGGTATTCATGCTCGGGGCTCTGACCCTATACATTGACTAACATTTTTCAGGTATTAGTGTTGGAGTAGCTGCATAGGAGTATTTGGAGATTTATCTTGTAGGTGCAGCTGAAGTATTTATTTTATGCTCAGTAGTTTAGTTTAGTTTTCCATTCCTTCGCATTTATATTGAGACTCGGTTTATGGATTTGATGGGCCATTCGGTTCCACAGTTGTTACGATTTTTATTATGATATTTCATTATGAATTCAGTTTATTGGAGATTATATTTACTTCGAGTTAGATATTATTGGAGACTAGCATGGTGATGGATTTTTTATCACATTGATGATTATTATTTATTGGGATTGATTTCATTATTATCTTGTGGAATGAATTTTATATGTCTCATATTTGTCACATGCTAATAATGATATTTAATTTAGTAGTACCCAGCGTGATTTGGCAGTAGTGGCTGACCACCCCATTGTCCAGATTGTCTGGGGTGTTACAAGTCCATTGAAATTATTAATAGTTTTGTTGAGAGTGGATTCTTTTTGTGTATTGATTGTTACTTGTTACTTTGCTAACAATGGAGTTAGTTGTGATACAAAACTTTATGCGGATATATGACAATTGAATTATGGTTTAAATATTTTTATAACATATTTGACCATGTTATTTTAGATAATTAGATAACTAGTTTGACTACTACTTTTTTAGTGCAAAGAGATCGAAGTATACATGAAATATTATTAAAAATATATTTATGTGTATCTGTGTTCTCGGCTTGTCGTGTTTAATTTCTTTTTTAAAAAAATCGTGTCGGCGTGTCAGCGTCCATGTCGTGTCAAATACTGCACCCGTATTCGTATCCGTGTTCGTGTCCGTACTTCATATAATATTGCCATTAACATATATTCACATGTGTCTAGAGGCTATAGCTCTCATCACTAAAAATCCACCTCTATAGGGTGGTGATTGAAGACCAAATCACCTTATTAAGGAATACATATGTTGAGATTGTCTTAAGGGGGGTAACCATGAAGGACATTATGGCTAGAAATGGGATGAAGAAATCTGAACAATTAAGGCTCCGTTTGGTTGGCATTATTTGCCATGGTAAATGCCAAAAAGTTGACAAATATGAAAATTTGTCCACTTTTTGGTTATTTGGTTACACAATTTGTCTTTTGGCTATTTGGTTACACAATTTGTCGTGGCATTATTTGTCAGTGTCAACAGCCATTATGCAGAAGTTGTTGACAAACTTTGCTTACCTATTTGAGTGAAAAATATTTGCCAACAAATTTGTTAACTTCTTAAACGGTTTTAATATTTAAAAAAATTAAAAACTATATTAAACAATTAAAAAACTGTTATGAATATTTAAAAACTGTTTTGTAATGTTTTAAAACTGTTTTTAATATTATAAAAAATGTTAAGAAAATGTTTTACAAGTTTTTTTAAAAACATTATTATAAAAATATTGTAAAAACTATTTTTAACATTTTTAAAAATTGTTTTGAATATATTATAAAAACTATTTTAAAAAACAATTTTAAAAATTATTTTAAATAGTTAAAAAAGTTGTTTTGTAATGTTTTAAAAACTCTTTTTAATATTATACAAAATTGTTAAGAAAATGTTTTACAAATTTTTTTAAAAACCGTATTATAAAAATATTGTAAAAACTGTTTTTAACATTTTTTTAAAACTGTTTTGAATATATTATAAAAACCATTTTAAAGTTTTAAAAAACAATTTTAAAAAAGTTTAAAATAGTAAAAAAAAAATATTTTGTAATTTTTTAAAAATTATTTTGTAATTTTTTAAAAATTATTTTTAATATTATAAAAAATTGTTAAGAAAATGTTTTATAAATTTTTTTAAAAATGTTTTATAAAAATATTGTAAAAACTGTTTTTAACATTTTTAAAAACTTTTTTGAATATATTATAAAAATTGTTTTAAACTTTTCAATAACAATTTTAAAAACTGTTATAAAAATATGTTTAAAAATGTGTTATTAAAATATTTTGCCTAAAAACTTGTTTTACCTCATTTGGTTGTTTGATACCCTAATGTGAGAAAAATAATATTTGTCTTGGCAAAGTTTGTCTAGGCAAAATTTGCCATGCCAACTTTTTTATCCAACATCAACCAAACGGACCCTAAGATCTTGGAGGAGCCGACAATAAAAGTTAAGAATGTCCTCAATGATGACATGGCATGGTTAGATGTCCCAAGAGAATATTAGTTTTGTTATAGTTTCTTGTTTTTTATTCCTTAATATATATATATATATATATATATATATATATATATATATATATATATATATATATATATATACTTTCTCCCCCTAAACATTACCCTATTTTTCACTTTGTTATCCGAACTTTCATTTTCAACATTTAACTCCTTGAACTTCCTAAACGATGACAAGTCCCCCTACCGAAAAAGTGGTCATGTGTCATGCACATGAGGTAATTTTTGTCCAAAACAATTAACAGTTTTAAAAAAATTAAAATTAGAGAATAAATCATTTAAAAAAGATTTAAAAAACTAAAAAAATTAGAAAAATAGTTAAAAATTTGGAAATTAGAGAAAATATTTTAAAAAATCTTGAAAACATGAAAATAAAAATATATTACAAAAAAATATTTAAAAATCAACAAAAAATATTATTTTGTCTTTGAAATCGAAAAATTATAGAAAAAATACTTCAAAGTTTATAGAAAAACTTATAAAAATCTAAAAATAAGAGGAATTAACATTTACAGAGTATGAAAATTATTAGAAATATATTTAAAAAATAAAAAATACAAAAAATAATTTAAAATTTTGGAAACTACGAAATATGTATTAAAAATCAGAAAAATACATAAATACTTTAAAATATAAATTGTGAACTAAATTTAAAACGTGAAAGAAAATGGCAAAAAATAATAAAATATATTCTAAAAATACTAAAAAAAATTTAAAAAGAAAACTGAAAAATACTTTTCAGAAAAACTCGAAAACAAACAAAAATCTGAAGAAAAAAAATGATTTAAAAATAAAAATAAAACAAAAACTTCAAAAAAATCTGGAAAATTGTACAAATATATTCTTAAAAATAAAAATAAAAAGTTGAAAAATCTGAGAAATAATATTTCAAAAATATGGAGAGAGAAAAAAAACTATATAAAAAATTTAGAAAAAAACGTGTGTGTGTGTGTGTGTGTGTGTGTGTGTGAGTGTGAGTGTGTGAGTGTGAGTGTGAGTGAGAATGAGAGTGAGAGAGATAAAAAACAATTCAAATTTGGAAAAAATCTTTATGTATGAAAAACAAATCTCAAATAAATGGAAAAAAAATATCTCCAAATCCAATTCATTAAAAAAATTAAGTGTACCATCTAAACCCTAAAAAAAAACTAAATTCAATATCTTCTCCTACAAATCCAGTACCCATTTCAAAAAATCAATTTCTTAATATAAACCTTAGATTCTAAATTCATTTCTCCATACCCACCAAACATCAAAGGCAAAGAAAGCCATAAACCCGGGGAAAAAAAAAAGCCAAAGACAAAGAAAACCATTTCTATATTTTCATATATGTGTATGTTCGTGCGTGTATGTGTTAGAGAGAGAGAGAAGAAGAAGATGATGAAGATGAAGAGATAAGAGGGAAAGTGAAGTCTTTCATGGCTTCCATTTGAGAGCGAAAGAGAGGAAGAAAGATAGAGTGAAGAGAGAGAGTGATTTTAGGTTTTAATTAGAAAAGATGGTAAAAAAACCAAAATACCTATTTAATAAGTCGCATGCCATGAACATGACCCACTTTTCCGTCCAAAAATTAACGGTGTTAATGGTAGGGGTTATTTGTAGTCGTTTAGGAAGTTCAGGGGATAAATGTCGAAAATAAAAGTTCGGGATTTGTGGTTTCCCCCATTAATTCTTTGTAATTGAGTTTAACCCCTGAAATTTTCATTTCTTGAAGTTTGGCCCTCAAAATATCAAATAATTAATGGGGGCAAACTCCAAACAACCCATTATTTTAACCATTCTATCAAACAAGGCATCAATCTGAGCCTAAACAAGGGCTATATAATATCAAACCTCTGAAGATTAACGATTCATTAATACATTGAGATCGAAAGAAGTGAAAAATCAATTAGAAGGGTCTTTGTACAGTATACTGAGGTAGGAAATAATGTTTGTAGTATCAAATTACAAAATGAAGCCGGAAGGTCATCATCATCCTTGCCTTGATCCCATCATATGGGGTCGGTCATATGGATTCTCTTTTTCCATTCTAATCTATTATTGTATTATTATCATTCAAGTTTGATTCCTTAAGGTCTCTCCTCTAATAATTTTCTCCCACAATAGCTTAGGGCGACCACTTTTTTCTTTTACCATCTATTTCCAACAATCTTCATCTTGTTATAGCGGCGTCTACTGGTCTACGCAACACATGACCGTACCACCTAAGTCCGCTTTCTCTTAATTTATCGCTAATGGGAGTTGCTCCTAACTTTTCTCTCACGTATTGATTTTTAACTTTGTCATTTCTAGTAATTCTTATCATCCACCGGAGCATCCTCATCTCATTAACATGTAGACTCTGTTCATGTTTTTTCTTTAATGCCCAACAATCCGTTCTATATAGAGTCGCTGGCCTAACAACTTTTCTATAAAATTTTCCTTTTAATTTATTAGTTATCCTCTTATCGCATACACCCCACTCGTTTGCCTTCATTTCATCCAATCAGTTGATATTCTACTTGTAACATCCTTATCAATATCCCCATTACTTTGTAACATTGACCCTAGATAACGAAATTTATTAGTTTGGTTTATCACTTTTTCTTCAATCTTTATGATTATGTTACTCGACGCCTCATTATTGAATTTGCATTCCATAAATTTCGTTTTATTTATAATGATTCTTAAACACTTAGATTCTAAGGCTTTTCTCCAAGTATCTACCCTCATCGCTAAGCTTTCCTTTGAAGTGTCTACTAAACCTATATCTTTCGCAAACAACATACACCATGGGATATCTTCTTGTATGTCCTTAGTAATCTCATCCAAGACTACGACAAATAAATAAGGACTTAAGGTTGATCATTGATGTAAACTTACTTTAATCGTAAAGTCATTAGTTTCTCCACAGATAGTCATTACTCTAGTCTTTGTGTTATCATACATATCTTTAATAACTTTAATATAACTCGTAGGGATTCTTTTCCTCCTTTAAAGCCCACCAAATTATATCCTTGGGTACTCTATCATAAGGTCTTTCTATATCTATAAAGACCATATATAAATTTTTATTCTTACTTCTACATTTCTCCATTAACCGTCTTAATAAGTAAATAGCTTCTGTGATTGATCTCCCTGACATAAATCCAAATTGATTGTTCGAAATAGTTGACTCATTTCTTAATCTTTGTTCTATAACCTTTTCCCATAACTTCATAGTGTGACTCATCAGTTTGATTCCTCTATAATTACCGCAGTTTTGTATATCCCCTTTATTTTTATATAACGGTATTATGGTACTTTTCCTCCACTCATCTGGCATGTTTCCTTCTCTTAAAATTTCATTAAATAAGCTTGTTAACCATTCTACCCCTAGCGTACCAAGGGTTCTCTACACCTCTGAGTATTTTATCCGGATCAACCGCTTTATTCTTTCCCATTTTCCTTATTAATATATCCACTTCTTTTTCAATAATCGGACATATCATTCATATATTTTGTTCAATGTTCTCGACGTCTTTTTTCGGATATTCTTCATTCAATAATCCTTGAAAATATTCTTCCCATATATCTAAAATTTCTTTATCGTTAATTAATATATTCTGATTTATGTCTTTAATACACTTAACTGGACCCATATCCATTGTCAATCTATCTCTATTCTTCGACAATTTATATATTTCCTTTTCACCTTCCTTGGTACCTAATTTATTATAAAGATTATCTAGTGCATTTTGTTGCGCATTTCTAATAATATTTTTTACTTCACTTTTTAACATCTTATCATTTTCTGAATCTTCTTGATTTTTACTCGTAAGCGTACCACTAATTTCTTTCCTAATTACGATTTAACCTAAATATTTTGGCAATTATTTAATCTTCTTTTGAATCCTAAATTGTTTTACATATTATTATGTCTTTTCACGTAGGGACATGTCTTTAATGTATTGGACAGAAACTTTACTAATTATGACTACCTAAAACACCAAGTAATAAATTGAATACAGCATTGTCTGTCTAGAATTACTGTCAAAATAGTTTCCGTTCGAAGTGCTTCAATTGTGTCCCTATGGATAACCACAATGAGTAGTTTGAGCAATTGTCATATACAAGAGTGTTAGCCGGTGTTCGAGCCTTCATGTCTCACCTAGTAGGGTTTTGAATTAGAGATATTTTGACATTAGTCCCCCACTTTATGTTAATATTTGGCTTACCCTCAAAGTGTTTCAATATTTGAGTTACACCCCAACATTTTTAGAAAATTATGGTTTTTCGCAAGTTAGTATGTAACATCAAGTCAGACGGGGAAGGACAGCAAAAGGAGGAAGAACAAGTGGAGGAAAGGAGGCAGAACACGAGGGAAATAAGAAATGAGTCGGTTGAATAATAATAATTAATAAATGAATAAATAACATTTTTTGTTTCACCTCAATTGTTAATCAAACCGTCTGTTTAGACATTTGACGGTTAACATTAGTGGTCAAACATTTTCAAACAGCTTGAGTTGTTTTTCGTAACGGACCCAAAATAATGGAGGTGTAACTCAAATAGTTGAAAATATTTGGGGAATGAGGTAAATAAAATATACATACAGCTAACATAACAAATGAAAAGAAGGGTATAGAAAAAGAGAACTATGAAGCGAAAAGTACGGTATTAAAACTAAAACAATATTCCAACATCTGATCAACACCGACTGATGCAGATAACAAACAACAAGATGCAGTTGCTATGAATCACACTACATTTCCTCATGTTTGTGTAGAGTACAGAGACAATTTTCCGTACCTAGGTCAGCTGCAACACAAGGAGATGAAAGCTTCCCATTTTGATACCATGTGGCACGTTTCTCGATGAGCTCATTCAAGAAATCGTCGAGCTTCTCCACTGTGATGTTGGGCATTACCACCACGTGAGCAATGTTCCCCTGGCAAGCAAGCTGCCACTTGCGAACAAACTCCTCGTCATGGGGGCGCTCAAACACAACCGTGCTGCTAAGCTCATTAAGCATTGCCCCGATCCCAGAATTTAAGAGCCTGTCTTTCAGGTAGTGTGCGTTTCTAAGGCATTTTTGGACTTCCTTCTGGAATCCTCGGTACCCTTTTCGATTTAGGGTGTACCAAAGGAAAATTGGGGCATGGCCATTTCGGCTGCCCATTATAGTTGCATCCCTAGAGGCAAGGTACTCCACGTTCCTTGAGAGAGCGTTGATGTGCTCTAGTCTTGTTATTTGGACCCCACAGGGCATTGGGCAGCCCACAAACTTGTGGCCTGAAACACTCACGCTTCCGATGGGCTTCTTGAAAGTAACTTTGGGGGCCTGTTGGTCACCAAGAACAATAAGCACAATAACTTTTAGAATATTTTTTAAATTGAAATTTACTTGCCAATGCAATTCAAGATTATGAGGTTAAAATTAATTATATAACATTACTCCTGAATGATGTCTAGTTAAAGACGAGAATTTTAAAGCATTAAATCATTGTGCTGCCAGCCAATCACTGTTGGGGAATTACATGTAAGAAGGATGGAAAAAGAGTTGTAAACTTTCTATGCACAAAGCAAAAGACCCTCGTTCTCACTTTTTGTGAAGGAAGAAAGTATGCGAAGTGTTTGGTAAGAAGAAAAGAAAAGAAACTATAGATCAACCGACAAAAAAGTCCCTCAACATTTTTTGATACGTTTAGTCCAAGACATCGTTTTTTTGAAGTCCCCCATATAAAACACACGCAAACACTCCCTCTTCTTTTATTTTACACCTCCCACCCACCACCACCACCCAAAAAAAAAAAAAACTAGACAAAAGCACTAAAATCCTAAACCTTGAATCTATAATAAATAAATGAAACCTAAACGAGGGACGTTTGAACATAAAAAAAATAAGGTGGTCTAATTCCAAGATGTACTCATCTCCTACGGACATATCTGTAAGAAGGATGTGCTGCCAGCCAATCACTGTTGGGGAATCAAATGTAAGAAGGATGGACAAAGAGTTATAAACTTTCTATGCGCAAAGCAAAAGAATCTCTCTTTCCCACTTTTTTTATGAAGGAAAGTATGTGAGGCGTTTGGTAAGAAGAAAAGAAAAAACAAGATGAACATACAAAAAGTCCCTCAACATTTTTTGATACGTATTGTCCAAGCAATCTTTTTTTAAGGTCCCTCGTCATATAAAACACACACACAAACACTCCCTCTTCTCTTATTTTACAACCCACCACCCCACTACCACTACCACCACCACCACAAAAAAAAAAAAAAAAAAAAAAAAACACTAGACAAAAGAACGAAAACCCAAAATCCTAAACCTTGAATCTATAATAAATAAATGAAACCTAAACGAGGAACGTTTGAACATATTAAAAATAATAATGTGGACTAATTCCAAAATGTACTCATCTCCTATGGTCTCAAACATTAATTGTCCCTCGAATATACATGTTTTACCATTCTCTCTGTTTCCCTCCACTCATCCTCCTACTTTTGAAACAAGATATCCTTTCACTCTTCCTTCCTACGCCAAACAATTAAAAGACTTCCTTTTTAACTTTTCCGTCATTCCAGTTTTCCACCGTACAGCGTTAAAGTAAAAATTGATATGGGCAACAAGGAAAAAGCATTCTGCATGGTATTTTTTATTTCTAACTGGTTCATCATGAATCCAGAAATGAACCATAATATCAAACATCATTAGCTTCACAGACCAACCCCCCTACATGTGTTTTAAGACGAAATGAACAGGATCCACTATTAAATGACTTGTTCCGACTCTGACCCAAGAAAATTGATTATATGATCATATTACATTCATAGAACAAGTAAGCAATGTCATTAGGAGGGTAGGAAACAACCTAGGATTGAATGTTAAGCATCGGGAGAAGGAAAGGTACTCAGCGAATCTTTCCTCCAGGTTAAACTCACAAATGGTTGATCTAATGCATCTTATATGCACTATTAATACAAGTAATGCGCCAACTTAGGGAAAATGAGACCCATGTTGTGACAAAAAAGATTCGCATTTGATTGGGGAGAGAACACTTACACGTTTGACAAAAGGCATCATGAGGCCAAACAAAGCCCCATCACAGTGGATATAGAACCTGTTGTGAGTAAATCCTGTTTCTTCAAGGGTCTGTATAACCAGATCCAAATCATCGACAGCTCCTTTAACAGTTGTTCCTGCAAAAAATTTATGGGTGAGTCACACATTATATCACGTACACACTCGTACTAGTTCTTGTGCGCAGAGAGAGAGAGAGAGAGAGAGTACCAATATTAACATTGATAATTGCTGGTTTATCCTTGTGACAAAGGAGTTTAGCTTTGAAGTCTTCACAATCAATCTCACCTGAGACCAATGTGTTGACCTTTTCACATTCCATCCTATACATTCGAGCTGCTTTAAAAATGGAATAATGTGACTCACGGGAGGCATACAAAATTCCATCTGGAAACACTTCCCTCCTGTAGGATTAATTATTTCTATTAAAAAAATTATGAAAATAAATGATTGTTTACATCATCTGAAAAAGGGAAAAAAAAGAAAAAAGAAAGAACTCAGACTAAGTCTATTGCTACTCACCCAACTAATATACCATGAAGATTTCCTTCCGTGCCACAATTTGTTATGTAGCCCCAGTACTCATTCTTCTCCAATTCCCATAGACGAGCAAACCAGTCCAATACACCAACTTCGAACTGTCTAGAATGGACACCATAATTGCTCTCTATAAATGGATCCCCAAGGTTGTTGATGGAGAAGTGTTGCAATTGTCCCAATGCACCATAATCAAAATCCAGATTATAGGGGTAGCCTGTTTCGGATACAAATTCATATGTGACCATAAGATAAAGAACATGGCAAATGGCAAATGGCAAATGGCAAATGACTATAAAGGAATAATGCATTTAAGGCTGGGAAAGTTCAAACCAACATTACAGAAAAAACATTACTCAACAGGAATTTTAGAATACTATTTCCTACAAGAGGAAGAGCAATAAAGTATTGAAAGAGCGATTCAAACTGATCCACCATCCTTTCCATTACAAGATTCCCTCATTTTCCCTCAATAGTGTAATGGATCACTACCACGTCATGTGAATACCACATGGCAGTTTTCCAATGTGGTATCGAGGAAAACTGACAAATTTAGTAATCGAGAAGAGACAAGTCCGTTAAAACTCATTCTGGTGAAATAACAAATGAAGTTCACTTCAAAGATTAGGGAGGAGGATTGACATGGAAAATAGTTGTTTTGACTCATGTTTTGACTTTGTAGTACCTTGATTGTAAATAATTCATGTAAGAACAACACACATCCACATAACAAGTGCTCCATCTCAAACCTCATTTTTAGTGGAAAATATTTCTTATCCACCCACCAAAGAATTTGTTTCCATGGAAAATAGAAAAAGTAAGACAAAAAACTCGTATGTTTTCCACGCATGTTCCAACTTCTCATACAGATGAACTATTTTCCACGCAATTTCCATATTTGCAATCAAACACACCCGTAGTTGCAACCACCTAGATAAACGCACACAAGGGTAAAACTATAAGCCCAATTCACAAAGGTCATTCAAATCCCATTACCTCCCCTATCCCCTTGTTAGCATCATTGTCCATTCTAGTACCAATATGTTAAAAACATGTAGTTGCAACCGCCTAGATAAACGTACACAAGGGTAAAACTAAAAGCCCAGTTCACAAAGATCATTCAAATCCCATTACCTCCCCATCCCCTTGTTAGCATCATTGTCCATTCTATTACCGATATGTTTGCTCATATTTATCATTATACTACTGCGACCATCAGGTTATACCATGAGCACACAAATCATCTAATACTGCTCACTATTCAAAGGAGATCATTGTCCTTCTAGATGATCACTCCTAAGAACTTATTCCGCTTCTTATAGATTGAGTTCTAATTAAAAGTAAATGGCTTCACAAGATCTAAAGCCAGGCAGAAAACTCCATCGGCAGTTAAAATGTACAGTTAAAAATTGTGGCTCTACCCAAAAATACAAGATTGGTTTTGAGGAGCCTTTTGCACATCTCTAAAATAGCCATTCTTCACTAACTTGTCACAGCTTTATCTTCCTCAGCATTTATAACATGGTCCTTATGCCTGCTTGAAATCTTAAGGTAAGTAGGTTCCAAAATGGTGTACTTCTTTCTTAATTCATCCTTCCTCTTGCAGGACCAAGTATATATACCGCATCTCCATATCTGTTTTTAGCGTTACATGCTATGCAAAATATACTAGTGTGGAGTCCATGGTTTGTTTAATATGACCAGGAAATGAAGATGTCTCGTTATTTATCACCAAAAAAAAACGAAAACTTTGTTGTTGCTGGGCTTTTACCCTTGAGACCCAGTTGGTTCATGGTGAAGTTGGGAGGGAATAGATTCCATTTCAATATTCCAGGGAAATTCATGTGTTCGGTTGGAGGTTAGATGGCATGGGAAATTGGGCCCTACGGAAATCAGATTACATAGTTTGTGGAAAAAGTGGGTGAACCATGAATCCATTTTAAATGGGTAAAATACTTATTGTGCCCTGCGAGTGGAAGACATTGAGAAGGGCTTCACATCCCTTGCAGGGCTTTGAGGTTTGAAACTTGGTTGCAATCCTCAGATTGACAGATTCCTGGAAAAAAGAACGCCTTGAGGCGGAGGATTGTACCTGGAAATGGAAGCTCTGTCCCCCTCACACTATATTTTGAATTAGGGGCTTTGGAACGGATCCTTGAGGCGAGGTGCGCCTCGAGGCGCCGCCTCAAGGTGAGGCAGGACGAAACAGCCTTGAGGCTTACGCCTCTGGGTACTTAGTTGAGGCTTACGCCTTTTAGGGATGAGGCTTATGCCTTGGTGAGTTGCGCCTTGAGGCAGCTGAGGCCTGCGCCTCACTAAATGGAAGGTCAGAGGTTAAAAAAAAAAGGTCAAAGCTTAAAAAAAACTCAGCCCTTTGTAGCCCTATAACCTTACGCACCCAGCAAAAAACAAACTTCATTCTTTTGGAAGCCCTAACCCACATAACTGCAACCGAGACCAGATTTCCTTCTTCAAACCTCAATCGACCGCTAATTTCTCCTCCTTCCTTTTCAGCATTCAAATCTTCTTCTCGATCTCTTTATTTTTTCTTCTTCTTCTTAGTTTTTGAGAGCCGGCTATTTTATTTTTGGTTTTTCTTCTACACATTCTTCTCTCTCTCTCTTGAAAGTCTGCTATCTTCTACGCATTTTTTTTTTGCTATACATGTATTTCGACTTTGTTTAACATTTAAAAATTGTAGTGAAAGTTGTTAACAAATATATTTTGGGGTTTTCTGACTTTTTTCTTCATTATATTCCGACTTTTTTATTTATTATATTCTGACTATTTTTTGTTTTTTTTTGCTATACATATGTTCTGATTTTTTTTTAACATTTAAAAATTGTAGTGAAAGTTCTTAACAAATAAATTTTGGGGTTATCTGACTTTTTTTCTTCATTATATTCTGACTTTTTTTATTTATTATATTCTGACTATTTTTAGCATTTAAAAATTGTAGTGAAAGTTGTTCAACAAATATATTTTGGGTTTATCCGACTTTTTTTCTTCATTATATTCTGACTTTTTTTTTTATTTATTATATTCCGACTATTTTTTTTTGTTGTTTTTTTTTGCTATATTCTGACTTTTTAAAAGTTTGTATCTTTGTAGTCAGTTGTCACTATGTCAAATAGGAGGGATCCAGGTTGGAAATACGGCAAGGAGGTGGAAATGCCGGATTAGGGTTACAAATATATTGAATGGGACTTTTGCGGAAAAATTGTTAAAGGTGGGATTATGCGAATGAAGGACTATCTTAGAGGTACTAAACAAAATGTGGCAAAATGTGAGAAGGTATCTCCTCAGGTTAGCCAAGAGATGAAAGATTATTTGTTGAGAGGTGTTGATGATAGGCAAACAAAAAGAAGAGAAGATGCGGAAAGGATTAATAATGCCTCTTACTATAATCAATCGTTTGGGGGGGCAAACACGAGTAGTGGTTCTACGAGAAGAGTCGAGGACCAATTGACCGTTTTGTTATCAATGTTGATGATGATGGTGAAGCAACTACCGTAGAAAAGGGATACGAAAAAGAACTTCGCAATCAAGTATGTTTAGATGTTGGAAGATTCTATTTTGAAAACGGTATTCCTTTCAATGTAGCAAAAAGTCCTTTTCTGAGCATGTGTCGGGCAATTGGAAATTATGGCCGTGGTTTCAAACCTCCTATACCAAATTAATTTAGTACGTGGATTTTGAAGAAGGAAGAGGAGACTGCAAACGAAATTGTTAAAAAGGGGAAGTTTGATGAATTTTTTTGTCAACAACCCATATGGCACTATTTTTTTTAAATCTATTGATGCATCGGTTGCCATCAAAGATGCTAATTTATTGTTTAAGCTACTTGATGATATTGTGGAGGAAGTTGGGGAGGATATTGTTATCCAAGTTGTTACAGACAATGCGTCGAACTATAAGGCAGCGGGAAGTAAGTTAATGGCAAAGAGAAAACACCTTTGGTTGACACCGTGTGCCGAAAATTGCATTGATTTAATGCTAGAGAAGTTTGGAAATTTGCCTCAGCACAAGAATGCATGGATTGAAGCAAAAAAGGTAATACATTAGTATATTTTTTGCATTAAATTCTTAATAAAGATTACATAATTTGATTGCTAACTTAAGTATTACAATACTTTATATGATTATATGTGAGCAATTTGATTTAAAATCATGGATGAGTGTTAGTGTTGGCATTGATGAGGAAAAACACTAACAAGGATCATGTTCGTCCTAACACAACTAGATTTGCCACGACCTATTTGACATGTTTATCTCTAAAGATTGGGCAGAATGTAGTTGGGCAAATAAGCCAGAAGGAAAGGAGGTAAAAAAATCATTTTACGAGATAATATTTTTCGAGTAGTATGGCTTATGCACTTAAGACCAAAAAGCCTCTTATCAGTGTTTGATGACGGACTTGGAAAAGATGCCAGGAAAGGGATTTATCTATGGTGCTATGGATAGGGCCGAGGAGATAGCAAAAAAAATAGAAGATAATGTGGGGGCTTACAAGGAGTTGTGGAGTATCATTAACGAGAAGTGAGATTTTCAATTGCATTGTCATTTGCACGCGGCGGCATATTTTTTAAATCCCCACTTCCAATACGATGATAATTTCTCCACGCATTTAAAGATTAAGTACATTTGCATGGACAAACTAATCACTGATCCAATAGAGAGGGAAAAAGTTTATTTACAATTGGATGCATTTCGAAGGAGGGAGGGCATGTTTGGATACTCACGGGCAAAAACCACGTGTAAAAAATGGTATCCCGGTAAGTACACAAATTATTGAAGTTAATTTTTTTTAAATTTACTTAATGTTAATTTTTTTCTCAGGTGATTAGTGGATTCAATTTGGATATGATACCCCAGAATTAACAAGTTTTGCTGTGAAAGTTTTAAGTTTAACTTGTGAACGTAACTAGAGTACGTTTAATCATGTAATCATTATTTATAAATCAATTCTCGCTCTACGAATATAGTTATAAATTGATGACTTTTTGTCGCTTTACAAAAAATTATCATAGATACACACGAAGAAGAGAAATCGTTTGGCGACATCAAAGCTCAACACCCCTGTTTTCAATTGCATTGTGAGATTATATATTTGAAGTATAATGGTTTATGCAATTAAGACCACAAAGCCTCTTATTAGTGTTTGATGACGAACTTGGAAAAGATGTCGGGAAAGGGATTTATCTATGGTGCTATAGATAGGGCCGAGGAGATTGCAAAAAAAATAAAAGATAATGTGGGGGCTTACAAGGAGTTGTGGAGTATCATTACGAGAAGTGGGATTTTCAATTGCATAGTCATTTGCAGGCGGCGGCATATTTTTTAAATCCCCACTTCCAATACAATGATAATTTCTCCACGCATTTAAAGATTAAGTACATTTGCATGGACAAACTCATCACTGATCCAATAGAGAGGTAAAAGGTTGATTTATAATTGGATGCATTTCGAAGGAGGGAGGGCGTGTTTGGATACTCACGGGCGCAAACCACGTGTAAAAAATGGTGTCCCGGTAAGTACACAAATTATTAAAGTTAATTTTTTAAATCTACTTAATGTTAATTTTTTTCTCAGCTAATTAGTGGATTCAATTTGGATATGATACCCCAGAATTAAAAAGTTTTGCTGGTTCAACTTGTTCATCCTCCGTTTGTGAGCGTAACTAGAGTACGTTTAATCATGTAATCATTATTTATAAATCAATTCTTGCTCTACGAATATACTTATAAATTGATGACTAATTTTTTGTCGCTTTACAAAAAATTATCATAGATACACACAAAGAAGAGAAATCGTTTGGCGACATCAAAGCTCAACACGCTTGTTTTCATCTTGAATAACAAAAAATTAAAAGATATGCACTTGAAGAAAAAGGCACTTAAGGAAGAAGGGATCCATTGGTCATTGACAATGTCCCTTGGGACGATGAGTGGGTTGCCGAGCAAACCAATGGATGCCAACTCAATGAATCGTGGTTAACTATTGAGGGAGGTGCGAGTACACAAGTGCGACAAAGAAAAAGGAGAAAGGCGAAGAGTTCAAAAACTACAAGAAAATGTCAAAATTAATATTTCTACTTGTATTATTTATTTTACTAATTTCAAACAAACAACAAAACTCATTTTTAATACTTTCATCTTATTATTTATTAGATAAAAGAAAAGGATTGCAACTGGTGGACAAAGACGGGGAATAGGAGGATCTCAATTCAGGGGAGGAGGATAGATCAATTCGATATGCAGATGATTCTATAGATGATCCTTTAAGCGATGATGATGGGGATGGGGATGGGGGTGGAGATTTAGCATATTATCCATTTTCCCGGCCATTGGATACCGATGATCCACTACTTATTATATCCTGATGATTTAATGATTCATTGCTAGATACATTGTTTTTTATTATGATTTTAATTATGGATTTCTTTTGTCTTGACGATGATGACTATCTTGTCTTTGAGGATTATGATTTTAATTATGGATTTCTTTTGTCTTGACGATAAAATATGTGTTATGATGATGACAGGATGGTGTTATTATTTATAGTGTTGTGGGATCGTTTTTACACCATTTGTTTTCATGATAGATATGATACATATTTTGTTCCTTATTTAATTATTATTTTTATATCATTCTTAGTATTGTTTTGGAAAAAATTTGAGGCTTGCGCCTTAGTTCGCCTCAAGACGTACGCCTAGCCTAACAAAGACAAAACGCCTCAACTCCACCTCGCGCCTTTTAAAGCATCGTTCATACTAATGTGAATTGGAGGTCTCCGTGACTTAAATCGTATTTGTCTGTATTTTAATTGTCATTTGGTATTTTCTATTTTAGTTAATAATATTAGGTTCAAAAAGATATTCCTTGGAAATGTCTTTAGTATTCCCTTTTTAGTGTTTTTACGCTTATTAGGTTATCTTGGCTAGCAAGATACATTATCCTTATAAACAAGGTTGGTTAACCATTCTAGTAACTTTATATTTGTGCGTAAGAGAGAGAGAGAGAGAGAGAGAGAGAGAGAGAGAGAGAGAGAATTTTATGGCGTGCGGCGGCAGTAGTGGGTCCCCCTCATGGGGATCCCTTTTCTTTTTTTTTTTTTTTATTTCAGCACACGTTTATTTATTTATTTGTTTTAGTAAATATCTTTTAGTTGGTTTTTAGGTTCAATAGATTCCTAGCTTAACCCCACAAATCGTAGGAAATCTATATATAAAGTCCCAGGGATCCTTCTTGTATTTACTTTTGCAATTAATTATATTTTGAGTTGTCTTAGAGATTGGAGTGCTTTATTACTTGTGATATTTCCGTTGTGTTTCGCATCACTTTATTTCCATATGGTGGTGGTGTTGTGTTTAATTGCTTCCCCTTACATATGGTGGAAACCTTCAACTTGCTGACTTACAAACAAAATCTTAACGTAGCGATTTGTTAGAGACGATTTTCTTTGAGATTATGAGCTGAGATGGTTTTGTAAAGCTAGAGAAGGAAACTTCAAAAAAAACGAGAGGAAGTAGCAGAAGTTGGAAAATTTCGAATGGACCAACACATTGCAGATTTGTTGAGGTTTTGATGGTGCAAGATGTAAAAAAGTTTGTTATCATCCTTGAATGGAGGTATGGCAAGGTCGAATAATCATAGACGAGAAGCAAGAATTTTGTCCAACCCAATCCCTCCAAAAATAAGTGGAAATCATATCAAGAAGCTGCCAGGGTCCAGCATGGACGGGCTTCAAATGTTTTGTCCAAAAGTTTTGCCCCAAAACTCTTGATTGTTTCAAGGTAGATCCTAAAGTGTGCAACAAAAGAGTTCTTTTCTTAGGAGGTTTTTGGTGGGAAGAGTTGGTGGACCACATACTCATTCGCAAAGTTGAGTCACTCCTTGATGGAAAACTCTGGGAGGGGTGATTTGGGTGAAGGTCTTTTGTTCTATGTGGACCTTACTTTCACTCCCCTTCTTTGTAAAAAGCTATGAGGAGTTATATGTTGGCACCCATCAGCAATTTGTTACTGTGTCAGTTTCAATATCCTAAACATTTTCAGATAGCTTCTCTTTGGTGTACTTAGTTGGGGCTCGTACACTCTGTGTGCATGAGTTAACCCCTTTGAGCTGCCGCATCACAGCTAACACCATATATGATCAAGTTGTCCAGACCATACCAACGATGCATGTGGAATATAAATTTTTGATGCAAACCAATAGTCATCATTATCGTGTTTAAGACTCGACAATGTTTTACATGTCAAAAGAGTCATCCTACTTTTTCCACTAATTCCCACACTAAGACAATTATCATATATTGGTTGGTGCAGAGCACATCTATGAAGCATGGACACTCTCCCAAAGGCAGCGAATCCTATTTGACACGTGTCTGACACGAATTACGCTCCGACCCGTTCGGACACGTTGGGGACACATTAGGACATGCATGTCATAGAGTGTCCTGGTCGAACACGTTAGGACACGTTGGGGGACACATTAGGACATGTTTAATTAATTGTAAAATATAAAAAGAAAAAGAAAATGCCATATTCATTTACAAAAGGTCTAGGCGCAAAAGTTTAAAACAAACCCTAACTTTTGCAAACCATATTCATTATATTTCCAATTTTAATAAATTTTATTTATTTCTTGTTTAAATTTGCATTATTATTGTATTTGATTTTATTAAATTTCCAGTTAAGTATTTTATATTTACATATTCTACTAAATAAATTTTGTTTTATGTCATTAATATATATTCAAAAATATGTATATTATACGTATCCTAGTGTGTCCTATCCTACGTTTGGAAAAATCGCATATCGCGTATCCCGAGTCGTGTTGTATCCCGTATCACATGTCGAGTCCGTGCTTCATAGAGTCACGCCACCATCCATAACAAGTGACTTACCCTTGTTCTTAGGACAAGCCATTGCATAATGCCCTGCGACTCTACATGTATAACACCTCACAAACATATCTTTATTCGCTTGGTTTGGTACCCTTGATGGCTTAAATACAAGCCAAGTCTTACGTGCTCTTTCTTGAGGTATCATGGGTTAAACACCTTGTCTCACATGCCAATATCACGGTATCCCTGTTGCGAACCTTTGAAATGACCTACACTCACAGCCCATGACTACGACATTAAACATGTGGCTCATACACTATCACGGGCATTAATAGAACTCGAACATGGTCAAACATGGTTCAAAGTATCAACCGAGTTGACTCGGTATCGACAGAGTGAAATCGGAATCGGAGGGTGGCAATATGATACCGAGTCGTGTTGTTTCGCCTCGATATCGGCCCAGATAACCGATTACGAGACGTCTCGAGGAGATATCGACCGAGACAACCTCGATATCGGCCCGAGACAACCGATTCAAACGACACATTTTTTTGTATCCTTTTGACATTTTTTTTGGTACCCACAAAACATTTTTTTTTTACTTTATTTGTACAAAAATGTCAAAAAATGTTTTGTAAAACATTTCTTTGAACATTTTTTTGTACAAAAAAATAAAAAATGCTGAGAAAATTGTTGCGACATTATATAATTTTCCCAAGTAACATGGAAAAAAAATTGCATCATTATTTGAACATTGTGACATTTTCTTTTATTTTTTGATAGAATAATAATCTTTACCATAATTCTTTGTTGAAGATATATTGTAACATTTACAGAAACACCGCCTATATAAGTTTGTACACATAACATATATATGCAAAACAATTTTACACACTAATATTAAATTAAACAAATGCAATAAAATTAAAATGTCACTAATATAAAATTAATAACATTCACCTTACATAAAAATATTTGAACTTGGAACAAAATATCTTATCAAAATATAATGTCACATAATGATGTCCCAACATGGAAAAGACAAAGATTGGAGGGAAAAATAATCTCCATAAATTTAGTTTCGTCCATAAAGATCAAACACCCTCTTCCACTTAATAAATTAAAATCAACAATTAGTCACTAATACGTAATTATTTAGAGATTTTAAGTAATTAAAAATAAAAATAAACATTAATACATTAGCAATATGCCAAGTCCGTCGCGCTTCAATAATCCAATTGTACAATGCAATGCATACTAAATGATGGTTTGAACGTACCTGATTGATCCACATTGTTAATCTTTTTTTTAATTTTCTATATTTTTTCAAAATTTATTGCGCTCTCTAGATAGTGTATCTTTGCGTATCGCTCGATACCGTGACCGAGTTGAAAATCGGGTGTAGCGAGACTTTGAACCATGTGGAACAAGTGTAGAGATACAACACATCTGAACCATTATCCTCGTCACACAAATGCAGCAAGCCCCTAATTTCTCCTTTATTTCTGCAAGAACATTGATGGCCATCAAATGGTACAATCCTTTTGTGTAGTCATCCACAATCCACCTCTTTGCCTCAAATTGAGAAAATAATTAATATATCATTTGGGTATAATTACAAGGTGGGAAGGTTCCCCTTAAATTCTTCGTGTCCCATAGTAGCACAAAGTTCTTCCCACGAATTCAATTTTCGACTCATCAATTGCATCGCCACCAACTTTACAGTTTTATCATCCAAAACTTCAAAATACTCCAAGTTGTGTTCCACTGCATATGAAATCCTCCAACTTGAGAACCCTTTGAAATTTCCGAACCTCCACTTTGATGTTTCATTCCAAATATAATTATGTACAATGAATGTCAATGATCAAAGAAATAATTTCCACTATGTCACCATTATCATCTTTAACTGCGAGCTCGTGTCATTAGTTGCAAACAAGCTGCGTAATATGTTGAGTCAACCTCTCCACCTATTGTTCCAATCTTTCTTCGGCGATCCATTTTGTGCTTACCGCTCATCCCCACACCCTCTACCACTTTGTTCCACAAGATAAAGACTTACCTTAGGATATTCACAATAAGGGGGCCATAAACACTCAATCTCAGAAAGAAAAAAACAAGAAAAAGGAACAAGGGGGGGGGGGGGGGGGGGGGGGCTATTCCTTTTCTTTTCAAAATTGGAATTCTCAATTACCAAGTGTTGGAATTTGATCGGATTGACACGGATTCATATCCATGGAGAGTTCACTTAAGAGAGTTTGGGTAATTAACTACCGTGTTTACTTAATTACATAAACAATTAGTGGATAAATTATTTAACTGTTTAAAAAAGAATAGAACATTAAAAGTTATAGGAGGATTGATCAAGAACTCAAAAGGAGAGTCCAACTCGGATCAAGTTAGGGCCACCATAAAGGTGACCACCTTCTCTCTCTAACAGCTCATGCTTCTCTCTTTCTTGGAAGAATTATCTCTCCAATTTCAAGTCTCTCTTGTTTACTCTTTCTAGGGTATTTGTCAAAGAGACCAGACTCGGGCCTTAATTGGCTACTTTTCTGACGTGGAAACCGTAGCGACAGATATTATCATCACTAATTGTCAATCGTCAATAAAATACCTGGATCCATCTAATTTTGCATCACTAGTGGTCGATATAGAATGCAATGATATTATCATTTACGAAGGTTCACACAAAATCCACTTCCGTTCCATACTTAGCTATCCTCATTGAATCACTCCCTCCGTCCCAAATTAAGAGTCCATACTCACTTATTGTATAGATTAAGGATAGCTTCAACCATCGGCCATGCATCAACACATGTTTGATATTTGGATCGTTGCTGATGTCCAAAAAAGAAAAATGGGCTATTAATTTGGGACGGCACAAAGAGAAATAGTGGACTCTTAATTTGGAACAGAGGGAGTATTTCGCAAGATCAAGACATCTACAAAAGTTGAACTTTAAATCTTATTGATTCTTGCTCGTAAAAACACAAAATAAAATCATATGGTATCTAATACATGCATTTGGCAACCCTTTGCCGCGAATAGAAATACAGAGTAACAAAGTAACATAACGGCCACCACATGGAAGAATGGTCACATACGTTAATTGTTAAATAAAACTATCAAAATTAAGAGAGGCAGTAAATTGTTACCCAAGTGATGCTTGGTCCTTTCAAGCAAAGACTTTCTATATCTTGCCAATACACTAGCCATATAACCTTCCCTCTCGCCAGTAACTTCGTCATCGGCCTCCGGTTCCGTAACCTCAAGGCACATTGTGTGCACATTCCTTCCAAGCACAATCTCCCTCTCTTTCTTCTTCTTCACCACACCATTAATGTTTAATGATCCCTCATCAACAACCGGTGGTACAGGTTCTATGATTACAGCGGTGGGATCAAAATCTTCTGGCAAAGGATCAACCTTTTCCATATCAACATCACCAAAGAACATCTCAACACTCCCAACCATTGTTAATTAACCTAACAATAAAATGCAAACGAGGTGAGCTGAATAATTGTAGATCTAGTGTAGGGGTATCAACAAAACACAAATCAAATATGCAACGTCCAACGTTAGATTTGTTAGGGTTTGATTGTACCTTGGAAAAAAAGAGTAAGGGAGGTTTTGTTCGGACGTATCTAATTCCCTGTCGATCACCAGGCCGCAATGCCAAAAGAGTGGTTTTGGGGTGCGGTTTGGGTATAAGTAGTACTACCTCCTTTAACCTTATATTTCCTTTCTTTCTTTGGGTGCATGTGACAAGTGATTTTTTTTTTCTTTTTTTGAGAATGTGATACAATTTTTTATAGGGATAATTAAGCGTGCGTTCTAATTAAGTCACATGAATGATTTAAACTCCATCACGTGCGTAGGTTTAATCCTAATCCATGTTTTTTCAATTGGTGTAGGGGGTCCTTGTTGTCGTTACGGTGGCTACGGTCTGAAATTTGTTTATCGTTTTGTCCCTTCAACCTTCGATTCACAACCGTTTTGGTAGAGTTTTTGTATGATCAATGTGTTATCTTTGAAATCGAAATTAATTAAAGCAATTGAAAGTCATTTTTTTTCAAATTGAAGCTACATTGTCTGTCAGTTTGTAACAATTGATTCAAGGTATGGACTGTTAATGTGATCAATTTGTTATCTTTGAAATTGAAGATAATCGAAGCTATTAAAAGCCTTTTTTTTTCAAATTGAATCCACATTGTCTGTCGAATTTTAATAATTGAAGCAATTCAAAGCCGTTTCTTTCAAATTGAAGGAACGTTGTTTGTCCATTTGTAATAATTGCTTCAAGGTTATGCAAATATAAGTCAATTTTATGATTTTATTCATTTTGATTATATATTTAGGTTACTAAGACGCAATTTGATTTATTTTATTTGAAACGTCAATTTCTTTCATTCTTAATTTGCAATTGTATGGTAGATTTGATATATTTGTTCGCAATCCCTAATTTCATGTACTTAGCTTCGCAAGTAATAATCAGATACATATATGATGAAATTGTTTCAATTTTTTTGTTCTTTTATTTCTATAAATTGTATATTGAAACTTTTTAGTAAATTGCCATATTATTTTGTGATTCAATTTATAGGTGACATATAAATTTGAGATTCTTGTATTAATGGTTAGTATAAATATCAGTTGTTTCATATGTTCATATTTATTTGTTAATAAGATGTTTGTGTAAAGTATTTATCTGATTTAAACTATATACGATATGAAATCATTATCAGATAACATAGTGAATTTATTTGTCTAAAATTCCACATATGAGGAGTTTTTGGTTTCCTTTTATCAACACTTTTTATAGTTTGCGTGCTGAAATTATTAAATGTCAATTAAATCAATTCTATTTTGTAGTTCATATGTGATGATATACTTTTTTCTTATTGTTTTGTAGGTGTTATGGATTTTCTCATGTTGTTGATGTTTAAATTTGGAGAGAAAAGTTATTCCATGAAGTGTGTGAGGAATACATGATTTGATATTTGATTGATCATATATGCACAAAATGGAAGGAGTTATCTGCTAACATTGTTGATTTGTGTTATAATCTGCTTGGACATTCGTTTTGTGCATTGGATAGTGAATCAGATTTGAAGAATTTGATGTTTTTATTGCGAGTGTCATTCAGTTCGTGGTATTGATGTTTCTGTTTCAAGTAAGATAATGATTGAAGGGCATGATCAATCGTCGAGTGGCGGTGGTAGCGGTGTTCAGACGTATATTAAGAATGAGACTGATTATGAAGTCAGTTGGGTCCGTTCTTTTTCCAAACATGGACATAAGGTTTTGATGTTTATTGGTTGGTCGAAAGGTTTGTATCATGTTGGTCAAAGGTTTAAAGGAGGTGTTAGTGAATTTCAGAGAGTTTTGTGTGTGATTTCAATTGAGATCGAATTTAAGTTTCGTTATGTAAAAAATGACAATGTTAGGATAATGGATGAATATTTTTACAAGGGAAGTACTGGGTGTGCATAGTATGTGCATGGTCATGTAGAGAATGGCAATTCACTTTTTTATGTAAAGGATCTTGTAAATGAACATACGTGTAGCTCTACAAACAAGACAACGAAACATCTAATAATTAGTTCGAAACTTATAACAACTCTTATTGTTGAGTAGATTAAAGAACGGACCCTTACATGCCCCGTGGATATCATTTGCCATGTGCAAAACAACTATGAATTGATTATCAATTATCACCTTGCATGGTGGGCTGTTGAAAGAGCTAAGCAATAAATATATGGAGATCAATCTTTGTCATTTAATAGGCTTCGATAATATAGGGAAGCTTTATTGACTTAAAATTCAGGTAGCATATTTAAGATTGATTGTGATGATGATTCGGGACGCTTTAAAAAGTTATTTGTGTTATTCCATGCATGCATTGAAGGATTTGGGCTTTGTCATCCTCTATTGTTTCTTGATGGGGCATTTTTGAACTCCCGATATAAAGTAATTCTTCTTACGGCTACAGTAAAGAATGACAATCAGGTTAAACACTGTTTTGTTTTATTGACAGTAAATTTATCTGTTTTAGTTTATGTTTCTTGTTTAATATTAGTTTTGTAATTTATGTTGGTTCAAGAGTGTTTCCATTGGCATATGCTATTGTTGATTTTGAAATGAAAGAAAATTGGGAATGGTTTTTGGAGAATTTATCACATGTTACTTCTTCACGCGATATTAGCTTTATATCAGATAGGAATAAAGGACTTATAAAGACGGTTCCAAAAGTTTTTCCTAATTATTTCCACTTTTATTGTTTGCAACATTTGAAGAATAACCTCATTGACCACTTATCTTGTTCATTTTCAAAGCCCGTGAAGGACAATCTTATGAATATATTTCGTAATTATGCATATGAAGCGAGTGAATTCAAATTTCATCAAAAACTTTATTTGTTGCTTATGGAAGGATCCTATCCAATTCGGAAGTTCTTGAATAGTTTGGGGAGGGATCATTGGACAAGTTCATATTTTCAAGGTCAGAAAAATAGTGAGATGTATCCAAATGTTGCGGAGTCCTTTAATTCGTGGAACCGTGAAGCTCGTCATTTGCCTATATGAAGTTAATTATTTACATTAGATGCAAGATTATGAAAATAATGGTTGAGCATAGGGATATGGCTAATCGATGGAATGGATATTTATGTCCTAAAATTGACAATTGAATTGCTAATTTGTTGAAAGAAGGTAGGAGTTAGAGAGTTAGTAAAGCATCTGAATTTGTGTTTGAGTTTCATTCGAAGGAGAGTGTTATGGTTGATCTCTCCAAAAGAACTTGTTATTGTTCTAAATATCAAATCAATGAATTTTGTGCGCTCACACTGCTGTTGCTATTCAAAAGTCCGGAAAGGATTTGAATATGTTCATTGATAATTTTTCAGTAAGGAGTACTTTGTTTGATCTTATGCGAAAGTGATTTATCTTGTTTCTACATTTGGAAGGGATGACGAATTTGATACGAAAATAATCATTACTCCGCCTACTGCGAAATGGATGGCTGGGAGGCCAAGAAAAAAGAGGATTGGTTCTCGTGGTGAAAAAAACAGAGAATTTAAGTGTGGCACTTGTCGAAAAGTTAAATATAATAGGAAAAAGTTATCGGGGAAATGTGTAAATAGGGAGAGTTTTACATTACTTTTACGAAATTGGGTAAAGTTTTTTGGATCATATATGTTTTCATATTTTGAAATGTTAATAATAGTATGTTACTGATTTCTTATGTTGGTTTTATATGCTTACTTGGTATCTTTAAATGTCTTGTATCAAATTTCAATTATTTAAATCGTAGATTTATTGGATGAATATGTAGATTACAGTAATTTATTTCTTGTTATACAAATTGTGAATTTACTTATTTTCGCAACTAAGTTGTTTTCTATCTTTTAGTTACTGTGATATGTTTGTTGGTATCAAATTCAAATTTTCTCTTCAATATAAGCATAGTTGCTTATTATAAGAAATAAAAAAGTGTTCAAATCCTAAAAAACAAGATAGTTCGCAAAAGAAAATCTGCAAATTGTTAGCCTTATTAGAAAGGTAAGGAAATAATTGAAATAATCTAGATGAATTTGAGATTGAAAATAACATTTTGGGTAGTAATACTAATAGAAGTTGGTGATCCTGAATAACGTTGTAGGGAGTTGCTGGGCATTCTCAACTGTGGTAGCAGTGGAGGGCATATACCAAATAGTACCAGGGGAGCTCATCCCTCTATCAGAACAAGAACCGGTTGATTGTGATATGTCCTACAATGTTGGCTGCAATGAAGGCCTAATGGACTATGCATTTGAGTTCATTATACCTAATGGTGAATTGGGCTTATATTGATAATGAATAGTAAAAAAAAATTATTAGTTGCATATAAATGAAATTATTAGTTTTGATAATTAAATGTAAAATATTTTTATTATTTTGGTAAGTTTTTATGGTTCTCTTAAAAGTTTTGTTTTGGATTGATAAGAGGAGTAAAATTGTTTAAGGGTTATACTTATGCAAGTAATTAATATAAAATGTAAAACAAGTCATTCATTTATATTTTTTGCTACCTAATATGAAATCAGTATCAGAATTTATCTGAACTACATTAGGAATAAGTGATCATTACATGGAATTGAAATAATTGTTGAATTGTAACAATGTTCATTCTTATAGGCAACCCCAATTATGAACATGTTACAATTTTTGCTATCGGCAAAATATAAAGATCAAATAATAAAAATATTTAATTTTCATTTGTTTGTGTAGTAAGTTTGTAATACAAAATACTATTTTACTTAAATAAGTTCCACTAGCATTTAAAATATCCATTCAATATTCATATTCAAAATACCCATTCAATATTGATCTTCAAACACATTGAAATAAAAATATTCATTTAACATAACCTATTAAAATATAACCAAAATTGTTTCTACTAGCAAACTGATAATGCAACCTTTCATCTTCAATCCAAAAGAGTTGTAGTAGTATTAATACTATACCTAATACATTCATTAACTACAAGTAACAAAGAAAAAAATTTGTTGCCATTCAACTTTTAAAATGACTCGATCCATTTACAAGTCATCAATCTTTTGACCCTAGGGAAGAAGTTGTTTGATCATTAACAACCTTACGAAGCACATGTGATTCTTCTTGATGTCAATTAAGATGGATTTTCTCTCGGACATCTTATTCATAATATAGCAAACAATGACTCCATAATCAACCCTATAAAAAGAAAACGATTTATTAATTAGTAATATAGTGTTAATTTAATGATACATAAATGAAATATATCGAATAGATGTTTACGCATTCGAGTCTTGTTTTGAAGAATTTGATATCCTATTCATTTCGCATTTGAATATTTTCCTTGTCAATTCATTTTTCTTTATTTTGCTAAATTTCTCTTCATCAATAAGTAGCGTTTTCCTCCAATGTTCCTCAACATAGTCTCTCGAAAACAACGAAAAATTAACTACTAAAATTTGTAATCAGTGTAATATATGTTCAGAATTATAATTTCATATATAATTGTATGTACTTACTACCGCAAATGCATCATCCATGCAATGGTAATGGTTTAAATTTCTTGGAAGCATTGAATTGAAGTGCGTCCATTGACCTTCCTCTATGTCCAACACAAGCAACTTCCAATGGAATGGGGTTTTGTCATTTTTATTCTTTCCCGAGTTTATGGGAAAGAATAAGTACCTGAAATGAAATTATGTTTTATATCATTAGCAAAAAAATAAATAAAAGTATTTAGATAATATATACATATAAGTAGTAAATTAAGGTATATACTTGCAATTTTTCACTTCATTAAGTATATCATCAACCAAATATTTCGTTGAAGCCATTTTATCTCGTATCAAAGGCTGCTAACACGAGTTTGATAAAATTATAAGAAGTTAGTCTAATAGATTGACATATATTCTCAAGAAATAAAGAAAATATTTACCCAAGCCACTGAAGTGAAAAAATGGTCTCACTCCCCAAATGGTTTTTGCAACGGTGACAATTGAGTTGTAGCCTCCATAACTTTTTAGTCATGTTCCCAAACAAGCATGTATGTGTAATGACCCATTTTTATATGTTCACATATAGTTTTAAATGTTGAATTATTTCATTGTGATATGGATAATGTTAATTTATTAGTTTTAGTATAATCCTCCCTTAATAAATCATGAAATATCAAATTAGTTACAAACATAAAATTTTGAAGTTTTCAGTAGGAATGTTCATGTTGGAGACTAGTTTTGACTATTATAATATAACAATTGACTTGAGGTAAAATTAAAAAGTTGTAGATATATGAATTAGGTATGTAACAGAACAAACGGTGAGATAAACGAAGGTCCGAGCAAGAAGTTATACCAAAATTACGAAATAAGGGCAAATTTGTCCATCCTTTAAGTTGTATTTTGTCTTATTACCACACCATGTGTTATATTTTGATTAGTTGGAAGGGGATGCTGGTTTGGCCGACTTAAACACTTTTAAATAAACTCCTTCTTCATCAAAATGGATTAAATCAAAGTCTTATAGTATATCCTAAGCTAAATGATAAGTTTTGGGGTAAAAAAATGAAATTTTATGAAACTTTAGGGACTTGATTTTAAAATAATGAAAGTTTTAGGGACTAAAATGAAAATATATAAAGGACCATTATGTAACTAAAATATTTTCAAGGACCTCTAAGAAATATTAAAAATGTATGGTGTAAAATTACTAAAATACCCTTCATGTGTAAAATGACCCTTATACCCTTAATAACTTGGCACCTCATGCGGTATTCTTGCCACCACACCTTACACGTGTCATCCATATAAATAAGGATAAAACAAGTGTCATCCATTTAGAAGAAGATAAAACATGTGTCGCCGTCAAACGTCAACTCACCAAAATGGACGTTTAGTCATTAGGACACGTGTGAACACCCTAATAACTTTGGGAAATTATAAATAGAGGCCTTAGGATCAGTTCTTACACGAAATTAATTCCAAAGACCAGAGATAAATAGTGAGTGAAAATACGGGAAAGTTAAGAAGAAGTTTCATCTTAAGAATTAACGAGTGATCCAAGACTCGGTATCTGTAGCTTCGAACTTCTATTCTAGATGAGTACTCTATGACATTCCACTACACCAAATCTGCCCATTTGTCAAGGTCATTGACCTTGACAAATCCACCTTGTCAAGGTCAATGGCCGTGACATTTCGAGGCGAGACAACTTTTTTTGTCACGGTTGTGTCACGGTCAATGACCGTGACACGTTTGTCACGGTTTATAACCGTGACAAAGCTATGGACCCTTTTAAAAAATTGTCACGGTCAATGACCGTGACAATTCTGTGCAGAATTTAAAAAAAATCTGCTGGGCAGTATGGCCACCGCCACTGCCCAGCAGTATATTTGTACCTGTTATAGCAACGTTGTACCTGTTCCAAACATGATATATCCAACACAAACTAAAGATAATGCAAATATATATTCATGACAGTATAATCCAAATATTCAAAGTAAAAATAATATACATGACGATATAATCCAAATATAATTAAAATGGACAAACTTAAAAATAATGTTACTACATGTCTTGGATAAAACTGAGGAGGTGAGTAGGCCACACGACATACGAATTGACGCACCCACTAATATACGTCGTGCTGCATTGTTCGCGCAACCACAATAGGGAGTTCTCCTTCCCGGGTATGACATGCGTGACGAGCACCCTGGACTCCATCTCTTGAAGCACACGTCCATGGACTATTCCACCCTCGACGATATCCGGGTCCCTCAACCCCCGCCCTATCCGCTGGCCATCAAATACGTCCACTAAAAAAAACACGCTCAGTCAACCAATAATATATTTCCATAGTTATAGATAAATTAAATCTTACCTGCATCCTATGCTCCACCTCAGCGTAAGAGGTCCGGCCGGAGTAGTGCACGTCCGTCTTTTTAGCCCGATTTTCCCTCCCCGATTGGCGAGATGTCAATTGTCGATCCTCGATCTCATTGTCAATGAACTTTTGCCATTGTGCCAATGAGATCGACTCCTTGGGCGGGACGGATCCGCGCCATTGTAAAATGGACTCTCGTGTTTTTCCAAAGTACCGTGTCCGCATATTTTTCTTCCACGTCTTGTGTTGCTCCCTCAACTGCTCCAAGACGGAATCGCGTAGCTTTGGATCCAAGTTGAATTGTTCCTATCCAACAAATACAATGTTAGTTGCGAATAAATATAAATTGAAATATTCATATAAATATTACCTGTAGTGCCGCCCAAACAGCTAACTTGAGCTCATACGGCACCTCCTTCCAACTCATAAACCCCGGACCGATGACCGTCTTTAGCAGCTCGATGGATCTCGCTAAAAGCTCCGACTTGTTTTCGACGGTAATCCCAAATTTTCCATATTTGGGGACCCTAGGGGCAGAGGAGCCCTCGTCGCCTCCGCTACCACCGAACCCAGACGACATCATCATAAACAGCATCATCATCTTCGCCCTAACATCTGAAGGAGACATTTTTGCTGTAAAAAAAATGTTATTAGTACAGATAAAAAAAAATGTTAATAGTACACATTTCGTTTTACCTAATTGAATTAATAGTACAGATAAAAAATTGTTAATGACATGAGATAATTATAATTGTAGCATAAATTTCATTATCATGGGTTTTACCTAATTGAATTAATTTCATGAATAAAATTATTATCAATTTAAATGAAAATATCAATTATTATCCAATATTTTTGAATGAAATATTTATTTTGAATGAAAATATCAATTATTATCCAACTATTATCAATTATTTATTTTGAATGTAAATAATATTCAAAACCCCACCCACCCCCACCCCCACCCGATGTTTATTATCCAATTATTATCCAATTATTATCCATTATATTTTTAGCCTAATTAGATTCTAAGGTTATCTCATTTTATATTTTTCTTTTTCTATCTAATAATTTTCAACGTAAGAGCACAGTACATAACGTATGTGTAAGTTCCGTCAATACCATTTCGTTTCAATTTTGTAATATTATGTTTTTTTCAAATATTTAAAGAGTTATTAAATGGGTGCCCCACCCCCTGCCCCCCTCCCCCCGCCACACACACACGCACCTACTTTTAGCCCTTGTTATTCATCAAATTTGAGGCAAGTTAATTAGAATATTTGTAGGACTGAAATTGATTTAGATTATGCCTATCTATGTAACTCTAAAACCTAATTGTGATTAAAATCTGATTTATATGGATTAATTCTATTACATTTATAATTTAACTAATAGAGTTGAAATTGGTGGCAATTTACTTTGGTTTGGTTTATTTCTAGTTGAATCTGAGTTAGAATTTTTAGATTATGTATACACACACACCCCACCCCACCCCCTCCTCCCCCTCCCACCCTCCACCACCCCCTCCACCACACACACACACACACCACCCCACACCACCCCCTCCCCCCCTCCACCATCCCCTCCACCCCCTCCACCACCACACACACACACACACCCCACCCCACCCCCTGCCCCCCTCCACCACCCCCTCCCCCACCACACACCACCACACACACACACACACACACCACCCCACCCCCTCCCCCACCACACACCACCACACACACACACACACCACCCCACCCCACCCCCTGCCCCCCTCCACCACCCCCTCCCCCACCACACACCACACACACACACACACACACACCCCACCCCACCCCCTGCCCCCCTCCACCACCCTGCCCCACCCCACCCCTCCCCACCCCCTACCCCCACCCCCTGCCCCACCCCCCACACACGCACACACATACACACATAAATATACACACAAATATATATATAAATGGAAGAGAGAGAGAGAGAGAGAGAGAGAGAGAGAGAAAATGGACCTGAAAGTAGAGAGAGAGAGAGAGAGAGAGAGAGAGAGAGAGAGCAGCGTCGAGAGAGAGAGAGAGAGAGAGAGATGGAGGGAACGGCACGGGAGGGAAAAAAGAAGGGGGGTAGGGTTTTTGCTGCGAATATTGTCACGGTCGTGTCAAGGTCTTTGACCGTGACAAGTTTTTAAATTATTGTCACGGTCATTAACCGTGACAAGTCCGTGGCAAGTAAATTTGTCACGGGCTTGTCACGGTCGTGTCAAGGTCAATGACCGTGACATAAAACGCGTGTTTTTTGTCACGGTCAATGACCTGGACAAGGCTGGTCGGCTGAAAGGTGACAATTTGTCCATTTGGGTGTAGTGTTCCTTGTGTATTTTGATTATATATTATGCAAACTATATATATTTTGTGAAATGCTTTTATTCTCAAAATACATCTGATACCGATGATTATGTCGTTTGTTATATGTGTATATCTCTCGATATATACATCTGATTTGAATTCTGAAATTATTGATTCGGCCTATGGAAACTCTCTTACTATGTTGGCCTTGACTACCGGGTGAAAATTTTGGGTGGTACCTTCCCAGCTGGCTTATCGCTGGTGTGCCCTAAATAAGGCGTTGTTTCAGATATCATGATTTTCTCTATGTGTTGTTGCCGGGTGGAAATATTTGGTAACACTATCTGTTTATCTGGGTATTAGAGCATACATGGCAATCAAAATAAAATTGAATAAATGACATATTGCTAAATTGTTTTATCTGTTCTGTTCTGAACTATTTATTTTGAAAATATATACTATCAGTTTACTTTATATATTTTACTGCAAATTCATGTCCCTATATGTATATGCCTTATGTTGTAAATTGAATATGTATCAATTTTCTAAAAAAAACATGGAATGTCTGGAGATTAAATCTCATTCGGCTTTTAGCTGATATTGTATAAATAACCATTTTTCAAGAAATAAATAGGTTCACGGAGGGAACGAAAAAGGATTGTGTTGAAGATTCAGCTTTTAGAGCTCTTTTTGTTATTATGTTTGTTCTATCATTTAGAGCATGTTTGGCTCTCTTGTAATAAGTTTTTAAATTTTATCCTAAGTTGCAATTCATCGTTACTTTTAATATAAATGAAGTTTCCTTTAGAAAGCTCTGATGACGTAATTCCTTTACTTTCATTATTTTACAATTCATAACCATGTAATTGTATTTCTGTTGCACTTATTTAAGGAAATAATTTAAGTTAGAATATATGTTGCCTTGGTGGCATGTCAAGACACTCGTTCCCTACTACTAATTTGGGTCAGGATCGTGACAGAGGTGGTATCAGAGCATAGGTTATGAACCCGTAGACTAGTGAACATAAGTTTTGAACGATATCAATTTTCAGTTTCTGTGACACCCCGCCTAATAAAATACCAGGCGATCACTCCTATATCAAATTAAAACAGGAGTCTCATATGGTTCATTCTTAGCATCACTGTCGAAAACCAATTTAATTACTAATATCCTATTAGGCCGGCGTCAAATTTTTAATTAACTAATCTTTTTAACCAAACCATTCAAATAAAATAATTACAACAGTTTACATGCAGCAACTGAAATGAAATAAAATAAAATAACCGAACACTCGGTACAATAATACAACCAAATCGAATGCCACACTAAAAGGCGATAAAAGAATAAATGAGTACAGTTGGGCAATAAGCCCGAATGTTTCTACAATACCTCCTATCTAGATCTCAATGATAGAAGCGTCTTTCTCCATTGTACCTACCTTACTCCGGTACTAAGTTCACTTAACCATGTCACTCTTTATTCACCGTTGGTCTCTGACCGATTCTTATGTGAATAACCTAGAAAATGCATTCACTTTATTCTAAATCAAGGGAATTTACAGTTTAAAACCATCTGTAAGATTAATTTATGAGCAAAATATCATGCTCCTTTAAATATGGTGACCATCGTTCCCACCATTTCACATTGCTCCAACGAGTGAAAAAAAAATTTCCTCAAATTTTCACATATGGGTAATTCCATACCCAACTCTAAGCAAGAGATTCCGAGCCTTCTACTTGTTAATTCAAGTTTAGCACCATTCTCAAGTACAACGATTCTTAATAATTTTAACTACTATATTTTAGTAGTCGTCGCAGCAACCCATGACAATGTCATAAGGAAAATGACCTTTACCGCGGTCCTCATTTCTAACATCAACTTATAGCTCTAACTAAGCCTCGCCTCCTGCTGCCGTCACCACGTTCTTCCATGGTCTCCCTTCGTCGATCAACACATGAATCCCGAACGAGCGCACAAAAGATTTAATATAATCTTACATAATTATAGGAGAACGAAATCTCACAAGAGGATATCAACAATCCTAATCATAAGGCTCTATAATAAATCAAAAGCAACGCTGAAAGCGTAGTACATCCGCACAGATTCCTAAGGACACTAGAACCTGATGCTCTGATACCACCTGCCTAATAAAATACAGGGCGATCATTCCTATATCAAATTAAAACAGGAGTCTCATATGGTTCGTTCTTAGCATCACTGTCGAAAACCAATTTAATTACTAATATCCTATTAGGCCGGCGTCAAATTTTTAATTAACTAATTTTTTTAACCAAACCATTCAAATAAAACAATTACAATAGTTTACATGCAGCAACTGAAATGAAATAAAATAAAATAACCGAACACTCGGTACAATAATACAACCAAATCGAATGCCGCACTAAAAGGCGATAAAAGAATAAATGAGTACAGTTCGGCAATAATCCCGAATGTTTCTACAATACATCCTATCTAGATCTCAATGATAAAAGCATCTAATATAAACCTGCTTGCATCCACAGCTGCCGCAACAAACGTTTAACTCTAAATAATCATCATCGTCTGGACACCTATATATATATATATATATATATATATAGCAAGAGGGGAAAATAGAGAAACGGGTCAGAGCCAGAGTTTTGAAAATATTTTAGCAAGTGCTTAAAATCCATATTTTAAAATATGTTATTTCTCATATTTAAACTGGTATCGCTCTCACATGAGATACACCTTACCCCCCTTCTAACAGTGCACAACTATCGCATACCTTTTTAAACAACCTAGTTAAGCTACCCCGCCTAACTAATGTAATCACCCATCTTCTAATAATCCTCATCAATTCGAGTACTAAGGACTGAACTTCTCCCCATTCCCAACAGTACGTTATGTTCATGCGTGGGGTGTCTCGTGAAGCGAAATCCAAATAAGGAACCCCCCGATACACTACTACGTGACAATGTTGATCATCGGGATCCATTAGGCCTTCAGTACATACCATATTTATACCATCCCGTATTTATTAATAGTTCTCATTAGAACCTAAGATTCATATTCATATAAATCCGGATATTCATATACCGGAAGTGGTCTCACACTTTATTCATTCTTTTCACTTTATACAAGGTTAGGTTATATGATATCTCATCTCATATATATAAACAATATACTATATGCAACAAGTATATTAATCATCCACCGAGGCAACCGTGGATTATCTCAAGTACACATATATTTTAATCTCAATAAATATATCCATATCCGGCACCCATAGGCTTAACAGCGGTGCACACATACTCTGTTATCCAATCAAAGTACATCTCGTACTAAAGGATCACTTGTTCCACATCACTCAGGAACTGTAACAATACAAATCACATATATTGGAGGCGAACATAGTTCACATATCCATGGGTCACGCACATACCTACGCTCCCATAGTCAGCAGACTTATCGACTCACAAATAAGCCCTTCACAGTCTAATGTTCTCGAGGTACCAAATCTAAAATCCCCCTGAAGGCAACACAAGATAAGATTGTCCTCTTTCGAATGCCAACCTCCCGTGATAGCAAGTATGGTAGGTATGTCATACACATAATAAACAATAATATAGGTACACATTCCACCTATATAAATATATCATCAATTAGGTATTCACACAACCATATTATAACGATAGGTATTTATCTCACCTATACATAATTTCCCATAGGTAATTATTTAACCCATGTATATAATAACATCAGGGAATACGCACCACCCATATAATAATCTCCTACGGAGTATATTTATATCTCGACTATCCTACGCATTTATCAAATTTTGACTAATCCCCAATATTATATTTTCGAGCTTTTCTCACCGCACAATGATAATATCAACAACCCCGATATATTCATTCGTCTCATAATATATATCCTTTAACGACATGGTATATATATTATTTATATCTCTTCTCAATATACTATGGCTAAAATTTCCAAACTCTTATAACGATAGCCAATAAACTCAAATATTTCCATTCATAATAATATAAGCAGTCACACCATTAAAATATTATCCCAAATACGTACTCTTTTATTTATTATTCAAATCACACCTAAATGCCCCTTTAAGTATTATTCCTCACTAACACCCCTATTTGGGTAAATCTTGGATTTTACTTTCAACTAAACCAAAGTACACGCCTTACTAAAAAAAATATTTAGAAGTCCCCACACTATTTTTAGGAACCCCAAATATTTATCTTCAAATAATTCTAGCATTTATTTTTCCAATTTTCGGTTTGATTTCCGAGTTAATGATTCACCCCGAAACTGCTTTCTTAGAAAAATCATATCAAATCGAAAAAAAATCAGAAAAATACGTGGTTGGTTCCCACGCAATCATATCAAAAAGACTACAACTTTCATGTTTTGACCGAGAGCTGAATCGGCTGTCTTCCTAGCCGAAACAACCCGAAAGTGACGATGGTCACTATTCACCTTCTTTTCAAAAAAATCCAAACCTCCATTAAAACACCTCCAAGCTTTTTATCTCCTCTCTCATCATCAACCAACCTTAAAAAAACCATAAATACACATATAGAAAGGGTTCTAATCATCCTAGAACCCATTTTCAACAATTAATTTCAATAAATTTCAAGTTTCTCAGTTGGGTATTAATCGAGTTATATCCGTTTTAATCTTCCAAAAACCCGTTTGATCCACGAAATTTCAACCCAAAAATATTTAGTTTTATACCAACTACAATATGAGAAATAAACACACTAAATCATAAAGCAAGTTAAACACTTTCCTCGTGGATTAAATCCGACGACCTCGAATCTAATCTCGCGAATTTTGACCGGAAATCTCTTCTTTTCTTCTCTTTTCTTTCTTCTTCTTTCTTCTCTTCTTTCTCTCTCTCTCTTAGGGCTGATATTTAGCGAAAATAAGGGCTTTCCCCTTATTAAACTCGAAATTAGGTGTATACCCAATTGTTAAATGACTCGTGTACTCATTTACGAGCCTTACTAGTCCAAAAATGTTCGGAACCCAAATACTACCCCGGGTACTCTATTTTGACTATCTCGGCCATTTCGAACCCAATGGAGGAGTCGAAATCTCCATCCGAGTCACTTAACTAAAATTCATTATTTTGACCCAACACATTCAATACGCGTGTTTTCCAATTTAAAATATTTTTCTTTGTCGCTTTACCCAACTGCGACATGTAATAAAAATAATATACTCATATACTTAGTCTCGAAATATAATCCACGTAAATATTAATTTGTCACTCGAAAACCAATATTTACTATTCACTTTATAATATTGAATTTATTTAATTTCACTCATTAATCCCAAAATTACTATTTACAATAATTCCTCAAATTACCAAATTACATCCACAGTGTAATTTAAATACCTTTAAAAGTATGGGGTATTACAGTTTCCATACATAGGATATAGGATTAAATATCCGACTTATGTGATAACCCTCCATTTGTCTTACAATTTACATATAATTGTTTATATATAATTGTTCTTCTAATTTGCAATCTTGAGTTAGTATAATACGTCTTATGTTTGGCCATGACTGTAGAAAATGACCAAACCAAGATCAACTGCGAGAACAAGTGGTTCAAGTATGGAATAACTGGAAGGTGCATACAAGGCGATTGAGAGTTTAACAAGATTGTGGAGAATCAGGTGAATAATGGAGCACCAAGGAATCTGGAACTAACTAGCTGTACCATTGAGCATTTCAAGAAGTTGAACCCGCCTTCTTTTAAAGGTACTCCTAACCCTACTGAAGCAGAAAGTTGGGTGATGCAGATGGAAAAGATGCTCGATGTTCTTAAGTGTATCGATGAACAAAAGGTTTCATTTGCAACATTTATATTAGAAGGTGAAGATGAACATTGGTGGAGAATGACTAAGAGAATACACGAGGAGAGAAATACTTGTATAGGTTGGAATGATTTCTTGGTGATTTTTTATGAGAAATATTTCCCTGAAACGGTGAAGGATGAAATGGCAGCTGAGTTCATGAGTCTAGTGTAGGGGAATATGACGGTTAGTCAATACGAGGCAAAGTTTCCCGAGTTATCCCATTTTGTACCTTATGTTGTGATAGTTGATGTTTTAAAAGACAAAAAGTTTGAACGTGGGTTAAGATTGAGTATTCGTAGTAGAATTTTCATCCTAAAGTTCACATCGTATAGTGACGTTGTGGCTAGGGCTACGATAGCCGAAAGGGATGGCGAGGAGTACAATCGAATTAGAGATGGTAAGAGTAAGTTTGGAGAACAAATAGGGAAGAGCTCAAATAATAAAAATAATTTTAGGGGTACATCCAATGTTGGGGGAGCTAGTGATAACAAACAGTTTAATAATAAGATATGTCAGCGATGTGGGAAGATGCATGGAAGACGACCTTGTTATAAGGATACAGGAGCTTGTTTTAGGTGTGGATAGAAAGGACATCAGATAAAAGACTGCCTAACCCCCACAAGGGTTCCGATACAACCTTTAGGAGAAAGGAAGGACCAAGGAAGACAAGGTCGAGTTTTTTCACTTTCAGATGCCTAAGCTTCTAACGGAGTAGTGTCAGGTACACTTTCTATATGTGCACAACCTTTTTAAGTTTTAATAGATCCTGGTTCTACCCATTCATTTGTGTCTATGCGTTTTGTTAACCGCTTTCCTCATATTCCTGAACCCTTGAATCATAGCATGCACGTTTCTACTCCTTCGGGTAAGTTATTGACGGGAAAATTAGTATATAAGTCTTGCCCTATAGATGTTAGTAGTCATAAACTATTTGCTGATTTGATAGTTTTAGACATAAGAGACTTTGAAGTCATTTTGGGGATGGATTGGTTAGCATCATATCATACTAAGGTAAATTATCTTGAAAAGAGAGTTACTTTCCAAATCCCTAACCAACTAGAATTCAGTTTTAAAGGAACTGGCATCCTATTTCCCATGCGTATTATTTCTGCAATGTAAGCTTGGAGTTTCTTAAGAAGGGATGTCAAGGATTCCTTGAAAGTGTTATTGATTTGCAAATAAAAGATCCTAGTTTAGAAGATATTGCTATCGTTAAACATTTTCCAGATGATTTACCCAGTCTTCCTCCTAGTAGAGAAATAGAGTTTACGATTGACCTTATTCCTGGAACTATACCAATCTCGAAACCACCTTATCGTATGGCACATTTAGAATTAAGGGAATTAAAATTTCAATTACAAGATCTGTTAGACAAGATTTTTATTAGACCAAGTGTATCCTCTTGGGGTGATCTAGTGTTATTTATTAAAAAGAAGGATGGGATGATGAGGTTATGTATAGATTATCGTGAACTAAATAAGGTGACCATTAAGAATAAATACCCCTTACCCCGTGTAGATGATTTGTTTGACCAACTTCAAGGTGCGCAAGTATTTTCAAAGATTTACCTTAGGTCAGGCTATCACCGATTGAAGATTAAGGAAGATGATATTTTAAAATCAGCTTTTCGTACTAGATATGTTCACTATAAATTTCTTGTGATGCCATTTGGACTAACTAATGCACCAGCCGCTTTTATGGATATGATGAATAAGGTGTTTAGGAAGTATTTGGATCAGTGTGTGGTTGTTTTCATTGATGACATCCTTATTTATTCCAAAAGTATTAAAGAACACGAAAAGCATTTAAAGACGGTGTTACAAATCCTTAGGAAGGAAGAATTATATGCAAAATTAAAGAAGTGTGAGTTTTGGTTGCCTAGCGTGTCTTTTCTAGGACATGTAATTTCTAAGGAGGGAGTGTCGGTTGACCCTCAAAAGATCGAGGCTATACTAGGTTGGCCTAAACCAACTAATGTGACGGAGATTCGTAGTTTTCTTAGATTAGCAGGATATTATCGAAGATTTATTGAAGGATTTTCTAGTATTGCCAAACCTCTATCTAGGTTAAACCAAAAGAAGGTGAAATATGAATGGTCTGAGGAGGTTGAGAATAGTTTTCAAGAACTTAAGAATCGATTAGTAACTGTCCCAATTTTGACTATTCCTTCCGAGCAGGGGGATTTGTGATTTATAGTGATGCTTCTAAAAATGGTTTGGGATGTGTGCTAATGCAAAATGAAAAGGTAGTAGTTTATGCCTTGAGACAGTTAAAACTACGTGAGCAAAATTATCCAACCCATGACCTAGAATTAGCAGCTGTAATTTTTTCTCTTAAGATTTGGAGACATTATTTATATGGTGAGACATATGAGATTTATACCGATCATAAGAGTTTGAAATATATCTTTACTCAGAAAGAGTTAAACATGAGACAAAGGAGGTGGTTAGAATTGATGAAGGATTATTATTTAAATATTCATTATCACCCAGGGAAAGCAAATATAGTAGCTGATGCTTTAAGTAGGAAGTCTACACCAAATTTAACATGTCTTATACAAGTCAGGAAGCTCTGTTGAAAGATTTAAGAAGTATGGAAATAGATATAAATATTTATAGAAAAGGAGGAATAATATCTAACTTACAAGTACAACCCATGTTGATGGAAATGATCAAAATTGCACAAGCAAATGACCCACAATTGAAGAATATTAGAGAAAAAGTTATTGAAGGGAAGAGGATTGAATTTGTGATACAAGATGATATATTGAGATTTGGAAATAGAGTGTGTGTGCCAGGTGATGCCCAACTAAAGAGACAAATTTTTTAGGAAAGTCATTACTCGAGATTCACCTTTCATCCTGGATGTACAAAGATGTATAGGGATCTTCGAGAAGTATTTTGGTGGAATAACATGAAAAGGTAGATAGCCTAATTTGTATCTCAATGTTTTGTTTATCAACAAGTAAAAGCTGAACATCAGAAACCATCAGGGTTACTACAACCCCTCCCTATCCCTGAGTGGAAATGGGAACATATTACTATGAGTTTTGTGATAGGTTTACCAAGGAGTTCAAATGGTAATGATTCTATTCGGGTAATTATTGATAGGTTAACTAAATCTACTCATTTTCTTGCCATTAAGATTACCCATTCTTTAGAAAAGTTAGCTAAGTTGTATGTGTGGGAAATTATTAGGCTTCATGGAACCCCTTTTTTAATTATTTCAGATCGTGACCCTAGATTTGTGTCTCGCTTTTGGAAAAGCCTACAAGTAGCCATGGGAGCATAATTGAATTTCAGTATCGCTTTTCATCCTCAAGCAGATGGACAATTTGAAAGAACCATTCAAACCTTAGAGGATATGCTTACGACATGTGTACTTGATCTGAAAGGGAATTGGGATGATCATTTATCGTTGGTGGAATTTGCATATAATAATAGTAAATGGCTCCGTATGAGGCACTCTATGGTAGAAGATGTCGTTCCCCTGCATGTTGGAGAAAGAAAATTATTAGGACCAAAATTGATTCAGATCACAACAGAGAAAGTGAAATTGATACAAGATCGACTTCGAATTGCTCAAAGCCGTCAAAAGAGTTATGTTGACAATAGACACCGACAGTTACAATTCCAAAGATGAGATTATGTGTTCTTATGAGTATCACCAACAAAAGGAGTAATACAATTTGGGAGGAAAGGGAAGTTAAGTCCAAGATGCATAAGACCTTTTGAAATCCTTGAAAGGATAGGAGATGTTGTGTATAGAATAGCCTTACCACCGAACTCTCTAGTGTGCATAATGTGTTTCATGTGTTAATGATGAAGAAATACGTCCCAGATCCAACGCATATCCTAAGTCACTAACCTCTTCAAATTAGAGAAGATTTGTCATACATTGAACATCCAGTAGAAATTTTGGACCATAAAGATCAAATATTACGAACCAAGGTAATTCCACTGGTCAAAGTATTATGGCGTAATCATACTGTTGAAGAAGCAACATGGGAATGAGAAGATGAAACGAAGGAGCGCTATACATACCTGTTTTAAAATCAATGTAAGTAAATTTTGGTGACCAAACTTTTTATAAGGAGGGTAGGATGTAATGACCCCACTTTTATATGTTCATATATAGTTTTAAATGTTGTATTATTTTATTTGTGATATGAATAATGTTAATTTATTTGTTTTAGTCTAATCCTCCCTTCATAAATTATTAAATATCAAATTAGTTACAAACATAAAATTTTGAAGTTTTCAGTAGGAATGTTCATGTTGGAGACTAGTTTTGACTATTATAATATAACAATTGACTTGAGGTAAAATTAAAAAGTTGTAGATATATGAATTAGGTATGTAACAGAACAAACGGTGAGATAAACGGAGGTCCGAGCAAGAAGTTATACCAAAATTATGAAATAAGGGCAAATTTGTCCATCCTTTAAGTTGTATTTGTCTTATTACCACACCATGTGTTATATTTTGATTAGTTGGAAGGGGGTGATAGTTTGGCCGACTTAAAAACTTTGAAATAAACTCCTTCTTCATCAAAATGGATTAAATCAAAGTCTTATAGTATATCCCAAGCTAAATGATAAGTTTTGGGGTAAAAAAATGAAATTTTATGAAACTTTAGGGACTTGATTTTAAAATAATGAAAGTTTTAGGGACTAAAATGAAAATATATAAAGTAACATTATGTAGCTAAAATATTTTCAAGGACCTCTAAGAAATATTAAAAATGTATGGTGTAAAATTACTAAAATACCCTTCATGTGTAAAATGACCCTTATATCCTTAATAACTTGACACCTCGTGTTGTATTCTTGCCACCACACCTTACACGTGTCATCTATATAAATAAGGATAAAACACGTGTCATCCATTTAGAAGAAGATAAAACACGTGTCGCCATTTGGTGAATAAAAATTGCAAGATAGTCCCGTTACGCGACACGTCAAACGTCCACTCACCAAAATGGACGCTTAGTCATTGGGACACGTGTTAACACCCTAATAACTTTGGAAAATTATAAATAGAGGCCTTAGGATCAGTTCTTGTATGAAATTAATTCCAAAGATCAGAGATAAATAGTGAGAGAAAATACGAGAAAGTTAAGAAAAAATTTCGTTTTAAGAAATAACGAGTGATCCAAGACTCGATATCTGTAGCTTTGAACTTCTGTTCTAGGTGAGTACTCTATGACATTCCTTGTATATTTTGATTATATATTATGCAAACTATATATATTTTGTGAAATGCTTTTATTCTCAAAATACATCTAATACTGATGATTCCATCGTTTGTTATATGTGTAGATCTCTCGATATATACATTTGATTTAAATTCTGAAATTATTGATTTGGCCTATGGAAACTCTCTTACTATGTTGGCCTTAACTACCGGGTAGAAAATTTGGGTGTTACCTTCCCAGCTGGTTTATCGCTGGTGTGCCCTAAATAAGGCGTTGTTTCAGATATCATGATTTTCTCTCTGTATTGTTGTTGGGTGGAAACATTTGGTAACACAATTTGTTTATCTGGATATTGGAGCGTACATGATAATCAAAATAAAATTGAATAAATGACATATTGCTCAATTGTTTTATCTGTTCTGTTCTGAACTATTTATTCTGAAAATATATATAGTCAGTTTACTTTATATATTTTACTGCAAATTCATGTCCATATATGTATATGACTAATGTTGTAAATTGAATAGGTATCAATTTTTTGAAAAAACCATGGAATGTATGGAGATTAAATCTCATTCGGCTTTTATCTGATGTTGTATAAATAACCATTTTTCAGGAAATAAATAGGTTCGCGGAGGGAACGAAAAAGGACTGTGTTGAAGATTCAGTTTTTAGAGCTCTTTTTATTATTATGTTTTTTTTATCATTTAGAGCGTGTTTGGCTCTCTTGTAATAAGTTTTTAAATTTTATCCTAAGTTGTAATTCATCGTTACTTTTAATATAAATGAAGTTTCCTTTAGAAAGCTCTGATGACGTAATTCCTTTACTTTCAGTATTTTACGATTCATAACCATGTAATTGTATTTCCGTTGCACTTATTTAAGGAAATAATTTAAGTCATAATATATGTTGCCTTGGTGGCATGTCAAGACACCCGTTCCCTACTACTAATTTGGGTCGGGGTCGTGACAGTATGCATCAATGACCTGAAATTACATTTTAAAGTAAATGATAAATTATATACAAATATAGTAGATATCAAGTGTAATAAATAGATATTGATAAATTTATTTTTTGCTCACATTATTCCTTAAAGCACCCAAATCTATCATTTGTTGTATATCAGAAAAACTAACACCACCCAACTTTGAATCCTTATAAATTATTGTCCTGAAAATTCAAATAAAATATTATTAGGATTAGTAATGTACATGGTCATGTATTAATCCATCACAAATAATAAAAATAACATTTCATTAACATGAACTTATGTTGGTCCACTCTTCTTATATAATAATTCAAGAGTGAATATAACTGTTGGCAGTAACCCTTCAACAACAGGATTATCAGTAGGAAATGTAAGGTTCTTCAATGTTGATTTCATGGGTGATGCTGAGTTTACAAAGTCAAGATTGATTGGGGATGTTTGACTTATTTGAATATCTCTGGCTTTTGATGCCCTTGTGACTCTTGCAATTGGTTGATATTCATAACCTTGCACATTCTTCTTTTTCTTATCTCTCTTGTTTTTATCTTGATCGCAATGGAATTTTCTTTTTTTGCCGAATCAACTTTCAAAATATCAAGATCCTCTATTTCTTCATGCTTTCTCTTTCTATCCTATGATTTTTTGCTTCGATCAACACTTTCAAAATTAAATTCTATTGGACTTACTATGTCAACAGGGTTTCCTGTGTGGACAATTTCTTGATTTTTACCTCTTCATCTCTTGATTCATACAACAAATTTATCTCTTTCTGCAAGGTTGCATACTACTCCTTTTGCTGTTGAACTTATTCCCTTAAAAGCTAAATTTCAGTTTTCTTTTTGTTAAACCTCTTTTCCACGTGATTTTATTTCTTGACTTTCATTTTCAAATCTTTCTTTATTACTTTCAACTTTGTCCTCAGATTTCACCTCTCTATCCTCGTATTTTTATTATTTTTTCAGATGCTTCAATTCTTTTAGCTTCGGTTGAGCGGCATCACGGAATTCAATGAGAGATTGAATTTCGACAGCAGTGAGATGATGGTCAGACATGTAATCTGATGCGAACTCTTTAGTTAGATCATCTAAATTCCTAGCATTTCTGGTACCAGTGTCATTAACTTGCTCTTCATCACTTTCTGCATTTGCATCAACTGGTGATGCCTCATGTTTTTCACTAGAATCTTACATTGGTGATGATGGTGCATTCCCTATCAACTTTACTTCTTCTTCAGTTCAAATTAATTCTTCTTTTACGACCTAGATAAATAAAATGTACTTTTCCTTATAAGTTAAATTATCACATATAAATATGATACAACAAGTTCTTCGAAGAATATATTATTACCTCCAACACAAGAATTGTTTCAAGAGGTATGTCTTTCATTGCCCTATTCAATGCAGCAAGGTTCCATTTCACAAAACGAGGCTATTAAGTTGATATTTCGGACTTTAATAGGGTTGTGTGCTCACAAAACCAGTACTACAAAAGTTGAAAATATAAAACATTTAAGCATTTAAGATGTACAAATTTTGTAATGAACAAGGATATGAAATAGATAATATATATTTTTACGTTTATTTCTGTATTTAAAACAAAATGCTTGTGACACTTTCAATTATTAATCCATAAAACATAAAAAAGTAATTTATTTTCCAGTATTAAGCCATAAAACATAAAAAATGTAAATTTATCTTTCTGTTTTTATTCATATATTTAAAATAGTAGTGTATTTTGTTACTTAACAGTAGTAAGAGAACACAACCGGAAACCTTTTCTGGCTTTTTGTGAAAATCGCAATAGAAAAAAGACATAAATGTATCTAGTATCAGATTTAACCAATTCAAGTTTCTCATTCCATCAAAATTTTCAGTGTACTTTACCGTAGACCACTTGATTGTATTCCCGATTAACATGAAGAAAACAGTTACAAACAAATATAAGCATAGCAACGTTGATACATCTCTACAATTTTCTACTTTCTTCCCTTTGACTGCAGTCTTCAACTCTTTTTAGATAGATGTGGAACTTATGATAGTTGCATCTATAAACCTTCTTCGAACAAATGGTGTGTCGGGATTGAACCCATATCCCATATTGACTTTTTCTGTTCCGATTGGTATTCCAAATATGAGAGAGATATCATTGATTGCCATTCAAACTAACTCATTTGACTTGATCAAAGATATGACACTATAGTTATATTTTAGACAATATTCCTTTGTAACAACTTTGTTAAAAAAGGCATTAAAAATAATCCAAAAATAAGTCATTTTCATTTCCTTCTTATGGCAAGGCTTGAGTTTCGTCTCTTGTAACAAGCGAGCAACACCTAACAAATTTGATCGAAATTGAATCATTTTTTTGGGGCAGGGCATTGAAGTTGTTAGTAGTTGGTTTCTCTTCTTGTCCTTATTTGTTGGCTTCTTAAAGGCTTTCTTTGGAGTCTGACTATGCTCAAAGTCATACTCACTAATAAGTTTGGAAGTTTATTTGTCATGTGAATTTTCAACTTTTTCTTTGCCTTCTTTCATCTTTTCAAGTTCAAAATCTGCACTTCTTGTAGTCACTGATCTTGTAGACCTTGCACAATAATTAAAAACATCATATAAGTAAGAAAATATAAGTTTCAAATAATTTTTAGTATGTAAGATGAAAGATGTACATGAGTGTGTACCAAAAACAGATAAATTACTGCAATATGAAAGCAAAGTTTATTTTGTATGTGATACCTTACAAGTATTATATGATGGTAATTTGTATGGAAACTCATAAAAATAGAAAAACAACACATTAGTACTAATTGAGTTCCAACAAATTTTTTCAAATAAAAAAGTAACAGAGTACACTATTTTTTTGGATATATAGTAAGAAAATCAATATCAGGGTACAATGTTTTTTCAGACAATATAGAACAATAGAAAACCATAGTAAATATAACTAAGTTTAAACATAAATTCCCAATTAAGTTCCAATAATTTTTTAATATGTTATATGCAAGATGTATATGAGTGTAGTAAAAATAAATAAATTTATTGCAATGTCAAAGTAAAGTTAGATTTTATTTGTGATACCAACACATTAGTAATTTTTTATAAGAAACAAATAAAATTATATTAAACTATATAATTTATCGTTGTTCATTCCAGTATCTTCCTGCAATCTCTAATACTAATAAATAACAGAATATTCAGTATAAGCAACAATTCGCAATGCTATCTAATAGAAAGAAGAATTGTACCTTGTACTTGAATTGGCCAATGGAACTTCAAATTTGTTCTCTTTCTTCTTTTGATCCTCATACTTTCCAGAACTCCTTGTGCTTACCATTTTTTTAAACCTTGCAAAACAATAAGAAACTATTTTATTAAGTGTAAATATATCTAAGTTTAAAAATTTATGTAAGATTTGGGTATTTCAATATACTAAACTCTTCTTTGTTAGGTGCACATTCAAGAAAAACATAAATAATTTGACTAAACAGTTTAACAACAGTTATGTTAAAGCCTTTATAATTGTTATATGTATATATACGTACACTAGTAAGTTAAATGCATACAGTGAAGATAGATAAATTATTTCAAACAATTTATTCAAATAATTTTTAGTATGTAAGATGAAAGATGTACATGAGTGTGTACTAAAAACAAATAAATTACTGCAATATGAAAGAAAAGTTTATTTTGTATGCGATGCCTTACAAGTATTATCTAAAGGTAATTTGTATAGAAACTCATAAAAATAACAAAACAACACATTAGTACTAATTGAGTTCCAACAATTTTTTTCAAATAAGAAAAAGTAACAGAGTACACTGTTTTTTTAGATATATACTAAGCAAATCAATATCAGGGTATAGTGTTTTTTCAGACAATACAGAACAATATAAAACCATAGTAAATATATCTAATTTGAAACATAATTCCTAATTAAGTTCCAACAATTTTTTACTCTGTTAGATGCAAGATGTATACGAGTGTAGGAAAAACAAATAAATTTATTACAATATCAAAGTAAAGTTATATTTTATTTGTGGTACCAAAACATTAGTAATTATTTATAAGAAACAAATAAAATTATATCAAACTATATAATTTATCGTTATTCATTCCAGTATCTTCCCGCAATCTCTAATCCCAATAAATAATAGAATATTCAGTATAAGCAACAATTCACAATGCTATCTAATAAAAAGAAGAATTGTACTTTGTACTTGAATTGGCCAATGAAACTTCAAAATTTTTCTCTTTCTTCTTTTGATCCTCATACTTGCCATAACTCCTTGTGCTTACCATTTTTTTTAAACCTTGCAAAATAATAAGAAACCATTTTATTAAGTGTAAATATATCTAAGTTTAAAAATTTATTTAAGATTTGGGTATTTCAAACTGCTAAACTCTTCTATGTTAGGTGCACATTCAAGGAAAAACATAAATAATTTTACTAAAAAGTTTAACCACTGTTATGTGATAGCCTTTATAATAGTTATATGTATATATACATATACTAGTAAGTTAAATGCATACAATGAAGATAGATAAATTATTTAATCTTTTATGTGTTGTGGTCCGCGCCAGTGGCATTCCGTTAGCATGAATCGTAACCAATAACATAGTACATTAGTACATGCAACAAAGTGTGACAATATTATTATTGATCTCTCTACCCATTCAGTGAAGAACATGGATAAATTTAATAAAAACTTCAACAAGTGCTGAAGCAGAATGAAATGGATGTGATATTGCCTACATAATAGGTCGAACAATGTATTCAAGTATTTTATTTGTTGTTGCCTGCGCGAATAAAATTCGATACGAGAATGTGACACCCCGCCTAATTAAACATCGGGTGATCAGTCCTTTATTAAATTATAATCAAGGTGAACGGTTGGTTCATTCTTAGCATCACTGTCGTAAAAATAATTTTTCCAATTAAACACCCTAAATAATTAAGCTAAGTGTCAAAATCATTTTAGACATTTCTTTCCAAATTTTATTTTAAAAACTAACATTTAAAACTTTACATATTTCATAGTTAAAGAATCAGACAACAACTATTCTGTAACATATAATCCAAACAATCAAACATCCAACTGATTGATTACAACATTTAAAACTTAAAGGAAAAATATCCTGACAATAATAAATTCCAAAGTGTAAATATTGTAAATAAACGAATCACAATATCCAATAGAACAACTGAATAATGGAAAAGGGCGACACATGCCCAACTGGATAAAATAATGCTAGAAGTGGAATCAAGAAATGAGATCGTCTAAGCAAGAGGCCTGCAACTCCCACCTAAGCTGCAGCGCGTTCGTTCCAAAGGATCCTATGCAAGATGCCCCTGTGGCTGGGCATCTGTAATATATACATATATATATATACAAGAGAGGAGAGATAACAGTAAACGGGTCAGAGCCCGATGGTAAAACAGTTTAAAAAATTTAGTTTAACAAGTATTTAAAATGTTTACTGGCTAATGCAACAACATATTAGTATCGACACTCTCTTGAGAACGTCTCACCTCTCTTCTAGTGTGCACAACTATTGCCCTAATCTCCCCAATAGTTTAACTTTTTCTATCTTAAGTTACTCGTAAGATTTCATGTTAACGATTTCCAATGTTAAGGAGGTTAATCTTATTTAACCGTACATTTCTTACATAAGCCTTATATGATAATAAAGTTCCCCAGTAATATATCATACTTTTCAAACACTTATTCCCAGTTGAAATAATTATTCTTTTATTACATACCATAATCACAGCAGGTAGTTTCCAAATTTCCAGATTTTATATATATATATATATATATATATATATATATATATATATATATATATATATATATATAATACTCATATAATATATATATTCTAACAGCACTCCACATAAAATCTATGGTGCAGGCATACTCTGCTATCCAATCCCCGTATCATTTGTATTAAGGGAAATACTAGTTCGGAATCACTCTCGAATTGTATTAATACAAAACACATACAAAATGAGGCGAAGCATAATTCCAATTCCTAAGAGGATAGCACATACCCTCACGTCTCTTAGGACCGTCTGACTATCGATCTGATAGCCTGTACCAAGGATTCCTATCTTCTAGGGTACGAGTCAATATCCCCCATAAAGGTCCCATCGAGATAAGACTGTCCCAGCGCGGTAACCTCAGGGATAGCAAGTAGCGTGGGCATGATTTTTACACACATATAAAATATATGATCAATCATAGAATCATATAGATATATAACTATTCACATTCATAAGTTAGATACGCCCACAATCCAACATTACATTATTCCATTCTTAGTACATTTTTATTCGATTATTTCTTATAACGAACTTATTCATTTTTATTTTCGAAATTTAATTTATTCCAACTCACTTCTCATCTCTCGAAGTATTTTCCTTAGCTAAGTACAAATTCAGTAGGTCCTCTCTCTTACCTTCTAATCCAACTCCTAGATATTTCGATTATTAAATCTACACACATTAAATTTCTTAGGTATGAATCTTTCCCGTTTACCCTTCATTTTCCCATTGCATTAAAGTTCCACCAAACGGGGTTTACCTTGACCCTACTGGTCCTTTTTATGTTTCATTATGTTTTAATAACATTAGTCATGATTTATTACGCATTTAATCGGATTAGGTCAATGTAAGGAAAAATCTAGTTTTTCTCAGGAGGGGTCGATCAATCGATTGATAGAAAGGGGTCGATCGAACCGTCGATCGATCGAAGCTCTTGGCTCGATCGATCAAGCAGGTATGGCGAAAACTGCAAAATACCAGTTACGAGGATTATCATCCAAATCCAAATTTCTAACTCCCAAACTCCCAGAAATTTATACCACAATCATTATAAACCCAAATGAACAATATTCTACGTAAGGCATGCGAATTTTCATCAAGTTTCATGGATTAAAAGGGGCAAAATTCGTATAATTCTCATGAACCCTAAAAACTTCTTTAACTTAATTCTTCTCATTCTTTTTCCAGAAGTTCTACTTCTAATCCAATGTAAATTCGTGGTTCAACCTCTACATGTGAAGGGAATTTCCAGAATGAGGTTTGTATCTCTACAACATGCGATTTCTAACCTCTAACATGGGTTTTCTTTCACAATAACTAATCATAATCAACCCTAAACTAATGTGAATGAGGCATTAACTAAATTAAGCAAGATAAATACTTGCGTGGGAATTTTTGTTTCTGATTTGTGGATGAAATCAGTGTGGTGGTGATCCTCGTTGCGCGATCTAACTTTTGGCGGTGACGGTGGTGCAAACGGAGGGATTTTTGGACTAGAACTCCTTGGTAAGCTCTTCCCTTCCTTCTCCAATGGCCGTATTTTGTTTTTGGTTGTGTTAACCCTAGAAGACAACCCTAAGCATATGATATAACCTAGAAAATTCGTAGGTTTCCAAGGCCAAAAATACAAAATGCCTAAAACGCCCTCCCGGGGTGTTAATTAAGCCTAAAAATGCCCCGAGACCCAAACTAAACCCCCGGGTACATTATTTTGACTATCTCGACCCTTACGGACAGTTTGGCGCACTCGAAATGACCATACGGGTGACTTATAATTTATTCACTTTTATTAATCAAAATTTAGTTCCGACACGACACGGGCGCGTCCCGACTTAAATTTTTAAAATTATCATTTTATTCACTAGTGACATTTAATAGAACCAATTTTATATATTACTTTGCTCATTAGTAATATTCGACAAGTTTCCAATAATTACTAACTCTCGTCACGTTAGTAATTAAAAATAATTAATTTTCGGATTTATATTAAATTGATAATTCACACCAAATTTAATAAATCCCCAAATTTATAAAGCATAAAAATACGGGGTATTACAGAGAATTCAGTAGCATAAGAAAAAAACTTCAATAATATTATACGTATTCATTATATTCTTGTTATTACACTCGGCTACCTATTGCTTTGTTAACCACACTATCATATGCAATGAAGATATTAGGATATGTACAAATACACACAATATAACTCCTCTGCACATTCGACAAAGAACATAGAAAAATCTAGTAAAAACTTTAACAAGTGTTAATGATGTTCGAAATAAAATTTGTATGCAGATTCAATGATGAAGATTGATAGATTACCTAATGTATAAGCAACAAACTTCAATATTATTCTATGTATTCCTGATATTCTTACCTATCATAGATAGCTACATATTGCTTCATCAACCATAACATCATATGCATTCAACTTATTAGCCAATGTCTATATATACGGATGATACCACCAATTCAAAGTAATAATGAGCTCAAACATATATATCAATACTAGAAAATAAGTGATATAACAGTGACAAAAGATGAGGCAAAGAGGAAAAAGACACCAAATATAAGGGGTTCAGCCTCTGAAGGGCTACGTCCGTTGTGTGAGTGTGTAAAATCCATTAAATATGGGCTCTAATGACCATGGATACATGCGCTCAAGGTTTCACTCTCTTACGGTCAATTTGATAGAGTTTCAGTAGGGTTTCTAATATGCCCCCCTTTGCATAAGGTAGAAGACAAGTATTTATAGTGCTTAGGGGGTGTAATACACCCCTTAAGCATGTAGTAAGCGTGTGATGATGAAGGCTCCTAATAGGATTATGACAAATGTCCATAGCATATGTAACTAATGATGATGCAATATTCCCTCACGCGAGGGGATAATCTGGTTGTAACATAATTATCCACGTGGGACACACTACTTTGGAACCTTCTAGTGCTCGTATTGTAGATGTCGCCTGCAGAGGTCTCAGCCTGGCCGAGTACGATATTGCTGATGTAGTGCAAGAATTTATGCTAATAAGTAATAAGTGAGATCTCGATCGAAGGTAGTAGGCCGAGGCTGATTATACAGTTCATTCCCCGGTGTCGGCTGGTGAAGACGACGAGATATATCCTTACTGACGAAGTACTCTCCTGAGGTCTTAGCCTACTAGATGGATGAGGTTGTGGATGATGAGGCCGATGCTAGTCTAGATGAGTCTTGGAAACGACCTTGGTGAGGTCTCTTAAGAACTCGGTTGTGAGACCTTATGTCCCTCGTCCTAAGACGAGGTCACACTTGGTCATATCAATCACCCTAGCCATTAGTCTTCTGCGTGAGTAGGAGGCTGAGGGGTACAAGTTGACGAGGATTTTGATGAGACGTCTTTGGCATGTTGATTGGATGCAACTTGATGTATAAGGGAGTGACACATACCAATGTTATGATTGGGTAGCGTATGTCCCTAGACTGATTCGATGGCCGAACGCTTTGGTCTCACCCCTAAAATGATGATTTATATTGGGGAAACATGTGTACTCATTTCCTGATATTTAAACCCAAACACATTCTCTCTTTCCTCTTTACCCAGAAAATCCTGCTATTTCTTTCTCTTTCTGTAGTTTCCAAAACTTCCTTCTGCCTTCTTCTTCTTCCATTTTCTGGTGACTTCCAACCGCCTTTAGGTTATTTTCGGTTGTCTACACTCTCAGGTAACCTCCTTCTACCTTTCCTGTGTTTCTTTTCACTATTCTAAGTAGATTCGATTAATTACTTTTTTTGACTAGGGTTATTGATTTTTCGGCGAGTGTGTTTAGTGGATTAGGGACTATATCCTCTACTTGTGTGGCTATTTTAGGTAACCAGTGGTGGTTAGGATTTAATTAGATAACTTTTAGGTGTTTACCTGCCATTATTGGCTCTTTTCGGTGACCTTCGATCATCTTCTCCGGCCAGCTGCAAAGTTGTGTTCTTGGTGTTCTTTATTGGAACTGATTCACCTTCCTTCATTTGATCTTTAGTCAACTGGAGCCAAAGCTGCAAGTTGTTTGCTCCTTTTTCAATTTTCACACAAGTTGATTCTCGTCCTGTTGGTTTTAAGACGGTTGTATAAGCTAACCGAGGAGTTTCCTAGCCTAAGAGAGAAGTGTTTTGAACAGATCAGGAGAGTAGAGGTTAAGGAATCTGAGGCTTTCCCAATTCGTCCTATTTATCCACCTCCCCTACCTATCATATACCCCCAAGTTACTGAGCCTTTTGACCCCATATCTAAGTCGTCCTCATTAATTGACGACCCTATGTCTACCTCTCAACCAATCAAGAGTGTTGATTCATACGAGGAAGCCATGCAATATTCTACATCCCAAGGTGAAAGATTTGAGATGGACAAGGATTCCTCTTGCATCTCATCTTTCCAAGGGGTAGATACATCAGCTCAATCTGACTATGTTCAGATACTTAACCCTAGTGTAGCGATCCCTCCTCCAATAAATGCAATTCCTCTCTCGACTGCAACTGGGTTCGAGTTTGCACAAAGATTTCCTAGTGGTGACCGGGCCAATCCTCAAGCCGAGGCACCAGAAGATAGTTGTGAGGATAGTGAACTTGACACGTCTATTGCTGAAGCATATGAGAGAACCGTATCTGAAGCCGACCTCTTGGTCTGAGACATCTCTACGGCATAGATTCTTCTATCTCCATGAGAAAACCTCTTAAGGATGAGAGAGCCTTTCATGGCTGAGAGGGTGAAGTGTGTGCTACGAATAGATGTTTAAGGTTGGCTTCCTCCTGCCTATTTACCCTACGATCCGAGCCATTCGGGCTCATCTAAGACTTCCCCCCTCTCAGCTTTCTTCGAATGCCTGGAGGGTTATCCTTGGCTTCATTTCCCTTTGGATGGTTGTCAATCAAACCAACCTTTCAGTTAGCATATTCCTTGTCTACTATACACCTTCGTCTTCCAAGACTCAACCTGGTTGCTATCATCTCATAGCTAGGAAGTCCGAGAAGAAGGTCTTGCTGGTCACCTAAACTCCAAACCATAATTGGAAACCCCGCTACTTCTTTATCTCTAGGGCTTAAGAATTTGCTCCTAACCAGGACTGTGGGATCTCTGATCCCAGGACCCTTATGAGGTGGGCCAAAGCTAGGAATGGCAACGAGTCGGGTATGGGGAGGGTTCGTCAAAACCCAAACCTGCTCCGCAAAAAAAAAATTAACCAGCCCCGCGACGGGTTAAGTTTTTAAACCCTGAACCCGTTTAAGTATAACCTCCCTAAACCTGTCCCCACCCCGCTCGCTTAAATTATACGGGTTAAAACTCGCAATTTGAACTTTTTTTTAAAAGTTGATTTTGTTTTATAACAGATAATATTCAAATTATGCCCCCTTACCTAATTAGATTTATCTCCTTTTGCAAACTAAAGCCAAACGGATATATTAAGAAAAAAAAATTTCATAAATCAAATCTCAGATATTGTAAGCCATTAATACCCTTTTGCAAACTAAAGTTAAACAAATAATATTAAGAGAACCAAATATTAGAATAAGCCATTAACAGCAATTTATACCCTTTTGCAAACTAAATCCAAATAGATAATATTAATAAAACCAAATCTCATAAATCAAATCTCAAATATTGTAAGCCATTAATAGAAATCAAATCTCAGACGTTGTAACCCATTAACAGAAATCAAATCTTAGATTTTATTTTGTAAACTATTAACAAATATTGTTCGTTCTGTTCAGTATGTAAGTTCTGTTTGTTTGTGTGTGTGACACACACACACACACACACACACACACACATATATAAATACACACACACACACATACACACACACACATATATATAAAGTGTATCGCTGACAGGTGCAAAGCAAGATTTGGGCGCTGCTGCCTGGCGCTTTCCTCCGACGCCACTGAGTGACAGGTGCAGAACTTTTAGTGGAGGTGCGTAAGAAAGTAGGAGCTGAGAGATATTATCAGATTTAGAGAGATAGTTGTTCTCAGATTTTAGAGAGAGTGAGGGTGAAAGTGTGCGTGTGTTTAGGAAATATGAAATAGGGTTCACTTCATAAGTTTATATATATATTTGGTGAGAGTATTAATAAGTTAATATAAAAGGGGTATACAAGTAAATTTAAGTGTTAAACGGGGCGGGGCGGGGCGAGCTTATTTTAATAAAACTCGACCCCGCCCCATTTAATAAATGAGTTTTATTTTAAAACCCAAATTTGCCCCATTTATTTTAAACGGGTTTTTAACCCGTCCCATTAGGGTCGGGTTGGGAACCCTACAGGTCAGATTAGATTGCCATCCCTAGCCAAAGCCTCTACATTGGCCAAACTTGATCCGAGATTGAACCCTGATGCCTTTGAAAAGGTTAATAAACTTCGTAATCAAGGTGAAAATGGTCGTCTCATGAAGTTTGAACATTTAATGACTCTGTATCATTTGGCTCAAACAGGTGCCGAGCTACGTAAGTAATTACCCTTGCCAACTATTGTCTCATATTTTGTAATTGCCCATAATTAACTCTTAGGTTTACCTCTTTCATATCGTCCAAAAGGTATATTAGACGAGCTTTGGAACATGGTGGCCTCTAACTTGAGCAAGCTCCTCAATAAGCATAAAAAGACTGACCCTCTTGTTGCTCGGGCCAAAAAGTCTGCTATAGGCAGTCCTAACAGAGCCGATGATGCTGGGAAGATAAAAAAAGGCCGAGCCGACGACACCACCACCACTTGTCCCACGAAGCAGGGTCGTTCTGACCAGGAAATTCAGATCTTGACTTATGACGCTCTGGCTGCTCGTCTGTCGTAATTGAAAATTAATGACGAGAGCGTCATCGGCCATGGTAAGAACATTATAGACGGTATCGGCTCTCTCATCTCTGAGGTCGATAAGCGTTTCCTCCAGTTATTGGACATCTCTTTGTTGACTGAATTTACTATTCATAGGGCTGTTCAAGTACTTTTAAAAAACTTTTTGTGTGTAGTCTCTTTCTTACTTATGTCTTATACTGACTTGTCTCCCCTTTAATTTATAGAGTGCGGTCTCTCTTCATTATATGGGAGACTTGATCAATAAGAGACTGCCCTTAATTCAAAAGGGGAGAGATGATGTAACTATGGAGAATAATATGAGTTAATAGCTTCAGACGGCTAAGTCGGCCCTGCAGGAGGCAACAAATCAGGTTACCAACCTGAAGACTGAGCATGCCGACACTCTGAAGTCCCCGGTCGAGAGTAAACATGCCTAAATTGATGTTGCAGTTAAAGTTACCTTGGATAAGGCTAAGGCATAAGCCATTGCCGACTTCAAAGAATCTGATGAATTTGGAGGCTATGCCTTCGAATACCTCGAACGGGTCATCAAGACTGCTGAACGATGGGCTATTTTAAAGCATGTTGAGGCCGGGACTGTGCCACCTTATGACTTTTTAGGCCCTGACTTCAATTATCCCCTCCTTGAAACTGCCTTGGTCGAGGTTGAAAATCCTGTTGACCTTGTGGAGACAAACCCTATTGAGGTCACAGAGACCAATAAAAATGAAGCCGAGTTGGGATTTAATGATGATGGGTTCTATACTACTAATGTTGGGGTTGATGGGGCATCCCAGGCAAGTGGTGATGGGAGTTTGCAGCTTTGATCTCTTATAACTTTTTGTTTTTGCTTTTTGCTATGACAGTTAACCTTTCATGGCATTATACTTTTCTTTGTACTGAACATCTATAATATAATTTTGTAATGAATGAAGTTTTATTCCTATCATTCTGTGTTGTGCTTGCTATGATCCTTTTATTGGTATCATTACTTGAATTTGACAAAAGTCTTATCTCTGCTTTCACCAACTTAATGATGTCTAAGGAATATGAACCATAACAAAGTGATTTTTAAATTTGAATCCACCAAATTATGGTGTTATACCATGAGTGCCCTCTCGTCATTTTGAGAGTATATGGATGAGTGTCGTCTCGTCCATGCACTGTCGTCTTGATCGAGAGAGTATAACCACCAAGTTAATGATGTTTAAGGAATATGAACCACAACAAACTTATTTTTAAATATGGATCCACCAAATTATGGTGTTGTACCATAAGTCCCATCTCGCCATTTTGAGAGTGTATGGATGAGTGTCATATCGTCCATGCACTATCATCTCGATCGAGAGAGTATAACCACCAAGTTATTGATGTCTAAGGAATATGAACCACAAGTAAGTGATTTTCAAATTTAGATCCACCAAATTATGGTGTTATACCATAAGTCCCCTCTCGTCATTTTGAGAGTGTGTGGATGAGTGTCGTCTCGTCCATGCGCTGTCGTCTCGGCTAAGAGAGTATAACCACCTAGTTAATGATATTTAATAATAAATCCCTCTCGATGTTATGGACGAGGTCAACCCCGTTTGGACTGTCTTGTCACCGAGAGCAACTTAAGGCCATTTCACCATAAATGATGTTTTATAGCTTAAGATGAGTTGATATAAGCAAATAACAAATATTCAAACAAATATACAAAGTATGAGAGAACACTTGAGATATTTATTGAATTTCATTCATATTTCTTTCATCATCTGAACCTCATATACATGTATTACGATCGAAGGAAAAAAAAACAAGTAAAACTGAAATCTTACTAGTAATACTTTTTGAGGTTTTCGGCATTCCATGGGTTGGATAATGGCTCTCCTTCCAGATTCTCCAATCGATACATCTTCGAAACCACCTCTTCAACCACTCTGTATGGACCATGCTTGTTAGGCTTCTGCCATGTCTTCTTTAACATTAAGTCTCCTACCTTCAATGGGCGCACTTTTACTCTCTTATTGTAGAACTTTGCTATCCTTTGCTGGTAGGTAGATTGACTATCCTCAACATCTTATTTAATTTCTTCCACAAGGTCTAAATCAAGTCTTCGTTCAACAATATTTTCTTCCGGGTCATAGGTCTGAACCTTGTGGGCAAGGAGACCTACCTCTGTCCGTCCTACTGCCTCTGAGCCATAAGCCAATCATAAATGGAGTTTCCCCAATAGGAGTTCTCTTCGTTGTCCTATAAGCCCATAGGACAGCATATACCTCCTCAATCCATCTCCCTTTGGCATCTTCGAATATCTTCTTAATCCTATCAAGGATCATTCTGTTTGTTACTTCTATCTGCCCATTGGCCTGGGGTCGACCAGGAATGGAGAAAAACTGCTTAATGCCCACTCGTTCATAATATTTCTCTAGGGAGATATTCTTGAACTGCGTCCCATTATCAGAAATCAGGGTATTGGGTAGGACGTACTTATAGATTATATTTTACTAAATAAATTGGAATGCCTTCTTCTCTGTGATTTTTATTATTGGTTCGGCCTCTACGCACTTTGAAAAATAATCGATCGCCACAATCAAGTAATGATAATTATTCATGGCTCTTGGTAGTAGTCCTACCAAGTCAATCCCCCAGATCGTAAAAGGCTAGGGAGATGTAATGGAAGTAAGAGGTTGATGAGGTTAATGGGGTATTGTGGTAACCTCAGGCATTTGTCGCACTTCTTGACGTATGCAGCTGCATCTTTGGCTAACGTTAACCCCCAATATCCCTGGGTGATGATCCTCTTAGCCAGCGGCCTTCCTTTAGTATGGATGGAACATGACCCTTCATGCACGTCCTTTAAGATATACTCTACCTCAGATGGGTGGAAAAAATTGAGTAGAGGAATTAGGAACCCATTCTTGTATAAGATGTCTCCTATGAGGAAGAACTTGGCAACTTTATATCTCAACTTTTTTTTCTCAGCTTTGGACTCAGGCATCTCCGCATCTCTAATATAGAGGATGATGGGATACATCTAGGAGGATCTTATACTCACATTGAAGCAAAACTCCACAGTATTTTCTTCTCCTTCGATCGTCGGTCGAAAGAGAATCTCTACCGGGACTGTTCTTCTGATTTCAGTTCTGGTGGTTGAAGCTAACCTTGCTAGAGCATCGGCTCGACCATTGTCTAGCCGAGGTATCCTCTTCAATTTTACTTCAGTAAAATTCTTTAACGCTACCTTAACCCTTCCCAGGTACTAACCATTTTATCATCTTTAGCCTCGTATGCCCCCAAAATTTTATTAACAACTAACCTAGAATCACTATGAATAAGGATTTGGACAACATCAGTGCTCAGGCAAGGGAGAGACCTGCTAGGAGGGATTCATACTTAGATTCATTATTGGAAGCTTTGAAGTTGAACCTCTACGCATACTCAATATTGGTCCCATCTGGCACTGGCACTATCAATCCTGCCCCGCTTCCATTCTCACATGATGATCCATTAATAAAGAGGCTCCACACAGTACCATTTGGAGAAAAACTACCCTCTTTAAGGGTTCCATTCTTGAAAAGATACCGTTCCTCCTCATTCTCAAACATTTTTTTCTTGCTGAACTCATCTCGACCTCGGCCTTGGTCGGGGGAGGACACACTCTACTTTCTTGCCCACAAGCTGTAGCTTCAACATCTTCAGTGTCGGCCTCATCCCAGGTGAACTCGACTACAAAGTCAGTTAGGGGTTGCCCTTTTATAGCCGTTCTCGACTGGGAGATGTTATCTAACTCCCCCAATTCAATTCCCCAAGCCACAAGTCTTTCTGACTTCTCAGGCTTATAAATGACCTGTTTAATGCTACCACTCTTTCAGTTAGTCTTTGCACATCCTTTATTGTTGTGGGAGTCTTCATCTTCAGCAAAGCCTTAATCTTTTTGGGGTTGGACTCGATCCCCTTTTGATTCACAATGAAGCCCAAGAACTTTCCTGCTCTGACATCGAAGACACACTTGGTAGGGTTGAGCTTCATCTTATATTTATCCATCGTGTTAAATATACGCTCAAGATCAGCCACGTGGGTGTCGACTTTGAGTCTCTTCATTAACATGTCATCGACATACACTTCCATCGTCTTCCCGATCTGGTCCTCAAATATTTTGTTGACCAACCTTTGGTATGTGGCCCCGACATTCTTCAATTCAAAGGGCTTGACCTTGTAGCAATATCTCCCCTTGTTGGTTATAAAAGCTATCTTCTCTTTATTTGTTGGATCTATGAATATTTGGTTATAGCTTGAGTAGGCATTCATAAAGCTCATTAATTCATGGACGACTGTAGCGTCTACCATCTGATCAATCTTTAATAACAGGAAACTATCTTTTGAGTATGTTTTGTTCAAATCTGTGAAATCAACACACATCCTCCATTTGCTATTGGCCTTGGGACGATAATAGCATTCGCTAACCATTCGGGATAAATGACCTCTCGGATGAAGTCGGCTTTCTCTAATTTCTTGAACTCCTCCCTGATGACATCATACTTCTCTCACGAGTATACTCTTTTTCTCTGTCGGATCGACTTTGCATCATCGGCCACATTGAGCTTATGACAGAGAAATTTTGGATCAATGCTGGGTATATCTTCGTGGCTCCAGGCAAAGATGCGTTACCTTTTTCTTAACACCTTAACCATCTCCTCTTTGACCTCTTTCCTTAGGGCTTTGCCAATTTAGATGGTTTTTTTCAGCTCATCCTCATTAAGAACAATGGATTCTACCTCCTCAGTGGCCTTACCCTTCTTCAGTTTCTTTTTATCTCTAGGGTCTAAGGTATCAATGTTGTAGGTTGTAGTGGCCCATTTGTATGATTCTCTCTCCTCGACTGAGTTGAAGTAGCATTCGCGTGACTCAACTTGGTCCCCCTGCACTTCCCCTACCCCATATGGGGTCGAGATTTTAATCATCTAGTGGACTATTGAGGGCACGAACTCAAATTCCTTGAGGACTACCCTTCCGAGGATTATATTATAGGTCGAGTAGACATTTTCATCCATGATGAAGAAGTTAATCTTCCTTGTAAGTCATTTCGACTAGCTGTTCTCCATTATTACTTCCATTTTATATATGCCAAGGGGCTGTACTTTCTCCCCACTAAAGTCGATGAGTGGTTGGTGATATGGAATCAACCTCTTCTTGCTCAGATCTAGACCTTTGTAATAATGCCAAAACATAACGTCGGCTGAGCTGCCTCCGTCTACTAGAATCCTTGAAACCTCATAGCCATGAACTAGAGTAGTGATGACCAAAGGGTCATCATGTGGAGATAAAATTCCCTTGAAATATAACCTTAAAAAGTTAACTACTAAAGTATTCATATCAACCTTTGCTTTCTTACCTTTGACAAGATGAATTGCAGCTGAGTTGATAGTCTTAGGCTTTAGTGGGAGAGCCTTTCCCTTTACTACATGTGCTTTTCTATCAGTGACTTCCTTTCCTCCTCCAGCAAGCCCCTCACAGATCATCTTGACCTCATACGAGATCTCATTGATCCGACCCTTTAGATCAGTAAAGTTGGGAGGGAGGTTAGGGTCTTCTTCATTATAATCGTCCGACTCATCATCATCTCGACCGACTGTAGCATATGGTTTATATTTGTCATTTTTCTTATTTTTCTGGGTGTCGTCTTGGACACCCTTTGAATTGCTACTGTCCATGTACTTTCTCAACTTTATTCTCTATTTTATCATTCAGAGCAAAACATTTGTCGATTATGTACCCGTGGTCCTGGTGGAATTCACACCATAGGTTTTTGTTCCTCTTGTAAGGAGGAGCTTTCAATTTTTTGGGCCACCTCAAGGACCGATCATTCTTGATCTCGTTCAAGATATGTTTGCAACCGACTATGAGGGAAGTGTAGTCAGCGAACTTATCATCCACTGATTTGTTATTTCCTTCTTTGTTGTTATTCTGGAACTTTCCCCCACTGCTAGTACCCTTATCATCCTCATTCTTTGCTGCCATAACTTCTTTGGCATTCACGACCTTGCCAGCCATCACCAATAGCTTGTCCATGGACTTTGGTGGGTCTTCAGCAAGCTTTCAGAGTAGCTTTCCCTTCTCCAGACCTCCTATCAAATTTTTCATTACAATGATTTCCTCATAATCTTCGACCTCTAGCTTTTCCTTATTGAACGTCACAATATATTCCCTAAGACTCTCATTCTTCCCTTGCTTGACGTAGAGCATGTGAGTTATATTATTTTGGGTCCTCACCCTAAAGAAGAAGTTGTGTATGAATCTCTCCGCGAGCTGCTTAAAATTCTCAATTGAACTCTTTGGGAGTGAGGTGAACCATACATCTGCTGCTTCGATCAAAGTGCCTGAAAAGGCATGGCAACTCATCTCATCTGAGATTGAGTAAATATCTGCAGCTGACTGGTACATCTCGACGTGGTGAACTGGATTAGTGCTACCATCATACTTGGGAGTGACCATTGGTGGCTTGAACTTGGCTGGGGTTGGAAAATTGATGATACTAGCCACGAAGGGAGAGCCTTCTGAATAGCCCCTCTGTAAGGGATCTTGGCTTTTCAGAATGTCTCCAATCTTATCTTCTAAAGTCTGAATTGAGTCGTTCCAGGGACTCTCGACTGCTACTATAACATCGGCGTGGACGATATTATCTCCTACCACCCCGATCGACTGAATCGAAGTTTCCCTTGCCAAAGACCTCTATCGGTTGTTCACTTCTCCCAGCTCCTCGCCTCGATCGCATGGGGGATGATACCCTATTCCTTATCTTTTGGAGACGAAAATACTCCTTAACTTATACAACCGATCACTAAGGTCACCCACTAGTCTGAGCCTTTCAAAGGCCATCCCTCTGCTTAACCGTTCAAAGGCTAAGCCTCTTGTTTGATCATCCTGACAAGGCCTCCTGTTGTGTCCTCGACTAACATGAATGGGGCGTATAGTGTTTACTGATATTTCATATGGCTCCCAGCATTCAGCCTGAGTGTCTTCATCCTCATAATCATCATACTTATCCTCCGAGCAGTGTTGACCTTGCCTCCCCAAGCATAGACACCTAGGGTCAACAATGTTTCTCCACCGTTGCCGAGGTGGAAACTCATTGTGCCGCGCCTGGGGTGGTCCCCTGGCATCTGAATGTTGCTCCTTCACTGCCGGAGTAATCATCTCTGGCGTTATCCTCGCGAGAGCTAGGTCCACCAGCTGGAGGTGGAAATTCTGATGCCATGTTTCAAATCTGATGGATGAGTTGTGAACTGAAAAGTAGAAGCTTAGAGTCTCAATTAGAGCTCTTTCAATGGTGAAAACAACTCCACAAAGGGGGGAGGACTGGTTCACCACCATAGACTCCGGTGAGTATAAGCTAGAGAAGGGAAGAGATGATAATCCTCATTCCGACAGATGTCGCCAGACTGATGATACCAGAAATTACACCACCAGATCAAAGTAATAGTGAGCTCAAACAAGTATAACAATGGCATAAAATAAGTGATATAAGAAATGAGGCAAAGAGTAAGAAGACACCAGATATAAGTTGCTCATTCTCTAAAGGGCCTACGTCTACTATGTGAGTCTGTAAAATCCACTAAATACGGGCTCTAATGGCCATGGATACATTCACTCAAGCTTTCTCTCTCTTACAGTCAATTTGACAGAGTTTAACCGAGTTTCTAATATGTCCCCCTTTGCATGAGGTAGAAGACAAGTATTTATAGTGCTTAGGGGGTTTAATGCACCCGCTAAGCATGCAACAGGTGTGTGATAATGAAGACTCCCAATAGGATTATGACAACTGTCCATAGCACATGTAACTAAGGATGATGCAATATCCCTCACGTGAGAACAAAATTGTCCACATGGGACACACCACTTTGGAACCTTTTACTGCTCGTACTGTAGATGTTATCTGTAGAGGTCTCGGCCTGGCCGAGTACGAGGTTGCTATTGCAGTGCATGACTTTATGCTGATAAGTGAAAAATGCAGTCTCGACCGAAGGCATTAGGCCGATGCGGGTTATATAGGTCATTCCTTAGTGTTGGATGGTGAAGAGGACGAGAGATACCCTTGTTGACGAAATACTCTCCCGAGGTCTCGGCCTACTGGATGGCCGAGGTTATGGATGACGAGGCCGATGCTAGTCTGGACGAGTCTTGGAAACGACCTTGGTGAGGTCCTTTGAGAACTCGGCTGTGAGATTTTACATCGCTCGTCCTAAGATGAGGTCACATTTGGTCATATCATATACATTCAAGTTTTATAAAGGCTTTGCACATTCAAGTAAGAACATATATAAATTTACAAAAAACTTTAACAACTGTTATGTGCAAAGCCTTTATAATGCTAGTAAATTAAATGCATACGGTGAATATAAATAAATTATTTCACAAAATCTATTCAACTCTTTTATTTGTTGTGGTCCACGCCAGCAGTATTCTGTTGGCACGAATCGTAGTCAATAACGCAACAAATAACAGAGAACATTAGTATATGCAACAAAGTGTGACAAAACACAAATAAATTAAATAAAAACTTTTAAAAACATTAATGATGTTTAAAATAAAAGTTGTATGCACATTCAGTGATGAAGATAGATAGATGATCTAATGTATAAGTAACAAACTTCAACATTATTCTATGTAATCCTAATATACCTACATATCATGGATAGCTACATATTGCTTTGTTAACCATAACATCTTACACATTCAACTTATTAGCTACATATATTTATACATTCAAACGTTATAAAGGGGTTGCGCGTTCAACGATGAACATAGATAAATTTGCTAAAAACTTTAATAATTGTTATATGCAAAGCCTTTATAATGCTAATAAGTTAAATGAATACGATGAATATAGATTAATTATTTCACACAATGTATTTAAATGTTTTATTTGTTGTGGTCTGCGCCAACGGTATCCCGTTGGCACGAATCGCAACCAGGATCAAAGAACATTAGTGTGACAAAAATAGATAAATTTAATAAAAACTTTAACAAGTGTTAATAATGTTCAAAAAAAAAATTCTATGAACATTCAGTGATGAAGATAGATAGATTACCTAATGTATAAGCAGTAAACTACAACATGTGAAACCCCGCGAAAGTCAGTTTCACTAAGAAAAAGGGAACGAGGTGTAGAACCTTCACCGATGGGAATGGAAGTAATAGTAGGCTCTTTAACAGATAACCCAAGGGCTTTATAGCCCTGCTCTCGCACAGTCCTATATGTCTCCTCCACCCCAAGGTCATCAGTGTCAGACCCCTGGTCTAGTGCATAGAGGGAGCAGCAACCCCAATACTGGTCTTCTTCTTCTTCTTCTTCTTCTTCTTCTTCTTCTTCTTCTTCTTCTTCTTCTTCTTCTTCTTCTTCTTCTTCTTCTTCTTCTTCTTCTTCTTCTTCTTCCTGATCACCTTGGTTCTTACGGGACCGGGGGGGGGGGGGGGGGGAGGGGGCAGCAATAGTAATAGTAGGAGTAACAGTGGTAGCAGGGATAGTAGTAGCTAGGCCTATAAACAGATCGGATTTGGATCGAATTAAGAAAATCCATGTCCATATTCGTTTATGTTAAACGAATTCGAATCCGATCTAATTATCTGACGGATCGGATTAGGTAAATCCAAATCCATATCTATTTACGTTGAACGGATTCGGATCGGATCTGTTTATCCAATTATCCAATCTAATATTTTTTTTACCACTTGATTTTCAAAATTTTAATTTTCAACTCTAATTTCATAAATTTATTTTGCAAATGTTTAGAAAAAACAGATAATGAAATAAAGAACTATTATAATATATATTTAAAATATTATTAAATACAATATATATTAATTAAAAATATATTATATATTAAAAATATTAATCGGATCAGATTATTAACGGATCGGAGTATACGAATCCAAATTCGCTCCAATTAATAAACGGGTAATCGGATAATGGGGTAATCGGATTTTAGGCATGATCCATATCTGCTTAAATGAATCGAATTCGGATTCGGATTTGGATAAAATCCGATCCATTGACAGGCCTAGTAGTAGCTGGTATGAAGTTAGAAACAACCACATCAGGATGCTTCCTCTTTAAAGTAGCAAAAGCTTTTGACTTGCCTTTTGACTTAGGCCTAGCAGGTTGAGGCTCAGGTTGCTTAGAATAAATGGACTTATCGAGCAGAGACCTTACCAGGATTGGAGTGAGCTGTTCGAGAGGAGCTATGGGGATGGTACTCCGGTGCCACAGTGACTTTTGGGTCCTCTTACCCAAGTACCTGTCATTATTGGAAATTTTTGTGTAAATAGTTTCATGAAGGACCACCATCACACAGTTCTGAATCAAGAGGACCTGCTTTTGCCAAAGGGTAAACCACGAGCAAGTAAAAGAGGGTAGGTAATCTTTAGAGGGTACAAACAGGTTGCCCAGATGGCTAACTCTATTAACCACCCCTCAAATGTGAAATTGGCAAAAGCCTCAAGGTATAGCTCGGAGGGGCAGGTGCTCGAAGGATAAATAGGAGTATGAACCCCCTGATCATAACCAAACTGCCTTATCACTCTCTTAGAGTAGTAGAACTCCACACCTTGACCCAAGTCAGTAAGAGAAGGCAAGGTGCACCGAAGAAGCATAATGATCATAGAAATATGTGGGCAGGTAGGAACAAACTCAACATCTACAGGGCAGTAGAATGAGCCCCTAGTAGCAGAGAAGGAATGGAAAAAAAACCTCCAACAGTCTTGCAGTAAGACTAGAAGGTAAACTCATCAATGTTGTATATCAAAGACCCTAGAGGAGTCTTAGGAGTCGTTTTATGCCATCTTCTAGCACGAGCAGCCCTGCTATGACAAGCCTTAGCCTCTAAGGAAAAGTTAGGAAACCTCTCAAATAAGAAAGACATGATGATGAAAGTGTTGGCAAATTTGATAGCATAATAATGACCACAAGTGCACTCAACATCCACATGAGCCCTATCTTGCCAAGTGTATAAAGACCCTAAGGTTAGAGCTGTGAGGGGGACTGCCCTCTCTCAAGCATGCCTCATAGAAAACTTGAACAGAAGCTCACGAGGAGAATCATCTGGCCTCCCAGGAAGAAGAAACCTATGACACCCCGACTAATTAAATACCGGGTAGCTACTCCTTTATTCAAATTAATAAAAAATGTCAAGTTGGTTCAGTTCATAGCATCACTGTCGAAAACATTTTTAAATAATTACTAGCCACCTAATATTCAAAAAGTGAGTTGCCAAATTTTATTAAATTAAATTAAATTAACATGCAACCAATTAAATTATAAGCTAAATATACCACATCCACATCATAAACACAATAAAATAGTAATGGAATAAATAAAATGAGTCTGGAGTAACACTCCCCTGAATAATCCAAATACTAAATAAATCCCAATACAAAGTATCAATAAATAAATAAATCCAACACTAAAATGAGACGGAAAGTCTGAGAATGGAAATGGCAGACATGCCCTAATTGATGAATGACCCTGAATAGAATCAAATGCAGAATGTGGAAGCGTCTATTACCGAGATCCTGTAACTTCCAAAATAGCTACATCACGTCAATGTAATGGAACTACTATGCTTGGCGTCCATGTGGCTGGATACCTAAAAGGTTTTACAAGAAAAATAGATTTGAAAGCAAACGGGTCAGAGCCCGAGGTGAAAACAGTTTAAGAATATAGCAAGTGTTTAATTGCATTAAACAGTGAATATTATATACATGTTAGTTACGTGCTCTCACGTGAGTTCCTCACCCCTCAACTAATGTGCACGCCTAACGTATATCCTTAACCCGTCCTAGTTATGCCGTTCTAACTAGTTTGCACCACATCCTGTCCTCACATTATAATATAGGGGTCTATTCATATCATTCTAATATATCATGCGCGTGACTCACTTTTTCATTGATCATATTTATTTATAATAATAACGATAGGAAATTCTCATTTTTAATCCCATTCAAAATGTCTCAATTATTCATATTCACACTTTAACAAAGAGTCCGAAATAAATACAAGTATATTATTCTCAACACAAATGTACAAATAGGGCACCCCTATAGTAAGCTGTGGTGCACACATACTCTGCTATCGAATCCCGGTACATCACGTACATAAGGACTACGTGTTCTGAATCACTCAAGAACCGTTGCAATAACCAAAATCATCCATATTGGAGGCGAACGTATTTCACATACCCATGGGTCACGTACATACCTACGCTCCCATGGTCAGCTGACTTATTAACTCACAAATAAGTCATTCACAACCCTATGTCCTTAAGGTACCAATCTAAATCCCCCCGTAGGCACACAAAGATTAGATGGTCCTATTCCAAAAGTCGACCTCTCGTGATAGCAAGTATGGTAGGTATATCGTACACATAATAATCCGTTTACTAAGAATTCACACAACTTAGGTAATTATATTATTAAAGGTATAATTTCAACCCTATACCATAATTCTTACTCGTACGCCATTAACCTTCCACTTATATATAATATGTTTTGCCAATAAACCTCACGTCGTATCGTTTTAGTATTTAAACCTATCCCGAAAAGGTTACTAAGTCTCCTACGAATCCCACACTTCAATACAGTACTCCGAAGTCCTTATTTATGTCCCAAATCCTAACTTATCACTCCTAAGAATTTAATTCATGTTCTCGCATCATAAAATAGGAAATTACTCGTCGGACACTCGTAAATTCAACACTACATTCCAACCAAATTCTAATATGTTTCGGGCTTCAAATATATCCATACTGGTCTCCCTCAAGTCCTAATGTATTCACATAATCCCCAACTACAATGTTCGGTGGCCGACAACACTCAAATTCAAAAAGGGTAAAAAGGTCACAGTTTCTGGGGAGATCGATCGATCCACCTAAGGTATCGATCAATCGAGCCCAGTCGATCGATTGACCTATGAATGTCGATCGATCGATCAAGCAGGTGCAGGCTACGGGTTTCCTGCATTTTCAGTCCCATTTTTGCCCCAAATATTCATTACAAGATGTTAAATCCTAAAGTAAACATATTGGGTCATTATACTACCTAATTACATGATTCTTAACGTTCCAGAACTCTTAAATCATCATTAATTAGACCTTTCTTGGATCAAATCATCATCTTATCATGAAAAACCCTATTTTTCTATTTTCTTCAAGAATCACCATACTTCTCTTCCTAAATCCGTTTTTAATCAATCAAGGGTTATGATTTTGTTAATGGAATACTTCCAGAATCAAACTACATGCAAATCCTATCCAAAATTAAGGCTCCATCTCCAAATTGCATGAGTTTCAATCATTGTTCATGGCTATCATCAAATCCTACACTATCCTGGATATATTATTCTCTGAAACTTAATGAATCAAATCACTTGCCTGGGAATTGAGGTTCTACTCCATTGGCGATGTTAAGGGTTGGTTCTCTTCCTTTCTCCGGTCACAATTCCGGCGAATAGTGGTTGTTTGTGGTGGTTATGGCCTTGAAACCTTCTTGTAACTTCTCCTCTTTCTCACGATGCCCACTCCTTGATTTTCGACATATGATGGCCCTAATATTGTCTGATAAATAATGCCTAAAATTCGTGGGTCAAAATCCCTTAAAAAATTAAAATGCCTAAAATACCCTCTCGGGTTACCGGTTTGGCCTAAAAATGCCCCGGGACCCAAACTAAACCCCTGGCTAGTGTTTTCTGACTATTTCGACCCTTCCGGACATGCTGGCGCACTCATAATGACCATACATATGATAAATTTATAACTAGCATGAAGGCCACGCGATGCATGGCCGAATTTGTCTAAATTGTATTATTTTGTTGTTGTAATCTTTATCACACAATATATTTTACAAATGAAAGAATATTGAATTTTAAATTTATATCAAAAGTCATATGAATTATATTCGATAAGTGCAATCGATATTTTTAATTTTAAGAATACATTATAACTCAATTCCCATTAAGTTTTATGATCACTAAACAAAGAAAACAACTATTTTGAATTACTGAAATATTTTAATATAATAAAAACTACAAATACTTTTTAGAACTAAAATTATGGGATAAAAATTGAGGATGTATATAATCTGCATCAACCCGATTATTTAAAAATGTGTTACGCGAAGAATTATGACTTAAAGGTGTCTTTGAAAAAATTATATAATTATTTTCTATAAGAGTCCATACCGGCAAAAAATAATCCATTAAAAAAATATGAAATTACAATATAAAAAATTTGCTTTCTTTTAGAGTAACAACTATTGTATAAATAAATGAAAAATCATACAACCCTACCAAAAAAGTTGCTTTTAATTCACTTGACACACATAATTTATAAATGACAAACAACAAATCGTAAAATACTCGTAAACAAAACATTTTAACACAACCACCACATTCATCACACCCAAAAGCACCTCAACAACCACCCAAACACATTATCTTGAACAATCGAGGTAAATACCAAAATTACCACTAAATTAATTACAAATAACCCACCTCGTTATGTTATTCATTGAATGTATATATTAAGGTTGTACAATCCGGGAATCATTGGTAATCAAATGGAAAAAATCACTAATCTTTTCTAAATGAAATAATTTAAAATTACGTCAGCATTCACCTTATATAAAAAAAATGTGCAAAAATCAAAAGGTTAATTTGAGAACTAAAAAGAAAACAAATGAGAGTGCAACTAAAAATGGGAGAAAAAATCAAGGTGTCAAAGTTCAATATATTGTTGACTCGTTTTCAAATTCATTATTAGAACATGAAATAAAAAATTATTCACAATGAAATAACATCAAAATAGTAGAAATCATTCATACAATTATCAAAACATAGTTTTATGAAAATTTCAACTAAAAATACTAAACAAATTCTAATATCTTTAGTAACCTCTCAATTGGAAAAATGATAACACAAAATTGCAGACCGACTTTTACGGACAAAGGGATGGTATTAAGCACCTACAAAACACAATTTAAAAAAAAAATTATTGATCAATTTTGCATAGATACATTTAAGGACGGACAATATTGCTATATCCGTTCCTAAATATTTATTGTCGGCTTCATTATCATTCCATTTAACCGATAAAGATAGAGATAGATATAGAGATAGAGATAAATTGCAAAATGACAAAAGTCATGTATACTTACTTGGAATTGAACTGCCAAACGGACCCTAAAGGTGTGTTTGAAAACCCAATTCTATGAAATTCGAATTAAAAAATTATTAGTTCAAGTTTATAAAAAATTTCATTCTAATTCCAAAAAAATCAAAATTAACGAAAGTCTTCTAATTTAACTCAAGGGCTGCTAAAAAATTCTGAACTTATCTCATGTGAATGTTCCACATACATGTAATTAATTCGATAATAATAACCAAATTTTGATAATAATAACCAAATTTTGATAAAAGATCTTTCAATCTTACCTTGGTGAAAATATAACTACCCTTGCCTTGAAATCTTCAAATATTAAATTCGATTTTCAAAGATCCATTCGTTAATCAGCCAGACTATTCATACAAACCAACTGTTTTATACGGAATCACGACTCCATTTGGAGTATTACAAATCATTCCTAAAGTTTAAAACGAGCATATCAGTCGCAGTCACTGTCGTCATTAATGGATCAAGGCTCCGGTGTTCTTCTCTCTAACTAATTTGGACTGGATGGTTGAGTTGTCCTATCTTGTGCGAAATAGAGGAACCCATTTTGTAGATGGTGACAGAGAATAGTCTGGAAAAAAGAGGCGTGAAGATAGAAACAATAAATGATGAGTTTTTACTTGGGACCATTGAAATACCTGAATAAATGAAGCAGATGAAACCGAATGATATTCCCATGGAAATAGAAGATGAAAGTGTCTTTTCATTCTCAGCCCATTAATTAAATGTAGAAGAAGCTGATACGCTGAACCGATACATTAAATAAGCTTTGGTTATTCGTTGAGAGAAGCTGAACGGGTGCTTTTAATTGGCAGGGGAGAGGCACTCTCAAGCGTGACTTTAGAAGAGAAAGAATACTGATCATTTATTAAGTTGCCACGTGTCAATATATGATGATTTCGATCTACAATTATTATTAGTACTAATAGATTTACTTTTAAATCCAATTAAATTATTTCCTGACGTGACTGACACACGCGTCCCAACTTAATTTCCCGAATTGTCGTATTTATGACTCGCGATAATTTTAATAAATTTCGCAATCATATATTACTACATTCACATAGTAATATTCAACATTATTATCATAATCAAATACCAACTCTCGTCTCGCTAGTATTTAAATCCGGATTAATTTCCAATTAATTATCCCATTTAATTTAATTAATCCCATTAAATAAAATTAATAAAATTACGGGGTATTACATACTTCCCCCGAATAACATAATTTCATCCCGAAATTCAGAAATAAAATATACCTGGCAAAAATAACTTTGGATAACGCTCGCGCATCTCATCCTCGCGCTCCCAGGTAGACTCCTCGATATTATGATGCTGCCACTGAACACGTACTAACGGTACGATCTTCGATCTCAATTTCCTCTCGCTATGATCTAGAATAGCAATCGGTCCCTCCTCATAGGAACTATTAGGCTGCAGATCGATATCCTCTAAAGAAATGTGGGTATGGGCCAAATAGTCTCGAAGATATCTCCTCAGTGAGGAAATGTGGAACACGTCATGGACCCTATGCAAGTGTTCCGATAACCCAAGTCTATTCGCAACTGGCCCAATTTGCTTGATGATAGGGAATGACCCGACATATTTAGGCGTCAACTTCCCCTTCTTCCTGAAATGCATAATCCCATTCATAGGAGATACTCTGAGTAGCACCTGGTCCCCCACATTGAACTCTCGAAAGGACCTCTTGGCATCGACATAACTCTTCTATCGGTCTTGAGCAACCCGAATACGGATCCGTATCATCTATATCCTCGTCGAAGTATCCTGAATCACCTTCGCCCCAAGGAGTTTGTTATCCCCCACCTTTAGCCAACATGTTGGGGAACGACATGGTCTACCGTACAATGCCTCGAATGGATCCATACCAATAGTGAACTGGTAGGAGTTATTATATGAAAACTCCACCAGTGGAAGATACTGCTCCCAACCACCTCCAAAGTTTAGGATGCACATACGGAACATGTCTTCTAACATCTGATTCGTTTGCTCGGTCTGCCCATCTATCTGCGGGTGATATGCTGTAGTCAGTCGCAACTCCGTACCCATGGCTTCCTAGAAACTCTCCCAAAATTGTGACATAAATATATTATCTCGGTCAGACATGGTATTGAGAGGCACCCCGTGGAGTCTCACTATCTCAGCTATGAAGATCTAGGCATACTGTCCCGTAGTGTAGTCTATCCGGACTGGAAGAAAGTGAGCAACCTTTGTCAACGGATCCACGATCACCCATATGGAGTCGTGACTTCTCGACGATGTAGGTAATCCCGTGATGAAGTCCATGGAAATGCTCTCCCATTTCCACATAGGAATCTCTAATGGCTGTAAAAGTCCTGCCAGCCCTAATGGTCCACCTTTACTAGCTGATAAATGGCACATTTTGAAACGAACTCGGTAATATCTCTCTTCATCCCACTCCATCAGTACTATCACCTCATATCCTGGTACATCTTATCCCCACCAGGATGCATCACAAATCGCGACCCGTGCGACTCTGTCATTACTTCATCCTCATGTCATAAGTCTTCCCCCTCAGGAATAACCAATCTCCTATTGAAGCATAAGCCCCTGTCTGAACTAACGGTGTAAGACTTGCCCCCCTCCACTATCAATCGTACTATCTGCTCTTAACAGAACGGGTCTGCTGCTTGGGCCTATATCACCTTCATAATAATCTGGGGTGTAACTATCATCACCGACATAATTGATTGGGCCACTGCGTCCTGGTATCCCAACTCCTTCCACTTTAGTTTCCACACCTCGGTCGCCTCAACTACTGGCCTACGTCTCAATGCGTCTGCTACCACGTTAGCCTTCCCTGGGTGGTATTGGATATCTAACTGATAATCCTTCACAAACTCGAGCCACCGGCGTTGACGCATATTCAACTCCTTCTGCATGAAGAGGTACTGCAGGGACTTATGGTCTGTGAATAAATGAAATTTCTCCCCTAGGAGATAATGTCTCTAAATTCGAAGAGCAAATATGTCTATCGCTAACTCCAAGTCATGGGTGGGGTAATTCTTCTCGTGAGGCTTAAGCTTACGGGAAGCATAAGTTATAGCCTGACTCTCCTGCTGCAGTACACCCCCATGTCCTAGTAAGGACACATAAATGTAGACTAGATACTCCACTCCCGACCTGGGCAATGCTAACACTGGTGCTGAGTTCAACTTGTCCTTTAACTCGTCGAAAGCCAACTGACAGGCATCGCTCCAGATAAATGGCACACCCTTGCGAGTCAGATGTGTCAAAGGACCTACTATCTTCGAGAACCCTCGAATAAACCTCTTGTAGTATCCCGCTAAGCCCAATAAATTACGTATCTCTGTCGGTGTCGTGGACTGTTCCCACTCCCTCACCACCGATACCTTCCCCGGACCAACAGATATCCCCCTGTCTGAAATAATATTCCCCAAAAATTGAACCTCCTTCAGCCAAAACCCACACTTCTCATATTTTGCATATAACTCGTTCTGATGCAGCGTCTACAAAACTTGCCTCAAGTGCTAGGCATGCTCCTCCTCTGTCTGGGAGTAAACCAGAATGTCATCAATGAAGACAATGATGAACTGGTCTAGGAACTCTCTGAACACCCTATTCATCAAGTCCATAAACACGGTTGGGGCGTTAGTTAGGCCAAAAGGCATAACCCTGAACTCGTAAGAACCATATCTCATCAAGAATGCAATCTTCGAGACATCTTGCTCCCTGATACGTAACTGATGGTATCCCGATCTCAAGTCAATCTTTGAGAAGAAGGCAACTCTTCTCAACTGGTCAAATAAGTCATCGATTCGGGGCAACAGATACTTATTCCGTATCGTGACTTTATTCAATTCTCGATAATCTACACACAACCTCAAATATCCATCCCTCTTCTTAACGAACAGCACAGGAGCACCCCACGACAAAGTGCTCCTACGGATAAACCCCTGATCCAACAGCTGCCCTATCTGATCTTGTAGCTCCCTCATCTCTGCTAGATCCATACGGTAAGGTGCGCGGGCTATCGATCAAGTGCTCGACGTCAAGTCTATAACAAAGTTTATCTCTCTACTAGGAGGTAATCTTGGAATATCCTGAAATAAGTCAGTGAACTCCCTAACAACTGGAATCGAATCAAGTGGTATCATCACCTCCCTAGAGGTCTCCTCCTCTATATAGTACAAATGAGTGGACGATCCTCCCTCGAGACGAGGCATCACCACTGAAACATCTCCTGTCCGGGTATGGAAAAAATAATACTCCTACTAAAATAATCAATCATGGTCCGATACGCAACCAATCAATCCATACCAATGATCGCATCGTACTCGGTCATATATAATACTAACATATCGGCAGGTAAAGTAAACCTCCTAATCTCTACGCCCACACCTCTACATATAAGAGAAATAACAAAACCCCTACTCAACGGTGAATCTACACAAGTAACAGTGCTCTCTGCGATATCTAATAATCCCATAGCGCCTGCAAATCTCGTGGCAATAAAATAGGGTGTGGCTCTCGTGTGAAATAAAATACACCCCATAGTCCCTTGAATAGAAAATATACCCTCAATCGCGGGTGGATCCTGTAGGCCTGCAACCTGCTGGAGCTGGTAAACTCGGTCGTACTGAAGTTGTCCCTGCTGGACTGGGACTGTAGGAATAGGTGACAATACTGACATCTACGGTGGCGCTGGGAGGGTGGCGGGAAACATCGGTCTCTGGGGCTCATGTCGAGCCCCTGATGTTGCTGCTATGGGCCCCTTCCCCTTTCAGGACGCACCTGGCATTTGTGGCCAATCTTTCCACATATGAAACATTTCTTTGCGAAGTTCCCCCCTCTCTGACCCTGATGGTCGTTGCCACCCCTACCCTAGCCATGCTGGCCTTACTAAAACTGCTGTTGGCCCTGATGGACGTGCTGACCCTACTGGCCATGTCAAAAACCTCCCTAGCCATGCCTGAAATCTCCTGATCTAAATCTCTTAGAATCCCCCTGCTGGGAACTCTGATCACCCTGCCTGTGCTGACCCGGAGCTGATTGTTCCCCGCCGGCACCATTACCCCCTATCCTGCCTGGCTGTATGGACTCTCCTGCTCACTTACCCTCTGAAAAATGGAAGTGGTGGTCCTGGCAGTGGAGTAATACTGCATTAACCACATCTGAATAGGTGGCTAACGAGAGATTACATAGCAGGTGCTGATGAATCCTCCACATCAACCCATCCATTAACTTCTGGATCTTTTTATCTTCAGTAGGTATCTCATCGGGAACGATGTTCAGAAGATTAGTGAATTTGAACTCCTACTCTGCCACTATCCACCCTTCATGCTTATGGTTCATCAATTTTTGCCTCATATCGGTGTGAACTGTTGAGGGAAAAATATTTGCGATCGAACTGCACCCAGAACTCCTGTATAGAAAGATCATCTCTTTCCTTTGCGGTGGTAATAGACTCCCACCACTGCAATGCTTCTCCTACCAGCTTAAAAGTAGCCAGTATCTGCCTCTGCACATCTGTACACTCATACATCCTCAAGTGTCTTTGGATCTCCTTCTTCCACTAGCTTGACACAACAACGTCAGAGCTCCCTAAGAACTTCAGAGGGTACGCCTTCTGAAAGGCATCACGGACACGTTCCCAAGTAGACTGGAATGCATGAACATGGACTGGGGCTACCACCGGTGCCTGAGGTGGTGCCTGCTGCACAACTGCTAACGTGGCATTTATCGCCTGGGCTATATTGGCTGCAACTTCCACAGCGTTCATAGAACCTTGAACTGGTGTCGACTGAGGCTCGAGATGGGCACCCCTGGGAACTCGATGTGTACGTCGAGGAGGCATCTGAAATGAGAGAGAAGTTTTATAAGTACACAGTTATTATTTCAAAATAGCTGAAGAACGTAAGATACACAAAGGAGTACAATAATCCTAAAATATAGGGCTCTATATCAAAGGACGCTATGCGGAAACATAACAAGCCGTACAGATCCTAAAGACGCTAGAACCTGATGCTCTGATACCACATATGACACCCCGACTAATTAAATACCGGGTAGATACTCCATTATTCAAATTAATACAAAATGTTAAGTTAGTTCAGTTCTTAGCATCACTGTCGAAAATATTTTTAAATAATTACTAGCCACCTAATATTTAAAAAGTGAGTTGCCAAATTTTATTATATTAAATTAAATTAACAAGCAATCAATTAAATTATAAGCTAAATATACCACATCCACATCACAAACACAATAGAATAGTAATGGAATAAATAAATTGAGTCTGTAGTAACACTCCCCTGAATAATCCAAATACTGAATAAATCCCAATACAAAGTCTGAATAAATAAATAAATCCAACAACGAAATGAAACTGAAAGTCTGAGAATGGAAATGGGCGACTTACCCTAACTGATGAGGGACCCTGAATAGAATCAAATGGAGAATGTGGAGGCGCCTAATACCGAGATCCTGTAACTTCCACAACAGCTACATCATATCAATGTAATAAAACTCCTATGCTTTCCATCCCTGTGACTGGACACCTAAAAGGTTTTACAAGAAAAATAGATTTGAAAGCAAACGGGTCAGAGCCCGAGGTGAAAACAGCTTAAAAATATGGCAAGTGTTTAATTGCATTAAATAAGGAATATTATATACATGTTAGTTACGTGCTCTCACATGAGTTCCTCACCCCTCAACTAATGTTCATGCCTAACGTATATCCTTAACCCTTCCTAGTTATGCCATTCTAACTAGTCTGTATCACATCCTGTCCTCACATTATAATATAGGGGTCTATTCATATCATTCTAATATAACCCGCGCGTGACTCACTTTTTCATTGATCAGATTTATTCATAATAATAACGATAGGAAATTCTCATTTTTAATCCCATTCAAAATGTCTCAATTATTCATATTCACACTTTAACAAAGAGTCCAAAATAAATACAAGTATATTATTCTCAGCACAAATATACAAATAGGGCACCCCTAGGCTAAGCTGCGATGCACACATACTTTGCTATTGAATCCTGGTACATCACGTACATAAGGACTACGTATTTCGAATCTCTCAGGAACCGTTGCAATAACCAAAATCACACATATTAGAGGCGAACATAGTTCACATACCCATGGGTCACGCACATACCCACGCTCCCATGGTCAGCTGACTTATTAACTAACAAATAATCCATTCCAGCCCTATGTCCTTAAGGTACCAATCTAAATCCCCCTGTAGGAACACAAAGATTAGATGGTCCTATTCCAAAAGTCGACCTCCCGTGATAACAAGTATGGTAGGTATGTCATACACATAATAATCCGTATACTAAGCATTCACACAACTTAGGTAATTATATTATTAAAGGTATAATTTCAGCCCTATACCATAAGTCTTACTCGTACGTCATTAACCTTCCACTTATATATAATATGTTTTGCGAATAAACCTCACGTCGTATCATTTCAGTATTTAAACCTATCCCAAAATGGTTACTAAGTCTCCTACGAATCCCACATGTCATTTCAGTACTCCGAAGTCCTTATTTATGTCCCAAATCCTAACTTATCACTCCTAAGAATTTAATTCATGTTCTCGCATCATAAAATAGGAAATTACTCGTTGGACACTTGTAAATTCAACACTACATTCCAACCAAATTCCAATATGTTCCGGGCTTCAAATATATCCCTACTGGTCTCCCTCAAGTCCTAATGTATTCACACAATCCTAACTACAACGTTCGGTGGCCGACAACACTCAAATTCAAAAAGGGGAAAAAGGCCACAGTTTCTGGGGAGATCGATCGATCCACCTAAGGTATCGATCGACCGACCTATGAATGTTGATCGATTGATCAAGCAGGTGCAAGCTACGGGTTTCCTTCGCTTTCAGTCCTATTTTTGTCCCAAATCTTCATTATAAGATGTTAAATCCTAAAGTAAACATATTGGGTCATTATACTACCTAATTACATGATTCTTAACCTTCCAGAACTCTTAAATCATCATTAATTAGACCTTTCTTGGATCAAATAATCATCTTATCATGAAAAACCCTATTTTTCTATTTTCTTCAATAATCACCCTACTTCTCTTCCTAAATCCGTTTTTAATCAATTAAGGGTTGTGATTTTGTTAATGGAATACTTCCAGAATCAAACTACATGCAAATCCTATCCAAAATTAAGGTTCCATCTCCAAATTTTATGAGTTTCAATCATTGTTCATGGCTATCATTAAATCCTGCACTATCATGGATAAATTATTCGCTGAAACTTAATGAATCAAATAACTTGACTGGGAATTGATGTTCTGATCTGTTGGTGATGGTATGGGTTGGTTCTCTTCCTTTCTCCGGTCACAATTTCGGCGAATAGTGGTGGTGTGTGGTGGTTATGGCCTTGAAACCTTCTTCTAACTTCTCCTCTTTCTCACGATGCCCACCCCTTGCTTTTTGACAGATAATGGCCCTAATATTGGCTGATAAATAAAGCCTAAAATTCGTGGGTCAAAATCCCTTAAAAATTAAAATGACTAAAATACCCTCCCGGGTTGCCGCCGAAAAATGCCCCGAAACACAAACTTAACTCCCGACTAGTGTTTTCTGACTATTTTGACCCTTCCGGACTCGTTGACGTACTCAAAATGACCATACGGATGATAAAATTATAATTTCTTTTAAATCCAATTAAATTGCTTCCTGACGCGACTGACATGCGCGTCCTAACTTAATTTTTCGAATTGTCGTATTTATGACTCGCGAAAATTTTAATAAATTTCATAATCATATATTACTACATTCACCTAGTAATATTCAACATTATTATCATAATCAAATACCAACTCTCATCTCGCTAGTATTTAAATCCGGATTAATTTTCAATTAATTATCCCATTTAATTTAATTAATCCCATTAAATAAAATCAATAAAATTACGGGGTGTGACAAAACCTTCTCAGAAAAGTGATAAATAATTCCACCAAGTGTGAGGGGGAGTTAATTTATGGGCCCTCCTGACTCCGCAAGGCCCTGCTCGAACTTTCACCCTTGGGCAGCTACTCGAAATCCTTAAACCAGTATCTGTGCCACTTGGTGAAGGAATGTTTGGTGGTCCCAGTCAAATCGATAGCTACATATTTTGAGCACTCACCCAAAGCAGAGTGGAGCTCTCCCACCATTTGTTCCTTGAACTCATCCTCAAAACCATCAGTAAGAATAATGTTCCTCAGTAGGGAAGAGCGAGCAACTCACAGATGTCCTCTAAGGTGATGGTAAATTCCCCCCAACCAGTAATAAAAGTATGAGAATCCCTACTCCAGCGAGAAGTTAGCAAAGTGAAAGCACATTCCTATTTGGCAATGGAGCAAGCCTTGAGATGGCTAATGGTGGTTAGAAGACCTAGTCCCTTAATAACAGCTCTGTGCGAGGGGGTGGACAAGACATGATCCACCTAGAGACCCCATTCTTCCGTGGCACCCACACATGCCTTGACTTCAATGTTGGAATGGGGAAAGTCACCCCTGTCTACTCGTACCCTAAGTATTGAATCAGGTAAGACAATAGGAAAATCAGAAGACTCACCTAGACCCACTTGGGGTCACTTGTTTTCTTTGACACGAACTCCTGCTCAAAATTTGTGAGTGAGGTCATGAAAGTATCCTCCTTGCCAAAGTATGGCGTCAGACGATAAAGGCCAAAATTCTTTTGTTGGCGAGCAGCTAAATACTCTCTTCAAGATTTTGAGTAGACCATAAACAAGGAGGACCCTATGGTGAGCACCCTAGTAGACGAGGAGGCTCCTGTGGTGAGCATCCCAATGGATGAGGAGGATCCTATGGCGAGTGTCTCAGCAGACGAGGACCCCCCTCTCACAGACATCCCGGCAGGCGAGGGAGACCCCCTTTTGGGCATACCAACATTTGAACCCCCACCCCCTAGAAATTACCTCTAAAATCACAGACGTTATAGTGGTGGCTCCAGTGTCCAAAACAGTCGACACGGTGATGGAGATGGTTATCACCCCCACTAGTACCTCGCTAGTGGCAGTGGAGATAATGGAAGATGGGTTTTGGGAGGAGGAAAACACCATTCACAGTGAAGAAAAGAAAGGAAAGATAGACGATGGCTATGGAAGTATTTGTGCTTCTATTCTCTCTCTTTAAAAAAATCTTACAGTTTGAGCTCAAATGCTACGGTGAAAAAGAATCAAAGTTTAAAAAAGGGGTTTTATACCCTATTAAGCCGCATGCAGACTGCCAATAAAAAAGAGAGCAGAACATTTCCCCAATGATGAGATGTATGTTCCCCATCTGACACGTATCGCCTCGAGACCATAAAAAGTAGGCTAAAGTGACAGGCCTAATTAATGCGGTAGTATCATCATGAGATTGAGTTAGACTATTCATATTCTAAGAAATAGTGAATCATTGCATACAAAAACCTTTAGTATACCCAACACACAGATTTTTGTATGAGGGGACTACTATAGAGGGGTACACACCCAATTGCCCAAACAACTGGGCGAGCAGACACAATTGGCAAGGAGGGCCTCACCACGAGAAACTCCCCAAAGAAGTGCCTTAGCCAAGATAAAAGTAAAGTTGGGTGAGGAGGCTCACCTGGAAGGACTCCTCGTCCCAAGAAAATCAGAGTTCACAAAATTTAACTTGGGCGAGGAGGCCCACCAGAAAGGGCTCCTCGTCCCAACTCACTTAAGTCCACAGAAATTGAACTTGCGCGAGGAAGCCCACCAGAAAGGGCTCCTCATCCCAAGCTACCCAAAGTTTGTAGAAATTATATTTGATCGTGAAGGCCCACCAGGAAGGGCCCCTAATCCCAAATAATTAAGAAAATATAGTAATGAAGTTTGGGAGAGGAGGCCCACCACAATTGGCTCATCTCCCCCAAATGCTCAAAAGTTACAGGAATAAAGTTTGGACGAGGAACCCCACCATGAGGACATCCTCGTCCCCAGAAGTTCAAATTCCTTACTGAAAAAGAACCAGTGGGTGAGGAGTCCACCTAGAATGATCTCCTCCCCAAGATTTGTTACTCAAATATATGTTAAAGTACTAATATGTTACTTTCTTATACAGATAGCCTGTTGAGCAATCAGGGCTCAAAAAGGCAAGTTGGGATCTTGGGAGTTTTGGTTTGGTGGTTGAGGAACAAGATTTATTAATCAAGACTCAACCATTTAGCACTTTAATATTGAGAGAACACTAGTAGATAAACCATAGGGATCACCTAGCCCTTGCACATTCACACCCAATCATAATTGAAGTGAGCAACTAAGATGTTGCTCACAAGAAATGAATAGTTTATAAAATTATTTTAGAGGAGGTGTTCCTTGAAACCCCTCCTCAAATTTACAAATGATTTTAAAGGAGGTGGTCCTTGAAACCTCTCCTCAAGTTTATAAAAGATTTTAGAGGAGGTGGCCCTTGAGACCCTCCTCAAGTTTACAAAGTTTGTACAACAAGTTACCGTTTTAAAATATATTTACCAAATCAGATATTTTGTCTTCCAGCGTATACATATTTGCTTTTTGACTTTGGCTTACACTAAGTGGCACCTATCAGAGGGGACAGGTGGCTGCACAAAAGTAGGGACAAATGGTACATTACAGACCTTTTCCCTCACCAACCCTCTCAGTTTTGGCGCACAAAAAGTGCCTACTCATCCCTAGTGTCCAAGTATAAATAGGACCCCTGGGCAAGGACAAGTCAATAATCATAACTCAAGTCATATCGTTACTTTGACAAAATCACGTAAAATACCTAATTCTCTCTCCCTGCTCTCTCTCTAAGTGCTAGGTGCCTTATTCCTTCACTCCACACCGACATCCATCATTCTCAGGAGTTCCTCTTAAGAAAAGTTACTATTATTATTGTGAAGTTCATGTTCTTGCAAGGAGTAGTTCTTACTTTGGTTCCATTTTTACCAAAAGGAGAAGGTTTTACCAGGTTCTGCTCTAGAAATTTTTGAAAAACCTTAAAGGCAGAGTCCATTGGAGTGGGTCACGCCCACCCTTTCCAGTTATTCATAAACCGCAGTATAGCTACCCTCCTATAACAAGTGTTGATGATGTTCAAAATAAAATTTGTATGAACATTAAGTGATGAAGATAGATAGATTACCTAATGTATAAGCAATAAATTTCAACATTATTCTATGTATTCCTGATATTCATACATATCCTAGATAGCTATATATTGCTTTTTTAACCATAACATCATATGCATTTAACTTATTAGCCTACGTATATTTATACATTCAAATATTATAAAGGTTTTGAACATTCAAGGAAAAACATAGACAAATTTACTAAAAACTTTAACAACTGTTATATGCAAAGCCTTTATAATGCTAATAAGTTAAATGCATACGGTGAACATAGATAAATTATTTCATACAATATATTCAACTCTTTTATTTGTTGTGGTCCGCGCCAACAGTATCCTGTTGGCACGAATCGCAACCAATAACAAAGAACATTGGTATATGCAACAAAGTGTGACAAAACACAGATAAATTTAATAAAAACTTTAATAAGTGTTAATGATGTTGAAATAAAAATTGTATGCACATTGATAGATTACCGAATGTATAAAAAATAAACTTGAACAATATTCTATATATTCCCAGTATTTTTACATATCATGGATAACTACATAATGCTTTGTTAACGATAATATCATATGCATTCAACTTATTAGCTTATGTATATATATAAATTCAAACATTATAAAGGGCTTGCATGTTCAATGATGAACATAGATAAATTTACTAAAAACTTTAACAACTGTTATTTGCAAAGCCTTTATTATGCATGTATGTATATATATATGCATACGGTGAGCATAGGTGAATTGTTTCACATAATCTATTCAACTCTTTTATTTATTGTGGTCCGTGCCAATGACATTCTCTTGGCATGAATTGCAACCAATAACAGAGAAGATTAATATATGCCACAAAGTGTGGCAACATTACTGTTAATCTTTCTGCCCATTCGGTGAAGAACACAAATAAAATTAATAAAAGCTTTTATAAGTGTTATTGATGTTCAAAATAAAAGTTATATGCACATTTAATGATGAAGATGGATAGATTACCTAATGTATAATCAACAATATTAAATATTACTTTATGTAATCCTGGTATTCCTACATATCATGGATAACTACATATTTCTTTGTTGACCATAACATCATATGCATTCAACTTATTAGCCTATGTGTGTGTGTGTGTGTTTCTCTCTCTCTCTCTCTCTCTCTCTATATATATATATATATATATATATATTTCAAACATTATAAAGGCTTTGAACAGTCAAGGATAAGCATAATTAAATTTACATATAAATGATCGCATTGTTCTCATACTTCTTCTTAAGCCTCCTTGGCTTCCCCAATAACTTGTTCTTGTTAACATCAACATGCACTTATTTCTTAATAAAATTATGAAAATCCAGCACATCCCCAAACAGGTCACACCTCTTTATTGCGGTATCCCCCATTATTGCCTTCAAAAGCGCAATCTTATCCTCCTCACTTCGTATTCTCTAAAACATTTATTTTTTTGCCCTATTCGAATCGTCAATGGGAATTGGGGTAGAGTCATTTTTCTTAACCCTTTTTGACACCTTAACCTCGTTTTCCACCGGCCTTTTCATTCCGACCCCGGTTGCAGCGTGTTTGGATCTCCTTTTTTATAGATGGACTATCCATGTAATTCCTTGATAAATTTACTTTGATATTATAGTAAATTTATATATGAATAAAATAGATAAATTACTAAATAGTTTAACCACTGTCAAATCCGTTCAAAATAGAAGTTGCATGTTCAAAATTAACAGTGATGAAGATAGATAAATTTGTTTCATCAGTGCATTTTTAAATGCTAACAAGCTATTTTATGTACGAGAATATGAAACCTCTAAACACTAAGTATATGAAACACTAAAAAACCCTAAAGATATGGAACCCTAATGAAAATCTAAGTAAGAACTTAGTGTAATTTAAAACATTACATACTATTGTGTGTAATAGGAACCGTAATAGATATTGAATCACTGGAGAAATGATGAACTTACAAATATAAATCCAAAATTAGATAAATGATTTCTTAAATTTGCCCCAAATGCACCGATGAAATGTTATAAAGATGATATGCAGATAAATTTACTCAAAGTTTAACCACTTTTAAAGCTGTTACAAATAAAAGTTGTATGCACATTCAGTGATGAACATATATACATTTGCTACATCAGTGCATATTTAAACGTCAACAAACTATTTTGTGTACAAGAATATGAAACCTCTAAACACTAAGCTTTTGAAATCCTAACAAACCCTAAGCATATAAAACCCTAATTTAAATCCAAGTAAGAACTTAGTTTAATACAAAACCATACAAACTATTTTGTGTAATAGGAACTGTAATATACCTATTCAGATGTTGAATCACATGAAAATGATGAACGTACCAATATAAATCCAAAACTAGATGAGCGGTTGTTCAAATTTGTCCCAAATGAACTGTACTGATTTTTAGCTTTTTATCGTGGATAGAGTACTAGAAGCGCATGACATTTGAGAATCGTGATCGGATTTGAGAATCGAAGTGGACAGACAATCGAATCAGCATGCAAAATCGATTCGAAATCACAGCCTTTTTTCATGGTTTCGGTATTTGCAAGGGTAATTTTGGGTTAACAAAATAATTGTGTTAGTTTAGTAAACATTCGGGACTGATGGGAACACTTTAACATGCATGGGACTTATTGCATTACTAGAGGCGTGTGAGGGACCTACTAATACGTCCTCCTTTTTAGAACTAAAACATGTTTTTGAGATTGGGATGACACAAAAAGTAAAGCACGCGCCAATAATTTGGAATATAAGAAGAATATATACATGTATATGTAAATATTTTATATTATTCGATATATTGTGTGTAAATATTTTTAAAAAACCCATGTCATATATTTTGACATAGTCATGACGTGTTATGCTCCTATTCAAATTACTCATGTTATGTTTTGTTTGTATTCAAATTATGACTCGTGTTTTATCGTGCTAGTGTCATAATTTTAACAAGAGCACCGTACAAAAAAATTATTTATTTTTCTAGAGTTAATCAACATACAAAATGGGTCGTGAACTGTTGCATGATTATATTAGTTAGATAATTTCACTCATAACTCTTATTAGGTGTCAATTTTTGTGAAATTCATGTTATGACTAACTTTTTTTATGTTAAAAAAGTGGTTCCAACTATTTATAGTTCATATTTTTTTCTTTTTACATAAAGAATATAAATAATTAAACTTCAAGACTATTTTTTTTTACGAAAACATGACTCGCATAGAATATAACATGACACGACACGGCACAACAAGAGTTTATCGGATAAGAAGACCACATGATATGACAATGTTTCTGACTCGACTCGGAATGTGTACCTAATGTGTGTAAATTATGGCTCAAGTATAAGCCGGTCATGAAAGTAATAATCTGAGCAAGTAGGGTATCGAAAACATGGAATATGACGCATAATGCAGGGAGGGATCCACCCCCGGTCGAAGCGGGGAGGCCGCCTAAGTTCAATTTAAAAAAAATATAGGTGTTGATGTAAAAAACTAGATTCTATCTAATTAATCAATCACAGATAAAAATGAAAAATAAATAAGATAATGGATTTTTAAAGTGGTTCGGCTATAAAAATGGCCTACATCCACTGTTGCTGTATTGCTGACTGTTTGCCTTGAATCTCGATAATAGCTTTTCCAAGAGATTCAAAGTCCCCTTCTTATGACGAGGTTACAATGTACTTATAGCCTTGAGGCTATACATATGAAAAGGTAAAGCGCTGTTATCTAGTAGACATATACATCTGTACAATAATAATGTGCATTTAATGCGTAGTCGCCTTTTGGTTTTCTTGATTTGGATGCTCTGCACGCTAAGTAGCTCGAACCGCTTAAGTTGCTCGGTATGCTTAAGTAGTTCGGAGCACCTGAGCAGCTTGGTGACAGTATGCTGTTCGTTGAAAGTATTTGTATTTGTTATGTATGTTGACATGTGTCTTCATATGATTGGTCCACGTTAGCTGACTAAATTTGGTATCAACAAAAGCCCCCAATGTTTCACAGTTGAGATTGAAGAAGAGTGTGGAACATTTTGCTTGAAAACTGCTCGGATTAATGGTCTTCAGATATTTCGGAAAATTTTCATTGTATATAATTCCTTTTGAGCGCATAATATCAAGCTTCATAAATATTTTGAATTTTCGCGATCACTTTGATATTTGTGCCCTTTTTCCTCTTTTAGCCGCCGAAAATGCAAACGTCTTCCCTTGTAATCATTGTTTTTCTCTATTCCCGAGGTAAAGTATTTAAGTGCAACAGAAATCCTATCGTCTTCTACTTTTCAAATTTGTATCTCTGAACTTTTCATTTTCTCTCTATCTTGTTCCTTGGTTCTTTCCATCCTTCATTGTCAACCGATCATTTTTTTTCTGTAAGATTTTCTTCCTTCTTCTTTATTTACTTTATTCACTATGGTTTATCTTGTTGAATCGTTGGATAAATTTTGGTCTGATTTTTCAATCCCTTCGTGGGTTATTTTGGAAGAACCTCCTTGTCCTTCTGATTTATTTTCTTTCGCTGAGGGACACTGGTTCCCAACTCTTTTTGTAGCTGAATGTGGCTTTTCTTTCGCGCTAAATCCCCTGTATTTGGAATTTTGCCAATATTTCGATATTATAGCTGCAAGAGTAGATCCAAATATATAGACGGTAGTTAATGGGGTATATAGGTTGAATCAACTTCATAAAACTCGCTTGGGAATTCCAGAAATTATGTATTGCTATAGATGGGTTACCAGTGACACTACTTTCTATTTAAAAACTAGGTTTTCAAATAGAGCTTTAGTTATCAATCTTCCCGATGCTAATAGGGACTATTTTGATCATGGGGTTGTGATGAAAAATTGGTAACACCCCTCCATTAAATGTAACTGATGTGTACCAAGGTCCCAGGTGTCCGCTTTATGGCAATGGGATATGTTGTTTTTATTTTTGAAATCTTGTTTTCTTTGTATTCGATGAAATGCATTACTGAAATTAATTTTGTTTATTACAGTCGATAGTAAAAGGAAGCCTCCAAAAGAGATTGATGTTAACATAGAACATTTAAAACTTATCTGGGGCTTGCATCAATCAGCTGCTGGGGAGCACATTAGAGCTGCGTCTTATTTGTTGAGATACAGAAACTCCACTTCATCTTTTATTGCTTATCCTGTGGTGGTTGATCTTGATCGGATACCAACTTCTGAAACCAGTGTAAAAGGATCTTCTTCTGATTTAAGTACTCATATTACTGATCTGATGAAGAAGAGGAAAGCTCCCACATTTTTTGACAAGTCTTCTTTTTCCACTAAAGAGGTAAAGAAAAATAAACAAGATGCCCCAGATGAGGGGGTAAAGAATATAGATGTACCCCCTCTAGTGCTGCTAAAGAAACTGGCAAGAAGACCTCTGTGCTTCCAAAAGAGGCAACACCTTCAAGTGAAACTGTTTCCATTTCATAAATAGAGACAACACCTTTAATTGAAAGTGCTCCTCTAAGGAGATTGAAAAAAGGTCCTACTGAGAGACCTGTTGACCCTATCTCTCAACCTTAAAATGTTGAAGGTAATATTCCATCTCTTATTCCTCCGAGATTTGCTATGGGCTTGATCAGATCTTGGACTATCCCAGAATTCCAAGGTATTGAAGACACCTTTTCTTGTGAGAGAATTACTACTTTGGCTGCTCAACACATTACGTCAGTAAGTATCATTGGCCTGAGTCCTTTATCTTCCAGTACTATATTCATATATTGAATTAAACTTCTTTTTTTTCCAGCTCGTGACGTGTTTCAATAATAATTTAAAGAAAGATAAAGCCATCAGGGCTTCCACTTCTTCGGGTGGAATAGAAGAAGATTTTGCTGGATTAACTCGATCTTTGAAGGAATCTCGTCAGAAATACGAGGAAGATAAAAGTGCCTGGGAGAAACAATTCCAGTCTGTTGAAATAACTCGAGATCAAGCCGTGACTGCCTCTAGAGAGTTGGAGAAGAAATTAAAGGATGCTGAATAAAGTAACAAGTAGCTTGAGGTCAAGCTTAAATCTGCCGAGGAAGATGTCGCCAAGCTTCAAGATGTTGAACGACTTAAGACAGAGGTAGAAGAAAAACTGAAATTTGTCGAAGAGCTCCTTAGAGAAAATACTTCCTCGGAGAGAGCAAAAAGGAAAATTACTGTTAGGAAATCTTTTAGTGCTGATTAGGACAAGGGTTGGAATAAGGGCCTGGCTGTTATGTTTTCTCAGATGGAGTATACCAGTGTTAAGTATTTTAGGGATGGATGGATAGCAGCTTTGAAGAAATTGAAGGTTGCTGAAGATTCTGAGTTGTTCCAGGAGCATACTCATGGCCCTCCTCCCTCTCTTGGAGAAGAAAAAGAAGATGAAGCGGCATCAGATGAGTCTTCTATGATGATAGGAGAGTAAGTCCCTGTTGTTGCTGTTATTCAACCCTCCGAGCAAGTCCAACAAGCTAGCACATCTGTCGAGCAACTGCCATTGCTCTCCGAGCAACCAACCCCTTCATCCAAATCGTCTGAGGAGGTTGTAGGAAATAAGAAGAAGGTGTAAAGTTGTTCGGGTCTTTTATTGCGTTGTTTCTTGGATGTAACCCTAAAATGTATTTTCCTTTATCGTGATGAATAAAAAATGAAATTTTATTGTTCGTCTTGAATTTTTCTCTTACTTGCTCTGTTTGCATCATTATTGATTTTATTTTTTATTTTCTCTTTGCTAGTTTATGGCCAGGATGGAACTCTTATCAGCTAATGATATAGAGTTGATGAAGAAATGCAATGATTATTTCAAAGCTGGTCATGCAGACTTTACTGAGGCCCAAATAATTGACATCCTCGGATCAGATGCCTTTGAACGAGCAATTGATTCTTACCAGTACTTTAAGTGCCTACTTGATCGTGCTGTAGCCAACAATGTGGCCTATTACGAAATGAGTGAAGATCTTCAAGGAACAATCGAGGAACTTTAATAGCAGTATAAAGAATCCAGCAAACTCCTACATGAGGGTTACGAGCTAAAGTGCCAACAACTGAGTTTTGATCGGGGTTACGATAAGTATCTTTCTGCTCATAAGAGAAGAGAAAATGTTCTAAGTCGTGAGGTTGAAGAACATAGGCATATTGCCAAACTGTTGGAAGAAGAAAATGTTACGCTGAAGGAGGAGCTAAAATAACTTAAAATTATTGCCTCTTCTTCCTCGGGAGCTTTGGTTCCAGTCAATGATGAGGGTTATTCCTTTAAGGAGGTTGAAAATGCTGCGTTGAGAGAAGAGCTGGAGACTTTGAAACGAGCTGAACTGATATCCTCCTCAAGAGGTAGAGGTAGTGGTAGAGCTGTTCGAAAAAGTGTTGAAGAGACGAGGACTGACCAGACTTTATTAAGTCAAGCCACTCAGATAAAAGCCAAAACTCAAGCCTTAGTCGAAATGTCTCAGAAAATGCAAGTTCTCACCGAGAAACTTTCCAATCAAAATTCAGTATTGGAAAATAAGGATCTTTTGGTCAAAAATCTCCACGAGCAACTTGAAAGATTGACCTATCAATTTCACAAGCAGCCCAGGGAGTTTTGGACGACTGGGTATAATGAAGCTCTGTATCATCTTGATGCTCGTTTGCAGCAGTCGAATAACAAAGGATATAAGCAGGGATGGTTGAATGCCTTACGTGTTCTGAAACTGGAGCAAGGTCATTTCTTATGGGATTATTATGAATCTGGAGTTCTTTATTTACCTATGCCTCCCTTCAAGCTTGACGTTAACTGGATTTCAGCTCGTGCTATTCCTCAGATTTTGATCTCTAAGTATCTCGGTGATTATAGTCTTCATTCGAATTTTGAGATATCTCGTCCAGAGCACTTGCTTAATCGACTATCCATAATTAATGTCAGAATGGTGCAAGATGTGAACTTTATAAACTCTCCTTATGCATTAGATGATCCTCCAGCTGGAGTGGAACCTGTTTCAAAGGCAGAGGGAAAGAAACTCATAAAATAGGACATTTGTATGTAATGAATCAAATTTCATATCGTGTGAATCTGCTTGTTTTAATAAAGAAAGATTTAGTTTCTTTTAAAATTTCATTTCCTTGGAAATATTTTGTAGAATGTCCTCGTTATTCATTGGTGAATATATATATATATATATATATATATATATATATATATCCTATTTCGTTTTTAGACAATGGAACTTGTCCCATTTGTTGTTTGATTATAGTGACTTGTTACTCTTTGGGCCTAAGCAATGAAATGATTTTCATCCCATGTTCCTGCTTAGTTGCAGTAATCTTGTCAGAATTACCTTATTGCCTAGACAGTGGATGCCTCGGGAGGTCACCCATCTTCTTGCCTAGTTTAGGGTGTCCTTTGAGATCACCCATGATGAAATAGGCTTTTTCACTATATGATTTTAATTTACCAACCAACCGGAGTTGATGGTTGTTTACCAACCAACGGAGTTGGTGGTTAATGAATTGTCGACCAACCGGAGTTGGTGGTTATTGAATTGCTGACCAATCGGAGTTAGTGGTTACTGAATTGCCGACCAATCGGAGTTGGTGGTTACTGAATTACCGACCAACCGGAGTTAGTGGTTACTGAATTGTCGACCAACCGGAGTTGGTGGTTGCTGCTCTGAATTTATGTTTGTGTAGTGTGTAGCACTAATATTCCGAAAAAAAAATTCAACAAAGGTGGAAATATGGGCGAAACATCACTTTATTCATATTAAAAGAAATGTGTTACATATATATTTTAATTACTGATAGTACTTGCGCAGATGCTTTGCATTCCATGCGTTCTTGAATTCTTCTCCCTCCAAAGTTTCAATTCTGTATGTCCCAGGACGAACAACTTCAGTTACTCTATAAGTCCCATCCCAGTTGTCCTCCAGTTTGTTATGCTTTTGGATCACTTTCTTCAGCACATAATCCCCCTCTTTTAAATCGCACTTCTTCACCCTTTTGTTGTAGAACAAGGCTGTTCATTGTTAATATGCTGCATTCTTGATTGCTTCTTCTTCCCTAACTTCTTCGAGCATATCCAGGTCTAATCGTCTCATCAATTCGCTTACAGGAGAATTGAAATTAAGCACCCTATGTGTGGGTAGACCCAATTCAGTAGGTATGACAGCCTCACTCCCAAATGTCAACATGTACGAAGACTCCCCAGTTGCTGTTCGCGGTATAGTGTGATAAGCCCACAACACAGAGTGTAGCTCGTTAATCTAATTTCCCTTTGCATCATCCAGTCATTTTTTCAAACCATTCAGTAGGGTTTTGTTTGTCACTTCAGTTTTCCCATTGCTCTGGGGATGGCCTGGCGCGGAGTGGATCTTCTGTACATTGGATTGATGACAATATGCAGCGAATTTAACGTTATCAAATTAGGTTCCATGGTCAGTAATGAATGCGTGTGGGAGACCATATCTGCAAATAATACTCTTCCAAATAAACTGATAGACCTTTTCATATGTCATATCAATGAGAGGTTCAGCTTCCACCCATTTGGTAAAATAATCCACGACAACCATGAGGTATTTAAATCTTCCTTTGGTCGTTGGAAGTGGCCCGACCAAGTCTATCCCCCACATGGTGAATGGCCAAGGAGACGTAATGGGTGTTAACAATGCTTGGGTAGTTCTTCGGATGGAAGAGAAACGTTGGCATTTATCGCACTTCTTAGCATAAGCTGCGCAGTCAGCTCTCATTGTTGGCCAGTAATACCCCTGTGTTATTATCCTCTACAAAAGCGTCCGACCTGCTACTTGAGCTCTGTAGGACCCTTCGTGAACCTCTTCAATCAAGTCTTTACTTTGGAGGGATGGACACATCTTTTTAGTCTTGCTATAACTCCTCTTCTATATAAAATGCCACTAGTCAATAGGTAACGAGCAACTTTAAACTTCAGTTTCTTGGCTGCGAGTTTATCAGGTGCCACAGTCCCTTCTTCGATATAGGCCCTGATCGAATCCATCCAGGATGGTACCAAGTCAAGGGAAATGAAGTTCATCATCAAGTCTTCATCTACGCTCTGATCCACCAGGATTTCTATTGGGATTATTCTTCATAGCTCAGTGCGTGTTGCTAATGCCAGTCGAGCTAGGGCGTCGGCTCTTGCATTCTCCAATCTCGGTATTTTGATCAACTGAACTGCGATAAAAGTCAAGACAACCTTCATAGCTTTTTCATGATACTTGACCATTAGTTCTCCCTTCGCTGTATACAACCCGAGAATTTGATTTATGATTAAATGTGAATCATTGAATACAACGACCTGCTCTGCCTTCATAGTTTTGGCCAGACTTAGACCCACGATCATAGCTTCATATTCAGCTTTATTATTGGAAGCCTTAAATTGAAAATGTAGAGCATACTCCATATCAATTCCATCAGGACTGTTTAAAATGATTCCTGCTCCACTGCTTGTGGCACACGAAGAGCCATCCATATATAGATTCCATACAGGTACTTCATTATCAAAATAGATTCCATATAGATTCTATCCGTGGAATATTTGATGCTTCCTTTTGTCTTCCCCCGATACTTCTCGCTGCTCGTTGATTATCTTTTCTTGTTCATCCACGGATGGAAGTTGGTTGGGTGTTATCTTCGATGATCCCGTAATATCCACGGGTTGGTCTGTATTAAACTCCTGCTCTTCGGATGTGTCAGAGTGAGTAAACTTTGCGATAAAATTCGCTACTAACTACCCCTTAAGTGATGACCTAGGCTCATAAACTAAGTCATATTCACCAAGTTCTACTGCCCAGTACATCAATCTTCCTGATTTTTTCAGTTTATATAGAGCTTGTCTTAATGGCATATCAATATACACTACTATATTATGGGCTTGGAAGTATGGCCTCACCCTTCTGATTGCTTCGATTAGTGCTAGTGCTAAATTCTCCAGTCTTGGATATCTGATCTCTGCTCCTCGGAAGGCCTTACTGGTGTAATAGACCGGTTTTTGTACTCCGTCCTCCACTCTTATCAACGCCGAGCTAACTGCATCCTCTGAAATTCCCAGATACAAGTATAGTCTTTCTCTCATCACTGGTCTAGATAACAATGAAGGTGTCCATAGATATTTCTTTAACTCTTGAAAGGCCTCCTCGCATTCATCATTCCACTCAAAAGTTTTTTGAAGTGTTTTAAAGAATGGGAGGCATCTGTCTGTTGCTCGTGACACAAATCTGTTAAGTGCTATAACTCGCCTTGTGAGACTTTGCACCTCCTTCTTCGTAGCTGGAGATCGTAGCTCCAATAGAGCCTTGATCTTTTCAGGGTTCGCGTTGATACCTCGTTGGTTAACAATATATCCGAGAAACATATCTTCTTGTACTCTAAATATGCATTTGGTGGGATTCAACTTCATTTGATATTTATCTAGTTGATCAAAAGTCTGGCATAGGTTAACTAAATGATCAACAACTTTCTTGCTTTTCGTCAGCATATCGTCGACATAAACCTCCATATTATGACTGATTTGCTCTACAAACACCTTAATCATCAGCCGATGATATGTTGCACCTGTATTTTTAAGTTCGAAAGACATAACATTATTGCAATAAGTTCCCCTTGGGGTGATAAAAGAGGTACTTTCACTGTCCTCAGGTTTCATTTTAATCTGGTTGTAACCAGAGTAAGCATCCATGAAACTCAATAATTCATTCCCCGAGGTAGCATCCACCAGCTGATCAATTCGGGGCAAAGGAAAATGATCCATTGGGCTTGCCTTATTAACATTAGTGAAGCCCACACACATCCTCCACTTGTTATTTTTCTTCTTTACCATCACCATATTTGCTAGCCAATTAGGATACTTGACGTCCTCAATAAAAAAGGCTTTCTGTAGTTTCTCTACTTCTTCCTGTATAGCTTGGTTCTTTTTAGGGCTGAACACCCTTTTTCGCTGCATCACTGGCTTGACTTCCTTGTTAACGTTGAGCTCATGGCACAGAAAACTCGGGTCTATCCCTGGCATGTCTTCGTGACTCCATGAAAAAGTCTATTTTCTGCGCCTTAGAAATGCTACCAGTTCTTGTTTTATATATACATTCAGTGACGCACCAAATTTGGGTTGTTTGTTCTAGGTGTTCATCGTCCAGAAGGATATTTTCGGTATCTTCCATAATCTGACCCTTCACGAGCTGAGACTCGTCTCTAGGGTCTAATGTTTCAATTTCTGCATCTTCTGTTTCATCCACTTGATATGTAGTAGTCTTTTTCCTAGATTCTTCTCGTTTTTCCTGTTCAGCAGCTGAATAGTAGCATTCCCGAGATACTTTTTGGTCGCCTTTCATAACTCCCACTCCGAAATTGGTTAGGAATTTTAAACATTGATGTACAGTAGATGGTACTACCTCGAACTTCTTCAGACCTACCCTTCCTATGATGATGTTGTAGGCTGATTGGATATTTTTATCCATTACGAAAAAGCGTACTCTTTCTATTCGGCAAGCAGGACATGTACCAATAAGCATGTCAAACTTAATCGTCCCAAGTGGAAAAACCTTTTCGCCAGTAAAACTAAGGAGGGGCCTATGATATGGCTCCAACTGGGCTAACTTCAGATTCAATCTGTCGAAGTATGGGTAGAACATGATGTCTGCAGAGCTACCGTTATCCACCAATACCCGTGAAATCACCACTTCCCTTATTCTCATCTTGATCACCAATGGGCCATCATGAGGATATAGTACACATGCCAGGTCGTTCTTAGAAAAATCGATGACCAGTTTGTCCCTATTCACCTTCCTTGGGCGATCATCTTCAGCCAAGTTTATGCGATGTATGTAAGAGCAAGCTTGGGCCTCATTGAGGTAAGATTTTCTCTCCGCGATCAGATCTCCACCTCCTGCATCTCCACATGTAATGACATTACATTCAAATGACCCAAAATGGATTGAAAATACCTTGCGTTCTGGCTATCTTGGCCTTTTGGTGAGATCGGGGTCATCTTCTAGATCATCTTCGTGATCTCTCTTTTCGTCTTCTTTTGCTCGACGAGGAGATTTAGATCTTTGACTTCCTCTGTTGCTGGTTTTTCCACCATCTTGGCGATCAACGTACTTAGTTAGTTTTCCTCGCCTGATGAGTGCTTCAATTTCATTCTGAAGAGCTATTCAACGTTTAGTCGTGTGGCCATGATCTTTGTGGAATTCACAGTATTTAGACTTGTCCCTTTTGTCAGGATCCGCCTTCATTTTCTCTAGCCAGGTTAGCTCCTTGCTGTTCTTGATCTCTTCCAGAATGTGATTTATATCTACCTTCAAGGGAGTATAATTTCCATATTTCTTCATCTGCTCCAGCGCTTGTTTACCTTTCGACTGCTTATTGCCACCATTGTTCTTCTAATCCTTCTTCTCAGTTTTACTAGCCTCAACCTTGGTCTCCTTAGTGTCTGTATTCTTCTTCGCAGCCATGGCTTCCTCAGCGTTCATGATCTTGGCTGCCTTTGCCATTAGTTCTGCCATGGTCCTAGGCAGATCTTTAGCCAAAGTATAGTACAACTTGTCTGGTAACAGTCCACTCATCAGAGCAGTAATTATTGTCTTCTCCTCATAATCAATTACCTCAAGTTTCTCGTTATTGAAATGAGTAATATAGTCCCTGGTACTTTCTTCTGTCTTCTGTCTAACGCTCGGTAAGTGTGCTACTCTTTTTAACTGGTTTCACTCTAAAATAGAAAATTCCCATGAAAAGCTCTGCCAGCTGAAGGAAAGTTACGATCTTCCCCCGAGGAAGGTTGTTATACCATATCTGAGCTGACCTGGTGAGAGTTCCTAAAAATTCCCTGCATCTTATCTCGTTTGGAACCACATAGATATCGGCAGAAGCTTGGTATTGTTCTATATGAAGGACAGGGTCAGTTTTTCCATCGTATTTAGGTGTCACCATAGGAGCTTTGAATTTTAATGGTGTGGGAAAATCCACAATTGCCTGCATGAATGTTGTCCCTTGGATAAAATTTCTTTGTAGAGGATTCTTGGCCTTAGCCATTTCCCCTAACCTGTCTTCCAACCTTTGAATAGAGCCTTTCCATTCATCGTTTCCCACCTCGGGCCTATTTGTTCGAGAGACTGATCGCGTTGAGTTTTCCTCTTGGGACCTTTCATTATGGGCTGTTGGGCGTGATTGTGCAGAGCCTTCCCTTAGGTCGGATGGTCGTTGAGAGTTCCTCGACGCGATACTAAGAGGACTTATATTCCTCCTAGGGACCAATCGATCAAAAAGGGAGACTTTACTCAACCTTTCTAGAGAACTAGTCCTTTTTGGAGTTAGAGTGACGTTCCGTTGAGAATCTGTAGCTCGTACTGATGAGGTCCTTCCAGGTTGATACGAAGGATCATTAGATCTCTCAGTACGATATGAGTCAGTACGTCTAGATTGAGAGACCTCCGGGAATAGCGTTCGTCTAGTTCTTGAAGATGGAAGTTGGGTATTTCTATGAGTATTTCGTTGTCCTGATTGAGCCGACACTCCATCTCGAACAGTTTGTATAAGTTGACGTATGGTTTCTTACATGGCCGTTTGCTCTCGGAATCTCAGCCATAGATGATGAGTTTTTTGATGAAAAACGCTTAGTACAGTCGTTTCCCACAGACGGCGCCAATCTATTCATGTAAAAAACTAGATTCTATCTAATTAATCAATCACGGATAAAAATGAACAAATAAATAAGAAAATGGATTTTTAAAGTGGTTCGACTATAAAAATGGCCTACATCCACTGTTGTTGTATGGCTGACTGTTTTCCTTGAATCTCGATAATAACTTTTCCAAGAGATCCAAAGTCCCCTTCTTATGAGGAGGTTACAATGTATTTATAGCCTTGAGGCTGTACATATGAATAGGTAATGCGCTGTTATCTAGTAGACATATACATCTGTATAATAATAATGCGCATTTAATGCATAGTCGCCTTTTGGTTTTCTTAATTTGGATGCTCTGCACACTAATAGCTCGAATCGCTTAAGTTGCTCGGTATGCTTAAGTAGCTCGGAGCGCCTGAGTAGCTCGGTGACAGTATGTTGTTCGTTGAAAGTATTTGTATTTGTTATGTATGTTGACACGTGTCTCCATATGATTGGTCCATGTCAGCTGATTAAATTTGGTTTCAACAATATGTTTTTTTGGTAAAAAATCGAACTTAGAGGTTACTTATTCTTATTTATAAAGATGAGGGTGTAAATGTGTAATAAATTTAAAAAATAACGCAAACGTTTATACCAAACCAATTACCAAACACATTTAATCTATTCTCTTCTCTCCTCTATTCTCTCAGACCCGCCGCTGCTCAGCTCAACCATTCGTCCCTCTCCCCCGCTCAGGCTCAGTAGCTCACCGCCTCACCGCCGCCGGACCTTGATGCGCCTGCATCCTTGTTCTTCCTTGCTGCTGCTCCTTCCTCCCTTCGCCGAACCGAAGAGCTCTCTGCTCCTCACTCCCTCATCTCACTACACCAAGTCAAGACTTCAATCAATAAAAAGAGGTATATTTTTTATATGTGCATATTTTTTTATTTGTGTTTAAATTTATAATGATTATTGAAATTAAAATCCATAGAATCTATTAGTCTGAAATTAAATTTATAATGTAAAATTAGTCTAAAATTATATTTATAATGTATGCTTCTAGTCTGAATCTATTAGTCTGAAATTAAATTGATTTTTTTATAAATATAGGAAGTCATGGAGAAAGTTTTTAAACGGAAAAGAGGAGACAACACACAACCCATTATGGTAATATTATTTAAAAAATCCATGAACAAAGTAGGAATCCAAATTTAGTTAATTACTACCTCAAACATTTTTAAGGTTAATCATTGCAAAAAAAAAAGTTAAAAAAACCCCAAAAAATCGGCTCGCGGCTCCCGCCCACTAACCCCCGGGGTTTGTTAGAAATTTTTGCCCCACTTGACTCAAATTCCTGGATCCGCCACTGGCAGAACGTGACGACGAATAGGAAAGATGAATAACCTTACGTTTGACTCAGAGAAAGAAAGGAAAAGATGATTATTTTTGGGAATTTCCTATCAACTAATGCAAATTAAAAAAAATATTGTGAACTAACTAAGCATGCAAGAACAACTATTTGATTTTTAATCTATGTGCGAGAAAATGGTGTTGAAGTACACTCCCCTGAACCGTCGATAATTACTTAGAACATAAAACCTTCAAAAACATAATTCTCAATTCAAAGAAGCATTAAATACTTTTTAAGCATTTGACATAATCAGATTTTAGTCCTCACAATATCAAATAAAAAATCGTACTTAACTGGAAGGATAAATTATCAAAACTCGTATTATATTCTTAAACATTTCGATTACCTAGGGCAAACGGAATTAAAAGACCTATAATGTTAAGATTTCAAGCCTTTGAATTGTTAATTATATTTTATTCACTTTTAAATCCATTCGTAATACCTAGGTTGGGTTCATGTCCCCCAACCCTCTAAGAACCTAGTCGTACATGGTGAAATTAGTATTTAGCATGGCTTTTACGTTGCATGGAATCATTATTACATAAATCTTGTATCTAAACACGCATAAACAAATTCCAGCAAGAAAGTAAGGAAGAATGATGTTAAAATTAGATAAATCTTGGAAGCAAAGGAAGAAAGCACTTATATTGAAGAATAACACATGAAACAATGAAGAATTTGATGAAAATCTTGATAAGTCTTGCTCTGAGGTTTCTTGCCTCCTTCTTGCTCTCAAAACTAGGTTAAGACTTGTCTATCTAACTCTAATAATAAGGAATGAATAATAATTCACGTTTTTACAAGTGCTTGAGAAAAACCAAACTATCAAAATTAAGTGGGATAATATCGTAATTTTTGTGTAACAGAGAATCAAACCGATTCTACTTTCAGAATCAAACCGATTCTACTTTTAGAATAACACCGATTCTATTTTTTAGAGTTGCCAGTGCACAGGTGATAATACGCAAATATTGCGTAGTTCATCTGTCGAACCTACGTATTTTAGCCTCCTCGGGTGTCTTAATCTCTATATTTAAGCCCGTTAACCAGATAACCTCGGTTTATATTGTTAACATGCTATATGAGGTATAATTGGGCTTTTATAGGTATTTAGGTACTAAGTATGGGATTCGGATGCCCTCCGGTGAAGTTTCGTACAAAATCGCACGTTCAAGGGCAATTCTGTCATTTCATAGCTTGGGCACCTTGACTGACATCTCACGTTGTAGCCCTCCTCGCTATATTCACGTGTCCATAAACGGTGCGCAAATCGGATTCATAACGAGGAAGTTACGGCGATTTTACCGGAGAAGAAATACAAGACAAAATAGGGGAAAATACAGTCTGCCCTACTTGATATCGACTAAAAGGGTCGATGATACAATTTTACCACAATTTCAATGGTCGATCGATCGACCAAAGGCCTGTTTCTGCAGATATTTTTGCCTTCTTTTATTTCTTCTTTTCTTTTATTCCAACTTACTATTTAAGCCAATTTTTGTGTAATATTCATATAGATAATTCATACTTAGTTTTAGAAGACATTTTAGGTTAGGGTTTGGTTTTGAGAGCTCATCTTCTTCTCTTCTTAGATTGACAAATATTTGGTTTTGTAAGATTGAACTATTCACTTCCATCTCCTTTAATATAGCTTTGTTCTTCATTTTTCCTTGCTTTGTAATTTAGTTTTCATGCTTTGTAGTTAGTTTAATTGCTTTATTTCTTGATTTTCTAGTTTAATTAACATATTTTAGTTTAATTCATGTATTGCCCCTAGATAAATAGGGTCGGGATTTTGTTCTGCCATTAACGGGTCCCAAGCTCCGAAAATTAGGTTTTGTGTAAAATTGCGTTTAATTGAACCCGCGCGAATTAAAGTCGGATTATTATGCGTTTAACTTTCTATGTCATGCCTCGTTAGTGTTTATAGCGATAATTCGAGTTTAATCCGCGTGCGACCATTTTCGGATTAAATGTTTAATCTCATAACTTTGGATGTAATTCCTTATTGTGTGATGTTTATGATTAATTGATAATGCTCAATTAAATTGCTCTCGAGCCAGAATTCTGATTATTAGTTGTTTCGAGCCGTATGGTTGGATGATATCCCGATCCTCGCTTTACTTTTATTTAGACTTAACTTATTCTTTTCTTTTATGTACAACCAACCATCACCTTTTTACACTTTTATTCCTGGATTAATAATCTGTTACGATCTATCAAACATTCTCTGTGGATTCGATACCCGATGTTGATGTAAAAAATTAGATCGTATCTAATTATTCAATCACAGATAAAATAAATGAAACAAAGAGTTCTTAAAGTGGTTCAGCCTTATAAGAATGGCCTACGTCCACTGTTATGTTATTGCTGACTGTTTGGGAATTCTCGATTACAAGTTCTATCAAGAAATTTCGGTCCCCTTACAATTTGGATTGTACAATGTATTTATAGCCCTGAGGCTGTAATGTGAAAGGGTGATACATTAAATGATGTACATGTGAAAGGGTTATACATTCAATTCCCTTTAAGCGTATACATCTGAATGATAAGCATTTAATGAACAGTCAAACTGTTGATTATCCTGCTATTAATGCTTTGTTCGAGGTGCAACTCGGACCGCCTAAGTTGCTCGTAGCGCCTAAGCTGCTCGGTACTCAAGAGTTCCTCAGAGAGTTCTTGTTCCTCGGAGCGTATGAGTTCCTTGGGGAAACAGTGTTCCTCGTTGTAATATGGTTCCTCGGAGCGTCTGAGTTCCTCGAAAGTGTTTGTTGTTTCCACATAGATTGCCACGTGTCTTCATTCAATTGAGCCATGTCAGCAGACTAAATTTGGTATCAACAGAAGCCCCCAATGTTTCATAGTTCGAAATTTGAGGAGTGTGGAACATTCTTTCTCGAAATATGGCAGTTTTAAATGGTCATCCTGAAATTTAGGAGTGTTTCCTTTGTATTTATTTTTCCTTCCAAATTTGTAGAATCAGGCTTTTTTTGAATTTTTATAACCGCCTCGATCTCCGTGTACTTTTTGTCCTTCTAGCCGCCGGTAGCGTAATCGTTTCTTTTTGTAATCATTACTTTTTCCTTTTCCCAAGGTAAGATATTTAAGCGCCACAGATAATCCCATCATTTTCTACTTTTTCAAATTTGTATCTTTGAGTTTTCTATTATCTTACTCTCTTGTGCGTTCATCCTTTTCATCGTTTGTTGTCAACAGATCCACTCTTTTTCTGTAAGATCTTCTTCCTTCTTCTTCAATTCCTTCTTTCATCATGGTTTATCCTGTAGAATCGATTGATAAATTTCGCTCTAATTTCTTTATTCCCTCCTAGGTTATTTTGGAAGAGCTTTCTGAGCCTTCTGACTATTTTCGTTTGGCTGAGGGACATTGGTTCCCCAGTCTCTTTGTTGCTGAGTGTGGTTTTTCTTTTCCTCCCAACCCTCTATGTCTGGAATTCTGTCAATACTTTGACATGGTTCCTGCAAGAATAGCTCCCAATACATGGAGAATAGTTAATGGGGTTCATAGACTAAATCAAATTCATGGAACTCGCATAGGAATTCCAAAAATCATGTTTTGCTATAGATGGGCTGTTGGGGATAATACTTTTTATTTAAAAACTAGATTTTTAAATAGGGCTTTAGTGGTCAATCTCTCGGATGTCAATAGGGACTATTTTGAGCACAGGATTGTTATAAAAAATTGGCAACATGCTCCTTTATCTCGAGATGAAGTTTATCAGGGTCCCAGATGCCCTCCCTATGTCAATGGGATAGGTTATTTTATTTCATTTTATTTATTATGCTTCCTTTAGTTTGATAAAATGTGTCACTGATATTTTAATGTTTATTTATTTGCAGTTGACAGTAAAAGAAAGTGTCCAAAAGAGGCAGACGTTAATATAAGGCACTTAAAACTTATATGGAGTTTGCATCAAATCGTTGCTGACGAGCACATTAGGTCAGCTTCATATCTGCTGCAGTATAAGAGTTACACTTCTTCTTTCACTGCTCGTCCGGTGATAAGCGAAGTAGAACCAGTACTAGCTTCTACCAGTTCTTCGCCTGAGTCACACGTTCCTTTAAGTGAAAGGATGAAGAAAAGAAGACCTCCCACTCTCTTCGAGAAACCTGCCTCTGCTGTTGGAGAGGCAAAAATAAGTAAACATGATGTCCCAGAAGGGACAAAGAAAAATGATGCACCCCCTCCGGCTGCTCTTGTGAAGGTTACCGAGAAGCCCACAGTGGCCCCGAGCAAGGCTGATGCTCCAAAAGAAGTGATTGTAATATCACCGACTAAGAGTTCCTCCTTGGTCGAAACTATTCCTGTTCCCCCGAGGAAGCTGAAGAAGAGCTCCTCGGTCAATTTGGCTGAAACCATCTCCCAGCCCCCAACTACTGGAACTGGTGTTCCTATTTTTGTTCCCCCGAGCTCTGCCATGAGCTCGGTGAAGACTTGGATCATTCCCAAAATCCAAGGTATTGAAGATAACCTTTCTCGGGACATGGTCACCTCATTGGCTGCTCGCCATATCGCTTCTGTAAGTCTTATTACGTTGAATTTTTCATCTTTCCCTTGTTATATCTGTCTCTGGCTTTCTTTCATTTTTCTTTTCACAGTTGGTGAGCTGCTTTAATACAATTTTGAAGAAAGATGAAGCTATTAAAGCTTTAAGCTCCTCATCTGGTGTGGAGGAAGCTCTGGTGGGCCTGACGAAGTCTTTTGAAGATTCTCGTCAGAAGTACGATACTGAGAAGGTTGCTTGGGAGAAGAAACTTACCTCAACCGAGAAGGAGAAGGCTCAAGTTGTTAAAATCTCCAAGGGATTGGAGAAGAAAATGAAGGACTTGGCAGAGAAAAATAAAGAGCTCGACAAGAAGCTCAAAAATGCTGGAGAGTTTGAGAATAAACTCAAGGTTGCTGAGGAAGAATTAATCCAACTTCGCGAAGTAAGTCGCCAGAAGGAAGAAGTTGAGAATAAACTGAAGACTGCTAAAAATCTTCTGTCCAAGAATCTTTCCTCGGCGAAGTTAAAGAGGAAATTGGTTGTGAAGAAGTCTTTCAGCGCTGGCTGGGATAAAGGGTGGAACAAGGCTTTGGCTGCCATGATGTCGCAAGTCGAATATGGCAGCCTCAAATACTTTAGAGATGGGTGGGTCGCTGCTCTACAAGAGATGAAGGTTGATGAAAACTCCGAACTCTTTCAGCGACACATCCCTGGTCCCCCTCCAACTCCAGAAGACGAAGAAGAGGATGAAGCTGCCTCCGAAGAGTCTTCCATGGTGATGGGAGATCAAGTTTCTCATCCCCCGACTATCTAGCCCGTTGACGAGGAACTTCAACAACTCGCTACTTCCTTCGAGCAACCTCCAGCACTTCCCCAGCTACTATCTTCTCCATCCGAGCAACCTACCTCCTCGTCCCAGCCTCCTAAGAAAGTTTTGGGAGATAAGAAAAAGGTGTAAAGTTGTTCAGACTTCTATCTATTTTATTTTTCTTTAAAAAATGTAATCCTGAACATGTAACTCTGAACATTGTACTTCTGACCTTTGTGATATAATAAAATTTAAACTTTTGTTTATGCATACTGTTGTTTCTCCTCTTCATACTCTGTTGGGACTCTTATTGATTATTGCTTTTTCTTCCTCTGCTAGTTTCTGGCTAGGATGGAATTATTATCTGCTCACGATACAAAGCTGTTGAGGCAATGCAATGATTATTTTAAGGCTGGTCACACAGATCTGAGTGCAGCACAAATTATCGACATCCTCGGCCAAGATGCTTCGAAACAGGCAATTGAAGCCTACAAATACTTGAAGTGTCTGCTTGATCGTGCGGTGGCCAATAATGTAGCTTATTATGTTATGATTGAGGATCTCCAAGGCACTCTTGAAGACCTTCATCAACAATATAAAGAATCCATTACCCTCTTGCACGAGGGGTACGAGAAGAAGTATCAATAACTTAATGCTGATAAGGGATACGAGAAGCGTTTTGTTGGCTATGATGTGAGGGAGAGAACTCTGAGGGCTGAGGTCGAGGAGCACAGGCAAATAGCCGAGTTGTTGGAGCAAGAAAATAACAACTTGTAAAGAGAAGTATCTCAATTAAAATCTGTTGCCTCCACCTCAAATGCTTTGGTCCCAGTGACTGACGAGGGATTCTCGTTCTTAGAGGCCGAGAACGCCAACCTGAGGGATGAATTGGAAACCTTGAAAAGGTTTGGACCTTCTACTTCTGCTCATGGACGAGCAAGAGCTCCTCAGGGACGAGCAAGAGCAGCTCGGGTTCCTGTCGAGGAACAGAGGACTCAATCTGCTTTAGATAACCATACCTTCCAGTTAATGGCGAAGAACCAGGCGTTGGATGAAATGTCAAAGAAGATCAGGGGTCTGGACGAGCAGCTTTCTGCGCATAAATTTACCTTGGAGAATAAAGAGCTCTTCATAAAAAATCTCCATGAGCAACTGGAAAGATTGACATATCAATTCCACAAACATCCCAGGGAGTTCTGGATGGCTGGCTATAACGAGGTTCTCTACCACTTAGACGATCGTATCCAGAATGCCAATAATGAGGGCTACAAACAGGGATGGTTGAATGCTTTAGGTGTGTTGCAACTGGAACAGGGTCATTACCTGTGGGATTACCATAATCCTGGGCTGCTCGACCTACCAGTACCACCATTTAAGCTCGACATGAGTTGGATTCCTGCTCGGGCCATCCCTCAGTGCCTGATTTCCAAATATCTCGACCACTACAGTCTCCATTCCAGTGCTGAGATATCTCGCCCCGAGCACCTACTAGATCGACCATCTGTGATGAATATCAGGATGCTGAAAGATCCTAACTTCATAAATTCTCCTCTTGCTTTAAATGATCCGCCTGCTGGCGAGGAACCTGTTTCAAAAGCAGAGGGGAAGAAACCAATAGAGTAGGAATTTTGATGTAATAGTTAGTATACATTTCATTCTCAATGTAATATGTTTTTGGATCTAATGAAAGACTTTTATTTTTTTTCTCAATCTTAATTGTTATTGTTTGGTAACACTTTATATCCGTGCATGTGTATCTGTTAAAAAGATAACAATTTTGTGCTATTTGTCGACCAACTTATTGTCGAGTAATTTGAATTTATGGTAGTCATTTGGCAAAAATGATGTTTTATTTCTCGACCAACTTAGTAAAAAATTTTAAAAGTTACGAGTATCAAAAAGTTTTGCTCGATCACTTTCTCGTATTTATGAAAATGTTTCCGACCAACTAAGGTCGGTAAATTTTCCTTGTCGACCAACTACAGTTAGTGGATTTTTCCTCTACGAGCAACTTTGGCACTTTTTGGAATAGTTGTAGCTCCCGACCAACCTTAGTTGGCATTTTCGAGAATATATTTACTTCCTAACGAACATAAGTTGACATTTTTAGGAATACTTTTACTTCCCGAGGAATACATTTACTTCCTAACCAACATAAGTTGGCATTTTTAGGAATACATAGTTTTACTTCCCGTAGGAATACATAGTTTTACTTCCCGGAGGAATACATTTACTTCCTAACCAACATAAGTTGACATTTTTAGGAATACATAGTTTTACGTCCCGGAGGAATACATTTACTTCCTAACCAACATAAGTTGGCATTTTTAGGAATACATAGTTTTACTTCCCGGAGGAATACATTTACTTCCTAACCAACATAGGTTGGCATTTTTAGGAATACATAGTTTTACTTCCCGGAGGAATACATAGTTTTACTTCCCGGAGGAATGCATAGTTTTACTTCCCGGAGGAATACATAGTTTTACTTCCCGTAGAAATACATAGTTTTACTTCCCGTAGGAATACATTTGTTTCCCGACCAACCTTAGTTGGCATTTTCGGGTTTCCTGAAGTCCGATATTTGCCGAGTAGTGTGTAGCACTAGTATTCCTCGAAAAACTTTCAATAAAAGGAGAATTTGGAAGCATATCTTCATTTTATTCATACTGATGGAACTGCGTTACATGAGAATATACATCACTGATAATACTTGCGCAGGTGCTCTGCGTTCCATGCATTCTTAAACTCCTCCCCCTCTAAAGTTGCTATTCGGTAAGTTCCTGGTCGAACAACTTCTTTAACTCGGTATGGCCCATGCCAGTTTGCCTCCAGTTTATTGTTCTTTTAAATCACTTTCTTTAGCACATAGTCTCCTTCTTTCAGGTCGCACTTCTTCACCCTCTTATTGTAGAACAAAGCTGTTCGTTGTTGGTATGCAGCATTCCTGATGGCTGCTTCTTCTCTAACTTCCTCGAGAATGTCTAAATCCAATCTTCTCATTAAGTCGCTGACAAGGGAGTTGAAATTCAGTATCATGTGTGTTGGGAGGCCCAACTCGGCAGGTATAACAGCTTCACTTCCAAACGCTAGCATATATGGAGATTCCCCTGTTGCTACTCGGGGAGTAGTTCGGTAAGCCCAGAGTACTGATTGTAGCTCATCGATCCAATTCGCTTTCGCATCATCCAGTCTTTTCTTCAAGCCACTCAGCAACATTCTGTTTGTCACTTCAGTTTGTCCATTACTTTGAGGATGGCCTGGTGCTGAGTGGATCTTCAAAATATTTGACTGATGACAATAGGCAGCGAACTCCTTGTTGTCAAATTGTGTTCCATGATCTGTGATGAAGGCATGAGGAAGACCATATAGACAAATGATGTTCTTCCAAATAAATCGGTCCACCTTATCGTACGTCATATCAATGAGAGGCTCAGCTTCTACCCACTTAGTAAAATAATCCACTGCGACGATGAGGTATTTGAATCTTCCTCTGGTCGTTGGCAGTGGCCCGACCAAATCTATTCCCCACATGGCAAATGGCCAATGGGAAGTGATGGGTGTCAACAATGCTTACGGAGTCCTTCGGATGGAGGAAAAGCGCTGGCACTTGTCACATTTCTTGGCATAGGCTATACAATCAGCCCTCATCATCGGCCAGTAGTATCCTTGCGTCATCACCCTTTGCAAAAGCATCCGACCTACTACATGGGCTCCACAGGACCCTTCATGGATCTCTTTAATCAATTCTTTCACCTCGGAGGAATGTACACATCTTTGTAAACCTGCCATAACTCCCTCCTCAATATATGCCCTGATGGGATCCATCCAAGATGGTCCTAAATCAAGGGTAATAAAGTTCATCGTCAGATCTTCATCTATACTCCGACCAGCTAAAACTTCAATTGGGATTGTTCTCCGGAGCTCGGTACGAGTAGCTGATGCTAATCGAGCTAGGGCGTTTGCTCTCGCATTCTCCATTCTTGGTATTCTGACCAGCTGAATAGCAGCAAATTTCGACACCAGCTTCTTTGCCTTTGCGTGATATCTGATCATCAATTCTCCTTTGACTGCATATACTCCCATCATTTGTTTTACGATCAATTGAGAATCACTGAAAACAAAAACCTGATGCGCCTCCATAATTTTTGCCAAACTAAGACCTGCAATCATGGCCTCATACTCAGCCTCATTATTGGAAGCTTTGAATTGGAATCGTAAGGCGTATTCCATGTCGACCTCGTCCGGGCTGTTCAAAATGATCCCTTCCCCACAGCCTGTTGTGCAAGATGAGCCATCTACATATAGCCTCCATATAGGTAACTCGTCTTCAAATTTCCGATCTGACAGAGTTCCTCGGTGAAATATTTGTTGCTTCCTTTCATCCTCCCCTGATATTTCTTGCTCTTTGTCGATTATCTTTTCTTGCCCTTTTACCAACCTAAGTTGGTTTGGGCTCGAATTTGATGATCCTGTAACATCCACTTGCCCTTTTACTAACCTAAGTTGGTCTGAGCTTGTGTTTAATGATCCTGTAACATCCACAGGTTGATCAGCGAGCAACTTTTGCTCCTCGGGGGTATCAGGATAGGTGAACTCTGCTATAAAATCTGCTACAACTTGCCCTTTTAGCGATGATCTGGGTTCATAGACTATATCATATTCACCGAGCTCTATTGCCCAGTACATCAATCTCCCTGATTTTTTTGGTTTATGAAGGTCTTGCCTCAACGTCATATCAGTATATACGACTATAGTATGAGCCTGGAAGTATGGCCTCATTCTCCTACTCGCCTCAATCAACGCCAGTGCTAACTTTTTCAGCCTTGGATATCTGATCTCTGCTCCTCGAAAAGCCTTACTTGTGTAGTAGATTGGTTTTTGTACTCCATTCTCCACTCTTATCAATGCCGAACTAACTGCATTCTCGGACACTGCCAGATAGAAGTATAATTTTTCTCCCATCACTGGCCTGGATAGCAGTGGAGGTGCTCTCAAGTATTTCTTCAAGTCTTGAAAAGCCTTCTCACATTCATCATTCCACTCAAAAGTCTTTCGGAGTGTCTTGAAGAATGGGAGACATCGATCAGTTGCTCGTGATACAAATCTGTTGAGTGCTGCTACTCGTCCTGTAAGACTTTGCACCTCTTTCTTCGTCGTTGGAGATCGCAGCCCTAATAGAGCTTTGATCTTTTTAGGATTTGCCTCAATGCCTCGTTGATTGACAATGTACCCGAGAAACATGCCTTCTCGTACTCCAAATATGCACTTCATCGGGTTCAGCTTCATTTGATATTTATTCAGTTGATCAAAAGTCTGACTTAAGTCAACTAGATGATCGACAGCTTTCTTGCTCTTTGTCAGTATATCGTCAACATAGACTTCCATATTGCAACTGATTTGTTCAGCAAAGACCTTGTTCATCAGCCGCTGATATGTTGCACCTGCATTTTTCAAACCAAAAGGCATAATATTATAACAATAAGTTCCCCTAGGGGTAATGAAAGAAGTACTCTCCCTGTCTTCAGGTTTCATTTTAATCTGGTTGTAACCGAAATAAGCATCCATGAAGCTCAGCAGCTCGTGTCCCGAGGTTGCATCCACCATTTGATCAATTCGGGGTAGTGGAAAGTGATCCTTTGGGCATGATTTGTTGAGGTCGGTGAAGTCTACACACATCCTCCACTTGTTGTTTTTCTTCTTTACCATCACCACATTGGCTAACCAGTCTGGATATTTAACATCTTCGATAAAGCAAGCTTTCTGGAGATTCTCGACTTCCTCCTGTATAGCTTGATTCTTCTCGGGACTGAATACTCTTCTTCTATGCTTCACAGGCTTGATCTCTTTATTCACATTGAGTTCGTGACATAAGAAATTTGGATCTATTTCGGGCATATCCTAATGACTCCATGCAAAAGTTTGCTTTCTGCTTCTTAGGAAAGTTATCAATTATTGTTTTAGTGAGGCTTCCAACGATGAACCTACTTGAGTAGTTCGTTCAGGGTGCTCGTCGTCCAGAATGATATTTTCAGTAGCTTCCACCACTTGACCCTTCACGAGTTGTGTCTCATCTCTAGGATCCAATGTTTCAATTTCTGCACCTTCATCCACTTGATAGGTAGTAGTCTTTTTCCTTGATTCCTCCAGTTCCTCTTGCACGGCGGATGAATAATAACATTCCCGAGCTACTTTTTGATCACCTTTCATCACTCCTACTCCAAAATTTATTAGAAATTTTAGGCACTGATGCACTGTAGATGGTACAACCTCGAATTTCTTCAATCCTACTCTTCCCATGATGATATTGTATGATGATTGAGCATTCTTATCCATCACGAAGAAGCGTATTATTTTTGTTCAACAAGCAGGCCACGTACCAATGAATATATCCAACTTGATCGTCCCAAGTGGAAATACTTTCTCGCCAGCAAAACCGAGGAGGGGTCTATGATAAGGCTCCAGTTGAGATAGTTTTAGATTTAAACTGTCGAAGCACGAGTAGAACATGATGTCTGCCGAGCTACCATTGTCTACCAGTATTCTTGAAATCATTACCTCCTTCATTCTCATCTTGATCACCAATGGGTCATCATGAGGATATAGAACACCTGCGAGGTCGTTCTTTGAAAAACCAACGACCAATTTCTCTTTGTTTACTTTTCTCGGGCGATCCTCCTCAGCTAGATTTATTCGTTGAATGTACGAGCAAGCTTGAGCCTCACAAAGGTAAGCTTTTGTTTCTGCAGTAAGGTCTCCTCCTCCTTCATCTCCACCTATTATAACATTACAGTCAAATGACCCAAAGCGTATTGGAAATACCTCTCGTTCTGGCTGTCTTGGTCTCTTGGGAAGATCGGGGTCGTCTTCTGGATCAACTTCATGGTTTCTTTTCTTGTTCTCCTCTGCTCGACGAGGAGATCTAGACGTCTCTCTTATTCTATCGTTGTTTCTTCTTTCGTTTCCACGATCAACATACTTTTCCAGTTTTCCTCGTCTGATGAGTGTTTCAATCTCATTCTGAAGAGCTATGCAATTTTTGGTCATATGGCCATGATCTTTATGAAACTCGTAATATTTTGCTTTATTCCTCCGATCAGGGTCTGCCTTTATTTTCTCTGGCCAGTTTAATTCCTCGTTGTTCTTGATTTCTTCTAGAACATGGTTGATGTCCTTCTTCAAAGGAGTATAATTATTGAATTTCTTCATTACTTCCCATGTCGACTTAGTTTTTGAGTGTTTGTCATTACCATTGTTCTTATGCTCTTTCTTATTAGCTTTATCACCTTCCACCTTGGTTTCTTTGGCATCCATATTCTTCTTCGCAGCTATAGCCTCCTCGGCATTCATAATCATAGACGCTTTTCCCATCAGGTCTGACATGGTTCTAGGTGGATCTTTGGTCAAAGTGTAGTACAACTTGTTTGGCAGTAGTCCACTCATCAAGGCGATAATCGCTGTCTTTTCCTCATAATCAATGACTTCTAGTTTCTCATTATTAAAATGAGTTATATAATCTCTGGTACTCTCACCAGCTTTTTGTCTAACACTTAACAAATGCGCTACTCTTTTAACTGGCTTTGCCCCAAAATATAAATTCCCAATGAATAACTCGGCCAGTTGAAGAAAAGTTGAGATCTTACCCCGAGGAAGATTATTATACCATATTTGAGCAGATCCGGTAAGAGTTCTCGAGAATGCTTTGCATCTCATTTCATCTGGAACAGCATAGATGTCGGCTGCAGCTTGGTATTATTCTATATGAAGGACAGGTTCAGTCTTTCCATCATATTTGGGGGTCACAACAGGTGCTTTTAACTTTGACGGTGTTGGAAAATCTACAATGTACTGGACAAAAGGTGTTCCTCAAACAAAAGTTCGTTGTAGAGGGTTTTTGGCTTTAGCCATTTCCCCTAATCTATCCTCCAGCCTCTGAATAGAGACTTTCCATGCATCATTTCCTTCCTCGGGCCTGTTGGTTCGAGCAACTGATCGCGTTGATGTGGCTTCCTAGGATCTATCTTGACGAGCAGCTGGTCGCGACTGGGAAGATCCTTCCCTTAAATCTGATGGTCGTCGAAAACTTCTCGATGCGACTTTAGGAGGACTTCTACTCCTTCTAGGTCCTAATCGATCAAAAGGTGATACCTTGCTTAACCTCTCTAGCGCACTAGTCCTTTCTGGAGAGAGAGTGATACGTTGTTCAGTATCTGTGGCTTGCACTGACGAAGTTCGTCCAGGTTTTTAAGAAAAATCTTCAGACTCCTCATTACGATATGAATCGGTACGCCTAGTACGCGAAGAAGTTGCACTGATATTTCTTTGAATACTTCGTGGTCTTGAATGGGTTGGTGCACCGCCATGGAGGATTTGTATGAGCTGTCGCATAGTTTCTTGCATGACGGTCTGGCCCTGAGCCAGATTTGTCATTATTCCTGCCAGATCTGGAATATTTGGCGGAGCATATGGATTTGGAGGGTTTCCAACGTTTCAATTGCCGGATTCTGGAATATCAGCCATTTGTGATGAATTATTTTCGATGAAAAACGATATTACCAGTCGTTTCCCACAGACGGCGCTAATCTGTTGATGTAAAAAATTAGATCGTATCTAATTATTCAATCACAGATAAAATAAATGAAACAAAGAGTTTTTAAAGTGGTTCAGCCTTATAAGAATGGCCTACGTCCACTGTTATGTTATTGCTGGCTATTTGGGAATTCTCGATTACAAGTTCTATCAAGAAATTCCGGTCCCCTTACAATGAGGATTGTACAATGTATTTATAGCCCTGAGGCTGTAATGTGAAAGGGTAATACATTAAATGATGTACATGTGAGAGGGTTATACATTCAATGCCCTTTAAGCGTATACATCTGAATGATAAGCATTTAATGAACAATCAAACTGTTGGTTATCCTGCTATTAATGCTTTGTTCGAGGTGCAGCTCAGACCGCCTAAGTTGCTCGGAGCGCCTAAGCTTCTCGGTACTTAAGAGTTCCTCGGAGAGTTCTTGTTCCTCGGAGCATATGAGTTCCTCGGGGAAATAGTGTTCCTCGTTGTAATATGGTTCCTCGGAGCGTCTGAGTTCCTCGGAAGTGTTTGTTGTTGCCACGTAGATTGCCACGTGTCTTCATTCTATTGAGCCATGTCAGCAGACTAAATTTGGTATCAACACCTGACTTACCGCTATACTCACCAGTTGGGTGTAGTTGTAATTTAGGTTTTTATATAGTTCAGGTGAGCCGGGTAGTCGAATATCCCTCACCAGAGCTAATTAGTATAAAATGGTTGCATGGGTCGACGAGTTATAACAAATGCGTCTCGTTTCGACAATTACTTAAATCATTGTTACCGCTGTGGATTCGATACCTGATTTACACTTCATTAATACTTCTCAATGCATAAAGATAAATCCATTAAATATATAACTATCATTGTTTTTGTTTCACCTCCTCAATACAAAAACATAAACTTATGACTACACTAAAAAATGGAGTATAGCGGTCAAGTCCAGGTATCGAAAATCTATAGAGACGAGTTGCTAGAATTTAATGGAATTAATACTTCTTAACAAAAGTGTGAAAGATAATTTTCTAACTAAAAAGAAAAGATAATAAAGAGAAAGATTGTATATATTGTTTGTAGTGATTCAATAATCCTTGTTACTCTCTCGATTGTTATATCTAATGCTCGTTTGGAAATCATTTGTCCAATTTTGAAATTGCCCACTTTTTTCCATTTTCTCGAGTTTCATCCCCAAACACCTTTGAATCCGTATATACATCCCTTTCATTTTCTACCCTAACCTAGCCTACATTACAACCCTATTACAAGTCCTATGTGATCTTAAGTAGATGTAATTCAAATGTTTAAATAGTTTTAATAATCTGTGAAAATGCATTTTGCCTCTTTTTTATGTGCGGTATCCTTTCACTGAGATTACAGTTTTTATTTTCTATATAGCATTTTTCATTTGTGACATGTGCGTGGCCTAGTTTTCATTTACATTTACTCTTTATGCCCGCATGTCCTGTGTGTTACCTCCCTGCTTTAAGTGAATTCATTTGATGAGTGTAATGCCTGTGAGGATTGACTTTTATGCATGTTTTGATATTTAGCATCTGAGTTATTTAAGTTTTTGCTAAATCATATTTTGCGTGTGCTCACTCCCCTCCCACATGTTAAAGTTTCAATTCATTGAGGTGTATTCTATAATGTTAATAATTGCGGACTTTTCACGTGAATTCGTTTGTTATGCTAATAACATGTTGAAATCTTGTTTGTATTATTGAGTTTGTCACATGTGATTGGAAATATTTTGAGGAAACTTTATGATGTTTGTGGGTATCATCCCTGAAAACCCTCACGAGACAACACTCGTCCACTAGGGGTACCTATGGGTTTAACGGCTTATTGCATATGCTAAATGCAATCGTGTTCCCTATGAAAGTGACAATTATATTTTGATGCATATATACGTTTTTTATTTCCTTCTATGGACTGGTTTTGTTTGTTTCATCACTAGGGACTAGTAATGTCTACGTTAGGGGGTGCGATACATCACGAATATTACATATTTGCGCCCTTTATCTTTATGCATTCTAGCACTTTTACATTCTTAATGCCTATATTTGTGCTCGTTAACTAGACAACATCGGATTTGGACATATATATGTTTTGCAGGGGTTAATTGTGCTTTTGTAGGTATTGGAACGCTAAAAGTCAGGTTCGATTGCATTCCGGAGAAGTTCTGTCATCGAATGCTACTTTAAGGTCAATTTGGTCTTTTCAAACTCACTATTTTTTTGGAATGAAGTTATCAACATGTAGGTCATCAAATTATCTTTCTGTGGCCACTGAACGTGCGTTATTCTGACTCCGAATGTGGAAGTTATGCCCATTTTCGAAAGGTTTCGGTATTTTCTTCTACTTCAAGGGAATTTTGATACTTTCACACTGCATAATTTGGAGGGTTGCAAAACATAATCATGTAGAGAATTGAATTAGCTTCGCGTTGGTTCTGACCACGCCTCATTTCGATTCCGTATGAGGGAGTTATGGCCATTTCCGTGCAACGTGTCAAAATTGGTTCGGAGAGGAAAAATGGGTTGTCTGCAGCCCAAGGCAAATTCCAAAACCGCGGTCGACCGGTCCCAAAACAGAGGTCGACCGGTCCCATCAGATATGGACAAAAATTGACTTATTTTGGGTTTTTTGTCTTGGTTTTGTTGGGGGTTTGTTTCGGGTATAAATAGAGTGTTAGGGGCTTTTCTTTGGGGACATATTTCATTTTAGGTTAGAGAACTTTGGGTATATTTGTGGAGTACCCCTATCCTCTATTTTCTTTGGTGTATCCATTTAATGTAAGAACCTGTTACTATTCATTGTCTCTTTTCTTTTGTTTATGCTTTGTGCTCTAGTTTTTCATGTTTTCCATTTATTTCAAATCTAGTTTAATTTGTGTAGTGTAATTTAATTACTTGGTTTATTTATGTTGTTTATCATGATTAGTGGCTAGTTTAGTCTAGGTTGTGTCAGATTGAACTCACCTGGGGTTGATGTGTTGCTTTGCTTTGGTGATGGAGTTTACGGGTCTATTTTGAGTGCGCCTAGGGGATTTGATGAGGTATATCATGTATGCTCCGTGCTTACGACCTTGCGTGCGTAATTTCTGGGGTATTTATTGACGCCAAATCATATTCGACTTTTATGCGAATTTAGGGGTGTGACAACTCTTGATTTAATTAATTGTGGAAACGAGACGCAGTCTTAATAACTCGTCGACCCATGTAACCATTTTATACTAATTAACTCGGGGCGAGGGATATTCAAAGCAACCTATAGTTTTTATTCTCTTTGTTAATCTAGTTTAATTTTCCCTCGCCTACTTTAATCTTTCTCTTTATTATCTTTTCTTTTTAGTTAGAAAATTATCTTTCACACTTTTATTGAGAAGTATTAAATCCATTAAATTCTAGCAACTCGTCTCTGTGGATTTTCGATACCCGGACTTGGCCGCTATACTCCCATTTTGAGTGTAGTCATAAGTTTAGGTTTTTGTATTGAGGAGGTAAAGCGAAAATAATGATTAGCGTCTTGACACGCGCTACTTTTCACCCTTAATCAAAATGGCGCCGTTGCCGGGAACTGTTTTGTTATAGATTGTAATTGAGTTATTAGTTTGTAGTATTCTTTCTTTTGTATTTGTATTCTTTCTTTTAACCTTTTTTACATGACTTCTACATTTGAGCGCCTAGAAACGCTTGAATTATCCCGCTCGCACATCTTCTTTGTGGAGTTTGTCCCCTCAAGCCTTTGTTGGGGTAAGCATGTCTTATTCTAACTTTTCTGGGAATCCTAATGATAACTCTCAAAATTCCGGTAAACCATTGACTTTTGGTCAATACTTGCAATCCCAAAAAGTTGCAACATCTAAAATGAGATTGGGTGAGTATTACGAAAGTCAAAGTTTGGATTACAGTAATTTTGGTAATGATCATCTCGATTTTGGGTCGCAAGATCCTTATGATAAGAATTTCGAATCAAATTGTAATCTCTTTCAAAATTCTTATGTTAATGATGTTGAGTGTAGTTCCGAGAACAATTTCCAAACTTCCCATTTCCAAGAATCCGCTCCTTGCTCGATGACTTTCGGTGAGGGTTTGCGCATGCTTGAAAATGAGAGGATTGAAAACCGTTATCGGGAAGAAAATCGTTGTTGGGAACAAGAGTTGGATTTACTATTCGAATCCGACGACGACTTTTCTTCGGAGACTGCCGAAGTCGAGGACCGTTTTGAACCAAATAAGGACTTTGTTCCTACTTTGGAACAAATCATCCTTGACTTGACCCATGGTGTAGTAGAGAATGAAAAGGGCATAGTATCCATTTGCAATGAATTCGTTTCTTCTTTGATTTTCAAAGAAGAAAGTTTCATTGTAAACGATCCTATTTCTTCTGAAATTCAATTTTCAAGCGATGATCACTCATCGCCTGAGATTGAATTTCTTTCATCCCCATATTTATTCTATACTGTCACACCAATTCTAGTACCCGATGAATCGGTTCAGAACTTTTTAGTTCCAAACCTTTTCACCGACGAGGAGTACTCGCTCGAGCCGCTTTCCATGACGGCATATTTGCCCTCATGTGCACCGCCTCCCATTCCAACTTTAAAATACTTGGGAGTTGATTCAATTTTTCTCGGTCCACACGTGTATTTGTCTCCCCTCCTATCCAATTCCCCCATCCTCCCTCCTAAAGTTTCGATTGAGGATGGTTCACTTTTATCGCCTTACACATGCCTTCCGTCGTTTGAACGAAATTCCTATTTTTTCGGGAGGCATGCATATTCGGGAGGGTCCACCGTTGATCCGCCAAATTCAAATTGTGTTTTGGATGGACCCTCAAAAGTTTCAACTTTTAGTATATAGCTAATTAGATTTCAAAATGTAGTTGTATATAATTAACTTCTTAATTTTCATCTTTTCTTAATTTTGTCTAGTGTAATTAGTTAATCTCTTTTTATGTTTTTTGTGTATGCTTGGTTCTAACTCTTTTGTAGGTTCAACGGACTTGAATTTGCGGAGACTATGCGCCCCGGCACACATTTGTTAAGAAAACGATAAAAAAAGTCACAAAAATATTTTTTCTTTATTTTTCACACAATCATTCTCACGCATTTGCATTTGTTTTTTCTTTTATTTTATTATACATTTTATCGTGAACATGCGTGTGTGTTGCTCGTTGTACATATTTTTTATTTTTTGGTTAGCATAGGCCTATGTATGTGCATATTTTAGCCTAATTCTATGTAATTTTTATTTTTATTTTTTTTATTTCATATTTTATATATTTATACTTATATATATATATATATATACTTATATATATTTATCATACTTATTTCCCCCCATATGCCCCATAATTGCAATTCCCCCCCCCCCCCCCCCATTTAAAAACAGGAAGCAATGGGCATTTTGCTGTTCGATCGATCGATTGACTCTCAGAGGTCGATCGATCGACCAGTATAGCCGAATCTGCTTCTTATTTTCCCCTTTCTTCTTCTTTTCTTTCTTCTCTCCTCTTAACCTAATTCCTGCCTTAATATTTTCCCCGCCACATTTCCTTCTTTTCAACCCTTTTTCTACACTTGCAAGGTATAGTTCTTCCTACTTTATTATGTATTTGTAGATTTTGGTTGATTTTTGTCATAATTTCCATGTTTTATCCATTATTTGACATTTATTGAATGTGTTGGTTTTATCCTTGATTTGTGTTGTTACAACCGATTTAACTTGTGATTATTGATGTATATCCACTCATGAACACATATGTACTGTTGCATTGTTGTTTTGTTCATGAGTGGGGCTCTTTTGTTGGTTCAAATGGCATTTTCGCACCCTCATTTCATATTGCGCACACCAAGTGTTCGCTAAAATGCCCCAACCAGTTTTCAATCCAATTTTTGGCGCACACTTGGGTGATTTTTACTCATTGTCGTATACCGACACATTCGCAATGTTGAATTTTTTCACTCGATTTTGCGCACTTGCACCCCCATTTCAACTTGTACACTAACTAACCATTAATTGCGCTTACAATTTTTTTGTATTGCTTAATTCTTATTTTGTAGGTTGAAATGGCACATTTGAAGAAATATGATTCCACTCTGTGCGTGCTCACCCATGGTTTCGAGGGGTTCTGTTGTAAGAAAGAATGGGAGTGGTTCCAGGCATATTTTGAGACTGCTCAAAGGCCGTTGGCCTACAATTTAGCCTGGAAGCTTGCTGATTTGCCGGAGGAGGCGCATGTTCTTTTGCGGAGCCAGGGATGGGAAACTTTTCTCGCCATTAATGGGCGCATCAATGAAGAGCTGGTCAGGATTTTTTATGTGACGCTAGTGGTGGTGAAAGGGGACGGGTCGACGACATACGAGGCCATGGTCCGAGGGGTGAGGGTACCATTCCGCCGTTCTGATTTGGATGTCTTTATGAATGTACCGAACCCCGAGGAGTCAGTCAGTTTTACCGATGGGGATGTGTTTGGTCTCACGACATTGATAGAGACCGTTGCACCGGGGGAAGAATGGAAAAAAATGGCTTTCCGTTCGGCTGCAATGGAGGATTCACCGAGACTGCTTCGCTATATCAATGTCCACTCCTTCATGGTGACGAGCAACCAGTCAGAGGCGCATCACAAGCACGCCGCATTTATCTACACACTGATATATAATTTGGGCAATATCAGCTTGCCTAATATATTTCTGGATATGATGTGCGCGACGGCTAAGGAGAGAGCCAGAACATTTTTCCTTCCTTTTCCTGCCCTCATCACAAGGATTTATTTATCGCACGGTTGCCCAGAATTTGACGCTGACCGCAAGCAGGACCCATTTGGGCTTCTCACAAAGAGTAATATTTCGAAGATGCTGAAACACGAGTGGGGGCAACTGGGGAACAAAAGACAGAGGGCGGAGGTAGCTGATGAGACGGACGAGGAGGAGGCTGAGATTAGGATGGTCGAGCAGGGGCAGAGTTCACAGGTGCCACCCACAGATTTGAATGACCGCTTTGAGGCATACAGGGCACTGCAGGACCACCGCTGGGAGGAGACCCAGCTCAGGTGGGCTACATGGGAGTTTCACCTGGACTAGCAGCAGGCCGAGCAACGACATTATCAGGCCGAGCAGCGACAGGAGTGGGCCGACCAGAGGCAAGCTAGAGCGTAGCACAGACATGAGTACCGAATGATGCATTGGATGATTAGAGATCTTTATTTGTAGAGGCATGATTCAGACACAGCACTACCTCCTCATTTTTAGGACCCTTCTGATCCTAGTGGTTCCGGCCACTAGGTTACTTTTGTACTGGGTCATATTTTTGTATTCTGGGGTTGGATATTTTGTTGTATTTTTTATTTCTTTCTATTTTAGTTGTAATTTATTAAGTGATTTTGTATTGAACTTATTAAATGGGAAATTAAAATGTAGTTTGTGGTTGTTTATTAGATTTTGATGTGTGTGACCTTCCATTTTATAAAATTAAAAGTTCCCCATCAATTTATCCAGTATTTGCACTTCAGCCCCTCTATATTGTTGTGACTTGTGACATAGCTTCTTTTAACTTGATACATCAGTATATATTCTTCCTTTGCTTTGTACTAACTTGTTTTGCAGATTCATTTGGACTTTTACTTATGGAGATCTCTCCAAATGCGGGTAATATCATTCTTTTCCTATCTTTGTGTCGTGTTCTTTAATGGACGCATTGGGGACAATGAAACATTTAAGTTAGGGGGTGTTGGATATTCTATCCATTGCATGTTTAGTCCTTAAATTTGACCATAATTTAGTTACAAAGCATGTTTTTGTTAAAGATTTGAAAATTTTCAAAAATATTTTCTCTCTTTTTTCTCCTTTGTTGGGCATTTTGCCCCCGTTTCCGATGATAAATTTTAATAATTGTCCGATCCATTAAACAATTCAATGATGCATGTTCTGGATTTTAGAAGTTATTAGTCTTTAGTCCTTAAATCATTAATATTATGAATAACTTCATGAATTAAACTTTATCCCTTGAGCACATGGACTTTTATTGCCTTATTGATTTGGTTTAAGATTTTTATAACTCGATATGCTTTTGTTGCATTGCATATACTTACACCAAGTGAGATTAGAGACTTATCTTCATTTGTGAGTGTATACACTATTCTTTCCTCTTTGCAAACGTTACAGTCGTTGGTAATCTCTTTATTCTTTCATTCACCGTTCATTAATTGAGTTCATTCTTGAAATGTATTACTTGAGCATGATTTTCATATATTATTTTGACTCGAGAATTGTGTAAACTTTTTGAAATGATCATAGGCCATCTTTGTATATCACCCATATGACCTTGACCTCACCTTTTATATGTTCCCTAGTCAACCCTCTTGAGCCTAAATACTAGCCTTTCATTTCATCACCCAAAATCCCACATCCAACTCCAAATTGGAGTTATACACCATACATATTACCTTACATACCATTGTTTGGATTGTTGCTTGGGATTGAATGCTATTATTGTATTTTGTGGTTGCAATTTGAGCATGAAAATAGTGAGAAAAGAAGAAGAAAAAGAGAAAGTTGAAAACAAAAGAAAACAAAACAAAAAAAAAGTGAGAAAAAGAAGAAAAGAATAAGAAAGAGAAAGTTGTATATATTGTTTGTAGTGATTCAATAATCCTTGTTACTCTCTCGATTGTTATATCTAATGCTCGTTTAGAAATCATTTGTCCAATTTTGAAATTGCCAACTTTTTTCCATTTTCCCGAGTTTCATCCCCAAACACCTTTGAATCCGTATATACATCCCTTTCATTTCATACTCTAACCTAGCCTACATTACAACCCTATTACAAGTCCTATGTGATCTTAAGTAGATGTAATTCAAATGTTTAAATAGTTTTGATAATCTGTGAAAATGCATTTCGCCTCTTTTTTATGTGCGGTATCCTTTCACTGAGATTACAGTTTTTATTTCATATATAGCGTTATTCATTTGCAACATGTGCGCGGCCTCCATTTACATTTACATTTACAGTTTTTATTCATTACAGTTTCCATTTCCATTTACTCCTTATGCCCGCATGTCCTGTGTGTTACCTCCCTGTTTCAAGTGAATTCATTTGATCAGTGTAATGCCCATGAGGATTGACTTTTATGAATGTTTTGATATTTAGTATTCGAGTTATTTAAGTTTTTTCCAAATCATATTTTGCGTGTGCTCACTCCCCTCCCACATGTTTGAGTTTCAATTCATTGAGGTGTATTCTATAATGTTAATAACTGCAGACTTTTCACGTGAATTCGTTTGTTATGCTAATAACATGTTGAAATCTTGTTCATATTGTTGAGTTTTTCGCATGTGATTGGCCATATTTTGAGGAAACTTTATGATGTTTGTGGGTATCATCCCTGAAAACCCTCACGAGACGACACTCGTCCACTAGGGTGACCCAGGGGTTTAACGGCTTATTGCACACGCTAAATGCAATCGAATCGTCCGCAAAAGTGGCCTTATCTTTTGTTGCTTTTATACAATACTTTTGTACTATCTCCTGTTTTGGTTTACTTGTTCTTCTTGCTGTATCCTATTTCATTGCTAGGGACTAGCAATGTGTAAGTTAGGGGTTGTGATAATACGCAATATTGTGTATTTCATCCGTCGAACCTACGCATTTTAGCCTCCTCGGGTGCCTTAATCTCTATATTTAAGCTCATTAACCAGACGACCTCGGTTTATATTGTTAACATGCTATATGAGGTATAATTGGGCTTTTGTAGGTATTTAGGTACTAAGTATGGGATTCGGATGCACTCAGGTGAAGTTCCGTACAAAATCACACGTTTAGGGCAAATTCGGTCATTTCACAGCTTAGGCACCTACCTCGACATCTACACGGAAGTTGTATCCCTCCTCGCTAGCTTCGCGTGGCCATAAACAGTGCGCGAATTCGATTCATAACGAAGAAGTTACAATAATTTTAGCGGAGAAGAAATGCAAGGAAAAACAAGGGAAAATGCAGGCTGCCCTGCTTGATCGATCGATCGACCCTTCATAATTTTGCCACGATTTCAATGGTCGATCGATCGACCAAAGGCGTCTATCGATCGATCCCCTGTTTCTGCAGATATTTTTGCCTTCTTTTCTTTCTTCTTTTCTTTTATTCCAACTTACTATTTAAGCCAATTTTTGTGTAATATTCATATAGGTAATTCATACTTAGTTTTAGAAGACATTTTAGGTTAGGGTTTGATTTTGAGAGCTCATCTTCTTCTCTTCTTGGAATGACAACCATTTGGTTTTGTAAGATTGAACTATTAACTTCCATCTCCTTTAATATAACTTTGTTCTTCATTTTTCCTTGCTTTGTAATTTAGTTTCCATGCTTTGTAATTAGTTTAATTGCTTTATTTCTTGCTTTCCTAGTTTAATTAACACAATTTAGTTTAATTCATATATTGACCCTAGATAAATAGGGTCGGGATTTTGTTCCGGCATTAATGGGCCCCGAGCTTCAAAAATTAGGTTTTGTGTAAAATTGCGTTTAATTGAACCCACGTGAATTAAAGTTGGATTATTATGCGTTTAACTTTCTATGTCATGCATCTTTAGTGTTTATAGGGATAATTCGAGTTTAATCCGCGTGCGACCATTTTTGAATTAAATGTTTAATCTCGCAACTTTAGATGTAATTCCTTATTGTGTGATGTTTATGATTAATTGATAATGCTCGATTAAATTTCTCTCGAGCCATATGGTTGGATGATATCCCGATCCCCGCTTTACTTTTATTTAGACATAACTTATTCTTTTCTTTTATGTACAACCAACCATCACCTTTTTACACTTTGATTCCTGGATTAATAATTTGTTACGATCTATCAAACATTCTCTGTGGATTCGATACCCGACTTACCGCTGTACTCACCAGTTGAGTGTAGTCGTAATTTAGGTTTTTGTATAGTTCAGGTGAGCCGAATGTAAAACGACCGGCGCGTAGGTGACTCTCGCACCGCGGTAAAACCCTGTCTATCAACAGGTTAAACCGGTTCCACTTAGGAACCCAAACCCGTTCTGGCTTCAGAATTTCTTAGTTTTTCCCTCTTTGATTCTTCTAATCTTCTCATGCTCATAGCTTTTCGATCGTAGCCCGACTTTGGTTGCCGTTTCTTTCTATGTACTAGTGAACTCGATATCTTCGAATTATCTTAGGTTTCACATCTGAATTCTGCCTGAACAATTATGAATTTTCCCTTGACTTTCCTTGTTTGCTTTTCGATTCTCATTCCGATTTTCTTCTTTTCTTTCACGTGCATAAAATACCTGTAATATATAAGAGAAATACACGAAACATCATGTACTTGTAGGAAGAGGTCAGTAGCAATAATATGAGATAAAATCATCGAATTAGCATCGCACAAGATACCAAAAATAACTATATGATGGGTATAAATACGAAGAATTTATGCCTAATCAAACCCCCCTAACTTAGAACTTTGATCATCCCGAGCAATGTTCTCAAAGAAAAATCAAAATACTTAAAAATTGTACAATTTAAACTCCCCAAAAATAGTCATCTTAAATTTGTATTCAATAGTCTCAAGTTGTAGTGTGTGTGTGAAGTCGAGAATTAAACATCTAACTTCCACTGATTGATACTTATGTTACTTTTTAAAAATTCATTTTGATTTAATTCTCACAGTATACTCTAAAAAATGAATCTCTCAGAATGTGGAGGGAATGAAAAGGTGTGAAGGATTTGAGGGAGGGAATGTTTTTGGAGTGTAATTTTCGGATTGGGAATGGGGGGTGAATCGGTGGAAATGAAAAGGAGGAAAAAATGGAGGGAAGATTTTTGGATTTCCAGAAAAGCGAACTGGTTTGACCTTATAAGCATTAACAGGGCGAACTGGTTCGATTGTCCTCTAGAAACTCTAAAAAAGCAAATCGGTTCTACCCTGAATTATGCCCAGGGTGAATTGGTTCTGATCTTTGGCATATTTCCTCTAAATTTCATCCATTCTCAATCTCTAAGCGTCGACAATGTATCCGACTTAATTCTCACATACCTGAAACTCTGCTATCTATAATGCTACCTCAGGGCCCTCAAATACTCACCGTGATTTATCGTAAACTCTCCCGTGTTGTGCAACAGTTCACCTAATCCTTTCTAACTCATGACTCATGGACCTCAACTATCCTAATCTAACACTACTCAATATGTTACAACAAGATTCACCCCATACGCTTCGGGGGTGCGACGACCTCTCCTCTATAAGATCATTCAACCCCGTAAATGGGGTCCGACAACCAAATTGTGTCGTCCTCCTCAACACACCCCTCTAGGTGTGGCTTTAGGTGTTGTCCACTCACTTTAAACGTGTCTCCCCACTTAGTAGCTTCTAATTCAATGGCTCCATGGGGAAACACCTCTCTCACAACAAATGGGCCAGTCCACTACGAACGTAACTTATTGGGAAACAACTGTAAACGGGAGTTACATAGGAGCAGTTTTTTACTCGGTTGAAACTCCTTTCGACGAATAATTCTCTCATATTCTAGTTTCATCCTTTTATTGGATATTTTAGTTATCGCATATGCATCGTTGCATATTTTTTCCAAATCATTCAATTGAAGCTTGCGTGCTTCACCGACTTAATCCGAGTTATGGTTCAAACTCTTGATCGCCCTATATGCCTTATGATCTAGCTCCACGAGGACATGGCAAGGCTTGCCATAGAAAAAGAAAAATGGGGAAATTTTGTGGGGGTTCTTGTACGCTGTCCAGTAAGCCCATAGTGCATCGTTTAATTAGAGAGATCGAACTTTTCGATTAGAAATAACGGTCTTTACACTAGAATTTGCTTAATCTCACGATTTGCTAGCTCGGCTTGCCTATTCATTTAAGGGTGATACGTTATCCCAACCTAGTGGACGACCCTATATTTTCTCATAAGTTTTTCAAATAGTCTAGTGCAAATGTGCTTGTCTTTATCGTTAATGATTGCCTTTGGAGATCCGAAGTGAGAAAGTATATGTTCTTGTAAGAATTTTATCACCACCTTGTTGTCTTAACAACTATGGCCTTAACCCATTTGGACGCATAATTTACTTCGACAAGGATGTATAAGAAACTAAAAGAGGGAGGAAAGGGACCCATAAAGTCAATACCCCAATAATCGAATATCTCGATGATGAGAATATGGGTCAATGGCACCATATCTCATCGAGTGATGGCTCCCATCCTTTGGAATCTATCGCAAGATTTCAATAAGCACTTACATCCCAAAAATTTGTGGGCCAATAAAGATCGCTTTGAAGAATCTTAGCGGACATCTTCTTTGTAGAAAAGTGGCCTCCACAAGCTTCCATATAACAAAAATAGATGATACTAGGTATCTCATCATCTGTTAAACATCTTCGGATGATTTGGTCCACGTAATATTTGAACAAATAGGGATCATCATAAAAGAACATGTGTGACCAAGTTAGGAACTTTTTTTTCTCTTGCGGTGTCCAATTGGGGGGAACGGCCCTGTGACAAGGTAATTTATTATATTCGTAAATTAAGGGAGAGAAAAAGTGGCAAATAATTGCTCATCCAAAAATTATTCTTTTATGGCTATGGGATCACTAGGTACGTCATACGAAAGCCTCGAAAAAATGGTCAGCTACGATATTTTCCACTCCCTTCTTATCCTTTATAGAGAGATTAAACTCTTTTAGGAGTAGGATCTACCTTATGAGGCGTGACATAGCATCCATTTTGGAAAGGAGGTACTTAAGTTTCGCGTGATCGATGAAGCATGTAATGGGCGAACCTATGAGGTCAAAGAGGAATTTATCTAGGGCGAAGACTACGGTTAATAATTCTTTCTCCGTGGTGGAGTAGTTAAGTAGTGGTCCGATTAACGTTCGACTAGCATAGTAAATGACGTGTGCCTTATTATCTTTCCTTTGTCTCAAAACAGCCCCTATCGCATAATCACTCACATCATACATAAGCTCGAATGGAAGGGACCAATCCATAGCTTGCATAATGGGAATGGAAACAAGCATACTTTTCAATTATTCAAAAGCACTTTGGAACACTTCGTTCTACTAAAAGGGGGCATCTTTCACAAGTAGGTTACTTAAGGGCCTAGCGATGGAACTAAAGTCCTTAATAAAACTTTGATAGAAATTCGCATGGCCCAAGAAAGAGCCCACATCCTTTAGTGACTTAAGTGGGGGAAAATTGGCTATGACTTATATTTTTGCCCTCTCTACCTCAATACCATTGGACAAAACTATGTGGCCAAGAACTATTCTTTCGATAAACAAAAAATGGCACTTATCCCAATTTAGTACCAAGTTCTTTTCCACACAACGGGCTAACACTTTTTCGAGATTAGAGAGGCAAATGTCAAAAGAGGTGTTGAAGACACTAAAGTCAACCATAAAAACCTCAAGGCCCCTTTCGACTATATCGCTAAAAAGACTAAGAAGGCACCTTTGAAAGGTCGTGGGTGCGTTACATAATCCAAAAGGCATACGTTTGTAGGCAAACATGCCAAAGGGACATGTGAACATCATATTTTCTTGATCAAACACATCTACCTCAATTTTGTTATACCTGAAATAACCATCAAGAAAGCAATATAATGGGTGTCCCATTACTTGCTCTAGCATTTGGTCGATAAACAGTAAGGGCAAATGATTTTTCCTAGTGTCGGCATTAAGCTTTCGGTAGTCAATGCAAACACGAAGAGTGCCCACTATGTGTGTGTTCTCTTTCAAACCACTTTATATCAAAAAATTATCCAACTTTTAAGTGTGCACCAAACCAAGTTGTGAAAATCCAATTCTTACTTTAAACCAATTTTATCTTAATTAATCCTAAACAAGCATCTAGTGATTAAAACAAGTGAAGTAAAGAATACTCACAACGCCGGATGTACGAGGAAAAAATCCAAAATAGGAAAATAACTTCGGACGGCCCAAGCCAGACAATCACTATGAACAATGGTTCTACAAAGACAGATTAGCCTTACACTAAGACTCGATCCCCACGGGTCTTGATGCTCCTTCTGATCTTCAACCGTTCTATAATAGTGCCCACGCAGAAATTCTGTCTTCCATGTTCTCTGTCTACAACACACGCGTCCACGTATGTCTCGGTGTCCACCGATATGGCTTTGATACGTCTACGATGTCGAACACGATGTCCGTCGCTTCTTCACCGCAAAATCCTTTGTGTTCAATGTGTATAACAAACAACTTTGGTGCAGCAAGATCACTTAAACATATAATAATGATAACTCGGATCTTTGTAAACTCTAAGGATGTGTTTAAGACTTTTAAACCTTAGAAAACATGTGCAAACAAGGTTCTGGTTCGTAAAACTATTTTCCAGAAAGCACACTTACAAAATTATGATGAAAACACTGTTTAAATAGGATTTAAACGCCGCCTCAAAAAATGTGTCGTTCGAACGACTTAAGGAACTCATTCGAGCGACATCCCATCTCGTTCGAACGAGATTGGATGTCGTTCGAACGACAGCGTGAATGTTCGACTTTTTTGTTTAGAACGTCTCTTCCAATGAGAGATCCAAAAATGTCAAACTCTTTTACGAGCTTATCATCATAAAACGAAGTTTAAACATTTAAAACACTTTAAAAACATTTAAAAACAATTTTTTTTATAAAAATTACATCCTTATCTTTTATAAAAATAATTCCGAGAACCATTAATTATACGCATTCATACCTGAGTGATCTCGGAATGAAATTAACTTTGAAGACGATAAAACTTGCACCAATTAAACATCGGCATGATTAATTATTTGAAGCTTTGCCGCAACGTCTTCAATTTATTCAATACGTCATAGACCAAGTGGGATCGTGACACAAATAAACATCTCCCTATGACATATTACAAACACAGTTTTGTTCACGAAATTAAGTCAAAATAATACAGGGACTCAATTGGAAATTTATGTCCTTACAAATCTCCCCCTTTGACTATTCCGGGACAAAACTAAACCAGTGAAATGCCTAACCGGGCCGTCAAGCTGTATAACGCCTAAATCCCATCCCATAAACCCAAAATAAAAAATTACCGGACACGGACTAGAATATGTAGCACCGGCAAGCATGAACTGTCTGTATGTGATGTAGACTTGAAATCTCGAATCGCTGAAGCATACCTACACGCATGAAACAGACAAACAAATACCCAGTGAAGTATGGAGGAACAAATGATACCAAATTATATTTCTAATAAGAACAAATCATTTGAAACATGTGAGCAATTATTTGATACCAATTTGAAACAAATATAATCAAACAATATATAAATCCAGATATCAATAGTTGCGCTCAACCAATCTCCCCCTATATCACATACATCTCACCCCCTTTTTGTCTCTAATAGACAATCTGGTGAAAAGATAAACCAATATGAAATATCTATCATGAGAAGATGAAACAAATTTGAATCAAGTTGATACCAATTTGAGAATTGAAAAACGCTAGATAATCATGAAACAACCAGCTTATTATGATCAAGCAATGACAAATTGGTAGCTAGTAAACCAAGGAATCACACATAGAGTATACCAATCAAAGTAAGTGTGATAAATGGACTATATATAAAATACCAATATGGAGCATAAAAGAACCTGCATATAAACCAAACAGTCCAGAAATGCTTCCCGTAGTACAAAAAATATACCAAATTAAACCAGAGGACTGCAAACCAATAAAAAGCCATTTTGGACCCTGTCGTTCGAAAAAGCCAGGGACTTCGCTCAAATGAGATGAGGAAGTCGCTCGAATGAAGTACATAAGTCGTTCGCGCGAGATGAGATGTCGTTAGAACGACTTCGCGCAACTTGCCAAAATTTCCCAGATTCCCAAAAATAATATAAAGTATTGCCCAGTGAAAAAAATTCCACAAAAAAATTCCAGGAAGGGTCTGACAGATGCAAAACAGTGCTAAAACAGTAGGCTTTTTGCACAAACCACAAAAACTCATAAAAACAAAAAATGTGAGTTACATGCAAACCTAGTACCGATGTGCTCAAACATGGATATGGAATAAATGGGAGTGAAACTACAATAAATGAGTCACAATTTCAACACATCTAAATAATCAAGATGCTCTAATTGATAGCGATAAATCATCAAACTTTATCATATCCATATGACAATTAAAGTGTGAGCTTAATGAACTAAACATACTACATGCACACAAATCCAGAATTTTGACGATTCTACAAACAATAGCGTCAAATTGCAATGTTTCAACATTAGGATTAGATGTGCAAACCTGTTTAATTTTCTCCAACCAAACTCCCTCATATATATACTTTTTCAAGTTCTTTTGAGGTATCTAGCATTCTCAACTTAGAGAAAATATTATTGGCCCTTTTCTTAGCATTTAGCTTTTTATTTTGGGCTCTTTTAAACGGTGTCTTTCACGACGAGTCAATTTTGAACTCTCGCAGCCCTTTCCTGTGAATCACTCATCATTTTTGCCAATTTTAAATCCTCATGGTAAACGGTTATTACATGCACACTTCTCCTTAAGTTTACTTATGCATAGATGACAGGATTGAGATAAGAACGCCTCACCAAATTCCAATATGCAAGAGAAGTCAAACATCCATATAAACTCGTGCATGTGTGCAATGTTGGCATATATACAAAGTCGAATCAAAATGCATATCAACTTCGAAACAACCCCATATAAACAATGGTTAAGATCATTCTAAGTATCGATAATAATGACCAAATTTCCTAGCCACATGGATAATGAAACGATGTGGGGGGGGGGGGGGGGGGGGGAGGTCCAAGCACACCAATATGCCACATCAAACATGTAAACTCAAAAACAAAAAACAAAAAATCTTTTTGGCTTTTCAAATATATTTTGACTCAAAGAAAAACAAAATCTTTTTTTATTTTCAAAAGTTTTCTCAAAAATAAAATCTTTTTGTATTTTTTTAAATAAGACTCAAACAAATGAAAACTATAATACAAAATGATACACATGTCATAATACTAGCAATGAATAAATCATGAAGCAAACTAGCATATGACAAACATGGCAACACTATCATCCTTTAGATTTAGCATGGGAAGAATCAAATGCACCTAAACGAGAATCATGAAGTTTAATTCCTAAAGCCACTAAATCCGATTTCCTAATCCAAGTAGGTGTAAAACGACGCATGAGGGTATGGGTAACCGGGGCAACTTTATTCTTAAACTTCCTAGGAGCTTGTCTAAGGTCGTAGCAATAATGCCTAAGGTGACCTTTCCTACCACAAAACAAGCAAGTGTAGTGGTGGTGGGAATGATTACCTTTATGTGGACCTTTTCTAACCTTCCTAGTGTTTCTCACACGTGCGGGGGGAATGGGAACAACTCTCTCATAAAAACCTATGCCTCCCCTATCTTCCTTATTTTGGACGGTGCCTAGGATCTTATCTAACTTCTCTGACCTAGCCTCCAAATCAAACTTGAGTCTAGACGAGTCTCTCAATATCTCCTCCAACTTTTGAATCCTAGACTCGAGCAAACGTCTAGACTCCTCAAACTCTAAAATCTCCTTTTTCAAGGACTCCATCAAACCACGGAGATTATCTCTCTCTTTCTTAACAAACTCTAATTTCTCCCTAAACTTGTTCTCTCGTGCCCTAAGATCCTCAATCAAACTATCATTATTTTCTATGGCATGCTCATTCAACTTGGATTGCAATTTTGAGTTAGTCTTTTTCACCTTCACCATTTCGGCATATAACTCATTAAACGCATTTTGCAATTCTTTCACATCAACCTCCTCCTCGTCACTCTCTTCACCCTCACTAATATGGGATTCACTCAAAACCTCCTCGGAAGTGTCATTCACATGAGTTGTATTGTTGTCACTCACATGACATGCCATAAATGCAACAAAGTTACACTCAATGGGGGAACTCTCTCCCTCTTTCGGTTCACTATCACGTAAGGTGGCATTATAGACAACGGGTTTCTTGCCCTCTTTCTTAAGTCTAGTGGGACACTCCTTAACCTTGTGACCGTACCCCTCACACCCAAAACACTTATCCGGCTCATCTTTCTTAGGCTTTTCAAACTTATCCTTAGAGGTGGGATCTACTTTGTTGTTCTTGAATTTTTCAAATTTCTTAGCATCCTTCGATTGCTTTTGAAACTTAATAAGTTTTTTAAATTTCTTTGCTAACAAAGCAACATACTCAAAATCGGAATCAAAATCGGAATTCGAAACTTTAATTTCCTCCTTTTGGGTTTTCAAAGCAATAACCTTTTCTTTCTTAGGCACTTGCTTAGAGGTAATCATGTCTATTTCATAGGTTTGTAAGTCACCTACAATCTCTTCTAGTTTCGTTGACTCTAACCTACACAAGGAGTTTAAAATGGTCACTTTTGCATCAAACCTACTAGGCAATGACCTAAGGATTTTCTTAATGACACGGTTGTCGGGAATTTTCTCACCTAGGTTAAATGACGAGTTGATAATATTAGAAAACCTAGCATAAAACTCATCAAAGGTCTCACTCTCTAATATCCTAATGATCTCAAACTGTGTAGTGAGATTTTGAAGTTTTGATGCCCTAACCGTGATAGTGCCCTCGTGAGTGAGTGCCAAAATATCCCAAGCCTCTTTTGATGTTTCACAATTCATAATTCTATTATATTCTTCCTGTGTGACATGTGAAGATATAATGTGCAAACCCTTAGAATTATATTGTGCAAGTCTTTGTTCAGTATCGGTCCATAACTCAACAGGCTTTAAACTAGTGACCTCACCTACAATAGTGACGGGGGGTGTCCAACCTTTCTCAACTGCAAGCCAAACACGCTCATCAATAGATTTTAAAGCACATCTCATTCTCATCTTCCAATAAGTGTAATTAGTGCCATAAAAACAGGAGTTCGAGAAAATTCATTATATCTAGAATTCATCTTTGAAAACACACGGGATCACAAAACATATATAAATGTTTTCTAGCTCTGATACCAAATTGAAGAGTACCCAATATGTGTGTGTTCTCTTTCAAACCATTTTATATCAAAAAATTATCCAACTTTTAAGTGTGCACCAAACCAAGTTGTGAAAAACCCAATTCTTACTTTAAACCAATTTTATTTTTATTAATCCTAAACATGCATCTAGTGATTAAAACAAGTAAAGTAAAGAATACTCACAACGCCGGATGTAAGAGGAAAAAACCCAAAATAGGAAAACAACCTCGGACGGCCCAAGCCAGACAATCACTATGAACAATGGTTTTACAAAGATAGATTAGCCTTACACTAAGACTCGATCCCCACGGGTCTTAACGCTCCTTCTGATCTTTAGCCGTTCTTCAATAATGCCCAAGAAGAAATTCCGTCTTCCACGTTCTCTGTCCACAACACACGCATCCACGTATATCTCGGTGTCCACCGATATGGCTTTGATACGTCTACGATGTCGAACACGATGTCCTCCACTTCTTCACCGCAAAACCCTTTGTGTTCAATGTGTATAACAAACAACTTTGGTGCAAAAAGGTCACTTAAACATATAAGAATGATAACTCGGATCTTTGCAAACTCTAAGGATGTGTTTAAGACTTTTAAACCTTAGAAAACATGTGCAAACAAGGTTTTGGTTCGTAAAACTATTTTCCAGAAAGCACACTTACGAAATTATGATGAAAACACTGTTTAAATAGGATTTAAATGCCGCCTCGAAAAACATGTCATTTGAACGACTTAAGGAACGCATTCGAGCGACATCCCATCTCGTTCGAACGAGATTGGATGTCGTTTGAACGACAGCGCGAAAGTTTGACTTTTTGACTTTTTTGTTTAAAACGTTTCTTCCAATGAGAGATCCAAAAATGCCAAACTCTTTTACAAGCTTATCATAATAAAACAAAGTTTAAACATTTAAAACACTTTTAAAACATTTAAAAACAATTTTCTTTATAAAAATTACATCCTTAGCTTTTATAAAAATAATTCCGAGCACTATTAATTATACGCATTCATACCTGAGTGATCTCGGAATGAAATTAACTTTGAAGACGATAAAACTTGCACCAATTAAACAACGGCATGATTAATTCTATGATGGTTTGCCGCAACGTCTTCAATTTCTTCAATACGTCATAGACCAAGTGGGATCGTGACACAAATAAACATCTCCCTATGGAATATTACAAACACAGTTTTGTTCATGAAATTAAGTCAAAACAATACAGGGACTCAATTGGAAATTTATGTCGCCACCCGATGGTGATACGTTGTGGAATAAGCTCGCCCTTTGCATTTTCGACCACAGTCATTCCCTACTTCTTCGGGATGACTTGAATAAGAATCACTCACCTGCTATCCAAAATAGGGTAAATGATGCCTGCGTCCAATAACTTAATAATCTACGCCCTTGCGACATTTTTAATCATGGTATTCAAATGCCTCTGCATCTCCCTCGAAGGTTTCACATCCTTCTCGAGGTGGATTTTATGGGTAAAAATTATGGGACTTACACTACACCAAAAATAGCAATTTGGCACACCTTGATATTAAAAATTTGGCACAGTTTAAAACTGTGCCAAATTTTGGCACGGTTTAATGATAATTTGACACACTTTAAAACAGTGCCAAAATTTGGCACTGTTTAAAAGTGTGACAAAATTGAGCACACTTAACTAAAATATATAATAGCCTAAAAAAATACTTAACTTACTTTTGGTCTCCCGCTCTCGTCTCCCACTCCTTCCTCTCTCATTTTCACACAGGTCGCCCCCTCTCTCTACTCACACAGGTCGCCCCGTCTCCCTCTCGCTCTCATTTTCATATGGTTCTTTGGAGTTTTACATACTCCTCTTAACACGATTCTATGATTTTTCTTTAGATCACAATATTTTTTTCTACACTATTAAACATCATATAAGATCGGGAGTTAAATAGATCGTTCGCCGGAGATTTAGCCGGACTGATTTACCTTTTTTGGCCGAACTAACATCAAACATTCATACCTGTTCTTGAAGATTTGTTCTTGTTCGCTAATACCTGTTCTTGAGAACATTTTTTTTGCACTATTTGGTTCGGCATAAACACGCAATTGATCTCGATTAAAAAAAGTTTCTACGATCTTGATAAGCGGAGGCAACTGGATGCTCGGTAAGGAAGTGTATGTTTGTTTTTGTAGTTTAGTATGAATTTTTATTTTTGAAATTATTGAATCTGTGAATTGAATTTTTTAGATGATAAGTGTGTGTGTGCGTGCGTGTGTGTTGTGACTAAAAATTCATGTGTGTGTGTGTATGTTAGACTTGTAATCATGAAATTTAGGGAAAAGCATGTGTGTGTGTGACTTGTGATTACGAAATTGAATGGAAAGTGTGTTCCTGTGTGACTTATGATTACATATTTTAGGGATGAACAGGGGTGTGTGTGTGTCAGTTGTGATTATGTGTGTGTGAGAGGGAGATTTGTGATCACAAAAGTTAAGCATCTGTTTGCCTAGTGTGCTTGTTACTTGTGATTCCAATGTTAAGAGGAAATATTTAAGCATCTGAAACATTTGTTATGCATAGGGACAACGTGTAGCTTGTGATTAAAAATTTGAGGCGAAGTGTGTGCTTGAATTAGGGATAAGCAACTGTCGTGCCTGTACTTGGGCATGTGCGTAATTACAAAGTGTGAAAAAATGTGCGTGTTTGTGTGTGTGAGGGCATTTGTGATGATGAAATGTAGGGATAAATTTTTTTCATGCATGAGCATGTATAATCTTGTGTCTTTAATTTGGTTAATTTATACCAGTTCTTGAAGTTTTTTTTTCTACTTCAGAAATATATGTTGTTAATATATATACTGATTCAGCTTGTTGATTTGATATATACTGGTTAAGATCTGATTTTGGTATCGCTGTCATGCAGTTCTAGTATTGCTTTTTACTTAGATCTTATACGGAACATTCTGTTCTGATATGGTGGTTTCTTTTGATTTCATTCCCTTTTGTTAAATTATTGATTGAACCGGACTATATATGCCACAAACATTACCACTCTCATTCTCTCTTAGTAATCAAAATCGGTGCGTGTTCTGACCAATTCTTTCGCTTAACCCTAGGTACTCTTTTATGCCTCAAACCTATGTTTAATATGTGTGACCGTGTAGTCACATTCATATTTGTATATGTTTGTTAACTTGCTGAATAATGATCCTCACATTCATGTTCCTACTGTCATACACAACTGAATACCTAATTTTCCAAATCTTCCAAACAATACTAATTTATAGCACATTGATAAGTAACTTTATCTGCGCAGCTCCAGCTCTCCGCTCAACTCTTTCTCCACTCGTCCCACTCAGGTAACCTCATTCTCTCTCTTTTGGTATAATCTAACTAAAAAAAAGGACTATGTTAATTTGCTAATGTAGGTTGATAATGTTAGGTGGTGAAGATCTCTTTTATGATAACTTATTGTTTATTTTTCTTATACATACTGTCACTCAGTTGTTTATTTCACTCGTGTTTTGTCTTTCCTAGTTAGCTTAAATTTATGGGATTGGTTCGTTAAGAGTAGATCTTTATCTTTATTATATTTTCCTTGTCAGCGATTGATTTGTACTTCGAGATGCCCCTTAAAATTGTTCAATATCCACACCTAATACTACGAGAAGAACAAGTGGATTGATTCATTTGATGAGAATTCGAAGAAGTTAGTTGATGATTTCAGAATTTGTAGACATTGTTGGACTAAACGGGATACTTTCGTGAAGTTATGGCGCGAAGAGTTCATCGGGTGGCTATCAAAATACAAGTTAAAATTGGTTAGTCTCAAAGTCTCAAATTCTCTTTAAATGTTGCAGCATTAAATAAAAAAAATGGCCTGAAATATCGGCAACAAGTAGCCAAACGTAAAATTGCTTACTTTATGAGCTTAATTAGTTAAATTGGTGGAAGGGATTTGCTCGTGGTTTGATTTTGGAATTTGCTGTTGCTGTTGAGTTTATTTTAAATGGTAAAACATGTTGGATTTAACGAATAAACAAATGAAACTATGTCAAAATTTTCTAAAATCAATAAACGTTCTAAATTGATTAAAAACATACCGTTAGAGGATGAAAATCCAAAACAACCCCAAAGAGACACGAACACCTCATACGGTTAGAGGGTGAAAACCTAAACCAGCCGGTTAAAAGGTGAAAACAGAAACCAACCCCCAAACATCACCGTAAGAGGCACGAACACCTCGCACGGGACCAATAGAACTTGTAGGAACTGATCGCGTAGTCACGGGACTCCCGATTTGAGAATATGACGATAATTTGTAAAAATCAACACTTAGACTTAAAAACAAGCCGTTAAAGGGTGAAAATCTAAACCATCCCTCAAATGTCCCCATTAGAGACACGAACTCCTCACACGGGACCAATGTAACTTTTAGGAACTGATCGGGTAGTCACGGGTCTCCCGGTTTGAGAATATGACGATAATTTGAAAATATCTAGATTAGGCTTAAAAATAAGTCGTTAAAGGGTGATAACCTAAACCAGCTCCCAAACGGCCCCGTAAGAGGCACGAACACCTAGCTCGGGATCAATGTAACTTCTAGGAACTGACCGCATAGTCGCGGTTCCCTCGGTTTGAGAGTATGACGATAATTTAAAAATATCTAGAATATGCTTAAAAACAAGCCGTTAAAGGGTGAAAACCTAAACCAACCCCCAAACGTCACCATAAGAGGTACGAACACCTCGCGCGGGACCAACGTAACTTCTACAAACTAACCGCATAGTCACGGTTTGCCCGATTTGAGAATATGATGATAATTTGCAAAAATCAACACTTAGACTTAAAAATAAGCCGTTAAAGGGTGAAAACCTAAACTAGCCCCCAAACGACCCCGTAAGAGGCACGGACACCTCGTATGGGGCCAATGTAACTTGTAGCAACTGCCCGCATAATCACGGGTCTCCCAGTTTGAGAATATGATGATAATTTGAAAATATCTAGACTAGGCTTAAAAATAATTCATTAAAAGGTGAAAACCCAAACCAGCCCCCAAACGGACCCGTAAGAGGCACAAACACCTCGCACGGGACCAATGTAACTTATAGGAACTGATCGCGTAGACATGTGACTCCCGGTTTGAGAATATTATGATAATTTGAAAAAACCAACACTTAGACTTGAAAAATAAGCCGTTAAAAGGTGAAAACCCAACTAGCCTCCAAACGGCCCCGTAAGAGGCACGAAAACCTCGCATGGGACCAATGTAACTTGTACGAACTGATCGCGTAGTCGCGGGTCTCCCAATTTGAGAATATGATGATAATTTCAAAATATGTAGATTAGGCTTAAAAATAAGACGTTTGAGGGTGAAACCCAAACCAGCCCTGTAATAGGCACGAGCACCTCGCACAAGACCAATATAACTTGTACGAACTGACCGCGTAGTCGCGGGTCTCCCGATTTGAGAATATAATGATAATTTCAAAATATGTAGATTAGGCTTAAAAACAAGCCGTTTGAGGGTGAAAACTCAAACCAACCCCCAAATGGCGCCGTAAGAGGCACGAACACCTCGCACGAGACCAATGTAACTTGTACGAACTGACAGTGTAGTCACGAGACTCTCGGTTTGAGAATATGATGATAATTTGCAAAAATCAACACTTAGACTTAAAAACAAGTCGTTAAAGGGTGAAAACCTAAACCATCCCCCAAACGACCCCGTAAGAGGCACGGACACATACCTCAGGACCAATGTAACTTGTAGGAACTGACCGCGTATTCATGGTTCTCTCGGTTTGAGAATATAACGATAATTTGAAAACATCTAGATTATGCTTAAAAACAAGCCGTTAAAGGGTGAAAACCTAAACCAACCAACAAACGTCCCCGGAAGAGGTACAAACACCTCGCACAGGACCAATGTAACTTGTAGGAACTGATCGCATAGTTACAAGTCTCCTGATTTGAGAATATCTTGATAATTTGCAAAAATCAACACTTAGACTTAAAAACAAGCTGTTAAAGGGGAAAAACCTAAACCATCCTCCAAACGTCCCCGTTAGAGATACGAACACCTCGCACGGGATCAATGTAACTTGTAGGAATTGGCCGCGTAATCACGGATCTCCATGCTTGAGAATTTGATAATAATTTGCAAAAATTAACACTTAGACTTAAAAACAAGCCGTTTGAGGGTGAAAACCCAAACCAGTCCCCAAACGGCCCCGTAAGAGGCATGGATACCTCGCATGGGACCAATATAACTTGTACAAACTGACCGCGTAGTCACGGACCTCTCGATTTGAGAATATGACGATAATTTCAAAATATCTAGATTAAGCTTAAAAATAGGCCCTTAAAGGCTGATAACCCAAACCAGCCCCTAAACGATCCCGTAAGAGGCACGAACACCTCGCACTAGACCAATGTAACTTGTACGAACTTACTGCGTAGTTGCGGGTCTCCGGGTTTGAGAATATGACAATAATTTCAAAACATGTAGATTAGGCTTAAAAACAAGCCGTTTGAGGGTGAAAACCTAAACCAGCCCCCAAACGGCCCCGTAAGAGGCACGAATACCTCGCATGGGACCAATGTAACTTGTACTAACTGACAGCGTAGTCACGGGCCTCTCGGTTTGAGAATATGATGATAATTTGAAAATATGTAGATTAGGCTTGAAAAAAGCCGTTTGAGGGTGAAAACCAAAACCGGCCCCCAAATGGCCCCGTAAGAGGCACGAACACCTCGCACGGGACCAATGTAACTTGTACGAACTGACAAGGTTGTCATGGGCCACCCGGTTTGAGAATATGATGATAATTTAAAAATATATTGATTAAGCTTAAAAATAAGCCCTTAAAGGGTAAAAATCCAAACCAACCCCCAAACGGTGGGTAAGAGGGACGAAAACCTCGCACGGGACCAATGTAACTTGTACGAACTGATCGTGTTGTCGCGGGTCTCCTGAATTTAGAATATGACAATAATTTCAAAATATGTATATTAGACTTGAAAATAAGCCGTTTAAGGGTGAAAATACAAACCAACTCCCAAACGTCCCCCTAAGAGACACGAACCCCTCGCACGGAACCAATGTAACTTGTACGAACTGACCGCGTAGTCACGGGACTCTCGATTTAAGAATATGACTATTATTTGTAAAAATCAACACTTAGACTTAAAAATAAGCCGTTAAAGGGTGAAAACCTGAACCATCCCCCAAACGTCCCCGTTAGAGACACGAACACCTCGCACAGGACCAATATAATTTATAGAAACAGACCGTGTAGTCACGGGTCTCCCAGTTTGAGAATATGACGATAATTTAAAAATATCTAGATTAGGCTTAAAAACAAGCCGTTAAAGGGTGATAACCTAAACCATCTCCCATACAACCCCGTAAGAGGCACGAACACCTAGCTCGGGACCAATGTAACTTGTAGGAACTGACCGCATAGTCGCGGTTCTCTAAGTTTGAGAATATGACGATAATTTAAAAATATCTAGAATATGCTTAAAAACAAGCTGTTAAAGGGTGAAAACTTAAACCATCCCTCAAACGTCACCGTAAGATGCCCAAACATCTCGCACGGGACCAATGTAACTTGTATGAACTAACCGCGTAGTCACGGGTCTCTCGGTTTGAGAATATGATGATAATTTGTAAAAATCAACACTTAGACTTAAAAACAAGCCGTTAAAGCGTGAAAATCTAAACCAGCCCCCAAACGACCTCGTAAGAGGCACGGACACCTCGTACGGGACCAATGTAACTTGTAGCAACTGCTCTCATAATAACGGGTCTCCAGGTTTGAGAATATGATGATTATTTGAAAATATCTAGATTTGTCTTAAAAATAAGCCCTTAAAGGGTGAAAACCGAAACCAGCCCCCAAACGGACCCGTACGAGGCACAAACACCTCGCACGGGACCAATGTAACTTGTAGGAACTCATCGCGTAGTCACGGGACTTCCAGTTTGAGAATATGATGATAATTTGAAAAAATCAACACTAAAACAAGCCGTTAAAGGGTGAAAACCCAAACCAGCCCCCAAACGGCCCCGTAAGAGGCACGAACACCTCGCACGAGACCAATGTAACTTGTACGAACTCACCGCGTAGTCGCGGATCTATCGGTTTGAGAATATGATGATAATTTTAAAATATGTAGATTATACTTGAAAATAAGCCGTTTGAGGGTGAAAACCTAAACTAGCCCCCAAACGGCCCCGTAAGAGGCACGAACACCTCGTACGAGACCAATGTAACTTGTATGAACTGATCGCGTACTCGCGGGTCTCCCGATTTGAGAATATGATGATAATTTCAAAATATGTAGATTAGGCTTAAAAATAAGCCGTTTGAGGGTGAAAACCCAAACCAGCCGCCAAACGGTCCCATAAGAGGGACGAAAACCTTGCACGGGACCAATGCAACTTATACGAACTGACCACGTAGTCGCGGGTCTCTCGGTTTGAGAATATGATGATAATTTGCAAAAATTAACACTTAGACTTAAAAATAAGCCGTTAAAGGGTGAAAACCTAAAGCATCCCCCAAACGACCCCGTAAGAGGCATGAATACCTAACTCGGGACCAATGTAACTTGTAGGAACTGATCGCGTAGTCGCGGTTCTCTCGGTTCTCTCAGTTTGAGAATATGACGATAATTTGAAAATATCTAGATTATGCTTAAAAATAAGCCGTTAAAGAGTTAAAATCTAAACCAGCCACCAAACGTCCCCGTAAGAGGCACAAACACCTCGCACAGGACCAATGAAACTTGTAGGAATTGACCGCATAGTCACGGGTCTTTCGATTTGAGAATATGATGATAATTTGCAAAAATAAACACTTAGACTTAAAAATAAGCCGTTAAAGGGGGAAAACATAAACCATCCCCCAAACGTCCCCGTTAGAGACATGAACACCTCGCACGGGACCAATGTAACTTATTGGAACTGACCGCGTAGTCATGGGTCTCCCGGTTTGAGTATTTGACGATAATTTGCAAAAATTAACACTTAGACTTAAAAACAAGCCGTTTGAGGGTGAAAACCCAAACCAGCCCCCAAACGGCCCCGTAAGAGGCACAAACACCTCGCATGAGACCAATGTAACTTGTACGAACTCACCGCGTAGTCACGGGCCTCTCAGTTTGAGAATATGATGATAATTTCAAAATATCTAGATTAAGCTTAAAAATAAGAACTTAAAACCCAAATTAGCCCTCAAACGACCCCGTAAGAGGCACGAACACCTTGCACGGGACCAATGTAACTTGTACAAACTTATCGCATAGTCACGGGTCTCCCGATTTGAGAATATGATGATAATTTCAAAATATGAAGATTAGGCTTAAAAATAAGTCGTTTGAGGGTGAAAACCCAAACCAGCCCCCAAACGGCCCCGTAAGAGGCACGGACACCTCGTACGGGACCAATGTAACTTGTACGAACTGATCGCGTAGTCACGAGTCTCCCGATTTGAGAATATGATGATAATTTGAAAATATGTATATTAGGCTTTAAAACAAGCCGTTAAAGGGTGAAAACCCAAACCAACCCCCAAACGATCTCGTAAGAAGCACTAACACCTCACACGAGACCAGTGTAACTCGTAGGAACTGATCAGGTAGTCATAACATGCGTAAGATTTTCAATTTTAGAATATAATAATAATTTCAACTCCTATATCTAATTTTTTAGCTTGAGTGAGTTTTTTTTATAAATTACTTGGTTACTAATATCGTATCTTTTTTGTATCCTATTTTGCAGGATATCATTTTATCGTTAGCATATATTCACGTGGAACACACGGAGAACTCAATGGTTTACAACAAAGGGTTTCTTCAGGATTCTATTTTTTTGTGTTATGGTCGTGCGGGCTTTTGTACTTTTATTGTTAACTTTTTTGGCCGTGCGGGCTTTTGTAAGTTTATTGTTATATTTTGTGGCCGTAAGGGCTTATGTTACGCAGGTTTTATATTAGCAGGTTTTAAATGTCCAGAAAATAGAGAAAACTCTGCCCAATTTTTTTGGTCTGTGAACTAATAATGACTTGTAATATTTTGAAGTTTGTATGTACATTAGTTTATCAACAACGTGCAAGATTTGTAATTTGTGAATTTTCTTATTTTCAAATAATTTTTTTTCTTTTATCCAAAAATTTGGCATAGTTCAAAATCGTGCCAAAAGTGTATCAAATTTTGGCGCGGTTTTAAACCGTGCCAAAAGTTTTTCAAAATGTTCTCAATCTGGGACCGTTCAAAACTGTGCTAAAAGTGTGCCAGAAGTGTTCCTGTTTGGTCAAATCTGGTACACTTTTAAATCGTGTCAGAAAAAATGTCCATTTTGGAACACCTGATTCTGGCACAGTTCAAAATCGTGCCAGATTTGATTTGGCACAGTTTTAAACTGTGCCGACTTTTTATTTTTGGTGTAGTGTTGTACCCTTCAAATCTGTGATGCTCCAACCAAAAGCACTACGTTGATTCCTTAAAATAGCTAGTAATTTATCCTCTTGCTCTTTACTTAGACTCGAGGAGACAACGAGAAATGTCTCATCCTCTCCCAAATAAGCATATCTTACGTTTAAGGGTAGTTTCTTCAATTTGAGGGTGGGAAATTTTTCATCGGAGGGAACTGTGCACGAATACCTTAGTGGTAATTCCTCCAATCTAGACACCCAGGTAACGTCTCTCACATCCTCATCACTCTCACTCTCATCTAAAATTTCTCTCAACTCACTCACCTCACACTCGAAATCAGTATACGTCCCGTCGTTCCCACTACTTGAAATAAGGCACATTCCTAGCGAATCCCCACTAAATTTTCCCTCAATGTTCTCCTCTATAATATCCACCTCGTGAAACTCATCCTCATCACCCACTTTCTTGGCTATATTAAAGATATTTATCTCAAGAGTCATATTACTGAATGTGAGTTTCATTTTTCGATTTCGAGTATTAATCAATGCATTAGCTGTAGCTAAGAATGGGAGGCTAAGGATTACGAGAACATGATTAATCGAGGGAGTGGAGGGCTCCGTGTCCCAAATGACAAATCTATCGGGAAGTAGAAAGTGTCCACTTGGACTATCACGTCCTCAATATATCTTCACGGTACGGCCAATGAGTTAGAGAGTGATCTTAAGGGGCTTGAGGTCCCCTAAATCTAATTGCCTATAGATGGAGTAAGGGAGAATGTTAACACTCGTCCCTAAATCTAATAAGGCTCTCCCAATGCGGTTCTCTCCACTGATGCACGAAATGGTCGAGGCACCCGAATCTTTAAACTTCGGTGGGAGGTCACTTAAAAGAATTGATCTAACATTTTGTTATAAGAAAACATTCCTTTTCACCTTTAATTTGCATTTCAACGTCAATAAGTCTTCAAGGAATTTTTTATCGGCGGTAAATTACGCTTGACTTACTTTAGCACATCTAACACATCTTCACGCGAGGCTCCTTTAGAAGGAGGAACCAATTGTTGAGGTAAATGAGCAAAAGTGGGTGGCTTCACTACAACTTTGGGACTAATAGTGTCATTGTTATCACTCTCATTCAAGGGGGCATCTTCGGCCTCTTTCGTTCCGACCAAAACCTCCTTGTCTTTAAGCTCGACATGTGGGGGAGGTGATAAATTAACAACTCTCCCACTACATAGAGTGGTAAAGTCTTGACATCGCTCTTTATTATCGTCAGAAGTAGAGCTGACACTATTTGACCTTGGGGAGGTCTTTGGACTTCGGATGGAAACTTTCCATTCTCTTGGACACTTAAGGATGATTGCAACTTAGACAACGATGCTTTTAATTCGGCAAAATTTTGAGTATTTTGAACGTTAATCACCGATTAAGTTTGCATAAATTGGTTCAAAGTCTCCTTGAGGTTTCTACGCAATGGGGTGATATAAGGCGTAGGAGGTGGTGCTTGCATAGGGGAGTTTGTTAGAAATGCGGGAGCGGTGGAGGAGGTGGGGCAACATGTGAATTAGGATTCATCGCTATGTGTGGTTACCCATAATTGAAATCCGGATGGTTTCGCCACAAAGGGTTATAGGAATTCTCTTGAGGGGAGTTAAAATTGCCCTTTAAAGCTCCAACCGCTTCCATTTGCTCTTGAAACATCACTTTACAGGTGGGTATTATTGGGCATTCCTTTGTTGGATGTCCCTCCATAAATCTCACATACCTCCTCTATTAATGCTCGAGTGGAGCCAAATGTTTCTATTCCTCTCAATTCGACTACGTCTTCCAACCTCTTGGCAAGTTGGTTGATTTGAAGTTTTAACTCAGCTTCTTTATCCAAATGATAGAGTTCAGACGCATACGGTTCTGTGGACATTTATCGAGCCCGAGATTAGGTGTTTGGATCGGATGTGTCCCACGCTTGAGTAGTCTCGGCGACGTACTTAAGGTGAGCCTCGACATCATCCGTGTCTAACCCTAGAAACTCCACGGGGCACATGGTTTCAACGAGTTTTTTGGAACTTAAACTTAGCCCATGATGGAAAAAGGATACGAGTCTCCACTTCTCAAAACCGTGGCGCGGTCACGTATTAAGCAACTCATTAAAACGCTCCCAACATCTATCAAAAGGCTTATTTTTGAGTTGTCTAAACATTTGAATTTGATCTTTAATGGAATTAGGTCGACGTGGGGAAAAGAATTTTTGGATAAACTTTGCTGGCATGTCCTTCCACATTCTGACAGAGTTCAGTTCCAAAGACCATATCCAAGTATTGGCCTTATCCTTGGGAAAAAGTTTGAGGCGAACAACATTCGCAGTGCACGTTTGATCGGTGAAGGTCTCGCATGCGTCCTCGAACTCTCAGATGTGGATGTAGGGTTTTTTGACTCCATACCATGGAATGTAGGGAGGATTTGAATCATCTCATTTAGAAAATGAAACTACCCGGCATTATACGAGAATATAATGCATCCCGGTGTGGCAGTTCGTTAGGGATATAAGAGGTCTCTTATAGGGTGATATGGTAACTCACCCTCACCCATACCAAAACTACCTTGATCCGACATCACACTCACACTAATAGTATCACTTCCCTCTTTGGACTCTCTAGACGTGTGACTCATGATGGAGTTAGGTGTTGTAGGAGGTGGAACCCAAAACTATGAAACGCATGGGGTGTGTGGGCTATCGGGATTGTACTCTACTATGAAATTTTCGTGAATTCTGGTAGGAGTAGACTGAGGAGTTGGTTGAGTATTTTACATGTAAGGATTTGAGAGATTCTATATATTTTTCTCTTTTTTTTTTCTGATTTTTTTTGGCTTTTTAAGAATTATAGTCAAATTTTAGATTAACTCGCATAACCTAAATGTCTACCTAGTCCCAGACAACGGCGCCAAAAACTTGACGTGACTCAAAATGTGTCTCTAATGCATTTGAATTACGGCTCAAGTATAAGCCGGTCGTGTAAGTAATAATCCGAGCAAGGCAGGTATCGAACACAGGGAATAAGATGCAGAATGTGACGACGAATAACCTTACGTTTGACTCAGAGAAAGAAAGGAAAAGATTATTGTTTTTAGACATTTCCTATCAACTAATGCAAATTAAATAAAAGATTTTGAACTAACTAAGCATGAAAGAAAAACTATTTAATTTTTAATTTATGTGTGAGAACATGGAGTTGGAGTACACTCCCCCGAACCGTCGGTAATTACTTAAAACATAAAACCTTCAAAAACCTAATTCTCAATTCAAAGAAACATTAATACTTTCTAAGCATTCGACATATACAAATTTTACTCCTCACAATATCAAATCAAAAATCTTATTTAACGGGAATGATAAATTATCGAAACTCATATTATATTCTTAAACATTTCGGTTACCTAGGGCAAACAGAATTAAAAGACCAAATGTTCGTCTTAATAAGGTTTTAAGCCTTTGAATTTTTAATTTTACTTTATTCACTTTTAAATCCATTCGTAACACCTAGGTTGGGTTCATGTACTCCAACCCTCTAAGAACTTAGCCGGACATGGTGCAATTAGTATTTAGCATAGGGTCTACGTTGCATGGAATAATTATTACGTAAATCTTGTATCTAAACATGCATAAATGAATTACAACAAGAAAGTAAGGAATAATGATGTTAAAATCAAACAAATCTTGAAAGTAAAGGAAGGAAGCACTTATATTGAATAGTAACACATGAAACAATGAAGAATTTGATGTCAATCTTGATAAATCTTGCTTTAAGGTTTCTTGCCTCCTTCTTGCTCTAAAAACTAGGTTAAGACTTGTGTATCTAACTCTAAGAATAAGGAATGAATAATAATTCATGTTTTTACAGGTGTTTGAACAAAATTAAACTCTCAAAATTAAGTGGGGTAAACTTGTAATTTTTGTGTAATAGAGAATCGAATCGGTTATACTTTTAGAACCAAACCAGTCCTATTTTTCATAGTTTCCAGCACACAGGTCGAACCGGTTCTACTCAGGAACCTGAACCGGTTCTGACTTCAGAATTTCTTAGCTTTTCCCTCTTTGATTCTTCTAATCTTCTCATGCTTATATCTTTTCGACTGTAGCCTGAATTTAGTTGCAGTTTTTTCCTATGTAATAATGAACTCAATGTATTCGAATTTTCTTCGGTTTTTGCATACAGATTCTGGTTGTATAATTACGGATTTGCCCTTGACTTTCCTTGTTTGTTTTTTAATTATCATTTTAGTTTTCTCTCTTTCTTTGACATGCATAAAATACTTGAAAAATATAAGAGAAATGCAGAAACACAATGTACTTGTGGGAAGAGGTCAGTAGCAATAATATGAGATAAATCCATTGAATTAACATCGCACATGATAATAAAAGTAACTAAATTATGGGTATAAATATGAAGAATTATTCCTAATCAGTTTCTTTTACCGGACACGAACATGACCCATATAAAAGACAATATAATACGATTCGATTGCCATAATTTTCTTAATTTTTATGGTCAATTAAATAAAATAGACACTATGACCCGATATACCAAGTATAGCCTCGTCCTAGGACTTGAACTCCTCGATCGAGGACTACCAGTACCAGAGCGTCCAACAGAGTGACTTATGGATCGACTCTAAACCCAACACTAAGTGCCTCATCCTTGGCCTCAAACGCTTTATAAGAGGACTCGTCCTCATCTCAGGACACATCCAACAACATACACATTAGTAGTCTTGTGACTCAGGTATCCTCAACCTCGTCCATCCCTTGGAAGATAAGGGTCGACCGAAGATAGTCAGCACGATAGTCATTATATCTTTAGAGGATTATATTTGGAAACCCGGCATCGGACTAGTCTCAATGGCTGACAGTTGACATTTGGCTGAGCACGTGGATTGGGGAACGCCTGGAAGGCTGCGCATGGGTTGCTAATCCCACGTGCACAAAATTGTTATAACCAGATCTCCCTCATACGCGAGGGAATATTTCTCCATTATGACTTGCATGCATTGGTGATAGGTGGCTGTAATATATTGGCTATCTCATGTTGTACACGCCTATTACATGCTTGGGGTGCACATTTCACCACCCCAACACTATATATACTAGTCTTATTCTACATTGAGAAGGATCTTTAATTGGAAACCCTAGAAAAACTCTATTGAAATTATAGTATTGAGAGAAAGTTGAGTGCATTGGAATATAAGGCCACTAAAGCCTAGTTTGATAGTAAACATTCACTCACCTGCATAGTAGAGTAGGCCAAAACAGGTTGAACCCCTTATAGCATTGTCTTTATCTTCTTTGCCTCACCTCCTTCTTTATTTATATTGTTGTATTTCCACAATTATTGCACACTTGGGGTCCTAATGGATTGAGCTATCATTCATTTACTTGGTGGTACTGTATTTAGCACTATTAATTTTTAGCGTCATATATGGGAAGCGAGATTATCATCTTCTTCCTTTCACTTGTAGCTACTCCTCATCGAATTCTACCCACACTTGACTAGGCTTGGACCACCATTAAAATAGCTCTAGTTTGAGTTTCTCAAGCCTATGTACACCTCATTCAGCCTTTCAGTACACCTCTTGATCTTTTCCTTCATCGAAATTCCATGGCAACAAATCTTCCACTAGGTGGGGGACCTAGTTATAATCAAGCCTCACCACAATCTGAGGTGGTGGAGGTCGCAGCAGCGCTGCGCTCATTGGAATCCAGTCAAGTTAAGATGCATGATCAGCTGACTGCTTTCATCCAGAATATCTTGAATAGGGTCATTGGTACGACGTTGAAGATGATAACTTCGGTCGCCAGGGAGGGCCTAGAACCGGCGACCAGGGGACCACCGCAGGTCCCACACAAAGAGGTTTCACCACAATAGGGATAACGGGATGTAGTCGACCCTAGGAATTTATGCCTAGGGAGGAAAGGTCAAGAGTCTTAGGGAGACTCATGTGATGATGGGGACAAAAGAGAATATTAAGAACCTTATGAGATATCTGGGGATACTATGCATCCTCTTCAGGCCATTAGGTTGAACAGTGCAAGGCCGAGTCAAGAAGGAAGCTCTCAACCTTCAACATTTGATAGGCTTAGTCGGGGTTATGCTCTTAATAGACTCGGCCTCGTAGGTGATCTCAGAGACCGACTATCCAGGTCTCACAACAAGGCAGGGTCTAGGAGAAATGGAAAAGGTGCTAACAGACAACCCTCCTATGGTCGGGATGAAGATCAACGAGAGGTTAACAGCCGTCAGAGGATAGCTTATGGAGAACCCATCTAATTCCCAATCGAGAGGGAAGGGGACGACGATAATGCTACCCCGGTCGAGGGAGATAATGCCATAGTGATTGTTGTTGACAAAACATGGAACAATTCTATTCAAAGACTAGAGGATAAGATTGGAGAATTGTTAAAGAGTCGAGACCCTCTACAGAGGGGTTATATGGAAGGATCACCATTTGTTTCTCGGATTGTAAGCTACCCTACCCCGAATAACTTTAAGTCACCGATAGTGTCACCAAAATATGATGGGAGTACCAAACTAGTCTACCATGTTGAGATGTATCAATCTACTGCAGATATCTTCTCGGTATCAGACGAGATGAGGTGTAGAGAATTCTCAAGCACTCTGATCGGTGCTACGCATATCTGGTATACTTCTCTTCCAAGAGACTTAGTAGATAACTTCAAGCAATTGACTGAGAGGTTCATACATAATTTCTGCTTTGGGGTTAAGCCGAGGAAGAAGATAACCCACTTGTTGTACGTAAAGTAAGGAAATAACGAATCTTTGCGGGACTATATTACTCACTTCAATAAAGAGAAATTGGAGGTGGAAGACTATGACGAGATCATAGATATGACCGCTCTGATTGGAGGATTACAAAAGGGCAAGCTCCCTTGAAAGATGGCCGAGGATCCTCCAAAGTCCATGGCTAAACTCTTGGCTACGATAAGGAGGGTCATGAATATAGAGGAGGCCATGGCAGCCAAAGGAGAAGATGAGAAGGGAACCAGTGGGAATAGATCCCAAAAATTTAAAGGTAAAGGAGATAAGAAGAGGTTGGTGGATGACAAGTTCACTGACTACACCCCATTGACTGTTAGTACTAAGATGATCCTAAATGATATAAAGAATGATAGGCCATTGAGATGGCCAAAGAAGCTTAAAGCCCCTCCTCATAAGAGGGATAAGAGCAAATGGTATAAATTTTACCAAGATCATGGCCATACCATAGATAGATATTTTGCACTAAAGGAAGAGATAGAAAAGATGTTGAAGCAAGGAAAGTTGAGAAAGTATGTGAATAAAAGTGGTTCAAAAGGTGGCCGAGATAACACCCGAAAAAGAAGAAATAACAAGTGCAGACCAGATGCCCCATAAATAGAGATGATGATGCCTTAGATGATGTTGATGAGGTCAACCCAGAACTCCCACCTCCAATCATTAGTCCCAAAGGTAGGCTACATATAATATCTTTGGGGGTAAAAATGATTTACGAAGGATTAGTAGGTGGTGGAAAAGATATTACTGACAGGAAAGCCCATGTAGTAGAGGCCAAGGCTCTCCCAAAGCTTGAAGTTGTGCACTCGACAGTTGTTGACTCAAAGCCGGGTAAGAGAAAGAAAGTTGACTTGAACATTCTGATAGTTTTCTTTTTAAGATTGGATTTCAAGGGGATTTTAGCTCCTCATGATGACCCTTTAATGATCACCACTAGAGTGAATGGTTATGAGGTTCCTAGGATACTGATCGATGGGGGAGGTTCCATCGATGTAATATTTTGGTATTGTTTCAAAGGCCTGGGATTTAGAAAGAGGAGGCTCGTCCCATATCACCAACCTCTCATTGGCTTTGGCAGAGAGAAAATACACCCTCTGGGAATTTATGAAATGGATATAAGAATGGGGAACACTTGACTAAATGTCTCACAAAGAAGATCAATTTCTTCCAAATGGACAAAAATGTTTATTCATCTTATAACATCATTGTGGGACGAGTAACCCTCAAAGAGTTTGAGACCGTGCCCTCAACCGTTCACCAAATAATAAAATTTCTGACTCCTTATGGAGTAGGGGAAGTCCAGGGTGACCAGGTTTTAGCACGGGAATGCTACTTCAATTCGATCAAGGAGAGAGATGCTCATAAAAGGTCCACCAAAATTCACAACATAGACACTCTCGACCCCAAAGACGAGAAGAAACATAAAAGGGAAAAGCCACTGAGGAGGTAGAATCCATCATCCTCAAAAACCTTCCATATCGCAAACCCTAAAGAAAGAGATCAGAGAAGAGTTGATTAAATTACTGAGGAAGAGATAGAGAATTTTTACTTGGAGTCATGAAGATATATAGGGAATTGATCTAGAGGTCCTCTACCACAAATCGAATGTAGTCGAGGGTGATAATCCAGTTAGACGAGGATTTAATCCAAGGATAAATACGAAGAGATAATGTGAAGAAGTTAGAGAAGGATAACTTCATCAATGAGGTTATCTGTCTAGAATGGTTAGACAATATTATCATTATGACTAAATCCAATGACAAGTGGAGGATGTGTGTTGAGTTCACGAATCTGAATAAGGCATGCCCCCAAAGACAGTTTACCCTTGTTGAGAATAGATCAAATGGTTGATGCCATGGCCGAGCATGAACTTACGAGTTTTTATGGATGCCTAGTCAGGCTATAATCAGATATTTAAGAAACCAATTGATGCTGAAAAGACTTCGTTCATCACGGGCAAAGGTATATGCTGCTACGAGGTAATTCCCTTCAGCCTCAAGAACGTATGGGCAATATACCAGAGTCTAGTAAATAAAATGCTCGAGAATCAAATTGGTGAGACCATGGAGGTATACGTTGATGACATGTTAACCAAGAGCCCCAAGGCCGTAACATATGTGGTCGACCTGGAGCGCACATTCAATACGATGGATAAATATAGAATGAAGATGAATCCCTCAAAGTGTGTCTTCGAAGTCAGAGCGAGCAAGTTTTTTGGGTTCATTATCAATCAACGAGGGATAGAAGCTAACCTAGAAAAAATTAAAGCTTTTATGGAGATGAAGACTCCTACAGCCATAAAAGGCGTCCAGAGGTTGACTGGATGAGTGATAACGCTGAATAGGTTTATATCCAGGGCTAAAGATAAGTGTCTGTCCTTTTTCAAGGTGTTGCGAAAAGCCTTTGAGTGGAATGAGGAGTATGAGAGGGACTTTTAGGAGTTGAACGTCTACCTCAGCTCCCCACTCTTATTATGAAGGCCTGCTCAGGGGGAAAATTTGTATTTACACCTGGCTGTGTCAGAGTCGACCATCAGCGCAGTAATCATGAAAGATGATGAGGGTGCCCAGAATCCAGTCTATTTCAATAATAAGGCTCTTCAAGGGGCGGATTAGAGGCATCCAAAAAAGGAGAAATTATCTTATGCACTCATACATGCATCCAGAGAGATGAAACCCCACTTCCAAGCCCATACAATGGTCATCTTAATAGACTCTCCTCTTAGACAAATCATCCATAAACTCGATAAATTGGGTAGGTTGATGGCTTGGTCCATAGAGTTGGGAGAATTTGACATCGTCTATCAGTCGAGAACAACCATCAAGGGGCAGGATTTAGCTAATTTTGTAGTCGAGTTCACATGGGACGAGGTCAATACATAGGAGATTATTGATCCAGTAAATAAGCCAGAAAGAGAAAGTCCCTTCTTATCTAAAGCCAGGACGAGTACTGCCAGGACAGTAGTGGCCGAGAATGAAGGAAAAAAATTTGTGTTCAATAATGGAGTATTGGAAGAGGGTAACTTCTCTGGAAAAAGGTATTGAGCGGAGCCTCTTTGTTGGTGCTTCTTTATATTAGGCAGGGAGTGGAGCCGACCTGATACCGTCGGCTCCAGATAAAACTAATATAGAGTATGCTTTAAGATCAAAAGTCAAGGCAGCCAACAACTAATCCGAGTATGATGCCCTCATGGTAGGTCTCTCCCTAGCAAAGGCACTGAATGTCGGCCAGTTGTTGGTTCATAGTGACTCTAGGCTGGTAGTGAATAAAATCCTAAGAGTATATGAAACAGAGGATGAGAGGATGGACAGATACCTAGCTAGGGTAAAAATAGCATTGAAAAACTTCAGGAAGGTGAAACCAAAAAGGATCCCTCGGCTAGATAATGTCCGAGCCGATGCACTGGCAAGACTAGCGTCAGCAACTAAGACATAAATCAAAAGGTCAGTGCTAGTGGAGATCCTACATCGACCGAGTATTGAAGAAGAAGATAACACGTTGAGTTCTGATTAAACCTTGAGATAGGTGAATCCCAGATGGACCCTCTCATTCGATATATAAGGGATGGTGAACTAACAGACTCAAAGTTGGAAAGGAAGAAGATGAGGTATAAAACAGCTAAGTTCTCAGTCATTGGAGATGTTTTATACAAGAAAGGATTCCTCCTTCCTTTTCTCTGATGTCTCCATCCGATAGAGGTGGAATACATACTGAAAGATATACATAAAGGTTCCTACTCCAGTTATGTAGGAAGGAGATCATTAGAAAAGAGGGTGGTTACACAGGGGTAATGGTGGTCGACCTTAGCCATGGATGTGACCAGTTATGTCAAGAGATGCGATAAATGTAAAAGATATGCTAGCATCCCTCATCAACCTCACCAGCCTTTATCATCCATTACATCTCCTTGGCCATTTGCTGTTTGAGGAATTGATTTGGTAGGACCCTTGCCCAGGGCAATCAAAAACTACAGGTATCTCATTATGGTAATCGATTATTTATCCAAATGGGTTGAGGTAGAGGCCATGATAACCATTAAAGAGACGAAGACCTTTAAATTTATTTGGTGTAACATTATTTGTAGATATGGTTTACCTCTTACCCTGATTTCGGACAACGAAAAATAATTCAAAAACTCATCTTTTGAGGCTTATTGTAAGAGGGTCAGCATCAAGAAGTTTTACTCAGTTCCAGGATAACCTCAGGAAAATGGCCAAACGGAGGTGACTAACATAACTATATTGGATGGGATCAAGAAGAAATTAGATCCAACATGCCGTTCAGTGGGACTATAGGACGACGGAGAGAACTCCGACTTGAGGAATCCCCTTCATGCTTGCCTACAGCTCAGAGGCAGTGATCTCTATCGAGATTGACTTACCAAGCCACAAAATTCAGACATACAACCCAAAAGAAAATACTAAAGAGTAAAGGTTGGATCTGGACCTTATTGAAGAAATGAGAGAGGATGCAGAGGTTAGGCAGGCCGCCTATCAGCAAAGAACTTCCAGATTCTACAAAAAAAGAGTGAAGGCTAGGCCATTAGCTGTTAGAGACTTAGTTTTGAAAAAAATCTTGGGAAAAGCAGAATAAACTTCATCCTAACTAGCACGCCCCCTACAGGGTTATAGAAGAAGTAGTTCTGGCACGTATCGGCTCGAGAATTTGAAGGGAAAGCCATTATCCAACCCTTGGAATGCTGACCATTTAAAGAAATATTATCAATAGGACATTGTATAAGTTTTCTTTTATCATTGTATCATTATACAAGAGAAAATTAATTAATGAAATATTACAAGGGTTCTCTCTGATAGAGTAGCTTTTTGGTCTGTCATTGTGTAAAGCCCCTCTAATAAAAAATTTCAATTACCTATAAAAATACATTACAAACTAGAATATAGTGGTAATTGAGGTATCAATCGAAATCAAAGAAGTTAAACGAGAGGAAGACTAATGCAATTCATTTTTATTTAATTTCTTTTTGGACTTTTTGCTTTTTCTATTTTTTATGCTTTTTCAATATTAAAACATTTTTGGAGATGAGGTAAAATAAGACTACACTAGATGAAGGATCTAATTACTAACTAGAAAGTAAGAGAAGAAACTAAGTAAATCTAACTAAATAAAAATCTAAAATATGAGATGAGTGAGGAAATAAAAGTGAGGACTAACAAGGGATAGGATGACACCATATATTCTAGTTAATCAAAATTAATTAATTCATTAAAATTAATTATCCCAAGTTAGTATTAAAATCACAAATCAACTCTCGTTGCAAAAGTAATTTTAATAATAACATTTAAAAAATTAAATTTAACACTCCTACAACTCTAGAAAAGTAGATTTAAACATCATTTAACAAGTCACCCGCTAGGATAGATTTATCAAATTAGTTTAAATCATAAAAGTAAGCTTAGAGATGAAATTAAAGGAATAACACCACACTTGAAAAACCCCTATCTCTAGTTCGAATCTAAAATGGGTATTATAACTAGAATTTTGATTTTCTCTCGAAAATCATTTACCCTCTCTCGAGGCGTAAATTAAAATGTAAGAGTGCAAAGTTAATTATCAAAGGGACATTTAATTTAAATTAATTAATTAAATTAGGATTAACACACCCCACCCCTTGAAAGGGATTTAGCCTAACATGATATCAAGCATGATAAATAAACATTCAATAGGCATTTAATATAAAAGAGTAGAGAGAAGAACAATCAAACCAATCTCTTGAATTCAATTGACTTCAATCCTTGAATGTGAGTGATCAACAAAAATATAAATGAAAAATTCACTCAACTTGAATCTCACAAATTTAATTTCACACTAATCTCTAAAATAAAAGAAAATAAAAATGAAAATAAAAACTATACTAAAAAAAATTAAAAGTGTTTCTCTCTCAAATTTTCTCTCTAAAACCCTAGATGATCCCCCAAATGAGCTTTGGGTCTTCATTTATAGTGTGGCACATGGAGCTAGGGGTAATTTGGGTAAGGAAAGGTTAGGGGTGTGCATGTGGTTGATGTGGGGTGTCGAGAATGCTGGGGGTTAATAAAGGGTGTTTTAGGGAAAATGGGACATAAAGATTTTTAAACACATGTGGGGATTTAAATGTTTATTTGTTTGGTTTAAGCAGGTACGATTGGGTTTAAAATTGGCTCTTTGTGGATTAAAAAGGGGTTATCAGTCTTCGATTTATGATCAGCTCCCAGTGTATATGGATTTTCGAACCGGGTTGTAGCAGAAGGTTAGGCTCGGGTTAAATCGGGTTGAGGATTGTAGGCAAGTCGGGGGTTGCTTGGTGGTAGCTGGGTCGGTAATGGCTATGGGGTAACTAGATTGGGTGGAGTTGGACTCGGGTTGTGCTGGGCTTCGCTGGACTAAGGTCGGAGTGAGGGAATGAGGTTGCCGGGGTTACAAACTGGGTTCGTTGGGTTAAGGGTGTGAGAAGGGAGCTGGGTATTTGGATTAAGTTGGGTTGATGGGTATCAGGTCCGACATAGGTATGGCAGAGCTCGTGGATGCCATGGCAGGGGAGAAGTTGGTTTACTGTGGTTTAAGGTGTCGAGAATGACAGGTCCAGGTCGCGTTTGTTTTCCATCCAGGCGGGTCACGGGTTTTGCTAGCAGGTGGGTGGTTTGCGGTGGTGTTAGGATGGTGAGTTAGTTTGTTTAAGGTGGTTTATAGGATGTATAATGTGGTTTGGTTATGGTGGGTTTTAATGGAAAATGAGAGAGAAATGTGTGGATGGTGATGCTTAATGTGGGGTTAGAGTGTGTGAGGGTGTATGGGGAGTAGTGGTGGAGGTGAGGAGAGTGTGAATGGTAAGTGTAGAATATGTGTGTGTGTTTATACCTTTAAAAAAACATAATAAAAATATTTACAGTAAAAAAATATAAAAATAAATTTATTAAAATGAAAAATTAAAAATTAAATTCCTAATCTAAAAAAAAAACTCAAATAAAAAAAACAAGAAAATAAAAATGTAAAAATCTATTAAGACTAAAAACTAAAGTCCTAAAAAAATAAAATCTAATAAAACTAAACGTAACTTCTTGAAAACTAATCCTAATAAAAATAAAATAAAGACTAAAAAATAGAAAATATAAATCAAAATAAAACTACACTAAATAAAAAGAAATATAAAAAAGAGCAAATAAATCCTAAAAATATATAAAAAAATTCTAAATAAACCCAAAAAATTAAAACAACTTAAACAAAAAATCTAAAAATTAATAAAAATACAAACTCGACACACAGAGGGCTCGAGGTAGGTTTAGGCTAGGATAGGCTTGGGTTTGGTACGGGACTGGGGAATTAACACCATAAATCGCACATTTTCCCTGAAATAAGAATTTAAACTCCCCAAACGGTGATCAAGCTTGCACATTAAATATTTACGCATCTAAGACCCAATTTTGACGAGAATTAGCAACTAAAATACGTCTATTTGGGGTATAAAATATACACTTTTGGGTTCTTAGCACACCACCCCTAAACAGAACATTGCTAGTCCTCGAGCAAAGTATAGAGAGAAAGAAGATAAGAATCCAAAAGTGTACCACTTTCGCAGGTACTTGCGATTGAACTTAGCATGTGCAAAAAGCCCCTACAGGACGAGTTGTGTCTTGTGAGGGTTTGTAGGGAATATACCTACAAAATTATTTATTTTCAACCGCCAGTCAATCTTTAATTAGACGTTGTAAGGACACAAATTTCCAATTGAGTCCATATATTGTTTTGGCTCAATTTCGGATAAAAATATTTATTCATAGGATTGTATTTAATTGTAATATTCTCAAGCCTATGAAAAGTTTGTTGAAGACGTAGCGGCAAAGAGTATAAAGCTTCATCATCATGTCGGTTTCATGCCTCGTTTATACGTCATCAAACCATAGTTCCATGCTCCCAAGGTATGAATGCAATTCTAGATATATAGGAACTTGGAACTTGTTTATTGGGTGTTAGGTTTATCTAAAACTGCATTTTTATTTTCGGAAAGATTTCTAATTAAAACTTTAAATAAGTTTATAAAATTTTCTGGGCTAAAATTGAATTTTCCTACTTTTTGGTTTTTCGTTCGATAGAGTCGTTCGAACGAGTTTGTCGTTCGAATGAAAATGTCATTCGAACGAACTTGCCAGCGACTTCCCATTATGGCATACTGGAACTTCGTTCGAAATGTCGTTCGAACTAGATTGTCGTTATAACGAGATTTCTAACGATCTTCTAACGAGTTCATATTGGAACTTCCTTAGAAGACTCGTTCGAACGAGATGTCGTTCGAACGAGTTTCCAGCGGGAACAGTTTTCTGGCAATTTTGAGCAGTTTTCACCCACTTCCCCACTTGATTCTTAACCAACTATTTTCAGACGTTAATATGTGCGGGAATCACGTTTGTTAAAAAATCACATCCTACTAACTCCTAGAGAGTGTTTTGAGAGTAAAATCAAAGAGGGAAAAATATCATGTTTTGAGTGCATTTTTATCAAAGAGAAATATATACACCACTCTAGTTTACATTCAAATTAGTTTCTTCCAAGTTCCCATATTCATATATCTTGCTTGGAGCTTGGCACCGGGTTCATCTCTTCCGTTCAAAGAGAAGTTTTGGGTTTTCTTCTACATTCCATAAAGAAAGAAGAAGAAGTTGTTGCGGCATTACCCACTTGGAGAAAGGCTCCTTGCTCGGGTGACGGTGACCATATAAAGTCCGATCGGTGGATTTAGAGACCACGGTGGAGTTCCAAGGTTATCCGCTAGGAAGAGGTATCTACAAGAAGAAGCATCGGGGCTTGATAGCGATCGAGTCGTGTGTTGTAAGCCTTTCTATCTTGTCTTTATAAATTCCTTACTTAGTGGATTTGTGGCTAGGGCCGTCCGAGGTTGTTTCCCGTTGTGGGTTTTTCCTCGTACATCTCGGCGTAGTGTGATTGATTTATTGTTATCTTGCATAATGAATTAGAAGTCATCCTTAGGGTAATTCAAGATATAAATGGTTTTAATTGTCACACTTAATTTAATTGGGTGCTAATTATATTTGGATAATTATTTATTTAATTCAAGTCATTTGCTAAAATTGGTTTGGCCTAACTTTGGAATATTGATAATTATGACTTAGGCAAATTCTAGGACTTGAATTAATTGGTTTAAGTGAAATTTAATATTTGTGTGTGTTTTTTCACTTGGGTTTAATTTTAATTTGTTTAAGAAAATTAAAATTTGATAATTCGTTTGTTTGTAAACCATCACACTTCTTTACGCTTCCGCATCTTGATCTATATAGAAAAGGAAAAAATATTTTAATTGAGAAAATTAAAATCGTGACTTTTACAAATTGGTATCAGAGCCAAAGTGATAAATTTTTTCGGTAAAGATCCTTTAAATAATTTTTGGCTAAAATGGAATTTTCACCATTTTCTAAATTTCCTATTTTCGATGGTTCTAACTACGCGTATTGGAAAGCGCGAATGAAATCGGAACTAAAATCTATCGATGAGAGAGTTTGGATGTCTGTTGATAACGGGTGGTCACCATCAACTCACTTATTTGAAAATGAACGTGTTCCCAAACCAGCCGATAGATGGAGTGAGAATAAGTTTAAACTTTCTAATTTTAATTCCCGTGGTTTGAATGCATTGTTTAGTGCTGTCACACCGGATGAAGTCCGACGTATTATGACGTGTGAAACCGCTAAAGAAGCTTGGGATATTTTACAACTAACTCATGAAGGAACTAGTGTCGTTAAAGCTTCGAAACTCCAAAACCTCACCACTCAATTTGAAACTATCAAAATGTACGATAATAAAACTTTTGATGAATTTTATGCTAGACTTTCCGATATTGTCAATTCATCTTTTAATTTGGGAGAGAAAATACCCGACAACCGAGTTATAAAGAAAATTTTAAATTCCCTACGTGATAGATTTATTCCAAAAGTGACTGTTTTAAATTCGTTACCATCTTTAGCCTCTACGAAATTAGAAGAGCTTGTAGGTGATTTACAAACCTATAAACTAGATATGTTTTCCTCTAAAACTGAAAAGGAAATTGAAAAGGGCGTTGCTTTAAAATCCCGAAAAGAGATCAAACAAGTAGTAGAGAGCGAGAGTGATAATGACTCGGAAGACATGGCCTTGTTCGCTAAAAAATTTAAAAAATTTCTTAAATTTAACAAAGATAAATTTAAAAATGATTTTAAGAAATTTGACACTTCTAAGCATGACAAAGTCGAGAAGATCCCCAAACCTATTAATGAACAACTAAATAGGGACGAGTCTAATAGGTGTTTTGGTTGTGAGGGTTATGGCCATAGGGCTTCTGAGTGCCCCACTAAACTAAGGAAAGAGGGTAAATGACCCATTACATATAAGGCGACCCTTAATGATAGTGATAAGGAAGAGGGACCCGATTCCCCCACTAAGCCTAATTTTGTGGCTTTTATGGCTAGTCATGTGAGTGATAGTGAGAACTCATCGATTGATGAAACTTTAACACATGACACTTCCAAGGTCATTGTTTGCGATTCTCTTATTTTTGATGATAGTGAGAGTGGAGAAGAAAGAGAGAGTGAAAATGAAGAAGAGGTTAATGTGAGTGAACTTCAAAATGCTTTTCAAGAATTATATAAAGAATATATTAAATTGAAAAGAGCTAATTTGAAGTTAGAAGCTAGTTTGAAAGAACGTGTCATGGTCGTTGATAATAGTATGCTGGTTGAAGACCTTAGGACACGAGAGAAAGCTCTTCTAGAGAAGCTCGAATATATAGAAGGCGAGAGAGATAGCCTCAGGGGTTTAATGGAATCCTTGAAAAAGGAGCTTCTTGCTTTTGAAGAGCGAAATGTTTTATTAGAGTCTAACATTTTAGAATTGCAAAATAAATTAAAAGACTCTTGTAATGTCAAATTTGATTTGGAGTGTCGTTCGAAAAAATTAGATAAAATATTAGGAACGGTCCAAATTAAAAATGACACTTGTGGTTTAGGCTTCAATACTTGTAGTGAATTTACTCATAACGCCAAAGCCAATGTTTTAGGAGAATCTTCTAGGAAAGCATTTAGAGATCACTCCTTAGGTAAATCTTTTCGACATGCTTTTACTTGTACTCATTGTGGTCGAAAAGGTCATCTTAAGAAATTTTGTTTTGATCCTAAACGAATTCCTAGAAAATCCCAACGTAAAGCAACCAATGTATTTAAAATTCCTACACCCCAAGATAGTCATTCTTCATTAATTTGGGTTAGGAAATCTGACTTGGTTGTCTTGCAAAATAGAGTTTTTGATTCTCATGTACTTTCACATGCCTCCTCCCTTGCTAAATCTAAAGGATGAATGTGTTAGTGCTTGCATACTTTATCTTTTGTACTTCATGCTATATTCACATGCTAAATGTATGCTTGTTAATCATTTTCTAGTCTATGCCCCATGCTTAATCACATGCTAGAATAATGATTTTTTGTTTATCTTTTGTATCTTATTTCTTCATTTTGTTTGCGTTGAATGAAAAATACAAAAAGATTTTTGTTTATCATTTGGGTTTTTATCTATTGGAATTTAAGCTTTATAAAAAATTGAAATGATTTTTTGTTTGTCTTTTGAGTATTTATTTTTATTTTTGGTTAAAAATGTCAAAAACTCAAAAATATTTTATTTTGTGTGTAATTTTTGTTTAACACACTTTAAGTGGCATATACTTGTGTTTAAATCCCTCCTTTAACGCTACCATGTAGCTATAACTTTTGGTTTAGATTATCAATCCTTAAAATGTTCTTTACCATATTTTTATGGAGTAGTTGGATTTTGTGTTGGTTAAATGGATTCTATTTTTATATGCCTCTATTCACACATGCACGAGCTCTTTTGAAATTTTAACTTCATTTGCATATTTGAGCTATGTAAGATGTTCTCCTTCTAATCTTGTCATCTACATATTTGTGACTTTGGAGGACTAGTGCAAGTCAAAATTTGTTGCACGTGAGATTTGTGTCAAAAATAAAAACATGATAAATATAAATGTGCACGGGGAAGGGCTCCGAAAGGACTAAGTGATCCTTTGCGATTGTAAGCCACCGTTTTGAATGGACCTAAAAGAAATACGTGGTCCAAAGGCCTAAAAACAGGAAATATGGCATTAAAAAGAAAAACAAATTGCCAAGGCCTATGTTTGATAGATATATTCATTCAAAATTAATATAAATGCTTATGGAGGGAGTATTGGATGGTATATCAACGGTTTGCACAATGTCCATTTATCCTAGTTGCGTATTTCATGTCATGACTCTATTGGTTTGTAGAATCATCAATATGCTAGGCTTGTATGCATTGTGTATGTTTGTTCATTGAGTTCAATTTATATTGTCACATGAGGTTATATTCAAATGTGATGAAGTTTGCAATCAATTGAGAACTCTGTGAACATGTTTTTAAGTGATTGGGTCTAAATTTAATTGTTACTAGTTCACACCCCAACACTTCCGTTTCCATATGACAAATTTTTGCCATACGAGTGTGCAAACTTATTGTATTTTGTGTCATGTGTGTGTTTTAGTATCTATCTTGGATTAGTTATGATTTTGTTGCCCATATGCTTTCATGTCTTATCACTTTAAGCTTCAACATTCATTTCTATTTGTTCTTTATCCTTTGCCTATTCCTGAACAAAAAGGGGGAGAATGATTGGGGGAGAAATTATCTAAGTTTAGGAGATTTAACTTAGGGGGAGTAGCTAAATTCTTGGGTTGATCATTTTGATAAAGGGGAGAATTAATTTTGGGGGAGTATTTATTTTAATTGCTTTAAATACTTTGATATTCCCTATGAAATTGATAAGTTTGCTTAAGTGTGCATCAATTATTCTAAAGCGACATCTTTCAATGGAAAAGCGTTTGATCCTTGGGTTGAGTCAAGTTTGGGTGGGTTATGTTTTGAGTCTAGTGAGCTTGACGGCCCTTTAGGATTTTTTTTTGGTTTTTGTCCCGGAATAGCCTAAGGGGGAGATTTGTAAGGATACAAATTTCCAATTGAATCCATCTATTGTTTTGGCTCAATTCCGGACAAAAACATTTATTCATAGGATTGTATTTAATTATAATATTCTCAAGCCTATGAAAAGTTTGTTGAAGACGTAGCGGCAAAGAGTATAAAGCTTCATCATCATGCCGGTTTCGTGCCTCGTTTATACGTCATCAAACCATAGTTCCATGCTCCCAAGGTATGAATGCAATTATATATATATAGGAGCTTGGAACTTGTTTATTGGGTGTTAGGTTTATCTAAAACTGCGTTTTTATTTTCAGAAAGATTTCTAATTAAAACTTTAAATAAGTTTATAAAGTTTTCTGGGCTAAAACTGAATTTTCCTACTTTCTGGTTTTTCATTCGATAGAGTCGTTCGAACGAGTTTGGCGTTCGAACGAAAATGTCGTTCGAACGAACTTGTCAACAACTTCCCATTATGGCATACTGGAACTTCGTTCGAAATGTCGTTCGAACTAGATTGTCGTTCTAATGAGATTTCTAACGATCTTCTACTGGAACTTCGTTAGAAGACTCGTTCGAACGAGATGTTGTTCGATCGAAATGTCGTTCGAACGAGGTTCCAGCGGGAACAATTTTCTGGCAGTTTTGAGCAGTTTTCACACACTTCCCCACTTGATTCTTAACCAACTATTTTCAGACGTTAATATGTGCGGGAATCACTTTTGTTAAAAAATCACATCCTACTAACTCCTAGAGAGTGTTTTGAGAGTAAAATCAAAGAGGGAAAAAATTATGTTTTGAGTGTGTTTTTATCAAAGAGAAAAATATACACCACTCTAGTTTACAATCAAATTAGTTTCTTCCAAGTTCCCATATTCATATATCTTGCTTGGAGCTTGGCACCGGGTTCATCTCTTCCGTTCAAAGAGAAGTTTTGGGTTTTCTTCTACATTCCATAAAGAAAGAAGAAGAAGTTGTTGCGGCATTACCCACTTGGAGAAAGGCTCCTTGCTCGGGTGACGGTGACCATATAAAGTCCGATCGGTGGATTTCGAGACCGCGGTGGAGCTCCAAGGTTATCCGCTAGGAAGAGGTATCTACAAGAAGAAGCGTCGGGGCTTGAGAGGGATCGAGTCGTGTGTTATAACCCTTTTTGTCTTGTATTTATAAATTCCGTACTTAGTGGATTTGTGGCAAGGGCCGTCCGAGGTTATTTCCTGTTGTGGGTTTTTCCTCGTACATCTCGGCGTAGTGTGATTGATTTATTGTTATCTTGCATAATGAATTAGAAGTCATCCTTAGGGTAATTCAAGATATAAATGGTTTTAATTGTCACACTTAATTTAATTGGGTGCTAATTATATTTGGATAATTGTTTATTTAATTCAAGTCATTTGCTAAAATTGGTTTGGCCTAACTTTGGAATATTGATAATTATGACTTAGGCAAATTCTAGGACTTGAATTAATTGGTTTAAGTGAAATTTAATATTTGTGTGTGTTTAAATAATTTTCACTTGGGTTTAATTTTAATTTGTTTAAGAAAATTAAAATTTGATAATTCGTTTGTTTGTAAACCATCACACTTCTTTACGCTTCCGCATCTTGATCTATATAGAAAAGGAATGAATATTTTAATTGAGTAAATTAAAATCGGGACTTTTACGAATTGGTATCAGAGCCAAAGTGAGAAATTATTTCGTTAAAGATCCTTTAAATAATTTTTGGCTAAAATGAAAATTTTCCCATGTTCTAAATTTCATATTTTCGACGGTTCTAACTACGCGTATTGGAAAGCGCGAATGAAATCGGCACCAAAATCTATCAACGAGAGAGTTTGGATGTCTGTAGTTAACGGGTGGTCCCCACCAACTCACTTAGATGAAAATGAACGTGTTCCCAAACCGGCCGATAGATGGACTGAGAATGAGTTTAAACTTTCTAATTTTAATTCCCGTGGTTTGAATGCCTTGTTTTGCGCTGTCACACCGGATGAATTCCGACGTATTATGACGTGTGAAACCGCTAAAGAAGCTTGGGATATTTTACAACTAACTCATGAAGGAACTAGTGCCGTTAAAGCTTCGAAACTCCAAAACCTCACCACTCAATTTGAAACTATCAAAATGAACGATAATGAAACTTTTGATGAATTTTATGCTAGACTTTCCGATATTGTCAATTCATCTTTTAATTTGGGAGAGAAAATACCCGACAACCGAGTTGTAAAGAAAATTTTAAGGTCCCTACCTGATAGATTTATTCCAAAAGTGACCGTTTTAAATTCTTTACCATCTTTAGCCTGTACGAAATTAGAAGAGCTTGTAGGTGATTTACAAACCTATGAACTAGATATGATTTCCTCTAAAACTGAAAAGAAAATTGAAAAGGGCGTTGCTTTAAAATCCCGAAAAGAGGTCAAACAAGTAGTAGAGAGCGAGAGTGATAGTGACTCGGAAGACATGGCTTTGTTTGCTCGAAAAGTTAGAAAATTTCTTAAATTTAACAAAGATAAATTTAAAAATGATTTTAAGAAATTTGACACTTCTAAGGATGACAAAGTCGAGAAGATCCCTAAACCTATTAATGAACAACTAAATAGGGACGAGTCTAATAGGTGTTTTGGTTGTGAGGGTTATGGCCATAGGGCTTCTGAGTGCCCCACTAAACTAAGGAAAGAGGGTAAACGAACCATTACATATAATGCGACCCTTAGTGATAGTGATAAGGAAGAGGGACCCGATTCCCCCACTAAGCCTAATTTTGTGGCTTTTATGGCTAGTCATGTGAGTGATAGTGAGAACTCATCGATTGATGAAACTTTAACACATGACACTTCCAAGGTCATTGTTTACGATTCTCTTGTTTTTGATGATAGTGAGAGTGGAGAAGAAAGAGAGAGTGAAAATGAAGAGGAGGTTAATGTGAGTGAACTTCAAAAGGCTTTTCAAGAATTATATAAAGAATCTATTAAATTGAAAAGAGCTAATTTGAAGTTAGAAGCTAGTTTGAAAGAACGTGTCAAGGTCGTTGATAATAGTATGCTGGTTGAAGACCTTAGGACACGAGAGAAAGCTCTTCTAGAGAAGCTCGAATATATAGAAGGCGAGAGAGATAGCCTCAGGGGTTTAATGGAATCCTTGAAAAAGGATTTTCTTGCTTTTGAAGAGCGAAATGTTTTATTAGAGTCTAACATTTTAGAATTGCAAAATAAATTAAAAGACTCTAGTAATGTCAAATTTGATTTGGAGTGTCGTTCGAAAAAATTAGATAAAATATTAGGAACGATCCAAATTAAAAATGACACTTGTGGTTTGGGCTTCAATACTTGTAATGAATTTACTCATAACGCCAAAACGAATGTTTTAGGAGAATATTCTAGGAAAGCATTTAGAGATCACTCCTTAGGTAAATCTTTTCGACATGTTTTTACTTGCACTCATTGTGGTCGAAAAGGTCATCTTAAGAATTTTTTTTTTGATCTTAAACGAATTCCAAGAAAATCCCAACGTAAAGCAACCAATGTATTTAAAATTCCTACACCCCAAGATAGTCATTCTTCATTAATTTGGGTTAGGAAATCTGACTTGGTTGCCTTGCAAAATAGGGTTTTTGATTCTCATTTACTTTCACATGCTTCCTCCCTTGCTAAATCTAAAGGATGAATGTGTTAGTGCTTGCATACTTTAGCTTTTGTACTTCATGCTATATTCACATGCTAAATGTATGCTTGTTAATCATTTTCTAGTCTATGCCCCATGCTTAATCACATGCTAGAATAATTGTTTTTTTTATTTATCTTTTGTATCTTATTTCTTCATTTTGTTTGCATTGAATGGAAAATACAATTTTTTTTTAACATTTGGGTTTTTATCTATTGGAATTTAAGCTTAATAAAAAATTCAAATGATTTTTTGTTTGTCTTTTGAGTATACATTTTTATTTTTGGATAAAAATTTCAAAAACTCAAAAAGATTTTATTTTGTGTGTAATTTTTATTTGACACACTTTAAGTGGCATATGCTTGTGTTTGAATCCCTCCTTTAACGCTACCATGTGGCTAGAACTTTTGGTTTAGATTGTCAATCCTTAAAATGTTCTTTACCATATTTTTATGGAGTAGTTGGATTTTGTGTTGGTTAAATGGATTCTATTTTTATATGCCTCTATTCACACATGCACGAGCTCTTTTGAAATTTTAACTTCATTTGTATATTTGAGCTATGTGAGATGTTCTCCTTCCAATCTTGTCATCTACATATTTGTGACTTAGGAGGACTAGTGCATGTCAAAATTCGTTGCACGTGAAATTTGTGTGAAAAATAAAAACATGATAAATATAAATGTGCATGGGGAAGGGCTCTGAAAGGACTAAGTGATCCTTTGCGATTGTAAGCCAGTGTTTTGAATGGACCTAAAAGAAATACGTGGTCCGAAGGCCTAAAAACAGGAACTATGGCATTAAAAAGAAAAACAAATTGCCAAGGCCTATGTTTCATTGATATATTCATTCAAAATTAATATAAATGCTTATGGAGGGAGTATTGGATGGTATATCAACGGTTTGCACAATGTCCATTTATCCTAGTTGCGTATTTCATGTCATGACTCTATTGGTTTATAGAATCATCAATATGCTAGGCTTGTATGCATTGTGTATGTTTGTTCATTGAGTTCAATTTATATTGTCACATGAGGTTATATTCAAATGTGATGAAGTTTGCAATCAATTGAGAACTCTGTGAACATGTTTTTAAGTGATTGGGTCTAAATTTAATTGTTACTAGTTCACACCCCAACACTTCCGTTTCCATATGACAAATTTTTGCCATACGAGTGTGCAAACTTATTGTATTTTGTGTCATGTGTGTGTTTTAGTATCTATCTTGGATTAGTTATGATTTTGTTGCCCATATGCTTTCATGTCTTATCACTTTAAGCTTCAACATTCATTTATATTTGTTCTTTATCCTTTGCCTATTCCTGAACAAAAAGGGGGAGAATGATTGGGGGAGAAATTATCTAAGTTTAGGAGATTTAACTTAGGGGGAGTAGCTAAATTCTTGGGTTGATCATTTTGATAAAGGGGAGAATTAATTTTGGGGGAGTATTTATTTTAATTGCTTTAAATACTTTGATATTCCCTATGAAATTGATGAGTTTGCTTAAGTGTGCATCAATTATTCTAAAGCGACATCTTTCAATGGCAAAGCGTTTGATCCTTGGGTTGAGTCAAGTTTGGGTGGGTTATGTTTTGAGTCTAGTGAGCTTGACGGCCCTTTAGGATTTTTTTTTGGTTTTTGTCCCGGAATAGCCTAAGGGGGAGATTTGTAAGGATACAAATTTCCAATTGAGTCCATCTATTGTTTTGGCTCAATTCCGGACAAAAACATTTATTCATAGGATTGTATTTAATTATAATATTCTCAAGCCTATGAAAAGTTTGTTGAAGACGTAGCGGCAAAGAGTATAAAGCTTCATCATCATGCCGGTTTCGTGCCTCGTTTATACGTCATCAAACCATAGTTCCATGCTCCCAAGGTATGAATGCAATTATATATATATAGGAGCTTGGAACTTGTTTATTGGGTGTTAGGTTTATCTAAAACTGCGTTTTTATTTTCAGAAAGATTTCTAATTAAAACTTTAAATAAGTTTATAAAGTTTTCTGGGCTAAAACCGAATTTTCTACTTTCTGGTTTTTCATTCGATAGAGTCGTTCGAACGAGTTTGGCGTTCGAACGAAAATGTCGTTCGAACGAACTTGTCAACAACTTCCCATTATGGCATACTGGAACTTCGTTCGAAATGTCGTTCGAACTAGATTGTCGTTCTAATGAGATTTCTAACGATCTTCTACTGGAACTTCGTTAGAAGACTCGTTCGAACGAGATGTTGTTCGATCGAAATGTCGTTCGAACGAGGTTCCAGCGGGAACAATTTTCTGGCAGTTTTGAGCAGTTTTCACACACTTCCCCACTTGATTCTTAACCAACTATTTTCAGACGTTAATATGTGCGGGAATCACTTTTGTTAAAAAATCACATCCTACTAACTCCTAGAGAGTGTTTTGAGAGTAAAATCAAAGAGGGAAAAAATTATGTTTTGAGTGTGTTTTTATCAAAGAGAAAAATATACACCACTCTAGTTTACAATCAAATTAGTTTCTTCCAAGTTCCCATATTCATATATCTTGCTTGGAGCTTGGTACCGGGTTCATCTCTTCCGTTCAAAGAGAAGTTTTGGGTTTTCTTCTACATTCCATAAAGAAAGAAGAAGAAGTTGTTGCGACATTACCCACTTGGAGAAAGGCTCCTTGCTCGGGTGACGGTGACCATATAAAGTCCGATCGGTGGATTTCGAGACCGCGGTGGAGCTCCAAGGTTATCCGCTAGGAAGAGGTATCTACAAGAAGAAGCGTCGGGGCTTGAGAGGGATCGAGTCGTGTGTTATAACCCTTTTTGTCTTGTATTTGTAAATTCCGTACTTAGTGGATTTGTGGCAAGGGCCATCCGAGGTTATTTCCTGTTGTGGGTTTTTCCTCGTACATCTCGGCGTAGTGTGATTGATTTATTGTTATCTTGCATAATGAATTAGAAGTCATCCTTAGGGTAATTCAAGATATAAATGGTTTTAATTGTCACACTTAATTTAATTGGGTGCTAATTATATTTGGATAATTGTTTATTTAATTCAAGTCATTTGCTAAAATTGGTTTGGCCTAACTTTGGAATATTGATAATTATGACTTAGGCAAATTCTAGGACTTGAATTAATTGGTTTAAGTGAAATTTAATATTTGTGTGTGTTTAAATAATTTTCACTTGGGTTTAATTTTAATTTATTTAAGAAAATTAAAATTTGATAATTCGTTTGTTTGTAAACCATCACACTTCTTTACGCTTCCGCATCTTGATCTATATAGAAAAGGAATGAATATTTTAATTGAGTAAATTAAAATCGGGACTTTTACGAATTGGTATCAGAGCCAAAGTGAGAAATTATTTCGTTAAAGATCCTTTAAATAATTTTTGGCTAAAATGAAAATTTTCCCATGTTCTAAATTTCATATTTTCAACGGTTCTAACTACGCGTATTGGAAAGCGCGAATGAAATCGGCACCAAAATCTATCAACGAGAGAGTTTGGATGTCTGTAGTTAACGGGTGGTCCCCACCAACTCACTTAGATGAAAATGAACGTGTTCCCAAACCGGCCGATAGATGGACTGAGAATGAGTTTAAACTTTCTAATTTTAATTCCCGTGGTTTGAATGCCTTGTTTAGCACTGTCACACCGGATGAATTCCGACGTATTATGACGTGTGAAACCGCTAAAGAAGCTTGGGATATTTTACAACTAACTCATGAAGGAACTAGTGCCGTTAAAGCTTCGAAACTCCAAAACCTCACCACTCAATTTGAAACTATCAAAATGAACGATAATGAAACTTTTGATGAATTTTATGCTAGACTTTTCGATATTGTCAATTCATCTTTTAATTTGGGAGAGAAAATACCCGACAACCGAGTTGTAAAGAAAATTTTAAGGTCCCTACCTGATAGATTTATTCCAAAAGTGACCGTTTTAAATTCTTTACCATCTTTAGCCTGTACGAAATTAGAAGAGCTTGTAGGTGATTTACAAACCTATGAACTAGATATGATTTCCTCTAAAACTGAAAAGAAAATTGAAAAGGGCGTTGCTTTAAAATCCCGAAAAGAGGTCAAACAAGTAGTAGAGAGCGAGAGTGATAGTGACTCGGAAGACATGGCTTTGTTTGCTCGAAAAGTTAGAAAATTTCTTAAATTTAACAAAGATAAATTTAAAAATGATTTTAAGAAATTTGACACTTCTAAGGATGACAAAGTCGAGAAGATCCCTAAACCTATTAATGAACAACTAAATAGGGACGAGTCTAATAGGTGTTTTGGTTGTGAGGGTTATGGCCATAGGGCTTCTGAGTGCCCCACTAAACTAAGGAAAGAGGGTAAACGAACCATTACATATAATGTGACCCTTAGTGATAGTGATAAGGAAGAGGGACCCGATTCCCCCACTAAGCCTAATTTTGTGGCTTTTATGGCTAGTCATGTGAGTGATAGTGAGAACTCATCGATTGATGAAACTTTAACACATGACACTTCCAAGGTCATAGTTTACGATTCTCTTGTTTTTGATGATGGTGAGAGTGGAGAAGAAAGAGAGAGTGAAAATGAAGAGGAGGTTAATGTGAGTGAACTTCAAAAGGCTTTTCAAGAATTATATAAAGAATCTATTAAATTGAAAAGAGCTAATTTGAAGTTAGAAGCTAGTTTGAAAGAACGTGTCAAGGTCGTTGATAATAGTATGCTGGTTGAAGACCTTAGGACACGAGAGAAAGCTCTTCTAGAGAAGCTCGAATATATAGAAGGCGAGAGAGATAGCCTCAGGGGTTTAATGGAATCCTTGAAAAAGGATTTTCTTGCTTTTGAAGAGCGAAATGTTTTATTAGAGTCTAACATTTTAGAATTGCAAAATAAATTAAAAGACTCTAGTAATGTCAAATTTGATTTGGAGTGTCGTTCGAAAAAATTAGATAAAATATTAGGAACGATCCAAATTAAAAATGACACTTGTGGTTTGGGCTTCAATACTTGTAATGAATTTACTCATAACGCCAAAACGAATGTTTTAGGAGAATATTCTAGGAAAGCATTTAGAGATCACTCCTTAGGTAAATCTTTTCGACATGTTTTTACTTGCACTCATTGTGGTCGAAAAGGTCATCTTAAGAAATTTTGTTTTGATCTTAAACGAATTCCTAGAAAATCCCAACGTAAAGCAACCAATGTATTTAAAATTCCTACACCCCAAGATAGTCATTCTTCATTAATTTGGGTTAGGAAATCTGACTTGGTTTCCTTGCAAAATAGGGTTTTTGATTCTCATTTACTTTCACATGCCTCCTCCCTTGCTAAATCTAAAGGATGAATGTGTTAGTGCTTGCATACTTTAGCTTTTGTACTTCATGCTATATTCACATGCTAAATGTATGCTTGTTAATCATTTTCTAGTCTATGCCCCATGCTTAATCACATGCTAGAATAATGGTTTTTTTGTTTATCTTTTGTATCTTATTTCTTCATTTTGTTTGCATTGAATGGAAAATACATTTTTTTTTATCATTTGGGTTTTTATCTATTGGAATTTAAGCTTAATAAAAAATTCAAATGATTTTTTGTTTGTCTTTTGAGTATACATTTTTATTTTTGGATAAAAATTTCAAAAACTCAAAAAGATTTTATTTTGTGTGTAATTTTTTTTTGACACACTTTAAGTGGCATATGCTTGTGTTTGAATCCCTCCTTTAACGCTACCATGTGGCTAGAACTTTTGGTTTAGATTGTCAATCCTTAAAATGTTCTTTACCATATTTTTATGGAGTAGTTGGATTTTGTGTTGGTTAAATGGATTCTATTTTTATATGCCTCTATTCACACATGCACGAGCTCTTTTGAAATTTTAACTTCATTTGTATATTTGAGCTATGTGAGATGTTCTCCTTCCAATCTTGTCATCTACATATTTGTGACTTAGGAGGACTAGTGCATGTCAAAATTCGTTGCACGTGAAATTTGTGTGAAAAATAAAAACATGATAAATATAAATGTGCATGGGGAAGGGCTCTGAAAGGACTAAGTGATCCTTTGCGATTGTAAGCCAGTGTTTTGAATGGACCTAAAAGAAATACGTGGTCCAAAGGCCTAAAAACAGGAAATATGGCATTAAAAAGAAAAACAAATTGCCAAGGCCTATGTTTCATTGATATATTCATTCAAAATTAATATAAATGCTTATGGAGGGAGTATTGGATGGTATATCAACGGTTTGCATAATGTCCATTTATCCTAGTTGCGCATTTCATGTCATGACTCTATTGGTTTATAGAATCATCAATATGCTAGGCTTGTATGCATTGTGTATGTTTGTTCATTGAGTTCAATTTATATTGTCACATGAGGTTATATTCAAATGTGATGAAGTTTGCAATCAATTGAGAACTCCGTGAACATGTTTTTAAGTGATTGGGTCTAAATTTAATTGTTACTAGTTCACACCTCAACACTTCCGTTTCCATATGACACATTATACGAGTGTGAAAACTTATTGTATTTTGTGTCATGTGTGTGTTTTGGTATCTATCTTGGATTAGTTATGATTTTGTTGCCCATATGCTTTCATGTCTTATCACTTTAAGCTTCAACATGCTTTTATATTTGTTCTTTATCCTTTGCCTATTCCTGAACAAAAAAGGGGAGAATGATAGGGGGAGAAATTATCTAACTTTAGGAGATTTCACTTAGGGGGAGTTGCTAAATTCTTGGGTTGATCATTTTGATAAAGGGGAGAATTAATTTTGGGGGAGTATTTATTTTAATTGCTTTAAATACTTTGATATTCCCTATGCAATTGATGAGTTTGCTTAAGCGTGCCGGAATTCTTCTAAAGCGGCATCTTTCAATGGCGAAGCGTTTGATCCTTGGGTTGAGTCAAGTTTGGGTGGGTTATGTTTTGAGTCTAGTGAGCTTGACTGCCCTTTAGGATTTTTTTTTGGTTTTTGTCCCGGAATAGCCAAAGGGGGAGATTTGTAAGGACATAAATTTCCAATTGAGTCCATATATTATTTTGGCTCAATTCCGGACAAAAACATTTATTCATAGGATTGTATTTAATTGTAATATTATCAAGCCTATGAAAAGTTTGTTGAAGAAGTAGCGGCAAAGAGTATAAAGCTTCATCATCATGCCGGTTTCGTGCCTTGTTTATACGTCATCAAACCATAGTTCCATGCTCCCAAGGTATGAATGCAATTCTATATATATAGGAGCTTGGAACTTGTTTATTGGGTGTTAGGTTTATCTAAAACTGCGTTTTTATTTTCAGAAAGATTTCTAATTAAAACTTTAAATAAGTTTATAAAGTTTTCTGGGCTAAAACTGAATTTTCCTACTTTTTGGTTTTTCGTTCGATAGAGTCGTTCGAACGAGTTTATCGTTCGAACGAAAATGTCGTTCGAACGTACTTGCCAACAACTTCCCATTATGGCATACTGGAACTTCGTTCGAAATGTCGTTCGAACTAGATTGTCATTCTAACGAGATTTCTAACGATCTTCTAACGACTTCATACTGGAACTTAGTTAGAAGACTCGTTCGAATGAGATGTCGTTCGATCGAAATGTCGTTCGAACGAGTTTCCAGCGGGAACAATTTTCTGGCAGTTTTGAGATTTTTTCACCCACTTCCCCACTTGATTCTTAACCAAATATTTTCAGACGTTAATATGTGCGGGAATCACTTTTGTTAAAAAATCACATCCTACTAACTCCTAGAGAGTGTTTTGAGAGTAAAATCAAAGAGGGAAAAAGATTATGTTTTGAGTGTGTGTTTATCAAAGAGAAAAATATACACCACTCTAGTTTACACCCAAATTAGTTTCTTCCAAGTTCCCATATTCATATATCTTGCTTGGAGCTTGGCACCGGGTTCATATCTTCCGTTCAAAGAGAAGTTTTGGGTTTTCTTCTACATTCCATAAATAAAAAAGAAGAAGTTGTTGCGGCATTATCCACTTGAAAAAAGGCTCCTTGCTCGGGTGACGGTGACCATATAAAGTTCGATCGGTGGATTTTGAGATCGCGGTGGAGATCCAAGGTAATCCGCTAGGAAGAGGTATCTACAAGAAGAAGCGTCGGGGCTTGAGAGGGATCGAGTCGTGTGTTATAAGCCTTTCTGTCTTGTATTTGTAAATTTCGTACTTAGTGGATTTGTGGCTAGGGCCGTCCGAGGTTATTTCCCGTTGTGGGTTTTTCCTCGTACATCTCGGCGTAGTGTGATTGATTTATTATTATCTTGCATAATGAATTAGAAGTCATCCTTAGGGTAATTCAAGATATAAATGGTTTTAATTGTCACACTTAATTTAATTGGGTGCTAATTATATTTGGATAATTGTTTATTTAATTCAAGTCATTTGCTAAAATTGGTTTGGCCTAACTTTGGAATATTGATAATTATGACTTAGGCAAATTCTAGGACTTGAATTAATTGGTTTAAGTGAAATTTAATATTTGTGTGTGTTTAAATAGTTTTCACTTGGGTTTAATTTTAATTTGTTTAAGAAAGTTAAAATTTGATAATTCGTTTGTTTGTAAACCATCACACTTCTTTACGCTTCCGCATCTTGATCTACATAGAAAAGGAAAGAATATTTTAATTGAGAAAATTAAAATCGGGACTTTTACAAATTGGTATCAAAGCCAAAGTGATAAATTATTTCGTTAAAGATCCTTTAAATAATTTTTGGCTAAAATGGAATTTTCTCCATTTTCTTAATTTCCTATTTTCGATGGTTCTAACTACGCGTATTGCAAAGCGCGAATGAAATCGGCACTAAAACCTATCGACGAGAGAGTTTGGATGTTTGTAGTTAACGGGTGGTCCCCACCAACTCACTTAGTTGAAATTGAACGAGTTCCCAAACCGTCCGATTGATGGACTGAGAATGAGTTTAAACTTTCTAATTTTAATTCCCGTGGTTTGAATGCCTTGTTTTGCGCTGTCACACCGGATGAATTCCGACGTATTATGACGTGTGAAACCGCTAAAGAAGCTCGGGATATTTTACAACTAACTCATGAAGGAACTAGTGTCGTTAAAGCTTCGAAACTCCAAAACCTCACCACTCAATTTGAAACTATCAAAATGAACGATAATGAAACTTTTGATGAATTTTATGCTAGACTTTTCGATATTGTCAATTCATCTTTTAATTTGGGAGAGAAAATACCCGACAACAGAGTTGTAAAGAAACTTCTAAGGTCCCTACCTGATAGATTTATTCCAAAAGTGGCCGTTTTAAATTCTTTACCATATTTAGCCTCTACGAAATTAGAAGAGCTTGTAGGTGATTTACAAACCTATGAACTATATATGTTTCCCTCTAAAACTGAAAAGAAAATTGAAAAGGGCGTTGCTTTAAAATCCCGAAAAGAGGTCAAACAAGTAGTAGAGAGCGAGAGTGATAGTGACTCGGAAGACATGACTTTGTTTGCTCAAAAATTTAGAAAATTTCTTAAATTTAACAAAGATAAATTTAAAAATGATTTTAAGAAATTTTACACTTCTAAGCATGACAAAGTCGAGAAGATACCTAAACCTATTATTGAACAACTAAATAGGGACGACTCTAATAGGTGTTTTGGTTGTGAGGGTTATGACCATAGGGCTTCTGAGTGCCCCACTAAACTAAGGAAAGAGGATAAACGACCCATTGCATATAATGCGACCCTTAGTGATAGTGATAAGGAAGAGGGATCCAATTCCCCCAATAAGCCTAATTTTGTGACTTTTATGGTTAGTCATGTGAGTGATAGTGAGAACTCATCGATTGATGAAACTTTAACACATGACACTTCCAAGGTCATTGTTTATGATTCTCTTGTTTTTGATGATAGTGAGAGTGGAGAAGAAAGAGAGAGTGAGAATGAAGAAGAGGTTAATGTGAGTGAACTTCAAAATGCTTTTCAAGAATTATATAAAGAATCTATTAAATTGAAAAGAGCTAATTTGAAGTTAGAAGCTAGTTTGAAAGAACGTGTCAAGGTCATTGATAATAGTATGTTGGTTGAAGACCTTAGGACACGAGAGAAATCTCTTCTAGAGAAGCTCGAATATATAGAAGGCGAGTGAGATAGCCTAAGGGGTTTAATGGAATCATTGAAACATGAGCTTATTGCTTTTGAAGAGAGAAATGTTTTATTAGAGTCTAACATTTTAGAATTGCAAAATAAATTAAAAGACTCTAGTAATGTCAAATTTGATTTGGAGTGTCGTTCGAAAAAATTAGATAAAATATTAGGAACGGTCCAAATTAAAAATGACACTTGTGGTTTAGGCTTCAATACTTGTAATGAATTTACTCATAACGCCAAAACCAATGTTTCAGGAGAATCTTCTAGGAAAGCATTTAGAGATCACTCCTTAGGTAAATCTTTTCGACATGTTTTTACTTGTACTCATTGTGGTCGAAAAGGTCATCTTAAGATATTTTGTTTTGATCTTAAACGAATTCCTAGAAAATCCCAACGTAAAGCAACCAATGTATTTAAAATTCCTACACCCCAAGATAGTCATTCTTCATTAATTTGGGTTAGGAAAATCTGACTTGGTTGCCTTGCAAAATAGGGTTTTTGATTCTCATTTATTTTCACATGCCTCCTCCCTTGCTAAATATAAAGGATGAATGTGTTAGTGCTTGCATATTTTAGCTTTTGTACTTCATGCTATATTCATGATAAGCACCCAAAACTGTACAATTTATATCCCGAATAGATGTATTTTAGTTGCTAATTCTTGACAATATGGGTCTTATGCGCGTAAATGTTTGTCATGCAGGCTTAACTGTAGTTGCGGTGCCAAAAGCTACATTTCGAGGTCAATTACAGTTACATTGGAGCTAAATACCCTTGCCCCGTAACCTCATCCTACCCAAACCTAGCCTAAACTTGTCCCTAAACCGTCACCCAAGACCCGTGTGTGTTGGTTTGTTCCCTTTTTATTTTATTTTAATTTTTTAGATTTTTAGTTTGAGTCATTTTAATTTTAGGATTATTTTAGCATTTTTTAGGTTTTATTTTCTATTTTTATATTTTATTTCTATTTTTAATATAATTTTATTTTATTTTATTAAGTTTTTAGTTTTAGTTTTTATTTTATTTTATTTTATTACGATTAGTTTTTAGGAATTTAGTTTTATTAGATTTTATTTTTTTTAGGACTTTAGTTTTAAGTTTAATAGATTTACATTTTTCTTTTCATTTCTTTTTAGTTTTAATTTTTTTATTTTGAGTCTTTATTTTATAGGAATTTAATTTTTAGATTTTTAGTTTTTATAGTTTTTATTAGTTAGATTTTATTTTTATTTTTAGTCTTGTTATATTTTTAAGGGTCCAACTTACACACACACACTTAATACCCATTACACCTAAACCTTATCCTACCCAAACTCTCACCTCACCCTCATCCTACTAACCTACTCCCACACACACCATACCCCACACTTCATCTTCTTCCTCTCACCTTCTCTCTACTCTCTCTTCCACCATCTCCATTAACACACACAAAACCAAACCCTCTCCCTCTCTCTCCCCTATGCGATACCCGTCATGCCACCTACCTCCGGCGCCTCTCTCTCACCTCCCTACCAGCCAACTCTCTCTCTCCACCTGCTCGTCCCACCTCCGTCCGGCACCCTCTCCCCTTACACCGAGGTCGACCCCATTCCCAAATTACCCCAGCGGTCCTACTCTCTGTCAACATCCGGCGGCGGTACCTTATCAACCCGAGACCCGGTATAAAAACCCTTCCCCGACGAACTGACAGAAGCCACTGGCAGCGCCTCTCTCCGGCATGATACCCACACTCCGGACTCAACCCTCCCACCTCCGGTATCGCCCCAGCCCCGACGCCCCCTCCGTACCCACCATCGCCGACGATGTTCCCTTCTTCCAACCCGGATGCCGACAACCCAATACCCATGTACCCCTACCCAAAAGCATCTACTCCTACCCTTGCAAACCCAAACCCATTTCTCATAACCCAAAAGCCAAAAACGTGATCTGCCAAAACCCTCCAAACTACCTTTTAACCCATTTTACCCAATACACCCTTAAACCAACTTGTCCCCATTTTACCAAAATACCCCCCAACTACCTTTTTAACCTCAATACCCATTATACCCTCAAACCATATCAGATTTTATCCTCACCACCCTCACCCACATGACCTCACACCCCTCATGTGCACATCCTTATTTTACCAATTTAACCCCTTAGCTCCATTTGCATATAAAAGAAGACCTCAAGGCCATTTATCAAGGATCATCAAATAGATAGGAATTTTAGAGAGAGAATTGTAGAGAAAATTTTCCCTTGTAAATAGTTTTTCATTTTTTATTTTTAGATATTTGTGAGATTAAATATTGTTAGAGAATTAATTGAGTGGATAGTTAATTTCATATCATTTGGAAGATCAATTAAGAGGTGTATGCTTCAATTTCAAGGATTGGAGTTCAACATAATCAAAGAGATTCTGTTTGATCGTTCTCTTCCCTTCTTTTATTATTTTATGCCTTTGAATATTAATTTGTCATATTTTATACCATGTTAGGCTAAAACCCCTTTCAAGGGGTGGGGTGAAATGCTTATTTGATATTATTTTAGTTTAATTAGTTTGCTTACTTGAAATTTCCCTTTGAATATTAAATTTGATCCCTCACCCTTAGATTTACGCCTCGAGAGAGGGTAAATGATTTTCGAGAGAAAATCGAAATTCTAGTGATAATACCCATTTTAGATTCGAACTAGAGATAGGGGTTTCTTAAGTGGGGTATTATCATTTAAATTTCAACTCTAAATTTAATTTCTAAGATTGACATAAATTCTAATTGCTCGATCCTAGCGGGTGATTAATTAAAAGGAGTGTTGATCTAATTTTCTAGAGTTGTGGGGTGTTAATTTTAACTTTCTAAAAGATTACTATTCTAATTACACTTGCAACGAGAGTTGGTTTGTAATTTTAATATTAATTTGGGAGAATTCAAATAATTAAATTAATTAATTAGAATAATTAAAATTTGTGGTGTAATCCCACTCCTTGATTGTTCTCACAATTATTTTCCTCACTTTATCTCTTATTTTTAGTGTTAGACTTTATTTTTCATTTTAGTAAATTTCTAGTTAGTTAATTTCATTTAGTTTAGTTTAGTTTAGTTTAGACCTCACCTCACCCTTTTGTTTTAATATTGAAAAAGCTAAAAAAAAAAAAATTAGAAAAGTGAAAAAGCACAAAAAGAAAATAAATAGTGAATTACAATTGAATTTGTTCCATGTGCTTTACTCCCTAGAAAGTGGATTGATACCCTTACTTATCTCTACACTTTAGATTGTTATTATTTGTAGGTATTTGAGGTTTTGACTAACTTGGCTTTCAACAACGACATACATGCAAAAAAGCCTAGTTATCAAATGGCGCCGTTGCCATTTTTGGGATTGTGAAGCTCGGAGCGGATTCAATTTTGTATTTCATTTATTTTTTGCACTTTGTTATTTTTAGTACCATTTTTTTTTATTTTAAAAGGATTGTATTAGGACTTTCTTATTATCTTGGCTTGTATTGCGGTGCATAGGACACCATTTATTTTTCATTTAAAGTTGTAATAATTCAAGACAAGCGTGATAGGGAAACCGGACAAGGTAGAAAGAGGGCACCCATTAGCGAGAATTTAGAAGCCTCTCTACCTTGGGTCGGTAGGACTCCCGGGGATGACTGAGATTGGCGTATTCTCCCCCCGATCGACTCAAAATTTTTCGGCACCCCACGGCCTAAAAACCGTGGGAGGTACATTTCTTACACTCTCGCGCCTCTCCTGTTAGCGAGTCAATTCTTTTGTGTGCTCTTGTGTGCTCTTATTTGATTTTATTCTCGCATTTATTTTTGAATGGTGTGATGAATTAATTAATTAAGACCTACACCCGGTCACTCACGAGAAGGGATTTCATCACCCGACTCACTCGCTTATCATTGTGTGCTACCCTAGCCATCATTAAATTTAAAATCAATCAACTAGGTGGCCCAATAGGAGAAATTTTTTGCAAAGGCGATCACTCATAGAAATTCCGTGATTTTTATCGCCCGCGGACTTAATTAAAATTTGACTACCCTCTCACTAAATTTAAAGATAAAAATTGGCTATGTGCTAGTTAGGAATTTTTCTTGACTTGTGTGTGTGTCCAATTCCATTTTTCGGTAGTCGATTTTAGTTAGTCCGTCCAATTCATAGAGTCCATATTCTTTCCCCACCCTTTTCTTCCAAAAAATCCAAAAATATTTTTTTTTCTTTATTTTTTCACAAAAATCCAAAAAAAATCCAAAAATATTTTTCTTCCTTTATTTTTCAAAAAAATCCAAAAATATTTTCTTTCTTTCATTTTAGAAAAAATCCAAAAATATTTTCTTTCTTTAATTTTTAGAAAATCCCAAAAATATTTTCTTTCCTTTTGAAAAAATTTCAAAAAATCAAAAAAATATTTCTCACCTCATGGCCGAAGAACGTCCTTCACGGGACTACTTTGGTCATTTTCCATTGACACGTGACACGTGTGAGAGTGGTCCCGAGCGGTCTCTTTATGATATTCTTCATGATTTCACCTCTCTCACGAGTACCGTTGGTACTCTTGACCCATCTATGCACGCACCACCTCTTCCCTCACCCTCGGTGTCAAGTGTCACTGTGCCTCCTCCTTTGTTGTGCACCCACTGTTCTTACGCCGATCACATGTCCCATGAGTGCCCTTACATGTCATATCCATCTGAACCCACCACGGACCATGTGTATCCATATGACACTGCTCCGGAGCCCAACTCGGCCTATTATCCCGATACACCTCATCCCGAGTTGTGTGAGTACCCCAGTTATTCGTGGAGGCCTGATCACCCTTCCATGCAATACGTATCCCAACCCGATGTTATGGATCCTCACACGTTCCAACAGTCGTCATGGCAAACTTGTGCACCCAGTCACGATCAGTTTCCTCACTACGCACCCCATACGCATCAACCATTTGTCCATCACGAAAGCGGTCCTTTCGTGTATGATGAACTTGGCCCCACCCCACCCACTTCTTTTGAGTATTCTCCGTATACTCATGATAGTAGAGCGTTGTGTCCACCTCACCCACCGCCACCACCCATCATTCCACCAACACCTTCATCCACCTCCACTCTCGAAACCCTCTTGCAAAAGTTCATACTTGAGCAAGAGCAAGCAATTCAAACTCAAGCTCTCCAAAGGCTTGAACAAAGGTTAAATAAATTGGTGTGTGCGCGAGAGTCGGATATTCCCATGCATCCACCCATCGTTGCAACCGAGTGTGATGATGATGTGTCCTCTTGTGACACAAAATTTGAGTGTGACCAACCCTACCACCCCGAGAATCTTGAAGTTGAGACCATTCCATGGTCCGGGTCCCAAGTCGACAATTGTGTTGACATACCTTTCATTAGTGAGCCTGATTCAACCCCACCATGTCCACATGAACCCCACTTTGAGGTTCATATTCCCATTCACCTTCCCACTCCCGCTGAATCCAAAATAATGCCCGAGTCTATACCTATTGAGCCCATCGTGTGTGTTCCCGAGGAACCAATTTATCCTAGGTTAGCTCCGGCTACGAGTGCTCACCAATTTCCCGAGATAGAATTCGTGATAGTTCCTAACTATTCGGATATGGATGATAACCCACCATGCTTGGCTCCCTTTGAGTCCGATATTTCTAGTGATTCCACTATCTCCGATCTTGGTGCCTCGTTTTACCCACCCACCCCATTCCCCGATGCTGCTTTTATGGAGAAGTTGACAACTCCATCTTTAGAAACCACACTCCCTTGTGAGTATTCCTTTACTCCGCCCAATGAGTATGTGACTCCCACGCTTGAGTTGGATCATCTTCCTCCACCGTTTATCCCACCCGATACACCATTTATCCCACCCGACCCACCCATTGTTCCTTCCACCCCACCACCTGGTTTGGATCTTGATTTTACACATTTAATATTTCCATCTACAGTTTTAGATCCTCACCTAAAACCATCCTCCATCCACGAGAGTATTTTTGGTGCTACTCTTCGCTCCCGTGACACCGAGCTTGTTCCTCCATGCACGCCACTCTCTTGTGGTGTTGATTTTTCTCAACAGCTTCCTGGTGTGTCACGACGCGACCATTATCATCGCCCATTCATAGAACGGTCGTGTGATTTTTATGAGGCACATCCCATTCCACTTACCAAACCATATTGCCTCCCTCATCAATTAGAGCACCATGCTTATAGGGCCCTTGTTGCCCTCACCTTTAGGCTCAACAAGGCCCGAGACCGATACCTATTCACCCTCACCCTTACCCTAATCCCCACCCACCCATGGTCCACCGATGCTTTGCATCGTGTGATGCACTTCGCCATACAAGTGCATTGACCACTTTTAGCCTGTTTTCAACAAGACTGACGCTTCAGTCTTGTTTAGGGGTGATTCCCATCACCCAATTTTTCTGCCGCCCTGCGCTTTCATAGATCCTATCTTTAGGGTGAGATTTCATCGGTCTGGCTGAAGACGTTAAACTTAGCGCTACCGGGAGGCAGCCCGTTGTTCTTGTACTAGTCTCATCCTGTTTGGGGGTGGTGTTTCACATCACCCAATGCTTTATCATGCTTATAGACTTGTACATCTTTTATTCAGGTTTATTCTTGGCTTCACATGTCCACTTCATTAGCGGTTCATTCTGGTAATCTCTTTCCTACCTTAAGCTCTCAATTTTAAAAATCATTTTACTTAATATCGAGGAGGATGTTCCTTTTTGTTTGGGGGTGGGGAATTTTATCAAAATCGTGCCTCTTTTGAAAAATTTTGATTGTTGAACCTGATTTTTAAAATTTCGTGCAGTTTCTTTCATCTCACTCATTGATGTGAATTTTTAATCATCCATCTTTCAAAAGTCTAGGAATCAAGCTAGAGAATATTTTTTCTAAATAGCTTATGTAATACGTAACAAGGCATTTTGCACCATGAATTTCTAGACTCAACAAAATTTGCGCACGTATCACGTCACTACGATTAGAGTTGAGGAGTACTACAATTCTAAAGAGAACCTTAAGGATCACTTGTAGAGACTTTAGCTTGTGAGATTTGTGACTTTCACCCTTTTTGAGTGTTTTACGCAATCTCCGAGTCACAAGTTGATTCAACTTCGTTTGGGTCCGCACTTTAAATTGTTGCATGATCTCATTATCTTTCATAAAATTTTGGTTGATCACTGAGAACGACATCATTTTCGAGTTGTAAGAAACGCGTGTCTTGATATTTGTCCCGATCACTAGGATTTTCATCCATACACCTACCACTTTTCCCCCACATTACATTTCCATTATCTTTCCATATTTCCCCCATCCATATATATTCCCCTCACCATCCATATATTTCCCCACACATCCACCTATCACCTCCATTTATATCATCCATTGTCTTGAGAAAAAGAGTGTGATTTCAAAATATAAATGTCTTCAGTGTTAGTTTGAAAAGTGAGAGAAAAACAACAAAAAAAGAAAAAAGAAAAAAGAGAGAAACAAAAAAATAGCAAAAATAGAAAATATAGAAAAAAAAAGAGAAAAATAAAAGAAAAATCGAAAAAAAAGAGAGAAAAAAAAAAGAGAAAAGAAAAGAAAAGAAAGAGAGTTTGTAGTTAGTAGTTAGTTTTGAAATAAAGACATTTGTGCCTAATGTGTATACACTCTTATTTCGCATCCATTTTTCATCCATTTCACATCGCATATCCACCATCCATCCATCATATCATCATCCCATCCTATCCTACCTCATCGCATCCCACATATCCCATTTCATTTACCCCCTCACCCATATACATACATATTCCCCTAGGTGTTCGGGCAAATGATAGTCAACGTGGTGAATAACTCGACGTTCTCACTATAGTGATTAGCATTTCTTTCATGAGATCACTTTTCTTTCAAATTATTCGTTCTTTCATATATGTGTGTGAGACGTTTGAACTTGCTTACATTTACTCACCTCCTCACACACAAGAGCGATACACTGACCCATATCTCGAGAGTTCATTTGAGAGTGATATATCTAGTGAGATTTGAAGTTGAAACGTTGATTCCGACAAGGCAATCTAGGAATTACTCTTATGATTCTCGACCCGTTTTGACTGATTCACACTACACACGTTGAGTTCTAGGAAGGATGTGCCTTGAGTATTTACTTAGCTAAACTTTTACATTTCTAGCTTGTATTTCTGAAAATATTTCTCATGATGGATTGTGCGATTATTCTACATCTAATAAGAGATTGACTGCCTTTCAATAAATTTTTGCAAAATAAGAATTTTGTGGGTATATTCCCTGCAAACCTTCACGAGACACAACTCGTCCTGTAGGGCAACCTATAGGTTTAAAGGCTTGTTGCACATGCTAAGTGCAATCACAAGTGCCCGCGAAAGTGGTACACTTTTGGTTACTTATCTTTCTCTTTCTCTCTATTTTATTGCTCGAGGACTAGCAACGCTCTGTTTGGGGGTGGTGTGATAAGAACCCAAAACTGTACAATTTATACCCCGAATAGATGTATTTTAGTTGCTAATTCTCGACAATATGGGTCTTATGCGCGTAAATGTTTATCATGCAGGCTTAACTATAGTTGCGGTGCCAAAAGCTACATTTCGAGGTCAATTACAGTTACATTGGAGCTAAATACCCTTGCCCTGTAACCTCATCCTACCCAAACCTAGCCTAAACTTGTCCCTAAACCGTCACCCAAGACCCGTGTGTGTTGGTTTGTTCCCTTTTTATTTTATTTTAATTTTTTAGATTTTTAGTTTGAGTCATTTTAATTTTAGGATTATTTTAGCATTTTTTAGGTTTTATTTCCTATTTTTATATTTTATTTCTATTTTTAATATATTTTTATTTTATTTTATTAAGTTTTTAGTTTTAGTATTTATTTTATTTTATTTTATTACGATTAGTTTTTAGGAATTTAGTTTTATTAGATTTTATTTTTTTTAGGACTTTAGTTTTAAGTTTAATAGATTTACATTTTTCTTTTCATTTCTTTTTAGTTTTAATTTTTTTATTTTGAGTCTTTATTTTATAGGAATTTAATTTTTAGATTTTTAGTTTTTATAGTTTTTATTAGTTAGATTTTATTTTTATTTTTAGTCTTGTTATATTTTTAAGGGTCCAACTTACACACACACACTTAATACCCATTACACCTAAACCTTATCCTACCCAAACTCTCACCTCACCCTCATCCTACTAACCTACACCCACACACACCATACCGCACACTTCATCTTCTTCCTCTCACCTTCTCTCTCCTCTCTCTTCCACCATCTCCATTAACACACACAAAACCAAACCCTCTCCCTCTCTCTCCCCTATGCGATACCCGTCACGCCACCTACCTCCGACGCCTCTCTCTCACCTCCCTACCAGCCAACTCTCTCTCTCCACCTGCTCGTCCCACCTCCGTCCGGCACCCTCTCCCCTTACACCGAGGTCGACCCCATTCCCAAATTACCCCAGTGGTCCTACTCTCTGTCAACATCCGGCGGCGGTACCTTATCAACCCGAGACCCGGGTATAAAAACCCTTCCCCGACGAACTGACAAAAGCCACTGGCATCGCCTCTCTCCGGCATGATACCCACACTCCGGCCTCAACCCTCCCACCTCCGGTATCGCCCCAGCCCCGACGCCCCCGCCGTACCCACCATCGCCGGCGATGTTCCCTTCTTCCAACCCGGATGCCGACAACCCAATACCCATGTACCCCTACCCAAAAGCATCTACTCCTACCCTTGCCAACCCAAACCCATTTCTCATAACCCAAAAGCCAAAAACGTGATCTGTCAAAACCCTCCAAACTACCTTTTAGCCCATTTTACCCAATACACCCTTAACCAACTTGTCCCCATTTTACCAAAATACCCCCCAACTACCTTTTTAACCTCAATACCCATTATACCCTCAAACCATATCAGATTTTATCCTCACCACCCTCACCCACATGACCTCACACCCCTCATGTGCACATCCTTATTTTACCAATTTAACCCCTTAGCTCCATTTGCATATAAAAGAAGACCTCAAGGCCATTTATCAAGGATCATCAAATAGATAGGAATTTTAGAGAGAGAATTGTAGAGAAAATTTTCCCTTGTAAATAGTTTTTCATTTTTTATTTTTAGATATTTGTGAGATTAAATATTGTTAGAGAATTAATTGAGTGGATAGTTAATGTCATATCATTTGGAAGATCAATTAAGAGGTGTATGCTTCAATTTCAATGATTGGAGTTCAACATAATCAAAGAGATTTGGTTTGATTGTTCTCTTCCCTTCTTTTATTATTTTATGCCTTTGAATATTAATTTGTCATATTTTATACCATGTTAGGCTAAAACCCCTTTCAAGGGGTGGGGTGAAACCCTTATTTGATATTATTTTAGTTTAATTAGTTTGCTTACTTGAAATTTCCCTTTGAATATTAAATTTGATCCCTCACCCTTAGATTTACGCCTCGAGAGAGGGTAAATGATTTTCGAGAGAAAATCGAAATTCTAGTGATAATACCCATTTTAGATTCAAACTAGAGATAGGGGTTTCTTAAGTGGGGTATTATCATTTGAATTTCAACTCTAAATTTAATTTCTAAGATTGACATAAATTCTAATTGCTCGATCCTAGCGGGTGATTAATTAAAAGGAGTGTTGATCTAATTTTCTAGAGTTGTGGGGTGTTAATTTTAACTTTCTAAAAGATTACTATTCTAATTACACTTGCAACGAGAGTTGGTTTGTAATTTTAATATTAATTTGGGAGAATTCAAATAATTAAATTAATTAATTAGAATAATTAAAATTTGTGGTGTAATCCCACTCCTTGATTGTTCTCACAATTATTTTCCTCACTTTATCTCTTATTTTTAGTGTTAGACTTTATTTTTCATTTTAGTAAATTTCTAGTTAGTTAATTTCATTTAGTTTAGTTTAGTTTAGACCTCACCTCACCCTTTTGTTTTAATATTGAAAAAGCTAAAAAAAAAATTAGAAAAGTGATAAAGCAAAAAAAGAAAATAAATAGTGAATTACAATTGAATTTGTTCCATGTGCTTTACTCCCTAGAAAGTGGATTGATACCCTTACTTACCTCTACACTTTAGATTGTTATTATTTGTAGGTATTTGAGGTTTTGACTAACTTGGCTTTCAACAACGACATACACGCAAAAAAGCCTAGTTATCAATTCACATGCTAAATGTATGCTTGTTAATCATTTTTTAGTCTATGCCCCATGCTTAATCACATGCTAGAATAATGATTTTTTTTTATCTTTTGTATCTTATTTCTTCGTTTTGTTTGCATTGAATGAAAAATACAAAAAGATTTTTGTTTATCATTTGGGTTTTTATCTATTGGAATTTAAGCTTAATAAAAAATTCAAATGATTTTTTGTTTGTCTTTTGAGTATATATTTTTATTTTTGGTTAAAAATGTCAAAAACTCAAAAATATTTTATTTTGTGTGTAATTTTTGTTTGACACACTTTAAGTGGCATATGCTTGTGTTTGAATCCCTCCTTTAACGCTAGCATGTGGCTAAAACTTTTGGTTTAGATTGTCAATCCTTAAAATGTTCTTTACCATATTTTTATGGAGTAGTTGGATTTTGTGTTGGTTAAATGGATTCTATTTTTATATGCCTCTATTCTAACATGCACGAGCTCTTTTGAAAATTTAACTTCATTTGTATATTTGAGCTATGTGAGATGTTCTCCTTCCAATCTTGTCATCTACATATTTGTGACTTAGGAGGACTAGTGCATGTCAAAATCCGTTGCATGTGAGATTTGTGTGAAAAATAAAAACATGATAAATATAAATGTGCACGGGAAAGGGCTCCGAAAGGACTAAGTGATCCTTTGCGATTGTAAGCCACCGTTTTGAATGGACCTAAAAGAAATATGTGGTCCGAAGGCCTAAAAACAGGAAATATGGTATTAAAAAGAAAAACAAATAGCCAAGGCCTATGTTTGATTGATATATTCATTCAAAATTAATATAAATGCTTATGGAGGGAGTATTGGATGGTATATCAACGGTTTGCACAATGTCCAATTATCCTAGTTGCGTATTTCATGTCATGACTCTATTGGTTTGTAGAATCATCATTATGCTAGGATTGTATGTATTATGTATGTTTGTTCATTGAGTTCAATTTATATTGTCACATGAGGTTATATTCAAATGTGATGAAGTTTGCAATCAATTGAGAACTCCATGAACATGTTTTTAAGTGATTGGGTCTAAATTTAATTGTTACTAGTTCAGACCCCAACACTTCCGTTTCCATATGACACATTTTTGCCATACAACTGTGCAAACTTATTGTATTTGTGTCATGTGTGTGTTTTGGTATCTATCTTGGATTAGTTATGCTTTTTATTGCCCATATTCTTTCATGTCTTATCACTTTAAGCTTTAACATGCTTTTATATTTGTTCTTTATCCTTTGCCTATTCCTGAACAAAAAGGGGGAGAATGATAGGGGGAGAAATTATCTAAGTTTAGGAGATTTAACTTAGGGGGAGTATCTAAATTCTTGGGTTGATCATTTTGATAAAGGGGAGAATTAATTTTGGGGGAGTATTTATTTTAATTGCTTTAAATACTTTGATATTCCCTATGCAATTGATGAGTTTTCTTAAGTGTGCAGTAATTCTTCAAAAGCGACATCTTTCAATGGCAAAGCGTTTGATCCTTGAGTTGAGTCAAGTTTGGGTGGGTTATGTTTTGAGTCTAGTGAGCTTGACGGCCCTTTAGGATTTTTGTTTGGTTTTTGTCCCGGAATAGCCAAAGGGGGAGATTTGTAAGGACACAAATTTCCAATTGAGTACATATATTGTTTTGGCTCAATTCCGGACAAAAACATTTATTCATAGGATTGTATTTAATTGTAATATCCTCAAGCCTATGAAAAGTTTGTTGAAGACGTAGTGGAAAAGAGTATAAAGCTTCATCATCATGCCGGTTTCGTGCCTCGTTTATACGTCATCCCAAGGTATGAATGCAATTCTATATATATAGGAGCTTGGAACTTGTTTATTGGGTGTTAGGTTTATCTAAAACTGCGTTTTTATTTTCAGAAAGATTTCTAATTAAAACTTTAAATAAGTTTATAAAGTTTTCTGGGCTAAAACTGAATTTTCCTACTTTCTGGTTTTTCGTTCGATAGAGTCGTTCGAACGAAAATGTCATTCGAACGAACTTGCCAACGACTTCCCATTATGGCATACTGGAACTTCGTTCGAAATGTCGTTCGAACTAGATTGTCGTTCTAACGAGATTTCTAACGATCTTCTAACGAGTTCATACTGGAACTTCGTTAGAAGACTCGTTCGAACGAGATGTCGTTTGATCGAAATGTCGTTCGAACGAGTTTCCAACGGGAACAGTTTTCTGGCAGTTTTGAGCAGTTTTCACCCACTTCCCCACTTGATTCTTAACCAACTATTTTCAGACGTTAATATGTGCGGGAATCACTTTTGTCAAAAAATCACATCCTACTAACTCCTAGAGAGTGTTTTGAGAGTAAAATCAAAGAGGGAAAAAGATCATGTTTTGAGTGTGCTTTTATCAAAGAGAAAAATATACACCACCCTAGTTTACACCCAAATTAGTTTCTTCCAAGTTTCCATATTCATATATCTTTCTTGGCGCTTGGCACCGGGTTCATCTCTTCCGTTCGAAGAGAAGTTTTGGGTTTTCTTCTACATCCCATAAAGAAAGAAGAAGAAGTTGTTGCGGCATTACCCACTTGGAGAAAGGCTCCTTGCTCGGGTGACGGTGACCATATAAAGTCCGATCGGTGGATTCCGAGACCGCGGTGGAGCTCCAAGGTTATCCGCTTGGAAAAGTTATCTACAAGAAGAAGCGTCGGGGCTTGAGAGGGATCGAGTCGTGTATTGTAAACCTTTCTTTCTTGTATTTGTAAATTCCGTACTTAGTGGATTTGTGGCTAGGGCCGTCCGAGGTTGTTCTCGTTGTGGGTTTTTCCTCGTACATCTCGACGTAGTGTGATTGATTTATTATTCTCTTGCATAATGAATTAGAAGTCATCCTTAGGGTAATTCAAGATATAAATAGTTTTAATTGTCACACTTAATTTAATTGGGTGCTAATTATATTTGGATAATTGTTTATTTAATTCAAGTCATTTGCTAAAATTGGTTTGGCCTAACTTTGGAATATTGATAATTATGACTTAGGAATATATACACAAGAGAAAAGAAATAACAGGAAACGGGTCAGAGCCCGAGTGTAAAATAGTTTAAAAATAGTTTAGCAAGTAAATAAATTGCTTACCAGCTAATATAACAACCATAATAGTACGCATCAGTCTTTTGAGCAATTCTCACATCTCCTCTACTGTGCACGCCTACCGTGCTATTAGTGTCAAAAGTTTATTTTAAATTAGTTTTCCCCTAAAGTTTCATACCGCTAACTACGATGGCGAAGATAAATAAATTCCTTAAATTTATGCTCTTACATATCTTATTTTATTTAAAAATATCCTAGTGATGTCACAAAATTTCTCAAACACTTATAATAGAGTTGGAGTATTTATTCATTACTTAATTACTTTTATGCACAGTAGAAAGTTCTCATACTTAAGCATAATTATATATATTATCCACTAATAAAATATATATACTAACGACACCCACAATAAAATCTATGGTGCTGGCATACTCTGCTATCAAGTTCCCGTATCACTTATATTAAGGGAAATACTAGTTTTAATCACTCTCGAACTGTATTAACATAAAACACATAAAAATGGAGGCGAAGCATAGTTCCAAGTCACTAAGAGGTCAGCACATACCCTCACGTCTCTTAGGACCGTCTAACTATCAATCAGATAGCCTGTACCAAGGAATCCTATGTTCTAGGGTACGAGTCAATATCCCCCGTAAAGGCCCAATCGAGATAAGATCGTCTCGGTATGGAAACCCCCGTGATAGCAAGTATCCCGAGTATGATTTTTATACAGATAAATAATGTATGCAAAATCACACAGTTATATATATATAAATATATAAATATCCACATTTCTAAGTTAGGTGTGCCCACGACCGATAACTATAATTATCCGTTATTAACACATTTTACTCGATTATTACGCATAACAGACTCGTCATTTTTATTCTCATTTATATTTCACTTCATACTCACTTCTCCTCTGTCGAAGTATTCTAAGTATAGTTTCAGTAGGCATATACTCACTTACCTTCTGGTCTAACTCCCTTACGAGTTTCGATCTTTTTATTAAATGTTCGCATGATTTCGTATACACATGAATAATTCCTCGTTAACCTAAAATATCATCTTACACTAAGTTTCACTCAACGGGGTCTACCTAGGTTCTTCTGGTCTTCTCTATGTCCCATTATACTCCAACAATAACAATCAAAGGTTCCTACGCATTAAAACCGAATTAAACCAACGGATGAGAAATATGCAGTTTTCCAGGAGGGGTCGATCGATCGAGGGAATGGGGTCGATCGATATCGATCAATTGATGTTCTTGGGTCGATCAATCGATTAAGCAGTTCTTTCCCAGAAACTGCCACTAAAACCTACGGGTTTCATCTTCCAATTTCTCCAAAAATGTCATTAACAAATCCCAAATTCTTAGAGAACATTACCACAAGTTCTATACACATATATGAAAGATTTCCTACGTAAAACATGCATAAATTTAACAACGGAATTGAATTAATGGCTTATCAAGAACCCTAACTTTCCTCTAAACTCTCATGGTTCTGTGTCTTTTTCTAGATTTATCACTTCTAAATTAATCAAATTTCATGGGTAATCCTCTGCAGATGATTGGGATGCCCAAAGTTTATTTATTTTCCCTACAACATGTGATTAGGTCCTCTAAATCCTTGAGTTCTTCCATGAAACATAGGTTCAATCATCCTAATCTAACATGGTGTGACAATTAACTTAAAAGAGAAGAAAAATAGATACTTGCCTAGAATTAAAGATCTGATTCGATGACTCTAATTGGTATCGTAGTAATCTTCTCCTTTCGATCTACGCTTTGGTGGTGGTGGGGGTGCAAGATTGGTGGTTCTTGGCCTTGAATACTTGGAAAGCTTTTTCCCTTCTTCTTCTTCTTCTTATGGACTCCTTACCTTTTGGTTCTAAGAACCCTAACTTCCCTGACACTCCATCTGATATAATCTTATTGATTTTCATCATTATTAAAGGCCAAAAATAGAAGATTACCAAAATGCCCTATCGGGTTACCGGTTAGGCCTAAAAACATCCCGAGACCCAAAGTATACTCCCGGGTACACTTTTATGACTATCTCGACGCTTCTGGACACATTGGCGCACACGAAATGACCATACAGGTGACTTATAATTTATTCACTTTTAATAATACTAATTTAGTCCCGACACGACATAAGCGCGTCCTGACTTAAATTTCCATAATTGCCATTTTATTCACTCGTGACAATTTTTAATAAAATAAATCTCATATATTAATTTACTCATCCAGTAATATTCAATAAATTTCCAAAAATTACTAACTCACATCACGCTAGTAAATATTAAAAAAATATGTGGATTAATATTAAATTAATATCTCAATTAAATTTAATAAATCTCCAATTTTAAAAGCCATAAAAATACGGGGTATTACATACTCCCCCCTTAATAACGGAATTTCGTCCCGAAATTCGGAAAATAGGGCATACCCGGTAAAAAAAATTCTGGATACCTTATTAGTATGAAAACTAACTTCAAAGTTGGACGCTCAATCACTATAGCCCCCATTTCACATAAAGCTTGTTTAATACTCTCATTAACAACATTTCACAATATGCTCCTATTCGACAACATTCACATAAGACACGCCTATACATTATTAATTCCCATTATATCAATATCATTGGGAGGTTGCACCTCACTACATGACAACTACTCGGATTTATCTAAACACAAAAAATCCATTCTGAGAGTAACCATTCGAGCATCTGGCCACTCTTGTTCACCTAAAACAGTCATGGAATTCCACCATAGTCATCAGAATCTAACTCAACCAATCCAAAATTCTGATTATTTGCAATCTCTTAACATTCAAAGCGAGAAAAATTAAGGTTTTTCCACACCCAAAACCTCAATAAGCATCTTGTTCACAATTAACAGGTACGAGTGCTCCCACGTAACCCTACCATTAGGTAATATCCTCCCCCAATTACCGTACTATACTCTACTTTCTAGCTATAACTGTTGTGGAGGAGAAGCGATCCTAATGAATCCAAAATTACTTTCACACTGCTCCACTAATGGTTAATCACCGCTCGCCTACTACCCGAATTATGGGTGATATAACCCCGCTCAAAACTAAACGTTGTCCCTGCTGCTTATTGAAATTACATATTGAAGGTGGGATTCAAAAATCTCGGCCTAATTAAAAAAAATACCGTGTAGGACCACGTACCAACGCGATCCTTCCTTTCAAAGGAAGACTGGGCACACTCGCTAATATTGTAAATCACCCCAAAGGAAATGTTAATCACTTCTTTCTTGGGCATCTTGTTCCACACATTCAAAGGAACTCTTGATCTTACTTTAAGGTTGTAAACTCATCCAAGAAACTTCACCAACTTTACCGTCCTCTTCCATTATAGGAATTTTCGATAGCCCCAAAATTCTCTGGTTTCTCCTCTTATTCCAACCGATTTCTATTTATGAGTAGTGCCCGCGGAGACTACTCACTATGTCCTGCTTGACATCGACTTCTACTTGTAATGTCTCACATTAAGTGACACCTAATACTCATATTCTTTCCTTTGCGTATATTAAAATCTCCGACCCATGCACTTTTCACCCAGATGTGCACTTCTGGACCTTTTATACCCTACTAACATCTTCACTCTTTGTACGCGTCAGTCGCTCTCAACATCTGACTAATTAAAACTCCGCTCCGAGTGTTCTCTATAATAATTACATTCTATTCTTCTCAAGTAATACCCCCTTTTAAATGGCTTCCACAACCTTCCAACCTGATTCGGGTGTGCTACTCTGATCGCACACACGTATGTGGATTTATTGTCTTTCACACGATGCTTAATCCACTCTACCACTTCCATTTCATTATGATACTTCCACAAATATATATTTCATATGTCTATTCCCACGTCCCTTCAACTCGGACGATTTTAACATCAGCTAACCAGGATGTCCATATTCTGTAATACCCCTCCCACCCGGGACGAGTGAACGACGCACTACTCATCGATAAAACTAACCAAATCCATGAAAATACTAGGCATAGATCCCACAAAAACAAAAGAAAAACCACTAATCACAAATCTCTTCAAATAAGTTCAACAATTCTCTCGAATAAATTCAACTAAAATAAATCACCAATGCTCTATACATCAAAATATATACAAGTCTTCTCTCTTGTATTAAAAATTCTTCCCAAATAATCCACGCTAAAAATCATCCCAACTCTTTTTTTCCTTTGTGATCGGAACGCGGTTACAGCAGTTGGGTATTCTCCATCACCACTGGAAATCAAAATTTTAAATTTTCCTTATCATTGTTCCACCCTTCAACTCGTGGTGATAAAACAAAACTTTCAATGCTTTCTTACCACACAACCGGCTTCACTGACCTTAAATTGTAATTTAACTTCCCACTTAAAGTGTGAGATGTCTCGCAATGCGAAATCCAAATAAGGAACCCATTACCTAGCATTGTCGGTTATCGAAATTCGTCAGGACCTCCGTCCATAGCATGTACCCCTTTATCCCGTCTCTTAACTGAAAAGTTACATCTCCTCCCGTAATTACACTTAACAAAGAACATTTTGCCAATTGCACTATCGTTCAGTATTGGTGGTAATCACATTCTATAAACCTCCAATACATATCGTCGGGATTCTCGAAATCCTGTCCCCAATCATATGGGTATAACCATCAACTCCCATATCTCTAAAAGATAGATATATAAATGCGCTCTTCCTATCACTAAGTCCTAAGCGCTAAACATGATAATGAGTTAAATCTTTTCACTCAACAGTAAACCCATTACATACTGAATCATAACAAAGTCCCTACACACACCGGGATCGAATATCTCGAGCCCAATATCCCCATCGAAGTCTCTAAAATAGATAATATAAGTGCGAGTCCAACCCTCTCGCAGGTGAGGCCTCGCCAAAATAAAACATGCTGCACTAATGCAACCATTACGATAGCTTTGCAATAACTGCCTACTATCGTACTAACCATTTCTATAAAGTTACAACCAAGAAAATATCATACTCTTATATCACATCACTAAGATGAGTAATATCAATAAATCATATAACACTATTAATGCACCCATTCATCCTCCGCGGATATCACTAAAGAAAATCCCTCTACACTAGGGAAAATATTCACGTAATAATAATGTTTATAGTTATACGCATTAAACCAGTCTCACATGCTAATCTAGAAATGAAAAAAATATAGTGACTCTCTCGTTTTACATAAAATACGCCTCATCCTCAGAGGATAAAACTCATACTTCTACCTTGCTAATCGACTTGACTGCACAAATGGTCCCCGGACGTAATACGCCTGTCCAAACCAAACCAAAAAAAACTGTAATCGTTTTCCTTTACTAGAAATCCTACTCTTGTCCCTTTACTCACTTCGAGAAAACATCAACACATGTGAATCACTCTTCACACAATACCTCTGTACATAATTCACTTATTATCTGTCATACTAACGATATTAAAATTGTCCTTCTCTCGGACTTTGGTAGGATCAATTCCTGATGGCTACCCCCATTGTTCCCTTAGCCTTGTTGGCCCTAAAGAACATGCTACTGGATACAGTAGTCCTTACTGAATTCACCATCGCTCGATAAGAATTAAGCTATTCGATTCATTTAAATGGGTCCCCTGATGTGTATCCACACCCCCTTGTGGTTCTATACTACCACCGTTGCATTCAATCTTATTCTTGACTAAATTCTTCGATTCTTTTAGCTTCCCACATAAAGAAGCATTATCTTCTCTATTGTCAAAGCACGACATTGTCAATCTTTAAATCGACCATCCAACACAATTCCCTTTTTAAGTGTTAATAACTATTATTACAAGTCGATCTCTCACTTGGAGTCCTCTCCTCCATTTGTATCTACATCCTCTGATACAAGATTCTCTAACGGTTTAGATTCATAATCACAAACGGACCTCTGTCGGGTCCTCCTGTGATGAGTTCAGAACAATGTTCACATTTTAGCCTGAACATCCGATGAAGAAACATGCAGTCAATTTGTACCCAAGGTCCTTCTATAGACATAAGATTCCACTTATAAAAGTGGTATTTGACTCCCACCATTATAACTTCGTTTCGACAAGCCAAGAAAAATTTTACTCCAAAATTTTCACTTTCAGTTAGCCACACTCCGTCATATGCCCAGACCTTTGGATATTTTACCTTCTTTGGCTAACACACACAATTTTTGCATTTATAAAATTTCCACTAACAGTTCTATTCAATGTTTCGTCTGACTTTTTCCTAGTCGTACCACATTGGGTTATTCTACTCTTACACCTCTTTCGATGATAGCAACATTTGGAAATCATAGGCTGCACCCTACTCGTCTATATAGGTCTGGCTTCTCGTGCCATAATAGGGGTGAGCTTAACTACGATCATCATCCTCGAATATACTCTATAACCTCAACTAATCCTCGCCTCCTGCTATCCGCCCAACGATCCTTGCCTACCATATTCCATTGTTCAAACACGCCCGAACGCAAATAAGATTCACTAATGTACATACGTTTTAACAAGAGAACGGAATCTCACCATATAAATCAACAATCCTAAACATAGGACTCTATATCAAACAAAGCAATGCCGAAAGCATAATAAGCCGCACAGATCCCTCTGATACCACCTGTGATACCCCACCTAATTAAATACCGGGTGATCAGTCCTTTATTAAATTAAAATCAAGGTGAACAACCGGTTCATTCTTAGCATCACTGTCGCAAAATAAAATTTCCAATTTAAACACCCTAAATAATTAAGCGAAGTGTCAAAACAATTTAAGACCTTATTTCCAATTTTATTAGATCCAAACTTGAAAACCTATATAATAATTCACAGTTTAAGAATTTTGAAATACTAAGGATGAATAATAGCACACAAGAATTTGAATCATCCAGATAAACCAAACCAGTTTAAAACCATAAATAAAACCATCCTGACCATAATTAAATCCCAAAGGGGTACCAAATACCGGAAATATAAATGAACATAACTCTGACAAATCCAACTAAATAGGAAAACGAGCAACAAATGCCCTAACTAAGAAAAACTAAAAATAAGAGTAGAGTCAACACTGAGGTTGTCTAAGCAATGGCCTGCAACTCCCACATAAGCTGCAGCGCATCCAATCCAAGAATTTTAAGCATGAAGCCCCTGTGGCTGGGCACCTGTAATATATACATATATACATAAGAGAAAAGAAATAACAGGAAACGGGTCAGAGCTCGAGTGTAAAGCAATTTAAAAATAGTTTAGCAAGTAAATAAATTGCTTACTAGCTAATGTAACAACCATATTAGTACGCATCACTCTCTTGAGCAATTCTCACCTCTCCTCCAGTATGCACGCCTATCGTACTATTCGCCTCAAAAGTTTATTTTAACTTAGCTTTCCCATAAAGTTTCATACCATTAACTACGATGGCGAAGATAAATAAATTCCTGAAATTTATGCTCTTACATATCTTATTTTATATAAAAATATCCCAGTGATGTCACAAATTTTCTTAAACACTTATAATAGATTCGGAGTATTTATTCATTACTTAACTACTTTTATGCACAGTCGGAAGTTCCCATACTTAAGCATAATTATATATATTAGCCACTCATATAATATATATACTAATGGCACCCCGCATAAAATCTATGGTGCAGGTATACTCTGCTATCAAGTCCCCGTATCACTCATATTAAGGGAAATACTAGTTCGAAATCACTATCCAACTCTATTAACATAAAACACATACAAATGGAGGCGAAGCATAGCTCCAAGTCACTAAAAGGTCAACACATACCCTCACGTCTCTTAGGACCGTTTGACTATCAATCAGATAGCCTGTACCAAGGAATCCTATGTTCTAGGGTACGAGTCAATATCCCCCATAAAGGCCCAATCGAGATAAGACCGTCTCAGCGCGGAAACCCCCGTGATAACAAGTAGCCCGAGTATGATTTTTATACAGATATATAATATATGCACAATCACACAGTCATATATATATATATATATATATATATATATATATATATATATATATATATATATATATATATATATATATATATATATATATATATATATCCACATTTCTAAGTTAGGTGTACCCACGACCCATAACTATAATTATCCGTTATTAACACATTTTACTCGATTATTACGCATAACGGACTCGTCATTTTTATTCTCATTTATATTTCACTTCATACTCACTTCTCCGCTCTCGAAGTATTCTAAGTATAATTTCAGTAGGCATACACTCACTTACCTTCTGGTCTAACTCCCTTACGAGTCTCGATCATTTTATTAAATGTTCGCATGATTTCGTATACACATGAATAATTCCTCGTTAACCCAAAATCTCATCTTACACTAAGTTTCACTCAACGGGGTCTACCTAGGCTCTACTGGTCTTCTCTATGTCCCATTATACTCCAACAATAACAATCAAGGGTTCCTATGCATTAAAATCGGATTAAACCAACGGACGAGGGATATGAAGTTTTCCAGGAGGAGTCAATCGATCGAGGGAATGGGGTCGATTGATCGATCGTCGATCGATCGATGTTCTTGGGTCGATCAATCGATCAAGCAGTTCTTGCCCAGAAACTTCCGTTAAAACCTACGGGTTTCATCTTCCAATTTCTCCAAAAATTTCATTAACAAATCCCAAATTCTTAAAGAACATTACCACAAGTTCTATACACATATGTGCAAGATTTCCTACGTAAAACATGCATAAATTTAACAACAGAATTGAATTAATGGCCAATTCATTTCAATTATTAAGAACCCTAACTTTCCTTTAAACTCTCCTGGTTTTGTGTCTTTTTTTCAGATTTATCACACTTCTAAATTAATAAAATTTCATGGGTAATCCACTACATATGATTAGGATGTCCAGAGTTTATTTATTTTCCCTATAACATGTGATTAGGTCCTCTAAATTCTTGAGTTCTTCTATGAAACATAGGTTCAATAATCCTAATCTAACATGGTGTGACAATTAACTTAAAAGAGAAGCAAGATATATACTTGCCTGGAATTAAAGGTCTGATTCGATGACTCTAATTGGCATCGCAGTAATCTTCTTCTTCCGATCTACGCTTTGGTGGTTGTGGGGGTGCAAGATTGGTGGTTCTTGGCCTTGGACATTTGGAAAGACTTTTCCCTTCTTCCTATGGCCTCCTTCCCTTTTGGTTCTAAGAACCCTAAATTCCCTGGCACTCCATATGATATAATCTTAATGATTTTCGTCATTATTAAAGGCAAAAATAGAAGATTACCAAAATGCCCTCCCAGGTTACCGATTTGGCCTAAAAACGTCCCGAGACCCAAACTAAACCACCGGGTACACTTTTCTGACTATCTCGACCCTTTCGGACACATTGGTGCACTTGAAATGATCATATGGGTGACTTATAATTTATTCACTTTTAATAATACTAATTTATTCCCGACACGACACAAGCGCATCCTGACTTAAATTTCCATAATTGCCATTTTATTCACTCGTGATAATTTTTAATAAAATAAGTCTCATATATTACTTTACTCATCCAGTAATATTCAACAAATTTCCAATAATTACTAATTCACATCGCGCTAGTAAATATTAAACAAAAATATTCGAATTAATATTAAATTAATATCTTAATTAAATTTAATAAATTCCTAATTTTAAAAGCCATAAAAATACGGGGTATTACAGTGTATCTCTCTTGTGTGAGGAGGTGAGTAAATGTAAGAGTGTTCAAACGTCTCACACACATATAAGAAAGAACGGACATGTTGAAAGAAGAATGATCTCATGAAAGAATGCTAATCACTGTAGTGAGAATGTCGAGTTATTCACCACGTTGACCTTTATTTGCCCGAACACATAGGGGAAAATTTGGATGCTTATGGATGAGGGGGAAATGAAATGAGAAGGATTTTATGATATGAGGTAGGATGGTGATATGATGGATGGATGGTGTATGTTTGAGAAGGGTTTATTACACTTTGACGAACAAATGTCTTTATTTCTTGACTACAACTTAATTTTTTTCTTCTTCTTTTCCAAATACTCATCAATGTATGAGATAAATCTGCTAAAAATACAAATAACCCCAACATAGATTTGTATTTAATTTTTTCTCCATCTGAATCGAACTTTGGGAGAAATATTCGCTAAAAATGCAAACACTCTCTATGACGGATCTTCTCCTTGATACTTTTTTTTTTCTTTTTTTTCTTTTCCAAATACGCATCAGTGTCTGAGATAAAACTGCTAAAAATACAAATAACCACAACATAGACTTGTATTTAATTTTTCTCCATTTGAATCGAATATTGGGAAATATATTCACTAAAAATGCAAACACTCTCTATGACGGATCTTCGCCTTTTACTTTCATCACTCTTACCTTTATCAACATGGTGGGTGGAAAATGGAATTGATATGGAAATGGGTGGTATGATATATGGTGATGATATGGAAAAAGGAAGGTGTATGGATGAGTATAAATGTATGATAAGATGGAATTTGGTTAGTGTATGGGTGAAAGTGTGGTGATCGGTACAAACTTCAAGACATTTGTTTCTTACAATTCTAAAGTGATGTCGTTCACAATGATCAAGTTAAAAATTTAGTGAAGAATAATGAGATCATATAACGATTTAAGTGCGGACTCAAAGGAAGTTGAATCAACTTGTGACTCGGAGATTGCGTAAAACACTCTAAAAAGGATGAAGGGAACAAATCTCACATGCTAAAGTCTCTACTAGTGATCCTTAAGGATCTCTTGAGAATTATAGTACTCTTAAACTCTAAACCGTATTGACGTGACAAGTGAGCAAATTTTGTTGAGTCTAAAAATTCATGGTGCAAAATGCCTTGTTGTGTATTGCATAAAATATTTAGATAAAGATAAATCCTCTAGCTTGATTACTAGACTTAAAGGATGGATGATAGAAAATTCACGTCAATGAATGAGATGAAAGAAACTACACGAAAATTTTAAAAATCAGGTTTTGAATTTTTTTCAAAAGAGGTACGATTTTGATAAAATTCTCCACCCCAAACAAAAAGGTACATTGTCATCGATGTTAAATAAAATGATTTTCTAAAATTTTAAGGCAAGAGGGAGGAAAAAGATTACCATAATCAACCGCTAATGAAGTGAACAGATGAATCCAAGAAGAAACCTGAATAAGAATGTGTACAAGTCTATAAACATGGTAAAGCATTGGGTGGTGTGAAACACCACCTCCAAACATGATGAGACTCATACAATGAAAAAGCGGGATACCTCCCGATAGCGTTAAGTTTAATGTCTTCAGCCAGACCGAAGGTAACTCACCCGAAAGATAAGAACTAAGATTGACGGGGTGACAGAAAAATCGGGTGATGAAAATCACCCCCAAACAAGACTGAAGCGTCAGCCTTGTTGGATAAAATTGAAAATGGTGAGGGTGAAGAAAAACCAATCACGACCTTTTTTTTATGGTTTTTGAATATTTTCAAAAAAAAGAAAGGAAATATTTTTATAATTTTTAGAGAATGAAAGGAAGAAAAAGTTTTTGAATCTTTGTAAAAATAAAGGAAGAAAATATTTTTGGATTTTTGTGGAGAAAAATAAGGAAAGAAAAAAAATATTTTTGAATTTTTTTGTTGGAAGAAAAGGTGGCAAAAATAATATATATTGTTGGATTTGTTTGGAGGAAAAATAAAGGAAGAAAATATTTTTGGTTTTTTTTTGGAAGAATAGAGTGGGAAAAAGACTTGGACTCTTAAATTTTGAACGAACTCAATAAAACCCGACTACCGAAAAATTTAATTGGACACACACAAGTCAAGGATAAATCCTAACTACCACATAACCAATTTTTATCTTAAAAATTAGTGAAAGGGTAGCCAAATTTTAATTAAGTCCACGGGCGATAAAAAATCACGGAATTATCTGAGTGATCGCCTTTGTAAAATGTTCTCCTATTGGGCTACCTAGTTGATTGATTTTAGATTTAATGATAGCTCGGGTAACACACAATGGTAAGCGAGTGAGTCGGGTGATGAAATCCCTTCTCGTGAATAACCGGACATAGGTCCTAGTTAATTAATTCATCACACCATGCGAAAATAAATGGAAGAATAAAAATCGCAAAGAGCAGTAGGGACACACAATATTGACCCACTAACAGGAGAGGCGCGAGGGTTTAGAAATGTACCTCCCATGATTTTTACACCGTGGGGCGATGAACAATTTGAGTCGACCGGGGGGAGATTACGCCTATCTCAGTCGACCCCGGGAGCCCTACCGACCTAAGGTAGAGAGGCTTCTTTTTCTTGCCTTTGGATGCCCTCTCTCTACCTTATTCGGTTTCCCTATCACGCTTGTCTTCAATTATTATAAATTTGAAATGAAAAATAAATGGTGTCTCCAAGTACGAGCCTTCTAAAATAATGAAAAATGGTACGAAAATGAAAAATGCAATACAAATAAATCACAAAATGGAAAATCCTCTCAAGTGCTTCAAGCTCCAAAGATTGGCAACGACATCATTTGATGAAGTAAAAAAATTGCTTATAATGTGTATTTGACGTTGTTGTAACTTTTTTTCCATCAAAATTCACTCGAACCTACTAATAAACTCAAAATATGTATAGCGTAAGTAAGGAAGTATCAATCCAACTCTAAGGATGAAATACAAAATATATGAAGACACGTGTAATTCATTTCCATATTATTATTTTTTATGATTTTTTTTTAATTTTTGCTTTTTATATTTTTATGGATTTTTCAAGGGATTATTAACTAACTAACTAACTAACTAACTATATACTAATTTTTAAAGTACTAACTCTGATGTAAAAGCCAATTTAAGAAAAGTGAGATAACAAAATTGTGCTAATAAGTAAATTAGATAAATTGGACTCAGGATGGTTTCAAAAATCATCCCATGAATGGGAGATTTTCCCTCATTAATCATCATCCAAAAATAAAAGTAAAGAATTAAAAAGCATGCAAGGATTAAAGTGAGAGTAATTAAAGAGGAATAGATCAAATCAATTTAGCCTTGAATTGGAATGGAGTCTTCAATTACAATCCCAAAATTCTCTGAATTACAATCACTCATAAATGTATTTATTGATTCTAAAATAAAAATTACAAATAAAAAAATAAAACTAAACTATAATATATACAATTGATAATGGATAAATTAATAATGTACACTTAAATAATAAAAGAGATTTGATAAAAATACAAATCCTATCATTATAAAATTGTACATTAGAACTCATTCAAGGATATAAATTCTACATCATCACTTTATGTTCATAAATTTGCTAAAAATGAAAATACTCACCATAAAGGAATGGATTAGAAGTTACATCCAAGAGGGATGAATTCAACCACATCACTCTATTTTGAAATATTTGCTAAAAATGCAAATACTCACTATAGAGGGATGGAGTAGAAATCATCCTAGAGATAAATTTCACCACACACCTCTATATTGAGATATTTTCTAAAAATGCAAATACTCTGTATAGAGGAGTGGAGAGAAATTTATCACACAAGGTTTAAAAACAAATTTGGATATCCTTCAAAATGGGTCTTTTTCTTCCTTAAATAGTAGGCATGAGTCTAAGGGGTAAATTGGGTAAGTTGATGTTTTAGTGTGCATGGAAATGGTGAGAGGAGCATGGGTGAGGGTTATTTTAGGAAAAATACACACATGTGCATGTGTGTTGAGTGAGGTAAGGAGTGTGAGGGGCAATTTGGGGGTTCAATGGGAAAAAATGAGGGTAAAAGGTTTTTAAACACATGTGGGGATTTAAATTCTTATTTGTTCGGTTTAAGCAGGTACGATTGTGTTTAAAAATTGGCTTTTTGTGGATTAAAAAGAGGTTATCGATCTTCGATTTATGATCAACTCCGGGTGTATATGGATTTTTGAACCGGGTTATAGCAGAATGTTAGGCTTAGATTGGATCGAATTGAGGATTATCGGCAGGTCGGGGGTTGATTGGTGGTAGTTGGGTCGGTAATGGCTATGAGGTGATTGGATTAGGTGGAGTTGGGCTCGGGTTGTGTTGGGTTTCTCCGGACTAAGGTCAGAGTGAGGCGATGAGGTTGTCGGGGTTATAAACCGGGTGTTGTGTTAAGGGTGTAAGAGTGGAGCTAGGTATTTGGATTAAGTTGGGTTAATGGGTATCAGGTCTGCCGGAGGTCTAGGGGAGCTTGTGGCTGCCCTGTCAAGGGAGAAGTTGGTTTTCTTTGGTTTAAGGTGTCAAGAATGATAGGTCAGGATCGCATTTTTTTTTTCAACCAGGCGGGTCGCGGGTTTTGCTGACAGGTGGGTGGTTTGAGGTGGTGTTAGGTGATTAGGCATAAATTCTTCACATTAGCCCCTTAATTTCGGTATTTTTATGATCCCGTGTGGTGTAAATAGCTTGTATTTGGTTTATATTTATGCTACTAACCCTTTTTGGCAAGTATTTCGTATTTTGTGTATCTCTTATGTGTTCTACAGGTATTTCATGCAAGTTAGTGCCAAAGAGAACTCAAAACAGTGAAAGAAAACCAAGAAATGGGGAGTAAAGGGCATTTTCATAATTTTTCAGCCTTATTACGGAGGTGGGGCCAACTTGAAAGTTGAAGGGCTTTCAACTACAAGAACACTGGAAAAAACGGCACCTCAATCGGAGTCCCGATGTGAAAGTTATGAGCAGTCAAAGATAGAAGAAAAAGTCAAATAAAGAGAGGACCGGTCCGCCCAGAAATTAAAAGAACCGGTCCACACTGTATTTAAACTTCAATCTTGGGATTAAAAGAACCGGTCCACCCAAATTACTTGTAATTACTGAAATCTGATCAAAGCTTCAATCTTGGGATTAAAAGAACAAACTGTATTTAAACTAGGGTTTTTGGAAAAGAAAGTAAATTGACTAAAATTCTCCCTAAATCTTCGTCCTAAGAATGATAATAAAATGGGTCTATATACCCTACAAAGTTTCAGGAGTTTTAGCTGAACTAGGACTCTCCATTAGAGGAAGATTAGAAAATTAAAATTGCGACAGCCGGACCGGTCCCCTCCTCCCCCGGACCGGTTTGCTTTGATCCGGATCGGTCCTGTTCTCCTCCGGATCGGTTTGCCTTGAATGCGAACCGGTTCTTTTATTTTTGGGGCGGACCGGTTCTTTTTATTTTCTCCCTTCTTCGGTTTGCTTTCGATCCGGGGTCTTCTGGAGTGTGGCACAGTGGACCGGCTCTTTTAATTTTTGGGTGGACCGGTCCTATGTGGACTGGTTCTTTTAATTTCTGGGCGGACCGGTCCTCTCTTTATTTGACTTTTTCTTCTATCTTTGACTTCTCATAACTTTCACACCAGGACTTCGATTGAGGTGCCATTTTTTCCAGTGTTCTTGTAGTTGAAAGATCTTCAACTTTCAAGTTGGCCCCACCTCCGGAATAAGGCTGAAAAATTACAAAAATACCCTTTACTCCCTGTTTCTTGGTTTTCTTTCACTGTTTTGAGTTCTCTTTGGCACTAACTTGCATGAAATACCTGTAGAACACATAAGAGATACACAAAATACGAAATACTTGCCAAAAAGGGTTAGTAGCATAAATATAAACCAAATCCAAGCTATTTACACCGCACAGGATCATAAAAATACCGAAATTAAGGGGATAAATGTGAAGAATTTATGCCTAATCAAATCCCCTAACTTAGAACTTTACGCGTCCCGAGCAATGTAAAAGAATCCTAGCAAGGCTTAACTCTTGAAAATCACATTTTATTGGGATAGTATACCTTTTTCACGGGCAAGCGATTACATTTAGCATATGCAACAAGCCTTTAAACCCCTAGGTCACCCTAGTAGGACGAGTTGTGTCTCGTGAGGGTTTGCAGAGAATATACCCACAAAATTTGACTCAAAGAAAATTCAAAATATGAAAAAATTGTGCAATTCAAACTTTTCCAGAAAATAGTCATCATCAAGTCATATTTACAAGTCTCAAACCGTAGTGCATGTGTGCGAAGCCGAAAATATAAACGCCAATTTCCACTGATTGATCATTACATTACTTATCCAAAAATTCGTTTTGATTTCAATTTCTCACGGAATGCTCTCTCAAATGAATCACTCGGATTGTGGATATTCTCTCGGTATGCGTGATATAAAGAGTAAATGTAATGGATGCAACATCATGCATACAATTAGAAAGACGGAAGTTTCATGGTGAAATGATCTCATCAACGGATTACGGTTTTAAAAACGGGAACATTGCCTCTTATTCGCGCACTTAATCTCCTTTATTATCTTTTGGTGTATTAGCTCTCTACGTGGTAATCAATTTCGCAATTTGGACTGGGTTAGGACTTTTTCGGGTTTTAAGGTATATGGGGTAAAATGAAAATGGTAGGGAAGATTGGAATTGAAAAAGTTATTTGTGATGTCCATTTGTGCTTTTTCCGGGCTATTGCTCATTTTTTTTTCACTTTTTTTTTGTTTTTTGTTTTGTTTTTCACTTCTTTTCTTTGAGTATATCCAATTGGTCCTCTTCAACATATCCCACGTAGGTCTCGCACTTCCTTCTCAAGTATATCGATTCGACTGTCCGTCATAGAATTCTTATCTACGTGAAGTAGGCTGGACACCGACGGAGTGGTGGTCACTTGACGATTTCGATTTTGAGCATTAGGATCAGATGTATCCCATGATTGGGTACTCTCAGCGACATACCTCAGGTGAAGCTCATCATCGTCGGCATTTAAATTGACAAACGGACCACTCCCCATGGTTTCAACAAATTGTTTGGAGTTAAGGTTCAGCCCATTATAGAGAAAAGAAATGATTTGCGCTGAATAAAATCCATGATGGGGGCATGAAGTAATTAACTCATTGAAACGTTCATAACATCGATGAAATGGCTCATTTTCAGATTGTCTGAACGCTTGAATTTGAGCCTTTATGGAGATTGTTCGATGTGTTAGGAAGAACTTCTTGAGAAATCTCGATTGCAACTCGTTCCAAGACGGAATCGAGCTTGGAGGTAAAGACCATAGCTAGGTCTTAGCTTTATCTTTGAGCGAGAAAGGGAAGAGTTTGAGGCGGATCACCTCTTGTGTGCAGGTTTGATCATTGATAGTATCGCACACATCCTCAAATTCCCTAATATGGAGGTATGGCTTTTTAGAATCCATACCATGGTAATGAGGTAACATCTGGATCATCCCATTTTTGAAACGGAATTTCCCGGCATTATACGGGAGTAGAATGCATCCCAGAGTGACAGTGCACTCGGGATATAAGAATTCTCTCAGCGGGCGGTATGGGGGCTCTTCCTCACCGGCAGCTACACTACCGTGTTGCGACATCTCCCTCTCTCTTAATGACTCGGTGCTCTCACTTGGTGTGCTCGATGTGTACTTGGGGGTGTGTCCTAAGAAGGCAAACGGAGTGTTGTTTGAGATTGAGTGTTGCGGTGTGGGAGGTGGGATCCAGAACTGTGGGGCATTTGGAGTGTGAGGGCTATCGAGGTTATACTCAACGATTGGATTTTCGTGAATGCTGGTTGGAGTATTATGGGGTGTGGGAGTGAGTTCAGAATTTTGCATTAATGGCTTATGAGAGATGATGGTGAATCGTTTTGTGCTTTTTGATTTTTTTTTTATATGTTTTTGGATTTTTGGAAATTTTTGGTCAAAGTTTTGGATTGACTCCAGTTTGGTCAAAGTTTGTTTAAGGTGGTTTATAGGATGTATAAGGTGGTTAGGTTATGGTGCGTTTTAATGGAAGAAGAGAGAGAAATGTGTGGATGGTGATGATGAGTGTGGGGTTAGAGTGTGTGAGGGTGTATGGGGAGTAGTGGTGGAGATGAGGAGAGTTTGAATGGTAAGTGTATAATATGTGTGTGTCTGTTTGTACCTTTAAAAAAACATAATAAAATTATTTACACTAAAAAAGTATAAAAATAAAATTTATTAAAATGAAATACTAAAAATTACATTCCTAATCTAAAAAAAAACTCAAATAAAAAAAAAGAAAATAAAAAGGTAAAAATCTATTAAGACTAAAAACTAAAGTCTTAAAAAAAAAAATTCTAATAAAACTAAACATAACTTCCAAAAAACTAATCCTAATAAAAATAAAATACAGACTAATAGCTAGAAAATAGAAATCAAAATAAAACTACACTAAATAAAAAGAAATATAAAAAAGAGCAAATAAATCCTAAAAATATATAACAAAATTCTAAATAAATATAAAATAAATCCTAAAAATTAAAACGACTTAAATAAAAATTCTAAAAATTAATAAAAATACAAACTCGACACACACAGGGCTCGGGGTGGGTTTAGGCTATGATAGGCTTGGGTTTGGTACGTGACTGGGGAATTAGCATCATAAATTGCACATTTGCCCTGAAATAAGCGTTTGAACTCCGCAAACGGCGATCAAGACTGCACATTAAACATTTATGCATATAAGACCCAATTTATCGAGAATTAGCAACTAAAATACGTTTATTTGGGGTATAAAACATAAACTTTTGGGTGCTTATCACTCTCCTATTCTTTTTATATGAGTAATTCAAATTGCATGTTTCAACTCGCTCTAAGCTATAGAACATCACTCATGTGGTGAATTTTCATTTACTCACTTTCGGTGACATAACAATCCGGACGAGGCTGACCTCGTCCATGAATTTTCAATAATGCCGAGAGGGGGAATAGTTTGATAACATCATATTTAATGGTGAAAAACACAAAGTTTGTCTCAACATCATTTAAGTATGGTTTACCTCAACATCATTAATTTGGTGAAAAAACTCTCTCGACCGAGACGATAGTGTAGGACGAGACGACACTCGTCCATACACTCTCAAAACGACGATATGGGACTTGTGATTAAACACCATTAATTTGGTGAATTCAAATTCAAAAATCATTCAAGTATGGTTTACCTTAACATCATTAATTAGGTGAAAAAACTCTCTCGGCCGGGACGATAGTGTAGAACGAGACGAGACTCGTCCATACACTCTCAAAACGACGAGAGGGGACTTGTGATTAAACACCATTAATTTGGCGCATTCAAATTCAAAAAATAATTTAATTATGGTTTACCTCAACATCATTAATTTGTTAAAAAAACTCTCTCGACCGAGATGATAGTGAAGGATGAGACGACACTCGTCTATACACTCTCAAAACGACGAGAGGGGACTTATGATTAAACACCATTAATTTGGTGCATTCAAATTCAAAAAATCATTTCATTATGGTTTATTTAAAGTTATTTGAGCTCTCGGATATAAATAAGAGTACATTTATAACTCAAGACGAGGGAGAATTTAAACATTCAAGCTCAGATGAGAAAGAAACTACGCAAAACCATTACATATCATCCATGTAAGAAAAGTAAATCAATAAGTATGATACAAGACTTGAAAAAAATGGATCTACATTAACATAATGATATGAATGTTAACATTAAAAAAGATCAAATGTTCATAATAAAGAAGGATTATAAAATAAGGCTGTCGTCCACAGACGACCACCTTAGACGGTTTGTTCTGTATTGGCATTCGCCCCACCGGTAGCACCCGTCTTGGCCTGGCCAACCTCAATAATAGATGGAGAAAGGGGATTGGAATCTTCAACCTCAACTAGGAACTTAGCCATTTCTTTATCTTCCTCGGCTGGGGGAAGAGATTCAACAAAGTTAAGAGCTGAGACTATAAAGGACCTTTTAGGTCATAAGCCTCCAACTCAGGGCGAGTGGACGAGATAACCTTCGAAAACTTTGTGACAACCCATCGAGAGGCCATCTTAATATCCCTTTAAAGATATTCCACCCCAAAGTTGCCAAATTCATCTGAGGATTTATAAGCCTCAATAGCATCATCCTAAATTTTCTTTATCACCTCGGGAGAGAGGGCCTTGTCTTTGACTTTCTGAATGACCTCAACCGTAAGAGCCTCATCCTTAGCCTTATGCACATCTATAAGAAGGTCAGTGATGTGTTTTGTAACCTGAGCAGTCAGCTCTCTGTCCTCATCCTTCAGATCATTGGCATGATCCGGCTTAGCCTACTCAAGGGTCCTCTTGGTCTCCCCCAGCTCTCTCTTGAGAATGGCCTTATATAGGAAGGCCTTCTCACCCTTTTGAATTTTAGGACAGTCCACTGCCATCCATTTTGTGGCTGAAGAAAAAGTGCTCACAGAATGCAGAAGAATGTAAATACAAATGTTAGATCACTCATAAATAGTAAGAGATGAGATAAAAGTTTACATGAAGAAGAAAATACCTTAGCCATAAGGGGGAGGACGAAGCCAAAGATCAGAGGAGGAGGCATCTTTACTAAGAACTCATAGTCCTCTTTGGACGGGATTACAAGCATAGCCATCTTTGATCTTGAAGCTGAAGGAATTATTAAACTCGGGCATGCCCTTAGCTAGGCGATGTTGGACGACCAAAAGTGATTAAATGAGTCCCTGAAGAAGAACTCGACCCAGATGATCCTAGTATGGTTTGGGCAGGAGGATTGGTCCTCGACCTTGTGTTACGATGCTGGCAAGTATCGGAGGAAGGAGGTTTCTCTTTTCTTTTGTGGATGACCTTAGGATTGGTTGACTCGTCGATAGTGGTCTTCTTCAAAGGCTATTTACCTCCCCTTTTAAAGGAATTTTTTGGGCTGGGGGCTATCATATTCCAAAGGTCGTCAAAAATATGGTCAGGGCGATCTACAAAAGGAAAATAAAAATGATCAGTTATAAAAATCAAAGACGACAAAGGACTTAGGAACAAAAAAGTTTAGTAATTCACACAACTCGGCTAGGGGGTCAAACCCCAAGCTAGTCTTCTACATAAAGTCAGGATTCATACGATCCTCAAACTTAGGAAGGGCACCTTCCTTCCCTTGACTCTTCAGATACTTAACCCTTTCACGTTTGGTAACGCTGAGGCTAGGGTCCAACTTGGCTGACATGGAGGGGTTAGCCTATGTACAGGGAACTCTTGGATCATTCTCAGATGGGTTGGCATCGACCAAAAATTCTTAGGCCCCAGAAATGAAGAAGAACCTCGACTTCCAGTAATGATTGGATGTTTGGGCGACCTAAATGATTTTCTTATCAGGTTTTCTTACCCCTAGGTGGTAATAGCCAAGCTAGGTACTCGAAGACGAGACGTTGTAGCAAGATTTGAATATCTTAACTGAAGGATCATCAGTCTACTTATTCATCTATAAAGAGACATAGCCGAAAATGATTTGCCAGGAATTTAATGCTAATTGAGAGGGAGAAAATCCTAAGATAGACATAACGGCTTGAACAACAGGGCAGAAAAGTAATCTGATGCTGACCCTAAACATCTGGTTATAAATGAAAACTTTATCTTCTTGGCCGCCATATACTCTCTCATCCTCGTCCAGGACATGCATAATGATATCGAATTTAATGCCATACAAGTGTCTCCAAAGGAGAAGGTCAGACTCTTTCACTGTATGCTTAAAAGATTCAACATATAAATAGTTAACTTGTTCCTCGATCTCTGAGTCCTCGACCTTTGATACCTCATCCTCTGTAGGAGTTATAGAAATCAAAGCCCCTCCTGAACACCTCTATTAAAACTTACCCGCAGTCATAGTCTAAAGAGGGATGATAGTCGGTGGGATTTCGACATTAACACTCGACTCAGTAGGGTCGGAGATGACTTAGACTGAAGATTCATCCTGATTAGAAGACCCATATTGATTATCCATGATGTGGACTAAAGATTCATCTTGACCAGATGAATCAACTTGGCTAGAAGATGAAGTTCGATATGAGCTCTCAACTACCTCAAACCCCACAATATGTGTGGCAGGTACTCTCATGGCCTCTTCTAATGAATCTCTGCTCTTGGATAGAGCTGAGGATAAGTTAGCCGTATCATACCTACTGAGATTAGACGTCGAGGGTGAAATGATATTCAAAGTAATGGGAAATATGGGACGAGTATGATCAACCTCGGCTCTACATCGGGCCTCGTCCTCTTCCTTAATCCTACGTATTTCTTAGAAGTATCTCTCCCTAAGTGTGGAGAATTGTTATGCCAATTTATAGAGGGTCTGTAACATCCAAGAGGCCGAGTTTCAACTTAAATAACCAAAGATTCAAAAGCCATAAATAAGTTAAAGTTTGATTATGGTTGACCAAAAGATCTAAATGGGAAGCCGTATCACTTTTCTCCTACAACAGTTCAAGAACAAACAAGAACACCCCTCACCTGAGTAACACCAGAGCTCAATCATTGACTGACTAAAGGGATACTAAGGCTGAAAAAGATCACAAAACCTAAAAGACCATGATTAAAAACCCAAATCCACCTACAAACCGACCTAATAGTAGCCCTAAAATCTCTAGTGAGGGCTTCCAAAAAAACGAAGCTCGTCGAAAAAGAATATAAACTCAAAATTTGACTGAATCAATGGTCAAAACATGAAGAAAAGTAGATGGGAAGGTTACTTGGAATAAGGAAAAGATGGAAAAAGATAAGTGTCCCTAAATCTCGCCTAAATATTCTTGAACAGGAGAAGATAGAGAGAGATTGGTTATAAAGAGAGGAACTTACGAGCGAAGAAGATGAAGTGGAAAGAGAAAATGGTTTTTAAAATCATTTAAATACTTGTGATCATTTTGTACAACTTCCAATAAGGTCATCATTAGGGCACAATACCCGAGAGCACACTTACAATAGTCATTATTAAGCCACATGCCAATCCATAAAGTGGCTGCCAAGTGTCAATCCAAGGTCTTCATTCAATGTTCTAGACTTGACATATAAAAGGATGTCTCCTTAACTTCTTTGCCAGAAGGTACTTTATCCCTTACTCTTCCATACACATTGAATACTAAGGGCTAGGGGGTGATTGATATACCAACTATAGCCTTATCCTCGGACTTGACCTCCTTGGCCAAGGCTGACCAGTACCAGAATGTCCGATAGAGTGAGTTATGGCTCGGATCTAAGCCCAACACTAAGTGTCTTGTCCTCAGCCTCAAGCTCTTTATAAGAGGACTCATCCTCATCGCAGGATACATCTAATAACATCAATATTAGCACTCTTGTGACTCAAGTATCCTTGGCCTCGTCCATCCATTGGAAGACGAGGGTCGATCGAAGACAATCAACATGATAGTCATTATATCATCAGAGGATTATATTTGACAACTTGATCTCAACCTAGTCCCAACGGTCGACAATTGACAGCTGGTAGATCGCGTGGATTGGGGAACGCATGGAAGGGTGCGCGTGGGTTATAAATCCCACGTGCACAAAACCTTTATAACTAGATCTCCCTCACACGTGAGGGAATATTTCTCCATCATGACTTGTATGCATTGGTGATAAGATGTTGCAATATATTGGCTATCTCATGTTGTACATGCCTAAAACATGCTTGGGGTGCACACTGCACCACCCCAACACTATATATACTAGTCTCCTTCTACCTTGAGAAGGATCTTTAATTGGGAACCCTAGAAAAACTCTATTAAAATTGCAGCAGAGAGAGAAAGTTGAGTGCATTGTAATCTAAGGTCATTAGAGCATAATTTGATAGTAAACTGTGGTGACAATTATTGTGCAACATAAATAAATAAGAAGAAAGCATTCACCAAGTGAGAACAAGGAATATAAAATGAAAATCACACAACAAAGGATGTACGTGGTTCAGCAAAGGTGTGCCTACGTCCACGGTGGTGCAGTCGATATTATTTCTATATACTCTGGAGACTAATTACAGAGAATAAAACTTATCCTTTTACCCCGGACCTAGGGTTTAATATATACATGTACATGTAGGTAAGTGGAGGTGATGGGTTCCTCCACGTTTTCCATCTCCCCTATAACTTCCCTTTATGGGGACGTGGGGGGAGACCGGATCAATATAAGAGGAGAGGGGCGTGGACTTTGGGCCACCAGGACTGGGCTACTCGTCCAGGCCCATAGTTCTAATTTTGGGTACCCACAATTGCCCTTAAATTTGTTGGGCCATGTTTATGGGCTCAACAGATTTAAATGATTAGCCATAATGGCTATTTTGCGATTCCTCGAAAGCTGTGGAGTTGATTTTGGCGGCACTCGCTTCGCTTACTGTGCACTATGATTAGAATTTGAAGGCTTGTTGGAATAGCCACTTTTTTCCCATCGCTTCAGTCTTTCCAGTATTCTTCTATCTTCTGAGAGCTCTAGTGCCTCGTACCTTCTTCTCTCAATTTCCATTCCCATTGCTTCTTAGTTGTCTGAGCTCGTGCTTCTTCATCACTTGAACCGATTATCTGAGCTCGTGCTTCTTCATCACTTGAACCGATCTTCTATTTTGTAAGTTTCCTGTGCCCTTTCCTTGTGATTTCTCTTTGGTTTGTAGCTTTTCTTGGGTCTTCCAATGGCGAAGATTGGAAATAGGTCAGTCTCTGAATTTAGGAAGTTTTACAACATCCCTGAGTGGGTAGATATTGAGTGTTGTGCCTCCCCTCCTAGGAACATTAGGGATATAGATGATGCTCACTGGATCCATGTTCTGTTGCTTTCCCAGGGGGAACTTACTTTTCCTCCCAATGATTTGTTCCTGCATTTCTTTGGCTATTTCAATATTGTTCGTGCACAATGCTCGCCCAATGTGTGGAAAATAGTAAATGGCATCCATAAGATAAATCAATTGTATGGAACTAGGTTAGGGCTCGCCGAGGTCTGTTTCTGTTACTCCTTCTCTCGAACTAGTTCTGGTGTCCTTTACCTCAAAGCTAGGAGCCCTGACAGGGTATTGGTAGTAAATCTACCTGATTCGCATAAGGACTACTGGCAATAAGGTTTCCTTGTTAGAAATTGGAAGTTTTCTCCCCAATTTGAAGGGTCGAGGTTTGAGAGGTTCTCTGTCCCCTTCTATAGGGAGGAATACATAGGTAGACATTGTACTGTTATTTTGATTTTTGCTGATTTGTGACCTTTCTAACTCCTCTTTTGCTTTTTCTTCCACAGCGAGGTCAAAGAATTTGGAGCCTGCTCTTAGCGAGGTTCGTATCTCGGAATTGGATAAGGCTTGGAATATCAGGGAGCCTCTGGGTGATGGAGAGCATCCCAGGTCTTCTGCCTTTCTGCTCGAGTACAAGAACGTTGGCTCCAGCTTTATAGCAAGGCCTGTGGATAGTATACCAGAGTTTGACTCCTTCGAAGAGACTGCTGCAGAGCCTATCTAGTTGGACGAGGAGGAGAGCAGCTCTGAAAGTGACTTTACAGGAGCCGTGAGTAATTGAGGTGGAGGGAGCTTTGATAGTAGCAGTTTCTCTGACCGTGAGGAGGTTTCTGAAGCTCGGAGATCGTCGAGAACTTCTAGCAGTTCTAGTGAATAGATGGTTCCTCCGAGGAAGAACTTGATTAGGGATGATGATGATGAGGACCACATGCTCCTTGCACAGAGGTCAAAGAAGAAAAAAAGCTACTTCTAGGGCCGTGGATACTGGTTCTCGGTCCTCCGCTCAGGAGGAGGAGAGTAGGAGGAAGGAAGAGGAGCAGGTGAGAGAGAGAGAGAGAAAAAAGGAAGAAGAGAGGAAGAAGATGGAAGAGAAGAGGAGGGTGGAGGAGAGGAAGAAGAAGGAGAGTGAGAAGGAGGAGGAGAGAAGGAGGGCAGAAGCGAGGACGAAGGACGGGCAGGCCTTAGTCCCGGTGTCCGCGCTGCTCGAGGGGGCTTTTATGGCAATTTCTCCCCAGTTGGCCCCAGCTCTGCTCGAGAGAGCTGTTCTCCCGGCTAATCACCAAAGGGCGATAGGGTCGGAGCAGTTGGCCCTTCAGGCTAGTCAAAGGCTTGCTCTGGTAAGGTTTTTCCCTTTTCTCCTATGTTGTAATGAATTCCCTCATTTTCCTCTTCTGATGCCTTCTTTTTTCTGCAGTTCGTTACTGACTTCGCCATGCTGTATTGTTCACACGACGAGCTGGTGAAGAGAAATAACGAGTTGGAGAAGGAAAATGCTACCCTGAAGCTGAAGGGTAAAGAGCTCGAGGCTAGCTTTAAAGCCGTTAACGCTGCTCGGATTTTATCCGATCTGGCTCTTGCTACTGCCAATAAGGAGAAGGACGCAGCAGTCAAGGACTTGAAGGAGCTGCAGCAGGCCTATGACCTGGTTTGCTCGAGCAAGCTAGCGATTATTGAGGACAATAGGATGCTGTCTGAAGAGCTGAAGAAGAAAGAGTCCGAGGCTGTCACTGATATGCCCGTAGTGTAACCTCAGCCTAGAGATACCAACCTAGGCCTAGAGGCACCAACCCTGGCCTAGAGACACCAACCTCGGCCTAGAGACACCAACCTCGGCCAATATTGTGGCCGACATTGGGCATGTCTTGGACACGCGATATTATCCCTCGGCCAGACTAAGGTCGGTCTAGGCCGACACTGCCATGAGCATCTCCAAGGGATCTCATAAGGATCAACAACACTCACATATGACTTGAAATGGCAACCTCGGCCATACATAAGCCGAGCCTGCAGGATGCCACCAGATCAACCTCATATCAGGCAGACCCTGTCCACTGTCTCGGCTAGGATAAGGCCGAGACCTCCATGGAGTACTCAGACTGAACAAGTATCAAGACTCACCAACCTCGTCCTCACCAAGGCCGATGTCATATACTAGGCTCGATGGCCGAGCACCTGCTGGCATCCAGATAAGGACACGTTGACACAAATCAGTTGTAATAAGATTATTCCCCACACGTGGGAAGAATATTGCATCATCATTCCCTATATGTGACAGTGACAGATGGCACCCCCACATTGGTGAGGTTACCACACACATGCTCATTACATGTATGGGGGGTACATTATACCCCCAAGGTACTATATATATGGGTCATCCCCTACCTTGCAAAAGGATCCAGATATTCAACCCTAGCTGAAACTCTGTCTAGATACACAGTAGAGAGAGAAAGCTTGAGAGATTGTTTCCATAGCCCTTAGTGCCTTATTGCAGTGAGATTATTTACACACACAGTGGATATAGGCCAATCTAGGCTGAACCACTTATATACTGGTGCCCTCTCCTCTTCTCCTCATCTCATTCTCTTACTTCTTTACATAACTATGTTGCCATTGTTAACATTGAACTAATCTCATAAACACCTTGAAGGGTGGTGCTGTTTCTGGCATCATCATTTTGGCACCGTCTGTGGGAACGAGAAGCTTTCTCTTCCTCTTTTTCTGCTTAATCTCACCGGAGACTCTGGTGGTGAACTAGGCCTCCCCCTAGCGCGGAGATGTTTCACCATTGAAAGAGGTCCTGTGAGGTACTAAGCTCATCTGCTACTCAAGCTATATAGTGTTAACATATGGCACCAGACTTACCACCGCCTCTTCCGCCGTCCGGGGGTGGAGGGCCTAGTTCCAGTCAGGCCCCCCCAGTCCGAAATGGCGGAGGTAGCAGCAGCCTTGAGATCTTTAGCTGCAACACAACAAGCCATGCAGGAGCAATTTGCTCAGCTTAGTCAAACTATGATGAGGCCACCTGGAGTCTCACCGAACATGATCACTCCGACGGTAGTTCAGCCTCATCCTGACTCCAGGGGACCACCCCAGGCGCCAATGAAGGACCAACCTGCACCCCAGCAGAGAAGGGACGTTGCTGACCCTAGGCGCTTACGCCTGGGGAGGCAGGGAAACCCTTAGCCAGAGGACAGGTATGATGACCTAGAAGCTGAAGAAGCCCCAAAAGACTGCTGGGAGCCATATGAGGTGTCAAATAACACTATACGGCCTCTTTGGCAAAGTCAAGGATGTGTCGGCCGAAGAGGTGAAGAGGCCCAACAAAGAGGGTCGACCTTTGATAGGTTGAGCAGAGAGTCGGCCTTCGAGAGACTGGGCCCGGTGAATGACCTAAGACAGAGGTTGTCGAGGTCAAGGAGCGCAGCAGGCTCTCAGAGAGGGAATAGGCAGGGTCGGCCAGACCAAAGCTGACCCTGTGAAAGAAGAAGCAGGGAACAGGAAGAGGTCAACAGCCAACGTGTCGTGGCTGGGGAACCCTCTGTCCATCGCAGGGAGGTGGCAGGGGATAACCTCGGCCAAGTCGATGACAGAAGACCCTGGAATGATTCTATCCAACGCCTTGAGGAGAAGATAGGAGACTTCATTAAAAATAGGGACCCATTATAAAGGGGTTACTCAGAGGGCTCCCCATTTATGGCTAGGATAGTGGGGTTCCGAACCCCAGCTAAGTTCAAGCCTCCTACAGTGACTCCCAAGTATGATGGCAACACTAACCCTGTACACCATATAGAGATGTACCAGTCGGTAGTAGACATTTACTCGATACCCGATGAGATGAAGTGTAGGTCCTTCTCGGGGACCTTGACAGGGGCAGCGCACAGTTGGTTCACCTCCCTTCCGAAGAACTCAATTGAGAACTTCAAAGGCTTGGATGAGCAGTTCATCCACAACTTCTGCTTTGGGGTAGGACCTCAAAAGAAGACTACCCACCTGCTGTATGTCAAACAGGCCAAGGGTAAGAGCCTAAGAGACTACATAGCAAGATTCAACAAAGAGAAATTGGAGGTGGAAGATTATGAAAAGAGCATATCCATGACCGCTTTTATAGGAGGCCTCCAGAAGGGGAAGCTATTGTGGAAATTGGCGGAAGACCCCCTAGGTCTATGGCGGAACTGCTGGAAACCGCAGGGAAAGTAATGAATGCGGAAGAGGCGATGGCCGCCAAGTGTGAGGAGGAGAACCGCGGTGGCACAGGGAAGTCCCAAAGCAAGAAAGAGGGGAAGAAGAGGTCAGGAGATGACAAGTTCGCTCACTATACTCCTCTGACTGTGAGCTGCGAGCACATCCTCAATGAGATTAAGACTGATCGGACTCTGAGATGGCCAGAGAAACTGAAGGCCCCACCACATAAGAGGAACAAAAACCTATGGTGCGAGTTCCATCAGGATCATGGCCATGTCACGGATAGATGCTTCACTTTAAAAGATGAGATTGAGAAGATGTTGAAATCTGGAAAGCTAAGGAAGTATGTGGATGGTAAGGCTCCAAAGGGTGGAAGAGATGACCCTAAGAAAAGAAGAAATGACAGGTGCCATGGCAATATCCCGACCAGAAGAGACGATGAGTCGGAAGGAGATGACGAAGATGATCCGGATCTCCCGCCAAAAGATGACAACACCCCTGTGAAGAGGGTCGGTACGATCTCCTTTGGTGTCAGTACCATATGTGGGGGATTTGCAGGGGTGGCTCTGAGGTAGCCGATAGGAAGGCTCATGTAGCAGAGGCCAGGTCAGTGGCCAAGCCTGAGGTTGTGAATCTAACGTCTTCCGATGCAGTGCAGAAGAGGAAGAAGGTAGACATGGACACCCTTGTAGTGGGGTTCTCCAGACTCGACTTCAAGGTTATCTTAGCCCCCCATGATCACCCTTTGGTCATAACAACAAGGGTGCATGGGTGTGAGGTATGGAGGATCCTCATAGATGGGGGAAGCTCAGCAGACGTGATGTTCTGGACTTGCTTCAAGAGCCTGGGTCTTAGCAGGGCAAGGCTGGTGCCCTATCATCACCCATTGATAGGCTTCAGTGGCGAAAAGGTCCACCCCTTGGGCATGTATGAGATGGATGAACGGATGGGGGATGAGTGGCCTAAGAGGCTGACCAAGAAGATAAACTTTTTCATTATGGACGAAAACGTTTTCTCGGCCTACAACCTCATCATAGGAAGGGTGGCCCTTAAAGAGTTTGAAGCTGTGCCGTCGACGGTCCATCAGATGATAAAATTACCGACTCCTTATGGAGTAGGGGAAGTGCAAGGGGACCAGACCACGGCGCGAGAGTGTTACTTCAACTCGGCCGAAGAGAGAGAATCCCATAAGAGAGCAACCACCACTTACAGTATTGACACTCTTAACCCAAGAGATAAAACAAAGTTGAAAAAGGGCGAGGCCGCGGAAGAGGTAGGATCCATCATCCTCAATGAGGACGAGCCGAAAAAAACCGTCCAGGTAAGTAAGGCCCTAGATCCAGGAATCAAGGAAGAGCAGATAAACTTCCTCAGGAGGAGACAGAGTGTTTTCGCATGGAGTCACGCGGACATGCCTGGCATCGACCCTGAGGTGATGAGCCACAAGCTCAACGTGACCAGAGATGCCAAGCCGATCAAGCAGAGACAAAGAGTCTACTCCAGGGAGAAATACGATGTCATCCGGGAAGAAGTCAAAAAGTTAGAAGACGCCGAGTTCATAAGAGAGGTTACCTATCCGGAGTGGCTCTCAAATGCAGTCATCGTGCCTAAGGCTAATGGGAAGTGGCAAATGTGTGTGGATTTCACTGACCTGAACAGGTCTTTCCCGAAAGACAGCTATCCCTTGCCTCAGATAGACCAGATGGTGGACGCAACGGCAGGGCACGAGCTCATGAGCTTCATGGATGCTTATTCAGGCTATAACCAAATCTTCATGGATGCTGAAGACTCTGAGAAGACAACCTTCATTACTGACAAAGGGACGTACTGCTACAAGGTGATGCCCTTCGGTCTAAAAAATGCGGGGGCAACGTATCAATGTCTTGTCAATAAGATGTTCGAAGAGCAAATAGGTAAGACCATGGAAATATATATGTAGACGATATGCTAACGAAGAGCTTGAAAGCATGTACTCACGTAGCGAACCTTGAGAAGACCTTCGATGTCATGGACTCGTACAGAATGAAACTCAACCCACCAAAGTGTATCTTCGGAGTAGGAGATGGGAAGTTCCTCGGATTCATCGTTAATCAGAGGGGAATTGAAGCGAACCCTGAGAAAATCAAGGCATTACTCGACATGAAGACTCCTAGGAGTATCAAGGATGTCCAGAGACTCACGGGAAGAGTGGCTGCCCTTAATAGGTTTGTTTCTAGGGCAACGGACAAGTGTCTTCCATTATTTAAGGTTCTAAGAAAGGCCTTCCAATGGGACGAAGAGTGTGAAAAAGCCTTCAACCAACTCAAGTCCTACTTAGGGTCTCCCTTATTGCAGTCTCGGCCCATCACAGGGGAAAGGTTGTTTGTGTATCTGGCAGTCTCTGAATCAACCATCAGCGCGGCCATCATACGGGAAGAGGATGGGATCCAAAGGCCTGTGTACTTCAACAGTAAGTCCCTTCAAGGGTCTGAACAAAATTATTACCGAATGGAGAAGTTGGCTTATGCCCTAATACATGCCTCAAGAAAAATGAATCCTTACTTCCTAGCTCACTCCATGGTAGTCCTCACTGACTCCCCACTAAGGCAGGTTCTGCACAAACCTGAGAAGTCCGGAAGATTGATGACCTGGTCCATCGAACTAGGAGAATATGATCTTACCTACCAGCCTAGGACAACCATCAAGGGGCATGCCCTCGCAGACTTTATCGCAGAATTCACCTGGGAAGAGGCCGATAGAAGTTCGGAAGAGGCCGAGACAGAGAAAGGCTTAGATGACGGTAAAGAGACGAACCGTAGTGTCTTCCGAAATTCAGAAGAGACGTCACCAAACGTCTTTCGAGATCGGGAAGAGGTCATCTAAGGCAAAACTCGGAGCAGAATAGAAGAGAACGAAGAGGATCGATACCTCTTCAAGAAAGGGGTTATAAGAGAAGGGGTCTTCTCATCAGATACAGACGTCTGGAGCCTCTTCATTGATGGCTCTTCCTGTGATAGTGGAAGCGGTGCGGGGCTAATACTCTCAGCTCCAGATGGCGCTAACATTGAATACGCCTTGAGATTTAACTTCCAGGCCTCAAACAACGAGTCCGAGCATGAGGCCATGATAGCAGGTCTCTTATTGGCAACAACTCTTCGAGTAAAGCGACTCCTACTCCATAGCGACTCAAGGTTGGTTGTCAATCAAGTATTGGGGATATACGAGGCCAAAGACGAAAGGATGGCCAAGTACTTAAATAAGGTAAGAAGGTTGTTAGAATATTTTGAAGAAGCAAAACTGAAGAGAGTGCCTCGACTAAGCAATAATCACGCTGATGCATTGGCAAGGCTGGCCTCGGTAATGAAGACAGATATGGAAAGGACCATTCCAATCGAGGTCTTAGGAAAGGCAACCATCAAGGAGGACGAGGTATGTAGCCGTTGTCACAATGTGAACCTAGGAGACTCATGGATCGACCCGCTTGTCAGATACCTAAGAGAGGGAGAGCTTCCCGAGTCCAAGCTAGAAAGGAGAAAGTTGAGATACAGGGCTGCCAAGTTCTCAATGGTAGGAGACGTCCTGTACAAAAAGGGGTTTTTATTGCCTCTCCTCAGATTTGTGCATCCCATGGAAGTACCCCGGGTCTTACAGGAGGTTCATGAGGGTTCTTGCTCAAGCCACATAGGGGGAAGGCCCTTAGCCAAGAGGATCATCACTCAGGGATACTGGTGGCCTACCTTGTCTAAGGACGCTACAGACTATGTGAAGAGGTGCGACAAATGTTAAAGGTTCGCCACTATCCCTCATCAACCCCATCAGCCTATGACGTCAATCTCTTCTCCATGGCCATTTGCGGTATGGGGAATTGACTTGGTAGGACTTTTGCCAAGAGCTGTCAACAACTATAGATTCTTGATAGTTGCCATTGACTACTTTTCAAAGTGGGTGGAGGCAGAATCGATGATAACAATCACAGAGCAGAAGACCTTCCAGTTTATTTGGAAGAACATCATATGCAGATATGGCCTCCCAAACACTCTCATCTTGGATAATGGGACCCAGTTCAAGAACTCCTCCTTAGAAAAGTATTGCCTAAGAGTGGGGATTAAACAGTTCTTCTCATCTCCTGGCCGACCTCAGGAAAATGGTCAGACCGAGGTCACAAACAGAACTATCTTGGACATAATCAAGAAGAGGTTAGAAGATGCGAAGGGGAGATGGTCAGAAGAGGTCTGTGCTGTGTTATGGGCCTACAGAACCATGGCAAGGACACCAACAGGAGAAACCCCATTCATGCTGGCACATGGCTCAGAGGCCATCATACCAACGGAAGTAGGACTCCCAACTCATCGGATTCAGACCTACGACCCTGACAATAATAGGGAAGAGAGGAGGCTAGACCTAGATCTTATCGAAGAAAGAAGAGAAGACGCAGAGGTCAGAAAAGCAGCCTACCAACAGAGGGCAGCGAAATTATACGACCAGCGGGTGAAGTCAAGACCCATTGCAGTGGGAGACCTAGTGCTAAAGAAGACCCTACATAAAGCAAATAAGCTACACCTAAACTGGCATGGCCCCTACAAAGTAACAGAAGAGGTTGTGCCTGGCACTTACAGGCTAGAAAACCTAGAAGGAGAACCTTTCACTAACCCATGGAATGCTGACCACCTAAAGAGATATTACATATGATGTTGCATAGAATTTTATGTAAATGTACCATCTTATTGAGAAGAGGTTATTAATAAAGATTAGTTTCCATGACAGTTCTTGCTTCATTCTTAGATCAGAGATATATTATGGGGATAACATCTTAGGTGATGACCTCAGACCCTCATAACACCATTCAGTGGTGACGAGGTCTGAGCTCAGACACCATAATAAGATGACCTCAGACCCTTAACATCATTAATTTGGTGAAATTTATTATGAGGCTAACATCTTAGGTGATGACCTCAGACCCTCATAACACCATTCAGTGGTGACGAGGTCTGAGTTCAGACACCATAATGAGATGACCTCAGACCCTTAACATCATTAATTTGGTGAAATTTATTATGAGGCTAACATCTTAGGTGATGACCTCAGACCCTCATAACACCATTCAGTGGTGACGAGGTCTGAGCTCAGACACCATAATGAGATGACCTCAAACCCTTAACATCATTAATTTGGTGAAATTTATTATGAGGCTAACATCTTAGGTGATGACCTCAGACCCTCATAACACCATTCAGTGGTGACGAGGTCTGAGCTCAGACACCATAATGAGATGACCTCAGACCATTAACATCATTAATTTGGTGAAATTTATTATGAGGCAAACATTTTAGGTGATGACCTCAGACCTTCATAACACCATTCAGTGGTGACGAGGTCTGAGCTCAGATACCATAATGAGATGACCTCAGACCTTTAACATCATTAATTTGGTGACATTTATTATGAGGATAACCTCTTAGGTGATGACCTCAGACCTGCATAACATCATGAGTTGGTGACAAGGTCTGAGATCAGGACCATTGGTCGAGTTTAAACAAGACTATTGTAAAGACAAGCTTAGAAAGAGGGCTTCAGATGTTGAAGCTCATTGCAAATTTATTTCTAGCAGACACCATAATAATAGAACTAAGAATGAAAAGCATCACATGGCATTCAATGAAAAGAAAGTGAAGAGGGTCCTCATTAGAGGTTGATATATATATTCAGAAATTTGATGTTCAATTATTACAGACAAAAGTTCCACAATACAGATAAATTACAAATAAAAATAAAAAAATATCCTAAGAGTCTGAGGGGGAATGTTGACACCCTTGGCTTGGTTAGAGACCTCGGCTGCATCATCACAAGGGTCTGCCCCTCCAACCTCGGTGACCTCCAGAGTAGCAGTCTCGGCAGGAGCAGCAGCCTCTTCCTCAACCTCTTGAAGAGCTTGGGCAAATTGTGGATCGACAAAGCCAAGACCCACGAAGTCAGAGGCCTTCAGAGTGCCGGCCTCTCTCTCTCTGATGTCAGCCCATTTAGTAGTGGCTTTGATACCTCTTTCAAGGTATTCAAAGCCAAACCCCATGAACTCATCAGAGGATTTGTAGTCAGTAATGATTTTCTCATAGGCATCCTCAATAGCGGCCCTGACAACCGAGTTGGCCTTTTACTGAAGAACGTCGTCTTTAGCCTTCAGCGTAGCAGCATGGTCTTTGCCGAGCTGAGAGATGTCCCTCTCCAACCCCTTCACCTTTTCCTCAGAGTCATTCAGCTCAGACTTGAGGCGCTCTATCTCTACATTCAGAGCACCCTGGACTTTCTCGGCCTCTTGACCCTTTTGGATGAGAGGCGACTTCCTCAGTGTCCAGTTCGATAAATGGTGCATAGTGGTCAAGCCGTGCATATTTAGTGATCATGAGTAAGCTGAAGAAGAATCAGATGTTACACTTAGAAGAATTTGTAATGAAGGATCAAATCATACCTGAACGGCTCTGTGAAGGCCGAACTCAATCAGCAGGGGGTGTTCATAGCCCTGTAGAAGTGCTTGTCAGCCTCGATCATTACAGAGCCGATGGCATCCACGACCTGCATGCTGTGGCCGACCACACTATCAGTTAACTTCAACTGATCCAGACGAGTCGTCAGGATGTCAGCCGAAGAGATAGGGATAGCAACTTCAGTGGTCTTCTTCTTCGGCCTCTGATCCTCAGGGGCGTGATCTTCATGAGCCCTCTTCTTTTTGGCCGGGGGCTTAGAGGCCGAGTGAGCTGGGGGAGGAGCATTAAGCCCTGCTCTCTTGGCAAGTCTTGTCAAGCTCGGTGCAGCCATATCCCACAGATCGTCAGGAATATCCCTTGGTCATTCTGTAAAAAAATTAATAGACCTGAGTTAGATAAACAGATATAAATAAACTCAGAGGTTAAACTTGCAAAATAAAAATGCTTACCAAGCTCGACAAGGGGGCTTCCACCCAGACCTGTCCCAGAAAGGAAGTGGGGAGTCATCAGATGTTTAAACCTGACAAACAGACCATTTACCCCCTGATCTTGAAGGGCTTTCACCTTCTGAAGGTTTTGAAGACTTAGGCCAGGGTCGGCCCTGGCAGACATGGTGACCTTACCCCACCTCAGGGGCATCCTCTGCTCCAGATGGGACGAGGGAACACATGGGCTAAACTCCCATGGCCCTGAGGCAAAGAAGTACCGAGGCTTCCAGTTATGGTTGGAAGTCTGGGTCACCTGAAGCAACTTCTTCTCAGGCGTCCGAGCTACAAAATGGTAGTAGCTCGGATGATTTTTGGCTGAGGAGGGGACGTAATAACCCACAAATACCTGAACTGGAAGGTCTGAATGGTGGATGGCCTTCCATAACACTATGGCCCCTATTAGGATTCTCCATGCATTAGGAGAGAGCTGGGAGGGGGCCAAATTAATGTAAGAGAGGATGGATATGATGATGGGGTGAATGGGAAGACGAAAACCGAACTTGAACATCTGCTCGTACAAGCAGATCTCCCCGTCTCGGCCGTGATAAGCCCTCTCTTCCCTCAGAGGTCTCCTAAGTTTAATGGAGGGGATAATAGAATACAAGTATCTGAAGCAGAGAAGGTCTACCTCAGTGATAGTACTTTTGATCTCGGCCGCCTCAGAGACGTCGACATCGCTTTCAACCTCATCATCATCCAGCTCAACGTCGGCCGAAGCAGATGTCGATGGGTTACTCGGGAACCTCTGAGCAAACTCTTCGCCGGTGACAACCGACATAGGGATGGCGTCAATTGGTGGTGGTATGGCCACACTAGGCTCAAGGATCTCAACCTCTGAGGACGACCCTGAGGTGCTTGAGTGATTATGGGACGAGGCTCGGCTGGAGACCTCGGCCTGATCAGGGGCCTGATCAGGCCCAGGTGTGAAGTCCATGGCCTCTTGAAAGGAATCCACAGACATGGATTCTGAGGTAGAAGATTCAGACTCAGGCATAGGTATGGGATCAACAGGAACCCCTGTCTGATAGAAGTTCTCTGGGGGGTCGGGATATATCACCCTCAGAGGTGGTGGAAACAAGGGTCTAATGGGAAACTCTTGCGACCTACAAGCCTCCTCCTGAGCTCTCTCTATTTGCCTAATCTTTTCTAAAGTCTTCTCTCTAAGAGAAGGGAACTCCTAAAAAAGATGATATAAAGGTCTGAGCATCAGAGGACGACACTACACTTGGGGATTTTCCTAAACTACAAAAGTTACAAATAAGACTGGCTAGTAAGCAAAGGAATTTAAAGATCAAACTGCTTAAACTTGGCAAGAAAAACTCGCCTAAAACTATGGTGGTGACGCCGAAAAACTAAGAAGGTCGCCAGAAAGTACAAAAATAAGGGTGCTTGCAGGTAAAATGAAGGAAAAAGTATAGAAAGCCTTACCTGAGGAGGAAATGGTAAGGAAGTGAGGAGAAAACGCGAGAGATCACCACCCAAAAGCCTTGAATCAAAATCTTTCTGGAGAGAGAGAATTGCAGAAATGCTAGCGGTAGAAATGGAAGAAATGGAGAAGAAAGAGAGAAAGAAGGGTTCAAAACCCTTATATACTCAGGCACAACTCCCAAGGCCCATCATTGCCTTGGGAGCCCCAAAGGACGGCTGATAGCACACGCCTACCAAGTAATCATGTTCTAGCATTGGACGAGTGTCAGACATGTATTGGCTTGGAACAGACCGGCCTCGGAGGTGTAGTAATCCCCTAGTCACTTGCTCTCACATATGACTAAGGGTTGGGGGGTGATTGATATGCCCATAGTGTAACCTCAGCCTAGAGACACCAACCTCAGCCTAGAGGCACCAACCCCGGCCTAGAGACACCAACCCCGGCCTAGAGACACCAACCTCGGCCGATATTGTGGCCGACATTGGGCATGTCTTGGACACGCGATATCATCCCTCGGCCAGACTAAGGTCGGCCCAGGCCGAAACTTCCATGAGCATCTCCAAGGGACCTCATAAGGATCAACAACACTCGCATATGACTTGAAATGGCAACCTCGGCCATACATAAGCCGAGCCTGCAGGATGCCACCAGATCAACCTCATATCAGGCAGACCCTATCCACTGTCTCGGATAGGATAAGGCCGAGACCTCCATGGAGTACTCGGACTGAACAGGTATCAAGACTCACCAACCTCGGCCTCACCAAGGCCGAGGTCATTTACCAGGCGTGATGGCCGAGCACCTGTTGGCATCCAGATAAGGACACGTTGACACAAATCAGTTGTAATAAGATTATTCCCCACATGTGGGGAGAATATTGCATCATCATTCCCTACACGTGACAGTGACAGATGGCACCCCCACATTGGTGAGGTTACCACACACATGCTCATTACATGCATGGGGGGTACATTACACCCCCAAGGTACTATATATAGGGGTCATCCCCTACCTTACAAAAGGATCCAGATATTCAACCCTAGCTGAAACTCTGTCTAGATACACATTAGAGAGAGAAAGCTTGAGAGATTGTATCCATGGCCATTAGTGCCTTATTGCAGTGAGATTATTCACACACACAGTGGATGTAGGCCAATCTAGGCTGAACCACTTATATACTGGTGCCCTCTCCTCTTTTCCTCATCTCATTCTCTTACTTCTTTACATAACCGTGTTGCCATTGTTAACATTGAACTAACCTCATAAACACCTTGAAGGGTGGTGCTGTTTCTGGCATCATCAGTCACTGCCAAGGAGGACTCATATAATTCTGGTTAGGCTGCAGCATATGAGGATGCTGAAGTTCAGATAGGCTATATTAGTCATCTGAACTTCAAGAAAGGCTGGAACAAGGCCCTTTTGGCTGCTGGCATTGACATCGATTCTCCCTTGTTTGATGAGCATGACCTAGGTTCGAAGCCAACTGTGGATGAAGTTCCTGCCCCAGCTGTCGAAGGCGCTGATCCTGTTCCTCAAGCGACCCTCGCTAATGTTTCTCTGGTTGTGGGGACAAAGATTATCCCTGCTGAGGGCGGTGCTCCTGCTGATGTTGACAAGGGGAAGGGGCCATCGACCTCTGGGCCACCTGAGGTTGTCAACTAGTTATCTACTAGGATTACTCTGTATTTTTATTTTTTTCATTTTGTAAACTTTTCTTTTTTCAGTTCAATGTAACTTCAATATTCATTAATGAAAAAGGCTTTATTTTTGCTAGTACTGATTTGTCTCTTTCTCTCCCTTTTCTTTCTCTTGCTTGTAGTTAGTTGATGTGGATGATTATATCCCTGCTACTTCCCAGTTGGGTAGGACCCTTGGTCCCAATGCGAGTCCTGAAGTTCGCCAGGCCTTCGTTAAGCTCTGCAAGTCCTTTAGGTCTAGAAATCAGAAGTATAAGGAGCAATTTGAGCTCGTGGTCAAGCTGAAGGACAGGCTCCAGGAGATGGAGGACATTGGTGCTTCAGTGCAAGAGGAAATTAATGTGCTGAAGACAAAACTATTAGAGGCCTCTGAGATCAACCAAGTAGGGAAGGTTCTTCAGCAGGAGAATGAATACCTGAGGAGAGAAGTCTTACGACTTAGGGAGCATACGCCGAGCACTGTTCCAGCAGTTCTACAAGGCTCCTCATCGTTGCGAGCTAGATCTGGTCATAATGTTACCCCTCCCCTTCTGCGAGCTGGTAGGAGCGCCAGGGGCAGAAATAGGGAAGCGAAAGAGCTTCGTGATAAGGAAATGGAGGAGCTCCGGGTTGATGTTCAGCGAGCATATGTAATTGCTGCTGGGCTTCAAAGGGACGTCACCCGGTTGCGACGCTTGTTCACGAAAGGTCCTCGGCAAGCGTGGGCTGATGGTTATGATCAAGGCTGGTTGGATGCTCCAACAAGGCTATATAAGTTTCGGGAGATTTATTTCATCAGGGGATGGCTAAGTGCCTTGAAGGAGCTGCAAGTCCCGAGGAACTCGGTGCTATGGTATCGTCATGAGATGTCTTCCTCCACTCTGACGCCCAACCCATTCAGGAGGGACGATCGATGGATCCCCATCGATGCTATTCCTCGGCAATTATTGGAGTCGAATTCGAATGAGGTTGTGGAAGAGTTTGCTCCTGCTCCTGATGACGGACGAAGAGCTCGAGTGGCTGATTATCTTGCTCGGAGGCTTCCACCCCCTTAAGATTTTGCCAGCTGCTATTTTTTTTTTATTTTTGATAATGTAAATGCTTTGGGCGAGCTCACCGACTAAACATGTATTATCATTGTTGTAAGTAAGATGGATTAATGAAAAGTTTGTGTTTTGGGCAATTTTGCCAACTAAACGTGTATATCCTACTTTTCATATCCTTGCTGCTTTATGATCTTTTATGTTTTGTCATGCAAGTGTCCCCCCAGTCCAGTATAATACCAAAGTACCATTGTGCCCCACTTTACCTTTTAGGTTGTGTCGTCACACTCCCTTAGGCCTAAGTAGGGAAATTGGCGAGGACACACCTGGTGTTGGATGTCTTCATCCGATCAGGATTTTGTTCAACCGAAGTAGGTTTGATGACCAGTATAAGATTTGGTCGTGTTGCCTACGAATCCTCTGTAGGGCTTTATATATTGCCAGAGGCAATGCTAAGAGGTCTCTCGTGTTTTATGACGATGACCTGAGGAGGGGTATTCCCCTGCTATAGTGACCATCGTGCTTGTTATTTGGAAAAGATGTGCGATATATGCAGCTGTTATTGATCAGAGTGTAATCAATTAAGTAACTTTCATTGGTAATAAGGAAAATGAACTTCTGCTTTCATAACAAAAGAATACAAGACAAATATCTAAAAATAGAATTTCTTGAGATTAGCTACGTTCCATGCTCATGGTATTTCTTTGCCCTCCATCGTTTCTAAGTGATAGGCACCTTGCAGATCGTCTTTAGTTACTTTAAAGGGTCCTTCCTAGTTTGGGCCTAGCTTGCTGTCTGACGACTTCACTGTGCTGCCCAAGACTTTCCTTAGAACATAGTCCCCAACTTGGAATGTTCTCGAGTTAACCCTTCTGTTGTAGTGCTTTACGAGCTGTTGCTGATAGTTCGCTAGATTTACCAGGTCTAGCTCTCTACGCTCGTCGGCTAGGTTGAGTTCGGCGAGCAATGCTTCATCATTCAGGCCTTGGTCGACAAGGTTGGATCTCATTATTGGCAAACCTGCTTCTAGTGGGATGATTTCTTCCATGCCATATGTCAGCGAAAATGGGGTTTCTGCTGTTGCTCGCCGAGGAGTGGTTCAATACGCCCATAGAACATGGGGTAGCTCTGTTACCCATGCGCCTTTGGCTCGCTCTAATCGCTTCTTTAATCCATCGATCACAGTTTTGTTGGAAGCTTCAGCTTGGCCATTGCTCTGAGGGTAGGACACCAAACTGAAGTGGTGTCTGATCCCATGTTCGTTACAGAAGTTCTGAAAGGGGCCACTTTCGAACTGCGTTCCATTGTCGGTGATGATGGTTCTGGGGATTCCAAACTGAGTGATTATATTTGTCCATATGAACCTTATCATATCAGCATCTCAGATGTTTGCCAGGGATTCAGCCTCGATCCATTTGGTGAAGTAGTCAGTCGCAACCAAAAGGGACTTCAGGTCCTTTTGGGCAGCGATCCCACGATGTCCATTCCCCATTGGGCAAAGGGCCATGGGTTGGAAAGGGACTTCAGGTCGCTGGTGGGTTGGTGGGCCACAGGAGCGTGGAATTGGCATTTCAGGCATTTACGGACATATACTACAGAGTCCTTTTGCATGTATGGCCACCAATAACCTTCCTTCATTGCTCGAAAGGCTAGAGACCTTCCTCCAATATGACTTCCACAGATTCCTTCATGAAGCTCGTGTAGCACTTGCTCGACATCACCTGGGTGGACGCATCTAAGGTAGGGACCGGAGAAGGATTTCTTATACAAGTCACCTCCTGTGGATAATTAAAAACGAGCAGCTTTGACTCTTATCTGGTGGGCAGTTTTCTTATCATCTGGGAGCATGCCATCCTTTAAATAGTCCTTTAAGGGGTCTATCCAACTGGGGGCTGATTCCACCTGGAGTACTTGTTCCATGTTTGGTAACTTGCTGTTGTGGTTAATGCTCGAACAAATGAGGAAATCGATGGGGATGACCTTCTTAAGGTCAGAGTCAACTGCCGAACTCAAGGTTGCTAAGGTATCAGCATGACTGTTTTGCCCCCTGGGAAACTACTGGATGTTGATCTCTTCAAAGCTTGACATTAATTCTCTCACTAAGGCGAGGTAGGCTGCCATTATTTCATCCTTTGCATTATAATCTCCACTTATCTGATTGGAGACTAGTTGAGAGTCGCCGAACACCTGTAAACGTTTTGCTCCTAGAGTTTGTGCCTTTTGGAGACCGACTATTAGGGCTTCGTACTCTGCTTCGTTGTTGGAGGCTGCAAATCCAAGCCTGATTCCTTATTCGAGGATTGTGTTTTCTGGAGTGATGAGGACAATGCATACCCCTGCCCCCTTTGAGTTGGAGGCTCCATCAACGAAGAGTCTTCAGGTTCTCTCAGTTTCTTGGTTCTTCTCTTGACTTGTTGGTTGAGGTTGGTCGGAGAGTTCTTCACCCGTGAATTCGGCTATGAAATTAGCAAGGATCTGACCCTTGATAGCTGTCCTTGGTTGAAATTGGATGTCAAACTAGCTGAGCTCGACTGACCACTTAGACAGTCTGCCCGACAAGTCCGCTTTCCTTAGGACCGTCTTAAGGGGATGCGATGTAAGGACGATGATAGTATGAGCTTCGAAATAATGCTTCAGCTTCCTCGAGGCTATTACAAGTGCAAAGGCGAGCTTATCCAATGGCAGGTACCTTTGCTCGGCGTCTAATAAGGTCTTGCTCGCGTAGTAAACGGGGTGTTGGATTCCTGCAACCTCGTATATTAACGTAGAGCTGACAGTGTGATTGGATACCGAGAGGTACAGGTATAAAGAATCCATTTGTTGTGGTATGATAAGTAGCGGTGGGGAGCTTAAGTAGGACTTGAGCTCATCCAAAGCTCGCGAGTAGTCTGGGCTCCACTCTATCGGTTTACTCCTCTTTAGAAGCTAGAAAAAAGGCTTGCACTTCTCGGAGGATTTGGAGATGAAGGGATTTAAGGCGGCGAGCATTCCAGTGAGCTTCTGCACATCCCGGATTATTCGAGGGGGTTGTACCCTGTTGATTGCATCGATCTGGTCTGGATTAGCTTCTATGCCTCTCTTACTGACCAAGTACCCAAGAGATTTTCCTGACTGGACACCGAAGGAACATTTGCTCGCATTAACTTTCATTCGGTACTTCGTGAGGATTTCGAAGGTCTTTGACAAGTCTGAGAGGTGATTTTCCTTCTTCTTGCTCTTAACGAGCATGTCATCGATGTAGACCTCCAATGTGTCTCCCATTTGATCCTTGAACATTTCAATGACCAGCCACTGATAGGTTGCCCCCGCATTCTTGAGACCGAATGACATGACCTTGTAGCAATATAACCCCACTGTCGTGATAAACGCCGTTTTGTCCTGGTCTGGGGCATACAAGGGGATCTGGTGATATCCTGAGTATGCGTCCAGGAAACTCATTCGCTCGTGAGCTGCAGTGGCGTCTACTAGTTGGTCTATCTTTGGGAGGGGGAAACTATCCTTAGGGCATGATTTGTTGAGGTCAGTGAAGTCGATGCAAACTCTCCACTTTCCATTATTCTTCGAAACTACTACTGGGTTGGACAACCACTTGGGGAATTTCACTTCCCGTATGGATCCTACATCCAGCAATTTTTCGACTTCTTTTTCGACCGCTTTAGCCTTCTCGGGTGCAGTTCTCCGTGCCTTCTGCGTGATTGGCTTGAATGTGGGGTCGACGTGCAACTATTGACAGATCATACTAGGATCGATTCCAGGCAGCTCGTATTGTTCCCATGCGAAAACATCTACGTTGTGTCTCAGAAAGGTCATCAACTCCTTCTGTTCTTGGTCGGTGAGAGATGCTCCAATTAAGAAGACTCTGCTACTGTCACCAACTTCAGCCATAACTTCTACCAGGTCCTCGACGACACTCTCGGAGGGGAGGAGCATGGTCTCCTCTACTCCAGGTCTTCCATACTTTAATTGCTACTTGGAAGGTATCACACCTTCTTTAACTTTCTCCCTGGGTTGACCGAACTTCTTCTTTGGCTTTGGTCGGATGGCTACTATGAATCACTTCCTCGCCATCGCTTGGTCGCCGTGGATCTCTATTACTCCTCGCTCGGTTACATACTTGAGCTTCTGATGGTAGGTCGAGGAGATCGCTTTCATCGCCTGAAGCCATCCTCTACCGAGGATGGCCTGGTACAGTGATTCGATGTCAACTACCAAAAACTCAATCATCTTGGAGACGTTCCCATCACGAACTGGCAGCACCATCTTGCCCAGGGGCATGGTCATTTTTCCAGCGAAGCTGACCAAAGGAACATTAACTTCCTTTAGGTCGGTGACGCTCAACTTCAATTTCCTGAATAGGTCGAGGTACATTACTTCAGATGAACCTCCTTGATCGACGAGAAACTTGTCGATATCAAAGTTGGCTATCCTGAGTGTAATGACCAGGGCATCATGATGTGGGTTCCTTACTCCCACCAAATCTTCATCCGTGAAAACAATATGCTTGTTATAGTTGACGTCCTCTGCTCGTCGACGCTTTCCTGACTGTGACTTTGCTGGATCGATTTGAAAAGCCTGCATTACCACTGTAAGTTTTTTCATTTCCATTCGAGCTGAGTTCCCTTATATCTGCTTAATGTCAAATACTCCATGGATTACTGCGAACTCATATCCAACATCATCCTCCAGCACGTTGTCGGGTCTCACCTCTCTGTTGCCAGCCACTTTCTCTGCCCTCTTTTCCACAAAGTCGTTCAAATGCCTAGACTGGGCCAACTCCTCGAGGTGAGACTTAAGAGCTTTGTAGTGCTCGGTCTTATGTCCTCCCTCTTTGTGAAAAGCGCATCTTAACGCATTGTTCCTCTTCGATGGATCTCCTCCCATTTTCCTGGACCACTTGATGAATGGCTCATCTTTGATCTTCGCGAGAATTTTGTAAATTGGTTCTTTGAAGACGGTGTTGACCGCCTGGAATACTTTCGACGCGTCATGGTTTCCTTCGTTCTTGGAGCCATTTTTGCCTCCGTTCTTTCCTCCTTTCTTCTGGTTCTCAGTTTTTTCACTTCCCTTGGTAGTGAGCTTAGCTCGACCGTTTTCTCCTGTATTAGGGCGAGTGACATCTTCCACCTTTGTGTATTTCTCGATTCGAGCCATTAGGTCGTCAATAGTCACAACTTCCTTCTTCGTCAGGGACTGGTATAGGAGGGAAGAACTAGGGAGCCCAATCTTGAAAGAGGCCACTGCCACTTCCTCTGTGCAGTCCTCAATTTCATTGAATAACTCCCAGTACCTCTTCGCGTAGTCTCGGAGGTTCTCTTGAGGCATTTTCTTCATTGTTAGTAAAGCATCCATCCTTTTGGGATAGGAGCTACTGGTAATGAATCGGGCCGTAAAAAGTTCGGCTAGGGATTTGAAATTCTTGATCGACCGATGGGGGAGCCTTTCGAACCACTTCTGCGCTACATCATGCAGGCTCGAGGGAAAAATGCAGCACATCAGGGCATCTCGGTGATTCCAGAGGGTCATGGCCTGTCGGTATTGCCTGACGTGATCGATGGGATCAGTCTTTCCGTCGTAAATCTTGAACCTTGGAATGGAAAATTTCTTGGGGGCTTCTTCCTCTTCGATTTCCCTCGTGAAGGGTGACTTCATCTGGGTTTTGAGAGCTCGCCTTGCGAGTTCTCTGGTTGATCTTATTCCGTGGTGAGCAGGATGTTGGTCCATCTCTCTGCGGACTAGATTTCGTATGTTCTCGTCGCTACGAGCAAGGCTCTGGTAGTGGTGAGCTCTTCGTAGCTGTTTGCGAAGGTCATCGTCTGACTCGCCTCCTTCGAACTTTTGAGATTCTCTCTTAGGGATCCTTCCTCGGCTGCGAGACTTGCTCGCTTGAGTGCTAGGAGTGCGGTATGGGCGTCTCCTGTTATCTGGACGAAGCTCCCTCTCCAGTCTTTCCAGTCTTCTTCTCAAGCGAGCGTTCTCAGCCTCGCATCTGCGGGAAGACTCTCTCTGCTCGTGGAGTCTTGCCTCGTACACATCAATCAATCTGGATATCTGCGTGGACCTCGCTGGTCCCTGACTTTCTTCTGAGGCTACCTTTTCCAGGAGAGCTCTCTGATCTGAACGTCGAACTTCAGACCTAATCCTGCGAGGAGCAGGTGGCTCTTGAATATCTCCTGCCTGAGGGGCATTGCTGCTGTGATCGGACATCTTAAACTCCTTTCTTAGTGTGGGCTCTTCTCAGGGAAAGATGAACGCTTCCCATAGACGACGCCAATTGTGGTGACAATTATTGTGCAACACAAATAAATAAGAAGAAAGCATTCACCAAGTGAGAACAAGGAATATAAAATGACAATCACACAACAAATGATGTACGTGGTTCAGCAAAGGTGTGCCTACGTCCACGGTGGTGCAGTCGATATTATTTCTATATACTCCGGAGAGTAATTACAGAAAATACAACTTGTCCTTTTGCCCCAGACCTAGGGTTTAATATATACATGTACATGTAGGTAAGTGGAGGTGATGGGTTCCTCCACGTTTTCCATCTCCACTATAACTTCCCTTTATGGGGACGTGGGGGCAAACCGGATCAATATAAGAGGAGAGGGGCCTGGACTTTGGGCCGCCAGGACTGGGCTACTCGTTCAGGCCCATAGTTCTAATTTTGGGTACCCACACTCACCTGCACAATGGAGTTGGCCTAAATAGACTGAATTGCATATATTATTGTCTTTCTCCTATTTGCCTCACCTCCTACTTCATTTATATTGTTGTATTTCCACCATTGTTGCACACTTGAGGTACTACTGGATTGAGCTATCATTAATTTATTTGGTGGTACCATATTTGGCACCATCATAACCCAAATAAAAATAGATTGACACGACAAGACACGATAACATGACTCATAAATTTGACACGGAGATGATATAAAATGACTTCGTGTTAAAAGGACCCGAAATGAAAACGAGTTAAAATGTCAGTTTTGGGCCATTCAATGTTGTAATTTTGTTTCATTAATGAAATTATCGCTTCTAGTTTATTAAACTTGTTAATCGGCTTGACAAACATTTGAAAGATCTGTGCCCACGTACATGACAAAATAAGTGGCGGGTGACTCCTCATATTTTCACTTGCATTTTAATTTCATTTAGAGTTAAAGTGTATTTTAGTGCAATTGGAGACTAAAAAATGGGATTATTTTGGATGCCACGGATGAAATTTTTTAGAAGCATTTAACAAAAAAACTCATAAATATTAAATATTTATTTTTTAGTCCAACATATTTTAAAAATATTTTTCAGTCCCTAATGACATTGGCATGATATTAACACTAATATAACATTTTTAAGGACTAAATTTTTTTTTTGAAAATATATTGTAACTTAACATTAAATGAAATATTTTTTTACTCATTAAACTTTATTTTTAAAAATTTCTTGGATTAAACATTACATGAAATATTATTTAGGGATTATACATTAGTTAACTCATTTTTTAATTGTACGTGAAATTTTAAGTATTAAATAAACAATGGTTAAAAAAATGAGTTTAAAAGGGTACTTTCAGTTAACAAATGAACAAATATTAAAAAAGAAATCAATGCTTTAGTGAAAGAAAATTTACGTAGAAGCTAGTTTTGGTGGCAACCGGTGTTAACACCCGGTAAATCTATTATTATTCTTTAGGTATATATAGGAGGGGGCAGATTGACCTATGATGTAATGACTAGACATATGTTGTGTTGATTTTGTGAGATCAACGGTCTTCATTGTATCCTCATTTTAATACAATGACAATGACTTGTGGTTTTTAGATTCTAGCAAAATACACTTTTCATAAGTGGCCCAAGCTTCTTTCTTAATCATTTTGTCTCCAATTCCTACTACGTAATCCTTCTAAATTCACATTCTTGAGCAGGTTCGCTAGAGGTCGAGTCGACACACCGACTTCCACGATTTGAGTTTATTTGGTGCACCACATCATGCTATTAATGATTTCGAATTTTTAGATGAGACGGATATTATGCAGGTTCCTGCCATCCAATCCTCTCTAGATACACATTACTCCTGGCAAGCGTTGAACAACGAGGCATGTACATCATCAATTTTTATTGCTGTATTAAATTTATTACATTATTTAATGATTTAATAAATAAATTGGTTAGTTAGTGATTTAATTCAATCAATTTGAATTATCTAACTGTTTGGTAATTCACTAAAAAAATTATTTGGGTGATTAAGAACTTACCTTTTAATTTTGAGGAAATAAATTATTGTAAGCTTCATTGTGCAATGAGATCCGTATAATCATGGTAGCATGATACGGAATGTTAGGGCCAGCGTTGGGCACATAATTATGGGTAGATTTGAACCTATATCTTTTGCCCATTATTATCATGCCTTACACACACAAAGATCGAGCTCTTATTTTTTAATTTATTATTATTAATATTTTGATCATTGTGGCCATTTTATTATTTTACTCTAAATAAAATAAAGCTCTTATATCTTGGCGAGGCTTAGGTTATAGTGACAAATCCATATATATTTTAGATGTTATATTCTAAACTTAATAATTATTTTAAATTTTCCAACTATATAGATAAAAAAATTATACAATGCCAAGTTTTTGAGTCCAATATTTTATTATTTTTTTCAAGGCAGTCTCATTGTTGTAATGCTAAACTAAAGGATATTCACTCTCAAGTCAGGAATTAACAAGCTAACTAACACGCCCTATTGTAACTATTTGCTTGCTAGTTTGGTTAAGTTCCCCTTCTGTGAATATGAGAACATGATAACTAGAGTATTTAATGGGTGTGGGCTATACAATTAGTCTTGATTGAATAATTGTCGAGGCCTTTGAGTGTTAAATTTTCTACCCTGAACTACAATCCTGGTCCGCCCCGGGCTGGCTCCACCTTTTGATTTCCAGTTATGAAGAGCAAATATCGAGAGTATAAAATAAAAAAGCCCAAATGTATCCCCACTTGTCATTGGGTAACACGTTTGCCCTTACAAAATTCTCCATCCTAGTAAAATAACTCTACTGAACAATGCTAAGCTTGATATCCTCATCCTCGAGCCCATGGAGGTATTGATTCGCATACTAAAATGTCTTATTCCCACCACCAAATGAGAATATCTCTCCCCTCCCGACTTCTAACCCTATCATCATCATGAAGTCAAGGTGTGTGAACCATATTTTTCCACAAGGAAGATGAAAAGTGTGGGTTATGTCCCACCACCGCTTAATGACTATGAGGTAATCTAGGACGTGATAAAGAAGCTCGAGTTAACTGGGTTCATTCGCGAAGTTCAGTATCCAGACTGGCTATACAATGTTGTTATAGTGTCGAAATCCAATGTCAAGTTGATAATGTGTATCGACTTCACTCACCTGAACAAATATTATCCCAAAGACAGTTTCCCCTTGACCCGAGTTGATCATATGGATGATGCTAAGACCGGGCATGAATTGATGAGTTTCATGGATTCGTATTCGGGTTACAATTAGATTTTCATGCATGAGGTCGATGATGAGAAGACCTCCTTTATCACGGATAAAGGTACGTATTACTATAAGGTAATGTCGTTCAACCTAAAAAATGCAGGAGCAACCTACCAAAGGTTGGTAAACAAGATGTTTGAGTGCCATATTGGAAAGACTATGGAAGTATATGTGGAAAATATGCTGACCAAGAGCCTAAAGGCTGAGAGTCATGTTACCGACCTTGAATGCACGTTCAACACAGTGGATAAGTTCATGATGAAATTGAAACCGCCTAAGTGTGTTTTCGACGTCGACGTGGGGAAGTTTCTCAACTTCATTGTGAACCAGGGGGTATAGAGGCTAACCCCGTAAAGATCAAAGCTCTTATAGACATGTGACACCAAAGACAATTAAAGATGTGCAGAGGCTGGCAGGGCGTGTTACGACCCTCAACCGTTTTGTCTATAAAGCGACGAATAAATGTCTACTATTTTTCAAAATTTTGAGGAAAAAGTTCATATGGGATGAGGAATTTGAAAAGGCCTTCCAAGACCTCAAAGCTTACTAGGGTCGCTGATGTTGTTTTCCTGGCATATTCATGTGTAAAAATTGTTTCTATATTTATCGGTATGAGAGTCGGCCATCAGTACAATGATTGTACAAGGCGATGAAACTGTCCAAAAAATGGTTTATTTCTATAGAAAAACTTTATAGGGAGCCAAACTTAAGTATCATAGAATGGAAAAATTGGCATACACGTTGATACACGCTTCAAGGAAGATGAAGCCATATTTCCATGCCCATATATGGTGGTGCTCATCGACACTCCTTTGAGGTAGATCATTCATAAAACTAAAAATCGAGTAGGTTAATGGCCTCGTCAATTGATCCGAGTGAGTTTGACATAACCTATCAGCCTAGGACTGCAATCAAAGGGCGGGACTTAGCGCATTTTATGGTCAAATTTACATAGGCAGAGGTCGACAATGATGGTATGGAAGAAATGGTGGAATCGGTAGTTGTGCCAAAAAAAGCTTTGGGAGAGTCAGCAGCAATCGAGGTTAGCAATGCCAACATTATAAAGAAGGATTTTTTGTTCAAGAATGGGATTTTGAATGAAGGGCCTTTTTTAGAGGAGGGTCCCATATGGAGCCTATTTATTGACGGCTCATCTTTTGAAAGTGGTAGTGGCGTCGTGTTAATACTTTCAACACCTGATGGTATCGATATTGAGTATACCACTCTCGTCAATTACTGCGCCATGGCCGCTTGTAGTTTGGGGAATTGACTTAATAGTTCCTCTTCTAAAGGCAGCTTGCAATTACCAATATTTAATTGTGGATATTGATTATTTCTCAAAGTGGGTAGAGGCCGAGGCAATGATTTCCATTACTGAGGAAAAGGCATTCAAGTTTATTTAGGGGAATATTATTTGTAGATACGACCTGCCCCATACCTTAATATAAAATAAAAACAAGAAATTCAATAACACGTCCTTGGAGGCATACTGTGGAAGAGTCGTCATAAAACAATTTTATTCGGTACCAAGACGACCCTATGCCAATGGCCAAACTGAGGTTACGAATAGGACGATACTTGATGGTTTTAAGAAAAAGCTAGAGGATGCAAATGGTTTGTGGATAGAAGAACTACATGGGGTGTTATGGGCTAATACGACGACCGAGAGGACGACGACAGGTGAAACACCGTATATGCTAGCTTATGGGTCTAAAGCAGTCATCCCTACTAAACTTGGACTCCCCATCCACAGAGTCCAAACATATGATCCCAAAGCTAATGAAGGTGAGAGGAGGCTTGATTTAGATTTTATTAAAGAGAGATGAGAGGATGCTGAAATGCGATAATACTCTTATCAATAGAGAGCTTCTAGGTACTAAGCGAGTGAAGGCCAAACCGATAGTCATGGGTGACCTAGTGTTGAAGAAGGTTTGGAAGAAGCCGAATAAAATGCATCCTAGTTGGAATGGTCCGTACGGAGTAATAGAAGAGGTCGTCCCAGGAACTTACTGGTTGGAAAACCGAGAGGGTGAACCCTTTTCTAACGCTTGGAATGCCGATCATCTCAAGCGATATTACCAGTAATTTCTCAATTGTACAAGTGTAGTCTCTTAGTAAATAGTAGCTATTGGTATGTTATGTTAGTAAAAGTTTAAAATTTCAATGAAAGATACAAGTGTTGGGTCCTATTTATTTTTCAAGTGTTGCATGATTCGAATTGTAGTAAACTAACAAACATCAGTTTATGGTGAATTAGTTAAACTACATCTTGATGATACGAGAGTTCATGAGGAGTCCCGTCTCTTCACACACTATCAATAACACTGAGAGGGGGGAAACAGTGTAATAACACCAATTAGGTGGTGAAAACACAAATTAAAAAAATCATTTAAGTAAGGTTGCTTAAACATCAGATTTTGGTGGATTTAAGGTCATAACTATCTCGGCGATATGAGAATATATGAGGAGTCTCGTCTCATCCATACACTCCCAATATCGCCAAGAGGGGAGATCAATGTGCGACATCAGCCAGGTGGTGAAAAACAAAAATAAAAATCATTTTAGTATGGTTACTTAAACGTCAGATTTTGGTGGATTCATGGCCATAAATTTCTCGGCGATATGAGGGTGTATGAGGAGTCTCTTCTTGTATGTGCACTCCCAACAGCGTCGAGAATGGAGATTAATGTACGGCATCACTCAGCTGGTGAAAAATATAAATTAAAAATCATTTAAGTATCATTGCATAAACATCAGATTTTGGTGAATACAAGTTTATAACTTTCTCGGTGATATAAGAGTGCATGAAGAGACAAGTCTTGCCCATATACTCTCGATAAAGGCGAGAGGGAAACTATGTGATAACATCATTTATGTGGTGAAAAACACAAAAAATTAAAAATAATATTTTTGGTTGATTAAACATCGGCTCATTATAGGTGTACTCATAATCATCATACTTAAAACACCAATTAAAGATGCAGACACTACACTTGGAAAAAAAGATAAAAAATATTTATATTGTATATTGCATACAAGGAAAAATAATCAACCAAATATAGAATTGTTTAACATTACAGACGATGTTACTCATTTGAAAGATCAAAATATTAGTAAGGTTAGAGACAAATGTTCAGAAAAAGGAAGGGACGAGAGTTTCAAATCGAGGTTACACATTGTCTATCATCGACCTCATCTCAACCTCCTTCTTAAGGCCGACACCATTTTCTACCTTAATGCCTTACTGCACAGTCGTCTTGTCCATTGTGTTCTTAGTTGTGAGAGCCTCGGCCTTAACATCATTCAAGGCAGTATCAACCAATGGGTTTGAGAAATTGAAGGCTTGAAGTTCTTTTGACAGAGATGAGACCTCAGGAAATTTAAGAACAGCCTGGCGGAAAGCTGTTATAGCCCCCCCTCAAAGTAATGGAAGTCGTACCCTGAAAACTCCTCTGAGGACATAAAATCTTTATGGATTTCTTTTTAGCCTCCTCCTCCTCCTTCTTCACAGTAACTCTAATATCGATCTTCTTCTTGTCTGCCAAGGCCTTTAAGGCAACATTATGGTTCTTCTTCAGTGCATACAAGGGGTTAGAGTGTTTCTTATCCAGGGCTTTCATGGCATTTTGATAACTAAACTCCTTTTCCTTTATCTCATTCTTCAACTTCTTCTCGGCCTTGATGGCCTCTTGATCTTATTGAATCTGAGGAAGCATCTCCTGGACCCATTCAACGACCTTTAATAAGGTCAGAAGAGACTTTAAGAAATAAAATAGAATTCAGTACGAGATGATATAACACTTGGAAAAAATAGAGAAAATAGTAAATAAATATCAGTTAAGAGGACTACCTAGGTGGCCTTATATAGGCCAAAGTCGCATAGATGAGAAGCGTCCATGGATTCGAAGAAGCGCATGTCGAACTCAGACATAATAGAGGTCAGGGTGGCCTTGGATCTTTGTGGATCATCGATGAGGTAGTCCGAGATGATTGTGAGATGGGAGAGATGAGAAGCCAAGGCCGCGTACGATGATATGAGAATCACCTGGTTCGACACCCCTTGGACGAGCCATCTTTTTAGATTGTGGGGGGATAATAGGTGCATCATTGGTGACCTCCTTTATTTTCTTTGAATACTCGGTGTGGTCGGGGCCGCTAGTCGTTGACTTCTTTATAGGGGCATGTGGTGCAGGCTTCTTGCCCATCTTACTGAGCATGTTGGCAATACTTGACACTGTTATTTTCTAAACCTCCTTATCCGTGTTAGCTGGATAACCTGTAATAAGAAGACAAGATTAGTATTAGAATGAATAGTAAAGAGACGATATAACAGTTAGAAAAATGGTACTTACATAACTCAGTCAAGGGATCAACCCCCAGTCCCATCTTTTTCAGAAAATATGGAGTCATCAACTTCTAAAGTCCACCATCCCACCTTCCTTCCCTTGTTTTCTTATTTTGTCTATTTTCTCTAGGGCATCAACACTCAGTTCGGGGTCAAGTTTGTCCGACATTGAAGATTTTGCCTATTTCTGGGGGACCTTCGACTTTATGGCGCTATAATAAATGTTGGGGTCGAACTCCCAAGCTCCCAGCACAAAGAAGTATCGGGTCTTACAGTGGTGATTGGAGGTTTGGTTAATAGTGAGGAATTTTTTTTTGGTTTTCATGGCTATGAGATGATAGTAGCTAGGTTAAGTTTTTGTATAAGACACGTTGTAGCACGCCCATAATATGCTAACTAGAAGGTCGACTGAGTGAACCAGCTTTCAGAGTGATATAAAGCCAAGAATTATCGTCCAGGCATTAGGTGAGAGTTCGACTGGGCCGAGCCCCAAACTGGCTGGGATAGCTCGAATGGTGGGGTGGATGGGTAGTCTTATGCCGACCTAAACATATGCTCGTAGATCGCTATCTCTCCATCTAGGCCATCAAATTCTCTTTCGTCATTAGCTAGGATTCTCATGTGAATAGATGGTCTAATACAGCACAGGTGTCTCCAAATCAAGAGGTTAACCTCTCTGATAGTGCTTTGGAAAGTTTCAACATAAGAGGTATCGAGTGGATCCTCGTCGTGTCATCCTTAAGTTCAAAAGTCAGGACCCCACTAGGAAACCTCTCAAAAAATTCATGATCAGGAATGGATGACAGTGGAACATCCATAGGGGGTGGTGTATATACAATGGTAACTCTTGATTGCTCAGAGTCCGAGATAACAGGGGACCTATCATGGTTGCTGGACTCAGTCGCTCCAGACTCTTCAAGATGAGATAATAGGACCCTCACGGCCTCATTAAAAGAGTCCGTTCTCTCGGATTCCTGGGAGGAAGAAGGACTATAGCCCTCAGATGATGATATGGGCTGGGACCCCTGAGACGAGGTATCAAACATAGTATCTCTAATAATATCAATAATGCTTGACTTGGTTTTGTATGGGTATGTAAGTAGCAGAGGTGAATGTTGTATAGAAATGGGGGTTAGATTTAGGGAAGTGTTGGTTCGTCCATGACTTTATGTTTAGCCTCAGCCTCAGCCTTGCGAATCTCTTCATGGATCTTTAGCCTCAGATGGGGATACTTCTGCCCTAGTTCATAGAGTTTCATGTAAATTCAAACATGAATGATGTTTGACTAGTTTGACTTTTGGATCAAAAGTGGGAATGTAAATGTTTTCAAATGGGTTTTATCAAGAACAAGTATGGGGGGTTCACCAGAGAAGATGATCGGAGTGTCACCGAAAAATCTAACTAATGACAAAAAAGAATCACTAATCCTTTAAGCGACCTAAAATCACTCCCTACCACCTCAAATACCCAATCAAACCACCAACTACGCCATAGAATAGCCCTAAGCAGGTTGCTAAAAAATTCAAAGTATAATAAAAAACTACGAATGCAAAAATAGGGCAGAACAAAGCTTGAACCAGAAAAAGATAGAAGATGAAGCGTTACCTGAGCGAGATGAAGATCTTAGGAGTAAAGGGAAGCCCTAAAACTCTCCAGAAGGTGTTGGTTTAAGGAGAGAAAATGAAGGGGATTTAATGGAAATTGTAGAAAAGACTTGAGGAAATAATGCTTTTGGGAAGCAAAAAGAGAAATGAATTAATTTTTTAGTTTTTAAATGAACTAATCATTATACGCGCTTCCTAATGAAGCATAGGGATCCAAGCCTTAGGATTTCTTATTGCCTAATACACCAACCCATGTGACTTGTGACATGTGTCACCGTAACTACACTCGGCTGAAGACTATGACTAGGACTTTAAAACGATGCCCACAACCTCAGCTAAACTAGTACACGTCCTTAAAGCATCCTCTAAAACTAGGGGTCTCATCCCCACAGGGTATCGATCGACTATACCCCTCAGCTTTCCACTCATATTGAAGACTAAGGGCTAGAGGTGATTGATATATATAAGTGTGGTCTCGTCCGGGACTAGACTCAGCCTGGCTCATCAGCCCGATTCAGCATCCGTTAGATTCACCTGCTCATGGACCAATACTACATAGGCCCATCTCCAGTAGTCTTGGACTCCGAGACCTCTTCCTCATCATTTACAGTCACATAGCCAGGATTACTCTCTAGTCCATAATTATCTCTCACATCTCGGCCTTGCCATGTGTCGTCCTCATAACACACTGGTAGGCCAAGTCCATTTTAACCACCTCGAGGAGATTTTCTCAGCCTCGTAGTTGCCTGCTTCTCTGGACTGCCTTCTTCGATCTCGACAAGGCCGAGACCATCAAAGCTGACATCAGCATTTCATATGGCACACGTGACTTGTGCATCATCAGTCCACATGGACCATACTATTACAACAGATCTTCAGCCCATGTGGGGGAATATTTCATCATCATGACATACTTGTGCTAGGGATAGGTGGCTAGCTCCCATTTGTTGTTTATCTCGTGTAAACATGTTTCATGCTTGGGGGGTGCACTATACACCCCCAATCCTCTTCTTCTTCTTCTTCTTCTTCTTCTTCTTCTTCTTCTTCTTCTTCTTCTTCTTCTTCTTCTTCTTCTTCTTCTTCTTCTTCTTCTTCATTTACAAGGATCGAGTAACTGGAAACCCTAGATAAAATCTATCAAATTGTGACCAGAAGAGAGATAAAGATTGAGAGATTGTATCCATGGCCATTAGAGCCTTATATTAATACACACACCACCAACCTTGCACAATGGGGTAGGCATATTGGCTGAACCACTTATATCTCTATGTCTTCTCCAGTATCTCATCTCCTTCTTGTATTTTACATTCCTGCATTCATATATTACTCCATTATTAACTGCATATAAATTTAAGTGGTGATTCCCAGCATCATCACTCCCCCTCAATGTAAGCGAACTTATCCCTAAGATTCTTTTCACGTGCCCTAAAAAGTTTTACCAATTTACCATTGACGAACTTTCACCCTAGTCTCAAACTTCTTAGAGTCCTCTAATTCACTTTCTAAACGTGGACTCTATCATTACTCTCTTTCTTGGACACTTCTAAATTTTAAAAATCATGTTTCGTGTCTTTAATCTTTTCATGGAGTAATCTATTTGACTTTAAAAAGTTTACAAAAATTTGATTTCATATTTTAAGCAAAAAATTTATTTTTCAAGAAATTTGATCCTATTTGCAAACTTCGAAATCAAACGAGTTAGTTTTTCAGCACGGTTATGCAGCTCATTAAACTCCTATCTATTAGCTAAACGTCTTGAATATCAAAATTTTCATCATCACCAAATGCATCGGATAACTTATCTCTATGATGACCCATCCAGATAAACAAAACACGAGATATAGATAGATAGATAGATAGAGAGAGAGATAGAGAGAAACAAAAAACCCTAAAAAACACAAAACTATTTATCAACAAGATAACTTTGTGTACATGCTCTGATACCACATGAGAGTGCAATGTTTATATGGACAGGAAAAAAATACCAATTTTTAATTTTTTAAATTAAACTTAAACTTAAATAAATTAGACAAACAAACTTACCACCAATTAACATATTTTTATGTTAAAACAATTAACCAATTTTATCTTAACCTAAAGCATGCATCTAGATGAGTATAGAAAGATAAAATAAATCAATCCTACACAATGCCTAATGTATGAGGAAAACCCAAAATGGGAAAAAACTGGGACGATCCAACCACGCAATTTCACTATGATGAGGAATTACACAGGTATGACAAATGACTTACTCAATGACTTGACTCCCTTGCAAGTTTTGATGCACCTTTATTCCTTCGACCTCTCCTCCACAGTGACATGTAGGAGTCCACCCATGTAGTGACACAATGCGTGAATCCACAAATGCCTCGGTATCCACAAATACAGCCCAACAACCGTCATAACACATGAAGTCCACTATATGTAAACGAACCAGACACGAAGTCCACCGCACGAAATAAGTTCTCGACAAGATGAAGAGAAAAAACTTTTGGTGCATAAAATAAGATCTCAAAGCATATATAAAGATGAAACTTGGATCTTAAACAACTTAGGTGAAACTAGGGCTTGAGGCCTTTGGATACGTGTATGAAAACTTTTTTGCCAAAAAGTCTCTTTAAAAATTGATGCCAACACTCCTTTATATAAAAAATATGATTTTAGAGGTGTCATATTTTTTTAGAGTTCGTTTGAATGAAAATTAAGGGTCGTTCGAACAAAACTATTATTCTTGTTCAAACTAAAAAGAAACCTCGTTCGAAAGAGTATGCCAATATCGTTCGAATATACTTTGAACAAGCTTCAAACGATATTTTTTTTATATATATAACTTTTTCATTTGATGTTCGTTTGAATGTCATTTGAACAACATAAAACACCTCATTCAAACGGAAACCATAAAGTCGTTCGAACGACTTTGAAGAAAATTTATTTTTCTTTAAAAAACTTTCAAAAATTCCCTCAAACATTTTTTTGTAAAAAGAATTAAAAAATAATACCCAACACTAAAATTCAAGAATCAAAATATATATACACTCATACCTTATGAGATCCTTGAAGGGTAAACACACTCAAGTCCTAAAATGTGACTCAACGGTTTTGTCCAAAAATAAAATAAGCTAAAACATACAAATTGACTCAATTCATAAATTTGTCCTTAGATAATCACAACACAATTCAACTTTCGAATTGTCAACCTAGGAAGATCTAATATGCCACTTTGATGATATGATCCTTTCCCCTCCTCTAAAAGAAGATATGGGCCAATATCTCTATATGAAGAATCCTCATGTCCTCCCAGTCACATAGATATTTCATTCTCAAACAATACTCTAAAAAATTTATACCTATTTCTTCCAATCCCGAAGAACTTATGGAGATAGTAGAAAGGCTGGACATTGTAAAGATTAAATTATTTTCCAACACTGAGTTTCTCGAGATAAGGTCTGGTCACAATATGGCCCTAAACATCACGGTAAATGTCTAAGGGAAAAAGATTATGTAGTTCCCCTTTTTAATTCAATGTGTGCTTTAAGGTGAGAAATAATTTTTCTTTCAAAACCATTTTTCCAATTTCACTATGCACCAAGTTTGTGAACCAATTTCAGTTAAGTGCAATTTTATCTTGTTTAAACCTAAACATGCATCCAGGTGATTAAAGCAAGTAAAATAAATCAAGTCCACAATAGCAACGCTGGATGTACAAGGAAACCACAAAGGGAGAAAACCTCGGACGGCCCAACCCAGATAATCATTATGATACAGTAATGATAAAGGAAGACAAACAGACATGCACAACGACTCGATCACCACAAGCCTTTATGATCTTCTTCTCTTTAACCTCTCCTCTACAATGCCCATGTAGAAATACTTCTATAATACTTATCCATAGCACACGAGTCCACGCGTACCTCGGTATCCACCGATACAGCTTTAGCAACCGCCTATAATTAGGAACACGACCTTCACTGTTTCTTCACCGCAAAACTCTAGTGAAACAACTTGTTCAATATGGATGAATAAACTCCAATGGTGCAAACAAGATCTCTATGGCATATGTGTATGAAAGCTCAGATATTTAAACAATAAGGATGGCTTTAATCTTTAGAAACCTTTGTAAACATGTGCAGAAAAACAAAACAGTTCTATTGTGTATTTAGATTCTGCACACTTCAATATTCGGAGCAAAAGATGCCTTAAATAAAAATATTAAGTCGTTTGATGTCTCAATCTCGATTGAATGACACTGAGATGTCGTTTTAACGACATCAGATGTCGTTTGATCCTTCTAAACCCAAGGGAAAGATTTACACGAATCTAAATAGTGCTTATTTCAGAATAAATGAAGTTAAAACATTTTTAAAATCATTTTTGAATAAAATAACATCCTTGAAACATTTTTCGAGTCCCATAAATATTATACATTCATACCTGAGAGATCAAAACATGATGAAGACGTTAAACGTGCACGAATAAACACGACAAGATTTATTTTTGAAGCTTGGCCGCTACGTCTTCAATAAACATGTCATAGACGATGTGGGAATCGTGATAAGTAATAATCTATCTATGACTGAAATAAGTTTTTTTCGGAAATATGTCAATTATATAAAAATTGACACTCTTTGGAAATTTGTCCTTACAAATCTCCCCCTTTGACTATTTCGGGACAAAACCAAAACCAAAACAGTGAATGCTATGCCTGGACGTCAAGTCGTATAGCACCTAAATCCCTTCCCATAAACCCACAATAAAAAATTACATGACACGATCTAGTATATGTAGGACCAATAACATGAAATGTCTGAATGTGATGTAGTTGTAAAATTTTTAATCTCTTAAGCATACCTACACACATGAGATAGACTGATGATATAAGAATTGGTATCACCAGATCAAAGTGATGAGTAAGCTCTAACCAATACAATAATGGTGTAAAACAAATATATGTATGAGCATAGAAAGAGATGAGGAAAAGAGGAAGAAAACACCAGATATAAGTGGTTCAACCTTTTTATGGCCTACGTCCACTGTGTGAGTGTGTGAAATCCACTCAATATGGGATCTAATGGCCTTGGGATACAAACACTAAAACTTTCTCACTCTATGCAGTGATTTTAACAAAGTTTCAGTAGGGTTTATAATATGCCATCCTTTATAATGATGTAGAAGACAAGTATTTATAGTGCATTGGGGGTGTAGTGTACCCCCAAGCACGAAATAAGCATGCACATAATGTTCCTAGACAATGTGGAGGAGCCAGCTATCTCTGTCACATGTAAGTCATATTGATAAAATATTCCTCATGTGTGAGGGAGATATTGTTATAAAGGTTTTGATACATGTGGGATTTACAGTCCACGCGCACACTCTCACGTGTTCCCCGATCCACACACTCCATCTACTTTTTTCGTACAAGCATTTTAAGGCAAGCTTTAGGGCCCTCCTTTCTTCCTTATTCTTCAAACTCGTCCAAATATCCTCCTTCTGCCATTCTTTTCAAGCTTTTGTCTTTCCAAATTTGTTTGAAGCATTTTTAATTTTTTAGCGAGCTTAAGGGTTTTTTCGGCCACTGTATTTGGTGGCCGTTAGGTGGTTTTAGGGATGAGGAATTTAATAATTCGATTGAGAGAGTGAATTTTAAGGTTTTGTTGGTGGTTTTAAGGTTTCTCTCCCCCTTTTATACCCTCCTTTGGTTGTTCCAGTGATTTACCGATCATCTTCTCCGGTGAGCAATCAAACTGTTCTTGGTAAAAACGATTCACTTGCCAATTTCAATCTTTGGGTCAAAGTTGGTAAAAGCCCCAAGCTGTTTGTCTCTTTTATCACTTTAACTTCTTATACACTTAAGTTTTAGCTCGACGTTGGGATGTTACAAAAGCTTTATAGGTTAAACCGAAGAGTTACCCACACTTAGGGAGAGGTGCTTCCAAGAGATCCGTAGGGTAAAAGAAGAGGACGAGGCTAGACGTAGGGCCTACCCCCACTGAGTACAAACCATTTTCCTAATTCCTTTGAAAATAATATTTCCCTCATCTACTGAGATTCCCGGCTCATCCTCCGCTCAAGTCAAGGATCGAGATTTCGCTCATACGTCGTCTTCCTCTGAGGTCGAGTCGTCTGACCAAGATAACTCATCTATTAACATTGTCTATGATAGGGATGAGCCTACGGTCAATCCAACTTCCATTCCTATCTTGGCTATGTTTCCTAATTAATTTTATGAAAGGTTTACAGAGGGGACCCCTGTCCCTAAGGAGGCCGATGGTGAGGCCAACTCTAAGGCCTATGATACAAATGTCGAAGCAGAGGATTCGATTGATTCTTCATATGCTGGTTTTTTTTATCTCTTTTGTCAAAGAGTCTGATATCCTTTTATGGAGACACTCGTATGGCATTAAACTTGACATTTCAATGAGGGTCCCGGATGAGGACGAGAAAGTATTCTAAGGCCGAGAAGGAAAAATGCCGTATATGATCAGATGTTTGGGGTCGATGTCAGGCTAACTTTTCATTCTGCCATCTGAGATATCCTATCTATCTTGGGAGTTGGGCATACCCAGCTGGCCTCCAATTCTTATAGAATCATCCTTGGGTATGTCTCTTTATGGAAGAATACCTTTACAGTCAAGCCTTCGATTGAGCTCTTTACAGCTTGCTACAACATCTCGTCTTCCACCAAAGAAGACGACTATTTTCACTCAGGGGCTAAAAAACCATACAAAAAGCTTATCCAAGTGGTCCAAACTTCAAATAATTACTGTAAAGAAAGATTCTTCTTCGTCTCTAGGTCCTAGGAGTTTCCAACCGAGGCAGGCCCAAGTGAGGATGAGCCGAGAGTCCCCTGTACCTAGGATAGTTCCTCTATAACAGCTAAACTGGACCCCGTCCTTAGCCTTGAGGAACGAGACATGGTTGAGTATCTTAGGGAATAAGGAAATGAGGGGGCCCTTCCAAAATTTAAGGATCTTATGGTCCCTGACTATCTTGAGGAGTCCAATCTGGGGGTTGGCCCCCTGGACGAGCTATGTGAGTTATTTAATCCCTTAAAAGTCTTCCCTCGTCTTCACATATTATTTCTAATAGTTTTTCTTTTTCTTTGCAAATCATCCTCCAAATGTTTCAGACGAGGTCTGGAATATGATGGCTTCAAGTCTTTTATCTGGCTTGGGGAAGAAAGGTAACAAGCAGCCACCCAAGAAATCAACTGTTGGGGGGCCAACCCATCCTAGGGCCACCCATAAGAGGAAAGCACCCATGCCCCCCAAAGACACTTGGCTTGACCCCCCGATGAGGTAGAGGGTCAGCTCAGTAGAGATAGTTTTCGGATCAGCCTAATCCTTTGAGTCTTTTGGGGCAACTAACCCAGCCCAGCTGAAGGCCGACCCCAGTTGTTTGATTACCAACATAAACATAGCAAAGGATGCCATGTTTGCATCCCCCTCTAAGGTTGACTACGAATTCCTGAGGAAAATGCCCCTTCCAAGGTTTATGACTTTGGCCTCCACCATATGGCGTAGGTATCTTCCTCGTACTCCCTGAGTCATCACATCTCATATAATTTTTAATTTTGTCTGACTCTGACTTCTTTAATTTTTCCAGTTTGTATGCACCCTTACCTCGGCCACTAAATGGATGGCTAAAAATCAACAAAATATTTAAGATGCCGATAGGGAAATTCAAGCCGAAGTTAACCAAAAATAGAAGCTGGACGAGCGCAGGGCCAAGCACAAAAAGTCCATGGACGTGTTGAAGCTGAATCACAACAACCAGATCAATGAGAAAATAAAATCTTGAAGGACAAAGATGCAGCTCTGAAGGCCCAAGCTACCAAGTTCCAATTTGGCCTTACTGCTGCTGTACAAAGGGCCAAGGACGAGGCCATTGGAGCCTACAAGGCTTCAGATGAATTTTAAGGCTTTGGCATGGAATATCTTGAGAGGGAAATTCAGACGGCCTGCATATGGGTTATCCTGAAGTTTGCTGTTGCCGTCTCCTCCATACATCCATCGTTAGAGACTGTGGACATTGGTAATCCCATATTTATTGAGGCCTTATTATATGTTGAGTTCTTGCCCACTGCTGAGGGAGAAGGGACGTCTGTCGACCTTCCTGTTGAGGTAGACAACATCGATGCTGAGACCACAACTGTAGTTAGGGAAGATACTGAGGCAAACGACAACACTGAGCCGACTCTGTAGGGTGGATGTCTGTGGCCGATACCTTAGCTTTTGTAACTGTCCTTTATTTTGTTAACACTTGATTTATTTTTCTTTAACCAAATTATATCCTCGACTTGAGTAAGATTGAATGATTATTTCTCTCATATTTTATGAATTACCTTTGCTTGTCTGCATGTATGCCATCGTTTGATGTTTTAATCAAGTAACCATAATAAAATGGTTTAACACCTTGAACCACCAAGTATAGATGAATAGTCTCACATCGTCTCGTCAAGGGATGAGATAAAACATGCTAATTTTAAATTCACCAAGTTAATGATGTTTAAAATGAACCACACAAGTGATTTTGAATTTGAATTCAACAAATAATGGTGTTTGCATCACAAGTCCTCTCTCGTTGTTTTGATAGTGTATGGATAAGAGTCGTCTTGTTCATACACTGTCGTCTCGATCGAGGGAGTTTATCCACTAATTTAATGATGTTTAAGATGAACCGCACTTAAGTGATTTTTAATTTGAATTCACCAAATTATGGTGTTTACATCATAAGTCCCCTCTTGTCATTTTGATAGTGTATGGATTAGAGTCATCTCGTCCATACACTGTCATCTCGGCCGAGGGAGTTTATCCACCAAGTTAATGATTTTTAATATGAACCACACTTAAGTGATTTTTAATTTGAATTCACCAAATTAAGGTGTTTGCATCACAGGTTCCCTCTCATCGTTTTGAGAGTGTATGGATAAGAGTTATCTCGTCCATACACTGTCACCTTGGCTGAGGGAGTTTATGCACCAAGTTAATGATGTTAAATATATTCCCCCCTCTTGGTGTTATCGAGAGTTCATGGATGAGGTTAACCTCGTCCAGACTGTCATGTCACCGAGAGTAAGTGGGAGATACTTCACCACGAATGATGTTCTATAGCTTAAGATGAATTAATACACTCAATCTAAAATCATTCAAATAAAAAGATAGGATAGAATACTTGGAAATTTTTCATTCATAATCTTCTTCTCATATATATAGGCAAATGGAACTAATACAAATGAAATTAATACAAAACTCTTACTGATAGTATTTTTTGAGATGGCCAGCTTTCCAAGTGTTGGAGAATGGTTCCCCTTCCAAGTTCTCCAGCCGATACGTTCCTCGAACCACCTCTTCAACTACCCGATAAGGACCATGCCAGTTAGGATGAATCTTGTTGGGCTTCTTCCAAGTCTTCTTCAGAACTAGGTCTCCTACTTCTAGTGGCAGAGGCTTCACTTTCTTATTATAAAACTTTGCTATTCTTTACTGAGAGGCAGCTTGCCTAACCTTAATATATTCTCTTAGTTCCTCTATAAGGTCTAAATCCAGTCTCCTCTCTGCCAAATTCTCTTCTGGGTCATACGTCTGGACTCTATGAGTTGGAAAACTAATCTCTATCAGCACCACATCCTCTGAGCCATAAGTTAACATGAATGGGGTTTCCCCCATTGGGGTCCTCTCTGTCGTCCTACATGCCCATAGGACGACATGCACCTCATCAGCCCATCTTCCTTTATCATCCTCCAACTTTTTTTGATTCCATCATGAATTGTTCTATTTGAAACCTTTGTCTTCCTGTTGCCCGGGGTTAGCCTGGAGCTGAAAAGAACTGTTTGATGCCAACCCGCTCACAATACTTCTTAAGGTGGATGTTCTTAAAATTCTTCTCGTTATCATAAATCAAAGTGTTAGGTAGGCCGTATCTATGGATAATGTTTTTCTAAATGAATTGGAAAGATTTCTTCCCAGTGATAGTGATCATTATTTCAGCATCTACCCACTTTAAAAAATAATCTATAGCCACAATCAAATAGAGGCAATTATTCATAGTTCTCGATAATGTCCCTACCAAATCAATAGACTGTAAATGGCCAAGGATAAGTGATAGAAGTAAGAGGATGATGGGCTATAGTGGCAAACCTTTGACACTTATCACACTTCTTAACATATGCGACTGAATCCTTGGCGAACATCGACCACCAATATCCCTGAGTGATGATTCTCTTCGCTAATGACCTTACTCTGATGTGACTGTAGCAAGATCCCTCGTGCACATCTTTTAAAATATACTCTACCTCAGATGGCTGAACACACCTGAGTAGAGGGAGTAGGAACCCTTTCTTATACAAGATGTCTCCTATTATGGAGATCTTAACCTCTTTATACCTCAGTTTCTTCTTCTCGGCTTTAAAATTGGGAAACTCTCCATCCCCGATGTATCGGATGAGAGGACCCATCTAAGAAGCTCCCATATTTAAGTTCAAGCAAAATTCTAAAGTTCTGTATTCCTCTTTAATGGTCGGACGATGTAGAATATATATCGGCACCAAACTTTAAATTTGTTCTCATAGCGGAGGCTAACCTCGCCAAAGCATTGGTTCGGATGTTGTCTAGTCTAAGTATCCTCTTTAGCTTCACTTCTATGAAATGCTTCAGTGATGCTCTTACCTTTCCCAGGTAGTTGTCCATTTTATCGTCGTTGTCCTCATATACTCCCAAAATTTAATTCACAACTAACCTGGAGTCACTATGGACCAAGAGCTGGTCGACGTTCAGTGCCCGAGTAAGGGAGAGACCTGCTAGAAGGGCCTCATATTCTGATTCATTATTGGAGGATTTGAAATTAAACCTTAGAGAAGATTCAATATCAATCCCATCTGGGGATAACACAATCAAACCTGCTCCACTTCCATTCTCACACGAAGATCCATCAACGAACAAGCTCCATATAATACCATCTTTGAAAAAATTACCCTCTTCTAAGGTCCCATTCTTGAAGATTTCTCTCTCTTCCTTGTTCTCAAACACTTCACTTCTTGTTGTGATGGTCTTGGCCTCGGCCCGGGGAAGACACACTCTTCTTTCTGGATCATAAGCTGGAGTTTGAGTTTCTTCTGCGTCGACCTCGTCCCATTTGAACTTGTCTACAAAATCAGCTAGAGCCTGAACCTTGATGGCCGTTTTTTACTAGTAGATGTTATCAAACTCCCCCAACTCCATTCCTAGGCCATCAACCTACCTGATTTCTCAGGTTTGTGGATGACCTATCTAAGGTGAGAGTCGGTTAGGAGAACCATAGTATGAGCTTAAAAGTATGGCTTCATCTTCTTTAAGTCATGGATCAAAGCATAGGTCAGCTTCTCCATTTTGGGATATCTTTGCTCGGCCCCTGGAGGGCCTTGCTGTTAAAGTATACTAGCTTCTGGACACCATCCTCTTCTCTTACAATGGCAACACTAATGGCCGATTCTGACACTGCTAGATACAGATACAAATTCTCTCCCTGGACTAGTCTTGAGAGCAAGAGTGGAGAGCCGATATAGGACTTTCAATCTTGAAAGGCTTTATTTCACTCCTCATTCCACTCAATTTTTTTTAAGAACTTTAAAATATGGAAGACATTTATCAGTTTCTCTAGACACAAACCTGTTCAATGCTGCCACTCGTCCCGTTAATCTATGCACATCTTTTATTATTGTGGGAGTCTTTATTTCCAACAAATCTTTGATATTTTTGGGGTTGGATTCAATCCCCTTCTGATTCACAATAAATCCTAAGAACTTGCTTTCCCCCACGTCGAAGACACACTTAGCAGGGTTGAGTTTCATCATATACTCGTCCATAGTATCAAAAGTGTGCTCAAGGTCGACCACATATCATCAACTTGTCGCCGACATAAATCTCTATCGTCTTCCTAATCTGATCTTTGAACATCTTGTTGACCAATCTTTGATATGTTTCCCCAAGATTCTTTAAGTCGAAGGGCATGACTTTGAAATAATAGGTCCTCTTATCAGTTATGAAAGCTGCCTTCTCTACATCGGTCGGATGCTTGAATATTTAATTATAGCATGAGTAGGTATCCATAAAACTCACTAATCAATGTCCGACAATAGCATCAACCATCTGATTTATCCTTGGCAGTGGAAAATTGTCTTTGGGACAGGCTTTGTTCAGATCTATAAAATCAATGCACATCCTCCATTTATCATTGGCATTGGGGATGATAACTCCATTTGCCAACCACTCAGGGTAAATGACCTCTCTGATAAAGTCAGTTTTTTCTAACTTCTTCACCTCTTCTTGAATGACATCATACTTTTCTCGAGAGTAAACTCTTCTTCTCTGTCTGATCGATTTTTCATCCTCGATCGCATTAAGCTTATGGTAGAGGACATTTGGATCGATGCCAGACATATCCTCATGGCTTCAAGTAAAGATGCTTTGTCTCTTCTTTAACAGCTTAATCATCTCCTCTTTAATTTCCTTCTTTAGGGTTTTGTCGATTTGGACAGTTTTTTTTATTCGTCCTCATTGAGGATGATGGATTCTACCTCCTCAGTGGCTTTTCCCTTTTTAAACTTTATTTTATCTCCGGGGTCCTGGGTATTAACATTGTATGTTGTAATGGCATTTGAATGCCTCAACTTGGTTACCTTGAACTTCCCTTACCCCGCATAGTGTCGAGAGTTTAATCATTTGGTGAACAGTTGAGGGTACAGCCTTAAATTCCTTGAGGTCTACCCTTCCTATAATTATGTTGTATGCTGAGTATACACTCTCATCTATGATGAAGAAGCTAATTTTCTTCATAAGGAATTTTGTCCAGCTATTTCCCATTCTTACTTCCATCTCATAGATACCCAGTGGTTGTACCTTCCCACCACTAAAGCGGATGAGTGGCTGGTGATATGGCACTAGCCTCTTGTTACTCAGACCCAAGCCTTTGTAATAGTCCCAAAACATAACATCTGTCGAACTGCCTCCATCTACCAAAATCCTCGGAACCTCATAACCATATACCAGAGTGGTAATGACCAAAGGGTCATCATGCGGAGCCAAAATCCCTTTAAAATCTAATCTTAAAAAACCAACAACCAAAGTATACATATCAACTTTAGTTCTCTTACCTTTCACAGGTTCAACTGCAGCTGAGTTCACAGTCTTCGGCTTTGGTGGGAGGGCTTTCGCTTCGTCCATATGTTCTTATCTGTCAGCGACTTCCTTTCCTCCACCTGTAAGCCCCCCGTAGATCATCTTGACCTCATGCGCGATCATATTGAGTTGAGCTTTAGGGTTGAATGAAGGAGAGAGGTCAGAGATGTCCTCATAATCATCTTCCTTCTCATCGTCATCTCAGTTTGATGAAGCATCATACTTACACTTTTCATTTCTCTTCTTCCTATGGGTGTCATCTCGGCCACCCTTCAAACTTCCCTAATCTACATACTTTCTCAACTTGCCAACTTTTAACATTTTCTCAATTTTGTCCTTGAGGGCGAAACACCTGTCAGTTATATAGCCGTGGTCTTGGTGAAACTCACACCATAGATTCTTGTTCCTCTTATAAGGAGGAGCTCTCAACTTCTCAGGCCACTTCATGGACCGATCGTTCTTTATCTTATTCAGGATGTGCTCACAGCTGACTGTTAGAGGGGTGTAGTCAATGAACTTATCATCCGCCGACCTTTTCTTTCTATCCTTGTTCTTTTTCTGGAACTTGCCTCCGCTGCTTGTTCCATTCTTATCTTCTCCCTTGACAGCCATTACCTCCTCCGCGTTCATGACCTTCCGTCCATAGCCAATAGTTTGGCCATAGACTTTAGGGGATCTTTAGTAAGGTTCCAAAGTAGCTTTCCTTTATGCAGACCTCCAATCAAAGCTGTCATTTTAATACTCTCTTCGTAATCTTCAACCTCTAACTTCTCTTTGTTGAACCTCGCTATATATTCCCCTAGACTTTAATTATGTCCCTGCTTCACATAGAGGAGGTGGGTCTTCTTCTTTTGGGGTCTCACCCCTAAGTAGAAATTATGTATAAACCTTTCTCCAAGCTGCTTGAAATTCTCAATTGAGTTTTTAGGGAGAGAGGTGAACCATACGTGAGATGCTCCAATCAGTGCGCTTGATAAGGCCCGATACCTTATCTCATCTGAGACTGAGTAGATATCAGTAACTGATTGATACATCTCCATATGGTAGACTAGATTAGTGCTCCCATCATACTTGGGTGTGACTACCAGTGGCTTGAATTTAGTCGGGGTTAGATAACTCACGATTTTAGCCACAAAGGGGGAGCCTTAACTGTATCCCCTCTAGAAGGTGTCTCGGCTCTTCAGAATGTCCCCTATCTTATTTTCCAGTCATTGTATAGATTCATTCAAAGGCCTTTCGATCGTAGATGTAACCTTGGCCTAAGAAACATTATATCCTGCCCCCTATATGACATTTGGACGCACTGAATGCTCTCTAACTACTGTCATTTTTCAGTTATTCACCTCTCGCTGCTCCTCGTCTCCTCCTCTTGAAGTCCAACGGTCACAACCTCTGTCATTCCTTCTGGAGCCTGCGATGCTTCTAGACATGGAAAGGCGATTCCTCAAATCATCTGCTACTGGGCCGAGCCTATAAAAGCCCGATCCCCTACTTAATGTGTCCAAAGCTGAAGCCCTTGGCCAACACTCTCGGTTCAGCCTACTGTTACATCCTCGGTTGGGCTAAATTGGTCTCCCAGTGTCACCAGAAATTTGATAAGGCTCCCAACATTCTTTGTCATCCTCATCATCATACTATTCATCCTCGTCATCCAAGCACTCTTGACCTGGCCTTCCCAGGCGTAAACGCCTAGGGTCGGCCACGTCTCTACATCTATATTGAGGAGGAAGATCTTTGTGTGGGTCCTGGGGTGGTCCCACTACTAGAAATAGTCATTTTTATGACGGGTAAAAAGGGTCATAAAAGGTTATTTATGACAGTTTTCGAAGCTTTAAAAACCTTCGTAATGTTGTGTGTCATAATAAATTGGTGTTGACAAAACCGTCATAACAAACCATCATATTACGGCAGTTTTTTGTGCAAACCGTCATTAACAATAATGTTGTGTGTCTTAATAAAATTGGTGTTGACAAAACCATCATGATAAACCATCCTATTACGACAATTTTTCGTACAAACTGTCATTAACAATAATATCATGTTTATTGAACCGTCATTATAAACCTATGAAAAGTGACGGATATTAATAAAACGGTCATAAAAAGTACGATTACTTTAATAATTATAATGACAGTTTACATAAAACTGTCAAAAAACATACGGCCATAAAAGTTATTTCTTTTCTTTCATTTTTTTGCGATGAATTCTATTATACTATTACAATATCCCAAACATGTTATGCATAAAACTACGAATTGCCAATTCAAAGCACAAATTTTCGTACTCAAAGTAGCAAATTCCAAGTACCAATATAACTGAACCATAAGTATAAAAAAATGTCATTAAAATTTGAAATTAAAGAGAATAAAAAATAACAACAGTTCCAAATAGACTTCTGGACAACTCAAAAATAAAAAGATATCTAAAATGACCTATACTATAGACATAAAAACTAGCAAATTAAACTGCAACATTAGTTCTATTCGTTTAGCGTGGAAACCCAATTTAGCAACAGCTATACCGAATACGCAATAGGCAACATCCGGATCGATACCTGAATAAAAGGAGGAAACAAATAGCCATTAACAACTAAAACAGATTCACCATATAAAGAATATAACTCGAACAATAATGATATTCTAATATAATATTTAGCATCAAAAAATAAACATTTGCATAATATTAAAGTTAATTTTACTTTCATTCTTTATTAAGGCATGGAAGGGATAAATGGGGAAGGTTTTATGGAAATTTCAGCAAAATTTTCTTTATTTTTTTAATAATCCAAAATTAAGCATGACATGTTTAACAACCACAACAATATAAATCCCACCTCGGGCATTCAGTATCATCATCAACAATAAGAACAACATTATAAAAATTTACTTGAGAGATAAATGAGGAAGGTTTTATAAAAATTTCGCCAGAGTTTCCTTTATTTTTTTAATAATCCAAAATTAAACGTGACATATTTAACCAACAACAACAATATAAAGCCCAACCCGGGCATTCACTATCAACAATATAAAGTCCACCATGGGCATTCACCATCAATAATATAAAGCCCACCCCGGGCATTCAACATCATCAACAAAGTAATTAATTAGATTGAAGAAGAAAAAAAAAGGTACCCGAAAAGATAGGCCAAAATTGTCCACAACTGCAGCTCACTAAAAATAGTCCTGAATGAAATCGATGAACTCATGTTGAACTTCTTCTATCTCATGATTTTTATAGGTTACTTTTTCGCCAACTCTTTCATCTAACAAATCAAATAACATAAGTTGTATTCAATCTTTCCTTATAAAAGTAATTAGCAATGAAACAAAATGTTATAAAATAAATATTTATTACCTTTAGTTTAGTAGATTGAGACGGATTCTCCATTAAATCTCTCATGAACTTCAATATGTAAAACCCACATTCAACATTTCCCGGTTGTAGAGGGCCCTATAGAATGATATGTTGAAGACAATAGTTATATTAAGATTTAAGATATAAGTCAATAATGTATATTCATTAACATTATCGTACCTTAACATTCTCCCAGTTTGAACCTGAAATCCTTCCTCCTTTCGATACCACCAATGCTTTAAATTCACTTCAAGACAAAGATTAAAATGAAAAACATGTGTACAAAGACAATGTGACTAAAGGTATATATATAAGTCATTACTCACGTGCTTGTAAAGAGTTTCAAGTCTCGATCTGGTGCCCTATGTAAAGAATCTAAATAGAATATATTCCTCGAAGAGAAATCGATAACTACTAAAGACCAATGAAACCTACAATGTAATGAGTTGTTAACATCAATGATACAACCATGTTTTGATATAATTATAACAACTTAAGACAATAAATAAATTTACCCTATGTTAATTGGCATAAAATATGTTTGGTTCTCTTTAGCATCTTTCATTGCATTCCTAATAAAAATATGCATTTTTTTCTTCAAATAAGCTTGTTGAGCAGTCCCGGGATTAACAAATACAGTAAAATCCCGATTATTTTGAAACTTCTCGTACAAGAATCTAAAAAACAAAATAAAAATATATTAGAAAGGAGTAGCCAAATAAAATTAAGATGAAAACAACTTATTCTCACACCTCATGTATCCGATTAGACAACTGGCATCAAGCTCCTCCATTTTACAAAAACGCACCAACTAATGTTTAGGAATGTAGGTTGATTGAAGTTCGTCTCCAAAAATCCCAACTGGAATTTTTACGGTATCACTTTTCATGATTGAATCTAGCATGCTTGCAAATACCATAAGTGCCCCTCTCTCAACACCATTTTCTCTATCTTCTTCCTGGTTTGCATTGGTTATAAAATAGTTAAAAATATTAACAATGGTATCTTTAATATAAAAGAAAACTGCTCACAACTTTACCTCTGTGTCTACTATAACAAATTCTTTAGGCCACGCAACATGTGAATTATGTGCATTCATAACTGTTACTAACTCATCACCATAAGGTACGGGAAAGGGGGCATCCGGAGTGTAAACAGTATCCACAGACACTCGCACGTAATTTTCTCCTAAATGTTTATGGTGAACTTTGTCGTCTGGTCAAACCCTCTCAAAAACACAACCCTTAGAGACAATATTGGTACGTGAATTTAATATTTTATGATTCATGTTGATGTATCCACATTGTATTGCATTGGTGTCAGCGTCAGTCTATGCTTCATAGTGTGTGCGCACACAAGTGTAGTGCAAGTAATAAGCGAGATTCCCCTCATATTACGAAAGAGGTGAAAGGATGTTCTCCAAACCAAACTTATTTGACATGTAACAAGTATCTCACTTGACTCTTACGCGTTAGGATTCTTGCAAGAAAGGAATGGATTACTACATATCAGTTACTTAAGTCCTTATATTTTGCTTATAAGAAATTACATAGAGATCATCACTACATGATTCTAGCAGAGGCAGCATTTAAATACAACAAAAAGTGAAGAGACCAGATGGAGCATATTACTAATATTAATGATAATTCAAGTACAAGACTAAACCTTTTCACCTAATACAAGATTGATTTTCAACTTTCTACCACTGAGCCTTCTTTAGATATAGAAGGCCAACAAAAGAAGTAGAACGGGACACAACAAATAGATGGTCTATTAACGCATTCATGCCAAATGGAGTCTAAACTTCATAATGTAGTCACCAGAGATAAATTAGCCTGTTATAACACCTTAGAGCACCATAAATTCAATGTCAGGTGCCAACTTTGCAGCTAACAATTAGTATGGCATCTCCTATTTTGACCCATAGATAGGGCTACAAACGAACCGAGTTGTTCATGAACAGCTCATGTTTGACTCAGTTCAAGCTCATTTATATGTTAATTGAACCGAGTTTGAACAAGAAATAAAGCTCGTTTGTTAAACTAGCCGAGTTCAAGCCATTCACAAGCTGGCTCGTTTACGTTCGAGAACAAGGGTATATAAGGATAATTAAGTTTTTTCACAATACTTTTGTTACAAACTAAAGCCCTAAAGGTCTCTCACAACACAACTCTCTCACCACAGTTTTCTCAGAGTGGGCTGCATATTTTGGAGTTTGGTCTTAGGTTCAAGTATAGCCAGGGCTGGGAGCTGATATCTTTTTGAAAGTTTTTTTTATTCTTTTACAAGTTGGAGAGTTTGAGATTCCTCTAGCATTCTAAGTAATAAAGTTTAACACTTGGATGAAGAGTGACAGTATTTAGTGGATATCTTTGAGGAGGCTCTGGTGGATCTCTTAATCAATGGGTCAATTTTCTGTGTGGGGGCTATTTTTTTAGGTTCAGTACTAGTTAACTGGGCAACTGGGAACTATTTTTCGAATTTCCTGCATCTAATTTCCTTCAGTTTCATAATAGAACTCCAATTTCTTTCAAACATTGTTGCAAAATTGGATAAGTCTTCTGGTGCCATAGGGTTATATTTCAACTTCTCCTTCATTTTTTCACTGTCTGACTGATACCCTTTGTGCTTCGCATGGTGACATTCATAGTTTGGTAGTTTAGATCCTTTTGGGGAGAGCATTTGATGATCTATAACATCTGCTTCTTGTGCTGAAATCTCACAATGCTGAATTTTTGTTATGTATTCCTGGACTGCATTAGTAGGTACAAAACTTTCCATGACTGGATTAGTCTTCCTTGGTAACTTATGAGCTGGTTTCTTTGGTGCTAGATTTTCTTCCTCTACTTCTTGATTGGGTAGAACTTGATCCCTGGTAGCATGACCTTCCAGATTTGCTGTTGCCTCACCTTCCCCTGCTTTATTAGTCCTCTCTAGATTTACCCCTATAGAACTCTTTTCTTTCCACACCATAGAATTCTTATTGACTGTAACATTAGCTATGACCAAGTTTGTTGATACATTTAGAAAAATGCAAGACTCTAAATTATGTCCTTTCTTGAGGCAGTGATTATAGTACAAAGGCATATCTTCACGTTGGACCTCCTGCCAGAATCCTTTGCTACCACATCCTATCCATACTCTGCTTGGAATTTTCTTTTGAAGATCAGTTTCCACACAAACACGAGCCATACTAGGCCTGTTAATATCAACCATGGATGTGTTTAGTGTTAAAGGCTTTCCAATTAATTGGGAAATTGAAAATAGAGCTGATTTAGAGAAAAAAATGCCCAGGTAGCTTTGGAAAGGAAATTCAAATAGGAGCTATACTACTTTCAATATCAGGCCTAAATTCATGGGACCACTTAAAAATTCTCATGGGAAATCCACTAACAAACCAAGTGTCTCTCAACCACATCCTTGTGTAATCCTCTTCAGAATTCAATCGAATGAGAAAATGTTTGTGATCAATTAAGCTAACATTGAAGGCAATTTTAAGAGAGAAAGTTTAAAAAGTTTTACGAATACCTTCCATAGATGGTATTCCATGTGAAAATTTCCCAATCAAGGCATACTTGAAGGGTTGTGATAGCATCTCAATATCTTTATCAGAGAAAAGAACAGCTGGTTCACCTTTAAAAGTTGATTGTGGTTTGAGGTCAAGATCATGGTGTTTTGTGGGTTCTGCTACAACAACTGCGAAGGACCTATTCCAAACATTCTCAATGTCTGGAGGTTTAGGATAGTTCAAAGATTAATTCATTTTGTGGTACTGGAGCCCAAGCAAGATAGTTCAAAGATTAATTCATTTTGTTTCAAACTTGGTTTTGGATCTTGTGTATCCAACATCAACAGTAAGAATATGGAGGGTAATTGCGTAGAATCTAAAGAGGACATACAGAAGATATTATGGATCCTAGTGTCCAGGACAAAGTGATGTCTATTATCCCAAACCTGATTAATCAATTAAAGTCAGTTAACAGATAACAGAGTAATTTTTTTGGTGATTATTTTTATATAACTGTATATGGTTGCATAATGAAGACGGGTCTTTATTTTTTTACAACCAAATCTTGTCTTAATAAAGTGATTAGGTCTTTGGCTAAAAAAGAAGCAGGTCTTAAGAGAATTAGTAGCAGGCCTAATTATAGAAAGTAGGTCTTTGGCTATATTACTCTTTACTATTTATTTGGATCAAACATTTTGGCTATATTGCAGATGAAGCAGGTCTTTGACCACAATAATTTTTCTTTCAAAAGTCCTAGCACACTATCTAAGATCTTCCAAATGTGGGGAATTATTAGCAATAACATCTTCTATATCAGATATGTACAAAGGCAGGGTATCTTTATTTATCTCACAGTCTGGTAATTCAGTGTCTCTAGGAGATAAGGAACAAATATCAACAACTGCTACATCATCTTCACTGATATTTAATGAATGGGTTTACGTTGTAAGAAATTAAGTCCCTGAATTGACGTTGACACAATCCATGTCATATACAAATAACAAAGGTTCTAGACACATGGAAGAAATCAAATATTTACTTGTAAAGATGTCCATAAATTTTCTTTCAAATGAATTGGCACTTTATTCCAAGATCCATAACGTATTGGAATCATCATCTTAACTACGACTCCTCTATATATCGCAAAATCAAGTCTTGTTTTACCAGAGGTCTGCCCAGATATGTTGTAATCGAGTTGAATTCTTTTGCCATCTTTAATTTTGGTTATCCGTTGACAAACAACAATACCTCTACCTTTTTTTGTGTTATTAGAATTGTCTTCTGAAGGCTCCAAGTTATCTATGTCGTGATCCTCCATTTCGTCCATGTTCCTCTAATGACAGAGAGCCTAAAACCAGAATTTGCATAATGTAGAATACATTTAGAACATTGCAACAAAATATCTCAGCATAATTATTGAACAGAGAGATAACAGTTAGTAATTAACAAATTAAGTTGTTATTGATTAATTTCATAATTATAAGCACGGACTTACCTTTCAAAAGGGTACATCCATCGTGAAAAAAATGGACCACAAAGTTCAACCTCTCTAACAAGATGTACCATTAAATGCACCATGATGTCAAAGAATGTGGGAGGGAAGTATTTTTCCAGCAAACACAGAGTTATCACAATATCGTTCTGAATTTCTTTTAATTTTGGCACGTCCACTACTTTTTCACAAATAGCATTAAAGAAGAAGAAAATTATAATAATCGCATATCTCACATGCTTTGGTGATACAGATCGTATTGCAACAGGAATTATTTGTTGCATTAGTATGTGATAATAATGGGACTTAAGACCAAACAATTTCAATTCTTCCATGGAAACAAGATTCGCAAAATTCGAAGAGTACCCATCAGGGACCTTAAGTCATCGCAAAGTTTCACAAACCCATACTTTCTCTTCCCTCGATAATGTATAACAAGCTGGTGGCAAATTAGTGTGTTTACCATTATATTGTGGTGCCAATTCATTCTGGATTCCCATGTCTAAGATCAAGACGACTTTTAACTCCATCTTTTGTTTTTCTAGGAATATTAAGTAGGGTCCCTATGATGCTGTCGCAAACATTCTTCTCGACGTGCATGACGTCAAAGTTGTGTCGAATAAGCAAATGCTGCCAATACTCAAGCTCAATGAATATGGATTATTTCTTCCAACATACGAAACCAACATTACCATCTTTGGAAGAAGCACTACCTTCAACGTGGTCTTCACTGCGCTTTCTCTTTGATTTTACAGTCTTTTTCAAACCGACGTTCTTTTTCAAATCCACCTTCTTTCCCCAAGATGCCCTAATCCCTACCAATTTCTTTAATACTTGTTCACCACTCAACGGTTCAGGTTGTACTCGAAACTCCTGCTGACCATTGAAAGCCTTTTTTTTCTTTCGAAATGGATGGTCATGTGGAAGAAATCTTATATGCGACATATATATATATTATTATTAGAATTTGTTAATCTAATAGAATCGGTTTCTTCCCCACAAATTGGACATGCATAATATCCCTTTACAGCACAACCGCACAAATTCCCATATGCCGGAAAATCATTAATAGTCCACAAAAGTATAGCCTTTAACGTAAAAGATTCTTGTCGGTAAGCATCATAAGCCTGAACACCTTCATGCCATAAAGTTTTTAAATCTTCAATTAATGGTGCCAAGTAAACCTCAATATCATTGCCTGGTTGTCGTGGACTAGATATCAACATTGTCAGCATCAAAAATTTTCTCTTTGCACTCAACGAAGGATTAAAATTGTAGATCCTTAACATAACTGGCCAACAACTATACTTACTGCTAAGAGAACTATGTGGGTTGATCCCGTCAGCTGAAAGTGCTAACCGAAGGTTTCTTGCTTCCTTCCCAAACTCTGGCCATTTATCGTCCACTAACTTCCATGCTGGAGAATCTGCCGGGTGGCACAATTTATAATCAATTTATCTTTCATCTGCATGCCATGTCAAATCTTTTGATGTTTGAACAGATTGGTACCACCGTTTAAACCGTGGAATAGGCGAAAAATACCACAACACTTTTGCAGGCACACCCACCTTTGGCTCAGTTGTGTTCTTCGTTGGCTTATACCTCGAAGTTCCGCATGTAGGGCATATAGTAGCATCCGCGTACTCTTTCCTGTAAAGTATGCAATCATTGGGACACGCATGTATTATTTAATATCCCATTCCAAAAATCGATAATATTTTAACAGCTTTTTTCGTAGTTATAGGCAATTCATTATCTTCTGGAAGCATTTTTCCTAACAATTTCAATAACTTCGAAAATCTTGTATCAGTCCACCCACTCCTTTCTTTCAAGTTGAAAAGATTTACCAATGCTGATAATTTAGTAAACTTTTTACAACCCCTATATAAAGGCTTCTGAGCATCGTCAAGCAACTTTGCAAAGCTTTCAGGATCTCCCATAAAATCCTCCTCTGTAGCTTGAACCATCTCCACCGAGTTTTCAAGATCCTCTGGAGTCTCCATCACATAATCTTGAAGGTTTGTATCACACGTGTCGTCATTAGGTGGGGAAACACTTTTAGCGACTTCTCCATGCCATATCCATGTACGATAAGTTTTATCAAAACCATTCGCATATAAATGATTTTTAACCACTTTTAGACTCAACTTACATCCATTCACACATTTAGAGCATGGGCATGGGATGGAGTTACTCCCCTTTGCATGTGCTTCAGCAACTCTAAAAAAATCCTTAATCCCTTCTTGTGATTCATTTGATAATATACTCATGGAAATCCAAGATCTATCCATCGCAAATAGACTGTGATCTCAATGCGCACCTACTCACATCCAAGAGAGATAACATATAGTTATATTGTGATATATTAATTAAGTATTAAAAGGCAACCCATTAAAAACAATAGAAACTATGCCATCTTGGCAGATCAATAAAATGCAAGTTGTCATGAATAAAGGGAAATATTAACTAAAAATTCTAGGTGTACGTTTAGTCAGAAAATAAAGAAAGTCATGATGATAGAGTGAATAATTTCTCTTATAAGGAAATATTGATATTTAACTAAAATATATAAATAACTTAGTCCATCATAACTAAACTTGTCATCAACTAGTATCGATAAACTTTACATGTTTTTCAGTATATAATTGAACTGTTCTTTTCAGTTTAGAAAACAACATTGAACAATATCTTTGCATATTTATACGCTAATTCTTCATTGTGCTTGGTTGTTGCATGTTGCTGGACCATTAGACCGAAAGGAGAGAGACGGTGATGAAGAGATACAAAAATTAGTAGTGAAACTAAGTACTTGATTATGTTTGTGTTTATATTTTAAACATTTATATACCGAATAAGATTTTATAGAATTGATTATGTGGCCAAATTATTTTAAAAACATGTTAGCTCGTTCGTATTAACACGCCAATCAAGTTCATTTAATAAAGCGTGAAATACAGATACTGCACCAAAATTATTTTAGACTTCCAAAGTTCTAGAGAATGAGTATGACATACAAAGTTCAGAATAACATGAATAACCCATGTATCCATGTCCTGAAATTAAATTTCCTAATAGTAGCAGCCATTATATAAACAAATGACAAACCATCACACGTTGCACTCTTGCGACCATCATATCTTCCCCAAGAGGCCTACACCAATGTCGGGATCCCAAAAAATACAATGAAAAAAATAAAAAAAAAAACGAAAAAAAGTGTGATATCTCTGTATATTCTCATAAGAAATAATTTTTCCCTTCTAAGGCATCTTTTAGTACTTTTGAACATCCAAACACGGCTAAAATAACTGTAAGAACGAGTAACACTACACAATCATATAACTACACACAAAGGAGGGGGGATAACCCAAAGTGAAATGCAAGCTCCTCTTTTGCATATCTCTATCTACGGTTGAAGTTATAAGTAAAGGGTAAATTGTAAATTTTCAAACAAGCCCTTAACTATTAGTTTGACAACAAATAAGTATCCCAAACATAATAGATAATTGAAGAACTTTAACTCGATCGAGATGATAGCTTATAGGTTTTAATATTTGCAAATTTACCCTTAAAAAGTAATCTATTAACATAAAATCTATAAAGTTTTTTATCTCCTTCATAAGTTGCAAGTTAAGTTGTGGATTAGATGATGAAAAATTAACATAAAACAAAGAATCCCCCGCATGCCCCACACAGACAAAGAAAAAAATAATGATGTTCGAGATGTTTGGGGTATGTCCACTCTTATATTATTACTTTTGAGATTCTATCATTATATATTTGGGAACAACACTCATCGTCATTCAAGTGCAATTATTGAATTGTATGCATTGAAATTTTTCATGATTAATGTCATACTCTATTCCTCCCTAAAATTAATTTGTGTCTAGATATTAATTTGGTATTTTCTAATTGCCTCGCTATTCGTACATTGATGAATTATTTATATATAAATTTAATGTTGATTCTTTTTTTGTCAAGATTTTTGTAATTTATAATTTCGGTGTAAAAAATTGAAAATTATAGAATGACATTGTAAAAAAAATCTAAATACAAAGTACATGAAAATTTTACTACTTTTAAAGGGTCAAAATATTCTACATGTATATCATTAACTTATATAATGTCATCCAGTAGAAGTATATTATTTTTGCAAAAAACCGAACACTTATATATTATAAAGTTAACTGTGTCGCATTGTAGAACAAAACTATAAGTCGACAGGCATCACGTGGCGCTATTGACGAGTAGAAAATAGATGTGTATATTGTTACCTAAAAATAAATATGAGTAACAGATGAGAATTCAAAATTACCTCAATAGACTTCAGAAATAATAAAAATCTGACAATTGTGAGTCCTCAATCAAGTTGCGACAACGAGCACTCCCGTGAGTAGAAACAACTAATAATTCAACCACATAGTATGATAAATTATGTTAGTAATTGTAATGAAACCAAGTTATTAAATTTCAAGAAAAACATAAATGTAACAACAATAACACCTACCTACCTCTGTATTTAATTAATTCTCCAGATAGAAAAAGGTAGAAAAAATTCTTCAAGCTGACTTGGGTGATGATAGCTGTACATAATGGCATACGATTGAAGAAGTGGATGTGCAAGTTGAAGAAGAGGGTGGGATGCGGGTAGAAGAAGAGTTGTGAGATGCGGCTTGAAGAAGAGGGTGGGATGCGATGGTTGTGGGATGTGGGATGCGGGGTGCGGTTGTGGGATAAGGGAAGACTCCATGATAATCGTAAGTGGGTATCTCCCAAAATCTTTGAGGTTATGTTATGCACACCTCTTTCCCTCCAAAATGCTTCACGCCAATTAATATATTTTCTTAAAATGGGTCGTAAATAATCAAATAAATTTGTTAAAAAAATATTAATTTTATAAAGGGGGTTTTGGAAAAAGGTCCTCATAGTGCTTAAAGTGTATAAAAATAGGACACTCCATATAGTTTTATAAATTTAGTCCCTGTACTAAAAATACCAAGAAAAATGATGAAAAATAGTGCCGCTAGCGTGGACCAAAAAAATAAAGGTAGTGTACCACAGGGACTAGATTTATAAATGCTATTGTACCACAGGGACTAGATTTATAAACTTGAAAAGTATTGTCCTAAAAATACAAATATAGGAAGGAACATGACCTTTACCTTAATTCTATATTTTATAAAATTATATTTAATATTATCACGTATATAAAACTGTCATAAAATTTAAATATATTATATGACAGTTAAAATAATACTGTCATAACATAACATATTAATATGACCCAATAAATATACATGGGTCATAATTATTTGTTTAAATGAAAAAAGGATCATAATTGTGAAATAATCATATTTATTATGACAGTTTAATTAAAATGGTCATAAAATTGAATTTTAAAACTGTCATAAAAGGGTATTTTTCTAGTAGTGTCCCCTGGCCGTTTAATCTGGAGCACCATCTCTGGCGGCCGGAGTTATCAGTTGATCTCCGGTGCCGGCAAGTCTAACTGTTATATTTTGACTAAAAGCAGCAAGTGTCACTTGCATCTATCGTTGACTATCCACTAAGGAGCGCAAAGCTACCACCACCTCAGCCATTTCTGACTAATGTGGGGATTGGATAGTACTAGGTCCACCTAGAATAGGAGGATATGATGCCACCGAAGAGTTTCAATGATCGAAAAAACCAAGTGGTGTACCGAAAGTGATCCGGAAGAGAAGAAAATGAACTAAAACTCAAACCAGAGGTCTTTCAATGGTGGTTAAAGCTCAACTAAGGATGAGATTGGATCACCTCCAGAGAATCTGGTGGAGTAGCTACAAATAAAGGGAAGAAGATGGATATCTCATTCCTACAGACGACGCCAGACTGATGATACCAGAATTAGTATCACCAGATCAAAGTGATGACTAAGCTCTAACCAATACAACAATGGTGTATAATAGATGTATGTATGAGCACAGAAAGAGATGAGGCAAAGAGGAAGAAAACACGAAATATAAGTGTTTCAGCCTTTTTATGGCCTACGTCCACTATGTGAGTGTGTGAAATCCACTAAATATGGGCACTAATGGCCTTGGGATACAAGCACTCAAACTTTCTCACTCTATGTAGTGATTTTGACAGAGTTTCGGTAGGGTTCATAATATGCCATCCTTTATAATGTAGAAGACAAGTATTTATAGTGCCTTGGGGGTGTAGTGTATCCCCAAGCACGTAATAGGCATGCATAGAATGTTCCTAGCCAATGTGGAGGAGCCAGCTGTCTCTGTCACATGTAGGTCATATTGATAAAATATTCCCTCACGTGTGAGGGAGATATTGTTATAAAGGTTTTGATACAGGTAGTATCTGCAGTCCACGCGCACACTCTCACGTGTTCCCCAATCCACACACTCCGCCAGCTATCCACTGTCGGCCATCTGTCTTGGTCGAGACTGAGTCATAGATTCATGATCCATTGAAGGTACTTGTCACGCTAGGAAATCTTATCCTATCATCCTCGTCCTGTAGCAAGCTGAGGATGAGGGTTCGTAGCTCGTAGAATTAAATATGTGAGGCATGTTGATGATTATGGAGGATGAGGCCGACGTCGCCTCTAAAGGGTCGTGAGGCCGTGGCCGAGTTAGCTCGGACCGAGTCTTCGATCGAGGCACATTTCATCATTAGGGACTTCTTAGTGCAGATCGACTCTGGACGAGGTGATCTATATCCGGGACGGGTCTATACTTGGGCATATCACCGATAAATACCTAGTGAAGTATGGAGGAACAAATGATATATAAACCAATTTGTGAAACAAACCATTTGTTAAAAATGTGAGAAAAACATATGATATCAATTTGTATACACATTCTTCAATAAAGCTCAAATCAATGATACCAATATATAAACAACATGAAACTAATATAAAATATACGTGCTCAACAAAACTCTCCATACATCACATACTATTTCTCACCCCTTTTGTCTCGAAAAGACAATAACTGAAAAAGATAAACAGACATCATTGTAGCTAGTATAAGAGTAATCACATGAAGCATATCTAGATAAACATGAGTATAGCCAGCCAAAAATAATCAAGAAGATACTAAAATCGTAGCTAGTAAACCGTCGCAAATATGAAATCATCAATATCAGGAATGATCTGACTAAAGGAATCAATGTAGTATAGAAATCAAGCATGCATAATCAACATACAATGCATGTAAACTGTCCAAATGAACCCAGAAGTACCAAAACATTATGAAATCATCACATATACGAAGTCGGTACTGAAACAGAAAAACAGCTCAAAAATCCTCTCAGGGTCGTTAGAGTAACATTGCCATGTCATTAGAAGAACTAAGGCATGTAGTTCGAACTAGGCTAAAAATTACTTGAAACAGTAAGGCATCGCGCGAAGCATCTATCTAACGACCCTAAAAATGATTCTTCTAACGACCATACCTAACACTTTTAATGTCTCGTTCCTTAGGTCACTCGATCCAGTCTTCGAACGTATCATTCGAAAAACGTCCAGAAGTAGTTTGAACGACTTCAAAAACTTCATATTCCAGTTCTAAAAATGTTAAAGATTTTCCCAGTGAATTATTTTTCAGAAAATAACAACTTAAATTATGAAACAATAGTAAAACAGACTCAAAATAGAAAATATGAGTTACATGCTAACATAGTGTCAATGTGCCTAAACATGGTTATGGAATGAACGAGCGTGAACTATAACAAATGAAACACAACTTAGACTCATCAAAATGATCAAGAAGCTCTAATTGATAGATAAATATCATTAACTAAATTTTCACCATTTGAAATATTTAATATATTGAGCTAAATGAACTAAACAAACATCATGCACACAAATCTCGAATTTTTTATGATTCTACAAACAATAGCATCATGATACGATTTTTTAACGTTAGGATTCGTGGTGCAAACCTGTTGTACTTTTCCATCCAAACTCCCTCAAATATTCATATTTTCTTTTTCTAGATATTTTTGAGGTTCTACTTTCTCTCCTTAGAGAATTCCTATTGTCCCTTTTCGGCATATATTCTTTCACGATGAGATTATTATTCTCTCGTAACCATTTCTTGTGCACACTCATAATTTTTTTAATATAAGCAATTTCTATCGTCACATGCAACAATTCTTATATGCACACCTCCTCCAAAGTCTAATTGCACATAGATAAAAAAAAGTTGAGAGGAGAAGTCTCACCAAAGTCAATATGCATGAGAAGCAAACATTCATATAAGCTCATGCATGTGTGTGCGATGGCATATATACAAAGTCAAATCCAAATGCAAATTAAATTTAAAATAACCCCATTAATCAATAGTTAAGATCTTTTAACACATCAACAATTACGAACAAGTGTCCTATCCATATAGATAATGACACGACGGGGGTCCAAGCAGACCAATATGCCATATCAAACATGTAAACTCAAAACTCAAACAAACCGAAAATCTTTTTGATTTTTCAACATATTTTGACTCATATAAAAACAAAATCTTTTTGTATTTTCTAAAAAATATATGAAACCAAAAATCTTTTTGTATTTTTCAAAATAAGACTCAAATAAATGAAAAAATATAATACAAAGAGATACACACATAATAACACTAGCAAGATATGAATCATGAGGTAAAGACTAGCGTATGACAAACACGACAATACAATCATCCTTTAGATTTAGCAAGGGAAGAATAAAGTGCAACCAAACTAGAACCATGAAGTTTAATTTCTAATGCCTCTAAGTTCGATTTCCTAACCCAACTAGGTGTGTATCGATGCATGGGGGGGTTGGGAACCGAAATGAATTTATTCCTAAACTTCCTAGGAACATTTTTAAGGTCATAGAAATAATTCCTAAGGTGACCCTTCTTACCGCAATGAGTGAAAGTGTAAACACGATGATGAATGTGCCCTAAATGTGGACCCCTCCTAACGTTCCTAGTTGGTTCTCGGACACGGTTGGTATTGTCTTTGGGAATGTGAGCAATACGATCATCGAAGCCTATACCACACCTATCATCCTTGATTTGGATGGTACCTCAAATCCTATCTAACTTTTTTGACCTAGATTCCAAATCAAACTTCACCTTACTTGAGTCTCTCAATCTCGCCTCAAGCTCACTAATCCTAGACTCAAGCAAACACTTAGACTCCTCAAACTCTAGAATATATTTCTTCAAAGCCTCCATCAAACCATGAAGACTATCTCTCTCACACTCAAAGTATTCTATTTTCTCCCGAAGAGTCTTCTCCCGTGACCTAAGATCCTCAATCAATGCATCATTATTTTTTATGGAACGCTCTTTCAACCTAGCTTGCAACTTCAAGTTTTACTTTTTTACCTTTACCGCTTCCTCATACAAATCATTATAGGAAACTTATAACTCTTTCACATCTATCTCCTCTTCCTTACTAGATTCAAACTTACTCACCTGGGATTCACACACAACGGACTCAGAAGTGTCATTCACATGAGTATCTTCAAGAGAAGATTTATCATTATCACTAACATGACATTCCATGAACGCTACAAAGTTGCGCTCAGTGGGGGAACTCTATCCCTCTTTCGGTTCACTATCACTTAACGTGACATTAACGTGACCACAAAAGTGTCTAAAGTGTGTGCTTATATAGGTTCAAGTGCAAGACTTTAGCATACTTAATAACCTAGTAAGACGGGATCATATCCATAGGGAACTAGGACGAATGTTCGTAACGACGAAGGAATAGAAGACTAACCTTAAATTGATTTTGAAAAAAAAACTAAAAGATGATTAATTGTGGAACTAAATTCTACTGTTCTAAATGCAACTGAAATTTAAATTACGAACTAAGCTACATGCACATAAATGAAACTACTGCAATTAAGTAAATATGAATGAGAGAAAACAGGTTAGGATACAATCCCCAAGACCCTAGTAGATTTTCCGGATAGAATACTAGCCTTTGAATTAGAGAGCTGATTGAACCCTGTCTTTATTAATCCTAAGAATTAAATATAAGAAGGTACTAGACCGCATCATACGTAATCAAAGGCAAGAATAAAGCGATGCTGCATAACTAACACACACATCGCATCCTTAAGCACCCCAGTTACCTAGGGCAAACGAGGTTAAAACACCTACGATGGTTGTGCTCACTACACAACACGATTCGATTAAAATTTAATTCAAAACCTATTTTATATTCATGTAAGCTACATCGGGTCGGGTTCATGCATCCCAACCCTTGGAAATTTAGCTGGACATAATTAAACTAATCATGATCACAAAAGTTATTTTGCCTGAATTCATAACTATGTGAAAAATTGGGACGAAACTTGTAAATGAAAATTGTAACCTAATTTATATGAATAATCAAACACAAATGTAAAAGAAATTGAAATGAGAAAGAAAACAATACTTTGAATGAAGAAAATTCTAGAATTAATGATTGAAACTTGAATGAATATTGCAAAAATTAAATCCTAGGGTTCTTAGTTGCAAAAGTCCTCTAAAACTATAAAAAATGGAGAACTCTCCAAAGTTTGGGAATTATTTGGAATAAATACCCTACAAAATTACAAGAGTTTGAGCTAGATACAACTCTAAATGTGAAAAAGAAAAAAAAATTCGCCACCCAGATCGGTCCGGCCTGGTCTATCGGTTTAGTCCGGTGTATACCGGATCGGTTCGGTTCGGGAGTTTGTCTTATGCAGGAAATTTTATGAATCCAGACGGGTTCATTTTATGATAATATCGGATCTTTCCGCCCTTGATAGAAACTTTGTCTTCACCGGACCGATTCGGCTTTGGCTCAAACCGGATCGGTCCGGAGGTCTTTTTCTTTCTGCTCTTGGTTATGATTTTCTCTCATCTTTGAGGCTTCATAACTTCTGATTCGGGACTCGAATTTGGATGCCGTTTCTTCTTACGTACTTGTAGACTCGAGATATTAAACTTTCATTTTGGTTCCTCATTCGAACTCCAGATGTAAAGTTACTATTTTTCCCTCTAACTTTTCTTCCTTTCTTTCTTCCTTGGATTCTCGTCTTTGAGTTTTCTCTTCTCTTCACTTGTATAAAATACCTTAAAAGAGCACAAAGAATACATGAAAATGGATGCACTGTATAAAAAATGTCAGTAGTAAGGATGTGAGATAAATAAACATATTTTACATATTACGAGGTGATAAATGCCTTTAAATTAAGGGGATAAATCGGAAGAATTTATGCCTAATCAAACCCCTCTAACTTAGAACTTTGACCATCCCGAGCAATGTAAAAGAATATAAACTAGGCTCAACTCTTGAAAATAAATTTATTAAGATAGAGTACCTCTTTCGCAAGAAATCGATCGCATTTAGCATATGCAACAAGCTTTTAAACCCCTAGGTTAGTTTAGTAGGATGAGTTTTGTCTCATGAGGGTTTGCATGAATATACCCACAAAAATCGTTTTTGACTCAAACAAAATTCAAAATACCTAAAAATTGTATAATTTAAACTTTTCTAGAAATAATCACCACAAATTTATATTCACAAGTACCGATTTGTCGTGTGTGTGTGTGCAAAGCCAAAAATTAAACCACAAATTTCCATTGATTGTTCATTTTGTTACTTTCCGAAAATTCGTTTTGATTTCAAAATCTTAGGGATGCTCTCACAAATGAATCACTCGTAATGTGGCTATTTTATCTTGGTATACGTGATTTATAAGAGTAAGTGTAGTGAAATGAAAATTCACGCACACAGAATTTTGAAAGACGAAAATTTTTATGGGTGAAAAGATCTCTTCATCAGGTTAGGGTTGTTGGGAAATTGAAAACATCGCCTCTTATACACACCAATCAATCTCACTTTTTTTTTTATCTTTTCATGTTTTATCTCTCCACGGGATAATTAGTTTTGCAATCCGAACTCGGTTAGGACTTGATCGGTTTTAAGGTGTATTGGGAACATTGGGAATGACCGGAAAGTTCGAAATTGAAAATGTCGTTATGATGTCCGTCGGTGCTTTTTCGGGCTATTGCTCATTTTCTCTTATTTTTCTATTTTTCACACTTCTCTTTTCTTGCTATTCTTGTTGAGCATTACTCAATTTTTCTTGCCCCGTTTATCGCACAAATTGGACTTAATTCATGAAATTTCTAATGTTCCCAATTTCGGGCTATTTGGGGTTTTTTGGGTTACCAAACGAAAAAGGAAAACATTTTATTAGGCTGAAATTGGGTTGCAAAGGGAAAAAAAATTCACAACTTTTTATGGGTAGTATTTTTGGGTAGCAAACGATGGCCTAACTTCATTTATCTGAATTACTAATCACATTACCATATGCGTCTTGAGATTAATTTAGTTCAGAGATAGGTTAGCGTGCTTTTCAAGACAACATCTCACACATTTTTCGTAACCGATCAAAACAAGGATACTGAGATCTTCAACGACTTATTTAAAATGATGAAAGAACTTTGAGTTAGCCATTAACTCGGATTGATTTGAAAACTCAGAAAACTCGATAGGCTCAAAATCTCACCGGGTTGGTTAATCTCCACACTTATTCGTAAAGTCGTCAATTTTCGCTCAATTTCTTTCTTTGGTCAATTTCGGCTTAGTGCATTTGGATTTTACAAATTTGAGACTTCAAACAAAATTTCGGTGATATTTTTGAAAAATTTAAATCCCAATTTTTATTTACTTTGAAGAAATTTTTTTTTTTTTTTTTTAAATTTTCATTTTTTTTGGAAAGTTTTGAAATTTTCTATTTTTTTTAGTTTTTGGGCATTTTGAACTTTGTGAAATTTTTGAAGCGCATGCGTACCCCCCCAACTTAGACTTTTGCAAAGTCCTGATGTAAAAGGACTAAAAGATAAACTAAAGAGATAAGGTATAGAAAATGAACAAAGTACAAAATGTAAGAATAGACAAGCAGGTATAAGAGCACAAAGATAGGTAAGCAAATCTTCCATTATATATTCAAAGTGCAGGAATATATAAACAGCAGAATGGAAGAAAACAAACAAAACAACCACTCAAACATGCTACTGGGGGGCGGGTGAGATGCGCTGGGAGCATTCGGGTCATATGGTTCGTAAATGTAGCTGGATGGTGGCGCACCCATAGTCATGCGATAAAGCACCGCTTGAAGGCGATGCATCATGCTAGTGTCACGCCTGTAGGCCTGACGATCCTCTTCATGATCAACGCGGTAACCATTAATGAAACCGTCGAAGCGCAATTCTAGTGCGCTGATAGGTCGATCAAAATCTCCTCTCGATGGCTCAAAATCAGAATCTGCATCTTCATCATACTCTTCTTCTTCCCCCTCGCCCATTTCAACATCCGCAGCCCCAGTCTCATCTTACTTATCATCATCCTCATCGTCCGCATCCGCCTCATCATCATACTCATTATCATCCCCGTCGTCTTCCCCCTCCGTCCTCGGATGATCTCCCTTTACCTCTCACTTTTAGTGCTGCTGCCCAGTCCGTAAGGATTGGGAAGTCGAGTAAATGCTCGGGGAGGAACAATGTCGGTATTGGATAAAATAGAAGTGATGAGCCAGGTATATGGGACAGGGGTTTCACCTTTATTATCCAAGACTTCGAAGAAGATGTCTTTGTATAGAATGCGGGCCAGGTGGATAGGGGTAGTGGGATCGAAAAGGTGATACACGAGGGTAGCTTGGCGGGGGCCCATAGCGGAGTCATTTAAGATTTGGAGGATATTGGCTCATATAATTTGGAAGGTTATGTGGGCCTTTCCATTCATCCTGCCCACCGGGAATGTCTCGGTACCCCAATATTCATCGGGCGTGATGCAGGATATGCATGTGGCTTTCATAAGGGGGTGAGATTGTCGAGGTATGTAAATAGGGCTGGGCTCGGGACCCATTTTTTCGCTAATTTTTGGGTCAGAATGTCCAAAGAGAATTGGATGGGGGTGGCATCGACATATGCTTGGGAAGTTCAGCTGTGCGGATGAGATATCCATAAAAGGCACACACTTCGGCCTCCCACACTACCTCGTGAAGCTCGTTAAGAAAATGACACCACCCCCTCGGAAGTAAGAGTTTGGTGAGGGATTGGGGAAGCTCATTCCAGCGCATTTAGTGCTCCATGCATAGTTTGGGTTAATGGCTGAAAAATTATTATTGCCATATTTTCTCTTAGTGTGATCGGAACGCCCCATTTCCATCGTCAGAACCTCGATGGAGGCGTATTTTTCTGGGAGGGACCTATTTTGCATATGGGAATGAAGTGGGTTTAAGGGAAAATATGGAAGAGAGAATAAGAGAGTTGGGTGAGTGGAATGAAGGTGAAATGGGGGAGAAGGAGGTGTATTTATAGGTGGTGGGTAAAAGGAAGGTTGGCTTTTGGAGGGAAATGGTTTTAGAGGGAAGGGGGGTGGATTTGAGAGGGAAAATTTATGGGGAAGAGGGGAATGTCAGATATGGAGGGAAGATGAGGTATTGGGTGAATGGGGCATGCATCTTGGGAAGGGGCAAAAACATAGACACCGAATCGATCCGGGTCCCAGGACCAGACCGGTTGTAAGGACAAAATTTCCAATTGAGTCTTAATATAGTTTTTACTTATTCTCGGAACAAAATGCATTTGAGTCATAGATAGATTTTTATTGTCCGATCACTACGAGACTATGACTTGTTGAAGATGTTGTGGCAAAGCTACAAGGAATTAATAATGTTGAAGTTTGATTGGTGCAATTTCTCGTCTTTAAGGTTTGATTGCATTTGGAGATCACACAGGTATGAATGCATAATGTTAATGAAACTCGAAATTTTATTTTACAAAAATAAGGATGTTATTTTTAAAGAAAAATGTTAAAAGTGTTTTAAAAGTTTACACTTCGTTTAGAGCTGATAAGGTTGAATTAGAGTTTAAATTGGTTTGGACTCTAAAATAGGGGACTTTCGTTAGAACGATAAACGCTATCATTAAAATGATGCAGTATCTCGCTCAAACGAGATCCCCCACCGCCTTAAAATATTTGTAAATAGGCGTGTTCAGTTTTCTCGAAGTGTGTGTAGTGAAAAAAAAGTTTACGATACAGAGAGGTTTCTGCACAAAGTTTTCTAAGTGTTTTCACTATAAAACATCCTTAGAGTTTACAAAGATCCGTGTTATCATTACCATGTGTTTATGTGATCTTTGTTGCTCCAAATTAGGTTTGTTCAACACTTGAACATTGCTGGTTTTGCGGTGGAGAAGCAAAAAAGGTTACTTTCATGTTCAACATCGTAGATGACACAAGGCCATATCGGTGGACACCGAGACACTCGTGGAGGCGCGTGTTGTGGGCGAGCATCGTGGAAGAAGGTTACTTTCTATGTGGGCACTGTGAAGATTGGTAGAAGATCAGAGGAGCATCAAGTCTCGTAGGTGGATCAAGTCGTATAAGACTACCGTCTGACTTTATAAAACCATTGTCATAGTGATTGTCTGGCCTAGGCCGTCCAAGGTTTTTTTTCGATTTTGTTTTTCCTCGTACATCGGCGTTGTGAGTATTGCTTTACTTTCTTTTCTTTTCTTTAATCACTAGTTGCATGCTTTGGGTTAAACAAGATAAAATCTGGTTAAGTTAATTTGTGTCACAACTTGGTTTGATAAAATTGAAAAATACTTTTTTTTTTTCAAAAAGAGAAAGTTATCTTGCATTCATCCTTAACTTAATTCCGCTCAAGCAAAAGTTTGTTTTTAATATTTGGGGACCTACACCGGTCCTTATATTTTTTTGATTTTCTACATAAACAGGCCGATCTGGATTCTAGGGGCAGACCGAACCGGTTCCTTAGAACTTTCTGAATCCCTTATCTTAGAATTAACTCTTCTCTCTCAATTTCTCGTGTGTTCCCACAATTATTCCTACTCAAGAGTGACCTAAGAGATCCCAACACTTACTTCGAAACCCTATACACTTTCTTAATGTGTGTTCTCCCTCTCCTATCCTATCGTGACTTATACCTACTGACTCCTAACTACCCTAACCTACTCACAACTACTATACATAAGAATTACCCCATACGCGTCGGGGGTGCGACGACCTTCTCGTACTTCTCAATCAATCCCTATAGATGGATCCCGATAACCAAATTGTGTCGGCTTCTTTGACGCACGCCTCAAAGTATGGTTTAAGGCATTGTCCATTAACCTTGAAAGTATTTACCCCTTTTGAATCATCCAACTCTATAGCTCCACGGGGGAATACTTCTTTTACCACAAATGGGCCCATCCACCTTGAATGCAACTTGTCGGGAAACAAGTCTAATCGAGAGTTGTAGAGAAGCACTTTTTATCTCGGATGTAACTCTTTGCGTCGAATTATCTTGTTATGCGCGAGTTTCATTCGTTCCTTTGAAATTTTAGCACTCTTATATGCATAATTGCGCATCTCTTCCAACTCATTCAACTGAAGCTTGCGAGCTTCACTGGCTTTATCTAGATTATAGTTCAACCTCTGGACCACACAATAGGCTTTGTTCTCTAGATCCACGGGGAGATGGAAAGGCTTTCCATAGACAAAACAAAAAGGGACATCCAGTGGGGGTTCTTGAAGGCGGTACAGTAAGCCAATATCACATCGTTTAATCGAAGGAACTAATATTTTCAAGTAGGATTGGCGGTCTTTTCAAGTATAGTCTCTGTTGATGTAAAAAACTAGATTTGATCTAATTAATTAATCACAGATAAATATGAAATAAAAAATAAGACAAAGGATTTTTAAAGTGGTTCAGCCTTATGAAAATAGCCTACGTCCACTGTTTTGTATTGCTAGATGTTCTTGCCTTAATCTTGATCACAATTGTTAATGATCAATTACCCCGTTATAGAGGGTGTTACGAGTTGCTCGGTGAGTATAAGCATTTGCCACGTAAGATGACACATGTCTTCATATAACTGGTCCACGTCAGCTGACTAATTTTCGTATAAAAAGAAGCCCCCAATGTTTCACAGTTAAGTTTTGATATGAGAGTGTGGAATATTTTACTCGAAAGTTTCTCGGGCATCTTTTTATGTCTTGATTAATTACAGATCTACAACATTTAGGAATTTTCCCTTTAGTCTTATCATTTGAGCGCGAAATGGCAAAAATGTAACTATTTTGAATCTGCGATAGATGCTTTGGTATTTGCGGCTTTTTCATCATTTGGCCGCCAAAAACGCAATCGTATTTCCCTACTTCTCGATGCAGGGCATTTAAAAGCGACAGATACGGATCGTCATCTACTTTTCACCTCCATATTTCTAAACTCTTTATTTTCTCGTTCTATCTTTGTATTGTCATTCTTTTTGTCATCCGCCTAAGCAGATTTCTCAATCCCTCTGTAAGAACTTTTTTTTTCTTCTTTCTTTGCTTTAACCACCATGGTTTATCTTATAGAATCATTGGATAAGTTTTGAGCTAATTTTATGATTCCCTCTTGGGTTATTCTAAAAGAACCTCGTTGCCCTTCTGATTTATTTTCTTTAGCTGAGGGACATTGGTTTCCTTCCCTTTTTGTAGCGGAATGCGACTTTTCTTTTTCGCCTAATCCCTTGTGTTTGGAGTCTTGCTAATATTTCGATATTGTTCCTACAAGAGTATATCCAAATACATGGAGGGTAATTAATGGTGTACATAGGGTAAACCAGATTCACGGAACTCATTTAGGGATCCCTAAAATTATGTTTTGTTATAAATGGGTTACCAGTGATACCACATTTTATTTAAAAACTAGGTTTTCTAATAGATCTTTAGTGGTGAATCTTCCCGTTGCTAATAGGGACTGTTTTGATCATGGAGTTGTGATGAAAAATTAGAAACACCCCCCATTAAAAGGAAATGATGTTTACCAAGGTCCCAGATGTCCACTATATGGCAATGGGATAGGTTGTTTTTAATTCTTCGGTTTAGCTCCTTTTATATTTGATGAAATGTGCCACTGATATTTTTTTTATTTTTTTGCAGTTGATAACAAAAGAAATCCCCCAAAAGAGAGTGACATTAATATAAAAGATTTAAAACTCATCTGGGGTTTGGATCAATCGGTTGACGGGGAGCACGTTAGAGCTGCTTCTTATTTCTTGAGATACAAAAATACTACTTCCTCTTTTATTGCTCGTCCTCTTGCCCCTCCTGTGATAATTGATCTTGATCAAGTTCCTTCATCTCAAGCCGGCATAAAAGAATCTTCTTCTGATTTATGTACCTCTATTGCTGATTTGATGACGAAGAAAAGGAGAATGCCTAAATTTTTTGCCAATGATGATCCTGGCACTGATGGGGCAAAGAAGAGCAAAGGGGATGTCCCAACTGAAGGGGCGGAGAAAATGGATAGTACTCCATCCAAAGGAACAATTCCACCTGTCAAGGAGGTCGACAGGAAACCACCTGCTGTCCCAAAAGAGGCATCACCTTTGATTGAAGGTGTTGTTGTTATGCAAGAAGAGGCAGCACCTTTGATTGAAGGTGCTCCTTTAAGGAGATAGAGGAGAGGTCTTGCAGAAAGAGCTATAGAAACTGCTGCTCAGCCTTCTGATATTGAGGATCCTTCTTTGAGAGCGAAGACTCCAGCCCTCATTGCTCTGAGCTCGGCCAAAGTCTTGATCAAGTCTTCGACCATTCCCGAATATCGAGCTACTGAAGGTTCCCTTTCTCAGGAGAAGGTCACTGAATTAGCAGCCCAACATATTGCGTTAGTAAGTATCACTATCCTTTATACTTTACCTTCGTATACCGTATTTATATTCTGATTTGAGCTTATTTTCTTTTTCAGTTTATGACGTGTTTTAATAGTATCCTGGAGAAAGATGAGGCTATTAAGGCTTCAACTTCCTCCAGTGGGGTAAAATAAGCTTTTGCTGGGTTATCGCAATCTTTAAAGAGCTCCAAGAGAAAGTACGAGGAAGATAAAGCTGCTTGGGAGAAAAAACTTCTATCTACAGAAGCAAATCGCCAACAAGATGATACAGCTCGGGACCAAGCTGTAAATGCCTCCAAGGAGTTGGAGGAAAAATTAAAGGTCTCCATTTCCAGCAAAGAAGAAACTAATGGCAATCTTGAAGAGGCTGAATGGTGTAAGAAAGACCTAGAGGAAAAAGTGAAGCTTGCTGAGGGACATGCTTCTTCTGAGAAAGCGAAGAGAAAAGGTGTTGTGAAGAAGTCCTTCAGCTCTGGATGGGACAAAGGATGGAACAAAGCCCTAACTGATATTACTTGCCAGATAGTGTATGCAAGTTTAAAGTACTTCAGAGATGGGTGGGTTGCAGCACTAAAAGAGTTGAGTGTTACAGATGATTCTGAATTATTTCAGAAACAACTCATGGCCCTCCTCCTACTATTGACGAAGAAGAAGAGGATGAAGCTACATATAATGAGTCTTCTATGATGATAGTAGAATAAGTACCTGCTGTTAATGTTCCTCAGCTCGCCGAGCAAGTTCAACAGGCAACAACTTCTGTCGAGCAGAACCAAATGCCTTTTGAGCAACCAACTCCTTCATCCAAGCCGATTGATGATGTTGTAAGAAATAAGGATAAGGTATAGAGTTGTTGTTCTTATATTTTTCCTTTCTTCATTTTAACTTTGGTTGTAATCTCTCTTCTTATGATACATAATATGGATTTTGTTATCTATTCTGAATTTCTCCTTGACTTACTCTGTCTATATCGTTGTTGATGAATTTTTATTTTCCCTTGGTAGTTTGTTGCCAGGATGGGGCTCTTATCAGCTCATGACAAAAAGTTGATGAAAAAATGTAATGATTACTTCAAAGCTGGTCACACAGACTTTATTGAAGATCAGATAATTGATATTCTCGGACCTGACACTTCTGAGCAAGCAGTGGATGCGTACCAATATTTGAAATGTTTACTTGAAAGCGCTGTAGCCAACAATGTGGCTTATTATGAAATGATTGAAGATCTCCAAGGAGTAATCGAGGAGCTCCAAATTCAACACAAAGAAACCAATGCACTCCTATATGAAGGTTATGAGAAATAGTACCAACAATTGAGTGTTGATCGGGGCTATGATAAATATATCTCGGCCCATGAAAAGAGGGAAAGTGTGCTGAAACTTAAGATCGAGGAACATAGGAATATTTCCAAGCTATTGGAGGAAGAGAATATTACCTTACAAGAAGAAATGAAATAACTCAAATCTACTGCCTCAACCTCTTCGGGGGCTTTAGTCCCAGTTAATGATGAATGTTTTTTCTTTTTGGAAATTAAAAATGCTGCCTTGAGAGAAGAGTTGGAGACTTTGAAACGAATCGAACCTACTTCGTCTACTTGTGGAAGAGCAAGGCCTTCTACCCGTGGTCAATAAAGGGTTGGTCAAATTAATATTGAAGAGATGAGGACCCAACTGGCTTTAGAAAATCAAGTCGCTCAATTGACGATAAAAAATAAAGCCCTGGCAGAAGTGTATAGAAAAATTCAAAGTCTTACCGATCAACTTTCTAATCAAAGCTCTGCCTTGGAGAGTAAAGAAAATTTTGTAAAGAAGCTTCATCAAAACATTGAGAGATTGATATATCAATTCCACAAATAGCCTAGGGTGTTTTGGAATGCGGGATACAATGAAGCTTTGTGCCATCTCAATGCTCAGTTGAGAGAATCAAATAATAAAGGGTACAAGCAAGGATGGTTGAATGCTCTTGGTGTTATGCATCTTGAGGAAGGAAATTCCCTGTGGGATTGGTATGAACCTGGGTTTCTCGACTTACCAGTACCTCCTTTCACCTTAGAGGTTATTTGGATTCCAGATCGTGCCATACCTTAATGTTTTATCTCCAAGTACCTTGGTGATTACAATCTTCATGAAGACTATGAGATATCTCAACCTCGTCATCTGCTTGAGCGACCAAGTTCGAGCAACACTAGGATGCTACGAGATATGAATTTTATCAATTCTCCTTATGCTTTATATGACTCTCCTGCTGGAATGGAACCTGTGCAAAAATCAGAAAGAAAAAAGCTAATAGAATAGGAAATTTGTATTAAATGAAGAAAACTGCATCTTTTGTAATTTGTTTTCCTGTGTTTAATGAATAAAAATGTTATTTTTATACACTCTTCTGTCCTTGGAAATAGTGTTTAAGATGTTTTTCTTATGCATATCTATCTATAGAGGGACGATTTGTCCTATTTCGTTTTGTTTGTCTAGACAATGGAGCTTGCTCCACTTGCTGCCTAGTTGTAGTGACTTATCACCCATAAATGCCTAAGGAATGGAATGATTTTCATCCCATAATCCTGCTTAGTTGTAGTAATATTTTTAGGATTACCTTGGTGCCTAGAAAGTGGATGCCCCGTGAGGTCACCCATTTTCTTGCCTAGTTTGGGATGCCCCTTGAGGTCACCCGTGATCAAACATACTTTGCCTTGTATGATTGTTAAAATTTATTAATGCCGACCAACCGTGGCTGGTGGTTATTGATATGCTGACCAACCGTAGTTAGTGGTTGATGATCTGATATGCTGGCCACCGTAGTTGGTGGTTTAGTGCGTAGCACGAGTACTCCAAAAAAATGAACAAAAGGAATATGGAGAAAATATCATCTTTATTCATATTGAAAAAAAACTGAAGTACATGTGAATCTGTGTTACCGATAATATTTACGCAGATGCTCAGCATTCCATGCATTTTTAAATTCTTCTCCCTCCAAGGTCTCTATTATGTAGGTCCTAGGTCGAATAACTGTAGTTACTCGGTAGGGACTGCTCCAGTTGACTTCTAACTTGTTATGCTTCTAATTCATCTTCTTGAGAACATAATCTACCTATTTAAGATCACATTTCTTGACTCTTTTGTTGTAGAACATGGCAGTTCATTGCTGGTAAGCTGTGTTCCTGAGTGCCGCATCTTCTCTTACTTCTTCGAGCATATCCAAGTCTAAACGTATCATCAAATCGCTTACAGGAGAGTTAAAATTAAGCACTCTATATGTGGGTAAGCCTAGTTCGATTGGTGTGACTGCTTCACTTCCAAAGGCTATTATGCAGGGAGATTCCCCAGTTACTATTTGGGGTGTTGTGCGATAAGCCCATAACACAGAATGTAGATCATTAATCCAATTGGTTTTTGCATCATCCAGACGTTTCTTCAACCCATTTAGCAGAGTTATGTTTGTTACTTCAATTTGTCCATTGCTCTGGGGATGACCTGGTGCAGAATGGATTTACTGGACATTGGATTGATGACAATATGTTGCGAACTCCTCATTATCAAATTGGGTACCATGATTAGTGATGAAAGCATGTGGCAGACCATATCGGTAGATAATATTCTTCCAAATAAACTGGTAAACTCTTTCATAGGACATGTCAATAAGAGGCTCTGCTTCCACCCATTTGGTGAAATAATCAACAACGACTACTAAATATTTGAACCTCCCTTTGGTAGTCGGTAGAGGCCCGACCAATTCTATGCCCCACATGGCAAATGGCCTAGGAGATGTAATGGGCGTTAACAATGCGTGGGGAGTTCTTCGAATGGAAGAGAAACATTGGCACTTATCACACTTCTTAGCGTAAGCTATATAATTAGCTCTCATCGTTGGCCAATAATATCCCTGGATCGTTATTCTCTACAGGAGAGTCCGACCTGCTACATGAGCTCCACAAGAGCCTTCGTGAATTTCTTCTATCAAATTGTTAACTTCTGAAGGATGCACACATCTCTATAGACCTGCTATGATACCCATTCTATACAAAACACCATGGTTTAGTACATATCGAGCAACTTTATACTTCAGGCTTTTGGCTGCAAGGTGGTCAATTGGTACAACTCCTTCTTCGATATATGCCCTGATGGGGTCCATTCAAGATGGTCCCATATCCAGGGTGATAAATCTCACCATTAAATCTTCATCTATGCTCCGGTATGTCAGAATCTCAATAGGAATCATTCTTTGTAGCTCGGTACGAGTAGCTGAGGCTAACCGAGCTAGTGCGTCAGCTCTTGTATTTTCTAATCTCGATATTCTGATCAACTAAACTGCAGCAAGAGTGGACATAATCTCCATAGCCTTGGAGTGATACCTTGACATCAAGTCTCCCTTTGCTGCATACAATTTAAGAATCTGATTTACGATTAACTGTGAGTCACTAAACACAACAACTTGCTATGCATTCAGTGTTTTGGATAAATTGAGGCCCACAATTATAGCTTCATATTGAACTTCATTGTTAGAAGATTTGAACAGGAAACGCAATGTACATTCCATATACAATCCATCTGGGCTATGAAGATTTATATCGGCTCCACTGCCTGTGGTACATGAAGATCCATCAACATATAAATTCCATATGGGGATGCCATTATCAAACTCTTGGTCTGAAAAAGTTCCCTGATGGAATATTTGGTACTTCCTTATACCCTCTTCTAACACTGGGCTGTTATCTGATGGTTCTTGCTGCTCGACGCTCGTCCCCTTCATTACATCTATTTATAGGAGTTAATCGGGGGTAGTCTTTGATGATTCTCTAACATCCAATAATTGTTCTGCATTAGACCCTTATTGGTCGGTAGTATTTGGGTAAGTGAATTCCGCGATCAAATCTGCTACCGCCTGCCCTTTGAGTGAGGTCTTTGGCTCATAAACAATATCATATTCTCTTAGTTCGACTGCCCAACACATCAGTCTTCTAGATTTTTTTGGCTTATGCAAAGCCTGTCTAAGTGACATAACAGTGTACACCACTATGGTATGGGCCTGGAAATAAGTTTTCATCCTCCTACTTGCCTCTATCAAAGCTAAGGCTAGCTTTTACAACCTGGGATATCTTACTTCTGCTCCTCGAAAAGCTTTTCTCGTATAATACACATGTTTTTGTACTCCATCTTCAACTATTATCAATGTTGAAGTGACCGCGCTCTCAGAGACAACCAAATATAAGTATAATTTTTCTCCCATCATCGGCCTGAAAGGCAAGGGTGGCATCCCCAAGTATTTCATCAAAGCTGGAAATGCCTACTCGCACTCGTCATTCCACTCAAAAGTCTTTCTAAGCACCTTGAAGAATGGGAGGCATTTATCCGTCACTCTGAAAATGAACCTGTTTAAAGCTGCAACACACCCCGTAAGGCTTTGCACTTTCTTCTTAGTGGTTGTAGATTTTAGTTCTAACAAAGCCTTGATTTTATCAGGATTTGCCTCAATACTGCGCTGATTCATAATGTATCCGAGGAATATGCCTTCTCGTACATCAAAAACACATTTAGTCAGGTTTAGCCTCATCTAATATTTCTCCAGTTGATAAAAAATTTGGCTCAGATCAGCTATGTGGTCTGCGGCTTTCTTTCTCTTCGTCAGCATATCATCGACATAAACCTCCATATTATTGCCAATTTTCTCTACGAACACCTTATTCATCAATCGTTGGTATGTTGCACCTGCATTTTTTAGACCAAATGACATAACATTATAACAGTATGTACCCCTTGGGGTGATAAAAGAATTAATTTTCCTATCTTCTGGTTTCATCTTAATCTGATTGTAGTTGGAATAAGGATCCACAAAGCTCAGCAATTCATGCCCCGAAGTAGTGTCCACCCGCTGTTTAATTCGGGGCAAGGGAAAATGATCTTTTGGGCAAGCTTTGTTAAGATCTGTGAAATCTACGCACATTCTCCATTTTTTATTCTTCTTTTTTACCATCACCACATTAGCTAGCCAATCAGGATATTTGACATCATTAATAAAGGAAGCCTTTTGTAGCTTCTCTACCTCCTCCTCGATAACTTGGTTCATTTTGGGTCTAAATACCATTCTTCGTTGTTTCACTAGCTTGATCTCTTTATTAACATTTAGCTCGTGGCACAAGAAGGCTAGATCTATCCCTGGAATATCTTCATGACTCCATGTAAAAGCTTGCTTCTTATGCCTAAAAAATGCCACTAATTCATGCTTTATTGAAGGGTCCAGGAAGGCGCCAATTTGAGTTGTTCATTCTGGACGTTCGTCGTCCAGAATGATGTTCTCCGTGGTTTCCATAACCTGACCCTTCACAAGTTCGGACTCATCTCTGGGGTCCAGAGTCTTGATCTCTGCATCTTCAAACTCCTCCACTTGGTACGTGGTGGTCTTTTTCTTAGCTTCCTCTAATTCTTCCTGCTCAGCAGATGAATAGTAATATTCCCGAGCTACTTTCTGGTCACCCTTCACAACTCTAACTCCGAAATTGGTTGGAAACTTCAGGCATTGATGTACCGTGGATGGAAATACCACAAACTTTTTCGAGCCTAGCCTCCCCATGATTATGTTGTAGGCTGATTGGACATTTTTATCCATTACAAAAAAAGCATACTTTTTCTATTCTGCAAGCAGGCCAGGTACCAATTAGCATATCCAACTTGATCTTCCCAAGTGGAAAGACTTTCTCTCCAGTGAAGCCAAGGAAGGGACTGTGATATGGCTCCAATTGGGCTAACTGCAAATTCAAGATGTCAAATTACGGGTAGAACATGATGTATACAGAGCTACCATTATCTACCAATACTCACGAGATCACCACATCCTTCATCCTCATCTTGACAACCAATGGGTCATTGTGAGGGTATAAGACACCTTCCAGGTTATTTTTGAAAAAAACTAATGACCAGTTTATCCTTGTTCACCTTCCTCAGGCCATTATCTTTAGTCAGATTTATGCGCTGTATATAAGAATAATCTTGGGCCTCATTGAGGTAAGCTTTCCTTTCAGCCGTGTGATCCCCACCTCCTACATCTCCACCTGTAATGACATTACATTCAAATGATCCAAAATGGATTGAAAATACCTCGTGTTCAGGTTGCCTTGGCCTTTGGGAAGGTCGGGTCATCTTCTAGATCATTTTTGTGGTCCATTTTCTTATTATCTTTTGCTCGACGAGGAGATTTGTACCTTTGCCTTTTATTTTCGTTAGCCTTTTCATCATTTTGACGATCAACGAACCTGCTCAATTTTCCCCATCGAATAAGTGCTTCAATCTCATTCTGGAGAGCTATACAATGCTTGGTCATATGTCCATGATCTCTATGGAACTCCCAATATTTGGACTTATCCCTTTTGTCTGGGTCCGTCCTGATTTTCTCCGCCCAGTTTAATTCCTCGCTGTTCTTGATCTCCTTCAGAATGTGGTTGATATCCACCTTTAAGGCAGTATAATTCCCATTCTTCTTCAACCGCTCTAGAGTATTCTTACCTTTTGGCTGCTTACTGCCCCCATTATGCTTTTGGTCTTTCCTCTCAGTTTTAACTGTGGCTTTTGTCTCTGCCTTCGTGTCAATAATCTTCTTCGCATCCATGGCCTCTTCGGCGTTCATGATCTTAGCTTCCTTTTCCATTAGTTCCGCCATGGTCTTGGGGGGATATTTGGCCAGTGTATAGTACAACTTATTGGGTAACAGACCACTCATCAGAGCTGTAATGTCTATCTTCTCCTCGTAGTCGATTTCCTCAAGTTTCTCGTTATTAAAACGAGAGATATAATCCATGGTGCTCTCCCTTATTTTCTACCTTACATTCAGTAGATGGGCTACTCTCTTTACTGGCTTTGCTCCAAAATAAAAATTCCCCATGAAGAGCTCTGCTAGCTGATGGAATGTAGCAATCTGCCCCTCATAAAGGTTGTTATACCATATTTGGGCTGACTCGGTGATAGTTCCTAAAAATGCTCTGCACCACAGCTTATCAGGAACGACGTAGATATCAGCACCAGCTTGGTACCTCTCTATGTGAAGGACGAGATCAATTTTTCCATCGTACTTAGGCTTTACTACAGGAGCTTTAAATTTGATGGTGTGGAAAAATCCACAATTGCATGGACAAAGGGTAATCCCTTGACGAAAGTTTTTTAGAGAGGGTTCTTGGCCTTAGCCATTTCCCCTAACCTGTCCTCCAACCTTTGAATGAAGCCCTTACATGCGTTGTTTCCAGCCTCGAACCTATTCGTCCGAGCAATAGATCACGCTGAATTCTCCTCTTGGGATCTTTCATTACGAGTTGTTGGTCGTGATTGGGCAGAACCTTCCCTTAGATCATATAGTCGTTGAGAATTTCTCGACGCAATCCTAGGAGGGTTTCTATTCCTCCTAGGGCCCAAATGCTCAAAGGGAGAGGCTCTGCTCAACCTCTCCAGAGTGCTTATTTGTTCTGGGGATGGAGTAACATTTCGTTGAGAATCTGTAGCTCTTATAGAAGAGGTTCGGTCAGGCTAATAAGTGGGATCATTGGTCCCCTCAGTATGATGAGACCCAATACGTAGGGACTGAGAAGCATCTGGAAATAGCGTATGTCTGGTTTTTGAAGACGGTAAATGGGTAAGTCTCTGGACGCTAATTTGACTTGACTGGGCAGGTGTGCCATTACGAACGGTCTAGATGAGTTGACGCATGGTCTCTTACATATCTGTTTGCTCCTGGGCTAAATTGGCTACCATCCCAGTGAGATCCTGAAGAGTTAGGGGAGCAGATGGATTGGGGGGAACTCGGTCATTTCTCTGGTTACTGGATTCTGGGATTTCAGCCATTTGCGATGAATAGGTTAGTAAAAATGCTACGTATAGTCGTTCCCACAGACGACGCCAATCTGTTGATGTAAAAAACTAGATTGATCTAATTAATTAATCATAGATAAATATGAAATAAAAGATAAGACAAAGGATTTTTAAAGTGGTTCAGCCTTATGCAAATGGCCTACGTCCACTGTTTTGTATTGCTAGATGTTCTTGCCTTAATCTTGATCATAATTGTTAATGATCAATTACCCCGTTATGGAGGGTGTTACAATGTATTTATAGTCTTGGGGTTGTTAGTATGAATAGACGATATGCCGTTATCTAATAGACATATACATCTGTACAATAAGAATGTTCATTAAATCCGATGTTCATTGAATGTGCAATTGTCGCTTGATCTTCCTGGCCAGATGCTCTGCACGTTGAGTAGCTCAACACGTTAAGTTGCTCGGCACACTAAATAGCTCAAGGTGATGAGTAGCTCGGTGCTGCGGGTTTCTCGGTGAGTATAAGTATTTGCCATATAAGATGACACGTGTCTTCATATGATTGGTCCACTTTAGTTGACTAATTTTCGTAGCAATAGTCTCGATCTCACGATTTTCTAACTTGGCTTGCCCACTTATTTGGGGGTGATAAGTCGTTCCAACCTTGTTAATGACCCCATACTTTCCCATTAATTTTTCAAACGGCCTATTACAAATATACGTGCCATTATCACTTATGATTGCCTTCGGAGCACCGAAGCGAGAGAGTATGTGTTCTTATAAGAGCTTTATCACCACTTTATTGTCATTCGTTTTGGTAGCTATTGCCTCTACCTATTTGGAGACATAGTCTACCGCAACGAAGATGTACAAGAAGTCGAAGGAGGGAGGGAATGGTCCCATGAAGTCAATACCCTAATAATAAAATAACTCAATGACGAGTATAGGGGTTAGTGGCATCATGTCACGGCGAGTAATATCTCCCATCCTTTGACATCTATCGCAAGATTTGTAATAGGCGTTCACATCTCGAAACATTGTGGGCCAATAGAGATCGCTTTGAAGGATTTTAGTAGCCGTCTTATTCTTTGAGAAGTGGCCTCCACAAGCTTCCATATGAGGAAACCGGATTACACTTTGAATTTCTTCATCCGGAACACATCTTCGGATGAGTTGGTCCACACAATGTTTGAATAAGAATGGATCATCATAGAAAATCATACGTGACCAAGTGATGAATTTATTCTTCTCTTACGGTGTTCATCTGGGAGGAAAGGCTCCCGTGACAAGATAGTTAACAATGTTCGCAAACTAAGGTAGAGAAAAAGTAGCAAAGAGCTGTTGATCCGAAAAGTACTCATCTATGGGTATTAGATTACTAGGCACGTCGGACGAGAGCCGTGACAAATGGTCAAGGATGACGTTTTCTACCCCTTTCTTATCTTTTATAGAGAGATTGAACTCTTGTAGGAGTATGATCTACCTTATGAGGCACAGTTTCGCATCTTTCTTAGTAAGTAGATATTTAAGTGCCGCGTGGTTGGTAAAGCAGGTAATGGGAGACCCAATAAGGTATGAGTAGAATTTTTCCAAAGCAAAAACAACTGCCAGTAGCTCTTTATTCGTGGTGGAGTAGTTAAGTTGTGGGTTGTTCAATGTCCGGCTAGCATAATAGATAAGATAATATTTATTATCCTTTCTTTACCCCAAAATAACCCTAAACGCATAATTACTAGCATCACACATGAGCTCGAATGGAAGGGACCAATCCGGAGCTTGCATGTTGGGGACAAAAATTAGCATGCTTTTCAATGTATCGAAAGCCTCTTGGAATGCGTCATTCCACTCAAAGGGGTTACCCTTCATAAGGAGGTTACTCAAGGGTCTAGCGATGGCGCTAAAATCTTTGATAAACCTTCTATAAAATTCTACGTGGCCCAAGAAGGATCACACATCCTTTAGTGATTTAGGCGGGGGAATCTCGGCTATGACATCTATTTTTGCTTTGTTAACTTCTATGCCTTTAGAAGAGACTATGTAGCCGAGAACTATGCCCTCGGTAACCATGAAGTTGCATTTTTCCCAATTGATAACTAAGTTCTTTTCAATACACCGGGATAATACTTTCTCTAGATTCGCTAGAAAATGATCAAAAGAGGGGACACAAATGCTAAAATCGTCCATGAAAACCTCAAATCCTCTCTCTACCACGTTGCTAAAGGGACTCATCATGCACCGTTAAATGATCGCAGGTGCATTGCACATCCAAAAGGCATATATTTATAGGCAAACGTGCTAAATGGACATGTAAAAGTCATCTTCTCTTAATCTAGTATGTCTACGTCAATTTGGTTATATCAGGAATAACCATCAAGGAAGCAATAATATGGGTGACCCGCTATGCGTTCAAGCATTTGGTCGATGAATGGCAAGGGAAAACGGTATTTTCTTATTCTAGCATTGAGTTTCCAGTAATTAATGCAAACACCCCACCTAGTGGTGGTGCATTGAGGAATCGATTGTCCCTTAGCATTTTCGACCACAGTTATGCCCGCCTTCTTCGGGACGACTTGAATTAGTCTTACCCATTTTCTATTCGAGATAGGGTAGATAATCCCGACATCTAATAACTTGATAATCTCCACTCTAACAACTTCTTTCATAGTTGGGTTTAGTCTCCTTTTCATTTCCCTAGAGGACTTCACGTCCTCCTCGAGGTGGATTTTGTAGGTACAAATCAGGGGACTTATACACTTCAAATACAGTATAGACCAACCAAAAGAACCTCTGTGCTTCCTCAAAATTTCCAGCAGCTTACCCTCTTTTTCTTTATCTAGGCTAGAGGAGACAACAACAGGAAATGTCTCATCCTCTCCTAAAAAAGAATATTTCACATTAAAGGGTAGTTTCTTCAACTCGAGGGTAGGAAATTTCTCTTCGGAGGGGATCAAGCATGACTCCCTCAGGGGTGGATCCTCGAATCTATAAACCCAATTAACATCTCTAAACTCCTTTATCTACACTCCCTCATCTAATATCGCTTTCAACCCCTCAATCTCTTGCTCAAACTCAGTGTATGGAATCTCACTCTCATCTCCTCTCACTAGGCATGCTTCTAAAGCATCCCCACCCATGGTTCTCTCGATGTGCTCCCCTATTACCTCCTATATGAGGTCAATCGTATGGATTTCATCTTCGTCACCCACTTGTTTAGCAACATTGAAGATGTTTATCTTGAGGGTCATATTCCCAAAAGTGAGCTGCTTTTTCCATTTCGTGTATTGATTAAAGCATTAGCTATAGCTAAGAATGGGCGGCCTAGAATGATGGGAACATGGTTTCTAGGATGGATGGAGGACTCCGTGTCCTAAATGATAAAGTCTACCAGGAAGTAGAAAGTGTTCACTTGGACTATCACGTCCTCAACAATCCCTCGAGGCACATTCACTGTGCGGTCCTCTAATTGAAGAGTGATTCGTGTGGGCTTAAGGTCACACAACTCAAGGTGCCTATAAATGGAGTTGGTAAGGATATTAACACTTGCGCCTAAGTCCAACAAGGCTTTCTCAATTCAATGCTTTCCAATAATACATGAAATTGTGGGTGCTCCCGGATCTTTAAACTTCGGTGGAAGGTCGTTAAGTAAAACGGAGCTCACATTCTATGCGAGGAAGACATTATTATTCACCTTTAGCCGTCTTTTCATTATCAAAATATCTTTAATGATCTTGGCATAGGCGGGAATTTGCTTGATGGCATCAAGAAATGGAAAATTCAGCTTAACTTGCTTAAGAACATCTAGAACATATGCACGGGAGTCTCCTTTTTGAGGTGGGGCCAACCGTTCAAGAAATGGAGTGACGGTGGGCGGTTTCACAACAACTTCGGGCTCTCTAGCATCGTCCTTATCACTCCCATTAAAGGGGTCATCTTTTCTCTCTTTTGTGCCGAGTGAAACCTCCTTATCTTTTGGCTCCTCGTGTGGGGGAGGTGACAAATCTATGACTCGCCCTCTATATAGAGTGGTGATGTCTTGTAATTGGTCTTTCTGATCAAAATATATAGAGCTAACATTGGCTTGACCTTGAGGAGTTCTTTGGCCTTGAGCCAAAAACTTTCCCTTCTCTTGGATTGCAACTCAGATATGCTTGTATTCATCTCAATGAACATGCGCTCAAACTTCGCATTGGTTGAATTTTGGGATTGGAAGAACTGGTTTAAGTTGTCATCAAGAGTCCTCCACGATGGGGTAATGTATGGGCCTCGAGGTTGTACTTTTTGAAATTGAGGAGGGGGTGGAGGTAGGGCAACATGTGAATTTGGATTCAACGTAGCTTGTTGTTTCCCATAGCTAAAATCCGGATGGTTTATCCATGAAGGGTTATAAGAGTTCCCGTGAGGGGCGTTAAAATTTCCCTTAAACCCTCCTATTGGTTCCACTTGATCGGTAAGCATGGCTTTATAAGCGGGTATCGTCAAAAATTCCTTTGTTGAATGGACCACCTCACAAATGGTGCACACCTTTTCTTTCACTGAACGAGTGGATCCGGTAGTTTCTCTTAGTCGTACCTCGAGTATGTCTCTCATATTTTTCTCAAATTAATCAAGTTGACAGTCTAGCAAGGTATCTTTATCAATTTGGTATAGATCGAACGCAGCAGGAGTTATGGACACTTGTCGAGGTAGAGTTTAGGCATTAGGATCGGATGTGTCCCATGATTGAGTAGTCTCGGCGACATACTTAAGACGAGCCTCAACATCACTTGCATCTAATTCCCAAAAAGGTCTTTCATATATTGTTTGCACAAGTTGCTTCGATGCTATAGTAAGCCCATGATGGAAGAAATAGATAAGGTGATGTTTATCAAATCCATGATTTGGGCAAGCATTAGCCAACACTTATCAAATGACTCATGATCTTGTTGTCGAAAATCTTGAATTTGAGCCTTAACGGAATTGGTTTTATGTTGTATAAAGAACTTTGAAAGAAACTTGGATTGCATATCCTTCCATGATATAATAGAGTTCGTTGGTGTCTTAGCTTTATCCTTTAAGTAAAAGTCTTTAGGCGAACGTCATCTTGCATGTAAGCTTAATCTCTAAAGGTTTCGCACGCCTTTTTGAACTCGCGGATATGGAGATATGGTTTCTCCGAATCCATGATGCGAAATGTTGGAAGAATCTATATCATCCGATTATGGAAGTGTAAATGTCCTACATTGTACAAAAGTAGAATGCAATTCAGGTGTGACAGTTCACTCGGGACATAAGAGTTTTTTCATGGGACGATACGATAGGTTTCCCTCACCGTACCGAAACTGTCGATATCCGACATTGCTCTCTCTCTAATTGACTCAAAATCCTAACTCAGCGTTCGAGAAGTGTGGCTCAGCGTGTGACTTCTGATGGAGTTTGGAGGCGGAACCTAGAATTATGGAACGCGATGGGTATGGGGTTTATCAGAATCATACTCAACGATGGAATTTTTGTGGATTCTTATTAGATTATTTTGAGGAGTTTGTTCTGAATTTTTCATGAAAGGGATTTTGAGAGATGGTTTCTTTTTGGCTTTTTATTTTTCTGAATTTTTATGGATTTTTTTTGCCTTTTTAAAATTTGGAATCAAATTTGGGATTAAATATACTAACCTAAAATCTACCTAATTCCCCGGTAATGTCGCCAAAAACTTGACGTTACCACAAACGTTTCTAAAGTGCTTGCTTATATAGGCTCAAGTTCAAGCCTGTCGCGTAAGTAATAACCCAGTAAGACGGGATCGTATCCAGAGGGAACTAGGACGAATGTTTGTAACGACGAAGGAATAGAAGACTAACCCTAAATTGATTCGAGAAAAGAAACTAAAAGATGATTGATTGTGGAACTAAATTCTACTGTCTAAATGCAACTAAAATTTAAATTACGAACTAAGCTACGTGCACAGAAATGAAACTACTACAATTAAGTAAATATGAATGAGAGAAAATAGGTTAGGATACAATCCCCCAAACCCAAGTAGATTTACTGGATAGAATATTAGCATTTGAATTAGAGAGTTGGTTAACCGAGTCTTTATTAATGCTAAGCATTACATATATGAAGGTACTAGCCCGCATCATACATAATCAAAGGTAAGAATAAAGTGGTGTTGCATAACTAACACGAACATCACATCCTTAAATACCCCAGTTACTTAGGGCAAATGAGGTTAAAATACCTACGATGGTTGTGTTCACTACACAACACGATTCGATCAAAATTTAATTCAAAACCTATTTTCTATTCATGTAACTACATCGGGTCAAGTTCATGCATCCAAACCCTTGAAAATTTAGCTGGACATAATTAAACTAATCATGAATACAAAAGCTAATTTGGTTGAATTCATAACTACGTGAAAAATTGGGACGAAACTTGTAAATAAAAATTGCAACCTAATTTACACGAATAATCAAACACAAATGTAAAAGCAATTGAAATCAGAAAGAAAACAATACTTGGAATGAAGAAAATTCTAGAATTAATGCTTAAAACTAGAATGAATATTGCAGAAATTAAATCCTAGGGTGGGTTCTTATTTGCAAAAGTCCTCTAAAACTATAAAAAAAAGAGAACTTTCCAAAGTCTGGGAATTATTTGGAATAAATACCCTATGAAATTATAAGAGTTTGAGATAGATACAACTCTAAATGTTAAAAATAAAAATAAAAAAATCGTCACTCAGACCGGCCCTGCCTGGTCTATCGGTTCGATTTAGTTTTGCTTGAAATCGGTTTAGTTTTGCTTGAAATCGGATCGGTTGGGGAGTTTGTCTTATGCAGGAACTTTTATGAATCTGGACCGGTTCGTTTTATGATGATATCGAATCGGTATTCCCTTAACAGAAACTTTGTCTTCACCGGACCGGTTCGATTTTGGCTCACACCAGATCGGTCTGGAGGTCTTTTTCTTTCTGCTCTTTGTTATGATTTTCTCTCATCTTCGAGGCTTCATAACTTCTGATCTGGGACTCGAATTTGGATGCCATTTCTTCATACATGCTTCTAGCTTGAGGTCTTCAACTTTCATTTTGGTTCCTCGTCCGAACTCCAGATGTAAAGTTACTCTTTTGCCCTCTGAATTTTCTTCCTTGGTTTCTCTTTTTTGAGTTTCCTCTTCTCTTCACTTGTATAAAATACATGTAAAAAGCAAAAAGAATACACAAAACTCGATGCACTAAATAGGAAATGGTAGTAGAAAGGATATGAGATAAATCAACACATTTTACATGTTATGAGGTGATAAACGCCTCAAAATTAAGGGGATAAATAAGAAGAATTTATGCCTAATCAGTGGGGCACTCTTCTACCTTATAACCATAAGCCTCATAAGCAAAACACCTATCCGACTCATCCCTTATAATATTCTCACTTCGATTTTTAAGGACTTGATCTTCCTTGTTGTTCTTAAATTTCTCAAGTCCTTTGGCATCTTTCGATTGATTTTGGAACTTAAGAAACTTTTTGAACTTCTTTGACAACAAGGCCACATCCTCAAAGTCCGTGTCAGAATCATCATCCAAAACTTTAGTCTCCTCCTTACAGGCTTTCAAAGCAATGCCCTTTTCTTTCTTTGGCACTCGTTGATTCAATCATACCCAAGGAGTTCAAAACGTTAAGTTTAGGATCAAATCTACTAGGCAACAACCTTAAGATTTTCTTTATGACTCGATTGTAGGGTATTTTCTCTCTTAAGTTAAACGACAAGTTGATAATGTTGGAAAACCTAGAGTAAAACTCATCAAACGTCTCACTCTCTAACATTTTAATCATCTTAAATTGGGTGGTGAGGTTTTGAAGTTTAGATGCCCTAACCGTGCTAGTTACCTCCTGAGTAAGTGCAAGAATATCCCAAGCCTCTTTTGAGGTTTCACACGTCATAATACGATTACACTCTTCCGGTGTGACATAAGAAGAAATAACATGTATACCTTTAGAATTATCAATTGGAAGTCTATGTTAGGCTTCGGTCCATGACTCAATAGGTTTTAAAGTAATGGACTCTCCTTTTATCGTGATCGATGGTGACCACCCTTTCTCAACTGCTAACTACACATGTTAATCAATTGATTTCAAAGTACTTTTCATTTGCATTTTCCAATAATCATAGTTGGTGGCATCCAAAACAGGAATTCTAAAACTATCAGAATGTTCAAAATTCATCCTTAAAACACACGGGATCACTCACACGATAAAAAATGTTTTTAGCTCTCATACCAATTTGGAGGTCCCCTTTTTGATTCAATTTGTGCTTTAAGGTGAGAAATAATTTTTATTTCAAAACACTTTTTCAAATTTTATTATGAACCAAGTTTGTGAACCAATTTCAATTAAGTCCAATTTTATTTTGTTTAATCCTAAGCATGTATCTATGTGATTAAAGCAAGTAAAATAAATCAAGTCCATAAAATCAAAGCCGAATGTACAAGAAAATCACTAAGGGAAAAAACCTCGGATGGCCTAAGCCAGACAATTTCTATGATACGATAATTATAAATAAAGACAGAAAAACTTACACAAAGACTGGATGCCCACAAGCCTTAATGATCTTCTTCTCTTTAACCTCTCCTCCACAATGCCCAAGTAGAAATCCTTTCACGATACTTGTCCACAGCACATGAGTCCAAGCGTACCTCTATATCCACCGATACAACTTTAGCAACCATCTACGATTAGAAACACGGCCTTCACCCTTTCTTCACCGCAAAACTCAAACGAAACAACTTGTTAAATATGGATGAACAAACTCCAATGGTGCAAACAAGATATTTATGGCATATATGTATGAAAGCTCGGATATTTTAAACAATAAGGATGGTTTTAATCTTTGGAAACCTTTATAAACATGTGCATAAAAATGAAAATCTTCTATTTTTTATTTTGGTTCTGCACACTTCGAAATTTTGAGCAAAAGACGGATTTGATAATAACTTTAAGTCGACGCGTCGTTAGAACGACATTCCTTAGTTGTTTGAACAACCTTTCCATGTCGTTTGAACGATATTGAGATGTCGTTTGAACGACATCAAATGTCATTTGATCCTTCTAAACCCAAGGGAAAGATCTACACGACTCTAAATAGGGTTTATCTCAGAATAAACTAAGTTAACACATTTTTAAAATCATTTTTGAATAAAATAACATCCTTAAAACATTTTTCGCGTCCCATAAACATTATGCATTCATACCTGAAAGATCAGAACATGACGAAGACATGAAACGTGCACTAATAAACATGGCATGATTTATCTTTGATGCTTGGCCGCTACGTATTCAATAAACTCATCATATATTATATGGGAATCATGACAAGTAAAAATATATCTATGATTCAAACAAGTGTTGTCTAGAAACAATTCAATTACATACAAATTGACACACTTTGGAAATTTTTCCTTCTAGATTCCCAAGGTACTAATTGATAACGAATCTGCCCTAAATGTATGTCTGCTGAGAACCATAAAATGACTAGGAATTAAGAACGAATAGCTCATGCCTACCACTAGGGTTGTGATGGACTTTGATAACACTAGAAGAGAAATGATAGGTTTTATTAAATCAATCTTAGGATCGATCCACTACACAGACTCATTGAGTTTTAAGTAATTGACATACCTACTTCTTTTAATCCTTTTCTAGGAGACCATGGCTTCATGATATCGAGAGTGTTACTTCGTCGCTGAATAAAAAACTAAAATTTTATTTGGGAAAATCTAATCACAGTATCTGAATATTCTAACTTGATCAAAAGGAGTGACCTAGAACTCCAGTACTGGAGATCAAACATGAAAATGGAGACATATACATCAGTGGATTTCATATAGAACCTCTCAAGCAGGTTAACTACGCCAATATGAAAGAACAAGTTCCACTGCCATACTAAAAATATGGTTGTTTTAATGTTACCCACGTGATGAAGAAAAATGATATATCTATCGGGAACGGGGCTTGGGAAGAATCAACAAGGAATCAATAAGCCTGCAAGGATACCTCAATAGTCTAACACTAAGGGTCTAGAATATAATAGAAAGACTGTTGATATTATCTCCAAATCATCGAAGGTCAAGGGTTCATAATTTAAGAAATTAGGGGTTGCACATGAGCCTAGTTTCTTTAATCTCAATTGACATTTGGACAAGGAAGGACAAGACTTTTCCTTATGTGGATTTACCGAACCATAAGGAGATGCCCATTCCGAACAATTAATGAAAATATGGGAGATTTTCTTTAACGATTGCCCTGCATGGATCAAAGAACAAGTGAACGAAATAGCGAACCTAATTGGGAAGCTAGGAAATCCCTCTGCAAAATGGGATCCACTTGAAGACCTAAAAAACTAAAATGTTTCGAGAGATAATGTTGAAGGATGATAAGAATTGGATTGACTAACACCTATCAATAACTGACAACCATTTTGAGGAAGAAATCGCTTACATGCTCTAGTAAGAACCTCTGGCTACTATTTATAACCTATCCATTGAGGATAAGTCACTTGAGGCAAACTATTTCGATCCCTTTTATTGATGATTTTTTAATTTAGGTATCATTATGTGAAAAACATTGATGATGATGAATGTGCTAATCAAAATGATGAATTTCATTTATGTAATAAAGAATTAGAAAACCACATAAAGGAGCTTAACAACAAATATACCAATCGTAAACAACTTGCTGACAAAATAATTAGATTAATTTAGGATCTTTAGTTGAGATAAAAGAAATAAAAATTGGTTCTTCTTTAAAAGATCTATAAAGGTTCAAACTAACCCAAATACTCAAAGAATACATTAATATTTGCACCTCGTCCTATGTCGATATACGAAAAATCGACATAAAAATTGTTGTCCATCGAATACCCATATATCCCAACTCCAAGACAGTCAAGAAAAAAACTCAGAAATCTCAAATTGGAGTGGTCCCTCAAGGTAAAAGAAGATGTGATGAAACAACTCAATGTAGGCTTCTTAATAGTAGTTGAATACCCTACATGGATAGCTAACACTGTACCAGTTCCAAAAATAGGAGGGAAAGTAAAAATGTGCATTAATTAAAGGGAATTGAACACATATAGCCCCAAAGATGATTGTCCATTTCCAAACATAAATATGATCATCGACAACACCGCTGACCATGCCCTGGATTCCTTCCTCGATGGATTCGTCAGCTTCAACCAAATCAAGATGCTTTCAAAAGACCAAGAGAAAATGGCTTTCACTTCCTTGGGGGACCTTTTGATACACAATAATGTCATTCGAACTCAATAATGATGACACAACTTACTAAATGGGGGGATACTACCTTAATGTATAACATGATCCATAAAGAAGTTGAAATATATGTCGATAACATGATTGTCAAATCCAAGACACGATAAGGGCATGTTTCGACACTAAGAAAGATCTTTAAAAAACTAAGGATGTATATCACATGTGCCTAAACCCCCAAAATGTGTTTATGGAGTTACTAAAGGGAAGCTACTAGGATTTTTCATCAGGGAAAAATGGTTTTAAGTGGAATTGGCTAAAGTCAAGTCTGTTATGGAGATGCCACCCCGACGTGTTAAGAATGAAGTCGAGGGTTTCCAGGGAAGTCTATAATATATCAGTAGGTTTATCTCTTTGATGACCTCCATATGTTATCCAATCTTCAAGATGCTTTATAAAGATTCTACCAACATTTGGAAATCTGACTTTTGAGAGGCTTTCGATAGAATAAAGAAATATCATCTAAACCTCATATATTGGCTTCACCTTGACCTGGACATCCTCTTCTCCTATTTTTTATGATTACAGACATCGTAGTGAGAGCCATGTTGTCTTAGTATGTCGAGGAATCATAGAAAGAACAAGGCATATACTATGCTTATAAATAACTCAACACATGTGAATAATGATACATGTCCTTAGAGAAATATTACTTATCTCTAGTATAGGTGACATAAAAGTCGAATCACTGTATGATCTCTTTTGAAATCAATCTGATCTCCCGAATGGATTACTTGAAATACTTACTCAAAAAACATGCATCGACAAGCAGAATGGCCAAGTGGCTATTCTTTCTTAGTGAATTTGACATCAAGTATGTACATCATAAGGCCGTCAAAGGACAAGTCATTGTAGATTACTTGGTTGAATCTGCTCTGGAAGAATAAGACGAGATTATTGCATACTTTCCAAATAAATACATTTTGGTGATCGAAAGTCAGGATGAAAATCGATGGCAACTATAATTCGATAAAGAAGCAAATAAAAAAGGATTTGGCATTGGAAAGTTATTGATTTCACCCGATGGAAGGCATCATCCTAATACCATTAAGATAAACTTTGATTGTACCAGCAACATTGTCGAGTATGAATCTTACATCGCAGGAATGAAGATAGATGACGAAGGGGATTATGAAAATCGACGTGTATGGAGACTCAACCCTCATTATTTGCTAAATACTAGGACATTGGAAAATTAGGGAACAAAATCTATTACCGTATCATGAATACCTAGAGGGAATTACATCCCTATTAGATGATGTTCAATTCTTTTATCTCCCAAGGGCTTAGAATAGTTTCATTGATGTTTTGTCTACTCTGACCTCCATGGTGGAAATCCTCGAAGATATGGATAAGGTACAAGTGGACGTATGAAAGCAAAAATGACACGGTTCAAGTTTGAAATCTATATGACCTAGGCTATGGACGAAGGAGCGTGGCACCGAGATATGTTGTTCAAAAGGGCAAGTATCCTTCTGGATCTACTAAGAAAAACAAAATGGGACTCCGATGGTGGGATGATTAATTCATCATGTGTGGCAGACATTTATACAAAAGGCATCCTAATGGAACCCATTTGTGGTGTCTTGACATGAGTGAAGAAGAAAAATGTGATTGAATAAATCCATGAAGGAGAATGTGGTCCTCACATGAATGGACACATGCTAGCAAAAAATATTATTTGCCAAGGGTATTACTGGAGAACCCTTTTGTATAATTGCAGCATATGTTTCCAAAGGTGCTTGAAATGCAAAAGATTCATAAATTTACAGTAGTTGCCTCTATGGGAATTATACAACGTGACATCACTATGTTCCTTTTTGACTTGGGGAATTGATATCATTGAGAAAGTAACACTGAAAGCATCCAATGGACATGAGTTCATTCGGGTAGCTATAGACTATTTCACTATGTGGATCGAGGCATAATCGTACATTGTGCTAAACGCCAAGAAAGTTGCATAATTTATATGAAAGAATATGATCTACAAATACAACGTACCATCTGCGATAATCTATGATAATAGAATGCACTTTGAGGAACAAGTCACAAAGTTTATCAAAAAATACAAAATTCAATGACACAAGTCATCCCCATACCCCCCACAGACCAATGGCACTATAAAATCAACAAATAAGAATATGAAAGTGATACTGCAAGGTGATCGAAGGATGAAAATATTGGGTTGATCGAATTCCATACGCATTGTGGGGATATAGAACTACCATCAAAACTCCTACCCTAACCACACCATTCTTGCTTGTATATGGGATGGAGGAAATGCTTCCAATTGAGATGGAAATCCTTTTCTTAAGAGTTCTATTGAAAAACCAAATCTCTAAAGTTGATTAGGTAACAAACAAATACGAAGAGCTCACGTTATTGGACCAAAAATGATTGCTAGCACGTTATCGCATGCAAGGATACCACAACTGAATCACATGGGCGTTCAATAAGAAGTAAAAAATAGATGAGTCCAATGGATAAGATCATGTCGGGAGGAATGGTTGTCCCATTCAATCTCGATGGAACATGGTTGGCCAAACTAAATAATCTAGATCGCCTTAAGAAATATTATGTGTAAAAAAGGAAAAACATCAAGTAACCAATAAGAAATACGTACGATCCGATCCTCTATAAATCAAAGAAGATTCATCAAATCATCACTAAGCCAGTCTCACTGCATAATGGAGGTACATAAGAAACCCTATGGCATTCAGTCAATCTAACCACACCCCTCTGAGGGTAAATTTTTTATATTCCATAATATCTCATCTTTTATATTCCTAAAATCGATTATAGTGTCATTAGGATGACAAAGAAAGGTTTGAGGCCTATAGGGGGAACTCATTTTTTATTAAAGGTAAATAGTTTCATTACAAAACACACATTTATCATCTTAAAAAAAAACAAGTTACACTAAGATACTCGAAGGTAATTGTTGCCTATACTGTAAAAAGATTCAGATTCGTCTATGTTTTCCCCAAGATGATCATTTCTCATGAACCACTACTATCACCTGTCTCAATCTCATCAGAACTTCTATCTTGCAACCTGGAAATTTCTTACACTTCCCCAAATTTTGTAAGAGGAAGATCTAAGAGCCCACAGATGTATGTCTCCCTCAAGATAAGTGCATCTTTGACCTTCTTCCATAACCATAAAAGGTACACTTCAGATAAGTGCATAGCCATACCTCTAGACAAACCAGGCAGAACTTGAAGGAACTTTATTTCTCTAAAGGTCTCAAACTATGCTCACTAAGTACAGGGAAAGAGTCTTAACTAGATGAAACCAAACTAGAAAATGAGGGATCTCTTACCTTCTTTTGTATTGGTGCATCACATGCTGAGGAAAATAGAAGGATGTAAAACACAAAGCAAACAAATGGATGTAGGGTAACGACCCATAGGTAGGTAATGAACTATAATTGATCTCCAAGGGAAATACTAATAATGGTGGGAGTGACCAGATTCGAATACCTGTTGACCCACTCTCCTTCAGCCTCCCTAAAGTTGATAAGTGGCTCACATAAAGAAAAATCAGTTGATCGATAAGGAAAAGATAGAGGATCCCAGATCAATCCAAGACTCTTCAAAAGCCACATGTATAAGATCAAGAGGCTTCCTCGAAGATAATTCACTCACAAAAATAGTAAGCTGAAAGACTATTAATGGTATCACCTAAATGAAATGAATTGGACTTTTACCCTCTTTTCGTTTACAAGACTACATTCGCCAGGTGCATGTCGACACATGTGGTATCCTTGACAAGAAAAGACTGAGCCACTAGTGCCAAAGAGAAGGATTCTCTTCGTCATCCCTTGTACCTTCGATCTGGGATATCATATAAGAAGAAAGAAATGACCACCATAAGTTCGATAGAAAGAGAAAAAATCCTCTTCGGACCAGATAAGGCTCCACTATGGGTTGGTTTATACCATACCCTGTTAAGAAGTAATAATCCTCAAAGGTCGATGACAGCTTTCAAGAAGACCTAGTCAACTGGGTTATATCTCCAAGACAACAATTGGTCTAGACCATAACGATCCAGTCCCAAGAGAGACCAATTATCAAAGATACAAATGAAAGACTAAGACCTGGTTGGTGATTGAAATTTAGGAGAGCCATCTCAAGAAGAAGCTGAGAAAAGAATGTTGTGTCTGGGCTATGAGAAATAAAAGCATAACGTGTGAGCTTCAGGACAAAACTTTACCACCATTTGTAGGGAGAAAAAGTTGATCTTTCCGTCCTCCTGAGGAAACCCTTCGGCCAATCGGTCCTAAGTAAAAAATAAAATATTTATATTATCTCGACAGACCTGGAGATTGAAAATCCATTCGAAACGACTCATTATGAGAATGGAAACTATAATAGATCTAAAAATTTGGAAATATGATTTTCCCATTTTTGAACCTTATCTTTATCTTTAAATATCTACCTCATGTGCATATCATCATTAACATGAAAAAAAACTCAAAAAAACTAAAAATAAATAACATTTCTCATAATAAAAACATTTGTCGTATATAAATGTTTTAGGATTAAAGGACAATCCCCTTAAATCCTTAAATACAAAAATAAATAAATAAATACAAAAAAATACATAAACTAAAAGAATATTGACATCCTATAAAGGAAGAGTCTCCATCCTCCTCCTCGTTATCATTGGATTTTGATACATCTACCCGCATTGCGGCACCCTCTTGGATCATTGGACCTCCCCTAAGAGCTATGGAAGAGGTAGGCTTGCGATACCTAGGGTACACCTTTCGAGAAGAATCAGGAAAATCCTTCTCGCGAGAGCCCCTACCCAAGTTTCTCATCGTTCATGACCCAAGTCTCTCATCGTCCTCCAAATAAAGGCCAGGTATGAGCCCATCGCCTGGGATATCTGTTCCAACACTAACCAAAGTACGGTAAAGGCCTACATTAAAAGATCAATACATCACAATCCGATCTAAAAGAAAATAAAGACAGAAAAGAGATAAATCAAATAAAATATGTTAAATACCTTAACCCCTCACCACAAAGAAGTAAGGATAAGATGAAGGAACTGACTCCTCGTATTTCACTCCATCATCCCTGGTGAACTGAACGGATAGACCCAGGACCCATACCACCAATAACGGATCTGAGGGTAGATCTGATACTGCAGAATCTCCCATAAAAGTTCACTTATAAGGGGGAACCGTGGTAGTCTCGGGAACTCCCTCGAGCCCTTCTCCAATAGCTAAAACGATGGGCATCAGCCTCTTTATAACAAATACATTATAAGGGACAGTGTAGTTAAAGTGGACGCTCTCCACTGGGATTCCCCTAATGGCTATTGTCTAGTCATCAGGAGCAAGAAGACATGGCTCCCTCATCCTGAAATGAGGAACCAATAGATGAACTAATTAGGTCTGAATATTGGCAGACGACCCTCTCTCCTAGGTAAAAAGCTGCATCCCCGTCGGTGCAAAGGGGAAGTCAGGATGTGGTATGGGTAGTGGTCCTATCTGTGCCCCACTGTCTCTAGGATGTAACCCAAGGGATGAAGGTGACCGGTAATTCAAGCAAGAATAATAAGGAAATTAAAGAACATGTTAAATTTTCAAAAGGTATGAAAATCAATACATACTTTATCTGTAATCGTCCCACTAAAAATAATATGTATCTATCCATAAGTATACATCTAGAAGCCCTCCCTCCTGTTGTCCTACCTCTAGCGGGGTTAACAATCCTCCTCTAGTGCCCCAAAAGAACCCCGGTGAAGTCCAAAGACCTCAAAAGCCCATAGTTGTTTAAAATGAAAGAGGCATATGTAAATATCAATAAAAAAATAAAGTGAAATGCAAACTAAAATACAAGAGAAAACGAGGACGTACCTACCAAACCACCATGTAACCAATGGGACTCTTAGTCACTTGCTTAGAAATAACACTCATGTTGGCAAAGAATAACCTCATATCAGAAAAAAACCAGTCGTACTGACGGATGCAGTTAAAATATCAGAGAGGGAAGAGAAAACCCTCATGAACTGGCTCGTCATGGGAGGAGTAGATGGCGTAACCCAACATAAAGAGAATAAAAGTCCAGGTGAACTAACGAATCCGAGTCTCATTCGTCCCTAAACTCCTCCAATGTGCTCCCGTGTGGGTATGGAGAGAATTGAGTACATTTTCACACCCGAATGAATAGCGGGAATGAATCATATCGCCTCCCAAATGGCCTTCGTCATAAACCAAATATGGCAAGGAATCGTCACTGGAAACGGATCGAATGATAAGACGGTCAGTACATGCAGGTCTAGTTAGGTGAGTGTCATTTCACCCGCTAAGAGGTGGAAGATGCAAATCGTATCCCACCACCTCTCCAATAACATCTGGATTGCGAAAGTGGTCACCAAAAAATCTAGGAAAGGGATAAATCCCAAGCCTCGTACCATCTCTCGAATGACGCCAAGGAAGTACTCGTTAACCCATAAAACCAATTCTTTACCTTGAAGCTCAAGATGTTTCTTTTTATGTTCCAATTGAAACTTAATCTTTTCATGGCCTCGCTTAGGGAAAACCTTAATTTTGAAACGGGTGGTACTACCAGTCGGGAATTGCTATAGAGAAGTGTGCGAAAATAATAAATAAACAGAAACAAACATTGCAGCAATACGTTTCCAATAATAAAGCATAAAGTAATACATTGTAAAAAAATAAATATGGACTTCACTGTTGTGCACAGTAATACAGAGGTGAGTAGTAGGCTCTCGTAGAAGAATGACCTAATCATCAGGCCGAGGTACCTGGTAAGGGTGCACACAGTTTAGGTTGGGTTGGTTCCGATGACATTTTTTAATAAAAAATTCAAATATATTTTTGTAACTTAAAAATAATGTTTATTCTTCCTTAATGTTTTACCATATTATTCCAATATAATTTTCAAGTTGCTCCCTAATCTTTTATCATATTTTAGTACCTAACTACTTTTCAACATTAATAAAAACTACATTAATAGTTCACTTATATTTGAATAAGTGCACATTACATTTAAAGAAACAACCATAATAGTTCACTTGTAATTGGCAAAAACAACAACGACAATAAAGGGAAAAAAATAACAATAATAGAAGTCCTAAATAACAAGCAACAAATTTTCTTAAAAAAACAAAACCAAAATTCCTTAAAAAAATAGCTTCGATAACTACAAAACAACAATAAAAACTACAAAAACAACAACATGACAGTATCCAAACAACATCCAAGTAGCACCCAAACAATACCACTTAACTGCAAATAAAATTAACATAGAAATAAGAACACATAAAAATGAAAAAAAAGTTAAAAATAATAATTTTACTTTAATACAGAGGATGCACGAGCACATTACCAAGTTCGGAATCTTTCGTAATGAGTGCAAATAGCACAAAAAAATTATTATTGGGAATACTTAATAACAAAATAAATTAAATGACATGTTATCTTAATAAACTTACCGGACTCAAGATCACTCATATCATCCAATCTCATCTCAATATCTATAGGAATTGGTGATGGATGTAACCAATCTTGTGCACATATTAAACATTCTACGATTGTTGGAGTTAATGAACTTTGAAATTGATCAAGCACATGTCATCCAATACTAAAAGATGATTCTGAAGCAACCATTGATACCGAAATAGCCAAAACATATCTCGCAATTAAAAAGAGAACCGGATACCTAGTGCAATTGAATTTTCACCAACTTAAAATATCAAAGTTCAACCATCCTTTTTTTCTCCTTCTTTTAAATACCTATCAACTTCGAATTTTGCATCAACATTATCTTCATTTTCTAATTGTTGAAAAAACTCTGATTAAAAAGACTTCAATTGATCATCTTCCTCAACTTCACCAAATTGATTAATATCCATTTCATTCGAACTTTGAGTTTGAATCACTCTTTTTGAGTGAAAACTCGTACTTTCAAGAATATGATAATGCACAACATTATATTTAAAGGATCTTTAATTCTCATATCCAAATCATTAACTTTTAATTCGCATATTCACTACAATCAATAGCATTATGTTAATTTTATCAATGTTCCCCCAATGGTTGTCATTTTTTCTTTTATAATGATTGCCATTATACTCAATGTTAAATCAATATTCTTGCTCAATTGGGATAAAAGTGCTTCAATTGAACAAATATCATGAAAACAAATATTGATTTGAGTCATTATATAAGGACCCCAAAAAACCTTCCATAAGATCGGAATAAAAAGTTGTTTCATGATCATCCACAATCCTTTCAAATGCACTTTGAAACTTAATTGATATTTCCAACATGAGATAAATAGAGTTCCACCTCGTAATAATATCAAGACAAAGTGTGGTACTTGATGGTGACTTTTCTTGATTACAAATATTTGAAATTGTGATCCTATTTGGGTTGAACTTAAAATGTAACTCACGACACCACGAATTCTAGCGATGTATGATTCCAACTCTTTCATCCCATCTCTCACAATCAAGTTTAAAATATGAGCACAACACCTCATGTGAAAAAATTCTCCATCTAAAATAAAAGCATTTTTTTAAAGCGTCTTTTTCAAGTGACCAATTGTAGTATCATTTATCGCGGCATTATCAACGGTCATAGTAAACACCTTTTCTATACCCCATTAAAGCAAGCATGACTCCATGACTTATCCTATTACAATATTCTTATGGCTATAAATGACAGTAAAATTCAGAATTTTTTATGCAATTTCCATTTCAAGTCAATAAAATGAGCCGTACGTACCATGTAGCTCATATTTTGTAAAGAATTCCATGTGTCAGTGTTGAGAAAAAATCATTTTGTTGAAATGTTCAAAGCCTTTGTCATATTCCTTTTTAAAGCAACATATAAATCCAAATAGTCCCTGGCTATAGTAATGCGTGACACATTTTGACACTTGGGTTGACAAATGGACATAAAACTATAAAAACCTTCATGCTTAACAAATTTAAATGCTAGTTCATCCATGATAATCATTTTAGCAAGAGTATGATGACATAATTGTTGGTTAAATTTTCATGAAATGAGTTTGCTTTCTTCTTCTTGCCCTTCATTTTTATCCTTTTAAAAAGACAAGGTCTTTTGTTTCTTATCGTTCAAGGGATACTCCTTACATTTTATCTAGTTCTTCCACAACGTGCTAGTTCCATTTTGACTAGAATATGCATATTTAGATGAACAATAACTACACAACTTTATTTGGATTACTTTCATCTACTTTCATCTTCTTTTTCAACTTTATTGAAGTGGTCCCAAATATCATAATTATAAAGTTTTTTTAGAAGCTACCTTACCTGGTTGTTTTTGTGATACAATAGTAGGTGCTGCATTTGTTCGCTTGGATGAGGATGTGTATCATGTTGATATGGATGTGTATCATATTGAGACAAATGTGTATCAACCATACTTGTCACCTGGAAAAATATAATAAAACCATTTTTTCCTAATAAAACTACTAAAAAGAATAAAATAATCATAAACAATTCAAAAGGCCTTCAAGTTATGATGGTGTGGACAAGAAACATCCTGCTGGAAGGGACAAAATTCCCAGGGACTATCTATTTTATAATTCATCTATAATTAGACCATTTATTAAAGGTTCTCTTACAAGTTACTATTTTATTTTAATTTTTCATCTTGAGTTGGGGTTTTAATCCAATTTTTTTTAGTATGCTAGTTCAATAGTTAGTCTTAGTACTTATTATTGGGATTTGGGAAGCAATTCAAAATTTTATTCAACTTTGAGTATTTTTCTAATTTTCAAACTGACGTTTAGTTTCTAGTCAATAATCATCATACTGGGATTGACGGAAAAAGTCAGAATTTAGTTTTTAATCAATAATCGATAAGTGCGGAAAAGTTTTAATCTAACTCACGAATAAGAAACATAAACGAGAAGAAAATCAAAGCTTATTACATGATGATAAAATAGATACCACCATGAAAGTCGGAGCTATTAATGGAAGACCCAAGCACCACAAATTACTAACTCACCGTCGCATGGTCAAATCTCATTTTTGAGAGAGAAAGGTTGGCCGACATCGACGTCTGGGGCAGATGAGGGCTGAGGCGAAGGGTTCATGGAAGTGGGATAAGAGTGAGGGGATGCGGTGTGCGTGGTGGAAGCAGTGAGCTAAGAGTTGAGGGGATGGGGGGTTGGTGATGGGATGAGGGCTGAGAGAGTTTGAGAGGCGAGAGTGAGAGAGATAAATCAACACTTTAGTCTTAGAAATAAGGTTAGGGTTACTACGTAAGTGCTATATACATATATATATATATATAAATGTAAATAAAAATGATAATGTATTTTCAGTTCGGTCCTAGTTTCGGTGCTGGTTCAGGATCGGTTCGATTTTGGACGGATTGGATTGGTTTTATGGTGTAACCAGGAACCAAACTGAAAAATCAATTTTTTAGAACCGGTACCGATCCAATAATAAAAAATTGAACCGAACCAACTCAATACAATAAATTTGGTTCGTTTTATCGGACTTTCGATTCCTCTATGCACCCAAGTATATTGTGACGTACGTTAAGGTCGCTGGCCATAAATTCCATTGAGATCTCCACATCAACCCATTCATCGGGCTATCCAGCCTTAAGGTAAAGCCTAACGTCAAAGAGATCGTCCAATAAGATCTCCAATAACTCGTTGACCTCTCTCTCGATCATTGCAGAATAACTAAAAAAGTGGAACTAAAAAAAAGTCGAAGAACTCCTAAACTTAAAGAGAAAATAGAGGCTAGAGAGAATCTAGAGATAGAATAGAAAGCTGATAGTGAAGAGAAATGGGAATTTTCCCATTTATAAGGAGGACCAAGAACCTGCCCGATCGGTCTCACGCCCCCAACTCTAGGCCGATCGACCTATCCCCTTTAACTCAACTAATAAATTCCAAAACTCATTCTTTTTCTTCCCAATCAATCCTCCTCAATAAATTTAAAAAAATCCAAACTCAATCATTTCAAATCCATGAAACTAAAAATTAATCTCTTAATAAATTTGAAAAATCAAATTCAATCATTTTAATTCCCAAAAAATCCTCCTCAATAAATTTAAAAATAAATAAATCAAAATTCAATCATTTCAAATCCAAAAAAATAACAAACAATCCCTTAATAAATTTAAAAAAATCAGAAATCCATAATTTCAAATCCAAAGAATAAAAATCTGTCATCCTCAATAAATTTTTAAAAAAAAATTCCTTAATTTTAAACCAACTCTCCTTTTCCTTGAACCTCGTATCACGTGAATGATTTCAATCAATCTGATGATTCGTCAAAATACCCCATCTCATGCAGAAAACTTCAACCAATCCAGTGTTTCATCAAAACACCCCATATCACGCAAATGATTTTAATCAATCTGGTATTTCATCAAAACATTGCTACTCATGAGAGTGATTTCAATGAATTCGATATTTTGTCAGAGCACCCCATCTCATGCGGACGGTTTTGATCAATTCGGGGTTTTGTTAAAGCAACCTATCTCCAACAGAAACTTTATGTTATAAATAGAATGTGATGGTGAATGAATGACCAACTTCATTCATTTATTCATTCATCTTTGTTTATTTCTCTCTTCCATCTCTTCCTCTACTTCTTCTTTTTGTCCTTTTCTTTTCCCTTTTATTATGTGAAAATGTTATCTCATAAATCTAACATGGTAATAGAGAAAAGTGTGTAAAGCTCAATGATATGGTTTTGAATCCATAGAGTTGAGTGTATAAACCCTAGCATATCCAAAGGTATTTCCAAAAAAATGAGAAGCGTTAATCCCATCCCATTTTTTAATCCTAAGTTCCGGATCATTGTATTTCGACTCAATCAACACAAATTCATATGTTTTCCCTTGGATTATCGTTGTTTTTCAGGTAAGGTCTACTTCCTTTCTAGTTAAAATTTCAAATCAACCTCGTTCTCCTTTTTAAATACCTATTATAGTATTTATTCTATATTAGTGGTTCTTCTGTGCATTAGAGAGGTGATTATCTGTACAGTTGATATTTTCTATTTTTTAAGAGGTGTGTGCCCAAAACTGTTTGCAAAAATGTTTGTCTCAAAAGATAAATTAGCAATGACTAGTTATTTTACCGGTGTGACTCTCATGATAGGTAATGGTAGTGATAATCATCTAGGCATATATATTATGATTTTTAGACTAGATAAAATAAATTATATGCAGTGGCGTCAATCTACTCGTATGTATATTACTAACTGTAGAATAATTGGCCATGCTAATGGAACTATACCTTACCCCTTGCATGAACGACCCCAAATATTGTTACTAGGAGGTTAAGAATGCCTTAGTTATGATGTGGCTGTTTCAATCAATGCAACCATAAATTAGCAAGGGCTTTCTGTTTGTGAAAACTGTAAGAGAGTTATGGACTCTGATAGAAGAAACGTATTCCTCCATTGGAAAATTTTCCAAGTTGTGTGAACTTAAGTAGAGTATTGCAAAATTTAAACAGAAAGACTAATCTCTTACTACGTATTACCATTCTCTGCGAGGCAAGTGGGAAGATTATGACCGTTTCTAAGACTATGTATGTGTTCATGCAACTGAAGTTAAGGCATACTAGGATATAGTAGAACGAAGACGTATTTGTGAGTTTTTGTGTGGTCTGCACCCATAGTATGAGCATTCAAGGGTAGGTTTTTAACCCCAACTTCTGTTCGTGAGGTGTTCTCATGTATACAGATTGAGGAAAACAGGAATAAGGCTATGTTTCCTAAGGCCCAATCATAAGTACCTCTGTATGAGAGTTTACTCTTTCCACCTAGTAATGGAATTAAAAAATTTCCTTTAAGGGAGAAAGATAACATGACAAGAGCCACCTAAAGTGTGACCATAGTATTTTCATTGATCACACCCCAAAAACTTTCTAGGATCTTTATGGGAGACCAGCCTCAATCCCTACTCAAAATATAGGATTGCTCCAGTTAGGGGACACTAGTGTTAGTTGTTATCTTTAGGATACCTCTCTTAGCACACAACGCAATGAATGAGCCTATTATTATTGGTCATACCTCTCTATAACCATCAAAGAATATGTCTATATAAGATTATGATCATCTCAGATAAGATAATGCTTATCTTTGACAAAAGATAACTCAATTTGATCTCCAGGCCTTTTTCAGATGCTCCCTCCACCTCTAGTTTGGCTGAAATAGGTATTTTCATTCATCACATTACGTTTCTTCACCATCTGGTGTGCTCTCTTATCTCATTGACTCTGGAGCAACTGATTATAATATTAGTACGACATTTGATTTTTATTCATATAGTATATATTCTGGTCGGGATAAGATTAGAGTGATTGCGGGTAAGGACACGATTCTAGCCTCTCCAAATATTACCCTCTCCTATATTCTTCATGATCCAAAACTTACCAATAATCTTTTTCTATCAGTCACATTACCAAAAGTTTGAATTGTAATGTGATATTTTTTTCATCTCATTATGTTTTTTGGGACTTAGTTACGAGGAAAAAGATTGGAAGTGGGCATGAGGATAATGGCTTGTACTTATTGGACATCAAGCTAATTTCTTATTATGTTGTAAATTATACTAGTGTTAGGGCTATTAGTGTGGATAAAGATCTATTAATGCGATGGAATAATAGACTAGGTCATATTTCCATTCCTATATTGAAGCGTATTCTTACTCAATTTACTTATGTTGCACCTGTTAAGTTAAATTATGAACCATGTGTTCTTGCTAAATAATGATGTGTCCGTTATCGTACTAGTATTAACGAAACTACAACTCCTTTGCAGCTTGTTCATTTTGATGTGTGGGGTCCCGAACCTACAAGTTTCTTACTTGGTTTTCGATACTTGTGATATTTATTGATGACTTCAGCATATATATTTGGCTCTATCTCATTAAGCATAAAATTGAAGTTCATTCCATTTTTAAGAATTTTCACATAATGGTTTGTATTCGATTTGACTATCCCCTAAAGATACTCCTATATGATAATGGAGGGGAGTTATGTACAATGGTCTTGCCTCATTATTATATGATAATGGATTGTACCTCAAATCTCGTGTGTTGATACACCACAATAAAATGGTATAGATGAAAGAAAGTACCGTAATATTATAGAGGTAACTCGTTCTATTCTTATGGGTATGGGGGTCCCTATACGTTACTAGGTTGATCCAATCTTAACTGTGGTGTATCTCTTTAATCGCATGTCGTCTTGGGTTATTGGCAACTAATATCCCTTATCTATTTTACACCTCAACTCTCATTTATTTAGTGTTCCTCCAAAATTCTTTGGGTGTGTTTTCCATGTTCACCTTCATCACAAGAGATAAAATGGACCATAAGGAAGTTCGGTGTTTGTTCGTAGGATACTCCATAACTCAAAAGGGGTAACACTATTATAAACCCACCCCTCGTCGTCGTATTGTCTCTGTGGATGTTACATTCTTTAAGCCAGTACTTTTTTTCCACCACTAGGGATTCTCTACCGGGGAGACTCCTCTTAATATAGAGAACATGCCTTCCACTCAGCATGAATTCCTCATCCATTGCCTATTCCTATTCAAGTGAAGTTTGTACCAATGTCTACTTATCCTAACAATCATGATTTGCAGTAAGGAAATGAGCCACTTGTTTATACAAGAACAGAAAAACTAATCATTTCCTCACCCCAGCACCATGAACTCTTCCATAATCTAGGTAATCCCTCAGTTGATATTGATGTCCCTATCGCCCTTCAAAAGGGTGTTTGTGATTGTATAAAACACCATATTTCTCAATTTTTCTCTTATAATTCCTTACCTCAAATATATTATTCATTTATTTCCTTTGTATCTTTTACTTTTATTCCTACAACCATTTTAGATGCCTTTCGTCAAATCCAATGGAAGAGAGCCATGGTTGAGGAAATGGAGGATTTTGAGAAAAATAGTACATGGGATATTATTCAATTGCCTAGAGGAAAAAAGGTAGTAGGATTCAAATGGGTCTACACAATAACGTATCAGGATGATGCAAAAATTGATAGGTATAAATCCCGTCTAGTTGTAAATGTCTTCACTCGGGCTTATGGGATTTATTACCATGAGATATTTGGCCCAGTTGCCAAGATGAACTTTATAAGTGTCCTTATATCCGTGGCAGCAAATTTATCTGACCACTACACTAGTTGGATGTAAAGAATGCTTTCCTTTATGGTGGTTTGTAAGAAGAAATGTACATGATGATTCCTGAAGGATTCAAACTTTCTGATGACCAGGATTCAGTGTACAAAACAAATAAGGCCTTGTTGGGGCTGAAACAGTCTCCATGTGCATAGTTTGAGAGGTTTAGCACAACAGTGAAGAGGGTGGGGTACACACGGAGCCAGGAAAATCATAATCTTTTCATACAAAACGTATTATGGTTGATATAATGCCCTTATTGTATATTTGGATGATATTTGTATCACTAAAGATAATCCTAAAGAGATACAGTTTATGAAGTCTTTCTTGTGAACAGAGTTTGAGGTTAAATACCTTAGATTACTGAGATACTTTCCTGGAATTGAAGTGTTTTTATATCCAAGAAAGGAATGTTCATATCTCGACGAAAGGATTGTTCATATCTCAACGAAAGTATGTGTTAGGTATGATGGTTGAAACATGTCAACTTGAAGCTAGACCTGTTAATACTTCCATTAAGCATAACCATAAGATAAATGACACGGATATCGAGTTTCTTGATAACGTGAGGGGATTTTAGCATTTTGTTGCGAGACTTATTTACTTATCTCTCACTCATCCATATATAGCCTTTATTGTTAATGTGATTATTTAGTTTATGCAAACTCCATGGTCTTCTCAGCTCGAGGCAGCATATCATGTTCTTTGTTACCTCAAAATTTCACTATGTAAGGGGATATAATTTGGGAGACATGGTCACTTGAATGCCAAAGATTATACCGATGCTGATTGGGCAAGGTTTGTGACTAATCGATGATCAACTTTAGGATATTGCACATTTTTTGGTGGTAGTATTGTTTCCTGGAGAAGAAAGAAACAAGCTTTAGTATCTAGATCTAGTGCAGAAGCTGAGTTCAAATCCAGGACACATGGAATTTGTGAGTTGCTATGGTTACGAACTGTATTAAATGAGTTGGGATAACTAGTATGAGAGACGATGAGCTTATATTGTGATAACAAGGTTGTCATTAGTATTGCCCACAATTCAGTTCAATATGATATGACAAAGTATGTTGAGATTGATAGATATTTTATTAAGAAAAAACTTCGTATTAGGCTCATTTGTACTTTGTATGTCAACACGGTTGACCAAGTGGCTGATGTATTGACTAAGGGTATGAGTAAATCTACCTTACATAAAATGTTAGTCAAGGTGGGTATGATAGATATCTTTACACCAAATTGAGGGAGAGAGTTGTGGGGGCTTATTTATAATAGTTTATTTAAGTCATTTAATTATGTAGGGATATATGTATAAATATTAAAATTTTATGTTATAAATATAATGTGATGGGGGAGATAAATGACCTAATTCATCCATTCATTCATGTTGTTAATTTTTCTCTTCCCTCTCTTCCTCTTCTTCTTCTCCTTTTCCCTTTATTATGTAAATTAATCATCTCATAAATATAACATAATAAATCTGGTATTTTGTCAAAACACCTTGTCTCATGTGGACATTTTCAATCAATCCGGTGTTTTATCAAAGCACCCCATCTCACGCGGATGATTCCAATCAATCTGTTATTTCATCAAAACACCTCGTCTCATAGAAACAGTTTCAATCAATCTAGATTTTCATCAGAAAACCCCATCTTATGCAAAAGTTTACAATCAATCTGGTGTTTCGTCAAAACACCATATCTCACATGGACGATTTCAATCAATCCAGTGTTACATAAAATAACCTCATCTCATGCAGATAATTTCAATAAATCTCATGTTTTTCAAAATACCTCATCTCGTACGGATGAATCCAATTAATCTGTTTTTTTCAAAACACCTCATCAAATAAGGACGTTAAATTTTTTTGGGGTGTTTCATAATGTGACATTCTCTCTCATAGATGTTTAGATACCCAAAACATTACGAAGTCGATTGAGTATGCACTGAAATCCTCTCTCAATAATCTCTAAATAAATTTCATCAAAATGAACTCTTCAAGGAAACATGATCCAAAAATTTCCATCCAAGAAACAAAAATTCACCCATAATTGCAGATAGGTGCCTTTCTTTACAAAAATATTCATCCACAAATGAACTCCATTGTTGAGGGGCTCAGTAGACACCCCATTCTTCTTCGTAAATACATCACTACTTGTCATAGCCTCCCAATGTCCCAAATAACATTCAAAACATCAAGGCAACACAAAAACCCTCACTAAAATTCCCAACAGCCTAACGGGCCTAAAATAAATTATCTAAATAAAACCAAATTGGACTAGAATAAGCCTAAAAGCCGAGGGAAAATGAGTTGGAATGATCGGTCCTTGGTGTAAAGTACCCATGGTTGAGCGGTACCATTAGATGGCTATTTGGTCATGCGCCCTAGACAGTTTACTCATAAAAAGGGGCCCTCACCTACCATTTTGAGAGGCATTAACTCTTCCCTTAAATGGTAACTTCATGCCCATGTGACACCCCGACTAATTAAATACCGGGTAGCTACTCCTTTATTAAATCAATACAAAATGCCAAGTTGGTTCAGTTAATAGCATCACTGTCGAAAACATTTTAATGATTACTAACCACCTAGTATTTAAAAAGTGAGTTGCCAAATTTTAAATTAAATCTGATTAACATGCAATAAATGAATTATAGAAATGTAGCACAACCATTCACGATAAAGTCTCAATAGAGTAACCAATAATTTATAATGTGTCTGGAGGAAATACTCCTCACAACAATCCCAATATGGAAATAAATAAAACAAGTCTACATCCTGAATTAATTACAAACCAAAGTCTGAATAACTGAAATATAAAATGTCTCTAAAGGAAGTGGGCGACATGCCCTACAAATGATAAAACTGAATATGGAGTCAAGACTAGAAAGGACGCGTCTACTGTCAAGGCCCTGTAACTTCCACAACACCTACAGCTCGTCACCTGAATAGAATTCCTATGTATGGTGTCCTTGTGGCTGGGCACCTAAAAGGTTTTTACAAAAAGTAGATTTGAAAGCAAACGGGTCAGAGCCCGAATGTAGAGAATAGTTTTAAAAACAGCAAGTGCTTTAATAACATTAAAACAATGAATGCAAAATACATGTTAGGACGTGCTCTCACATGAAATACTCACCTCTCGACTACTTGTGCACTCCTAACGTACAGTACCCATCTAAGTGGTATTCATATCTAACTAAACCGACATAAGTTCTAACCCATCTACTCGATTCACAATATGAATTCCCAAATGTTATCACTTGAATAGATAGCTTTGCTTAAACTCGGATTCTCAATTATTAGCATTACAATACCTAGCAGGTTATCCCTTTTTTTTTATCTTTATCAAGGCTTACTATAATTATACTCGCAATGAAAACATAACAATTCCTTTTCATTTAACCGCATATCTTATTCATATCATAAATATACTATACAAGCACCCCAAGTCTAAGCTGCGGTGCACACCTACTCTGCTATCCCATCCCGGTACATCACGTACATAAGGATCACACGTTCCGAATCTCTCAGGAATCGTTCTCAGATAATAGCAAATCACAAACAATGGAGGCGAACACAGTCACATCACATGGGTCACGCACATACCTACGCTCCCACGATCAGCAGACTTATTAACTTCCCAATAAGTCCTTATCTGACCTATGTTCTCGAGGTACCAATCTAAATCCCCCCCGTAGGCACACAAAGGTTAGATGGCCCTAAGCGAACGCAAACCTCCCGTGATAGCAAGTATGGTAGGTATGTCATACACATAAAATCATACATACTAAGCATGCAGACATCTTAGTAATTACCATATTTTATTAGGGGTATACTTCTCATTCTTATACCAACTGTTAATGTCACACAAATTATATGCCCCCGGTTTATATGCATTTAAGTCATTAATTATCCTCGCATCGTGATTAGTCGCACGCGTCCTAATCTAAAAATACCATTTGGTTCAAATCATTCTTCTATATTTTACTCCTCAATATATCCCGAATATCCCAACTATATCAATTACTCATCAAGGTAATGTTATCTCTATAATTAAACAAGGTTACGGGACACTAGAAATCAAATCAAGCCAAAAAGGACAATCTGTCAACTCGTTAGAAGTCTCGTTCGAACGAGGTCGTTCGAATGAGAGTTCGTTCGAATGAAAGGGGCATCTAACGAACATCCAACTAGTTAGAAGGAAAACTGTCACCTCGTTAGAAGCTCGTTTGAACGACCTGGGTAGGTCTTCTAACGAGATGGTAGTTTCGAGCCCAGAATTTTCCTATCTCGTTTTTCTCAATTTTCTTCACCTCTAATCTCATTTAAAAATCATCCCAATAGTATTTCAAGGTTCCTCAACATTACTAAACCTTCCTAGGTCATATTTTAACATATTTATAGGTTCAAATCTTCCTAAACAACATGAAATTATCGTGAGTATGAACCCTAGAAATTTAAAGTCATCAATTTCCCTTAATAAATCCGTTTTTGTATCATCAAATTCGTATTTCTATTAGTATAATCACCCAATAACAATTCTACATGCAATCCCTATATCACAACCTGAATTTACAACTCCAATTTCATGGGTTTTTATAAATCTCCCAATACAATGCAATTATGTAGATTTCTAAGCATGGAAGAAACATTCGCTTGAAATTAACGTAATTAAACCACTTGCCTCGAATTGTTCTCTGAATTTGATGTTGGATGTTGGATGTTTCTCTCTTTTCCTCTACAATTTCTCCCAAGGTTGAAGGTTGAAGATGATGGTTATGTTTTTTTTTCTTTTGGGAACCTCTCCTAACTTCTCCTATAACTCCCGTAGCCCTCTAATTAGTTAAGTGCTGGTAATGGGTTAGTGGGTTCCTAAATACCCTATTTTTAATTCCCAAAATTCGTTGGTCAAAATTCCCCAAATTTCAAAATTACTAAAATACCCTTTTAAGTTGCCGGTATGGCCCAAAAATGCCCCGGGACCCAAACTAACCCCCCGGCTAGTGTTTTCTGACTATTTCGACCCTTCCGGACTCGTTGGCGCACTCAAAATGACCATACAGTTGATAGAAATAAAATTCACTTTTTAATTTAAATAATTACATTCCTGACGCGACTGTCACGCGCGTCCCAACAAAATTTCCCATATTGCCGTATTTCAGTCTCGCGATAATTTTAATATTTTCAATATTCATATACTACCATATATGCACATTATGATCAAATACCAACTCACATCTCGTTAGTATTTTATCCGGATTAATTCTCAATTAATTCACATTTAATTTAATTAATCCCGTAAATAAATATTAATAAAAGTACGGGATATTACAGCCCATAAGTTTTTTCTCTCCAAAGAAAGCCCCCAAACTCTCTCGTTTTACCTTCAAAATACATCCCAATCTTAGATCTATAGTTATAACCCAAAAACCTAACTTCTTCCTTTTCATTCAAACCCAATAGAAACTAAAAAAACCCTTTTATCTCTTTCTTATTTCCTTTTTTCCTATGAGGTACTTTATCTGAAAGTAACCTTAGATCCACTCCAAAAAAGTTAATCTCCGATCGAAATGTTGTCGAAATGAAAAGGAGCATGTGTAACATTATAGGTATGTTGCTTCTTAACCTTTTATTTTGATGTCTCAATATAAAAGGGTGGTGTTGTGATACTACACCACCCGAAATACTCTTTTCTTCATTCCTTCCTTCTTCCATGCTTGGCTTTTCACTAAATATCATGTACGGACTATGTTGACTTTAATTCTGTCTATGGTGGATACGAAGGCATATGAGAGAAGCTCGATCTTTAATACTCAAGTAAAATCATTTACATATTCACTCATTTTCACTTTTGTTCTGACCAAAAGTCCAAAACATAAATAAATCAAACTTCAAAACCATGAAATGTTCTCATATAGGTTAAAGTATCACTTGATCCGGGGATTTTATCTACTATTTTTTCATTAATATTATAAGTTTGGTCATTACTTCATCATCAAGTGATTTTATGAGTGAAAATCCTCGTCTCCATAAAAATAAATCATTTATATCTTTAAATCTGATCTTGTATCACTCTAAAATACCTTCAAATATCAAAGAAAGTATAAAAATCCTACATCGAGCCTTTATAGGTTGTAAATTCCCTCTTTTTTCCTCACTAAATACATGTACTTTGAGTCACTCCGTGCAGGTACGTAAACTCACTTGGACTGTTATTCGAGTGAACAAGTTCAACTTTGTATATAATAATCATTTGAATATATCATTTACACACATCCCACATTGCACGACACAGTCTATTTACACACTAATTATTTTCATTTCATCATTTCTTTCTGCACCATGACATTCTAATAAAGATTTTATATCTACATTTAAGACTAAAAGGGTGGAATGGGTGCCTAACACCTTCTCAATCCATCTCCTATTCCTATGCCTTTAATTATGGTTGAACATTTATACCACTTGCCTACACTAGGATTCAATGGAGAGATACCCATTCTTTTGTTTGTTTTGTGTAAAATAGATTAAAGACTCCATTTCCTTTCAAAAGATAAAATGAGGCATTGACCACGTGTCACCGGCCAAGAAAGAGGAGGTTCTCACAACTACTACATATTAATTAATAAATTGAGTGGAAATAATCTAAAAAGAAAGACAATATATAAGTTGAACCAAAGATACCTTTGAAACATATATTTTTGTTATATTAATCTAAATAGAATTCAAAGACCGGTTTTAAATGTACAATTAAGCTTATTGGAAGTGGAGGCACTTCGAGTCTTTGAATACTATTTAGAAGGTTAAATGACGAAGATGACCTTTATTGTCAAATTCTATAGATACAAAGATGTATTATAAATGGTTCATTGTGATTTATATGGTCTTATGACTATCTAGGAAATATGTGGTTATGAGTACTTCATTATAATTTTTACTCAATGTATGGATATGTCTACTGAAGATGGTAATTTTCTACAATGTTTATATTCAATGCACATATGCTAGATATGGAAAAATACTCAAGGTCAAGGATTAAAATCACACAACACAAGAATATAAGTGGTTCGGTAATGTTCCTACGTCCACGGGGTTTGGAATTTCTCTTATATTAACTTAGAGAACAACTCAACAGAGTTGTAGTATTACTCGACATTACAATCTCACATGCCCCTCCCTAAGAGGGGAGGGTTTACATTTATAGAGGAATTTAGGAGAGTCCTTAGCCTCATGAATAACTATCCATATAAGTTCAAACCTATCTCTTTTCAGTTTAATCAATTCTAAGGGATATACAGGTGAAAGTCCTATATGAGTTGAATTATTGATTAACTTGATGCACAATAAGCTTATGGGACTATGCCGAACATGTGCTAGTCATGTCCCATCGTAACTTTGGCCCAACAATTGCACCTAAAGCTTAGTGTCGATTTGAGGTCGTTGGGATTTGTTATGCCTAGGTCGGTTGGCGACTTTGATAAGTTTTTATGCTGGAGTATTTTTTATTTTGATTGAAGTGAAGTCCTGTAAATATCCCTCAATTTGGAGGGTCTTTTGATCTTTGAGTGCCCTAGGGAACGTTGGTAAATATTACCCTTTTTTGTGAGTGAACCATCGCTTCATTATTCTCCATACAAGCGTGTAATAATTTTTTTTGTGAATCGTAAGGCCACTTCCAACTACAAGGTAATTAATCTCACACTTTTCTCATTTTCCACTT